>OY728131.1:1884624597-1887124597 GCA_963277665.1 Viscum album | reverse complement strand
TTTATTTATTATTTTTAGGGATTAAATAATTATCATTAATGGTGACACAATAGTAATGCAGAAATTGTTTATTTAGTGAAAAATCAATAATATAATTTTTAATTAAACTAATAGATACCATAAATGGGAAAAAACATGACCAAAACTTAGTGGTAGTGTACATGTAATCCATAAGCATCCAAAGGTAGAATATTTGACCATTTGGAGCCCTATAAAAGTGATTATGACACTTATATTTTTTTTACATTAAAGGATTTCAAAGTTGTCACCTTCATAATTTAAAAATATAACAGTTTAAATGTTGTGATTTTAAGAAGATAAATTCTAGTAAAAGTATTTTATTGGAAGATATTAGATTTATCTTCATCATAGTATTTATGTTTAATTTTTATGAAACAAATAAGTATATTAAATAAAAATTCAAAAATGTTATATTAATTATTTTATTAGGAGAAATATCAAATAAATGATTTTAAAAGTATTAAAATAAATATTATATGAAATTATTAATTTCCTCCATGAATTTTATAGATGAATATTACTTGTTATAAATCTATTAAATAGTTTTATTTGAATATATATTCTCGGTGGATTTTATTTAAATTAAAATAAATTAATTGTTTCAAAATTGACACTATTGATATTTTATATTTTTAAATTGTTTAAAAATCACAAAAATATTTAAAAATTACAAATTGAAATTGATATGATCTAAAATGTCATAAATAATAAAATTATGTATAATTAAAAACACATAAGTAACTATTTATAACTATATAAAATTTAAAACATTATTACCACAAATAAAATTAAATAGATTAAATAAGGATAAATGAAATGATAAGGTTTAAAATAAAATCAAACAATGTCTAAATTTAATTGGTTGATGATATTACAACCCCATATTATCTAATATCTGAATTTGAGTCACTTTGGATGTTTTTATGTGGTGTTTGGGTTTATTATAACTTAATATTTTAGAGGATTCCAAAAGTTCCCCTCTCCTCCCTTATAAAAGGGAACCTCCTCCCTCTCTTCCTCACAACATTTTGAGCCTTAAATATCATCCAAAACCTACCCATTTTCCTTATACACTTCTCTAGAAACATATTAGATGACCTGGACTTCTCGAAATGCCATATTTAGTGCACTAATAGGAGGTTTAGAAGAGACTCATCGAGAAGAGGTAATATCCTTTATCGATTCTTTCAAATTTATTTTTTCTTATACTTCTTCTTATTTAGTTTTTTCATTATAAAGTAATAAAATTAGTATCAATAATATACTGATATGTTATTATAATATGAAACACCCCTATTTCACCTTCTGTCCAACCTACAAAAAATGAAAACACCGCGCGTGCATACGTAGGGAATACTGTCTCCACACCGTGGTGTAATTTGTTTTCCACCACCACCGTACATGGATAGGTATAATTGTGGAAATAAAAACTACATAATATTGTTATAACATCATACTTATACTGATAAATTATATAATCCTCTCCAATTCCATTCTATTATTATGGGAATGATATCATCACTCGTGCTTACGTACAGATTGTCGTCTCCACGACGTGATGAGATTCATTCTCCATGATTAACCATTCAAGGGTGATTATAAAGTATATATAATAAATAATCATGAAATATATTACATAATAATGATACTATATTTATTTACATATATTCTTCATTTACTTAATTCCATTTAATTCAATAATGAAATGAAAACAGCGTTCAGGCGTACGTACGGCCTACCATCTCTATGAACGTTTTATTTCATTCCATTTATCGATCTATCATATATATTAATATGCTTAATATATATTATCTATAAATCATGTTTTAGATTATGGAATTAAGTAAATCAGGTTATATGTAATAATATCATGAACTACAAGTCCAAACACATATGATAAAGGAAACGATTAAACCAAAATGTTGCTTTAACATGGAATTGACAAAAGAACAGAGAATATAAAGTATATTTCATTCAAAAATCGCACGACATTTTGAGAAAAGAAAATGATTTTAAAGAAGAAAGTATATTTCACTCAAAAATTTATTTCAAGTGTTTATTCCAAAATATTTTCCCTCTATGATTACATTCTTTAATATGGTAATGTTCCAAGCATAATGTTCCTATTATTTACATGATTTTATTTTTTTCTGATGAAATGATATCCATTGTTTTATATGGAATATGTTATGATGGGATGAGGCTTATGAAACCCATTCTATTCTTTGGGTTATTATGAATGATTTATGATTGTTTTGTGGAACACATAAGAATTATTTCATTATGAGATGGGGGAACTATATCTCCCTCTAATGCAATGGGTAATGATTTATATATCATGAGATAGACATGGGTGGAATGACATGTAAATCTGGTTTAGTAATACAGGGTTGGAACAACAAGTAAACCTGGTTCAGTAAGGGACTTTGTCCATTATGATGGTCTTGGAAGCAATGCCATGGCTACTGTAGAAATCATATCATGTGCTTAATGGTTTTCCACAATTATCTGTTTTATCACCATGTTATTTTATCATGATTGATGTTCGATTATGATCTATGCCTTACATACTGCCATGTTTTATGTCATTGCTCAATATTTTGATCTCTAAACATTATGTTCATGTTTTTAAATTCAAATGTATATGGATTTTTTTAATTTTATCCATGCTTACCCTCACTGAGAATTTGAGATAACCCTTTATATGTTTTCTTTTCCCCAGTATTTAAAGAGAGGTTTTTGGTATGAAAACAAATAAGGAAGACCTTTATGGGAGATGTTGAAGATAATTCACGATGACTAGAAGATGTTGTTTTGAGTTTCCAAAGACACTAAACTATTACAGTCCTTGGGTGTCTAGTTCTGTTATATATTAAGTATTACACAAAAGTAATGTAATGTCTTTGTACGTCAAGCTTGGGTCTCTGCGGTTTTTATCAGAGAAAAAGTTTAGTTATCCTTTGAAACTAGGATGCGAAAACTTTAGTGAGATTCGTAGAGATATTTCTAATGTATGTTTATGGATGTCCATAATGTTATGTATAAGTATAGGTTACAATCATAGAATTATGATAATGATCATGAATATCCTAGGATTAAACCTTTGATGTTAGATATTGAAACTACTCCCCTTGATTATGTTGTTTTCCTAGTATGATTTATGCCTCTCACACTATTCTTTTTGGGTTTTAGAAAATGGATGGAAGCAAGAAGATTCATGTTAATGGAGAATATGCTGGAAAATGGAATGATATTATTTATGAGGAACCAAAAGAAAGGGATTTTGAAGACAATAAATTTTTATTATTCCTAATCAGCAATTTCATAATATGATCAATAATCTCAACTATGGTAAGTTTCCTGACTCATCTAATCAGAGAAAGATGGAGTTTCAGGATGATCATAGAGGAAAAAGGATCAATTACCCTCATGTAAATCATGTGGGAAGAGGCATCAAGGATAATGTTTCAAAGGAACTAGAATATGCTTTGGGTCTGGAAAAGAAGGACACAAAGCCAATTATTACAGAAGAAAAGGTTCAGTTAACACCATGGACAAGGATAATGGTATTTCTAAGACATCAACACCGGTTATATGTTTTAAATGTGGAATTTACAGCAATTATGCAAAACAATTCCCAAAGGGAAATTCTCATGAAGTGAATCAACATAGTCGTATGGGTATTATTTATGTTGATGATAATGGAGAGACTACATATGATAATTGATATTAAAGAATTGTTTAATCTCGGTCAATGTTTTAAGAAGGAAATGGAATGATTCTATGTTTATCAAGAGTTATGTTGTATAGGTAATTTAATGGTACTATGGAATAAAGAAACATCTAACGATTGTTACACTATTGTTTTTTCTAAAGTATTTGAATGTATATGTTGAATGGTACCGGTAACCATAAAAGGTTATTCATGTATTTTTTTAAAGAAGAGGATATGCGTATAATGAAGGGATACAGAGAAAATAATAGTATTAATGATCCCATGAATGATATAAGGACAAAATGACATCATGGTTTGAGTATATAGAAATTTTGGGATTTTAGTATGTGGATATAATTAACTTTTAACAACATTCGTGATTTAACTAAGGTTCTATAGTAATTAATGTTCCAAGAATACATGATTAAGGTATTCACAAGTTTCAGATGTGATCAACAAGAAATATTTTACGATATATTAGGGATAAATGATGGTATTGACAGGATTGTTATATGACCTTTCTAGTAATCATTTTTTTATAATAAGAGTTTGGACATAAGAATTTTCGATAAGTCTAATGATTTTAATGAATTATGCTGGACATCAGATAGTATTGTTTTAGGATAGATCTTTTTGATATTATGATAGTGTAGTTTTAGAAAAATGAAAACCTTTAGGATGGGTGATAACCCATCGCGTTAGACAAGGATGTAGGAATTGAACTCACAACTGAAGTACGACAGGCCTTTATTGCCAACCACTGGCCTACTGGAAGTCCCGGGTTAGTAAAAATTAGTTTTATTTTATTAAGCCATATGATAGATGAAGTGTAAGCACATTTTTGGAATCATATACAGTTAATCTCACCATAGATGGACTTATGTATATTTGATAACATTTTCTAACCTTTTGATCGAGATAGATGGAATGACCCATCATTTTATCACATGATCTCCTAACACTTCAAGAATGGAAAATTCAATATCATTTCATTCAATAAGAGATGAATTAGAAATTGTTCATGGAATAAGCAATGATAATATCACACTAAAATAATGTAAGTATTTCTCCTTGGTCAAAAAAATATCAACTTTATGGAGATGATCTTGAAAACCAAAAATGTTGTCCTAGTACCCTCATATCTGATGAATTAGATGCTACCTTAGATCATCAAATATTTATGGCTTTGATATTATTGTATTTTTAATATCCATGTACTCTACCACTCTCCATTAGAACTTGATGGTTATATTTATCTTCCATATCCATATTTTTATTCTATGTTCTCCTATGTGGAAACCCAGTGATGAGTTACATTGGGTAACTACAATGTTTCATAATTTAGTTTTTAAAATTAAGTTTTATTATTCCTTTTTACGATGTGGATTTATATGAAAGAAACGTTCAAGGAGTAAAAAATTTATAACCCTGATGAATTTTGAGGGCGAAATTCATTTTCAGGGGGGTAGAATGTAACACCCCGAGATTTTATGAGAAATAATATTTTTAATTTCCTTGGTCTCTTGTGTTGTACACTACACCAAAATTAGCTTGCACGATACACAACACCAAGTATAGATTTTGATAAATGTATAAATGAACTATATTTTGATTATATTATACACAACACCAATGGAATCTTGAACTACACGAAACCCTGACTTGGCTTGCATTACATGCAATAGTGACCTTCCTCGATAACGTGTGTTGTACGCAATACTGAGTTTCACTAAACAACGATATATTGTTATAATATTATTATGAACTAGCCGTTATGAATAGTAGTAAATAAATTTTGATTTTTATGAAATTATAATTCATCTTACACAATATAGAACATTGTATGAGAACAAAATAAATTTTCAGGTAAAATAAGTATTTTTCAAAAAAAGATGTTTGCCACCTTTTGATGGCACACCCACATTAAATCTTGTTTTGACATGTTTATAAGTTAAATTTGACAAATAAAACATCTTTATTGGAATCAGGATATAAAAATTTACTTTGGATAAATTTTTGAGATGATTCTGCTAACCTTCATATTTTGATGAATAGTACAAATTCGCTAAATTTTAATTAAAAACATCTTATTTCATCAAGATAATTTATGCAGATAAATTATTACATTGAGTGGTTTTAAATTATAAATAGAATATATTTTTACCACTTAATATAATTTATGTAATTATCATTAATTTTAAATTGAATTCATAGGTAAAAACATTTCAATCATTTGCAATGTTTTAACTTTTAAAACCCTGTTTTCTCAACAGTGGGATTAATTTTAAATTAAATACTGCCAGTTATGTGTATTGAATTTGGAAAAATGGATTCCATATTTTTAATCAGTAGGTCCAAATTATGTTAATAGGCTACTTTTTATTTTTAGGCATTATGAATAGTAACTACGGTAAATTTTATTTACCTTATTAAATGTAAATCGGGTAAATAAGGGTAAAAATAATATTATAAAATTACACTAACACCTACCAAAATTCTATTGTATGAGTAAAAGTTGACCCATATTACCTAAGGGTCTAAATAGATTCATTTCATGGACTTTTGACCATAAAAATGATGTAATTATTATTAAAACCAAAAAAAGTGAAAACATGTCACTCTCTTATCTCTTATAAGTGTAATAATTTTAATTTAGTGATAAACTTCATAAAACATCAAACATAAATAGTCACCAGAAAGATAATAAAGTTATCTAAATCGAGTTATTTTCTTTATAATTTTTAGGGATTATATAATTATCATTAATGGTGACACAATATTAATACAAATTTTTTTTATTTAGTGAAAAATCAATAATACAATTTTTATTAAAATAATAGTGACCATAAAAGGAACAAAACATGACCTAAACATATTGGGCGTGTACATGTAATCCATAATCATCCAAATGTATAATATTTGTCTATATGCAGCCTTATATAAGCGATTATGACACTTATATTATTTTATTTAAAATGATGTAAAAGTTGTCACCTTTATATTTTAATAAATATAACAATTTAAATGTTGGGATTTTAAGATGATAAATTCGAGTAAAAGTATTTTGATAGAATATATTAGATTTATCTAAATAATAATATTTATTTTTAACTTTTATACAACAGATAAGTATATTAAATAATTATACAAAAATCTTTTATTAATTATTGTATTAAGAGAAATATCTAATAAATGATTTTAAAACTGTTTAAATAAATGATATATAAACTTATTAATGTTCTTCAAGAATTTTATCAACGAATATTACTTGTTAAAAATATATTAAATAGTTTTTTTTGCGAATATATATTCTCTGTGGATTTTTGTTAAATTCAAATAAATTAATTGTGTCAAAATTGACACTATTGATATTATATATTATTAAATTGTTTAAAAATCACAAAAATATTTAAAAATTAAAAATTAAAATATTTATGATCTAAAATGTCATAAAGTATAAAATTTTGTATAATAACAACACCTATGAAATTATTAATAACCATACAAAATTTATAATATTATTACCACAAATAAAATTAAATAGATTAAATAAGTATAAATAAAAATGATAAGGTTTATAATAAAATAAAAACAGATCTGTATTTAATTTTTTGATGTGATTAAAACCCTATATTATCTAATATCCTATTTTGAGTCACTTTGGTAGTTTTTTCGTAGGGTTTGGGTTTATTATATATTAATATTTTAGAGGTTTCCAAAAGTGCCCCTCTCCTCCCTTATAAAAGGGCACCTCCTCCCTCTCCTCCTCACAACATTTTGAGCCTTCACGCTCAAACAATCCTTGAAAATTTCCCTTATACACTTCCATAGAAACATATAAGAGGTCCTGGTATTCTCAAAAGACCAACTTTAGTTCCCTAAGAGGAGGTTTAGAAGAGGCGCGTCGAAGAAGAGGTAATATCCTTTACCGATTTTTTCAAATTTCTTTCTTCATATACCTAACCTTATTTAGTTGTTTCATTATAAATTAACAACATAAGTATCACTAAAATAATGATATGTTATTATAAGTATGAAACAACACTATTTCACCTTCTATCCATCCTACGAAAAATGGAATCACCGTACGTGCGTACGTACAAAATACCGTCTCCACGCCGTGGCGTAATCTAATTTCCACCACCACCTTACTTGGATGGGTATAATGGTGGAAAAATAACTATATATTATTATTATCAAATATTACTGATTCTGATAAATTATATCATCCACTCCAATTCCATTCAATAATTATGGTAATGATATCATCGTTCGTGCGTACGTACAGATTACTGTTTCCACGACGCGATGAGATTCATTCTCTATGATTAACCATTCAAGAGTGATTATAAAGTATATATAATAAATAATAATTAAAGATATTAAATAATAATTATACTTTATTTATGTACATATATGTTTCATTTACTTAATTCTATTCAATTCAATAAAGAAACGAAAACAGTGTTCACGTGTACGTACGACCTACCATCTCCATGAACGGTGTATTTCATTCCATTTATCGATCTGTCAAATATATTTATATACTGAATATATATTATATATAAATCATGTTTTACATTCTTGAATTATGTAAATCAGGTTATATGTAGTAATATCAATAACATCACGTCCAAACACATACGATAAATGAAACGATTTTACACAAAACGTTGCTTTAATATGGAATTGACAAAAGAACAGGTAATATAATGTCATAAGTGAATAATATATGATATCATAAATATTATTATGGTTCTGATACAAGTTAATAATATGTTTAAACCAACTATACAAGAGTCTCGGACACATACGGATGAAATTGGAGATGACGTAAGGGATAATATTGCAATCTCATTTTTATCAGAGATTGCTTATACATAAATATTTACTATGGTTATATTTATCATCCATGTCCATGTTTTTTAATAATGCTTTCATAAAGTTTTTAAAATTATTCCATGAATGTTTAAATTCATTTTTACCCTTTGTTTACTTTTACCACAATGTATGGAAGGAATCTTTCCTTTGCTTACCATATAAGGTACTTTTTGATTTTTCCAGCAAAAGTACAAGAAGAATGTTTCTTTTCATTTATACAGCATTAATGGGTTTTTATGATTTCATAGAAAATTATTTCCATGAATCTTCATCTACAAGATTTCATGATTATTTAAAAAAATCCATTCTTTTAAAATCGCACGACATTTTGAGAAAAGAAAATGATTTTGAAGAAGAAATGATATTTTCATCCAAAATTATTTTCAAGTGTTTATTAAAAACATTTTCCCTATAAGATTACATTATTTAATATGGTTATGTTTCAAGTATAATGTTCCTATTATTGACATGGTTTTATTTTTTTATGATGAAATGATATCCATTGTTTTATATGGATTAAGTTATGATGGGATGATGTTTATGAAACTCTTTCTATTATTTGGGTTATTATGAATGATTTATGAATATTTGTGGCATACATAAGAATGATTTCATTATGAGATGGGTGGGAACTATATCTCTCTCCAATGCATTGAGTAATGATTTATATCTCATGATATAGACATGATTGGAACGAAAAGTAAATATGGTTCAGTAATACATGGGTGGAACGACATGTAAACCCAGTTCAGTAAAGGAATTTGTCCACTATGATGGTCTTAGATGCAATTCCTTGGCTAATATAGAAATAATATCATGTGATTAATGGTTTTATAAAATTACATGTTTTATTACCATGTTATTTTAACATGATTGATGTTCTATTATGATCTATGCCTTATGTACAGTTGTGTTTTATGTCATTGCTCAAGATTTTGATGTTTAAACATTATGTTCATGTTTTTAAATTCAAATGTATATAAATTGTTTTATTTTCTCCATGTTTACCCTTATTGAGAATTTGAGCTCACCCTTTATATGTTTTATTTTCCCCAATATTTAATGAAAGGTTTTAGGTAAGAAAAAAAATAGGGATGACCTTTATGGGAGATGTTGAAGATCTTTCACCGTGACTAGAAGATGTGGTTCCGAGTTTCCAAAGACACTAAACTGTTACGGTCCTTGGGTGTCTGTTTTTGTTATATATTAAGTATTCTGCAAAATTAATCTAATTTCTATGTACGCCAAGCTTGGGTATCTATTTTTTCTAATCATGTGAGTGATATTGACATGCTTTAGTCTGATGATGTGTATATGCAGTTCCAAAACAATTCCTGAAGATGGATGGTCATTCTTGAATCACGACACAAGAAGGATTCCTAAATTTAAAGATGGGTTCATGGGGATATCCTCATGAGTTGAGACTAAAATTATATATAGCATGTTATAAATGTCCTTAGATACATGTGACTTGTGTAATTATGATTCAGGTAATAAATAAGGCGGTATGAGTTTTTATACCGACTTTTTTTGGAGACATTAGTTCATACCGGCTGTGCATGGAAACATTTTAGAATTGAACATCAATGTGCATCTGGTGTGGGATGTATTTTTATATGTTCAATGATAAGGATTCTACCAATGATGATACAAATATTTTGGTAAGTAAGTATCAGTTCCTAGAAAGATGGATATTTTGGAAATAAATTGGGTGTTATGTGATTGTAGACCTATAGGGGGAACATGACATGCAATTTTTCTGGAGACACAGTGTGATCAATATGATAAAATAATGTGAATCCTATAATAGTAAGAGTGTGTCTAGAGATAAGTTGCATATTTATAATTTAGAGACTTATGTAGAATTAAATTAATATGATTTATTGGTTATGATTTTAATCTCAATTAATTTCATGGAATTGGTTCACATGGGTACCAAAACTAGTGAATTTTTATGTTTTTTTCGTGGATGAATTTAGATGGTTTAAACCATTCCAGTTGTTATGGATGGGTTTAGATAGACTGTGGTCTATAGTGATCAAGGGCATTCTATGGTCATGGTTGGTCATTAATTCTATGATGGTGGGGAGAAGCATGTTAGCCACAAGTGTATAAACATAATGTAAAAATGGATCATGTGAGGATGATATTGGTCATTGTGTGGTTTTTTAGATTTCAGATTCCACTAGAAAAATATAGGTGCGAATTTCTATATTTGATTTTGAATTCTAGGTACACTGTCAAATATTGATTCAGGTGGAGTTTGAGGATGGGAGTTGGGCATGAGGTTCATGTTATGATCTGAATGTATTTGATTGGGTATGTATTAGTGTTTGTGTTGTTGAATTACAATGATGTCAGATATTGGATTGTTTATCCAAAAAGTGCCACAAAATATTGGATAAGTTATCTAATGATTGTTCTTAGAATGGAATCAAGATTTAATAGGATAAAGTAATTGTGATTGGGATATGGTTACATATTTGCAGAGGAAGGTAGTAATTTATGAGTATAGTCTTATGGCAGTATTTTCACCTATGTTATACCATATAGTCATATTTGTTCAGTTATGAAACAAATCAGAAACACCAATGTGGTGAGATGGTGCAGTGAAATGTTTGATCAGGGCTTTTAAAGAATAATACATCTTGGCCATGAAGATATTGGATGATTATATTTTGACCACATAGATAAAAATTGTATGATAACAGTTTTTCCAAGATTTATAAAGTGATGTTAGTTGAGAATCTATATAGGAGAATCATTTAAATGTTATGCATATTATTCAGTAGGAAATTTTGATGGGGGATGTACCATAGTTCAAAATTGTCCTTTTTAAATCAGAAAACATTTTTGGGGAGATACAATGTTTCACTGACACATCAAATGATGAAATAAATATAAATAGTATTATGTAGGTATATGTAAGTGTATTCTTAGTATTTTGAGAATTGTGATGAGACTTTTATTAATTTTGAGTGGTGTAATCATTTTATTGTTTTAAGTGGGTATTGGAATCATATTAGAGATTCTAAAATTAATCCCATCCACTTGAATATAGTTCACCACCCAATTAAGACACGCTGTTCATTTTTAATCCAAAAAACCCTATCTATGGATGAGAATCCTTATTATGGTGATTTCCTAAGATCTCATGTCTATAAAAGTTTTAAATTTTGGATGTAATTCAAATAATCAATTAATGGACGAGTCAGATTTTGATTAGAGATTCAGAACACCAAAAAAGTTATAAAACCTATAAAAATGGTTATTTTTGTCATGGAATGATTATTGGAAGTTATCTTAGAGAATTTATGACTGTATTATATGTTTAGTGACTAGATTCGGGTTTTTTTGAAACTAAATAATTATGGTTCATGGTTGGAACATTTTTAGTGCTGATTATGCCTACATATTTATATAGGCACAGTTGTTAGGAAAATTATTTAGGAAGACTAAAAACCATGTAAGACTCTGCAGTAAAATTTAAACAAATATCATTGATGGAATATTTTCTAACAAAATGTCTTCCTTAACCATAAAAAATGATTGTTCCTTAAATAGTAGGTTAATATAGTATTCCCAATTATGTAGCATATTAAATATGAAGAATTTTCCCTTTCACCCATATGTGATTATGTGTGAAAACACAACCATTCTATATCCCTCTTATTTTGTCACCATATAAATCCTCCATTTCTTATTTGCATCTCCGAGATCTATTAATCTAGTGTGATTGGTGGATTTCCGTGTTTTTTTGTGGTAGGATATTCCCTATGATGTCCTCTATAACTGCTCACATGTCATCATTCATAATTGTAAGACTCCCTGATTAGAAATTTTTATTTTTATTCATCTAAATCATGGTGGGATCAGATACCAATGATGGATATTTTTCACATCCTAAGAAGTGGGTGACCAATGATGTCATCTATATTTCACTTGAAAACATTTTTGTAGTTATATTGATGATGAGTTTTACCAAATATTTAATGGATAAATTATGTTGAATGTTTTTTATATTAACACCATTGTTTAAATAATATGTACAGTTAAATGTTGATGATATATCAAGGGTTTTAGAACAAATTTTTTAATTAATCTAGTGTTATCGGATTAACCAGTGAGGTTATGTGAATTTCATATTTGATTTTTCATTTTTAAATTATTTAAAACTTGTTTTGATTAATTTAATTATTATTATTTAATTGGAATTACATACCATGTGTTTGTTTTTTTGTGATATCGGAACCCAAAATTTTCAGTTAAATGTACATGGGCCATTAGGTAAAGTTCCAATCCCTAGAAAATTAATGAAAAGATTCTAATGAGGTTGGAATTATTTTTTACTTTCCCTTGGTAATTAATTCATGTTTATGATATTATGAGAATAATCAGGATCACCCATGATGATGAAACCTTATATTAATTTATTCAAATGAAGTATTTTGTTAAACTAAATATTTTATTTGAAAGGGGTGTACAACAGGGGAAACTAATAACCCTTATTAACAAGCCCCATTCCATGCCCCTTAGTTAGCCAAGACACTGACCATGATATAGTAAGTTTCCTCCATACCCCCTCTAGAGGCGAGGATGTATGTGGTGGGCATGACATATCATACATCATCCAAAATGGGAAGACAATGGGAATACTAGGACTTTGTTTAGTTTATAGACTAACAGAGATTGATCTTGGCCACATATATGTTTCCTCACCTATGTCCTTCAATTGGTTGTAGCGAAAAGACCCAATATAGCTAGCAAGGCCACATTTAACTATTTTTTATTTCATGGGATGTAATTTTGGAGTGAATTAAGTGTTTTCCCAAGGCAATAAACATGATACAAGAATCCATAAGGGATTCCTATGTTTTATTACAGACCTTAAATATAAGATAAGGGATTCCTTTAACATGTACTGACCTAGGAGACCCTAGTGGGTATCCTAGTGGTTGAACTACTCTAATATAGGTAATTATGGGTTTTGGTATGGATGTTAGTGGGTATCATATTGTAAAAAATACAAAAAAAATGATGCTAAGTGGTTGTGGTAGTACATAAGGGATTATGAATTCAACCAAATAAACTCTTATATTTATTAATTATCCATGTAACTAAATAGGATACTATGAAACATGATGTACATCCAAGAATTTAGCCAATTGGTCTAACAAGATGTGACACTATGAGGAGGATTCCCATATATATATATATATAATGTTATACAAAATATAATCCATATTTGTTTCAATTATTTCATTACTAGATGTCCTAATGTTACTAGGATTCGTACCTATAAATGGATTATGGATGGGGTTTCTAACTGCATCCTAGATCCCTCATAGATAGTTTTTCAGCTATGATTCCTAGACCAGTAGAATCTAGGTCATACCATATGATTCGAGGTGGCCTCACATTTCCCCAAGAAAGGAATTCATGTGACATACCAAAATATTGATGATGATATCCTCAATCTATATATGCGATATTATATAGGATCAAGTGGCCTCATCTGGTTGTATTTCCAAGCGCTATATTTGAATTGTCTATTCAAGAAATGAGTGATGTTTGTGAAGTTATTTTTTAAATCTATGTTTATACTCCCTACATGATTCTTATGGTCCATCCCCTTTAGTAACTTATCTAGATTCCAATGTGTGTATTTCCTATGGATTTAAACCTAGGATTCCTATGTCAGGCTAGATTATGGAATACTAGGATTTTTTCTACCTTTATTTATTTACACATTGATTAAGTTGTATGGAATCCAACATTATTCTTTATTTATAGGATGTCCATTTAATTTCTTCCATCCAACTATATATTTATTATTGATTATTATGGGATATCCTAGGAATAGTATATATGTACCCATGTGGGTGTGTAGGTTTCTTAGGGTTATTTCCAACACATGATGAAATTGGTATGGTCAAACAAAGTTATCCATTAGGCCCTAGGTATGTCATTGGTTTTTTTTATATTCAAAATGTATTATTTATTATTATTATTATCCTTATGATAAGTTCATATATATATATATATACAATAAAATTATTACATAAAAATGGTGCCATATTTAGGTTTCCCTAATGAGTTTTATACTCATACACTACTTGGAAATCAATTTATTAGGGTACTTGAGAAATTATCTGCTCATTTGAAGGCACATAATGGGATAATTCAACAAAGGGATCAATAAGGATGTCTCAGATATTTTTGGGGATATGGGTAAATTGCATTGAATGGTGTGTATGGTATGAAATTGTAATTTTATTTCATTTCATTATATTATTCTAATTGATATAATTGTCCCTATTGTAAATTAGTTATGTATGTATGACATGGTTGTTTAGGACTTTACAGAATTTCATTTTATTATAGACCTATTTATAATTACTTCATACACAATCTGAATATTTCATATTTTCTATATTTTTGTCATTTCTATTATTTTTCAAATTGTGATATAAGGGAATATTATTTTAATCGGCACTATATAGGCCCCCACTGCTAATCATAATCCTCATGTATGAGTGGATAAGAATGTTTGGATTTATAGAAAATTGGTCAGACTAAAATTCATCGAGTGAGCTAGGGTGAGACATGATATTTATTTTCTAATTAATGAAACAGTCGGGCCGGTACATGATAGTTTAACCACTAAGATCATAGATTATATAATCACATTGAGGAAAAAATATGATATTATTTTTTTTCTTGTTCTATTATATTTTTTAAATATTCAAGTATAGATGACATATAGAGATTGATTATATTCACATATTAACTGAACAAAGGTGAAAATATAAATAAATGGAAATCATAAAAATTGGTCACAAATTGACCACACCTACACGATATAAACATATCTGGGAACATAAATTTATATCAGAGAATACCGAGATTCCTCTCATTAGCTCCAAATTTTTCTAGTAATTCATATTACTATATAAAATGAAAATTTTAGGATTCCATTAATGTGATTTGATTATGAATAATGAAGATATTTTTCTTATTTGATATGTTTTTTTAATAATGGATCTAAATATGGGAAAATGTGATAGGAGATGAATCTAAATAATAATTCAATGTTTTTGGAACAATCATCACTAAATTAAGGAAATGAATTTGGTAAACATATTGATGAATATATTTATTATCATTTTCCACATGAATATATTTCGAGCTAGGATGAAAATGTATTGAATTAAACAATTTTTTATCTTTCTTCTAAAATCAAGTCTCATTTTTTGAAATTTTCCACATATCTTCTCACTTTTATATTTTTAATATCTAAGAGATACATATCGAATAGGAATATTTATAAGAGGAATACTACGTAATAGATAAAGCCTTTTAAATGAAATTAATAATGCGAGAGTCTATCACACAACAAGTCAATGTCAGTTAAGAATTAGTATCAATATGGATTAAACATATTTATCATATTGCAGAACAATTTCAATGAATTAATTATATTAAAAATAGTAAAACAATTTATTTGGAGAAGTAACCAATGTATTAGAAAATCTATATAGAACCTATGTGCAGTTATAGGATTATTAAATTTTTGTTAATTAAATAATATTATAAGATAATGTAAGTTCCTAAAAAAGTAATAAAAATGAATTTAAATTAATTTATAAGTTAAATAGATACTATGAATAAAATATGAGATTACTTTACAATGATAATAAAACCCTCAAAATGGTTTTTCATGAACCTAAGGTAGAATTTGGAATATATAGAATTAGTAAAATCTAGAACATTATAATTTCATAGAAAAATAAGTATTCCTAGAAAACATGTGGGTGGGAATATTTTCCCAATATAGTTTTCATATCAGCAAAAAATGCAGGTTGATACCATTTCTTAATTTACCCATAGAAATGCCTTAAATAAATTTACTTTATATCAATTTTAATTATTTTTTCATTATTATTTATTCAACATCTTGTTTAAGTTTCTGTTTAATATCATTTAAAATCATGGTGAAAACAAATTATTGGGATTCCACGATTACATCAAGGGTGGGCGGTATCGAGTCTAAGAATTTCATATCCATATAATGATCAAAAAATTGTTGTATGAACTAAAACATTTAGCAAGGTGAAAAAAAGAATTCCTAGAAATATTAAATCTTCATGAAATATGAGATACTTAATATGCTACCAATGGTGATATTGGTTTTCTGGGTATATGGATAGTAATTTTGGTCCAATGTGTCAACTCATAGAGTTTGTAATGTAATAATTACCTTTTAGCATACCTAAAAGTAAAATAATAAATTTGATATAGAAGAAATATATATATATAACAATATTAATATATTCATTACTAATATATTTAGGTTCATGGATGAATTATTTTATTACGTGATTCTATGTAGTCATAGTTATGATGAGTGATAGTATGTACAATCCATGAATAAATCCGATGATAATGGATCGATATGAGCATAAATTATGATGAAATAAAATGATGTTGAAGTTGAATCTAGATGTGGAGTAAGATAAATAAAAGAGTTAATAAAATTCATCCCATGGTTTGTGGGAATAATATCAATGATTTTAATTGAATGTATATGTGCTTCTACTATAATAGAATAGTTAACACTATAGAACCCTAGAAATTGGCCATAACTATTATATTTAATATAAAGAAGATGAATTCAACAACTAAATTAATCATGGGTTGAATAAGAGGATTTATTTTTTTGTTGACATCCCAGTTCTAGAAGAAGTAAGATTTCATAAATTTGGTAACACAAAAGATATTATAAAAACACATAAGAAACTAGATTTTCCTATATTGAAAAAAAAAATTCCATATAATTTATTTTTTGTAATTGAAAATTACTAAAAAAGGTATATCGGAAAAATATGTTCTTTTGTGAATGAGAAGTATGTTTTTTCACGGGAAAAAGAACATTAATTTCACTAATGGTTTTCCAATAATAATTTCCCATGAGTTATTGAAGATTTATGTAGTGGGTGAAATCATTTTTATCACACAAAAAAGTAACATTTGACATAGTAACCTATAAAATTGTTGGAGTTGAAGAAAATTCAAGCACCATTGGCAAAATTCTATATAAATTATGATGTATAAAAGCTAATTACAGTAAATAGTAATTCTGAGAATCAATAAAATTTCATGATGTCCATAAAAATAATTAATAAAATAGGAGAATACTCTTAATTGTGTTTCCATTAATTGATGGTGAAATTCAGTGTGGATACTAGTTTATAGGAAACTCACACCATTGATACTATCAGAATTTAAAAATGAACACTCTCTATTTACTCCAGAATTTAGTTTCTTTGTAATAAAATATATGAAATCGAGGGAGATGAATTAAATCGGTAGATAGAAGACTGTTATATCCATTTTAAAACTAGAATATTTTATTTTTATTTAATATTCTAACTCTCATGATAAATAATGGAGTTCATCAATTTTGGAGGCTGATACACATAAATGAATATGTCATAAAATTTTCTTTTTAAAAAATAAAAAATTCTAAAAACATTTAAAATTTAGAAATATATGGTATACTAATAAAATATTTCTATGATATTTATGATTATGAAAAATATTTTGATTATTATAAATTCATAGTATATGGTAATGAAAATAAAAAAGGGAAATCATAAACTTAATTATATTAATTTTTATGGTTATTTAGGTGTACTTTATATATATATAAACATTATTTAAAACCCCTACCAGTTGAAACTAGAATTGGAATCACAAGTTGAATTAGTTGGTCTCTAACATTAATTTCTTGTTTAACTTACTATTTTATCCTATACTATATTAGACCATCTATGCCTTATGACACCTAGAAATTTTTTGATATATAGTTCTCAAATAAACTTAATTTTTCATATATTTTTTATGACATGTTACAGTAATATTATGATGCATTACATTTAACAATGAGTATAAACAAAACACAACATAATATTAAAAAATTATTATTTAATATGATAGTAATCACATATCCATTATATTAGTGGGTATGAATAAGAATAACTAAATAATGAAAATAAATTGATTACACATGTTTATAAAGTGAATTATTTGGTAACCAATTTATTATAAATGAAAATAAACTATATTTGAAAATAATGTAAATAATTTTATGAAAATATATTTTCATGAAAAAAAACGTTTTTTCCATCAATAAATTATAAAACCCGCTTTTACTAACTTATTTAATTAATATATAACATTATTAATTAAATAAAATGTTTAAAATTTTTAGTAGTTGTTTTATATACAAAATATAAGAATAAAGCCAATATTATGCATAAATATGTATTTTTATAAATAAATGTTTTCCTTTTATTTGTGATGTCATCATAAAAATAAAATTTTCCACTTTTATAAAATTGATTTGAAAATTTAAAATTGAAATTTAAAATCAAAATGTCAAAATTATTTTGTAGTGAATTTTTTAAAATTTGTTGAAAAGAAATTTTTTGATATATAGTAAAAAATACGAGTTTTACATAACGATCATTTATTTTAAAAACATTAAAATACATAAAAATAATTTATATATGGGTTTAAATATAAAGTTAGTTGAGTTATACATATATTAATTCATTAGAGGTCACTAAATAGAAATTTATATTCAATTTGGATATAAAACCTATTTAAACTTTTGAACATTTTCTCTTTAGAGAAAATCTTTATCAACACATCGGTGGGAAAAATATGAAATAATATTTTAACAATTATGTAAATGGAATACTGAAAAATGGATTCCATGTTTTTAATAAAAATAATTTATATTATCAAATATGGTCAACTTAATTTTTTATCTTAAATAATACTAAAAAGTGTAAATATTATATTCTGTAGTTGAGGTAAAAATGATTTTACATGGGGGTTAAACAAAAAAGGAAAGTGTTACAACAACCCCATACATGTTCAAAACAACATTAATATCCATATATAAACATTATAACATCTATTATAGATAATTTTCCATTTATATTTCTTTTTTCGAGTGAAATACATTGGTACACGTTATTTATTTCAAAAATTACATTTATGCTAGTCTCCTCACTAATAAATGGCCACCACTCACCCATCCTATTCACACATAAAAAATACATAGATTTATAAAATACCATGAAAAATAACTTCATCAATTCTCTCATATAATCCACTAATCCATTTTTCATAAATAAATCTTAATAGAATTTTTGGTGAAATGCAAATGACGTTTTTTAAAGTAGATGCATTGTCCCTATCCAATAGTTTTATTATATTTCTCTATAGGCACAATTAAAATCTCATAAATCTTTCTAATTTAATATCCTAGGTATATTACATATAAACATATGTTATTATATTAATTCAATAACCAAAATCTCCCTCTTCTATAAAATTGTTATGAAATCATTTTTTATGTGTACGGAGGACTACCCCCTCCCAATCCAATGCTATTCATTTTCCATCACCACCTCTCACAGATGGATATAATGATGTATATATTATATATATATATATATTATTAAATTATTTTACTTTTTGTATTCATTATATCCCATTTTACTACATACATTTGTTTTCATGCGAATATGATAACATCGTTCATCTGTATAGTTGAATACAACATCACGAAATGATGTGATTCATTCTTGATTTTAAAGGAAATTAATTAGGTTGTTCTAAATACTAATATTTTATATATATTACATAAAAAGTAATTTCATGTTTTAAATTATTATTTACAATTATATCTTTCAATCCATTGAGAAAATGGAAATAATTTTCATGTGTTTATTTGTCCTAACATCTCATTGAACGATGTATTTTATTTTATATCACTAAAATTTAAGTATTAATATAAATACATATTAAATGAATATATATTATATTTATATAATTTTAAAAAATATATATTTTAGACCCACGAACAATTTTAGTGGATTAAAAATAAAACATCCAAACATGCACATGAAACAATGTGTTTATTATCTGAAATGTGATTTCAACAAGGAATTGTAAATATTTGTGTTATAAAATGTCAAAAGAAAATACTATTTGGTATGATATATATATATATATATTAATATTTCAGAAATATACGTATAACAAACTTATATTTATTTTAAAGGTTGTTCAAACATGTTCTAATGATGCCGGGACTTATGGAATGTGATTCATGTCTCACTTTTTACTTTTATGGGACACATACCATACTCCAAAACTATTTTTTAATGTGTTGTGTATACTATCCTTGAATTTATTTAATGATTATTCAAGCAAAAAATTTTGGATTCAAATATAAATTTTAGATTATTTCATTCAAGGGGATTATGATTTAGTTTTACCAAAGTTGTAATGGTTTATGATTAAATATCATCATTTGTTAACATTATTTATATCTATGCATTCAATGACGAAATATTATGCTCAATATCTCAATAAACCCATTTTTTCACATTTGGTATTTTCTTAATAATAATTTTTTTTCTATAAAAATTACTATATTTATGTAATCAATAGTTCAGAAGAGTTTTTTTGAATCATCCTTTTTATTTATCTCTTTATTCTATGAACCATTTTTCATCAAAAACCATATTTTGAAAAAAAATATTTTACATTTTTTTATTAAAATAAATTATTTATTAAATAAATTTTCTATTATTTCATATTTTTTTAATTTTATTTAAAATAATATTCATGTAAATTTTGAAACAATTAATATTTTTTTCCAAAAATGTGAAAAGAATCAGTATTTTAGATTATATTATATGAATTTTGTTTTCTACCATCATGGACAATCTTTCTATAAAGTTTCCACTACGGTTTAAAGGATATTTTAAAATAAATCAATTTTTTTTAATTTTTATTTCTTCATCAAAAAAAATCAAGGTAGAAAATATATTTTCTTCAGGAAATATTTCCAATGACTTTTAACCCATCCTTTACAAGTATTATTTTTAATTTCAAAAGAAATGTATTTCTAAAAGATTTTATGATTTTTTAGTGGTGTTCAATTTTTAATGGATATTTTATCATGAAATGTTTTAAACAAATTTAAACAATTCATTTATTACATAACATGGTTATTTAGAAAAAGTATTTTGAAGATGTTATAATATTTAAAAAGGAATTTTTCATTGTTGAAATTTTATTTTCTTCATGTAATGTTAAAAATATTCTTTGAAAATAATTTTCAATCTAATATGTACTCCACTCATGTTATGTATGCCTTACTAAAGATAATATGGAAGGTAACCATGATAATGATTTCTCTATACTGTTAATTTTTATATTGGTTGTTTTTTAATAATCAATTTATTTTCACGGGTATTGCTTGGGTGATTTTATTAAATGTTTGTGAAACCTGTTTTCTTTACATGGATTATGATGTTACGATATAATGAATGTTTTACGATACTAAATCACACAAAAAAATTATTTTTTTATGAGATGGTTAGGAACTATATCTCCCTCCAGTTCATTTTGCATTGCATTATATCTCCTGAGATAATAACGTGAGATAATTCTATGGGCATCATCTATAATTATAAACTGCAGCATCCTGATCTACTATATGAAACAGGCATGTATAGATCCAAAATAAAAAATAAGTGGTAAGTCTTTATCCAATATATTTATGGTCTCTATTTTTAACCAAGACATATGATATGGTTTTCTATATTTAAGAAGGTTCCACATGATTATGAAATGAGGTTTTTGTTTATGAAGTATTTTTGACGGTTTCTACTGTTATGGATAATGTTTTCTGAAATGAATGGTTTTTATTAAAGTACTCATGTTTATGATCTATGATTGGTTGATTATATACATAATTATTTATGTTCATGATCACATACCATTATTACTATATTCTACATTAATATGACCATATATTTAAATCCCTTATTTTTACGATTACTAATTATCTAAGAACACCCTTTTTTATATTTCCTTCCTGATGTTATGAATAATTTTATTATATATTATATATCTTCAAAGGGTTGACATTTTAAAATACAATGGGATATTATGTAACTAACATATATATATGTTTTTAAATTTTCTGTATTTCCAAAGGCACTATGCCTGAACAATTATGCCATGGATTATTATGTTATATAATGAAAATATTAAATATTAATATGTAATATTTCTCTAGGAGATGTTTGGGTCACAAAAGTTGGATTCACATAGTGGTTTTAACAACGATATAAAACATAGATAATAAAAATTTATTGACATATCTAGGGATATTCCAAATTACATTCTTAAGGGAACGTCTAGGGACATGTACAAGGATAATTCTATGGATGAGTCAATGTTTACAAAAATATCCTTGATTTTTAAAAAATGTTAGAGGTATTGGTTTAAATAAAATTACATCCCTATCTGGATACTACATATTGACAATGTTCTATCATAGATATATCTTAGGGTATTGACTATGAAAAAGGTGTGTTGGGATTAACTCACGTTTTACATGTTACATAATAATGATCCTTACTGTGAACCATATTCAAAAATCGTAGGGGATATACATTGAAAATTACAAAACTCTTTTTAATCTATAATGAATGGTTTATATAGATATTGACCATTAATGAGATATGTTAATCAGAATAATTCATTTATTAAAAAGGATCTGTCTAGATTTAGACATTCTATACCTATGTTTTCATGACTATATTGATTTTCATTATAAATATTGTCACTCACACAATGAGTTTAGGTTTTATTAATTGGTGAAAAACCAGAATGAAATGTATTATTGTTGATTGTGATAGAATCTATTTTAGCAAGAAACTAAATTATATGATGATTAGAATAAAAGATATTTTCATTTTGAATAATCAATTATCACAATATATTATTAACACAAATCACCTAAACCAACTCTCAGGACCACGAAAGAATAGATAGTCATAGTTGATCAAGAGTTCCAATGGTAAATTACAGTGGAAAGAATATTGTGTTTCCCATATTTCATGAATGTGGGAAGATTCACACTAGATAATGTATTTAATGAATTATAAGATGTTTTATTTGTAGAGATGAAGTGTAAAAAGATATATTTTTATAAGAAAAATAAAATTTACGTTAATGAAATGGATGAGAATAATTTTTTCCCTAAGGCATTAGTAATGGAAAAATGATAAAAATATAGAAACTAGGGGATCATAAAAATCAATGCCCAAGGGAGAAATATATTGAAGAGGATAAATATGATGGTATGACTAATTTTTATACTGTTGATGACCTAGAGACTAGACATGACATATGATAGTGAAGAGGTATTGGGGAATAATATGAAAAAGCCACGTTATTCTTATAATAATGAACTGGAATGATGCAATTTTCATTATAGGGTAAATCAAGAATTATGATATATGAATAAAAAATATAAGGTTTTTTATATATAATTTTTTTCATTATCGATTTAATTTTTTTTAATGGTACCAATAAAAAACAAAATTTATTTAAAAGAAAGGTAATATTTTATATAAACTCGTGATTAAAGGAAGGTAAGCCTTAAAATGTCATTACTTTTGTGAAAATTTTTATTTAGTTTAGAAAAATAAATTATTGATGTAGATACTGAAAATTAGATAGAAATGATAACCTCAAAATCAATAAATTATTTGTTGATAACATGTAATATGTTATCATTGATGGAGTTTTCAAAATTATTAGATATATAAAATATATTTAATATTTTGTGGTTTCATTCAAGGAATGAGGAATCATAAATTTTTTTATAAATTTTTACTATAATTTAGGTAATTACCATGTTTCAAGAGAATAAAATATAATGCTATTCACATGTTATGTATGTGAAAATTATTATCTACAATATAATATTTTGGTTATTAATGTTAAGTTTATATTTTGTATCCATATTTCCAATATTTATAATTTATTGAGTTTTTTATGGGGTTTATGGTTAACCATGTATGGTATGATTAAATATGAAATTTGTATAAGGATTTATATATTTGTGTATTTCATCACACTATTAAAATATATGCGTATTGGATAACCTATGATGATCATTTTGTTATGTTGATAACTAGAGATAGGGGAGTGAATTTCATTATTTTATTCAAATTATAATCTATAACTTCTTGTGGCATAAAAATTCATCTTTATTTATTAGAATAATATATGATATGAATACTGATTGAATCCCAAGAAAACGATGAGATTGTGAAAATGAAACAGAATTGAACTAAGTAATTATACATTCTTGTGGGAATTACGCATCTTCAAGAAAAGGATCTTGAAATAAAATTTCATCCTTTTACTATCATTTATTTTAATATCAATTTTGTTTTTACCTTCTATTTGGTTTATGTGTTTTTTATTTTTAAATCTAATTGTTTAATTCAGTTCCTTATGATCAATGATCTCTATTAATATCTATAAATATTTGGATAATACACATTTCTTCCATGTCCAAATATTCACTTCACTTCTATATTGTCTTATTATGAATCCTAGTATATGTAAATCAGAATGAACGTTACGCATCCCTTTCTCTCTTTTCAAGAGGAATATTTGTTAACCATTTTTAAGAATTCGGTTTCCACTGAAGGTATTTTCAAATTCTAAACCCTTATTTTGGAGTAAATGTTTAGAATCAAAAGATACATTTTATTTAATGAGGGTAGAATGGTATAACCTATGATTTTGTGAATAATTTTAAAAAAAATCATTAATCCCTTTTATATATTATTGAAGACACACAACACTGAGTATATCTTTTGTTGCACATACACCAATTTTAAATGTAATTTATCGTAATATTAAAATAATTTTACTTCATATGAATGTAATCACCTAGCCATTCTAATAGAGGATGTATATATTATTATGTAAATTATGAAAATAATTGGTTTTAAAATTTCTATAAAATCAATTATTTAGTGATCAATTAACTATAAATGAAAAATAAAACTAATTAAGAAAGTAAAAACTTTTGTATAGAACCATTTTTAGGAAAAAAAATCCATTTTAACAAATTTAATTCTAAAAAAATATTTATTGAATTATATAAATTATATATTTATATTTTTTATTCAATAAACTTTATAATATTTATAATATTTTTTTATAAGTGATAAGAAAAAATTCAATTTACGATAAAATCTATAATGTTCAAAAAAATCAGTGTTATTCTATTTCAGATCATATGAAAAATTTAAGATTGGAAACTATTAAAAAATTTATTCTAAAAAATAAAAATACATTTTGAAATTATTACAATAATTTTATCTTGTACCATTTTATTATAATTTTATATAAATTAATTTTTTCGATGAATAGTGAAAATACTGGGTATTGTTGAGAATATAAATTTCTCTTCAATCTTTTAAACAGAAATTTTTTTTAATATGGTTTTATATGTAGTATTAGGATATATATATATATATGTCCAATTTAGTTCAATATAATCAATGTAATATTGAATGTGGATATTAAAACCTATTGAATTTTTGAATTTTTTTCTTTGGAATACTGTTTTCTCATATCGACTAGTATGTAAATTTTAAATTATTTTTTTCAATATTTTTAGTGGAATATGGATAAATGTGTTCCATTTTTTAATTAGAATAATTTAAATTATTTAATATGTTAATCTTATTTTTTCACCATATTTAATAATAAAAATAAAAAAAATTATTAAACATGTTTAAGGTAAAATTAGTTTTATCGGGAGATAAACATATAATATAATTTTTTTAAATAGCTGCAAACTTCCTGTAACCAAATTTTATTTATATATTGTTATCTGATATCTTTTAGTCTCTATAAATTCAAAATTTTAGGCCTTTTTTCATGTGAAAAACATGGGTAATATTTTTTTGTTCAAAAATTACAAGTTTTCCACTCACCGCACTTATAAATTGACACACCTATTATTTTCCCTTAACAAATACAAAACATATTAGTTTTGTGAATTATTAAAAAATTAATTACATTATTCATTCACATAATCCTAAAATATATATTTTGTTCATAAATCCTTACAATGTAGCCTTTTGGTGCAAACCTGAACATGGTTTCTGAAGATGAGGTAATGTCCCAAATCGAGCGTTTTATTTTATTTCTTCCTCTACATATGGAAGTTAATATTATAAAATTATGATATATTAACCAAAGTATCATACATATAATTTGATGTTATTATGTTAAACTAATAACCGCCTTCCGTCTCCATTTTCATAAATTGGTTTACCAAGTCATCATTTGTGTGCTTGAAGAACTATTGTCTTGTTAACAAATATGATTTGTTTACCTTCACTACCTCTCAAAGATATTTATAACGAGGGATTAATTTTTTATATAAGATATTTTTTATATTATAATTACTATTTAAAAATGATATTACATGTATCTTATTAAATTTCATTCTTAGGGAATGTAATATCAATGTTTGTGCGCACAATGGACTACAGCCTTGCCAAGTTATGTGATTTATTCATGCCTTTCATAAAAGGTGATATGGATGGGTTAATGAAAATATGTTAAATATTTGACATAAAGATTATTCTATAATATTAACATATTATTTACCTTCCACTCTTTCAATCAATAGTGACAATCAAAACAACGTTTATGAATACATACGGCCTACCGTCTAAATGAATGTGGTATTTAATTTTATTTCTATATATTTTATGGATCACTCTAAATATGTATATACAAAATATATATGGTATATATATCTTGTTTAAATTTTTTAATATTTTTAATACCCGATCCATTAAATATGGATGAAAATTGTAAATAGAAATAAGCATGAAAAAAGTAATTTCTACATAAAACATTATTTTAACAAGGAATTGATAGTAAATAGTTAATATATGGTCATAAGTAACTCAGATCTGGTATTATATATATATATATATGTATGGTTATATAATATTTTATTAATAAATTTATCTTTATTATACATTAGGTTTAACCATGTATGATATTATGCGAGACCTAATGTAGTGTATTTTCATATGACTTTTTAGTTCTTTGATAAAATGTCCATATACACCCCCCATTTTGTTTATGTGATGTATATAAATACCATAAATGTATTTTAGGGTTTGTATATTGAAAATTTATTGGGATTTAAATATAAATTTAATGATATTTATTTCATTTGGCTTATGATAAAATTCTAGCATTGCGGTAAAGGTTTTATGATTCAATATAATCGTTTATTGGGATTGCTTATGTTTTTTCTTATGATGATGAAATATTTTGATATATCTATCATAAAAACCATTAATTTTATTCAATTTCATTAATTTAACAAGATTACATTTTTAAATTTCATTTTAATATCTTTATATTCTTATGATTAGAAATGATTTTTTTGATGATAAATAGTCGTTATTTCTCTCTTTGGTCGAAAATACATCTTTCATCAAAAACCATGTTTTTGAAAAACATTTTCAATTTTTTTTATCATTATCTAAATGATTTATTGATGAAATTTTTAGCCACATTTTTATTTTTTAGTGATTTTTTAATGTATTTCCTATTTTGTTTATTTAAATAATTACAATTTGCCTTTCCCAAAAATTTAATAAAAATCAATCTTTTTAATTGTAGGACATATATAATATTTTTTCAATCATGACCAAAAATATTTCAGTGGTTATTCTATATATCAATTTTTATTTTGAAATAAAATGATTTCTAAATTTTTTTATGTTTATAAAATTATTTTTTCAAATTAGAAGTTTATTTTAATCAATAAATGTTTTATGTTATATTGAAATATTATTTTATATGTTTTAATGAATATTTTAAATAAAAAGGATTTCCAAATTATTTTATTATGTTGTAGATATTTTTAATTTTGTGAGGAAGTTTTACTCATGAATTGTTTTAAATGATTTTTAAAGTATCAATAATATTTTTCCAATGATATTTACATTGAAAAGCATTTTTAAATTTTTAAATGATTTAATAAGTGTTTTAAAATTTTGTTAGTTTATATTCATCAATAAGTGATCTATGTGATCATCCAAAATGAATTTCTACCAAATATTCCATCATTTTATGTTACTTATTACTTACTAGGGATAATATTGAAAATTATCATCTTTATTATTTCCTTATATGGATAATATTTATGTTGAAGAAATGTTTATGACACCCATAATTTTTTTCATTGGTTATACTATGGTAAATTTATGATTTTTAAAGAAACTTGTATTCTTCACAGAAGTTATGATGTGATGATATGATTAATGTTTCCTGATACTGTGGAACACATATATATTTTTTCATTTTTAGATTTGTTACATATATAACCATAAAATTCATTGTGGAATGATTTATATCTCCTGATATAATAATGGTAATGATATTGATGGGTTTGATCTACTATGGAAATAGGATTACGGTGGTCCACATTGGGAAATAGGTGGTTGTTGATCCACAATAGGAAATGGGTGATAATTCTTAAATCGGTATGTTTATCATCTTGTTAGTTAAATTTTTCATATGTTACGGGTTTTTATATTTATGATGAAGAAAATTTTATGACAAGGTATTATGTTTCAAGATTGATTTAAGAATATTTATGGCACCTATAGACAATATTTTATAAAATGATAAATATTTATTCCATGTATCATTTTTGATCTATTATAGGATGGGTTTGAAATTCATATGATTTGATCATTATAACACCCAATTATGAGTATATACTGTTCTCATATGATCACATATTTATATATCTTATTTATAGTATTCTTGAGCATTTGAGCTCACCCATTCTTGTGTTTCCATCCATAGGTTGTGAATAATTGTATTTTTTATGATATTTAAAAGAAGGTTTCTAGTTATGAATAACATAGGGGGAGACGATGTAGTTAACTTATGGGTTAGTTTTTTATGTTCCCATGTTCCAATAGCACTAAACTAAAATGATCTCATCAGGTATCATTATGTTATTTTGAGAATATTCATCTATTAAGATAAAATTTTCAATCATAAAATAAATATGCAACTATACATATATAGTTTATTTACATGTTTCTCATTTATTATACATATATTGTTTTATCCTTTTATCAAATTATTGGATTGGGTTGTCATATTTAATGAAAGGGAGAGGAATTTTCTTAAAAAATAATGATGGACCCTGAATGTGAGGTGTGAAAATCTTCCATTATATTATATTTTCATTTTATTTCATTAAGTAGGCGAATGATCATACTTAAGTCAAAATATTGGATATAAATTTTATTTTTAATTCAAATACCTAATGGGGGATTGGGGAATCTTGGTGGATTGGTGAGACTGATATTTTTATTTTTATATTTATGATTTTCACTATGATGCTGATATTTCATTCAAAACAAATTAAATGTATGTGTTCCAATTTGGTTAATTTTATGAGTTTACTGAATTTCAATATATACAATTAGTATCATATAAATTGGCCTTGGAAAGTCTATTTATAACGTCCCATGTAAGTAATGAATAATAGATATTTTTATCTATGTCTATTAATGATTAAGATAGTGTTTTAGAGGCTTAAAATGAAAATAAATACAATCTTATGCATTGAATACACTAATATTCTTAAAAGATTGTTTTACTGCCTTTTGATGGAAAACCCTTTTTAAATAAAACTTTTGACAATTTGTATAATCTAAATTTGTAAAAAAACATATTCATTATTATTGGGACATTTAAATTTACATAGGATAAATTTTTGGTATTTTTCTGACAATGTTCATTTTTTAATGAATAGTGAAAAATACTGCATTTTGCATCAAAACTGCTTTTTCATTTAATTTAATTATATGGTTATATTATCTTTTTAATTGGTATTAAAGTGTAATCTGAATATATTCTTACCATTTAATCCAATTTTGGTCATTAATATTAATTTCACTTTGTAATTGGTCATAAACTACTGTCAAACTTTTCATAGATATTGTTTCAAAAAAACCCGCTATTTGTTTTGACAACGGGAATTATTTTTAAATCAATTATTGAAATTTATGTGTTCGGAATTTAGTAAAATGTATTACATATTTGGAATCAGTAGGTCCAAATTATGTAATCAAGACTCTTTTTTGACATTAGAAATAGTAATGATGGTAATTATCTTTAATTATCTTGATTAATGAGTAATCAGGTAGTTAAAGATAATAAAATGATATCATAATAATAAAAAAGACCACTATGTCACGACCCGTCCTCGGGGCCCGTGCCGTGACTACCCCAAGCCCGCCTTCCATAGGCCAGGGGCTGGCAACTAGCACCAAGGCGTAAAATCCCAGTAAACAGGGAAGGCATTGCCTTTATAAGTAACAACCACACAGAGTCAGAAAGCGGAAAGTAAAGTGCAGAAAAGTAAAGGGGGCCGGAAATACAAGCCCAACTGTAAAGTACAACTGAAAAGTAAAGTACAGCAACTGAAGAAAAGACGGCGGCCTCGTGTCGTCCACTGGCAATCCCACCTGAAGGGTGGGTACAGATAGCCTCCAGGCTCCTCGGGTCCCACGTCCGCTCCGAGCACGTCCCGCCCAGTGGTCCACCTCCAGGTACCGTCCTGCTCCACGCCCCAACCGTGATCAGTGCTGTCCGTCGTCTGCAACCAACACAACAAGGTGCGGGCATAGCCCGTGCAGGGGTGAGTACAACTACTCAGTAAGGACCCCGAGACCCCCGAAGGTCTCCCGAAATCCACAAAGGATATAGCACAAAAGAAAGATGCAATCACGAAGTAACATCTGACCCGACTTAGGTATATGCCCATACATATACCTAAGTCCCCAATTCTAGCTCTGCTCACGAGCTCAAGAACAACTCAATCCACAAAGGAAAGCAAGACTCAAATCCACAAGGAGAGTAAACAGTAAATCCACATAGGATAGTTCAACACAGTCCACAAAGGAGAGTAACAGTAAATCCACATAGGATAGTTCAACACAAACCACAAAGGAGAGTAACATAAGATTCAGCTCAACCAGGATTTTCATTATCGAAACCGTAAGTGTTGAAGAGCCCCATCTCTGAAGTGTACAGTGGTCCTGTCACGACTCCGAGGTACTGCTCACTAACCTAAGACTGCTGAAGTACTCCTCCTGTCGAGTACCGCGGGTCTGCTGCCAACTACCGGGCGCTCCGTCCGCTGAGGGTCTGCTGCCAAATACCGGGCGCTCACCCAGATAGCCTACTGAGGTACTCCTCCTGTCGAGTACCGCGGGTCTGCCGCCAACTACCAGGCGCTCCGTCCGCCGTGGGTCTGCTGCCAACTACTGGGCGCTCCGTCCACTGGGCTAGTCGACTCACTCCAAGTCGAGTCGGTCAAGCAGTCGTCAGGTCTCTGTCATCTACACGGTCTCCGTACTCCGCACGCACGTCTCCACCGTCGCGGGTCTGTCGCTACAACCAAGCGCACACACTCCGTAGAGTATCGCGGGTCCGCCGCTACAACCAAGCGCTCCACCGCCAAGGATCTGCTGCTGCATCCAAGCGCACCACCACTGTCAAGTACCACGGGTCCGCCGCTACACCCAAGCGCTCCACCGCTCAAGGTAAAAAGAAGATTCAGCTCACACAGGTTCGGTAGCACTCTTCCACGTAGGATCGCTGAGTGCAGTAGTCGACGCAGTCCACTGAGGATCTCTGCACAGTCGTCGCCGCAGTCCACGAAGGATCTCTGCTCTGCCGTCGTCGCAGTCCACGGAGGATCTCTGCTCTGTCGTCGTCGCAGTCCACGGAGGATCTCTGCTCTGTCGTCGAAGCCACAGCCAGCACTAGGGTTCCCGCACTTAGCGAGCTCGTTTAGGAGGGTCCGCTCCACGAGCCGAGAGGCTGATACATCAACTGACACTTAGTCCGAAGTTGATGTATCCAAAAGTTCCGTATCGACAACAGGATCTCAACGCAACAGACGGCGCGTCAATCGGACGCCCGGTCTGAGAGTTATTGGCATTTCCGTCCCAGGGGCCCGGTTGGTTTTTAGGGCAAAACCAACCCGACCGTACCCCGCCTGTATCCGATCCTCGGGCGGAGTATGCCAAAAGTTCCGTCACACTTAGAGGAAACTACCACAGCTGACGGTACGACGATCGGACGTCCGTAGCTCAAGTTATGAGCGTTTCCGCTCCGAGGGCCCGGTTGGTTTCGTGTACGAACCAACCCGGCCGAACCCAAAGTCTCCCGAAACCTTGAGTATAATATACCGAAACGACCGTCTCGATCCAAGGATCGCGTAGCCACTGACGGTTCGTCAATCGGAGGTCCCAGGCCCAAGATATGGGCGAAAGACCGTAGAGGGCCCGAAACGGGGGTACTGGGCCCGGGGCGACCCGGCCCGAACCCCCCCTGGGGTCGGCCGACCCGGGTCGGCCCGAACCGGGTCGGCCCGACCCGGCCCGAACCGGCTCGGCCGGGTCCGGTCCGGCCTGGGCGCGGCCCGGCCGACCGGACCGGCCGGCTCGGCCCCGGTCGCGCGGCCGAACTGCCGCCGCCGCGGGGTTGAACCCGCGGCTTGAGAGAAACCGCGGCCCCGCGGGGGGCCGCCTGTCACGCGGACGTGGCCGGGCCGCCGCGTCCGTCCCGGTTCCGCGCGGCCGCAAAACCGGCTGCCGCCGCCGCCGCGGCTTCAGCCGCGGCGGAAGATTTCCACGGCGGTGCGCCTGGTGCCGCCGCCTCCGGTCGCCGGCGCCGCCGCGCCGGCGACCCGCGCCGCCGCCTCCTTCCGCGGGCCGCCGGAGATGCTCCGGTGGCCCGATTTCTTTCCCGTCTGCGCCGATGCTCCTCCCGGGGGACGATCTTCACTGCGGAGCCAACAAATTGCCCTTGCCGCACGGTTTGTCGACGTCCGCCAAATCCGCACAACAAAATAGATCGGCGGAGGGTTGCCGGGTCTTGTTCGTTCGACCCGCACCCTCCGCGTTAGTCATAATCCACGGGAGGAACAATAAAACAATCAACAACAATTTTAAATGTTAAAATTGTTCGAAGATCAAGTTCTTTACTTTAAAAGAAATAAATCACGGGAAGGAAAATATTCCAATCAACCCTTACCTCGCAGCTGTCGTTGCCGAACGAGGGATCGTCGCGGGATTGCTCGTCGCGGAGGAAGGAGATCGTCGCGTCGTCGCGGAATCGCTCGTCGCGTCGCCAATCTCCGGATCAAGATCAACGGATTTAATTAGTTTAATTCCGTTGATATTGAGATTAAAAAGGGAGAAGAAAAGATCTGATTCTCACCTTTGTTGCCGAACGAGGGTCGGCCGCGGAAGAAGAGGCGTCGCCGAAGAACGTCGCGGGTAGATCTCGTCGACGTCGCAGATCTTGGTGTGCGTCGTCGAATTCCGGTCGCCGGCGTTCTTCGCGTTCTTCGCGTTCTTCGCGTTCTTCGCGTTCTTCGCGTTCTTCGCGGGGAGATGAAGAAACAAGATTCTCTCAAATCCTTTCAAAGGATTTTTAGGTTGGTCTTATTTTATAAACATGTCAACACACGAAACCGGTTAAGAAACGATCCATCAATTCGAAAGAAACGACCCATTTAATTCACGAAAGAAACAGCCCATTTAATTCACGAAATAAACCGCCCAATTAAATGGTCTGTTAAGAATTAAAGAAAACGCGTCGGTTGACTTTTCAGTTACTTTGACGGGTTTTCGCGGGTGCGTTACTTAGCGAAAGAAACGGCGGGGCTCGTGCGGGCCCCACCTCACAAATATCCTACCAAGGGGGTAGGATATTTCTGGATAGCATCCTATCCAGTTCAACTCAGTTCAAGCCGCCTTTAAGTGACTTCAAGTGGCTTCCAAGCAGCTTAAGTGAAATAAAATAAAGTTGTCGCACAAACTTTATTTTATTCTGACTTAAAGCCGCAAAATTTAAAAACCACGTCTGAGCAAACGCAACTCCGGAAGAGGCGTTTCTAAGCAAATACCGGCGCTGCGATTTCATCGGTGCCCTCAGAATTTGATTCCGGGCACCGGTTCAAAAGATAGAAAAACCCGCTCGTCCGTTCACTGAACGTACCCGAGCCAAACTTCGGAAATTGATTCCGGGCACACCGGGCCTCGGAATCAGGTGCCGTCTGAAGCTGCGCTCTTGTAAAATTCCAAAGAAAATTAAGAAAAAAATTTCCTTGAAATTTGCGGGTCTTTACATTACTCCCACCTCAGGTCTTTACGTCCCCGTAAAGATACATCAAAAACTAGGGAAACAAATGGGGGTACTGAGCACGCATCTGAGCCTCCCGCTCCCAAGTGCTCTCCTGGAGGTTCCCGTGCTGCCACCTGACGCGCACAAGAGGAATCGACCACCCACGTAGGACCCGCTCCTGTCGATCCTCGATCTCCACTGGAACCTCCGCAAAAGTCGCCCCATCGTCCACGTCCAGCTCCCCAAAGTCGATGATGTGCGTCGGGTCGTGCACGTATCTCCTCAGCTGAGACACGTGGAAGACGTCGTGCACCCGATGCAACTGAGGTGGTAGAGCCAGGCGATAAGCCACCTCTCTTATCCTGCTGAGGACCTGGAAAGGCCCGATGAAGCGTGGAGACAACTTGCCTCCTCGGCCAAATCTCCGTAAACCACGTCGAGGTGAGACACGCAAAAAGACGTGGTCGCCATCCTCGAACTCCAGTGGCCTCCGCCTCTTGTCAGCATATGACTTCTGCCGGCTCTGAGCTGTCCTCATCCTCTCCTGGATGATTTGGACCTTCTTGTCGTGGCCTGGACCATCACAGGTCCCACAAGAGCTGCAAGATTTCTTCTTTGCCGAAAAGAGAAATCTGGTCTCATCCCCTAGATGAACCACATTATTTGCCTAAAACAGTCAATCCTAACATGGATGATACTAATCCATACCAAGGGTGACGTCGTAAGGCCTCGACGCTACTACTAAGAGATTCAACTGTTACTCTCGCCTCCAAGGGTTGAGTCACACTGTCGGCATCAGTGTGTGGTAACTGGGTCTCCTCCAGTAGATGTCTCACAAGTGAGGGTCAAGTCAACAGCCAAAACTGGAATCTCCTAGTAACATCACGAAAGAGGACAGGAACGAAAATATCACAAAGGTATGCATCTTTTATTATTGCAGCTCATATTACAAGACGCTACACAAAAGCAACAAGGAACCAGAAGTACAAAGGATGTATCCACTAGTTCTGCTCCTGTCCATCAGCTCCCAGGGCTCCATGATCGAAGGCCTCGACTGCCTGAAGCTGAGCTCTCCCCTGCGGTCGGGGTGGACCTCCTGGTGGTGGTGGTGGTAGAGCCTCAAAGCGTCGTCCACCACCTGCTGCTCGGCCAGCTCCTCTACCTCGTCCGTCTCCTCCCTGCAGACCGCCACGGTCGAACCTCTGCCTCTGCCTAGGTGGTTCCTCAACCGTTTGCTGCTCCCCCGCATGGCGGGTCGGGCAGTCACGAGCCATGTGACCAATTCCGCCACAGGAGTAGCACTGCCCACTCTCGGCACGCCTGGCTCTGACTCCACCCCGGCTTCCCCGCACAACTGAGCCTGAGTCGTGCAGTCGGCCACTGGTAGGTCTGGTCTGCCTGGAACCCTGAGTCATCTGTCGGCTGCCTGCTGCCGATGACTCAGCTACCTGCCGCCCTGCGCTAGGTCTCGCTGCTGAAGAAGGCTCTGCCAGGAAGCTCTCGATCAGGAGGGCTCGCTCCAGCACCCCCGCCTGGGTCGGAATGCTGAGGGAGATCAGCGACGCCCGAATCTCCTGTCGCAAGCCCTGCTCGAAGGTCCGGGCCCGGAAGAAGGGGTCCCGTACCATGTCGGTCGAGTAGCGAGATAGGTCCGTGAACCTCGCCGCGTACTGAGCGACCGTCATGCTGCCCTGGCGCAGCTGGAGAAGCTCCTGGATGCGCACCGCTCGGAGGGTGGCCGGGACGAACTCAGAGCGGAAGAGGCTCTCGAAGTCCGCCCAGAGCAAGGATGCCTCATCGTGAACCTGGAGCATCAGGCTCCACCATCGTCCTGCCGCCGCCTGCAGGAGGCTCGCTGCGAGGATCACCATGAGATCCGCTGGTGTCCTCACTAGCCTAAAGATCCGTACCACCTCCTCTAGCCAGTCCTCGGCGGCCTGGGGGTCCGCCTCACCGCGAAACCTGGGCGGTCGCTGGCTCTGAAACTCATGCAGTGCCCTAAGGCGACGTGCATCGTCAGCGTCTGGTACTGGCAGCATCGGTGGCTCGGCTGGTAAAGCTACCGCCGGCGCCACTGCTGGCAAAGGGCCCTGCACCGAGGCCTCGTCGCTCGGTGGGCTGCCGTCGCGCCCAACACTCGGAACCCTAGCTGGCAGTCGTCGCGGGGCCATCCTTGAAAAGGAGAACAAGAGCACCACAGTCAGAACAGTATACCTGGTGAGCTGGCACAAGTAATCACAAGGAAAACTTGAGACTTTCATAAAGCAGATCAGTATACCCGGTGAGATGACACAAGTAATCACAAAGAAAACTCGAAACACACACGCAATCAATGTTTTCATGCATTAAGTCGGAAATCAGGAGTCAGGGTCCTGGTGTACGGATACGTCGGCCGCCGCACCAACACTGGGCTCCCTGAACTGATAACCACACTCAATACACTAAACACTATTGCTTCACATAGAAAGAAAGGACGATCAGAGTCTGCGGTAGAACCGACCACCTCTGATACCAATTTGTCACGACCCGTCCTCGGGGCCCGTGCCGTGACTACCCCAAGCCCGCCTTCCATAGGCCAGGGGCTGGCGACTCGCACCAAGGCGTAAAATCCCAGTAAACAGGGAAGGCATTGCCTTTATAAGTAACAACCACACAGAGTCAGAAAGCGGAAAGTAAAGTGCAGAAAAGTAAAGGGGGCCGGAAATACAAGCCCAACTGTAAAGTACAACTGAAAAGTAAAGTACAGCAACTGAAGAAAAGACGGCGGCCTCGTGTCGTCCACTGGCAATCCCACCTGAAGGGTGGGTACAGATAGCCTCCAGGCTCCTCGGGTCCCACGTCCGCTCCGAGCACGTCCCGCCCAGTGGTCCACCTCCAGGTACCGTCCTGCTCCACGCCCCAACCGTGATCAGCGCTGTCCGTCGTCTGCAACCAACACAACAAGGTGCGGGCATAGCCCGTGCAGGGGTGAGTACAACTACTCAGTAAGGACCCCGAGACCCCCGAAGGTCTCCCGAAATCCACAAAGGATATAGCACAAAAGAAAGATGCAATCACGAAGTAACATCTGACCCGACTTAGGTATATGCTCATACATATACCTAAGTCCCCAATTCTAGCTCTGCTCACGAGCTCAAGAACAACTCAATCCACAAAGGAAAGCAAGACTCAAATCCACAAGGAGAGTAAACAGTAAATCCACATAGGATAGTTCAACACAGTCCACAAAGGAGAGTAACAGTAAATCCACATAGGATAGTTCAACACAAACCACAAAGGAGAGTAACATAAGATTCAGCTCAACCAGGATTTTCATTATCGAAACCGTAAGTGTTGAAGAGCCCCATCTCTGAAGTGTACAGTGGTCCTGTCACGACTCCGAGGTACTGCTCACTAACCTAAGACTGCTGAAGTACTCCTCCTGTCGAGTACCGCGGGTCTGCTGCCAACTACCGGGCGCTCCGTCCGCTGAGGGTCTGCTGCCAAATACCGGGCGCTCACCCAGATAGCCTACTGAGGTACTCCTCCTGTCGAGTACCGCGGGTCTGCCGCCAACTACCAGGCGCTCCGTCCGCCGTGGGTCTGCTGCCAACTACTGGGCGCTCCGTCCACTGGGCTAGTCGACTCACTCCAAGTCGAGTCGGTCAAGCAGTCGTCAGGTCTCTGTCATCTACACGGTCTCCGTACTCCGCACGCACGTCTCCACCGTCGCGGGTCTGTCGCTACAACCAAGCGCACACACTCCGTAGAGTATCGCGGGTCCGCCGCTACAACCAAGCGCTCCACCGCCAAGGATCTGCTGCTGCATCCAAGCGCACCACCACTGTCAAGTACCACGGGTCCGCCGCTACACCCAAGCGCTCCACCGCTCAAGGTAAAAAGAAGATTCAGCTCACACAGGTTCGGTAGCACTCTTCCACGTAGGATCGCTGAGTGCAGTAGTCGACGCAGTCCACTGAGGATCTCTGCACAGTCGTCGCCGCAGTCCACGAAGGATCTCTGCTCTGCCGTCGTCGCAGTCCACGGAGGATCTCTGCTCTGTCGTCGTCGCAGTCCACGGAGGATCTCTGCTCTGTCGTCGAAGCCGCAGCCAGCACTAGGGTTCCCGCACTTAGCGAGCTCGTTTAGGAGGGTCCGCTCCACGAGCCGAGAGGCTGATACATCAACTGACACTTAGTCCGAAGTTGATGTATCCAAAAGTTCCGTATCGACAACAGGATCTCAACGCAACAGACGGCGCGTCAATCGGACGCCCGGTCTGAGAGTTATTGGCATTTCCGTCCCAGGGGCCCGGTTGGTTTTTAGGGCAAAACCAACCCGACCGTACCCCGCCTGTATCCGATCCTCGGGCGGAGTATGCCAAAAGTTCCGTCTCACTTAGAGGAAACTACCACAGCTGACGGTACGACGATCGGACGTCCGTAGCTCAAGTTATGAGCGTTTCCGCTCCGAGGGCCCGGTTGGTTTCGTGTACGAACCAACCCGGCCGAACCCAAAGTCTCCCAAAACCTTGAGTATAATATACTGAAACGACCGTCTCGATCCAAGGATCGCGTAGCCGCTGACGGTTCGTCAATCGGAGGTCCCAGGCCCAAGATATGGGCGAAAGACCGTAGAGGGCCCGAAACGGGGGTACTGGGCCCGGGGCGACCCGGCCCGAACCCCCCCTGGGGTCGGCCGAACCGGGTCGGCCCGAACCGGGTCGGCCCGGCCGACCGGACCGGCCGGCTCGGCCTCGGCCGGGCGGCCGAACTGCCGCCGCCGCGGGGTTGAACCCGCGGCTTGAGAGAAACCGCGGCCCCGCGGGGGGCCGCCTGTCACGCGGACGCGGCCGGGCCGCCGCGTCCGTCCCGGTTCCGCGCGGCCGCGGAACCGGCTGACGCCGCCGCCGCGGCTTCAGCCGCGGCGGAAGATTTCCACGGCGGCGACCCGCGCCGCCGCCTCCTTCCGCGGGCCGCCGGAGATGCTCCGGTGGCCCGATTTCTTTCCCGTCTGCGCCGATGCTCCTCCCGGGGGACGATCTTCACTGCGGAGCCAACAAATTGCCCTTGCCGCACGGTTTGTCGACGTCCGCCAAATCCGCACAACAAAATAGATCGGCGGAGGGTTGCCGGGTCTTGTTCGTTCGACCCGCACCCTCCGCGTTAGTCATAATCCACGGGAGGAACAATAAAACAATCAACAACAATTTTAAATGTTAAAATTGTTCGAAGATCAAGTTCTTTACTTTAAAAGAAATAAATCACGGGAAGGAAAATATTCCAATCAACCCTTACCTCGCAGCTGTCGTTGCTGAACGAGGGATCGTCGCGGGATTGCTCGTCGCGGAGGAAGGAGATCGTCGCGTCGTCGCGGAATCGCTCGTCGCGTCGCCAATCTCCGGATCAAGATCAACGGATTTAATTAGTTTAATTCCGTTGATATTGAGATTAAAAAGGGAGAAGAAAAGATCTGATTCTCACCTTTGTTGCCGAACGAGGGTCGGCCGCGGAAGAAGAGGCGTCGCCGAAGAACGTCGCGGGTAGATCTCGTCGACGTCGCAGATCTTGGTGTGCGTCGTCGAATTCCGGTCGCCGGCGTTCTTCGCGTTCTTCGCGTTCTTCGCATTCTTCGCGTTCTTCGCGTTCTTCGCGGGGAGATGAAGAAACAAGATTCTCTCAAATCCTTTCAAAGGATTTTTAGGTTGGTCTTATTTTATAAACATGCCAACACACGAAACCGGTTAAGAAACGATCCATCAATTCGAAAGAAACGACCCATTTAATTCACGAAAGAAACAGCCCATTTAATTCACGAAATAAACCGCCCAATTAAATGGTCTGTTAAGAATTAAAGAAAACGCGTCGGTTGACTTTTCAGTTACTTTGACGGGTTTTCGCGGGTGCGTTACTTAGCGAAAGAAACGGCGGGGCTCGTGCGGGCCCCACCTCACAAATATCCTACCAAGGGGGTAGGATATTTCTGGATAGCATCCTATCCAGTTCAACTCTGTTCAAGCCGCCTTTAAGTGACTTCAAGTGGCTTCCAAGCAGCTTAAGTGAAATAAAATAAAGTTGTCGCACAAACATTATTTTATTCTGACTTAAAGCCGCAAAATTTAAAAACCACGTCTGAGCAAACGCAACTCCGGAAGAGGCGTTTCTAAGCAAATACCGGCGCTGCGATTTCATCGGTGCCCTCAGAATTTGATTCCGGGCACCGGTTCAAAAGATAGAAAAACCCGCTCGTCCGTTCACTGAACGTACCCGAGCCAAACTTCGGAAATTGATTCCGGGCACACCGGGCCTCGGAATCAGGTGCCGTCTGAAGCTGCGCTCTTGTAAAATTCCAAAGAAAATTAAGAAAAAAATTTCCTTGAAATTTGCGGGTCTTTACACACTAAATGTGTCCTAAGGATACTGGTTGTCTAATGGCCGACCATGTGATGCCTTGTGCCAAACTTGGGGGCCCCATGGAATCACTTTTGTGAGAAAGTGACTTTTTATCTTTTTATTTTTAAAGAATGTTAAATGTGACAAAGAATGTATCACCTAAGTAAAATATTTTTAATTTTGTATACATAAATGATATTTTGGACTATAAATATTAATAAGAAAGATAAAAATATTTCCTACATCATGATATTTTTTTTATATAATTTTTAGACATTAGATTTATTAAATTATTTATGACATCATGATGTTGCAGCGATTACCTCATTATTAAAGGATTTAAATAAAATGGAAAGAAAATGTAAAATCTGAGACCTAAACATGTCCAAAACCTATTGGATGAGTGGATTTAGAACCGTTATCACCTTATCCTAGAAACACATCAATGTGGGACCATTAATATCCTAAATTCATTCTAAAATATTGTAACATTTCCTTACATTCCCAGAGTGCCCCTCCTCTCCTCTTATAAAAGGCCCCCACCTCTACCTCCTTACCCACACTTCCAAAGCCTTTGTCTCAGAAAAACCCTGACCATTTTGTCTCTCCACTTCCCCCTATTACTCCTTGAAGCCTCACTGTGGCCAGAAGTCTTTCTAAGGATGCCTTTGAGCTCAAACCAAAGGGAGTTACCCGATTTTAAGGTAATGTCTTCACTTGAGTCCTTTTGTTTTATTTTTCTTCTCCAACCCCCTAAATTCTTTTTATTCATTTCTTTTGTAACAAATCCAGTATCTTAAATTTATTTGGATATTGTTATAAGAAGGATTATAACTACACTTAAACACACCTACATCTAATGGTTAAAGCACATACTGTTTCCGTGGATGGCGAATTTATGCCTCCCGAAATGATGATTGTTCAACATTATTTTAACACCTTCAAAGGTGGAAATTAGGATGTCACGATATTTATATATGATATATTATATGTTTATGTTTTCCTTAAGCTTCTGTATTTTTCATTTTGGGCAAACCTTTATGGTTTCCATTATGAGTAAACGTGATATCTTCATTTAAGGAAGTGCGGACTACCGCCCCCTCAAAGTGATTTGATTTGTTAAATACCATATGTGGGATGTATAAAGGATGGAGTTGTGATATTATATATGATATTATACTGAAATTATAATATACTTTTATATCATTAAGATTCCATTCTATAAAATACGAAATAGAAATGAAAGTAGCGTTCATGCGTACGTACGGCTTACCGTCTCCATGAATGGTGCATTTCATTTCTTACCTCCAATTGTTATATAATATTATAATTGAATGCATTTACTAGATATATATGATATATATGATATCTACATCATGAATACCATTCTGGATATAATGGATACATGAACAACTTGTAATTATAAATGGTTTATTTTTGACTCAAGTACCAATGATCGTTAAAATGACCGTTATTAACTTAAATAATTACATAGTGCTCATGACATGACAATAAGTGATATAAAAGGAATGATGAACTTTAAAAAGGTTCTTAAACAAGTATAAATTAACTCAAGTTTATTATTCAAGAGATTAAAGAACGATCGAGTAAAGTCGGACCCGAGGTATGGGACTTCGTCTCAATCTCCTTTCATTGAGGCATATTTTGTTTTATACACAACCTTCTTTTATAAGGTGTAAAACCCCCTTTGACTTTTACTTTTATTCGAAAGGAATATTTTTTTACGAAGCATTTACTAAAAGCCAAAAGGGAATGTTTTTTTTGTCGTATGTATGCGGAGACAACGACTTCTCCGCCGTCGTGACCATTATTTGAGTTTTGGCTTCCTCTACAAGCCATACCTTTCTTTAAAAAAGAAAAATAAATACCATGTTTTAGTTTTCTTTTATTTTGGTATTGAAAATGGTTTTCATAATGTTTTTATATCAATATGTTGTATTTATATCTTGTGATTGAAAGGTGGAAATGTTATATTTCCTTTATGCATGTTTTATGTGATACGATTATTTTGAGGTTCTTGGAAATTATTATGAAGACGGGTGGATCCGTGATAAACTAAGGGCAGGTGAGCCCGATATAGCTCTCCAATGAATTGGGTAACACGAAGGAGTGAAACGTTAAGGTTTCTCCAAAGAGATTTATGGAATATACTGTGATGGGTATTCCAAACGTAACCAAGAGGGTTACTCCCTACGTAAGAATGTTATGAATGCCTCAAATTACATTTATGTCTTATGATTTCTATGATTTATTCATGATTTGATGTGGTATGTTAAAGTGCCTATGTTTTATGGGTAAAGTAGGATTTCATTCTTATGTATATATGAACTTCTGTTTCCTTTCCATATTTTTATAACCCATACTGAGCTTTTTATGCTCATCCCACGTTTTTTTGAAATGTTTTTCACAGGTCAAGGGAAAGGTACATGATATGATGATAGTGTCCAGGAAGTGTCAAGAATGAATCCATGTTTTATTTTAAATATGTTTCCATTGATGGGAAAAATGAATATTATCTTTATGTAACCACTTTGTTTATATGTGGAATGTAATTCATGTTTCATGATCTAATTCTCTAAAACTCTAAACCTGAAATGATCCACAATGTGTAATCTTGTAATAACTCAAGATTATGTAAGGTTTAAGGCTGGGGCCTTATAGTTAGTATCAAAGGTCTGTTTAGATATCTTTAAGAGTTATAATTATATTAAATGATTATCCAAAAATATTTTTTGTATGGTTAAATTGAAGTGATATAGTATTTGAAGATTACCATGTTGCTTCATCTAAGATATGTTTGTTCAGAAAGGTTTTATGCAGAGGAAATAGGGAAGAAGTGCTAAGAAGGCATGCAGAAGGAAATAACCTTCCGAATCAGCATCCTAAGATGGTCGGAATTGGAACTGAACAGTTTGTTGCAGTAATGGCGCAATTGACTCAAGCGATAAATAGTGGTGGTATCTATGCCCGAGATCAGCCAGATCAACCGCAGAAGAACATGTCAGTGGTGGAACATTTTATGAGGCAACATACCACATCATTCAGAGGATCATCTGACCCTGTTTTATCTGAAGGGTGGATTAAATCACTGGAGAAATTTTTTTATGTCATGGGGTGTTCAGACAATCAAAAGGTTAGTCTTTCTATTTACTGTTTGGAGGGTGATGCCGATCAGTGGTGGTCGATGGTTAAAAATATCAGGGATGCTGATGAGATTGATGCTCTTTACTGGGATGAATTCAAAGGTATGTTTCTTGAAAAGTATTTTCCTAAGGCTGTTCGAATTAGGTTGGAAAAACAATTCTTGGAATTGAGGCAAGAGGAAGACTCAGTGGCTACCTACGAAAAAAGGTTCACTCAATTGGCAAGGTATGCTCCAAATTTTATCTGAGACCTTGATAGTAAAATCATTCATTTTTACTTGGGATTAAAACCAAAATATCGAAGGGCATTAGCTTCTCGTGAGTTTAAAATTTATGAAAAGCTTGTTCGATGTGCTGAGAAGGTGGAAATGGAGTTTTCCGATGATCAACTGTTCTATAACAACCAGCAGAAGAAGAGACCGAGGTGGCAGGAGAAAGGGAAGAATTCTTCAAAAAATTCTTATGGTAAGAAATCTAAGTTTCCAGTTTTTTATAAATGTGGAAAAAGGCATGCTGGGAATGTCTTCTAAATTCTGGAAAGTGCTACCGATGTGGTAAGATGGGACATAAGGCTCGCGATTGCACTGGAAAAGATCAAGGTGAAGGTAAGACCAAATTTGATTTACAGTTATTGAAAGGTTTTAAGTGCAATGTGATGGGTCACTATGAAAACGATTGTCTGACAAAAAGATTGAGTGATGGGAAGAAGTTAGACTACAAGCAGAAAGGGGTGGTGAAATCCTTTGCGACTACTTCAGCAGATGTCGGGCCATCAAATGAAGTTGTATCAGGTACTTTGTTTTTTTTTTCAGATTATTCCAGTGTGTTGTTTGATTCGGGGTCCACACATTCTTTCATCTCTGAAACCTTTTCTAGTAAAATGGGAATACCATCTCAAGAAATGACTCCTGAAATTTTGGTAAAAACACCTGGGGGAAATGTTGAGGCAAAAAGAATTTATAAGAATCTTCTTATCCTTATTTGTGGAAAGAACCTACTAGCAAACCTTATTGTTCTACCTCTAGTAGAGTTTGATGTTATCCTGGGTATGCATTAGATCTCTATTTACCATGCTAAGATTGACTGTAGAGCTAAAGATGTTTCTTTCCAAAAAGACTTTCAGTTTGTGTACAGGAATGAACTGTTACTGTTGATTACTTATCAAGAGGCCAAGAAACATGTAAAAGATGGAAATGAATGTTACCTTGCACACATCGTTGAAAATAAAGGAACTGTTCAGATTAATGATGTGCCAGTGGTAAATGATTATCCTGATGTTTTTCCTAAATAGTTTCCTGGAATAATACCAGATCGGGAAGTTGAGTTTACTGTTGACTTAGTTCCTGATGCTAAGCCATTATCAAAAACCCATTATCGAATGGCTCAAATTGAACTTTTAGAGTTGAAGGAGAAATAACAAGATTTATTAGAGAATGGTTTCATTGGACCTAGCACATCACCATGGGGTGCTCCTATTTTATTTGTTAAAAAGAAAGATGGTTCAATGAGACTTTGTGTTGATTATAGCGCCCTGAATAACATCACTGTTAAGAACAAATATCCATTGCCTCATATCGATGATTTGTTTGATCAGCTCCAGGGAGCTCAGTATTTTTCAAAGATTGACTTGAGATCGGGGTACCATCAGCTGAAGGTAAAGGAAGCAGATGTTCCGAAGACCGCGTTCCGTACATGATATGGTCATTATGAATTTGTAGTAATGCCTTCTGGGCTAACCAATGCACCTACTGTATTCGTGGAATTAATGAATATAATTTCCCATGAGTTCTTGGATGCGTTTGTGGTGGTTTTCATTGATGATATTTTGGTGTTTTCTAAAAGTAAAGAGGAGCATGAAAGACATTTAAGGGTTATCTTGCAAACCTTAAAAGAAAATAAACTGTATGGAAAATTCAGCAAGTGTGAGTTTTGGTTGCAACAAATTTCTTTCCATGGTCACATTGTTTCTAAAGATGGGATAACTGTTGATCCTACAAAAAAAAGTTGTGGAAGACTGGCCAAGACCCACAAATGTAACTGAGATTCGTATCTTCCTTGGTTTGGCAGGCTATTACTGAAGGTTTGTCAGAAATTTTTCACGGTTATCTAGTCCAATGACTAAGATAACTCGGAAGGGTGTTAAGTGTATCTTGACAAAAGAATCTGATGATTGTTTTCAGGAATTGAAAAGAACATTAGTGAATGCTCCAGTTTTGGCACTACCTTCCAGGAATGGTGAGTTTGTTATATACAGTGATGCTTCATTGAAAGGACTTTGTTGCTTCCTAATGCAGAATGATCAGGTAATTTCTTATGCTCCACGATAGTTGAAAACTCATGAGGTAAATTACCATACACATGATTTGGAATTCGATACTGTTGTTTTCACATTAAAAATATGGAGACATCATTTGTATGGAGTAAAGTGTGAAACATATACTGATCAAAAAAGTTTAAAGTATATATTCACTCAGAAAGAGTTAAACATGAGATAGAGGTGATGGATGAATTAATCAAGGATTATGATTAAACAATTCATTACCATCCGGGAAAAGAAAAATAAAGTGGATGATGATTTGAGTCAAAAAAGTAATGCTTCATTAGCAATGTTGCGTTTGGAACGTGATCTTTTCGGTAAGGATTTGATGAACTTTGGCATAGAAGTTTTTGGTGTAGGAAGTTATTCTGTTTTGTTTTAGGTATCAGTGAGATCATCTCTATTAGATAGAATCAAGCAAGCACAGAAGCAAGACAGTGAGTTGCAGAAAAAGGTAGAGCTGGTTCAGAAAGGTAAGTTGCCAGAATTCAACATTGATAATGATTGCATTTTGAGATTTGGGAAGAGATTGTGTGTGCCTTGTGATTCATAGTTGAAGATAGAGTTGTTATGTGAAGCTCATAGTTCTCCGTTTTCAGTTCATCCTGGCAGTACTAAGATGTACAGAGATCTGTGGGAGTATTACTGGTGGGATGGAATGAAAAGAGATATTGCTGATTTTATTGTGAAGTGTTTGACTTGTTAGAAGGTTAAAGAAGAGCGGAAGTTACTGAAAGGGATGCTTCAGCCTTTACCAGTGCCAGAGTGGAAATGGGAAAACATATCCATGGACTTTGTTGTTGGATTACCGAGGACATCTCGAGGTAATAATACAATCTGGGTTATTGATGTTCGCTTGACTAAATCTTCTTATTTCCTTTCAATACGAGATACTTTTCCCTAGATCAACATTCCTGTTTTTATCTTAAAGAGATAGTCAGGTTACATGGAGTTCCACTCTCCATTGTATCTAATCGTGATCCCAGGTTCACTTCTAACTTTTGGAATGGCATTCAGAAGTCGTTGCGTACTGAATTAAATTTTAGTACATCATTTCATCCTCAATCAGATGGGCAGTCAGAACAAACAATTAAGAACTTGGAGGATATGCTATGAGCTTGTTCAATGGATTATCATGGAAGTTGGGACCAACATCTTTCTTTGGATGAATTTTCATATAATAATAGTTTTCATTCAAGTATACATATGGAACCATTTGAGGCGTTATATGGTAAGAGATGTCGAACTCCAGCTTTCTGGATGAAGTGGGTGAAAGGAAGTTGATGGGACTAGAATTGGTAGAAGAGATGGCAGAAAAAGTTCAGCTGATTAAGAAACAAATGAGAACAGCTCAGAGTAGGCAGAAGAGTTATGCAGACAACAAGAGGAAGGATCTAACTTTTGAGGTAGGTGATTATGTTTTTCTCAAAGTCTCACCATGGAAAAGTGTGATGAGATTTTGTACGAAAGGAAAGTTGATTCCAAGGTTCATTGGACCATATGAAATTATGGAGAGAGTTGGATCAGTTGCATACCGGGTGGCTTTACCTCTGAGTTTATCTCAGGTACACAATGTTTTTCACGTTTCGATGTTGAGAAAGTATATGCCAGATCCATCTCATGTTTTGAGTCCAGAGGTAGTTCAGCTGGAAGAGAACCTATCTTATGAGGAAAAAAAGTCCAGATTCTTGACCATAGGTAGAAAGTGTTACGAAATAAGGTGATTAATCAGGTAAAGGTTTTGTGGAAAAACCACATGATGGAAGCAGCAACATGGGAATCTGAAAATGCAATGAGGGATAAGTACCCCCCATTTATTCGGTAAGTAAATAAATTACGGGGACACAATTTTCTAAAGGGGGGTAGTATGTAACATCCCAAGTAAGTAATAAATAATAGATATTTTTATCTATGTCTATTAATGATATAGATAGTGTTTTAGAGTCTTAAAATGAAAATAAATACAATCTTATGCATGGAATACACTAATATTCTTAAAAGATTGTTTTACTGCCTTTTGATGGAAAACCCTTTTTAAATAAATTTTTTGACAATTTTAAAATCTATATTTGTCAAAATAATCATTTTAATTATCATTGGGACATTGAAATTTACATTGGATAAATTTTTGGTATTTTTTTGACAATGTTCATTTTTTAATGAATAGTGAAAAATACTGCATTTTACATCAAAACTACTTTTTCATTTAATTTAATTATATGGTTAGATTATATTTTTTGAGGGTCTCAAAGTGTAATCTGAATATATATTTACCATTTAATCCAATTGTGGTCATTAGGATTAATTTCACTTTGGAATTGGTCATAAACTAATGCCAAACTTTTCATTCACATTGTTTCAAAAAAACCCGCTATTTGTTTTGAAAAACAGGAATTATTTTTAAATCAATTATTGAAATATCTGTGTTCGGAATTTGGTAAAATGGATTAAATATTTGGAATCAGAAGGTAAAAATTATGTAATCAAGACTCTTTTGTTTTTTGACATTACAAATAGTAACGACGGTAATTATCTTTAATTATCTTGATTAATGAGTAATCAGGTAGTTAAAGATAATAAAATGATATCATAATAATACAAAGAGACCACAACTTGTGTCATAAGGCTACTGGTTGTCTCATTTACAACCATGGGATTCCTTGTGCCATACTTGGGGGCCCCATGTAATCACTTTTGTGAGAAAGTGACTTTTTATCATTTTATTTTTAAAGAATGTTGAATGTGACAAAGAATGTATCACCTAAGTAAAATATTTTTAATTTTGTCTACATAAATGATCTTTTGCACTATAAATATTCATTAGAAAGCTAAAAATATTTCCTACATCATGTTATTTTTTTATATAATTTTTAGACATTAAATATATTAAATTATTTATGACATCATGATGATGCAGCGATTACCTCATTAATAAAGGATTTAAATAAAATTGAATGATAATGTAAAATCTAAGACCTACACATGTCCAAAACATATTGTGTGAGTGGATTTCGAACCCTTATCACCTTATCCTTGAAAAAAATCAATTTGGGACCATTAATATCCTAAATTCATTCTAAAATAATGTAACATTTCCTTACTTTCCAAGAGTGCCCCTCCTCTCATCTTATAAAAGGCCCCCACCTATACCTACTTTCCTATACTTCCAAAGCCTTTGTCTCGGCCAACCCCTGCCCATTTTTTCTCTCCACTTCCATCTCTTACTCCTTGAAGCCTCACCTTGGGCATAAGTCTTCTCAAGGAAGCCTTTGAGATCAAACCAAAGGGAGTTACCCGATTTTAAGGTAATGTCTTCACTTGAGTCCTTTTGTTTTATTTTGCTTCTCCAACCACCTAAACTCTTTTTATTCATTTATATTGTAACAACTCCAATATCTTCAATATACTAGGATGTTTTTATTATAAGTATTCGAACTACACTTACAGACACCTACATATAATGGTTAAAGAACATATTGTTTCCATGGATGGAGAATTTATGCCTCCCGAAACGATGATTGTTCGACATTCTTTTAACATATTCAATGGTGGACATTAAGATGTCACTATATTTATATATGATATATAATATGTTTATATTTTCCTTAAGCTTCTGTATTTTTAATTTTGGGCATACCTTTATGGTTTCCATTATGGGTAAACGCGATATCTTCATTTAAGGAAGTGAGGACTACCGCCCCCTCAAAGTGATTTGATTCATTAAATACCATATGTGGGAAGTATAAAGGATGGAGTTATGATATTATATATGATATTATAATGAAATTATAATATACCTTTATATCATTACGATTCCATTCTATAAAATACGAAATAGAAATGAAAGTAGCGTTCATGTGTACGTACGGCTTACAGTCTCCATGAACGGTGCATTTCATTTCTTACCTATAAATGTTATATAATATTATAAATGCATGAATTTACTGGATATATATGATATCTATGATATCTATATCATTAATACCATTCTGGATATAATGGATACATGAACAACTTGTAATTATAAAGGGTTTATTTTTGACTCAAGTACCAATGATTGTTAAAACGACCATTATTAACATAAATAATTACATAGTGTTCATGAAATGGAAATAAGTGATATAAAATGAATAATGAACTTTAAAAAGGTTCTTAAACAAGTAGAAATTAACTCAAGTTTATTATGTGGGAGATTAAAGAACGATCGAGTCAAGTCAGACCCGAGGTATGGGACTTCTTCTCAATCTCCTTTCATTGAGGCATATTTTGTTTTATACACAACCTTATTTTATATGGTGTATAAACCCCTTTTACTTTTACGTTTATTCAAAAGGAATCTTTTTTTACGAATCATTTACTAAACGACAAAAGGGAATGTTTTTTTGTCATATGTATGCGGCGACAATGACATCTCCGCCGCCGTGACCATTATTTGAGTTTCGGCTTCCTCTACAAGCCATACCTTTTTTAAAAAAGAAAAATAAATACCATATTTTACTTTTCTTTTATTTTAGTATTGATAATGGTTTTCATAATGTTTTTATATCAATGTGTTGTATTGATATCTTGTGATTGAAAGGTGGAAATGTTATGTTTCCTTTATGCATGTTTTATGTGATACGATTATGTTGAGGTTCTTGGGCATTTTTATGAAGACGGGTGGTTCCGTGATAAACTTAGGGCGGGTGAGCCTGATATAGCTATCCAATGCATTGGGTAACGTGAAGGAGTGAAATGTTAAGGTTTCTCCGAAGAGATTTAGGGAATATACTGTGATGGGTATTCCAAACGTAACCAAGAGGGTTACTCCCTACGTAAGAATGTTATGAATGCCTCAAGTTACCTTTATGTCTTATGATTTCTATGATTTATTCATTATTTGATGTGGTATGTTAAAGTGCCTATGTTTTATGGGTAAAGTATGATTTTATTATTATGTATATATGAAGTTATGTTTCCTTTCCATATTTTTATAACCCATACTGAGCTTTTTATGCTCATCCCATGTTTTTTTAAAAATGTTTTCCACAGGTCAAGGGAAAGGTACATGATATGATGATAGTGTCCAGGAAGTGTCAAGAATGAAACCATGTTTTATTTTAAATATGTTTCCTTTGATGGGAAAAATGAATACTATCTTTATGTAACCACTTTTTTTATATGTGGAATGTAATTCATGATTTATGATCTAATTATATAAAACTCTAAACCCAAAAAGATCCCCAATGTGTAATCATTTAATAACTCATGATTAAGTAAGGTTTAAGGCTGGGGCCTTATACTATTGGTACTATAAGTTCAGGTGATACACTAATTTAAAATATAGTTAATGTGTTACCTCTAGTACAAAGTATATCTGGAATATTAAATATGATAAGGAGATATTTGGATTGTCTCGTTAGAATATCTACGATTACTGGGGTGCACAGGCTAATACAATGGTAGAAGTTTCTTTAGATCTATATAAGTCTCACACTCTGGGTGAATCTATTGGAGCTGATGTTCCAAATTCTAAGGGTGATGAGATCCCAACTTCATGCACATATTCTATGTGTGTGGATGCAGGATGTAGTACCACCATGGAATGGGTGATACACATGATTGGAGAAGAGATTCTATGGATTATTAGGTGTGGGAGTAGTCAACACATGGTGTAAGAACAAAGTTTAATTCCAAATAGGGAACTAATATGATTAATAAATTGTCTTATCTCGACTTACAAAAATGATTTTATTGTTTGAGTAATGATAGAGGTATTGAAGAATACACAAATTATTACTCTGAAGTTGAGTTTAATGGAGGACACCCCTCAGATGAAAATATTATAGGGGGTCCAAAAAAGTCATGCACAATCCAAGGAGGAAGAAAGAAAATAAGGAACACATGGATCCGAGGAGCTACATTGTTTCCATGATGTAGAAAAAAGGTATAAAATACTACTCATATCGTCCTAGGCCAATAGAGATATTGTTTACCAAAAAGGTTAAAAATCAAAGGCACTCGAGGTCTAGATAGTGGAAGGTGGTGTAGGTCCCTAAGAAGGAGACTCTTAGTCCCCTGAGATCAACAAGGAGGTTACAACATCAAAGGGTACCTTGGAAGGCCTGGACACACCCCATGGTGATATAGATAAGATGTTAGGGGATCATCAAGGGGATACATTATTTTAATATAAGGATGTGACTGTTATGAAAGAGGATGCTCTCCCTCTTGGCCAGTTGCGTGAGATAAAAAATCAAGGATATAATTCTATGATCGAACATCCTTCATAATTGCTTATAATATTGGAAGAGGTAATGGATGAAACTATCCTAAAAATTAATTCCCTAGAAACAGAGGTTGAATGAATTATGGAAAGGGATCTATGGGTACCTCCATATGAGGAGTAGAGAATCATGATTTATAAGTAGGACCTTATTTTAATACGAGGCTAGAATATTGGGATGATAAGTTTATTGGAGATACTGGTACTAGATAGCATTAATGGTTTATGATCTTTTGATGAAAGAACTAGAAACTGAGTTAAACCCTATCTCATGGAAACTTTTTTGATAGATAAAATATGGTATGCTGTAATTTCATTTTAATGGATCGCTGTTCTCTTTTATGGTATGCTATAAATTTATTCTAATGGATTAATTATTATAATATTTAATACATTATAAATAATGGTTTAAAAAATCAAACATTTCATTATCTATAATTTTGTAATTAAATGAGTTCATTATTGTGATCATCTTTTAAAAATTAAATATAAAAAATTAAATATGTATTTTATTTATATAATCCAAAGAAAAACATACCACAATTATAGAATTTTTATTAATGTGATAGATATCTACAAATACTACTGGGAAGAAGTTCATTATTTACCAAATGAAATTGTGATGTATTGTAGTTATATTAAACAGATATTAAAGAACCATTAATTAAAAGAGAATAAGGTATTGGTAGTTTATTTTAGAATAAATATATATGTGAGTAAAACTATTTCATTATTAAAATATAGTTTTATAAATATTCAATATTTGAAGGATGAGTATGATGTATTTGGAGTTTTAAAGTTAGTAGAATAACGTGGAATTTAGTTATATATGAGAAATTATGCTTCAAGAATCTTTAACAACATTTTATTGTGCTTGGAAATAATTTCATGTCTTCTGATGTAATTCTAGATTCATTTCAAGATATTTTATTTTAAATAATCATGAAAACATTTTAAATTGATTTTAGTTTTTTGGTCTGGGGTGAAGAAGATATATGAGAATGTACTAATTTTTCACAAACAAACAATTTAGTGAAATATTAAAAAATATTCCTACTAAAGCCAATAGTAGGACCATTCTTTGTCATTGGCACTTTTATCATATATGAAATTTTAATCAATATACAACCCATGAAACTATGGTTTAACAATGTAATTCACATTTTAGTATAGTGATTTAAAGCAAGGGCCAGTGTGTGGGAGGAACACCTATAGGTGTGGTGACATGTTGGCATGTGTCTGTATAGTGGTTTAGATAAAATAAATTTGTTCACATGTCTAAGGAGTTCATGGTGTTGTAATGGAAAATTTCTCATATCTAGATTTGATGCTATATGTCTTGATATATTGGTCATTCTTCACATTTAGGTCGGTGCATGGTCACTGGTAAAAATGATCCCACAAGGTTCATCGTCTCCACATTGACCATATGGTTTTTAGGAATATAGTATTAATGATCATATGATGTTCTTGATGAGGCTATGGTTTCATGTAACACGTGAAATAGATTACCAAACCACCATTCATGATCCATTTATGTTTAATACTTTTAGGAATATATATATATATATATGAATATTTTAATACACGATTCACAAACATATAGATAGGTTCTAAAGGATCAATGCATGAATTATTTTAACATAAGTTTTAATATTTTATCAATATATAAAGTTAGTATATGATGACACAATTCATTTTACTGTACATGGATTTAGTTCATTTTTTCATGTATTACTTATATATCATATAATTTTATGTATATACATAGTTTCTTGTAAGTCAGTGATTGAATATTTTTATCCACCACATCATAAATATTAGGTTACTATGATTTATGGATTACATAAGTGAAATGTTTGTGTATTCAATTTATTATAGATACTATGTAATCATTTTATTTAATGTTACTCAATTATGAATGGAAAATATCATAAAAAATAATGAACTCCTATGGAATCCTATATTACCAGTAAGAATAAATAGTTCTTAATTCATAATTTTGTCAACTAATATGTTATATCATCATTTGATTAGGATAGTGAATCATGATAGGTATTGTTCTTATATTTTTTTTATATGTGATGTGATTGAAAATATGATAATTCTATGATAATGAATTTTTTATTCATTAGTAAAAAATTTCATGAGATTCATGAAAGATTAAATATGTTCAAGAGAATGAAATTTTATGATTTTTGTTATAGAAACCACCACTTTAACACATTTAAATAGTGTTACATGATGAATAAATAAAATTTATTCATCAAAAATACCTTGATGATATTGTGGGACGAAGTTCTATTTTGAATTTATACAATAAATGATGTTGATAATCTATTATATAAGATATAAAAAAAGGATTGATGCTTGGTGTTTTCCAAAAAGGGGAATAGAATATTAATAGCATTAATATTTTGGTTAATTATGAGTGGTTAATATAACTGATCATCTAAAGACACCAAGAAACTTTGAGTGAATTTTTAATCATCATTAAAATTAAATTTTATGAACAATTTTTTTATGCAGTGAAAATATGATCCATACGTATTGAGTAGAAATATCAATATATTTATTTTGTAGAATAAATTAAGTGGAAATTTTGATCCTTATTTTTTTTGAATGCTTTGCAATTAAAAACTAGCTTTATTTTTCCCATGTGACTCAATAATATGAGAATATCATGACCCTTAAATGATTGAATAAATAATATTAATGGTGTAACCACATTTATTTAAATTGGATAATATGTGATGAGGTGTTTAACCAATCACAACAAGGAGAAGGATCTCAAATTGAGGAAAGACACTGTAAAAATAAATTATTCTTTCCCAAATTATATTAAACTATTATCTTGTATGGTTGATATTATAGATTGTGTAGATCATGATCCTAACTAATCATATATGTTGAATAAAATACATAAATATTCAAAATGATATCACTTATTCATAATCACATATCTAACCATATTAGGAGATCAAGAAAAACATATACCTTATGATGAACAAAAAAACATATATTTAAATAATTATAGGGGATTTAACATATATATACATATTTATCTAGGATGAGAACATTAAATTTAGTCAAATTTTACCTTATTCAATAACCTAGAATCAAAATAATAATTGGAAAAAACATGAAACCATAGAACCAATACCCAGTCCCTCATCAATACCCTAATGGGTCCACCACATCTCACTTACCAATATACCTCATATAGATTCCATTATATAATATATATCTCCTTACCGAATTCTACATATATTGAAGTTTTCAATTCTAGGAATTGCATATAATTCCTCATTATTGTGCCTCTAAGGCTCAGGAAGATATGAGGTCGTAACCTATCATTCCCACAAATTTAATATAAATTTAAATTTATAATAATAATCATTAATAAAATAATACCAATTTCATATCATGTCAATCTGTTATTGAGGACCACTCATGGTTTCATACCTTGTTCATATTCACCTTAAATATGATCAAATGGCCATAAAATCTACCTCTAACAACCCAATACAAACCATACAACTATGTGAATCATTCCCTAGGAAATTTATTCATTTGTACATGAATTAATACTTATAACCAAATTATACATCATTATCCCAATCATTTTCTAACTAGTTATACTCTTTATATTCAACCAAAGGTTATACCATCGGTCATATGATCAGTCCTCTCTAGCCAAATTAGTCACATCACATAATGTGAAAACAAAATTAAACAAAAATTATCATACTTATTTCTATATGATACGATTTTGATTTAGTAAGATACTTTTCTGGGACACTAACTTCCTACCCCATCAACGCACAACTATAAGAAGTTCATCATATACAAAAAACTCAAGGAAACCAATGTGACTTAACAACTATATGGTCTTAAAAATATTTCACCTTGAGAAACACGTTATTTTAGATAGTATTATTCTATATCAAACATAAAACTCACATAATCTACATCAATACTTACTCATGTTTCCATGTTTAAATTAACAATTCTTGAAAAAAATTGTATTTGAATGAATATAAAACACAGATTAATATTTTTGGACCACATTCCTTTTTATTAATATTACCACTATTTAAAATACATGTCAATTACATCAATGATTTTATAATCATCACTACACCTCATAATCCCTCTATCACATATAATGGATAAATATTTCAATAATAATTTTGTGTAATTAATTTTCTAATAAAACCATAATGGACATAATATTTAAAATATAATAGAACAATTTATATTCAATCATAAAAATAAAAGAAATATATAGTAATCTAATCAATAAATATAACACAAAAAATTATCAATGAAACAAAAAAAATATAATGTGATTAAAAACAATATTAAAACTAATAAAATACTTGAAAAAACCCTAACATGATATCTCATTCAATCAAACTAAAAATTTTCATCTTTTAATCATATTTTACTATGATCTATTTAAATTTAAAAATAATACCTAATAAAAAATTTATTCATATATTATGATGAAAATAAAAACAAAATTATTAATGATAAGCGAGTTACTACTGGATTCACTACCTGAAATTTATCCCTAACCATCACAAATCCCAAGGAAATAGAATGATAACTAATTTTGTAAACGGATGTCCCATCTGCTTTGTATTATTGCATGGGGGATTAAAATTCCATGGGGCTTTAAATATAACCCCTTTAAATTAATAGTTACCCTCTTTTAAAAAGGATATGTGTTCCCCACCAAAATACTAATGCATACTCATAATGAATCACATGGGATACTAGGTTCATTGTAGATATTCATAATTATTCCTAGTGAATGTGACATGAAAATCTCTAGACTCCAATTGGGATTCCATTATAATCATAAACATTTATATTACAGCCCAATAAATAATAACTATTTAAAAGACATCAAAATCGTCACATGTAGGCCCTTATAACCAATTTAACACCTCCAAAATATCTTAAAACTGTCAAAAAATCATTTATAAACACATCCCTATAATTAGTGTTCAAAAAAATACAAATTCACATTCATCCCAATCAACCATGATTCAACTATATTCATGTCATATTGATAAGGAAATGGATGGGTCATTGTATTTTAATGGAAGAGAAAATATTACCAATTATTATTATAATAATTATTATTGGAAATAAAAAATATTTCATTAATTAAAAAAAATTGATAAGAAGAATACATAAAATGAAAAATAAGATAATTAGCATGGTCATTTAGGAATATTGTGTTGACGTATGTGAAATCATTTAGAATGAATAAGGATAGTTGTATATTACAAGAGAGGGAAAGTTGTGAGTATTTTATCATATTGAATGTGATTGTTTTTGGATAAGTAAAATTATGAAAAATGTTTTAAGGAAGTGAGATTATAATTAAAATTAATGTGTAAAAAATAAGATGAATCAGTTTTTCAAGGAGACCCACAATACATAAATCTCTTTCATTGTAATGCTTATAATAAAAATCATTTTCTATTACATTAATGACTAAGGTGAGGATTAAAAACTCATGTGATATAGATTGTAATGGAATCCCATTTTATGAACATTCTTTAGATGATTATAGAGGATTAAAATACTATTCAATAAGTGATGTGGGATAACAATAAAAATGCACTAACGAAAAGCTACCCACACTCTAAAGAAAGACTTGTTTTTGAGGATCAAATATATCATATTTGAGAAATATAATTATATTTGAGGACAATATCAAAATATATTAATGGTATTACACTAAAATAATCTATAGAATAATATAATGAATTTTTTTACCTTATATCAATGATGGTTCTAACTCTTATATTCAAATACATTTTTGAAACAGATTCTTATAAAGTATTAAAATGACTACTTCTTCTATGGTGAATCAATTGGTTAACATGGTTGGTGATAATCATATTGGAATATTATCATTATTACTATGGTATATATGTTTCTCTACGGATAATGTATAAAAGTAAATGAGGGCTTCTAGAATATCATAAATAAAAATAGATTTTATACCACAAAATATCAACTATTTAGACATCCCTTTAATACGTTTTTGTTTTATCTTTAATTCAAAAAGAATTTACTCAATGATTCATATAGTACTTTTATATGGAATATTGTGAAAAATAGTTTTTATCCCCTAAACCATGAACATATAATTCACATGGTTTCATCTCAAACATCACATCATATGAGATGTTTATAATCAATAATATAATTTAATATAATTAAAAAATATTTATTTACTTTTAGCATTCAACAACTATTTATTAATTTCACAATATTACTAACCCATATCATAACTCCAATGATATTAAAATTTCATTCCTTATGAATCAATATAGGATGAGATGTGATATTTCTGTGTCACACCCTATGATATGACAAATACATAGGCATAAGAAATGTATATATATATATATATATATATATTTCATACCATATGACTTTTATATATCACATAAGATAGTATTATTAATTTATAAATTATATATTTTATTTCATTAGGGTATATCGCCATCTACATCCTACTAACAATAATCCCATAATGACTAACTTTTAGTTCACATTATATTGTGTCATAAAAAATAACCTATTGAACCACATCCGAAACTATCCACCAATATCATACATAACACTTACATATATCCATTAGAAATTTCACATTATATCACATCATAATTCAAAAAATTTGGATATCAATTCGAAAAAAATTTCAAAATAACTCTATAAATATATTTAGATTACTTATCTAAATTTTTTAAATAATCATCACCATTAAAATATCCATAAAGTGAGACCCCATGGCCTTTTAATGTTAACAAAAAAATATGATTTTATTATTTCAAAATTATTAGTAATGAGTACCCCTATAGATGTATTAGTAACACTAAAACTAAAATAGTACCCATCATGTTCTCCCTTAAACACATATATAAATATTAATGTGTCCACTAAGTGTATAATATATTATGATGCATTTCAATACAATTTATATTACTAAGGAACTAAGTAACCACATGGAATAGGGTATATCAATCCCTTTTAGTCACTAACATGTTCCTAATTCATTCAGTATGGGCTAACCGAAAATATGAACATATTACATGTCATTCATACTACAGGATGATAACATCACACATTCCCCATCCAATAAATAAACACATAATATGGATTTTATCTAGGTATTATCATACACCCCTTCACATTATCTAAATCAAGTACCCAGATGTCATAATCATCTTATGGGATGAAATATCCCATCCTGGATAAAATTAACCTTGTATAATATTAGAATCATACCAACCAGCAACTGATTATCTCACCCACAATGCTGGTATAAGAGATTTATAAAATTATAAATGTTCTAATTCTTTGTGTCTTGTCTATCCTTGTGAAATATAGAAATTAAAATATGATGTTTTCATCACAAGTATTACAAATAAAATATTTATACATAACATGTGGTATACATAACGGGTTATCCAATACATAAAAATTATTATTTTTATCTTGTGATCACACTTCATTTCTGAATTCATAATCCAACACATACTATCCTTAAAATTTCATCGCAAAAAATAATTCATATTAAATAATATAAGTAAGGTGTAAATCCATGTTATTCTATGATATGCTAATTATTACTCAATTTAAGAGTTAAATGTAGACATTATGAATGAATAACAATGCGGAGAGGTGTTGTGTTTAACCAAATACAACTTATCTCATTTTTTATCTCTTTTAGAAATATTCTAAAAAAACAAAACAATACAATTTGTTTCATATCTCAAAAATTTTAATTCCACAATACCTTTTTATTATATTTTATGTTTTATTAACATGTTATTTATCAATATAATTCATTCCATATTTTAATATGATCATTTCAGAAAATAATCCTACAAAAACCATAGTTTTTAATGTATATAATGATTTATAATTTGAATAATATTGTTATTTAGGAATAATATTCCAAGTGTTAGACTTATTTTATAAGTATTGAACCATATTTACTTTAAAAAATTAAATTCTTTAATGAAAAAAACTATTTATTTTTATATAGAGATATTTTTAATTTTTTAAAAAATTATAGTGGAATATTTCTATTCAAACATTTATTCTGAGATCTATTTTATAACTGAATGTGAATATTTAAATTAATGTTATTTTAAATTAAATTCCCTACTAAACTTTTTATTATTGAATGAAAAATTCAGAATAAATTATGAATTCTATAATCCTTAATGTATTATATTTTGAAAATCACTAAGTCCAGTCATAGTCCCACTTCACTCTAAAAAATTATATTATTTGTTTAAATATCATTCTATTTAACATAAACTCAATTAGGTTTATGAAAAAAAATTACATCTGTTCGAAGTAATATAAATATAAATTAAAATATTACCAACCAAATTTTTTATACACTATCATTTTTTAGAATTATTCAAAAAAGAATATGATATTTAGAAAACACATCCCACAAATGATGGTGGGATCTCATTCCAATATATTATAAAAAATTCGTTATTTGTGATCTTTTATCTTAGATAACCAATTTTTACCAATGACTCATTTTGAAACATTTTATTCATATTTATGATTCATAAATCATTTTTATCTAATAATTTTATTCATAACCAATAATTTTAGAATAATTAATTTTGTAATCACATATAATGTGTTACCTTGAATCTAGCAACACATAGTCGATGATTTTTTTACTACATTTTCACATGATACAATTGATTATATCCTGAATGATACAGTATTTTAACAATATTATGAATAAGAATACATACGATATTCTCACAGTATAATATAAAAGAAATTAAGCATTAAATTTCTAATTAGAGAATATTATTTCAACTAGTATATACATTTAATAATTCAGAGATCAGTTATTGGTATCCTTAGTAGAGAAAAAACTATAATGTATGTTCTTATATTCTTATTCTGTTATGGAGTACAATATTATCAACAATATAATAAATGAATAATGAGTAATATGGAGTAGATAAATAGTAATCAATTATATCTTTTAAAAAACGCCGTAAAACTAGAATATATCCATAGAAAAGAAAGAAACATGAACAATCTCATGGAACACAATAACTTTATCATAGTGATTACATGCATAATGATAGAAATCATAATGAGAATGTCAAAGCCTTTGGCCAAGGCATAATAAACTCATCATTAATCCATCATTCCTTGTAATCACACATAATTGGGATGACATACCCCAAATACTAAAGCTAGTTTGTCTCACAATATGTATTAATACATTAAGGGTTTATAATAAGTCTTACCAATAACTTATTAAGGACATTGTATTTATCATATGAAAAGGGGTGAATAATAAATAACACATGTAATCAATTTTAATTTATGTAATTGAAAACTATAATACAAAATATTAACATTAATCTTAATTAAATAACGAAATATATGGATCATAATCCATCCTGAGAAATATGATGAATGATATCAATATAGTGTAAACCAAGTAAATTATTTTATTCTTAAATGTATGCTAATATAGATTAAAATATTTTTAAAATATTATCTGAATATTTTGAATGAAATTACCCTTTTCATTTTGAAATCAATTATATAGATTCCAATAAAATATTGAATATTCAGAAAAAAATTTCCTCAAAGTGGATCATAAAAAATTTTACAGTAATTTATAATGAAAATTTTATTATTTATGGTGGGAAGATGTGTTTAATCCATATAAATTAAAAAAGTTCTCTTTTAACTTCATAAATAATGTCAAAATGTTCCATATGGGCAACATTGATAAAAATAATTTATAATCCATTCTAAATAACGTAAAATATAGTTCTAACTATCCATCTAATATCATTAAAATGAAATTAATAACATCATTAAAAATAATTTAGGAAACATGGACATCAATGAATATTTTCATCAACCAAAGAAGTAATTAGTTTGGATTTTTATAAAAATATAATTTTATCGATTATATAAAACATCAATGAATAAAATGATAACAAAATTATTCAAATATATAGATAAAATATAAATAAAAATGATATGATATTAAAAACACACATTTATTATAATTAAATTCAATTGAAATTTAAACTTGAAAATTCCTATAATCATATGAGATGTTTGAATAAACCATTACCACTTTGTTAACTTTTCAATCACAACACACTCAAATAAATTAATTCAAATGAAAATTTGAATATTTTCAATATAAAAAGATTCATCATATTAAATATCAAATGAGTATTATACGAGTAAAATAAATATTTACTTATTTTTGATTACATAATAATTCTAATAAAACAAAAGCTAGATGAGAAATATTTTCAATGAACATAAAAGTAATGTAAGAATTAATAAACGAATTAATTAGGTTTAATAAATGTAATCTACTTAAAAAAATTTATATACAGCATTAAACAATCATAGTTTGTTACGAATATAATCTTTATTTAACATTGAAATTACAGAAGTAATATATCTAAATGAGAATAAATTGAGCTTATAAACCGCTAACCTCAAGTCGGACATTCCATAAATGTAAATTATCTTGTATTTGATAAATATAATTTAACATTATAATTTAGTAATATTTTTTTGGTTTATGAAATTATTATTAAAAAAAATTCATTAATTACCATGCCGTATATAGTTATTAAATTATTTATGTTCATATATTATTTTTTGGGGTTGTTTGGTTGATAATTGGGAGGCGGCATTGTTTAATTGGACATGGAAAAATTGTTCATTCATAAAACTTATATTTAATATTAAAATTTTAAAAATTATATTTTCTATATATTGAATAATATTTTATTATCATCCTTGAATGGAGGACATTAAATATGAATCACATGGCTTTATATTGTTGGTATTCTTCTTTTATGCATGTACGACTTTTTCATTTACTAACTAGTAGTATGGTCAGAATGTGAGTAAAATATTATCATTATAGAATCATAATTATTTTATGAATATCACATATAATAATTAAATCCATAATAATAACAAATCTTGTTATGTGTTGACAAAAAAGAAACACATGGATTTGTAAAGGGGGTAGTCCACATTTAGGTACAAGTGATGGGTTTGTTTTCCATATGATAGAGATGAAGATAAATAAGGGTTATACAATATAAATAATATCATCTCAGAATATTTTAGGTACTTATGTTATTATATGAACAACACTATGAATTAATTTGGATATATTTAAGTGGAATAAATTGAATTTCCTCAGTAATTACTTAATCTTCCTCTTTGGAAATCCTCATTTTAATACATATTACAACTTCAATGAATGATATTAGTGGAGGAATATAATTTTTAGGAGAAAGGGAATCAATATGGGATAGTATTTTGGAATGAAATGGATAATCTATAAAGATAAAAAAATTTGAATAAGGGGGAATAAGAGGTTCTCATTTATAATTTATTGAAAGAAATAATTTTAATTACTCAAAAATTTTATAAATATAATATATAAAAATCATGTCAAGTGGTAGAAAATGAGTATAATTTCAATGTAATGAAATTTTATTCTCTAAATCACTTCATACAATAAAATTAATACATATTTATGATACACATTAAATATTATATTTTAACTTAAACCGATTGTTAATGCGTTTTGAACTTAATCATAATACCATGTTTATTTTCATTTAAGGGTCACAAATTTAATTATAGGATGAGTAGTGGATAAAAAATGATGCATGAACTAAATTTTGGACTATTTACCCTATTAGTTGTCTTGATTCAAAATTTTTTATGGATTTAATAAAATATTTTTTATTGTAAAATTTCATTACAATCATTTTGTTGACAATTTACTAAATATGACCTCAAATATATAAGGAAAAGAATGGAATTAGAATATAAACCCAATTATAATAATTTATTCATTATTATAACCAATTAAATTAATTGTATAATATTTTTAATCTAATATATATTACTTTGATTACTTTTAAAATCGATTACATTGATTTATCGCCAATTAGCACAAGCACTATATTGATACTACATAAGGGTTTAAGGTATTTATCTCATGAGTTTAAATAAAATAAATATGTCATAAAAATAATGTATGATGATTAAAAACAACCATACATAACTTATTATAACTTCTTATTATATGTAAAAAAATATATTTTAGATATTAAAAGTAAGAGAGTGTCATTTTGTAATTTTCCAAATCTATAATAATATAAATGACATTATCTAAAGAATATTGCACCAAAATTCCATATAATTGATGTTATGATTTATACTATAAAATTAATATCATAAAATTATAAAAATTCTTGTTTTGGGTTTCTTTTGAGACCTTATACCACATGTTTGACCCTAATTAACATGTTTTACACTTTATCGGGTTTATATTAATTCCTCATAGTTACTATTCAATATGAATAAAATTTAAAATTTTCATATTTTATAAATTTGAACCTCATTTTTAGAAATATTTAATCAATTTTTATATATAAAATTTCTAAATTAGTGAAACTAAATCTGAATAAAAATTCATATAAAAATGAAAAACTTATTTTATAAAATATTTTTTTATAGAATTATTTATATTATATTACATAAAATTTATATATTTTTACATTAAAACCTAATATAATATAGAAATAGAGTTTCAAGATATACTTTATATTGAAAATAAATATCAGTTTTATAGAAATTTATATTTAGCCTTATTTAGTGAAAAGTAAATAATTTTCAGAAATAATACAAAAAATCACCATAAAATAATACATCCATTTTGAATTAAAAAATTATTGATATTTATAAAATAATATTTATTAAATTGTTAGAAATAAATTATAATATTTGTACTTAATATGTTATGAAAACATTTTCTGACCTTTGTGAAGTAGAAAATGACTTGACTACAAATAGATTAAAAATTAATTATAAATTGATCAAAAAAATTTAATTATTTTATTAAAATTATACATATTATTCATAATCTTATTGTTTCTAATAGTAATACCAAATTTAATGGATATGATATAATGTTATCATTTAGATAAAAATATATCAATTCTATATCATAGTTCTCTTCGAACTCAGTGTTTTATGTTAGGAAATATATTGAGTATTTTATTATACCATGCATTAATTATAAGTTTCTAAATTCTCAAACAATTAAATAAATTTTATACTTTATATTTTTATATTGGAAATTAAATATTTAATATATAAAAATATATTTTTTAAAAACCCACATTTTACAATGACATAATGATATATTCTTTGAAATAGGAATGTTGGAACCTTGATAGATACCACAAATAACACATAATGAAATTCAAATGCAAGGATAACATTAATGGGAAGTAAAAATATGTGTTTGTAGTAGAAAAAACATTCCCTGAATAATAGAGGGTGATATATAACATGATCATTATAAAGATAATTCCTATAAACCATATTTCATTAAAGAGTAAATAAACTTAAATTCTTTAGAAATGAAATTAAAATGGTAAATATTTAGTGGAATATATTTTTCCAATAGTTGATGGATTTATTTAACAATATATAATCCAAAAAAATAAAATTACCTATTTTCATTCATTTTTTACTTTCATGATATCATCCTTTGGATGTTCTTGAATTAATCTATACTTTTATATCTAATATTATTCCATGAAGTGAATATTAAAGATAAATGTTTCATACCTGAGACACTAAATATAACTCTGAACAGATCATAAGATGCATATATGGATGAAAACCTATTTCTCGTGTTTCTATCTATTATCCAAAAAAATTGTTAGAAAAATATGAGATAATATCCAATATGAGTAATCTATCATATAGATAAATAATAAAATAATCTATAATGCTTCAACAACAGCCAATGTTCAACTAGCGTTAGAGCTCATTAGAATATGTCTAAACATATTGGAATCCAATTATTAGAATGATGTTAGTACATATATTTTATGTTCAACATAATATTTACCTCTAAAAAATATTAATCATCCATAATGTCACATTAAAAATCTATAAATAGTAATCACTTGTTATCTATAGTATACTAAAATTTTCCAATATTAATGAGAAATATCATAAAAATACTCCAAAAAAATAAATTTATCAAAAAAAAACGCAATAATTATCCATGAAATAAAATTCAATGAGGGACAATAGTATTTTATTATATTAATTATATAATATTCCCTAGAAATATAGTGAACTTATTACTAAATAATATTAATTATTAAATAAATAATAAAATTTTGAATCCCAAGGATAGTTATATGATAAAACATATGTTCCCAAATTTTATTAACTCAAAATTTACTCAAAATAAAATACCATGTTTACCCTTAAATTTATCAATACATCTAGATATTATCCCAAATAACTAAAAACATTATTACACAAATAACCTTTTCACTGAGATAAATTTTAACCCAAGGGTTGTATTCCAATAAGTATCTCCAAAAAATTATTAATTATATTAATCATTCATTACATTAAACCTGAAAATGGGATTAGATTCCATTAAAATAATGATCAACCATACTCTTTTCAACATAGGACAATTTAGGATTATCCAACACTCTATTTAATAACATAGGTTTACAGAGGTACTATCCACTCATTCATCATAACAGTTCATAAGTAATAAGTGAATAAACCCTTTAATGTCACATGAGAGTGTCTAGATAGGTTTATTGTCTCAAGCACAACCATTATGCACTGGTGATAACAATGTTATTACCCAATCCAACACATTTACAGTTGTTACCCATTGGTGATTCTATACCAAAACTCCATCCAATTTAGAGTATCAAGTTATTGATGTATTTTCATGACCCCCAACCATCAAAATATTCCATGATAAAGAGAGAGAGATAATGACCCTTGAGTACCTCCACCAGTAGTCCATGGGTTGGAGATTAAAACTGAGGGCATAAAAATCTCATTTTTGAAAGGCATTATACTATATTAATGAAAAATTATTTAGTGAAATGATAAACAAAAAAAACACCACTATAAATATAACTATAAACCAAAAACCATCCCAAAATAAATTAATAATGAAATACTAATAAATATAAAAGTCTCCAAATTAAATAAAAAAGGAGAGTCTATGGTAGTAACTCTATAAGGACTCCATCCTCATTTTTAATGTCTACTTTGGTCCCAAAAGTCTTATGGGAAACATGAAAACATTTCTAAAAATACTCTGAGCATGATATGTATACACATTAGAGACATAACCAACCTGTCAAGTGCACATATTAGAATAACAAGCCAATTAACTACTAAACAAACAGTATAACCAACAAGAACCTTCACATTATATCTAAAAAACCTAATAACACAATGTTTCTCTCACTAAATAATGCATCCAATATAATAATATAACATTGATATCATAACAATTCCAAGAATCCCAATTCATCTTGATAAATTATAATCCACTCTTAAAAAAACAATTTGAAGCATATGATGGTCTCATCCCTTCCACATAGATCGCATCACACCATAACACATCCCCAACAAAGAAACCACGACCACAAATCCATAGAAGAAATAAGATACTATGTTATCATCAATTTAAAAAACATTAACCTCATGCCCTCCTCATTCCACGCATTACCCACACCATATATCACATCGTGCCATATCATGTCTTTCTATAAGTCACATGGGACAATGTATACCATGTAAACGTCACTCACCTATGCCAACACATCACATATCAACCATAATCACCATGACCAACAGATCTCATCACTCTAGTAAGCACCTAGGCTAAAACATCACTTCATTCCCAAAGACGCATCGTACCCATATCACATTCTTCATATAAAAACCTAGGATAGAACATTACTACTAATGTAAGAGTATTAAAGAGGAGATTTCAATCCATCCAAATCACTATCATCCATGATGTTAGGGAAAATACATACAAGCTAGAATATATGATATTTAGTAATGTTATCCAACTCATGTGGGTAGCATATAAAATAATACAAACATACATGATATATAGATAGCATACAATACCCAACATATGGGTTATCATTAAAAAAAGTAGAGCACACCGCATGACCACCACCATACTACACATCAACAGACACAACTACTGCAATAACTATTTTTAACACAACACACCACCAACACATAGGCCACATGACATTCCACTTTCCCGGGAAATGTTTACCCACAATTATTCACTATTTTATTTATCACGCATATCCCCTTCCATAAAATTAAGTCAAATAACCAACCCATTTTTCAATTAAATTCATTCACAATCAACATTTTTTACACTTCTACATGAGAAATTAATACCACTACACCACATAACCTGACCGACACACTTAACCACCACCATAGAGCCACACATCCACCATCGTCTTCTTTTCATATCACCCAATCTATCTCACAACACACAAACCCCACATATCATCCATCACAGAACAATAACCTCATGTACCATAACCTGTATTTAAAAACCATTGTTCCATAGCCACTGAGACACAACCTCTATTCTAGAATCACTATACCACATCCACTATTCCATAACCCTCTTCCACATCCTCTGTGCCACTACGAATTCTCCACAAACTCAACGCAACAACCAATGAACCAAAACCTCTATTCCAGAATGCACAACAACCCATATCACATTTATGTCAACCAATCACTACATCGCTATCCATAACACTATACAACCCATCCATTCACATCACTCATCCCACAACATCCCAGACCATAACACACAACACACATTCCATATTCCATGTTGTTAATGGGTATTATGACAATACAATATTATGTTTTCATGGGTATTATGGGATAAACTATAATCTTGTAGAAAACAATTATTATAGAAATATACAATGCATAGCCTTTTATTTAGGGTTAGATCACACAACAAAATATCATGGATAAACACAATATAACATCTACAGATAAATAAAGGTACCCAATATCCATTATTTTAACAATCGAAACAAGGAATGCATAAAATTCTAAAAAACATATGTTATAGAATAAAAGAATGTGATAACTCCAAGTCACATAAATTTTAGTCAATAAAATTAATCATATGATTATGTTGACCCCTAATATCTACCCAATGGTATGAAAGAATATACAGATCCCACACATATAACATAAAAGGATGAGAATGTGGATCACTTATCTCAATGAATATTTCTAATATCATGACACAAAATAGGGTAAATAATATACACCCATAAACAAGAACTTAAAGATGAGAAACTATGTATAAAATTACACCACAACATAGATCCATCAAAACACATTTCAAATCACACCCCAAACTAAAACCACTTTATCCCAATGGGTTCCTGAATAATTAATGGAAAAAACCACTATGAAAGGGAGAACTCTCTATGAATTGCCAATGAACAAACATAAAACCCAAATAATCAAAGCAGTATAATGGGTTTTTTTATTCCACAAAGGGAATATATGGTTTTCCTATAATGAAATATAGGAGGGATTGGATGAATGAATAAATGTTCATCCAAGAAAATAAATTCAATCTTGGAATCTCACCAGTCATACATTCTGTAACCATTACACACTGTAAAATGTTATAGTATTTTAATATTTCATACTTCACTAAAAAATTATTCACCCTGATATTTATTTAATTCACAATGTGTATTCAACTTACATGAAATGAACTCATCTCATTATTTATACTTATACCGATTTACATAAGATAAACCATATTTCTATGCAAGCTATGAACCATCATTTCCGGTTGTGTAAACAAAACACAACAATTACTTCTCACAGTAGATCTAACACACCTCCATCCTCCACCAAATACTACAAAACATCCCTCAAACACATCAAACCACATGAAATAGAGAAGTAATAAGCTAATTATTTGCAGACTATCACATTAGATAACTCTTAAATGATTCATTACCCCAAACATGAAAAACCATGCCCACAAGATAGAAAATGTGAACAACAATCCCACATGATACTTCTCATGGGTCTTTTCATACCTCAAATGTTACAATCTAAAAAAGACACAAAATCAACAATAAAAAAATTATCTGTCAAAACATTACCATTACACAACCAAATCATGTAAATATCTGATACCATCTACAAGACACCACACACCCCACGACATCCTACACAACCAAAAAACCTCCACAAAACCCAAACCAATAACCATAACAATTAATGAATCGCACTACCATGAATGTATGAATCACATAATTTCATACTCTAAGTCAAGATACTATCTTCTATGGGGAGAACTGCATAAACATCATCGGTTTATTATCAAAGACGTTGATATTTATTGATTTGGAATTAGGCCATCCATTTCTATATGTTCATGGTTTTATGACACATCTAAAATATATGGAAACCACACATATCAGAATACAAAAAGATACAAATATCACATCATTAGATATAATTAACAAGGAATGACTCAAAAAATCTACTGGTAATAGGCACCCATCTTCCACTCTCACTACTATGATTTCTACTCTGGGACACCAATCCTCCTTAACACAACGTCCTAGGGAATGCTTTGACCTCAAAAAATACTATATACATGTTCATGGATCTCTACAGAATTCACCCAAAACACCATATCATCCTCAATATCCAACAATACCATTTCAATAACATGGGTGACCTCATTATTTAATTGAAAAATGATGGGATATATTGAAGTTGTTGTGGATCTCCTCTATTGGCGAGAGAATATCCAATCAATACGACACCTACCTAACTTACCCCACCGCTTCAAAGAGCCCTTCCAATCTATGAAAATTCATACTCCCCTAACTAAAAAATGTTTTCCGTAATGATGGTAGACTATACTAAACACATATTCTCCAACCTAGAAATCATGGGGCCCCAACCTATGATCATCATTATCCTAAATATGGTCATGTTCTTCTATCATCTTCTCACAAACCTAATATATCTTCTCTGAAAGTCTCTATGCAGCATCAACACCAAGAACTGCTGACACTGCAACCTCTTTCTAGCACAATGAAGAATGACATAGATAGTCGTACACCATCTAAAATAGATCCATACAAATGTTTGTGTGATATACATTATTATATGGAAACTCAACAAAATAGAATTTTCACACACAAGATCCACCAATGTCCATGATATATTACCGTAACATATCCTCTATCATCTGCATGGTCTACTATGTTTTCCAATATTTCTATGGGTCTAAGAAGATCTAAGCCTAAAAACAGAGCCAAAATCATTATATAATACCATCCATAAACATGAGATAATTTTAGGATGATGTTCATAGATTATGGACCTCGTTACCTAGTTATGCCTAACCACATCATCCATATACCACCTCACCAAATCTTACATGACACTATTATCATGGATATCTAGAAAGTGAGCAGATTTATTCATCATGTACACTATAACCCAATACAAATAAAAACCTCTCTAATCATGGGGTAACCATTTAATGAAATATAATGAGATTGTAACACCACAGGTAAATAAAGAATATGAAATTTTTATATTTATACCTATTTGTGAATAAAATGTTAATATTAATTTAATGGGAATGCTATGCTTGATGGATTACCCAATATGCAACAATGAGTTCCTTTGAAATCTTATGTTGCACTATAATAATAAAATAATATTATTTTAAATGGTAGTTAATGCCTTGTCGTTGTAATGGAGGGAATGAACAGAACTAACTAAAAAATTATTATATATGTTTGTAAAATATTTTTACTCTTTACAATAAATGTTAGAGGATTAAAAATGCGAATGAATCCAATTTTAAGCATAAACATTCTAATATTCTTTAGAAGGTCGATTAACCGCTTTTTGATGGAGAACCTCATTTAAATCCACTTTTTGAAAATTTTATGTGTTATATTTGACAAAATAAAATTCTTATTTAGAATCAGGAAATCCAAATTTTCTTTGTGTAAATTTTTGGAATTTTTTCGATAAAGTTCATTTTTTTAATGAATAGTGAAAAATGATGAATTTTAATTCACAAAATATTTTTTATAATTTATTTATATGATTAAATTATCTTTTGTATTGGTTTTAAAGTTAAATTAGAATATATTTTTACCATTCAATCCAATAGTGTTCATTGGAATTAATTTCACTTTGAAATTGGACTTAAACTACTGTCAATCTTTTAATAGATATTGTTTCATAAAAACACAATATTTGTTCTGATAGCGGGAATTAATTATTACATTAAATAATTCAACTTATATGTTTTTAATTTTTTAAAATGGACATCATTTTTGATATCGGAATATCAAAAATAGCTTCGGGTGAATTTTTGGTATTTTTCTGAAAAACATCAATTTTTGATGAATAGTGAAACCACTAAGTGGAAGTTAATGAAACTGATTTTTTCATTTAAATGAAACTTTTCCACCTCTGTGTTTTTAATTTCAAAAATCTAAAATACATGGATGTCATTAGGAAGTAAAATGTGGTTCAATGAAATTAAAATAATTTTTTGGAGAATAGTATCTTTTATGTTCTTAATCGTGATTAGAGGTAATTAATGTAGTCTAAGGTAAAAACAAAGTTTTAATAATATGAAATGACCTAGAAACATGTCCTACCATTATTTTATGTGGTATGGTCAACCAAGAAAATCCATGGGTCAACTTGGGGTCCCCACGAAGCCAGTTTGGTTGGGAAATGACATTAATACCTTTTTATTTAAAGTTAAAGTTATATTGTCACAAACATGTGTTGTTTTACTAAAAAAAAATTTACATGGAGTTATATAAGTCATATGTTTTACTATAAAAAATCATTATAAAGATAAAAAGATTTCCTACATCGTGATATTTTTTTTATAATTTTTAGACCTTAAATAAATTAAATTATTTATGACACCATGATGATGCAGCGATTACCTCATTATTTAACGATTTAAATAAAATGAAAAGATAATGTAAAATATAAGACCTAAACTTGTCAAAAACCTATTGGTTGGGTGGATTTAGAACCCTTATCACATTATCCTCTAAATATATAATTTTGGGACCCTTATTATCCTAAAATCATTTTATGATAAAGTATCTTTTATTAACTTTCCAAGAGTGCCCCTCCTCACCTCTTATAAAAGGCCCCCACCTCTACCACCATACACACACCTCTCAAGCCTTTGGCTCGGCCAAAACCTACCCATTTCATCTCTACACATCCCTCTCTTCATCATTGAAGCCTCACTTTGGGTAGAATCATTTCCAAGGAAGCCTTTGAGCTTAAATAAAAGAGAGTTACCCGTTTTAAAGGTAGTGTTGTCTCTTGTGTTCTTATCTTTTATTTTGCTTCTCCAACCCCATAAACTATTTTTATTAATTTATATTGTAACAGAACCAGTATCTTGAATATTCTAGGACGTTTTTATGTGATTTATTTGAGCTACACTTACACACACCTTCTCTAATGGTTAAAGAACATACTGTTTCTGTGGTTGGCGATTTTCTGCCTCATTAAACGATGATTGATCAATATTATTTTAACACATTTAAAGGTGGCCATTATGATGTCAATATATTTTATATATGATATATATGGTATTTATGTTTACAATATACTTCTGTATTTTATATTTAAAATATACCTTTATTCTTTTCATGTTGTGCAAATGCGATAATTTCATATGAGGAAGTGTGGACTACCGCCCCCTCAAGTGAGGTGACTCGTTAATGCAATACATGGAATTTATAAAGAATGAAATTAATGAACATATGTCACCTATATAACATATATATTATAATGGAATTATAATATATATATATATATCTCATTTATTTTTAATTCTATTAATATGAAAAAAAATGAAAATGAATGTAGCGTTCATGCGTACGTACGGCCTACCATCTCCATGAACGGTGCTTTTCATTTTTATCTCCAAATGTTATGTAATCGTATAAAATGAATATGTACTAGATATATATGATATTTTAATCATTAATAATATTCTGTAAATTATTTACTTATATCTACATGGGAAATCATTTTCAAAAAATTTTATTTTTTTACTCATGTACCAAACATTGGCAAAAACATCTGATCTGAACTAACATTATTAAACAATTATTATATCATTATAATATGTGATATGAACTGAATAATAATATTTAAAGGAGGTCCTTAAGCAATTATAAATTGACCAATGATTATTATTCAGGAATATAATGAAATGAACAAGACAAGTCGGACTTGAGGTAAGGGATCCGACCTCTCGCTTTCTTTTCAAGTACCCTCTTTTATGTCAATTCATTTATTCACCATGTTATTATGTTGAAAGATGTTATTTTATATTAAACATACTGTAATTTGTATTTTTATATTATGAGATTCCCCCTCTTACACTCATCAATTCTTTTTGTTTAGAATTTTTAAGTAGCGTCGTTAGGCTGCTGAGTTTTCGTAAGGGATTTTTCATCTCACTTTTATTCCAATGAGATTTGTGCTACATTTTCCACCATTTACATTGAGTGGTATATGTACTTCCCATTATTCTACTCTTTGTGTAATATACTTTTGTTTATGAGTATTTATATCAACGTTGTATTGTCCTTCTTTCATGGGGTGTATGTTTTGAAAGATACCCAAGTCAGTAAGGAAACCTTTCACCCTCCCCTTTTTTAAAATACTTCTTTTGTTATGTATTTTAATTAACATACTATTAATTTGGGATATGTTCTTCTATATGTAAATTTTTTGTCCAAGTGATGAGATACCCTTTTTATCTCTCATCAACTCTTTTTCTGAATTTTGATGTGACGCCGTTAGGCTATCAAATTTTTGCAAGGGAACTTCTTAACCAAATTTTGATTCTTTGGGATAAACTTGTACTCCTTGAATATGTTGTTCTATGAATATGTGTGAATAACCTATGATTGTTTTACAAATAAAATCCACTTATATTTGGTGGATTTGTTTGTCACACATAATTATGTAATTGATTTATTCTTAATCCAATGATACCATCTTTGTATGGGACTTCGTCTCAATCTATTTTCATTGAGGCATATTTTGTTTTATACATAACTTCCTTTTATATGGTGTATAAACCCCTTTGACTTTTACGTTTATTAAAAATGAATCTTTTTATACAAATCATTTTACTAAACGGAAAAAGGGAATGTTTTTGTCATTCGTATGCGGCGACAACGACTTCTCCGCCGCCGTGACCATTATTTGAGCTTCAGCTTCCTCTAAAAGCCATAACTTTTTTAATAAAAATAAATACCATGTTTTTCTTTTATTTTATTTTGGTATTGAAAATGGTTTTTATAATGGCTTTGTTATGTAAATATATTTAATTGATATATTGTGATCAAAGTGTGGAAATGATTTCGTTCCATTATTTTTTTTTATGTTTTATGATTTTATAATGGTACTTGGACATTTTACGGGTGGTTATGTGATAAAACATATGACGGGTAGTGCCGTGAATACCAGTAAGAATGGTTACGTTATAACCTCCAATGCATTGGGTATGGAAGTCGGCCGTATGGCTATTCCATTAAGTGATATGTCTGGAAGTCGACCGTATGGTTATTCCATTTAAGTATGTTTATGTCCCAAGTTACCTTTATATGTATGTGTTCTTTATATGGGTTTTATGGTAATCTTTTGTGTTACAGAAGGGTATGTAATGATATTTTATTCAGTGAAGGGTTTTTACTACTTCATAAAGGTTAAAGTTGTTACTTTGATAAAGATTACATGGTTTACTTGTTATTTTAAAAAACTAACAGTTTTCATTCTTTGTGTATCCCTTACTGAGCTATTTATTCTCACCCCACGTTTTTTATGAAATTTTTTTCACCGGAATTAATGTGGAATATGGTCAAGGATGGGATCAAGGGAAAGTCATGCTATCTAAAACATGGAACTAGACATGTTTCTTTTTAAGAGTTTATATTTTATGGTAATTTAGTAGAAGTGACTACTTTGTAATCTTTTGAGATGTAATAGGTATATCCTAATTCTCTAAAACTCTAAACCTAAAAATAACCTCAATGTGAATTATTCATTTAATTCAATGTTAAGTAAGGTTTAAGGCCGGGGCCTTATAGTTGGTATCAAAGGTCGGTTTAGACAACTTTAGGGATTAGGAGTTTTTGTTAGACACATGATTAGTCCCTATATCGATTATTTCAGTTAAATCCATGTTTTATAACTTTTCTCAGGTCAAGTAAATTCAGTTAAGAATGGAAGGAGAAGGATCTCAAACGACATTCCTATCTCTTCCTGATGACATACTTGAAATAATTATTGAAAAGTCATGTTCAGATGATTGTGAAACTTTTTCTAGCATAAAACTCACTTGCAAGCAGTTGTTTGAGATATCAAACACCTCCATTGTACCTCGTTATCATCGTGGATTATGGGTTGTATTTAGACAAATACTATTTTCACAATATTCTCATATTTTCATGAAAGTTAAATATTATCAAGGTATTTTCAAATTTTTTACCTTATCACAAGAATTTGAAGAATATTATGATTTTAAAAATGGTCTTGAGGAAGGAGACCCTTGCACAACCTATTTATATTAGCTTTTAAAATATGTTCACTCATCACATACTAATAGAATTTTAAAGGGACCAATAACAAAAAGTTTCAACTCCAATTATGTATGACTATTTTATTGAAATCATGTTTTATCGGATGTTTTGTAATTATATGTCATACAAGATTATTTTCCAAAACTGTTTTTCTGTGAACACCCATATGACCCATGTTGTACATGGTCTATTTGGATGGAGGAAGTAAATTATTTTGAGGGATCCCTAAATCATTGTTGTAATGCATGGTACTTCTACCTACATGAGCAAGATGACGATGAAACCGAGTGGACTCCATGATCAAGGTATGATGTTATTCATTTTGGGAATCATTTTAATTTATCTTATGGTGGTGAAATAAGACTTCAATTATTAAGATGTTGAGATTGTAAAGAATTAGGATGAAAATGAGAGTTATAAGGAAACTATTGAGGTTAAAACGTGTTAGGGTTATTTTTGAGGTTTTATAAAAAGGGCAACACACAGACCGTGTGACAACCCGTCGCGTCGGACAACAAAGCTGCAGGAATCGAACCCACAACCAAAGTGCAACTGGTATTTATCTCCTACCACTGGACTACGTGAAGTCCCTGGTTAGTTTGATTGATTCTTTTTAGTTATATGATTTTATGAATTAATAGTAAGTTGATTTTGTGTTATCTAGGGAAATTTATTAACCTATAATGGAGGATATGTGATCAGTTTAATTACTTTTTAATACGAGACTTTAAGAGAAACTGATGTTGTTTAGAGATAAATGTTACGATTTTACTAGGAAGAATATGTGACTAAATCCTTCAAATATTTGGGTTTCAATCTTATTTGGGTTTTCTTTGAAGAATTTTCTGGACAAATTGTTTATCGAATGGTCCTCATTGAACATTGGGTTTTGTTGGACAAATTTTGGAGATTAAGAATAGATTTTCTTTTTATAAAGGGTTATCCTTTTCTGGATTATCTGATCTCATACTAACCTTTTTGGTTTTGGTTTTGGTTAAAGTCTAAAGGCATGGGAAGTAAATAGTTTTATTTTTTGGATTAGGTGATTCTCTAGAAGTTGATTATAGTACTCTTAATGTGAGCAAGTCTTCCTAAATACTCGTCTTTTGGAGAAAATATGAGTTTGTGTAAGAAATATAATAAAATTTGGAAGTCAACATGATAAGTAATTATATTTCCTTATGAATAAATTCATCAATAAAAAGTAACTTAAAACAAAAATGTTTTCTATTAACTTTTTCTACTAGGGAATCAAATACCATTTAACCCATCACAAGTTTGTGATTTTCTTGTGGTTAACTTTCTCCTAAACATGTTTTCTATCACTCTCCATCAGAACATGACCCTATATTTTCTCCTCCATGTCCATGTTTTCCTATATGGAATCCTAGTATGGGTTAACTCGGGTGACCTATTTACTTCTCTTTATTTATTTTAAAGTGATTGTTTTATCGACTCTTGTTCCAATGTGGGACTTTCAAGGATGTTTCCGAGCCCAATTTTAAAATTGCGAGGATGCAATTCCCAAAAGGGGAGAAGGATATAACACCCCAGGTAAATAAAGAATATGACATTTTTATATTTATCCCTATTTGTGAATAAAATCTTAATATTAACATAAAGGGAACGCTATGCTTGATGGCTTAACCAATACCCAACAATGAGTTCCTTTGAAATCGTACGATGCACTATAATAATAAAATATTATTATTTTAAATCGTAGTTAACGCCTAGCTGTTGTAATGGAGGGAATGAACATAACTATCTACAAAATGATTATATATGTTTGTCAAATATTTTTACTCTTTACAATAAATGTTAGAGGATTAAATATGCGAATGAATCCAATTTTAACCGTAAACATTCTAATATTCTTTAGAAGGTCGATTAACCACCTTTTGATGGCGAACCTATTTTAAATCCACTTTATGAAAATTTTATGTGTTATATTTGACAAAATAAAATTCTTATTTATAATCGGGAAATCAAAATTTACTTTGTTTAAATTTTTGGTATTTTTCCGATAAAGATCATTTTTTTAATGAATAGTGAAAAATGTTGTATTTTAATTCAAAAACACTTTTTTATAATTTATTTATATGATTAGATTATCTTTTTAATGGGTTTTAAAGTTAAATTAGAATATATTTTTACCATTTAATCCAATAGTAGTCGTTGTAATTAATTTCACTTTGAAATTGAACTTAAACTAGTGTCAATCTTTTAATAGATATTGTTTCTTAAAAACACGCTATTTGTTTTGACAGCAGGATTTGATTATTAAATTAATTAATGAAACATATATGTTTTGAATTCTGTAAAATTGACATCATTTTTGAGTTCGTAATATCAAATATAGCTTAGGGTGAATTTTTGGTATTTTTCTGAAAAACATCAATTTTTGATGAATAGTGACACCACTAAGTGGTAGTTAAAGACACTGATTTTTTCATTTAAATGAAACTTTTCCACCTCTATGTTTTGAATTTAAAAAATCAAACATACATGGTTGTCATTTGGAAGTAAAATATGGTTCAATGGGATTAAAATAATTTTTTGTTGAATAGTAACTTTTATGTTCTTAATCGCGATTAGAGGTAATTAATGTAGTTTAAGGTAAAAATAATGTTTTAATAATATGAAATGACCTAGACACATGTCCTACACTTATTTGATGTGTCGTGGCCGACCAAGAAAATCCATGGGTCAACTTGGGGAACCCATGGAGCCACTTTGGTTGGAAAATGACATTAATATCTTTTTATTTAAAGTTAAAATTATAATGTCACAAACTTGTGTTGTTTTACTAAAACAATTTTTACATGTGGTTATATAAGTAATATTTTTTACTATAAATATTCATTAGAATTCTAAAAAAATTTCATACATCATGATATTTTTTTTATAATTTTTAGACATTAAATAAATTAAATTATTTATGACACGATGATGATGCAGCGATTACCTCATTATTTAACGATTTAAATAAAATGAAAATATAATGTAAAATATAAGACCTACACTTGTCAAAAACCTATTGTATTGGTGTATTTCGAACCCTTATCACATTATACTCTATATATATAATTGTGGGACCCTTTTTATCCGAAAATCATTTTTTGATAAAGTAACTTTTCTTAACATTCCAAGAGTGCCCTTCCTCTCCTCTTATAAAAGGCCCCCACCTCTACCACCTTAAACACACCTCTCATGCCTTTGGCTCGGACAAACCCTGCCCATTTAATCTCTCCAAATCCATCTATTCATCATTTAATCCTCACATTGGGCAGAATCTTTTCCAATGAAGCCTTTGTGCTTAAATAAAAGAGAGTTACCCATTTTAATGGTAGTGTTTTCTCTTGTGTTCTTATGTTTTATTTTGCTTCTCCAACCACCTAAACTCTCTTTATTATTTTCTTTTGTAACAATAACAGTATCTTAAATATAATAGGATGTTTTATGTGAAGTATTCTAGCTACACTTACACACACCTTCATCTAATGGTTAAAGAACATACTATTTCTGTGGTTGGTGATTTTCTGCCTCACGAAACGATGATTGTTCAATATTCTTTTAACACCTTTAAATGTGGCCATTATGACATCACTGTATTTTATATATAATATATATGGTATTTATGTTTACTATATGCTTCTTTATTTTATATTTAAAACATACCTTCATTCTGTTCATGTTTTGCAAATGCGATAATTTCATATGAGGAAGTGTGGACTACCGCCCCCTCAAGTGAGGTGACTCGTTAATGCAATACATGGAATGTATAAAGAATGAAATTAATGAACATATGTGACCTATATAACATATATATTATAAGGGAATTATAATATATATATATATCTCATTTATTTTTAATTCCATTAATATGACAAAAAAATGAAAATGAAAGTAGAGTTCATGCGTACGTACGGCCTACCATCTCCATGAATGGTGCTTTTCATTTTTTATCTCCAAATGTTATGGAATAGTATAAAATTAATATGTACTGGATATATATGATATTTTAATCATTAATACTGTTCTGTAAATTATTTAATTATAACTACATGGGCAGTCATTTTCAAACATGTTCATTTTATTACTCATGTACCAAACATCGGCAAAAACATCTAATATGAACTAACATTATTAAACAATTATTATAACATTATAATATGTGATATGAACTAAATAATAATTTTTAAAGGAGGTCCATAAGAAATTATAAATTTAACAATTTTTATTATTCCAGAACATAATGAAACGAACAAGACATGTTAGACTTGAGGTAAGGGTTCCGACCTCTCACTTTCTTTTCAAGTACCCTCTTTTTTGTCAATTCATTTATGCTCCATGTTATTATGTTGGAGGATGTTATTTTATTTTAAACAGACATTCATTGTGTTTTTATATGATGTGATACCCCCCCTTACTCTCATAAATTTTTTTGTTTTGAATTTTTAAGTGGCGTCGTTAGGCTGCCGAGTTTTCGTAAGGGATTTTTCATCTCACTTTTATTCTGTCAGATTTATGCTACATTTTCCACCATTTAATTTGAGTGGTATCTGTACTTCCCATTATTCTACTATTTTTGTAATATAATTTCGTTTATGAGTATTTACATCAATTTTGTATTGTCCTTATTTCATGGGGTGTATGTTTTGAAAGATACCCAAGTCGGTAAGGGAACCATTCACCCTCCTCATTTTTAAAAGACTTTTTTTGTTATGTATTTTAATTCACATATTATTAAGTTGGGATATGTTCTTCTATATGTAAATTTTATTTCCAAGTGATGAGAAAACCTTTTTATCTCTCATCGTATCTTTTTCTGAATTTTAATGTGATGTCGTTAGGCTGTCGATTTTTTGCAAGTGAACTTCTTAACCTAATTTTGATTCTTTGGGATAAACTTGTACTCCTTGAATATGTCGTTCTATGAATATGTGTGAATAACCTAGGATTTTTTTACACATAATATCCACTTATATTCGTTGTATTCTTTTTTCACACATAATTATGTAATTGATTTATCCTTAATCCAAGGATACCGTCTTTGTATGGGACTTCGTCTCAATCTCCTTTCATTGAAGCATATTTTGATTTATACACCACTTCCTTTTATACGGTGTATAAAACCCTTTGAATTTTATTTTTATTCAAAATGAATCTTTTTATACGAAGAATGTTACTAAACAACAAAAGAAATTTTTTTTGTTATACGTATGCGGTGACAATGACTTCTCCGCTGCCGTGACCATTATTTGAGCTTCAGTTTCCTCTACATGCCATAACTTTTATAATGGAAAATAAATACCATGTTTTTCTTTTCTTTTATTTTGGTATTGAAAATGGTTTTTATAATGGCTTTGTTTTGTCAATATATTTAAGTGATATATTGTGATCAATGTGTGGAAATGTTTTCATTCCATTATATTTGTTTTATGTTTTATGATTTTATAATGGTACTTGGACATTTTAAGGGTGGTTACGTGATAAACCATATGAAGGGTGGTGTCGTGAATACCAGTATGGGTGGTTATGTTATAACCTCCAATGAATTGGGTATGGAAGTCGGCCGTATGGCAATTCCATTAAGTAATATGTGTGGAAGTCGACCATATGGTTATTTCATTTAAGTAGGTTTATGTCCCAGGTTACCTTTATATGTATGTGTTCTTTATATGGGTTTTATGGTAGTCTGTTGGTTACAAAAGGGTATGTAATGATATTTTATTCAGTAAAGAGTTTTTACTACTTCCTAAAGGTGAAAGGTATTACATTGATATAGTTTACATGGTTTACTTGTTGTTTTGGAAAACTAAGAGTTTTCATTCTTTGTGTATAACTTACTGATATTTTTATGCTCATCCCAAGTTTTTTTGAAATGTTTTTCACAGGACTTAACGTGGAATAGGGTCAAGTATGGGATCAAGGGAAAGTCATGCTATCTAAAACATGGAACTAGACATGTTTCTTTTTAAGAATTTTTATTTTATGGAAATTTAGTAGAAGTGACTACTTTGTAATCTTTTGAGATGTAATATTAATGTCCTAATTCTCTAAAACTCTAAAGCTGAAAAGATCCTCAATGTGAATTATTCATTTAATTCAATGTTAAGAAAGGGTTAAGGTCGGGGCCTTATAGTTGGTTTTTGTTAAAGTCTAAAGACATGGGATGTAAATAGTTCTCTTTTGTGGATTAGGTGATTCTCTAGAAGTTGATTATAGTACTCTTAATGTGAACAAGTCTTCCTAAATACTCGTTTTTTGGAGAAAATATGAGTTTGTGTAACAAATATAATAAAAGTTGGAAGTCAACATGATAAGTAATTATACTGCCTTATGAATAAATTCCTCAATAAAAAGTAACTTAAATAAAAAATGTTGTCTATTAACTTTTCCTACTGGGGAATCGAATACCATTTTACCAATCACATGTTTGTGATTTTCTTGTAGTTAACTTTCTCCTAAACATGTTTTCTATCACTCTCCATCAAAACAAGACCCTATGTTTTATCCTCCATGTCCATGTTTTCCTACATGGAATCCTAGTATGGCTTAACTTGGGTGACCTCTGTACTTCTCTTTCTTTATTTTAATGTGATTTTTTTACCGACTCTTGTTCCGATGTGGGACTTTCAAGGATGCTTCTGATCCCAATTTTAAAATTACGAGGACACAATTCCCAAAAGGGGGGAAGTTTGTAACACCCCAGGTAAATAAAGAATATGAAATTTTTATATTTATCACTATTTGTGAATAACATGTTAATATTAATTTAAATGGAATGCTATTCTTGATGGCTTACCCAATACGCAACAATGAGTTCCTTTGAAATTTTACGATGCACTATAATGATAAAATAATATTATTTTAAATGGTAGTTAACGCCTAGTCGTTGTAATGGAGGGAATGAACAGAAATAACTACAAAATTATTATATATGTTTGTCAAATATTTTTACTCTTTACAATAAATGTTATAGGATTAAAAATGCGAATGAATCTAATTTTAAGCGTAAACATTCTAATATTCTTTAAAAGGTCGATTAACCGCCTTTTGATGGCGAACCTCTGTTAAATACACTTTTTTACAATTTTATGTGTTATATTTGACAAAATAAAATTCTTATTTATAATCGGGAAATCAAAATTTACTTTGTGTAAATTTTTGTTATTTTTCCGATAAAGTTCATTTTTTTAATGAATAGTGAAAAATGTTGTATTTTAATTCAAAACCACTTTATTATAATTTATATATATGATTATATTATCTTTTGAATTGGTGTTAAAGTTAAATTAGAATATATTTTTACCATTTAATCCAATAGTGGTTGTTGGAATTAATTTTCCTTTGAAATTAGACTTAAACTAGTGTCAATCTTTTAATAGATACTGTTTCTTAAAAACACGCTATTTGTTTTGACAGCGGGAATTAATTATTAAATTAATTAATGAAACTTATATGTTATGAATTTTGTAAAATAGACATCATTTTTGAGTTCAGAATATCAAATATATCTTAGGTTGAATTTTTTTTATTTTTCTGAAAAACATCAATTTTGATGAATAGTGAAACCACTAAGTGGTAGTTAAAGAAAATGATTTTTTCTCATTTAAATGAATCTTTGCCACCTCTGTGTTTTGAATTTCAAAAATCCAACATACATGGTTGTCATTAGTATGTAAAATTTGGTTCAATAGGAATAAAATAATTTTTTGGTGAATAGTAACTTTTATGTTCTTAATCTCGATTAGAGGTAATTAATGTAGTTTAAGGTAAAAATAATGTTTTAATAATATGAAATGACCTAGACACATGTCATACACTTATTGGATGTGTCATGGATGACCAAGACAATCCATGGGTCAACATGGGGACCCCATGGAGCCACTTTGGTTGGAAAATGACATTAATACCTTTTTATTTAAAGTTAAAATTATAATGTCACAAACATGTGTTGTTTTACTAAAACAATTTTACTTGGGGGTATATAAGTCATATTATTGACTATAAATACTCATTATAAAGATAATAAGATTTTCTAAATCATGATATTTTTTTATAATTTCTAGACATTAAATATATTAAATTATTTATGACACCAGGATGATGCAGTGATTACCTCATTATTTAACGATTTAAATAAAATGAAAACATAATGTAAAATCTAAGACCTACACTTGTCAAAAACGTATTGGATGGGTGGATTTCAAACCCTAGTCACATTATCATCTAAATATATAATTATGGGACCCTTTTTATCCGAAAATCATTTTATTATAAAGTATCTTTTCGTAACTTTCCAAGAGTGCCCCTCCCCTCCTCTTATAAAAGGCCCCCACCTATACCACCTTACACACACCTCTCAAGCCTTTTTCTCGAAAAACCCCTACCCATTTCATCTCTCCACATCCCTATCTTCATCATTGAAGCCTTAATTTGGGAAGAATCCTTTCCAAGGTGGCCTTTGAGCTTATATAAAAGAGAGTTACCCGTTTTAAAGGTAGTGTTTTCTCTTGTGTTCTTATGTTTTATTTTTCTTCTCCAACCACCTAAACTCTTTTTATTCTTTTCTTTTGTAAAAAAACATGTATCTTCGATATACTAGTATGTTTATATGTGAACTATTCGAGCTACACTTACACACACCTTCGTCTAATGGTTAAAGAACATACTGTTTCTGTGGTTGGCGATTTTCTACCTCACGAAACGAATATTGTTCAATATTCTTTTAACACCTATAAAGGTGGACATTATGATGTCACTGTAATTTATATATGATATATATGGTATTTATGTTTACTATTTTCTTATGTATTTTATATTTAAAGCATACCTTTATTCTTTTTATGTTGTTCAAATGCGATAATTTCATATGAGGAAGTGTGGACTACCGCCCCTCAAGTGAGGTGACTCGTTAATGCAATACATGGAATGTATAAAGAATGAAATTAATGAACATATGTGATCTATATAACATATATATTATAAGTTAATTATAATATATATATATATCATTTATTTTTAATTCTATTAATATGACAAAAAAATGAAAATGAAAGTAGCGTTCATGCGTACGTACAACCTATTGTCTCCATGAACGGTGCTTTTCATTTTTTATCTCCAAATGTTATGGAATAGTATAAAATGAATTTGTACTAGATATATATGATATTTTAATCATTAATAGTATTCTTTAAATTATTTACTTATAACTACATGGGAAATCATTTTCAAACAAGTTTATTTTTTTACTCATGTACCAAACATCGGAAAAAACATCTGATATGAACTAACATTATTAAACAATAAATATAATATTATAATTTGTGTTATGAATTGAATAAAAATATTTAAAGGAGGTCCTTAAGCAATTATAAATTGACCAAAGTTTATTATTAAGGAATATAATGAAACGAACAAGACAGGTCGGACTTGAGGTAAGGGATCCGACCTCTCGCTTTCTTTTCAAGTACCCCCTTTTATGTCAATTCATTTATGCTCCATGTTCATATGTTGGAGGATGTTATTTTATATTAAAAATACTGTATTTTTTATTTTTATATGATGAGATACCCCCTCTTACTCTCATCAATTATTTTTTTAGAATTTTAAGTGGCGTCGTTAGGCTGCTGAGTTTTCGTAAGGGATTTTTCATCTCACTTTTATTACCGTGAAATTTATGCTAAAATTTCCAACATTTCCTTTGGGTGGTATATGTATTGACCATTATTATAAACTTTGTTTAATATAATTTTGTTTATGAGTATTTACATCAATGTTTTATTGTCCTTCTTTCATTGGGTGTATGTTTTGAAAGATACCCAAGTCGGTAAGGGAAACTTTCAGCCTCCTCTTTTTTAAAAGACTACTTTTGTTATGTATTTTAATTAACATACTATTAATTTGGGATATGTTCTTATATATGTAAATTTTATGTCCATGTGATGAGATACCCTTTTTATCTCTCATCAACACTTTTTCTGAATTTTGAAGTAACGTCGTTAGGCTGTCGAATTTTTACAAGAGAACTTCTTAACCCAATTTTGATTCTTTGGGATAAACTTGTACTCCTTGAATATGTCGTTCTATGAATATGTGTGAATAACCTGTAATTTTTTACACATAATATCCACTTATATTTGGTGTATTTTTTTGTCACACATAATTATGTAATTGATTTATCCTCAATCCAAGGATATCGTCTTTGTATGAGACTTCTTCTCAATCTCATTTCATTGAAGTGTAATTTGTTTTATACACCACTTCCTTTTATATGGTGTGTAAACCCTTTTGACTTTTACATTTATTCAAAAGGAATTTTTTTATACGAAGCGTTTTACTTAACGATAAAAGGGAATGTTTGTGTCGTACGTATGCGTCGACAATGACTTCTCCGCCACCGTGACCATTATTTGAGCTTCAGCTTCCTCTACAAGCCATAACTTTTTTAATGAAAAATAAATACCATGTTTTAATTTTCATTTATTTTGGTATTGAAAATGGTTTATATAATAGCTTTGTTATTTCAATATATTTAAGTGATATATTGTGATCAAAGTGTGGAAATGTTTTCTTTCCATCATATTAGTTTTTTGTTTTATGATTTTATAATGGTACTTGGACATTTTACGCGTGGTTATGTGATAAACCATATGACGGGTGGTGCTGTGAATACCAGGATGGGTGGTTACGTTATAACCTCCAATGCATTGGGTATGGAAGTCGGTCGAATGGATATTCCATTAAGTGATATGTGTGGAAGTCGACCGTAAGGTTATTCCATTTAAGTATGTTTATGTCCCATGTTTCCTTTATATGTATGTGTTCTTCATATGGGTTTTATGGTAATCTTTTGGTTACAAAAGGGTAAGTAATGATATTTTATTCATTGAAGTGTTTTTACTACTTCCTAAAGGTGAAAGGTATTACATTGATAAAGTTTACATGGTTTACACATTGTTTTGAAAAACTAAGAGTTTTCATTCTTTGTGTATCCTTTACTGAGCTTTTTATACTCTCCCCAAGTTTTTTTTGAAATGTTTTTCACAGGACATAATGTGGAATAGGATCAAGGATGGGATCAAGGGAAAGTCATTCTATCTAAAACATGGAACTAGACATGTTTCTTTTTAAGAGTTTTTATTTTATGGAAATTTAGTAGAAGTGACTACTTTGTAATATTTTGATATGTAATAGTTATTTCCTAATTCTCTAAAACTCTAAACCTGAAATGATCCTCATTGTGAATTATTCATTTAATTCAATATTAAGTAAGGTTTATGGCTGGGGCCTTATAGAGATTCACTCTAATTTTCACTCATGAAATTACAATTTCTACAAGATACCTCTCAAAAATTGGTGCACCTCATTCACCTACTGGCAATCTAATCATCTTGAAAAAAAATATGATACTAACCATTTAATATCTATCCACCAAAGATATCTCCTCAACACACTATAAATATATTTCACACAAGTATGTACCTATAATTTTGAGTAATGAAATGCACTAAGAACTCTTTCATTCATCACTTTCAAGACAATAATCCTCTCCTAGAACAACACATGCTTCTGACATTCCTCTAACCATCCATAAAAAGAATTTTCATGACCAACATGATCATGAATCAACTATACCTATTATTATACCCATAGAGTCTCTAACACCTTCTACATCGATGATGACACCACATCCTTATGAAAATTCATCCTCAAACACTACTCTCAAAAATCAAGTTACATTAAAAAAATCTTATCCATTCCTATACAAAAATCTATGGACTCATGATCCCCCTAATCTCAGGACATAAAAATCAACACATCTCCACATACATTATCATTATCTTATGTGTATGTGATATCAATGTCATAATCTTGAAGAAAATCTATAGACTTATATTGGAATTAATTCAGATCACATTGAAAGAAATCATATCTTAGGGTCTAATTTCTTTGGAAAACCAAAAAATAGTCACATTTGATTTAATTACTTAAAAACTTTACGGATAACTAAACTTTTTTTAATTCCTAGATCATGTGTTACATAGATACACCTACTAGGACATAATTTCCCAGCCCAATAATAGATCATTACTCTTTGCATCATCAATATGCATACCAATTCAATGCGATACCCAATATAGAAAACATCAAACCACACAACCTCCCCTAGAATGTAATGTAGTGGAATACTGTCCAAATTGTCAATTAGAAAAATAAACACTTCCTATCAATGATGTATCCATAGAATATCATTTTCCTATCTATTAAACACTAATTATATGGATAAAAGTTCATAGAAATCAAGTATAAACCTTCAATAATAGAATTTTAGATAAAGAAAACTATGACCCGATTACACATTGATGTATTCTTCTGAAGAAAAAACATATTCTAAATTTTATGGGCCCAATTCCATTGCCTATAGTGACAAAAAAAGTCCAAGTAAATGTGCCACTCATGTTCATAACTTTGACTTAGACAACATTGCGTAATATTATTGGTGTCCAGGGATCTGTAAAACCAGTTGAAGGTGCCTGGTATACTTCTATTATAAATATTCATAAGAAAATATTTCCTTGATAAATGTGATGATGAACCAGTCCAGGAGCACATATCACATTGAGTTCATAAATACCAATATAGTAACTAGTGAATTCATAAGATTAAATGGAATGAAAACTTATTAACAGTTCCCATACCTAAATCGAAAGGAAATCTTTTGAATATCCACATCTTCCACCATCATGTGTTGATATCCATACCAAAAATTGAACATCAAGAACAAAAATCTGCCTCTCAACTATTTGAAAAGACCATATATCCCTGGGATAGCGTAATAAATCTTGAACATTAATTGATTCAACCATTAGTAGTCTATATAGTACTTGAGGCTATCATTTGACCTTCTGTAAAACATCATTTGACTACCATTTGGTCATCCACTTGGTTTGATGAAACCCTTATTACTCAGATCATGTATCTATATCCTCATCTCAAGCAACTCTATAGATGCCATCAAATAGGGATCCATTGAAATCAGATATTCACCTGATTGAAACACAAACAAATACACAACATTATTCCAAGGTGGTTGTGTCATAACATTCTCTATAACAAAATTTAGTTACTCATCAAAAACCCTATGATATCCCCAACCATAGATCCGAATCACACTTCTATCAACTGTAAAAAATAGTCTCCACTATCCAATAACCAAATTAATTACCTTTCCCTCCAATTAACTCCACTCATAGCCTCCCACATTATAAAATGAGACTCTCCTCCAATTCATGTCGATCATTACATGAATGGAATACAACCAACCCATACCAAATATAAAATAATAAGGATTTATATGGAATGGAAAGAAATTTCCCACTAAATGGTGCTTCCACATCACTAGTCTATATTCTCAGTACACATGAATAATAAATGAATATTATACAACTGGAGTTGAGAACACTAGTGGAATCAGAAGAATTTCCTCACCTGGTTCCATCATATGAACCATATCAGGTGAAAATAAAGAATATCAGAATATTCAATAAAAAATTTAAAATAGAGGGTAAATGATAAATTTATTGTACCTCGAACTGCTCCCAACTTTGGTGGAATAGCTACCTCTAACATGTACATATGACAATTACAACTATTATAGAACTTTTCATCTACCCTACATTACCATTATTAATCATTGGTACATATAGATAGGGACCATCATGAGGCTTCCCTCTACCAACTCCAACTTCTATCTGCTATACAAGAACAACATGTTGTTCCTCTCATTGGAACTATCTTGGAGGCAACATATCACATCTCTCCCAAAGTCACCTGGTCCAAGTATCACATCTAACTCATAAACATCGAGTCAAACTCATCATTAATAATGGAATATATAGGGAGAGGGGATATGCAATATCTAATGTCATTATTATCCATGATGTTATTGAAATCACTCCGACCTCATCACCTCTGAGTGTTTGTATAGTTATACAACTTTGATTGGGAACAGATAAAATAACATAGAAATAAAAGATATAGAGATAACACATAATATCCCACCATTGGATTCACATCAAAAAAAATATCACACACCACACCACCACCATAATAGTGCACATTAGCTGACACAACTGTTTACACCAATATGTGAAACACACAATACAAATTCCACACAATCCATAAAACACTCCACATTCCATTGAAATTTTTTAATGAATTTATTCATTATACCATTTACCACACAAATCCATTTACTTCCCATTATATTAAATTTCCATCCCATTAATTATTCATTTCATTCCGCATTATCATTTATTCCACTATTACTAGAGAAACTAACACAACTACACCACCAAACTGGACCTACACTCATAACCACCACCATGACAACACACATTCACCATCGTCATTGATTCAAATAACCCAAGTCATCTCAAAACCAAAAAATGACACATCTCATCCATCACAGAACCAAAAATTATACATGAAACTACCTCTACATTATAAATACAATGCCACATCTTTTGTGCCACAACCATTATGCACCATCAATCGGAACAAAACCAGTGTGACAAAACCACTACACCAAAAAAACTATGGAGAAACTACTAAGATACACCTTATACACAATAAAGATTTCACCACAACCTCTATAACATAAAACATAAATTTTTCTATTTCATCCATGCCATCCAAACACCACATCACTACACTGCACAAAACACGACCTAGTTGGTCACATCCATCATCAAACAACAGCCAAAATTCCATAGGTAAACAATATATAATAAATTCACATAAAAAACATTATTCCTTCCATATTTAATCATGGAAAATGTAAAAATAAAAATTTATATTATCATGACTGTTATCACCCAAACTACAATCCAAGGAAAGCTATTAGTGACCAAATACACATTTCTTATCCTTCTATTTGGGATGTGATCACACAAAAACATAGCAATTCTCATCACATCATAACAACTATTCTGGAATCAAGGATCCTAATGTTTATTATTGTTAAAATTACCAACATGAATGAATAGAAAAATTAAAAAAAATCATAAATGTAGTAAATCATGTGATATCAACCCATACCGATCAATTTTATAAATAGAAATTAAATATATATGTATGATGACCCATACTATCTAGGAAATTGTAATGAAAATCATACATATCTCACTCATAGCTTATAAAAGAATGAGAATTAACATAACCTACCTTATAGAAGATCTATAATCTCGTTGTGTACAGTGGGGTGATGAAAAAATTCACTGAGACTAGAAATACATCACAAGAAAACATAGATTAACAAAACTCTGCAATGATGATCCATCAAAATGAAACCAAATCCACACCCCGAAAAAAAACCCACACAACATTAGTGGATTCTAAAATGGTGAATATGAGAAAATGACATCAAAGGGGAAATGAACTGACAATACTTTTCTAATTATCAACCACCACAATTGATAGATAGAAGTGGGGGAAGGGGGATAGATGATCTCCTTGGGGTTCCTATGGTTCATCCAAAATGGTATATTGGATTTTTCATCTAAATAAATAAATTCTCAGCTAATAAATAAATTTAAAATAAGGAACTGCAATACTTTTACACCATGTCACCATTGCATGGTTTATAATACTTAGTATTCTAAAAATATGAATATTTTTTAGAAATTGAATTCACATCTATAATTATTTAATACACATCATGTATTCCACTCACACATCCTGGATCCATGTCATGGTTACCCCCTCTACTGATTCACAAGTTGTGAAATGGATGGCTATACACCCCACGAACAACCATTTCATGTTGTGTAAAAAATACATGATGTGTAGGTAATGTTATAGCTCTTATTCACCTTAAACCTACACCAAAAACTCCTAGAACATCCCCATAACACCTCTACAACAATCACTAATAAATAATTTGGTTAGGGAGGCATTGACCATCTCATTTATTTTCTAGGAAAATAAAATATTATATACTTTACCAAATATTCATGATATTAATCAACACATATAAATATCCTATGAATCAATCGTAGTGTTGTTTTCTATAACATATGATTTGACAATCTAGTTCATATGGGTCCCACTAAACATCCATTGATACCTTCTTTTTCACCTAAACTTATTAACTCAGAAACGATGGATATTTTACTAGGTTGGAACAAGATATAAAAGGTAGAATATTAACATATCAAATAGATTTATTGTCTTGGGATACATGATACATATCATATTTCCACATTACATTTAAAAAAACTGTAAAAATATAGTAAGAAACCCAATATTTGTTCTGTTATTTTCTTGAAATCATTAATAGAACTTTTAATGGTATCTTTTTATAAAGAAACCATATTAATGGGTTAAGTTAGATTCGTAAAATAGTAAATCTTACTAAATAATTTACCGTAAAATTAATAAGGATTTAATAATAACCCAGAGTTAAAAATAATAATATTCCATATAACTAATATTAGAAAATGGGAATATATCAATGTATTACATATGATAAGAAATAATCACATGAAAAAAATAAATGGTTTTATATATATTAAATGTATAATATCATATATCTATTCCAATAAATTCTAAATATACCATCAAGTCCCCCAAACTAGATATCAAAAACAATTGGAGAGGTATAAACCAAATTCCTAGGACATTTTTTCTAAATATACATTTCGATGCTTCAAGGGGAGATAATTGGAGCCCCCTTTAATTACTATTTCTAATGAATTTATCATATAAAAATGGTTGTATAATCAATTCAATATATTGTTTAAAAAATATCTTTTTTGAAAACTAGAATATATGGTGTTAATATTTTACCAAGGTAAAAAAATAACGAACATAATAATAATAATAAATTCAATGTAATATAGTGGATGGTATCATTAGAGTATGTCCTGAACAATGGTTAATACATATAAATATATTTTGATATGCATTAAAATATTCTAATAGATAAACTGAAAATTTCATAAGGAAAATATCATTTTTAATTTTTAAATTAGTTATTTATATTATAAAGTAATCTTTAATATGAAGAAAAAAAATTCTCATTGAAAGGTTTAATAGAAAAACTTCCATGATTATTTAAGGAAATAGTATCTGTGAAAAAAGGAAGAGGTGGTTGATCCATATATGATTAAAATATTCTTTTTTATCATTATAATTAAATTAAAAATGATCTATATAGAGAATAATAGAAATATTAATTTTTAACAAGGTTTTAAATAGAGTCATATATTTTGAAATTAACCATAATAAATAATTTAAATAAAAATAATAACACTTTTGAACATTTTTTGAATACATATATATTCATCAACAATTTTATCCATCAAAGAGGAAATAAGGTCAGATTTCCATATAAAATGTTTTCTTAATCATTTAAGTTACATGAGAGTGGAAAATAAATTTACAACATTTAAAATCAATTGAAAACCAATTAAGAAGAAAATATGTGGATTTTAAAATAAGGATATATTATAATTTTCATCAATGTAAACATAATTATATAAAATCCAGAATAAAATGTTATTTTATACTAAACCCTTACCAATTTGGTAATTTTATTCATAACTATCATCCAAGAAATTACATAGAATGAAAAATTTAAAACCAATAATATAAATTGATTAATGAAATAAAATATTATATATTTAATATAAACACTACACAAATAATATTAGTGGTGAACATAGAATATGTCTCAAAGAACCTGAAGTGATGTGAGAAACCCTTAAAATGATCATATAATTTTAGTGATAATTAATCAATTAATAAATTATGTGTTAAAAATTAAATAAACAAAATGTGCATATAAAATGTAATATAATCATATAGAATTTTTCACCTACTCCTTGCATTACATAGAAAACGGAGATTTTATATATCATAAGGAAAAGAAATTGAATTTAGAAGCCCCTTACCTCAATCCCAACTCAACACATACTTACATTGCCTCATATAAAATCAAAATATATTAATTTTCATTTTTTTAAAAACACTGCATTTGAATTAACATATTTTTATCCTTTTTTATCTTCATTCCTTATATAGTTATATATTTTGTTAATATCATATCAAACATTATGAGGAAATTCAATTCATAAAAATAGAACATCTTTGGTAAGTTTATTATGGTCAAAGGGTTATCGTTATAGAATTTAATGAATATTAATTATGAAAATATTTTTTATCTTTTTATTCATCATGTAAAAAATCTACAATCATCCAAAAATGGGGTACATGGAAAATGAATCACACCACTTTGAGGAGTTTATTTCCAATACGTACACAAGTGCGATGACACCAACTTTTAACATGTGTAAGAGTATGATGGTATGTAATATATCATATATGAATAATCATAATTATGTCATGAATATCATATATATTAACTAAGTCTTACAGAATAACCATCCTTGTGTGTTGTAAATGAGAAATTAATGACATCCCTTTATGATTGTGCTAATTCACACATATGCAGAAGTAATGTTTTCATTTCTTAGAGGATAATGATAGATATGAATAAAGTTTATAAAGTAGAAATAATAACATATTATTATTCTGGATATAAAATATTTTATTATTTAAATATGATTAGGTCATAATTGATGTTATTGAAATATAAATAATAGAAAATGTCTCAGCTAAGACTTATACATCATCTATAGAAACAATCCATAGGGTCACACATTATACCATTATAGGATGGAATTAGTTGAGTAATATAAACTATAATACAATTTTTTGGAATAATGGAAGGCATTATGGTAGTTATTTTTAAATCTATATTTTTAAAAAATTATGAACATGGAAGATATTATGTGCTATTTTATAATACAGGGAAACGATACACTTAAATTGCATAAGAGATTAGAATAACAGATATAACATAGTCATTTAATGTGGAAGATAATCTCCATATATGGATATTTAGGGGGTTATAAGGATAAATAACTTCAAGGAAATCAAATTTATACATGTTTAAGTTCCATTTTAATCCATAACAATTTGTTTAATCCCTCATTGACTATTTTTAACCATAATAGTGGTAACACATTTTCAAGATCATAAGGGACATAAATATATTTATATAGTGATAGGTGGATCATAAATGGTCAATGTATTATATTATAAACCTTTTATAATCCTGTTTTCCCATTTTATTTTTTTTCAATTCATTTTATATAATATGGTTTGTCAGAACATATCATTACTATTGTTTTTTGGATTATTCACTTAATTCGACTTCAATGACATAAATAAAAATGTAATGAAAATATAAAAACATTAATACTAATTAAAACTATCTAATTAACTATAAAATTATTTTAATACACAAATTCTTATGATATATTTAATTTTACTATTTTGAAATAATTTATCTTAAATTATCTACTACTTTCATAAGCATTGTATTTGTGTAATGTATGTGTTTAAGGTTATTATACCATACATTAAAAATTTATTATTATAAAAAATGAAATAATCATAAAAATAAAAATTTATAAATAATAATAACAACTTTTTATCAAAATAAAAACAAATTATAAATATTAAAATAAAATGAGGATGTTTTCTAATTTCCTCAACTTAAAATAATATAAATTTAATTATTAAAAAAATAATAAAAAATTCAACATATTATAAATTTGGATATATAAATTATAATTAATCTAATAAAATGAAATAAATTTAATTTTCATGCTAATTTTTAGACTATCTCCTACAGTTTTATCCTTTTCTTATTTTACCCATTACCGTAGTGATAAAAATTTATATTTTTAGTATTTAATTTGATTAAAAATAAAATTTGTTAATTTAAAAAATATAATACCCGTAATTAAAAATATGTAATAAATTTATGAAAATATAATTTCCATAAATGGAGTAATACTATTTTTACATAGAAATGTATAACATTAATAAAAATAGTTTCTAAAAAAGAATGTGTTTTAAACCATAAAAATGAACTTCTACAAGAATCAAATATATTTGTAATTATTATTGAATTTTTTAGATCCTTTAAAAATAAATGGATATATTTTTTACTTTAATACAATATAAAATATATAATTTTGATTTAAATAAAATTTATTTAATATATAGAAATGATATTTTTATAAAAATTTATATTTCCACTATTAATATAAAAGGAAATGATTTTAGTAAATTTAATATCATTATAACTAGGATAATATTGAAATCTAGAGTCCAAAAATGATATTAATTTTTTTAAAATATTAATTTTTATATTTTTTATAAATTATTTACAATATAGATGAAAAATATTTCGTAAACAAATTTATTATATTTTTTAAAACATAACATGAAATTACTGAAAATTGAGACCTTATTTATTATAAATTAATTTAAAAAAACTTCATTGATCAAAAACTATATACTATCCATTATGAATTATTTCTCACTATAAATTCCAAATTAATTTCTATATTTTAATGGTCTCATTTATATATTAATAATTTTATTAGTTCATCACACTTTAGAAATGTATGATATTGCGGGTATAGAAAGATATCAACTTTTGTATTCTTTTGAACTATACTTGTTCATAGTGATACAAAAGATAAATTTTATAACTACAGAAAATATTTTAATACTTCCAATTAAACTCAAAAATTATTATTTGTAATTCCAAATAGGAATAATCAAAATCATTATTAATTTATTTTAATGGGAACTATATGATCCATATATTCATAAATAATTTTAAAATATTGTATATATAAATCAGATGTAAAATAAAAAATTGGTATCATATACCATAATAAATCAGTGGATTCATTGTCAAACATCAATACATATTGTGGGAATTCCATGAAGTATCCCCAATACCAATGGGGATTTTTAAAAACCATGTTCAATAGAAACAATTCCCATGTATATTGAAACATAGATAAGGTTTAAAAATCCATTAATGGATACACAATGAATCATTGTCTTATCTACCATTATATTTTTCTTCTTCCACTTTGAAATGTTACCCATTTTTACTATAAAAAAATCAAAACAACCTTGGAACATCATGTTTATTCCTTTTATCCTAAATAATATTATAAAATTTTATATTAATTATGTTGACCTCAATCATATCATCAAATCATTCAAATAAAAAATTCAAGAATTCCATAACCAGATCATGAATTAAATGAAACCTTAGATTAATCAATTCCTAACATTACCCAATTTCATTGTGTACATGATAATAGAATAATGATCCTTGAATCCTGTTAAGTCTTTGGATACTCTGTTGATTTAATTTACTAATTTTTTAAAATTAAGATTTAATTTAAAATAATTAAAATTTTGTATCTTAGTATGTTGTATCTCTAAAATTAAGAATATTCTTTCTTTCTTAACAATTATTAATATGTTTCTATTACTTTCTAAAAATATTCTTATATTAATCTTTTTAATATTATTGATTTATTTCAAATTCATGTTTAATGATGATGTTTAGATTTATCCATTAACAAATATCTTTTAACATGAGTATCATGGTAAACCTTCATTTTATAAGAAATATTATAATGTTCAATCACACTAAAATGATGACCCCATTTCAATTTCATCATATCGTTTAGTGGGAAAAGATCAATATATCAGTATTTATTTTTTTCACTTTAGTATAATTATCACCAAATACTTGTATTGGTAGTCAATCGTGTAAGTCACATCAGTACAATTTCTATATAGTTGAACATTAAAAACATTTCCAATTCAATCATATAGATATAATGAACTATATTTCACTGGTATCCAACACCATTGTTATTCCAGGGTAAGTGTATCCTAAATATTATAATGATATTTGGTCACCTAACACATAAGGTTATCCATTTCCACTATACATTTTAAAATATAATCCATGAATACTGATAATTAGTAAGAGCCTACCATGTTGGGTGATATAGGGTTTAACAAGTGTTCTCATTTGAAGTACTCTGATACGGATCACTTTTAAAGGGGTATTATAATTATTAGTGTATTATATCATGTATTCCATTTCTATGTATGAATGATTCTATATACAAAGATTCAAACACACATTGCAGCAACTAAATTCAATTCTATAAACCATAATGATTTGAATTATATAAAAATTTTATTACATTTGTTACTAACCCGAATTAAAATTAAACTATATTTAAATGTATTCAAAATTTCCCTTCACATAATGTATATGAAACCAATATGTGTAAATGCTACATATAATATGAAACGAATTACCACCATAAGTATAATCATTGAGTGATATTTTTATAACCCCGAATTTTAATAATAGTGCCTAAACTCCCAAAACCGGTGAGCAGACTGACCCAACGTCATTATACAAACTATTCTTTACAAAATACCGACATTTTATCCATCACAATTCTAACAGATAATATTTTAAAAAAAATATTAAATTCATTATTCAGTCTCAAACCCTTGAACATTCCATTTTCAAGATAGAAAAATAGTAAATAAATTATCATGCCAAGCATGTAACTCATTAAGTGAATGTAAAATAATTAATACGTTAAATTTATCTCTATAAAAAACGTAGTTATATTCATAACATATTATTTATTATTCTAAATATATCATGAAATAATACTATATAAATTAATATTTTCTAAATTTACACATGAGTTAAACCATGGTGAATAATTAATAAATTTTTCAATTATAAACAAATGAAAAATTAGTCCTACATTATGGATATTCCAATACATATTAAATATAAAAAATTATATTTATATCTAATAGAAATAGTAAATATTTTTTTTATATGGAATTTTACTAAATAAATGCAAATAGAAATATTAACATAATATTTAATTTACACTATATAAAAAATTCACATCATAAAAATAGATCATATTTAATAATATTTGAAACTTCTTTATTTCAATTATTGAATATCAAATTAACATGGTTCAATTATTTTTTTATAAGGCCTTTCATTTTAACATTTAAAATTAAAAATTTTAAAAATTTCATAATTATTATAAACTTGTTTATATATTTTTATATTTTATAATTAATATATAATTTTTATATATCAATAAAATTTATATATAATCAATTGCTATAAATATATATGATTTTCAATATAAATCAATCTTACCTAAATATTGAAAATTTTAATTAAAAAAATTATTCATTCAATGTTCTATAAACATTAAATATTCATTTATTCTGACATTATAGTTTCATAATTTATACATATTCTATAAATTAAACATATATATATATATACCATTTTATTTAATTTTTACAAATTTAATATATTACCTAATTCAGTTAGTTAATTAAAATTAGAAAGATATTTTTTTTCTTTATATCTTATTTGAAAATATCACTTAGTTCATAATATATTGTCTAACCATTTTCATATATAATATTTAATAATTGTAAGCAAGTGGTGTTTGAATGATAATATATGAATTATCAATCATACTTTATAATACAATTATCTATTGAAATGTGTGTCTTGGATCTTTCTTGGGAATCAAATTCTATGAAATTGTTAAATATCACTACGGTGATATGCTGCTATATTATCTACCAAGGTAATCGGTTTCATTACAGAATCTGACTCCATATATCATATGTGAGGGTAAATTAAAATTAATGTATTTTCATCGTAACATATATTATCATTAAAAGTATGTTATAACATTGTGAAACCATTTTTCATGACATCTCATATCATAAAGGAATGAACACTTCAAATTCATTGTTTTGTTTTCAAATCAAAATTATGATATTAATATTCCATAGAAAATCTATATTATTTAATAGGATATATTATATTAAATCCATTTCATATTTATTTTAAACAATATTTAGGGAATCATTTGATGTATGGAAAGCTTCGATACCACTAATGGGTACAAACCTCTTGCATTATTTCAATATTTCGATGTGGCATCCTTATGAACCAAATATAGATCCATATTGTTCCAAATTTATGGATATGTAACACTTTTCTTCAACAGTGGAGTTCCATGTAGGAGATCATCACTTCATGGAACATTTATTCATGAGAGTTATAAATTATTAGTAAACTCGTTAGCCTATATTTTGATAGCACTAATAGGTATAATAATATTTAGTAACTCTTACACAAGAAGAAAAAGTAAATAAAATAAACAAAACTGAATATTTCAAAGTAAGGAAACTATTTCATTAATATAAAATAAATACCTATGTGCACTTTAACCAGAAAAGATAGTCATATTTATTTTACTCATTCACATGTCTTTTAATGATCTATGAGAAACATGAAAATTAATCCTTCCATCATCATGTATCCATGACATAACTAGAATAACCAATTTCATTAGTGGGGTCCACCATTTATCTATTATATTCTAGTACCTTATTTGGGATAAGATTTTGGGGAAATAATGATTCATGAGTATCATCATGTGTTTTAGATAACATAAAAATATCCATGTTATTTTATCATCCATTTCATATTATTAAGGATTCCACTAGGAGAATTTATACAATTACACAACCATTCTAAAAAGAAAAGTTATTGGGATGAAATTAAAAATTATTTTAACCCCTTCTCTTATATTGTAACAATTTAGTTTTATTCTTCTCTTATCTACTTCTTCATATGAAACTTTTATAACCAATGATTGTCTTAGTCAGGAAAAATATTTGGCCATTAACTTTTAAAATTTAACGACCAATTATAATATATAAAAATTATTTAACCATATCATAAAAATAATGAAAAATATACTTTTAAAATATGACATAATAGATAGAGATATGTGTGATTTATATATCATACCCAATGATATGAAAAAAAATAATAAATAATATATACCAATATTTTTAAATATGTCATACCATTCAACATATATATATATATATAATATGATAATATGGAATTTATATATATCACATGTATTCAAAGATTTATAACGTATTTCTATCATAATAATCCTGGTGGATGTTTTCTTATTTGTGTTTACATGCATTATTGAAATTTGATTGATTTGATAAATTTCATTTCATTATAATTGAAAATGACATAAAATATTTTTTAATGTTAAAATATAACCGAATCACCACACCTATGAATATTCCTTTGTCCTAATCAAATGGCTCCAATGATTGCTATCAATTCCTTTGTTTTTTTTAAAATTTATTTTAAATAAAATTTATTTAATGGACCTCCAGAATTAAATCAATGACTGAGACATCATGACTATATATGGGAAGAATATTCATTCATTGAATGACTTTATAGTTCCCTATATCATTTTTCAGTGAAATAACTTTTAGATATTGATTATTATTATTTTATTCTTGTCAAATATTTTTTAACTTAGTCATATGTTTACCATAAAATTATTGAGTATGATGGTTTAAAGATGAATTATTTGTTATCATTACTATTGTAAAAGTAGGTGAATGAGTCCATTAAATGAGAATGATTGAGGAAATATGGGATTAACTATATAAATCTACACTAAATATAAAATAGTAAACCATAGATAATTTATAAGTTTTAAATTATTAGTTTAAAGATATATAGATGACACTAGATGAATCAGTATATGAAAAATTTATAATAGTGAACTCCAAAAATAATACTGAACAATGATATAGTGAATATATGATAGGTCAAACCTTTTTCAAGCATTTGATATAGAAACTAATGTATATGTTTTTTGATCATATTGCTGCTTTGGATAAATAAACATATATAATATAAATATTGATGGAATTTTTTTATTTTGGTTTTATGTGAAATTGAAATAGAAACACATTCATTTAAAAAGTAATGGGTGACAAGGTGATAGATTTAAAAAAAATATATATTATAAAATTAAAGAAATGAAATTATCCATTCATGATAAATATAAGGAAGAAGATAATGCTCAAGCATATGGTGGATTATTATCTATATTATTAAACAATTTTATATAGGTAAAATAATTTAAATTCCATTATACCCATCAAATACATAAAATATCAAAATATTTAATAATTCATTACAATATTTTCAATGAAATCTAATGAGTTGTATGGTGATTAAAATAAATATATATAATTCATAAATAAAAGTATTATTTGTGATTTATTTATGAGTGGTTAATATATTATTTTAAATTAAATGATAATATATATTAGAAAATGAAATCAATAAAACAATGTGAAAATGAATAATGTGTCTTTGATAGAGAGAAAAACAACATATATAATAAAAATTGTAATGATAAATTTCAATGGAATATTTTTCCCTATGATTATAATTATTCCATATATTATATTGATGAATTTTTTTTTCACTAAAATCTATCAATGAATTATAAATTCATAATGGTGAAAAATATAAATATTATAAGCTAATTACGTAAATAACAATGTTTTTCTAGAAGAAATGAAATTGTGGAGATGAAAATTACCCTATAAAGTTGTCTCTTGAAACTACAAAAATATAAATTATCTAAAAGAAAATAAAGAGTGTGTTAACTATATTAAATGACTCAATGTCTATCAGGATAAAAAAATTAATATTAGTTATCCAATAACATTATTTAAGTTATATACTGATGATGTTTCCTAAAAATTATAATTTAATGTTACTTATTTGTATAATTATTTAAATAAAAACAAATGAAGATATGGAAAAGTACATTATATTGTTATATGGATATCTAAGATTGAATAGAATAAAAATTTGGATTCACAATAGCTAAATAAGTTTCTAAACCAATAAAGAACAAGTCCTATGGGAACAAATGGTGTTGTTTATGATGGTGAAAATATTTAGGTTCATCTAATAAAAAAAAGATAAAATTATCATTATAAAATTTTAAAAATTTATTTTATTTATCATCCTGAATAATTGAGAATAATTAAATAATATTATGTATAATTATGTAATAATTTAATTAAAATTAACCCATAAATCGATGAATGTAGGAGAAGTGTATGTAATATTTATTTACTAAAATGAGGCCAATGAACACCTGAAAAGGTTCAAAACAAATTATTATACCTTATTATATACAATAGTCATTATGTAAGAATGATTTTGTGATATTTAAAGTGTTGTGGATTTTGTTTTATTGAGATCCAATATATTCTTACAGAGTATATTTATATATAAATAGATAATTTGTTTTCGGATGTTGGTGGGGTTGTGTTAAAAAGGTACAAGACCTTCCATTATATATTATTGTGAAATATATATTAAATTTTAATGTGTTTAATAGAATTGTGATATATTTTTTAAAAATCTTTTATAAAATGATGACTTTATCAATATTATTCCATTTTTATATAGTAAAAATGAATTATATTAGATATTTCTGAAGTAATTTTAGAATTATTAACTTTTTATAGTTGTTGATATATTTTATAATGATTTATCAAATTGAGAATCTTATTAAGAAAAATAAGTTCTCAACATCTCACATGATAGGTGATAAATAAATTCTCAAGCTTATTTAGAAGAATTATGAATGTGATTTCACCTTTTTCAATGATATCTCATCAAATGTCATTGATTTTAATTGAAAATATTGATAATATTAATTTTATATAATTTCGTAGGTTGTTTTTTATTAGGATGAAATATAATATGTAATGAGTTAATAATTAATTTTATAGTTTTCATGATTCACTTATTTGATGGAAGGGGTTTTTATGAATATAATGAAATATCGAGATATATTTTCCAAATTTTAAATGAATAAAAATAATATTTTTCATGTTGTTAATTATAAGAACCCATGTATCATTTTGTTGAAAAAAATATAATATCTTATGGCATAAGTTTGTTGATAATCATAGAAATTAAATAAAACAATATTAATTCGTGAAAAAATTGTTAGAATTATTTTAATCTATAATGAGAAAAATAACTATATGAATGAAATGTGACTGAATGGCCCTAAGGTCTTCTTTTATATTGATTTTATGATAACACCCTTTCAAGTGATTATGGGGAACCCATAAAAGGCTCATAGGCTTCAAAATTACATTTCTCGTCGGCTTGGAGACATTACATGACCCGTAGGTCTCAAAAAAATCAGAGAGCCTATGACTACTTGAAACTAATCCTCCCCAGTATCAGCATTGTAACCAGTTCTCCAACATTGCAGGATTTTTTGGCTATAATTTCCATGTGCAGGGGTGCATAGGCATGGTACTGATGGAAAATTCTATACCCTCTCATTCTTTCGAATTCCATTTAGCCCTTCTCTGGTAGATGTGCCCTACTCTTTCCTCCTCTGGAGTGGTTCCTTGTAGAATTTGTCTGTGCAACTGCAAATTAGGTGGCCCTGAGGGCCTTGAGGTGGCACGAAGTCCATGAGGTGGCGTAAAAGCCTTACTAACCCGAATGCCTTAATGACTCCAAGCCCATACTAGTGGCCCAAGATGAATAGTTCCTTCTACTATAGTATCGAACAATACCTGCTACAGTACTTCTACAGTACTGCTATAGTACCTACAACAGTTCCTTATTCTATGCCCATTACAATACTTCTATAGTTCTGCTTGAGTTCAAAATTATGCCTCTGCATTGTTTTGAACCTGGTTCTCATGGTGCCCTTAGAGAGACCTGACCAACTGGGCTGAGGCTCATGTGCTATATGTATGACATGAGAAATTTCAAAAACATGGTTTTTAATTCCAAAAAATATTTCAATATCTAAATACATATACAACTATAAATAACTTATTTATATGTTTTTAGTCTCATTATTAGTAATTCCAAAAAAGTAAATATTTAGAAAGATTAATAATTGAATTTTATTCAATTAGAGGATGATGAAAATAATGTTTCATTTATTTTCAAAACACAATTTTTATGATTTTAACGAGCTTTTTGCATTCCAATATTCCATGGAGGAGATTGTAAAACCATAGTGAGGAAATTTAGATGTTTTGTGATATTAGATAATATGAATCTCAATAAAACATTCGCCCATATTATGCAAAAACATGTTTTGAATAACCTCCTCCTACAATAGTTATGAGCATAATATAATATTAAAGTATTTATTAGTGATACTTGAGACAACGTTGTAATCATGTGAGGTCATAATATGATAAAAGGGATTAATGCATAATTTTCGACCCATAAATTATTATTTGCATCTATATTTAGAAGGATGATAGGTTTATGTCACAATAGGGACATCACAATACAACTATATGAGTTTCTTCCTAATTATATACATTTTTTCTAAACATAATTTGAAGGATAAATATTGTATGAACTACTAAATATGTAATTATAACCATATTATTCATTTCTTCCATGCATTAATATGATAAATAATAACATATATAATTAAGAGATTTCCCATAATGAGTTGTCTGGGTTATTTTATTAGCATATTGGTATTTAGAGGACATCACACTAGATCTATAAAAATTACACTATAATGAATACAATAGTTATTTGATAGATATGGTGGTTGATCTATGTCACACCATAATAGGGAACCAGATTATTTGAATAGGTAGATTTTGTAAATTTCTCAAATTTTTTAGAAAATCATATTAGATACTTTTGAATATAATTTAGAATATTCATGATTGAATCCTAATTGTGTATTAATTCATCAATCATGGGGAACACAAAGAAATATATGGGTTATGATATTTGAGAGTTACGCAAAAATATTTCATTAATTTGAATGAGAAAAACTAGTTTTAGATACTGATACAGCTATTGGGATAACTAAATGAGATGTAAGGTAAATGGACAAGTATAGATTACTAATAAATGAGCAACTATAATAGTTTCATACAGTCCTTCGAAAAAATAAATAATTCATGGTGGTCATTCATTGTGGAAATAGTTATTTTTTTATTATAGAAAGTTTATTAATTATAGAAATTCTTACTTATAGTATTTTTCAAGGTTCATGGTAATTAAGATTCTCGTATTTCTTAGTGATAATATAAGATCAAAATATTTTTTATGTTATAAAAACCACCATGAACCATGTATGTAATAACCCCCATCAAGAATGGTATTAATTAATTCTCTATTTCACATCATTTACAATTTTCACCATATTTTTTTTGAATTTTAATTTCTTAATTACTATAAGAGAATTTGATTGAAATGTTTAAAAGGACAACACTAATTCACCCTTCCCATTATGGATTAGTTAATAATGTCATCATATAATCTAAAATAAGATATGTAGATTATTCTTGAATATATCTCATGGATTATAACAATTCTATCAACGATTATGCGATTCCCATATTTGCTAAATTTGTTTTTCATATATGGAAGGAAATAATATAACACTATCTTTTTTTGATAAGACAATATCTTATTGAGTCCACTTTTTAGAGAATTATAGTTCTAAATGAGATAATACTATAACCCTTATTTAAAAAAATGTTTAGGGTTATTAAAAGGTGTGGAATGTGATATTATATTCAATATGTGAGGAATAACAAAACTAATTCCATTGGATAGAAACAACTAATGATATCCAACAAAACCTCATAAAATTTTTGATGGTGCAAAAAAGTTATGAAAATTATAATTATGTATAATATGGATTAACTAATATAACACTGAAATGTTCCAAGGTACACTTCTCTTTAAAGAATAAAGTAGTGTGAGTTGTACCAAACTTCGAGTTCTAACACACGACAAATAATCAATCTACCCGTTATGAATAGTAATACCTAATTTTTTTGAAATTTTATTAATTTTATGTTTCAAAATGGACTTCATTTTTGGATTCAGAATATCGAAATTTTCATAGGGTGAATTTTCGGTATTTTTTTGAAAAACATTCAATTTTAATGAATAGTGAAAAACACTGAGTTATAGTTTAAAACAAAATTTTTATTTAAATAATTATTTGTTTTAATAAAAAAAAATTTAGGTCAAAATAAATACATATTACCTATATAAGTTCAATACAATTCATTGGAGTCAGTTTATAATAGTTATCGATATATAAAATTTTTATTGAACTTTTCGCCATCTTTTACCCACCACCTAGGAGAATTTGAAAATTCAAATAAAACATAATTTTACCACTTTTGTGAGTTTAATTTCAAAAATCAGTGAGACATAGTTGATATTAGTACGAAAATTTTGGTTCAATAAGAAGATTTTTTTGGGGGAATAGTAACTTTTTACTTTTATTTACTACGATTAAATGTAAATAGGGTAATTAAGGGTAACACTGATATTATTATTAACCTAACACATTTCCTAATTCTATTGGATAAGTGTAATTCGACCAAATAAACCTTAGGAATAAAATATGAACCTCTTTGGTCCACATGGATTTGATTAGGACACTTATTAATTTTTTTAAGAAGTGCTAAAAGAGTTAAAATCAAAGTTTAATAACTAAAACATTTTTAATATTGGGTTATACATAAGATAAATTCAACTATAAATATTTATTATAAAGATAAAAATATTTCATACATAATTGTATTTTATTTATATTTTTTATACATTAAATGATTTAATTTATTTATCACACAATAATGATGCAGTAATTACCTAAATAATGAAATATTAAAACAATTGACATTATAAATATCCAAATAATTGTAATTTGATATTTTTAATGATTTACAATAATTTTCTAGGTTAATATGAAATATTAGGGTTTGTTATATGAATTTTATTCAATGTAATAATACTGTTTTGAATTTAGAAAATAAACATACCAAATAGTGTCAAAATTGATATAAAAGAGTTTTCAGAAAATATTATATTATTAATTGATATTCTATTCCTAAAAATATAAGGCTTGTACAATGGACTTATAAAATGATATTTTTATAATTAATTAATCACTTGGGGTTCTCTAGGATGTATTTAGTAACTTTATTAACCATATAATATAAAAATACAAAGAGACGTGGTAAATGTCAAACTATTTAACAATGAGTTAAATCTAAATGATAAAGTTAATATAGTGACCAAAACCTATCTAAAACCTATTGGTTGAGTTTTTTACCCATCCCCACCTTAGAAATTATATAATCCTTTTGGGAGCCATTAAAAACCGAAAATGATTTTATTATAAAATAATATTTCTAGCTTTTCGTAAGGTGCCCCTCACCCCTCAAATAAAAGGACAATCACCCTTCTCTCTAAATCACAAATTCGAGGCCATTTTGATCAGACAACCTCTTCCAAAATACCCAATAATATATCCTCCCTTCCTCCTAGAGGCCTTCCATTAGTCAGAAAGTGAACCTAAGGATCCATTTTGATCAAATCAAAAGGAAGAACCTGAAGAGAGGTAAATATTTCATCACCTCTTTGATGTTCCTTTATTCCTCCACTTCCTTTTTATTTGTTGTTTCCATTATAAAATAATAACCCCAGTATATTCTATATACTGTGATGATATTATAAATATGGTACAACCAAATTCATTTTTATATCCAACCTTTTAATGACATGTCACCATACATGCGTACGTAAGACTTATCGTCTCCATGTCATGGTGTATATGTTATTGAATACATTATTATTAGGATGGGTATAATAACGATGTGTAATTGATGTAAATAATAAATATTACATGATAATGATTCGATATTTATGATATAATATATATTTATATATTATTTTAAATTTCAAAATAATGATATTTTCGCTCGTGAGTACATAAGGATTACCATCTCCATGAACGCAATGAGATTCCTTCCCCACCATATCTATTCATGAATAATTTTCATTAGATGATTAAAAATATTGTTTAAACAGTTGATATAATTCTGGATATGAATAAGATACATCCCATCCATAAAAAATATGACTCACATAACAAGGAATATAATGGAAAACAAATCTCTTGACACCCGAAACAACTTTAATAGTAAGATATTATTAATAAAGTAATGTTAAAAGATAATATATGATATGATATTAATTTATATGATTTATGTATAATTTAATAACTATGATTTCACCATTATAATGGAGTTTAACCTACCCTCGACCAAATAAAAGTACAACGTAATGGATAATTTCAAAATCTCTTTATTATCTGAGGTTGTTTTTACGTAAGTATCTACAGGGACCTCTTTATCATCCACATCCATGTTTCTTAAAAATATATTTCAAAACATTTGTACTATTTTATAGACTATGGGTTAATTTCATTTATACCCTTGTTTTAATTTTTATAATATTTTTATAATGGAATCTTTTTTTCATTTTTCAAACAAGTCCTTTATAACCTTTTTTACAAAATTAAGGTAAGAATGTATTTAGTTAACTTATACGGGAGGTACGGCTAATTTCCACCGTTATAACATCATCCAAGATTCCTTTACAATCTTATAATAATATTTCCAAAATAATTTTTTTCTTTTATAATTATATTAATTTTAAATTATTTCAAAATAGAAAGATATATTTCTCTAAAAAAGGTTTTGATCTCATCTATGTCAACATCATTTGATTGATTTTATGTTTATTTGAAGTTGATTTATTATGATACAAAACTTCCATATTGTATTGAAGGTTTTGTGATATGTTTGACTGTGGATGTGTTATTTTTATACCATTTATGGTTGATAGAAAAAGTATTGACAATTCGTATGCTAGTTTTAATATGAATGATTATGTTATGTTTATGCCTTTTCATATGAGGAATGTATTGAAATTAGTAAGTGACGGGTAGAGCCCGCTATAGATCCTTGATGCATCGGTAAGTCTAATGAAAAAAACTAGTGTCTTGGAACAAGGGCTTGACAAAATATTATTTGTAATCTTGTCACAAGTCCTTGACTATGTTGTTATGAAAGTATGGTTTTATGCAATCCATCATTATGAAAGTGGCTATTGATGTTGCATGTGATTATTAGACTAGTAGAATATCCATGTGAGTGAGTAAATGGAATTATTTTGATTTTATTTTTTCCATATTATTCTGAAGATCATGTTTAAAAGTCTTTTGTTTCCGTCTTATACATTGCCTTAAATGTTTATGTTTATTTGTGAAGGTTTCTGCTATATTTTTATCCTTACTGAGCATCTGAGCTTATCCCTTTGTATGTTTTATTTTTTCCAGGATGGGAAGAAGTATATTTTGACTGGCCTACAAGGATAGTCTATGGAATTCTCAGTGTTTTCTATGGAAATAGTGTTAGTGTAGATTTTCATTTAATGATATAATGTAAACCTTATGAATATATCTAGAACTTCCAAGGCAACTAAAAAAATTTGTATTTCGAGACTTTATCTTTTGAGATCATGCCGATGTTATGTAATAATGCACCGACTCTGGGTAACTAAGGTTGGGGTGTTACAGTTGGTATCAGAGGATGTTTCGTACAAACTATGGAATCTAGATTTAGATACACTCTGATTAGAGAACATATCCCAAAGATAGACTTTGAGGATTAGTATAGAAGAAATTCCTAAAGTTTTGGTAGTGTAGATATTTTTTTAGTTTTCCAAGAAATACATCCATTTATAGATACTAGTTGGTAGAGGCGGCTCTTGAACAGATGTACCTAGGGATAAACCCTAAAAACACCGCTTTGAGTTAGACTCGAATGGGAACTGGTGCAGGAAAACGGGCCTTGCTGCACTTTTGGTTACGACACTCCCGAGGGATATGATTTAGATAAATCTTATTTTCATTACAAACTATTATGAAGGTTTTATGAGTATATAATTTCTCAAAGAAAACATTTTTATGATTATGGATTATATCCATAAACTGGTCAGTTTAGGTTAAGTGTTTTACATGTTTGGAATTATGTATTTCGATTCATAAACAAATCTGGTTTATGCCATTGTTTAGAAATGGAGCCTAGTAGAAAGAATGGAAATTGTATAAATGCACTTACTCCATGTAGGGATTGACCTCCTACTCAAGATTATCATAGTGGATATGGTGATTCAACTGGTGCTGATCAGCTAATCACCATACTAGGAGAACCCACTTCGGTAATGAATAATAACTTTACCGATATAGAGCACCCTGATCCACAGCATGGAGGATCAATGTTAGATCGCGTCATGAGGAAAAAACCACCAACATTCAATGGGGGTACAAATCCATTAGTAGCTGAGCAATGGGTTTATTCCTTAGAGAAAATATTCCATGCCTTGGGAAGTAGTGAAAATGAAAAAGTTGTCCTGGTAGTTTACAGCCTCACTGGAGATGCTGATCAATGGTTGTCATTGATTCAAAAAACAAAGGAATATGATGAAGTATCAAATATTTAATGGAGAGAGTATAAAGAGATTTTGTTATAAAAATAATTTTCTTGTGACCATTGAGCAGATATGGATATTAAATTTCAATGTCTAAGGAAAAAGGAGGATGAGAATGTCGCAAAGTATGAAGCTAACATTACAAGGTTTTCGAGGCATGCTTAAAATTATATACCTTACCAAAGAAGTAAGATTGATCATTTCTTCGATGGGTTAAAACCATTTATCCATCGACAAATAGTCTCAAAATCCTTCTCTTCATCTGAAGATATTGTCTCATGTTCTATCATGATAGAAAAATAATTCTCTATGCCTCAAGACATTAAAGAAAAGAAAGTGAAGAAGAGATATACTGAACACCTTGGAAATGGGAATAAGGGTAAGAAGCGAAATGTTGAATATCCATCCTGAAGTAAATGTGGTAAGAAATAGCCTGGTACTTTACTAAAGGGAATGCGAGTCTACTACAAGTGTGGTGAAAAAAGCCACCAATCTTGTGATTTCAAGGGGAAGAAAGTGGTTGTCGATGTTGAATGATACAATTGAAGTGAAAGGGGGCATTATGTGAATGAATTTCCTAAGCGTCAGGGGAAATTACCTCAGAAAAGGATAAGGGATCAAGACCAAGCTTATTCTATCTCTACTGCTGAGGTTGAAGCTTCGAAAGATGTGGTGGAAGACAATTCAATGGTTTCCACAAGTTTAGAAAAAGCATTATTTGATTCTAGATCATCACATTGTTTCATATCATCCCAGTTTTCTAAGAAAATTAGATATTTCCAATTTGATTTAACAAGGGAGTTTTCGGTCAAAAATCATAAGGGAAGTATCATCGCAACAATGTTTTGTCAATCAGTTCCCATTATAGAATACACATTTTCTTTATCTTATGATCGCATTGTCATACCCATGATTTAATATGATATAATCCTTGATATGGATTGGCATTCGGACCATGATGAAAACATTTATTTTAGGAAGAAAGAGGTTACTATTTTTTATGACAATGATAAAGAACACCTTATCTTTAGAGCAGAATCGTCGCCACCTAATTCTTATCTAGATCTTCCTAAAGTAGATAAACTAAATTAAATTATTGGGGAGGAAGAGAATGAAATAACTGTGGGTGAGGAATGGAATGTTAAAATAGAGGATGTACCTATTGTGAAAGAATATGTTGATGTGTTTCCAGAATATTTACCAGGAAATCCTCAAGAATGAGAAATTGAGTTTTTCATTTATTTAATTCCTGATTCAAGGACCATATCAAATACCCCTTATAGAATAGCCACTGTGGAATTAGTGGATCTAAAGAAACAACTAGTGGAATTTAGTAATAAAGGAGTTATTCTCCCTAGTGTTTCTCCATGGGGAGTTGTTTTCCTTTTTGTTAAGAAGAAAGGTGGATCTATGTGGTTGTGAGTTGAATACAGGGAGGTCAATGCTATAACAATAAATAACAAGTATCCCCAACCTCACATTAATGATTTATTTGACCAACAACATGATGCTCAATACTTTTCAATGATTTCCCTTTGATCTGGATACCATCAGTTGTGCGTGAAGATGGAAGACATTATGAAGAAAGAATTTCGAACCAGGTATATGCATTATGAGTTTACAGTAATTCCTTTTGGTTCAACTAATTCACCCTATGTCTTCATGGATTTAATGAATAATTTTTTCAAGGAATGTCTTGATTATTTTATAGTGGTATTTATCGATGATATCTCGGTATACTCCAAAATCTATGGAGATCATTAAAATCACGTGTGCATTATCCTGAAGACTCTTCAAAGACATGGATTATATAGGATGTTTAGCAAGGGTGAATTCAGTCTTCAAGAGATTTCTTTTTTGTGCCATATTGTCTCTAAGGATGGAATCTATGTTGATCCTTCTAAGACCAAGGCAATCCAAGAATGGCCAGCACTGATGAGTATAACCGAGGTACATAGTTTTATTGGTTTAGCGGGTTATAATTGGTGTTTCGTCGAGAATTTTTCCTGGTTGGCTAACCCATTAACAAATCTCATACATAAAGGGGTTAAATTTGTTTGGAAAAAAGAGTGTGAAGAATGTATTAATGTATTGAAGAGAATATTAGTCAATGCTTCTATATTGAATCTACCATCGGGGAATGATGGGTTTGTTATTTATAGTGATGCTTTAATGAAAGGGCTTGGTTGTGTCCTTATGAAGAATGATAGGGTTGTTCCCTATGCATCATGACAGCCAAAAATTCATGAGAAAAACTATCCTACTCATGATATTGAGTTAATATCTCTAATATTTTCCGTGAAGATTTGGAGACACTATCACTATGTTGAAAAATGTGAGATATATACCGATCACAAGAGTTTGAAGTATTTTTTTCTCACAAAAATAACTCAACATGAGGAAAATTCAATGACTTGAACTACTCAAGGATTATGATTTAACCATACACTACCACCCTGGGAAGGCAAATATAGTGGCAGATGATTTAAGTAGAATGGATCATGGAGTTTTGAACAAGATGAGAGTTGAAAAAGAATCCTATATACATGGATCTAGTAACTATGGATATGGGAATAACCATGGAAGGTGAAACATTAATGCTTTTTCTAATGGTTTCCAAACCATCTTTACTAGAAAGGATAAATAGTTCTCAAACCGGTGCTGAAGTGTTTCAAAAGAAGATTAATGCTATGAATGATGGGAGATTGAGTGACTTTGTGTATGAGGAAATAATTTTGAAATTTTGGAAGAAAATTTGATATACTTGATCTAAAAAGGTAATTATTGGATGATACTCATAGTTCCAATTTCACAATACACCCTGGTAGCACTATGATGTATAGAGATTTGAAGAAACATTTTTTTGGGACAACATGAAGAGGGAGATTGCTGATTTTGTGTCAAGATGTATCGTTCGTCAACAAGTAAAAACTGGAAGGAAATAGCCTGGAAGAGTCTTGAAACCTCTTCCCATACCTGAGTGGAAATTGGGATAATATTATGGTGGACTTTTTTATTGGACTAAAAAGACTCCTAGAAGGAACGATTCAATATATGTCATTATTGTTCGTCTTACTAGGTCAGCACATTTTCCTGAAATAATAGAAGATTTACCACTTGAACGTCTAACAAGACTATATATTAATGATGTTGTGATGCTTCATGGAGTACCCCTATCGATTGTTTCTGATCGTGATCCACATTTTACATCAAGATTCTAGAAAGGACTTCAGAAAGCCAACGATATTGAACGTCATTTGAGCACTGCCTACCACCCCCAAACTGATGGACAATCATAACAGACTATTCAAACCTTATAAGACATGTTGAGATCATGCTCATGTGACGTTTGAATGTATGTGGGTTAAATATTTACCTTTGGTAGAATTTTCCTATAACAAGAGCTTCCATTCAAGTATTCAGATGGCACTATATGAGGGATTATATTGAAAGACATGTCGCACACAAACCTGTTGGGATGATGTTGGTGATAGAAAACTCGTAGGACCAGAAATTGAGGAAACAATGAAAAATGTGAAGGTAATCCAAACCCACATCAAAGGATCTCAAAGTAGGTAGAATAGTTATGCCGATAACCGAAGGAAGGATTTTTTATTTCAGGTAAGAGATCATTTTTTCTTGATAGTATCTCCATGGAAAGGTGTTATTCATTTTGTTAAGAAGGGTAAATTGAGTACCAGGTACATCGAACCTTTTGAAATTCTAAAATGAAATGGGGTTGTAGCTTACCATTTGGTAATGCCGCCATGTCTCTCCAAAATTCACGATGTATTCCACATGTCACTGTTGAAAAAATACATGCCTGACCCAAGGCTGGTACTGACCTATGAGGAATTAGAACTGGAACCCAATCTGTCTTATTGTGAAGAGCCTATCAAGGTTCTTGATACAAGAGAACAAGTGCTGATAAACCGGACAACTCGTCTGGTAAAACTTCTTTGGAGAAACCATAAGATGGAAGAGACAATGTGGAAACCCAATGAACTAATGATGAAGATCCACCCGAGAATTTTTATGCGGTAATATTCTAAAAATTTCCCGGGTAAAATTATTTGGAGGGGGGAATGAAACACCCCAAGCTTTCACGGTACGCTTCTCTTTGAATAATACAGTACCGTGTGCTGTACGCAACTTCAAGTTCTAACACACCACAACCAATAAAACTAGCCGTTATAAATAGTAATACATACTTTTTTGAAATATTATAAATTTTATCTTTCAAAATGGACTTTATTTTTGGATTCTGAATATCGAAATTAGCTTAGGGTGAATATTTGGTATTTTTTAGAAAACATTAAATATTTGATGAATAGTGAAAACAGAAAGATATAGTTTAAAACTAAATTTTTATTTAAAAAAATTATTAATATTATTTAAATTTATTTTAGGAAAAAATAAATACATAATACCTATATAATTTCTATGTTATTAATTAGATTCAGTTAATAATAATTTTAGTTATATAATTTTTTTTGAACTTATCATCGTATTTCACCCACCTCTTAGGAGAATTTGAAAATTCAACTAAAAATTAACTTTACCTCTTCTTTAAGTGTAATTTAAAAAATCAATGAGCAATGGTTAATATCAGTATGAAAAATTTGGTTCAATAAGATGAAAATAATTTTTGGTGAATAGTAACTTTTTACTTTTATTTTCCACGGTTAAAAGTAAACTGGGAAATTAAGGGTAAAAATGATATTATTATTACCCTAACACATGCCATTATTCTATTGTATAAGTATTATTCGACTAAAAACATAGGAATAAAATATGAACCTCTTTGGTCTACTTGGATTAGATTAGAACACTTATTATTATTTTATTTAAAGAAGCGTTAAAAGAGTAAAAATCAAAGTTTAATAATTAAATTTTATTAATATATGGTTATACATAAGACAAATTCGACTTCAAATATTCATTAGAAAGTAATTTTTTTTAAAAGTTAATGGTATTTTATATATATTTTTTAGACATTAAATAATTTAATTTATTTATGAAACAATGATGTTGCAGTGATTAACTAATTAATGAAATATTAAAATAATTGACATTATAAATATCATAGTAAATGTAATTTTGACTTTTTACGAATTAAAATAATTTAATAGGTTAATATGACATATTAGGGTTGTTTAGATGAATTTTATTTGAATTAATAATGCTGTTATAAATTTAGAAAAAACAAAATTCCAAATAGTGTCAAAATTGACACAAAAGAGTTTTTAAAACAAATATTATATTATTAATTGATATTATATTCATAAAAATCTCAATCATTGCCAAAGGACTTATATAATGATAGGTGTATCATTAATTAACCACTTGGGGTTCTCTTGGCAATATATAGTATGTTTATTAACCATATAATATAAAAATACAAAGAGACATTGTAAATATCAAACTATTTAACTAAGAGTTAAATCTAAAAGATAAAATATATATAGTGACCCAAAACTATATAAAACCTATTGGTTGATTGGTTTCTGACCCATCCACACATTATCCTTTAAATAATCCATTTTGGTTCCATTTCAAACTGAAAGTGATTTTATTATAAAATAATATTTATATTTTTTTCTATGGTTCCCATCACCCCTCTTATAAAAGGGAACTCCCCCTTCTCTCTAATTGACACCGTCAAAACCATTTGGATCAGACAAACCCAACCCAAATACCATATAAAATAGCCTCCATTCACCTTATAGGCCTTCCTTTAGTCATAAATCCAACCTAATGATCTCTTTTGAACAAATGAAAAGAACGAACCTGAAGAAGAGGTAAATATTTCATCACCTCGTTCAAGTTCCTTTTTTCTTCAACTTCCTTATTATTTGTTGTTTCCATTTTAAAAATAAAATGTCACTATCTTCTATATAATTTTATGTTATTATAGATATGGTATAACCAAAATCATTTTTCTATCTATTCGTTGAATGAAATTTTACCATACGTGCGTACGTACGTCTTATCGTCACCACGTCATGGTGTAATTGTTATTAAATACATTATTGTTTGTATGGGTATAAGAATGATGTGTAATTGATGTAAATAATAAGTATAAAATTATATTTACTCTATATATATGATATACCATCCAATTAGATGTAACCATCCGGACTCGACCAGCCACCCGAACAGTGCCGAACGGGTCGGGTGTCACTACCTTAGGCGCACCTCCCCTGAACGCCAAAGGCTGCCGACTAGCAGTGAGGGTTTGATCGGTATAGTGGGGAGGCTATACCCTCCCGGAGGAGTGAAATGGTACCAGTCCGAGTAGAATACTAAATATTCAGCGGAAATAAACGACTCAGCAGACTCGAACCAGACCCGCATAGCGGAAGCACATTCAATAACAATAAACAGCGGAAGCAGTATAAAACAACAGCATCGGAAAGTAAATAGAACGGCATGCCAGTAATCAAAAACTATAACTATTAAAACAACCAAGCATTCATCCAAGAAAGTCATACAAATCAATACATATATAATGGTGCCAATAGCTAACCAGTAGTAGCTACAATATAAAGTAAACATGATGATGCAAGAAAATAATACTAAACAAGTAACTCCAGTACGGCACGACATCAAGGTCCATGCTTGTCTCCAAGTCTACAGCACTAAATTCCCGCTCCTAAGGCTGACCCTCTACCTACACGCAATTTCATAATGTCTATACACGTCTCGAAGGGCCCATGTAGGGTGTGAGAAAAGTCTCAGTAGGATACCACCTAGAGGTGCGTACTTAATATAAGTGTTTAGGAAGACATGCATATATAAGAAAAACAGTAAACAATTCAATGCCCAAAAGTAAACAAGGACTTCACTGGTGCTCAGCAGCCACCAGGAAGTTTCACCTACTTCGGCCAATGCCGGAAATTCTGATCTGCAGCCCGACATCTCGTGCCACCTGACACAATGTGTCTAAAGTACCGACATCTCGAAGGCGTGCCCAACCGTCGTAACCCAGCTCGAAAGCTCAACCTTCCCATGGCACAACATCCAGAGGAATAGTGATACCTGACCTCAAGGGATAATCAGAGGGACAGCGATGTCTGCCCTCAAATCACGGCGAGCCTCTACCCCCAACATGACCGCCTCAAATCTTCCTCCCGAAGGCTCCACACCTTCCACGTGGCTTCCTATGGCAAGCACTACCAAACCAAAAATACCTAACCGTATCTACAGGGCCCCTCTACCTAGCAAGTGGCTGTACCACCTCATCTCGGAGTCTATCTGTGTGGACACTACTCAAAAGTACCTGTTGAGCGGTAATCACCTCAGTAGGTCCCAAGGCACAACCCTTCTGACACCTCATGCCCCTACGAACCTATCGCTCTAGTCTGATGGCCTCGCCATCCAAGTAACCCGGCCAAATCCCAACCCGACAGTCCAACTGCCTCAACCGACGTCCATGACACCCTATCCCATGGTAGCAACCTCCCAAAGTATACCGAGCCAAATCCCCAACCTGTGATTCTGATCACTCAACAAATATCTGGGCCACGCCCAACAAAACAAGCAGTTCAACACAAGCAATATCACACATTGAATATTCATACTTGGAAGCATCAATTTAAATAGGAAATTACTAAACAATCAATTTTCACTAAATGTGGTATCCCATACCAGTACCTAATTCATTCACAATTTAACAATTAACCTGAACAGTTTAACTAGAGACATTCAATAAGCAGTAATAACATAGATGTTTAAACAACGGTCCAATTCACACGCATTTCAGCACCGCCATCCGAATTGCCCCAAACGAGCAACAAACTCAAACCCGGTCTCTCTCAATCGCAACAGCGTTAGGGAATACCCAGAGGCATTCCATATTGCATATAATTAATTAAAAACAAATAAAGAGGGTCTCGCTCAACAACATACATCATGCCTGAAGGTAGAAACCCCAAATTGTCTACAAAAACACGAAACAAGGTATGAACCACCTACCTCATACTCGTACGATGGCACTCCTTTGATTTCCGCCTCTAAATCAGACTGAATCATGGTAGATCTGCATTTCTGTCAAATCCAGAAATTCTGTTCGGATGGAATCTGGGGAGGAATAGGTGAGGAATCAATGACGAAGAAGGGTGCGCTGGGTTAGCCTTTCTGATGCGGTCCCACTTCCACTGATGGATCGAAGAACGGAGGTCGTAAGGAGATTCTAGAAGGATTGTTTTCATGGAAGTCTTCTGAATGGACTGTTTGTCCAAATGGGGAGAAGAATAGAAAACTGAGAATGAGACGCGACGACGGCCCGATCGATTAAATAAAAAAAAAAGTACACGGCGTGTATTTCTATAGTACACGCCATGTATATGTGCTTCCTTACTCCGACATAAGCAGAGTCCAGCACACGGATTGGACTGGGTACATGGTCAGCACACGGCCAGGGTCTCATCCGCTACACGGGGAAAGGGTACACGACATGTCAAGGAAGGTTACACGCCGTGTAGATGGAAATTTACACCTGGGAACCACATGACATGTACCTTGCCTCACACGGGTAAGGGATACACATCTTTTCCATAAATACACGCCGTGTAGTGGAAAAGATCTACACGGTCTTCACACGGCATATACTCGGTGAGCACATGGACGGTCACTCGGGTAACTCATACACGGCGTGTACTTAATGTACACGGCGTGTAGTCTGGAAATTTCCGGAAACTACCCAGATATTCCAGACATCCCAAAAACAAGTCAAGAGTTTAAACAGGGCAAGGTTTTGACCCGTTTCTAAAAAAACTCAGGTTCTTACAAACTCCCCACATTAACGTAGCTCTTCCCCAAGCTACCAAACAAAACCAAGAGATGGAACCGAACACGCCCATTCCGGTTAAACAACCTAGACTACCCCCGTCTCAATGTTCTGGCTAAATTCCTAAAAAGGGCTCCCCACCTTAGGAATTGCCTACTCGTCTCAACCCGAATAAAGCTCAAAGAAAACAAATAAACAAACAAGGCCCAGCGACCTATTTTCCAGACCCATGGTCCTCCCGTGATGCATCGTCACCCCTGCACCTCCTCGGTGCTCACATGTCACTTTTGACACCCAACGTAACTCTCGCTGCATCAACGCCCGCCTCCCTGAGTTCCTACATCTAATAGATGCTCAATTCAAACCTGGTGCCATGCACCTCAAGTAAACCGCATCCATGATGCCCCGATGCCCATGGAACCTCATGTAACCTGCATCCTTGATGCTCCTGATGCCACGCATCTCAAATATACAAATAAAACATAAAACACATTCGATATGATGCCAATCCCACTAACTTGCATCTATTCAGTCCACAAGTATCCTGTGCAGCCTGTGCACTCAACCAGACATGACTCAAGAGGCCATGCTAAAGGAAAGAAAAGAAACTCACGGCCACACCCGCGGTGTACCTGCCACTGTCATCGGCTCTCCAGCCTGCTCAAACCCTGGCAGCTCCACAGCGTGCACTTAGCCTGAAGCACGACTACTCGATGCCTGACCTCCCTGCGGTGCTGCCCCAGTCTCTGACCACGGACCCCTCAACTAGGTCCTACTGTCCCTGTCACATCCTCCGCGTGCAGCTGAACCTTGGCCACCCTCTCCCGGTACCATTCCTGATCCAACTCCTGAGCCACAGTCTGTCATGGTCCCTGTCTGTTAGCTGTTTGAGAAGGCTGCCTGCAAAACCTCTCTAGTTGTTCGACCTGTCCACATGCTCGACACTCCTTCGGGGGCCTATTGCACGGAGACCAGACATGTCCCGACTATCCGCACTGAATGAAAACCACCGCTGAACTGCCACGAGGTGTTCTAGCTGAGTCATTGGCCTGCCCGCCTTACTGGAACTCATCTCTCCATCGCTTCCTGCTGTCCGAACCATCACCTGAAGCTTTCACCCTGCCAAAACGAGATATTTATCTCTCGTTGACCTCGGCTATGAGGGCCTGGTTCACCGCCTCAGAGAAGGAACCCATCCTGAAGTTGTTCACCTGGACCCGAATGGCATGTCGTAAGCCATCCTCGAAGCGCCTCACCCTAGCTGTATCATCACTCACCATACCAGGTGAAAAACGGGACAACTCTGTGAATGTAGCTGCGTAATCCATGACAGACATGTCTCCCTACTGAAGACTCAAAAACTCACGAGCTCTCTCTTCCCTCAGCGTCTCCGGATAAAAGTTCTTGAATAACCTATCCTCTAAGTCCTTCCATGTCAGTCCCTCATGCCTACGAGCATGTACCTACACATCCCACCAACGTTTCGCCAGTCCTCTCAACATGTACGTCGCCAGTTTGACCCTCCTCCCTGGAGGCGTCTCGAGCTGCTCGAAGATCATGTGCATACTCTCTATCCAGTTTTCTACCGCCTGTGGACCACCCTCACCCTGAAAAAGCGGCGGGTACTGCAACTGGAACTCCCTTTTCAGATACACCATAGAAGGCTCTTTACCCTGCGCGCCTCTGTCAATCCCCTGCAAGACGCGTACTAGGCTAGATCCGAGCTGCTCGTCAAGCCACGGTCCGAACGCTGCCAAACCCGGCTACTGCCCTGCCTGCACTGGATCTTGAACCTGATCCTGTCCCTGAGCCTATACCTGCGGCTCATGCAATGCCTGCACCGGATTCTGAACCTGATCCTGTAGTACCATATCCTCTCCTGCATGTCGCTCCATCGTGTCATGAAGAAGTAACCCTCTGAATACCATAAATGGTCAGACATCCCACATAAATCTATATAATAATATATTCTACGCAGATAAGGAAAACAGTAAAAGGCAGTGCATAACAACTACCCTTACTCCCCCTCACCGCAACCCATTCCCCACAGCATCCCGGCCTCATGGCCTTCTTACCCGCCCTAAACAGAGCCAAGTATCAATGTACCTCGGGCCATGGCCATCCCGACAACTCACGTTGCCTCAAACCGACGACCCTGTCGCCCAATCCTGATAGTTACACTGCCTCAATCATAGTACATGTCTGCTCTCATAAGATCTAGACCCAAATATCCTGCAACATGCAATTCTACAAAAAAATCAAAGCATGGAATATACATTGCCATAAAAAAGCATTTATATCATGATTTTTACCTATCCACATTTTAGAGCATACATATCATGGAAATTGATTTTATTCACATGGTATTATCACTTCACAAAGCATACGTGCAGTTATGAAATTGAAATATCCTAAAATGTTCCTATCAAAAGATAAGCCAGAAACCATTGCCATACCAGTCAAGGTTTACATATCATAATAAATAACATCGCATAACAAGTGAGCCACCGAGTTGGAAATCATATCAACTCTAATCTGAGAAAAAAGAAAACAACAATCCCCACCCCTGGGAACTCAATCCATCCCTCATACATGGGGCTGCAGGCACCCATGCACAAGTTCAAAAATCCAGTTCCAACAACAACCTACATCCAATCTACCATATCCCAAATAGTAAAACCAGAATAAAATGAAAAGAGAAGTCTCAAACTCATTAGTAGCCAACAAGGAAATGCTACTAAATCGTTGTCATGAATACCCCTCTGACACCACTTTGTAATGACCCAGACCCAGCCAACCACCCAAACAGTGCCGAACGGGTCGGGTGTCACTACCTTAGGCACACCTCCCCTGAAGGCCAAAGGCTGCCGACTAGCAGCAAGGGTATGATAGGTATAGTGGGGAGGCAATACCCTCCTGGATGAATAAAATGGTACTGGTCCGAGTAGAATACTAAATATGCAGCAAAAATAAACGACTCAGCAGAATCGAACCAGACCCGCATAACAGAAGCACATTTAATAACAATAAACAGCGGAAGCAATATAAAAAAAGAGTAGTGGAATGTAAATAGAACATCATGCTAGGAATCAAATTCAATATATGCTGAAACAACCAAGCATGCATCCAAGATAGTCCTACAAATCAATACAAATATAATGGTGCCTATGGCTAACCAGTAGTAGCTAACTTATAAAGTAAACATGCTGATGCAGGAAAAGAATACTAAACAAGTAACTCCAGTACGGCACAGCCTCAAGGTCCATGCCAGTCTCCAAGTCAACAGCACTAAAGTCCTGCTCCTGAGGCTGACCCTCTACCTGCACGCAATTTTATAAAGTCTACACGCATCCTGAAGGGCCTGTGTAGGGTGTGAGACAAGTCTCAGTAGGATACCACCCAGATGTGCGTACATAATATAAGTGTTTAAGAAGACATGATTATATAAGAAAAACAGTAAACAGTGTAATGCCCAAAAGTAAACAAGGACTTCACTGGTGCTCATCAGCCACCCGGAAGTGTCACCTACTTCAGTCAACGCCGGAAAGTCTGATCTGCAACCCAGCACCTCGTACCACCTGACACCATGTGTCTCAAGTACCGACGTCTCGAAGGCACACCCAACCGTCGTAACCCATATCAAAAGCTCAACCTGCCAATTGCGTAACATCCGGAGGAACAGCGATACCTGACCTCAAGGGATAACCGGAGGGACAACGATGTCTTCCCTCAAATCACGGCGAGCCTTTTCCCCCAACCTGACCACCTCAAAGCTGTCTCCCGAAGGATCCTCACCTTCCACGTGGCTTCCTATGGAAAGCACCTCCAAACCAAAAATATCTAACCACATCTACGAGGGACCTCTACCCAGCGAGTGGTCGTACCACCTCATCTCGGAGTCTATCTGTGTTGACACTACTAAAAAGTACCCGGTGAGCGGTAATCACCTCAGTATGTCCCCAGCCATAACCCTTATGACACCTCGTGCCCCTGCGAACCCGTCGCTCAAGTCTGCTGGCCCCACCATCCAAGTAACCCGGAAAAAGCCCAACCCGACAGTCCAACTGCCTCAACCGACGCCCATGACGCCAAATCCCGTGGAAGAAACCACCCAATGTAAACCGATCCAAAGCCCCAACCTGTGATTCTCATCACTCAACAAATATCTGGGCCACGCCCAACACAACAAGCAGTTCAACACAGGCAATATCACACATTGCATATTCATACTTTGAAGCATCACATTAAACATGCAATTACTAAACAGTAAATTTGCACTACTTGTGCTTTCCCATACCAGTACCTAACTCATTCACAATTTAACAATTAACCTGAACAGTTTAACTAGAGACATTCCATAAGTAGTAATAACACATCATTTTAAACAACGGTCAAATTCAGACGTATTTCGGCACCCCTGACCGAATTTCCCCAAAAAGCAACGACCTCTACCCCGGTCTCACTCAATCACAACAGAGTTAGGGAATACGCAGAGGCATTCCATATTGTAGATAATTAAATAAAAAAAATAAACAGGTTATTGCTCAACACCCGAAGTCGTTCCCGAAGGTCGAAACCCCAAAATGTCTACAAAAACATGAATGAAGGTATGCACCACCTACCTCGTAATTGTACAATGACACTACGTTGATTTCAGCCTCTGAATCGGACTGAATCGCGGTAGATCTGCATTTCTTTCAAATCTGGCAATTCTGTTTGGATGGAATCTGCGGAGGAACAGGTGACGAATCAAGGACGAAGAAGGGTGTGCTGGGTTAGCATTTCTGATGCAGTCCTGCTGCCACTGACGGATCGAAGAACAGAGGTCGTATGGAGATTCTGGAAGGATTGTGTTCGCGGAGGTCTTTCGGAAGGACTGTTCATCCAATGGGGGTGAAGAATAGAAAACTGGGAATGAGACGTGACGGTGGCCCGATCTCTCAAATAAAAAAAGTACACGACGTGTATTTCCAAAGTACACGCTGTGTATATGTGCTTCCATACTACGACTTACGCGGAGTCCAGCACACGGCTTGGACTGGGTACATGGTCAGCACACGGCCAGGGTCTTGGCCGCTACACGGGGCAAGGGTAGACGGCGTCTCAAGGAAGGCTACACGCCGTGTAGATGGAAATTTACACCTGGGAACCACACGACATGTACATGGCCTTGCATGGGTAAGGGATACACGACGTGTCCATAAATACACGCCGTGTAGTGGGAAAGTTCTACACGGTCTTCACACGGCATGTACTCGGTGTGCACACGGCCGGTCACTCGGGTAACTCATACACGACGTGTACTTAATGTACACGGCTTGTAGTCTGGAAATTTCTGGAAACTACCCAGATTTTTAAGACATCCCAAAAACTAGTCAAAAGTTTAAACATGGCCTAGTTTTGAACCGTTTCTAAAACAATTCGAGTTCTTACAAACTCCCCACCTTAAGGTAGCTCGCCCCCGAGCAACTAAACGAAACCAGGAGATGGCACCGAACACGCCAATTCCTGTTAAAAAACCCAGACTACCCCGGTCTCAAGGTTCTGGATAAATTCTTAAAAAGGGCTCCCTAGCTTAGGAATAGCCTACTCGGTCTCAACCTGAACAAAGCTCAAAGAAAACAAATAAAAAAAAGGACCAACGACCTATTTCCCAGACCCATGGTCCTCTCGTGATGCATCGTCACCCCTTCACCTCCTCGGTGCTCACGTGTCGCTTCCGACACACAACGTAACTCTCGCCGTATCGGCGTCCGCCTCCCTGAGGTCCTGAATCTAATAGATGATCAATTAAAACATGGTGCCATGCACATCAATTAACCCACATTCACGATGCCATGATGCCCATGGCACCTCAATTAACCTGCATCCTTGATGCTCCAGATGCCACGCATCTCAAATATATAAATAAAATATAAAATGCATTCGATATGATGCCAATCCCACTAACTAGAATCTAGCCAGTCCACATGTATCATGTGCAGCCTGTGCACTCAACCAGACATGCCTCAAGAGGCCATACCAAAAGAAAGAAAAGAAACTCACGGACACACCCGTGGTGTACCTTCCACCGTCGTCGGCTCTCCAGCCTGCTCAAACCCAGGAAGCTCCACAGCGTGCACCTGGCATGAAGCACAACTGCCCGATGCCTAACCTCCCTACGGTGCTACCCCAGTATCTGGACACGGACCCCTCAGCTAGGTCCTACTATCCCTGTCACGTCCTCCACGTGCAGCTGACCCTCGGCCACCCTCTCCCGGTATCGAACATGAACCAACACCGGATGCCACAGTTTATATTGGTCCCTGTCTGGTAGATGTCTGAGAAGGCTGCCTGCAAAACCTCTCCAGATGTCCGACCTGTCCACACGACCGACACTCCTTCGGGGGCCTCTCGCACTGAGCCCAAACATGTCCCAACTGTCCACACTGAAATCAAACCACCACTAAACTGCCACGAAGTGGTCTAGCTGAGTCCTTGGCTTGCCCGCCCTGATGGAACTCATCTCTCCCTTGCTTGCTGCTGTCCGAACCGTCACATGAAGCTGTCACCCTACCAAAACGAGATTTTTCTCTCTTGTTGCCCTCGACTATGAGCGCCTGGTCCACCACATCAGAGAAGGAACCCAGCCTGAAGATGTTCACCTGGACCCGAATGACGTGTCGTAAGCCATCCTCGAAGCGCCTCACCCGAGCTGCATAATCTCTCACCATACCAGGTGCAAAACGGGACAACTCTGTGAATGTAGCTGCGTAATCCATGACAGACATGTCTCCATGCTGAAGAATCAAAAACTCCCAAGCTCTCTCTGCCCTCAGCATCTCTGGATAAAAGTGCTTGAAGAACCTTTCCTCGAAGTCCTTCCACGCCAGTCCCTCATGCATATGATCCTGTACCTGCCAATCCCACCAACGTTTCTCCGGTCCCCTCAGAATGTACGTCGCCAGTTTGACCCTCTTCCCTCTAGGCGTCTCAAGATGCTCGAAGATCATGTGTATACTCTCTATCCAGTTTTCTTCCGCTTATGGACCACCCTCACCCTAAAAAAAGGCGGGTGCTACGACTAGAACTCTAGTGTCAGATATTCCATAGAACTCTATGTACCCTGCACGCCTCTATCAATCCCTTACAAGATGCATACTAGGGTAGCTCAGAGCTGATCGTCAAGACACGGTCCAAACGCTGCCAAACCCGGCTGTTGCCCTGCCTGCACTGGATCCTGAACCTGATCTTGTCCCTGAGCCTGTACCTGCGGCTCATGCTCCGCCTGCACCGGATTCTAAACCTGAACTTGCAGTACCATATCCTCTCCTTCATGTCGCTCCATCGTGTCGTGAAGTTGTAACCCACTGAATACAATAAATGGTCAGACAACCCACATAAATCTATATAACAATATATTCTATGCAGATATGAAAAACAGTAAAAGGAAGTGCATAACAACTACTCGTACTCCCCCTCACCGAAACCCGTACCCCATGACATCCCGACCTCATGGCCTCCTTACCCGCCCTCAACAGAGCCAAGTATGAAAGTACCTTGGGCCATGCCGGTCCCGACAACTCACATTGCGTCAAAATGATGACCATGTCGCCCAATCCTGATAGTTACACAACCTCAATCATAGTACCTGTCTGCTCTCATAAGAGCCAGACCCAAATATCCTGCAAAATGAAATTCAAAAAAAAAACAAATCATGGCATATACATTGCCATAAACAAGAAATTCTATCAAGAGTTTATCTATCCACATTTCAGAGCATACATAGCATGACAATTGATTTTATTCACATGGTATTATCACTTCACAAAGCATATGTGCAGTTATGAAATTGAAATACCCTAAAATGTTCCTATCAAAATCCAATCAAGAAACCATTTCCATACTGGCCAAGGTTTACATATCATAATCAATAACATCGCACAAAAAGTGAGCCACCGAGGTAGAAATCATATCAACTCTAATCTGAGAAAAAATCATACAGCAATCCCCAGCCCCAGCAACTCAATCCATCCCTCATACATGGGGCTGCAGGCACCCAAGAACAAGATCAAAAATCCAGTTCCAACAACAACATAACTCCATTCTACCATATCCCAAATAGTAAAACTAGAAGAAAATGAAAAGAGAAGTCTCAAACTCATTAGTAGCTAGCAAGGCAATGCTACTAAATCGTTTTCATGAAGACCCCTCGGATACCACTTTGTAACGACCCAGACCCGGCCAGCCACCCAAATAATGTCGAATGGTTCAGGTGTCACTACCTTAGGCGCACCTCCCCTGAACGCCAAAGTCTTCCGACTAGCAGCGAGGGTCTGATAGGTATATTGGGGAGGCTATACCCTATTGGAGGAATAAAATGGTACCGGTACGAGTAGAATACTAAATATGCAGCTGAAATAAATGACTCAGCCGACTCGAACCAGACCCACATAGCGGAAGCACATTCAATAATAATAAACAGCGGAATCAATATAAAACAACAGCAACAGAAAGTAAATAGAACGTCATTCCAGCAATCAAATACAATAAATCCTAAAACAACAAAGCATGCATCCAAGCAATTCATACAAATCAATACATATATAATGGCACCAATGGCTAACCAGTAGTAGCTACAATACAGAGTAAACATGCTGATGCAAGAAAAGAATACTAAACAAGTAAGTCCAGTACGACATGACCTCAAGGTCCATGCCGGTCTCTAATTCAACATCACTAAATTCCAGCTCCTGAGGCCGACCCTCTACCTAGACGCAATTTCATAAAGTCAACATGCGTCCCGAAGGGCCCGTGTAGGGTGTGAGACAAGTCTCAGTAGTATTCCACCCAGAGGTGCGTACCTAATATAAGTGTTTAGGCTGACATGCTTATATAAGAAAAATAGTAAACAGTGCAATGCCCAAAAGTAAACAAGGACATCACTAGTGCTCAGCAACCATGTGGAAGTGTCACCTGCTTCGGCCAACGCCGGAAAGTCTGATCTGCAGCTCGGCACCTCGTGCCACCTGACACCATGTGTCTCAAGTACCAACGTCCCAAAGGCACGCCCAACCGTCATAACCCAACTCAAAAGCTCAACCTGCCAATTGCGTAACATCTGGAGGAATAGCGATACCTGACCTCAAGGGATAACCAGAGTTATAGCGATGTCTATCCTCAAATCCCGGCGAGCCTCTGCCCCCAACTTGACCGCCTCAAAGATGTCTCTCGAAGGCTCCTCAACTTCCATGTGGCTTCCTATGGAAATCACCCCCATACCAAAAATACCTAACTGCATCTACCAGGGGCCTCTACCCAGTGAGTGGCCGTACCACCTCATCTCGGAGTCTATCTGTGTGCACACTACTCAAAAGTACCCGGTGAGCGGTAATCACCAGAGTTTGTCCCAAGCCACAACCATTTTGACACCTCGTGCCCCTTTGAACCTGTCGCTCAAGTCTGATGGCCTCGCCATCCAAGTAACCCAGCCAAAGCCCAACCCGACAGTCCAACTGCCACAACCGACGTCCATGACGCCAAATCCTATGGTAGCAACCACCCAAAGTAAATCGATCCAAATCCCCAACCTGTGATTCTCATCACTCAAAAAATATCTGGGCCCCGCCCAACACAACAAGCAGTTCAACACAGGCAATATCACACATTGCATATTCATACTTGGAAGCATCACTTGAAACATGCAATTATTAAATAGTCAATTTTCACTACTTGTGCTATCCCATACCAGTACCTAACTCATTCCCAATTTAACAATTAACCTGAACAGTTTAACTAGAGAAATTCAATAAGCAGTAATAACACAACAGTTTAAACAACTGTCCAATTCAGACGCATTTCGGCACCCCTGACCGAATTGCCCCAAATGAGCAATGACCTCTAACCCGCTCTTTCTCAATCGCAACAGGGTTAGGGAATACCCAGAGGTATTCCATATTGTAGATAGTTAAATAAAAACAAATAAACAGGGCCTCGCTCAACACTTGACGTCACACCCAAAGGTCGCCTTCCCAAATTGTCTACAAAAACACGAAAGAAGGTATGCACCCCTACCTCGTACTCGTATGATTACACTCCTTCGATTTCAGCCTCTACATCGAACTGAATCGTGGTAGAACTGTGTTTTTGTCAAATATGTCAATTTCGTTTGGATGGAATCTGTGGAGGAACCGGTGAGGAATCAAGGAAGAAGAAGGGTGTGCAGGGTTAGCCTTTCCGATGCGGTCCTGCTGCCACTGACGGATCGAAGAACAGAGGTCGTACGGAGATTCTGGAAGGATTGTGTTCGCGGAGGTCTTCCGGACAGACTGTTTGTCCAAAGGGGGAGAAGAATAGAAAACTGGGAATGATACGCGAGGGTGGCCAGATCGCTCAAATAAAAAAAAGTACACAGCGTGTATTTCCAAAGTACACGCCGTGTATATGTGCTTGCATACTCCGACTTAAGCGGATTCCAGCACACAACATGGACTGGGTACACGGTCAGCACACGGCCAGGGTCTCGGCCGCTACACGGGGCAAGGGTATACGGAGTGTCAAGGAAGGCTACACGCCGTGTAGATGGAAATTTACACTTGGGCACCACACGACATGTACCTGGCCTCGAATGGGTAAGGTATACAAAGCGTGTCCATAAATAAACACCGTGTAGTGGTAATGTTCTACATGGTCTTCACACGGCATGTACTCGGAGAGCACACGCCCGGTCACTCGGGTAACTCATACACGGCGTGTACTTAATGTACACGGCGTGTTGTCTGGAAATTTCCGAAAACTGCCCAGATTTTCCAGACATCCCAAAAACTAGTCAAATTTTTAATCATGGGCGGGTTTTGACCCATTTCTAAAAAAACACGGGTTCTTACATTAGATATTATTTAATATCAAAATAATGATATTGTCGCTCGTGCGTACATACGGATTACCGTCTCCACAAACGTGATGAGATTCATTCCTCATCATATCCATTCAAGACTAATTTTCATTATATGATAAAAAAATAATGTTTAAAGAGTTTATATAATTCTGGATATGAATAAAATACATCCCATCAATAACAAATATGACTCACATAACAATGAATATAATGGAAAATGAATCTGTTATCACCGAAAACAAGGATAATACTAAGATATTATTAATAAAGCAATATTAAAAGATCATATATGATATCATATTAATATATATGATTATTGTATAATTTAATAACAATTATATCACCATTATACATGAGGTTAACCTTCCCTTGACCAATGTAAAAGTACAAGGTAAGGGTTAATTTTATAATCTCTTTATTACCTAATGACGTTTTTACGTAAGTATCTACTGGGACCTCTTTATCATCCACATCGATGTTTCATAAAAATAAATTTCAAAAAATTCCTATTATTTTATAGAATATGGGTTAAAGACATTTATTCCCTTGTCTATCTTTTTATAAGATGTTTATAATGGAATCATTTCATCGTTATCCAAACAAGGTCTTTTATAACCTTTTTTGACAAAATTAAGGTAAGAATTTATTTTTTTAACTAATACGGCAGGTGTGAATATTTTTCGTCATTATAACATCATCAATGCTTTCCTTACAAGCTTATAAAAATATTTACAAAAAAAATTATTTTATAATTATATTAATTTTAAATTATTTCAAAATAGAAATAGATATTTCTCTAAAAAAGGTTTTGATTTCATCTATGTCAACATTCTTTGATGGATTTTAAACTTATTATAACTTGACTTATATTGATACAAAACTCCCATATTTTATTGAAGGTTTTGTGATATGTTTGAATGTGGATGTGATATTTTTATGCCATTCCTAGTTTATGGATAGAGTATTGACATTTCCTATGCTAGTTTTAATATAAATGTTTATGTTATGTTTAAACCTTTTCATATGAGGAACGCATTGAACTTAGTAAGTGATGGTTGGAGCCCGATATAGCTCCTAGATTCATCAATTAGTCTCATGAGACAAACTAGTTTCATGGAACAAGGCCTTGACAATATCTTATTTGTAGTCCTGGCACAAGAGCATGACTATGTGTTTATGAAAGTCTGGAATTATGCATTCCATCATTATGAAAGTGGCTATTGATATTGCATGTGATTATTCAACTAGTTGAATATCCATGTGAGTAAGTAGATGGAATTATTTTGATTTTAGATTTTCCATATTATAGCAATGTTCAAGTTTAAATGGATTTTGTTTTATTATTATACAAGGCCTTACATGTTTATGCTTATTAATGATTGTTTCCGCGATATTTTTATCCTTACTGAACATCTGAGCTCGCCCCTTTCTACGTATTATTATTCTCTGGATGCGAAGAAGAATATTTTGACTAACCTACAGGGATAGTCAATGGGATCTCAGTGTTGTCTATGGAAACAATGTTGTTGTAGTTTTTCATTTTATGATGTAATGTAAAAATTATGAATGTATCTAGTACTTCCATGGATACTAAACTAATTGGACATTCAAGACTTGATCTTTTGAGATCATTCCAAAGTTATGTAATAATGCACCGACTCTGGGTAACTAGGGTCAGGATGTTTCAACTAATTCATAATGGTAGAAGATCTATCCATTTTCAAATTTCCACAAAGTGAACATTTCTCCAACCACAACATGAGGATATAAAGAAAAATAAATAACTATGTTCTCAAAAATAATCTTATGATAATTATTCTATGAATGATTATTTTAATAATCTCATCTCTTGAATAAAATTAATATTACGTATTTAATAAAAATAATATAGAAAACACTAATATATATTGATATGATAATCTTATTTAACCATAAAAATAATGATTGAGAAGATGATGAAAATAATAAATTAATATTTTAAAAATTGATACATGGTAGGTAAACATTTAAATAAGATTTTTTTTATGTTTTTTTGATATTTTATCTCTTTGGTTATAAAAAATAAAAATATGAAAAGTTATTAATTTATTAAAATTAAAATTAAAATATTTATTTTTATAAAATTACTCAAATTTATACTATGTTTACTTAAATTGTAAACAAGGATAATAATGATGGTTAATAATCTAATGGTTCCATCATGAAAAGATAATCCATATAATTAAATCAATCATAATCAATACATAGGGAGATGGTTTGATTAAAAGTATATAAGAAATTTAGTATTAATTGAGTAATATTATTTTTATAGTGAATAGATTATCAATTATGAGATTTTTTCTAAAAAAATAAAACAAATCTCTATAAAATGAAGATAGTAAATCTAAAAAAGACAAATTATAAATTAATAAGGAGTTTTATACAAATGAAGAAAAATATTAAAAGGATTGAATCAGGATATTTGGTATCAATTTTTTCCTAAAAATAAATTACAAGTCTAGGTGTTGAGAATTTTCATCCCAATTAAATAGTTGATCAATGAAAAAAAAGACTATGAAATACAGGCCTGTAACATTATTTCAATGGAAATATATTTTTAATTAATATAGAAATAAAATCATTGACGAAATCAATAAAAATATAATTCACATATATTATCATAATGACATGATAAATATATACATTGTTAAAGATAAATGGTACATGAATAAATTCTTGTTCAATTATATTGATGCTAAAATAACTATATGTAGAATTTAAAAATGTTATGAAAAAGAAATCAAAGTTGTAGAATGACTGAAGGAGTTATTAAATAAACAAATTATACCTCTTGAGGAGTAAATCCTAGTGTATGAATAAGTGTTGTTTAACCTAAATTTTTTTGATGGAATATAAAATAAAAAACAATTAATCTTATATCCCCAACTAATCAATAAATAATTTATTAAAAAGGAATTGTGGAATCCTTAAATTTTATAACTAAAAGGATATAGAAATAGTACGATGTGGAAGATTACTTTTAGTACAAAAATAAATTACAAGATTATTACTAGTGATTTGTCATATTTTTTCATAATCCATATATTTTTGTGTATAATATTCTCTATTAAGAAGAAGAAGAAGGGATCTTGTTCCGCGGGGGAGATCACAATGACGAAAGTATAAAAAATCATGAATATTTTTCAATATATATTTATTCATAGTGAGACACCCATATAAAGTTTTTCATTATTGATCAAACCTTCCAAAAATTTCTTCAATTTCATAAATTGTTTCTTCATCAAAACATTATTCTCAACAAATGATGTTAAAAAATCTTGCAAAAGTTACTGATTATTTCAATAGGATAATCAATATTGAGAAAATATGGATATGTATTGTGTCCAATCATTAATAATTATAGGTTACATAAATATTTTAACCAAAATTGAATGATATAAAAGAGGTTTTATTACCTTTTTTAAGGAGATATCCTTTAAAATTAGTATCCTGGGACAATCATGTAATTTCCACAAGAACATAAATTTCATTAATGTTCTATTTATAGATTGAGTGAAACAATGTTTGGTGATAATATAACAAATATGTGATGATGTATAAAGATTCATATTTTGTAAAATTTTATGATTTATGACAATTTAAATGGTGGTTATTTTTTTCGAAGGGATTATAACTCACAAAAATCTAATTCATTTTAGAGAAAACAATTAGTTTCTATAAGAGCATAAAATTAGAAAACATCCAATATAATATTAATCATCGATATAATGGAAGAAATATCATGATAATATTTATATAAGGGGATATTTTTAGAAACTCTCATTCATTAAAAAATGCTAAAATCTACAATTTCAAATTATGTCAAAAGTATATGATTATGAGTATACCACACAAAAGAGTTAGAAATAAAATTCAAATGATATTAACGTGCGTAAAGTCATGTTTTTTTTATGATTATGAAAAATATTTAATTTAGGAGAGATAAATATATCATTACAATCATCTATAACCACACCTTAATGTCTTTTATTACATTAATGTCTAAAAAATCACAAGCCCAAAAAATGATTAATATTTTATTGATTCTAGATTTGAAAAACCACTAACCATTTAAAATTTATAGATATTAAAATAGATGTGAATATTCCAATATAAGACTCATTTAAAATTATGATAACATGTTATAAGGCTTTTGATAAGTACATCATACACTTAAAAATAAAATAGTGTGGTTGAAAAAATATATTCTTATTGATGTTTCTAAAACTTTACTAACTCAGAATATTAAATCATAAAATGTATAAACGAATTTAATTAATAAAACGAGAATAATTATAATTTTTTTATTAATGATTATTTCATATATAACCCCATATTCGATATGGTTCATAGAGAATAAAAAAATAATACACTCTAGATTATTTCATAGTCCATTTTCAATAAAAATTATAGGAAAAAACTGATAGAAATTTGAATTCGAATGCAAAAAATGAGATATTTATTTTCTATGAAGAAATTAATAATTGCCTCTTTATTATAATAAGAAATAAGTGAATATTGTTTTCTTTAATAATGTGATGTTCATTGAGAAATATAGTGTGATTAAAATATTTGTAAAATTTGATAATGAGGAAAATAAAATCACAACTAAACCTATTAAATAAAATGATTTAAATGAATAAATGATCACAGATAATTCATATTATTATTGTTCTAGTGATGATTCTATTATTTCTAATAAAACAAAAGAAAATTTGATAATAGGAAATCCATTTGATGATTTAATTATCATTAGAAATTAAAATTATGGGGTATAAAACTGAAGGTAAATAATAACATCCATTTGTAGTATTCATCCTCAAAATGTTTAATTGAAAACCATTGATGAAGAATTAATGAAAATGTAATGGATTGAATATATAAAGGAATAACTAAATTATATTGAACATATTAATAATACTGTAATTTTTAAATTAAATTAATGTAAATAATATATTGGCACCAAAATTATGTCTAGAAACAACCTATTGATAACAGAGATAATGTATTAAACAAAACATGATTGTTTTAAAAGGTATATTCCCATGTTAAAGGAATAGAAATTAAAAAAAAATTATCTTCTATACATAATTTGGTCCATCATGATATTTCTCATCATTATGGCTAAAATAGGTTTCAAGACTCATCAAATTGAATTAATTTAATAATTTTTTGTTGATTTCAATGTAGAAGGTAACACCAAAAAACCGGAGGGTATTATTATTAGAAGTGGTATAAAAAGTGTTTAGAAATTGAGTAAGGATCCCTTTTGGATAAAACAATACCCAATAGAATTATACTTCATGATTCTTGAGAATTTTAGGGCAATGTTGTTTAAAAATATAAGTGGATAAAAACATGTATGTGAGGAAAACCAAGACTATATATTGAACTCTAATATTTAAGTACGTATCTATCATCAAATGAATATTGTGTTAGATTTATTATGACACACACAACACCAATATAAAATTGATTTTTTTTATTTCACTAATATATAAAATTATAATGAAAACAGAGATACAATGCATAAAAACTAAATAAATCATAATTTTTGAAATTTCTAAAGGAATGATACCAATAGTTGATAAAATTCCAAAAATATTAAAATTATAATCACCACGATACACTAGGAATATCATCATACTAATAACAACCATACAAAGAATAAATAACTTTATAAATATTATAAATGTATTTGTAATGAAATTAGTGAATAAGATGAATGATTTTATAGATGCATGTAATTATATATATAAAAATACAATATTTGGTTATGTATATATAAATGGTTTTTAATATATATTAACAGGATATATGGAAATTAGATAGTTGATATTATAATATAATATTATTCTATATATATTATTCCTAAATTTCTCAAAAAATTAAAATAATGTAATTCACAAAAAAAAAATTATTCTAGAATGAATGAAAAGAAAAATAATTAATTAAAATTCATTAGTATAAAAATATATATATATATTTCCATTCTATGTTATTTGGAAGATATATTTATTCAATTAAACTAAATATTCTATAACTAATGGATTGATAATATATAATTGTTATGAGATAAATTTCAAAAGTGATGGGATTTTATTTATTTCCTTAAATTTGATTATGATATTTTTTCAATGAATTAAATTCTATAGGTATATTGGTTTTCTTAAAATTAAATCAGGAACTTTTAGAGGATGAAAAATTTAAAATATAATTTTTTTTGTTTTAGTTAATGATAATAATAGTAATTTAATTAGTGATATGTAGAATATAAAATCAATTTTACTTACATATTGAAAAGTGATTTTTAATGAAATTTTTTTTTCAATATATTTTTTGTTTAAATTAAAAATATAATTTTTTTATATTTAAAAATATTAAATATAAAAATTTTATTATAAAATTTTAATGATGATATTGAATTTTAATAAAGAGTTAATATTTATTCTTATTAAAAATTAATTAATATAGTAAATAATTAAATAAAAAAAAGATATAAAAGGTGGTAATAATAAAATGGCTCGAATGTTTGATAATTGAAATGTTATAAACTAATTATAGAAGAACATCAATTTTTTCAAGATTCGATCCAATAATACTAACTAAAATTTCCTTAACTCACTAAAATCAGATAGGATTCTATCATTATCCTTCACTTAACTCATGTTTTAAAAGTAACGTCCCTCATTTTCAAATAAAAAAAGGTTCTTTTTGTATGACCTAATCAAATCCACTTTTATGCATCAATTTTTTATTGAATAAATCTGTAAACTATATCTCTTAGAGACATTATATATTTTTTGTTTCCCATATTCATAAGAAAGATGCATAAGTTAGTAATTTTATATGAAGACATTGTGAAAATGAAGAAATTCATTAAGGAGTTTGTAACGTGACTAGTTAGATGCGGAAACATGGTATGGTGTTCTCATATTAGTTACCGTTCATTAGTAAATTACCAATATTCCAAAATTTTTGGTGGTGTATATCATTCCCAATGTATTTATTTTATCATATTTTTTATTGAATTTAACAGACATAAAAATCTAAATTAATGTTCTCTCATTCAAGGGATTTTAACTGATAAGTTAACAAAGCTATAAGAAAATATTTTTCAATATTACGTTGAAATGGATACTATCTATTTCTAAATAAATAATTCAAGATATTTTTTATATTATCTTTAAATCACAATATATTTTATTTTGTTATTTTTATTTCTGAGTTTCATATGTCTTCTTAGAATTTATCCTCCATTGGGTTTAAATTTCAACTAAAACAATTCTTGTTATTAGAGCTAACATTGTGTATTTTTTGGTGATGAATATTTCCCTATAATGACCATGTTTTTTTAGTATTCATATGTCCCCTTATCTATACTTATATGTTTTTATTAGAACATTATCAATTGATAATTACATTTTTTTATAAAAGAGTGAAAATATATTTTTTATATTTTTCGCATTGTTTGTTTTTCCCACCATTTTATTTGGTTTTAATGATAAATCTTATTTTCAATATTTTCACTGTTTTATAATGTAACTATTATTTTAATTTTAAATATTTCTTCCAAAAAAATTACTTGATAAATTCTTAATTATTTACATAAATTTTATCACGTTATTATGAGTAAATATTTATATTAATCAAATTAATTTTACAATGATTTTATGAATATTTGTTCATATATGTTAATTAGTAGTTAGATTTTTAATTATATGGTGATATACCATAATGGTTGCACACATATAATTTTTCTATATGGACTATCCTTAAGTCTTATAAAAAAATTCTGATAATCCTTGTTTCCCTTGAGTTAATTATTCTATGATGGAATTATGAATTGTTTAATCTAATAAATATATGTAAATGTTTTTAATATGTGAGTGGTTTTAGATATATTATATATCCCCTTAATATGTTAGGTAAATCATTATATCCCATAATATGGTAGGGATTACTGAGTAATATAAATCTTTTATAAGATTGGTTATCCTGAAAAAAAAATCTAATGTATTAGGTAAATGATTTTATTAGAGGAGAAGATATTTAATAGGGATTCATTTGAATCCCCTAAGGGACACATTCAATAACATTTATGAAAATAGAGATAGATCCCAATCCCTTGAGGGAATCTCCTTGTAATGACTGTGGAAATAGGGAATGAAACCCCACCACTAAGGGACTCTATCCACAATTAGAATAAGGAGTGAACAAAATCAATTATTAAACTTCATCAACTATGTGATTATTATATTAACATTTATCCTTTATATAAAACCTAATTTTCTGTTATTATATATATGACATAACGTTGTGTCATAACTCTATGTTATGTAATATTCTGATGTTGTAAATAATGAATCATTTTTATTAACTTATTCTTCTACAATGATATGACTCATGTTATATGCCATTCCAAATAATTAATTCATTAATCATACTTTATGATATGTGTTTTATGGGTTATAATTGACTTATGTTCTGTTCAAACCCCCTGATTTTTTTATTCTTTCCCACTTTTTCATCTTATTTTCAAATAAAGTGTTTTTCTTTTATACTTTTTTGTTTGACCCTGCAGAAAATTTTTACTCACTCATTTCTTTATTTTTATTCATGAACAAACAAAGATCAGTATCATCTATTTAATATGTATAGGATATCCTATGATAATAATTTTATAAAAATTATTCATTGGTTAAGGAAAAATTAGATGATCAAAAATCTAATCGTCAAAAATTGTAAACATATTGGTTCTCTTATGTTATTTTTCATAAAATGTAATTAATATTATTTTTAATGACGTATTATGTATATATGTTTTGTTTCGGCCGTCTTTTTTGGTATTAGAGTGGGGTTTAGTTATTTTTGGGAACTATATTATAAACAATAATGGAAAAGTTCTTTAAATAACCTATTTTAAACCAAAAGTGTTACAATCTAAATGATGAGATTCATATGTTTAAGATAATATGTCATAGGTTTATAGGAATGAATCATGATTTAGGAAATATTAGGACTTATTTTTTATAATATATGATTTCTTATTTTGAAAATTATTATATAATACTCATATTGTAAATTTTAGTTTTAGCATGTGACCATGGACCACATCGTAAAATTAGGCTGGTTATGGGTTTGATAAATTTTGAGAACATCCTAATTTATCATTTTTATAACATTTAATTTATATAATTAAATATTTCAATGATTATTAATTAATATACTCGAAGAAAAATATTAAAATATTAATGAAAACTATTACTTTGATGACGGTTTTATACGTTGTATATAACATTTCTATATATTAGTTTGTGAGCATGCAATTCAGAAGAATATTACTATTCTAAAATTTGAAATATTTTATGTGATTCTAGGCATGTATTATTTATCACTATATAAATATCCTATCAACATCATGTATATAAAGTGAAAAATCATATCACAGATCAACCCTACACCATCTATTAGTGATGGATGACTATGAATTCATTTGAATAAAAGGATTTCATATAAGGAAAATAATACCCATTCAGGTGGGATATTTAGATAAGATGGTTTGGAACAAAGTCTTTATTTAGGATATTTTCATTGTCAAGGAATTAAAAAAAATTATTTCCTATGTAGTTTAATATTCCTCTACTAGACTCTGACATTCATTACTTAATAGTCTCTAGACGAAGTGTTATTTTTATATCAAATAATCCTTATTAAATGAAAAAAAATTAAATTATAGTAATTAAATAATTAACTCAACGAAAATAGAGATAACTGTTTTATATACCTTTATGCATCACCAATGGGTGTGTCAATCTTCTTCATTAATAAGAAAAATGGATCAATGAATCGATTCACTATTTATCATGAACTACACACGATCTCATTCAAGAACAAGTATCATCTACATCTTATTTGTGATATTTTTAAAAGAAAAATTGAGACTCACTACTTATTAAATATTAACCATTATCTAGGTATCATCAATTTAGATTGAAAACATAGGATGTACCCAAGGAAAGCTTTCATATAAGATATGGAAAATAAAAATTTATAATCATTCCATTTGAAATTAAATATGTTCATGATATTATAATTGAATTATTTAATAGATTCAATATACGTTATATTGATCATTTTTTTGTAGTATATATACATAAATTTCATATATATTATGAATTTATGGATTCACATAATGACCATTTGATGATTTTTTGAAGACTGTGGCGAAGGAAAAACTCAATAAAAAAATTTCTTTATATTTTTTATAGATCCAAATATTATAACTATTATATATTGTAATTTAAAAATATGGTATTTATATTGGTCATTAAAAAATATAAGTAATTTGATTATGTTGTAGACTAAATAAAGTTACAGTGATCCATAGTTTTCATTTATTAGCTAGATACTATTGATACATTATTTGATAAATTTATCATCACTATAAAATCTATTAAAAAACATAAACTAAAAATATATTCATTTTCCTTTGAAAAAAATTAATACAAATAAATTTTTTAGGAACTCAATATATTTTTTTTTATACTTTAACTCAAACTACCCAATAGTGGATAATGTCCTTTGTGTTACAATGAATCATCATAAATGCGATTCGTATTTGTTCTTATGAGAAAAAATCATAGTGGTAGTGTATAACTCATCATAGTCAATGGTTCATATGAATAATTTTTTAATGCATGATATGGACCTAGAGGTTGTAATATCTAAATTAAATATATATATATATATACATTATTCTTATGGTTAAATTTGTGATATAAATGCTTATCAGAAGAGTTAAAATTATATATTCACAATGAAATAGTTTAATAATAACCAAATATGGTTATTTAAGTTGATCATGGATTGTAATTAATTAATATAATTTCAATATGTGAAGTAAAAAATGGTAGAAAATATTTTGAGATTGAATTAACAAGATAAAATATCCATGAAAAGGATTTAAAAAGTCCCAACACTCATGTATTTCCAATGTATAGATATGACAATCAAATGGAATGTGAAAAAAATCCTATATTTCCAAAATGATATCATAAACAACCATATATGTAATTTTCAAGGATGTGTATAAGGGAGACATGAATATGGAAAAGAATATTAGACAAATATTACTTAAAATTGGTGGAATTAAAATATTCATGACACGAATATGGATGCCTAAAAATTATAATTGAAGAATGATATGGTGGATAATGCACGTAGCCCATAATTCCATACCTATAATAGAATCATAATGATCATTAGTGATCTTGATGATGATTTCTTCTCGGACAATAAGAAGATTGTTATATAAGAGAATACATCTCAATTATTTTATTTCTAACAAGATAATTCTGATTATAAATGGAAAGTGGATGATCCAACATTAACAATAACCATGTGTATATCGAAGTGAATCACAATTGGTTTCATCATAGGACATCCCGATACATCTAAAGAACATAATTACATTTTCTTTTTATATGAAGATGTTATAATATTTGAGTATTTTATTTCAATTTGTGAATATTTATCACTCAATCATCTTTTTGTGATATACTTAAAGATAGTAGAACAAATTCCTAGTATTCCACAGTCTACTATACTAGATCATGAACTAAGGTTTAAATCAATGATTTAGATATGTATTTAGAAATTATTTGATATAAATATGATATTTCGATAATGTATCATCTAAAAAATGATTTTCAATCCCAAAAATACAACCCAAACTCGATAATATATAATTATTTCATACTTGATGGATTTTAGATGTTGTTGATTTCAATACCTTCCTTGTATAGAGTTATCATAAAACATCATTTTCCATTATAAAATTAAAATGGATCCATTTATATCTCTTTAAGGTAAGATGTATAGACAATAATCATTTTTGGATGGAGTTGGACAGTATCAGTGAACACCATAGGACACTCACTCTATAATCCAATGCTAAAATCCATATATTTACATATCTATCTTTTGTGATGATAATTGTGACCAATAGTTTTCACATTATCCTCATAAAATATAATGTAAAACATCTATCACTTACATACTAGAATAAATTTTCAGTTTAGAGTTTCATAGGTTCATGAAAAAAAGATACACAAGTAATTACTTTCAACTTTTACTCATAAACAATTGGTTAATATATTTGAACATAATATGCCATTATACCTAGATTTTATTATTTCACAATGTGTAATTAATATAATCCTTGTTAAAACCATTATATAAATAAATCATCAATATCATTCTTTAAAATCATATGAAAGGGAAACATAATAAGGGTGAGCATAAATGTTAATTAATCCTATAACTGAACATAAATAATTGAATTTAATCAATGATAATAAGTGTTTATAAGGGTTTTATAATATAATCAATGTGCATGATGAATAATATAATAAATCATACCCATGATAACATAGACCATAAAATTTTAATACATAGGAAAATAAATATTCACGAGAATAAATAATTAAGTGCCATGCGATATAAATATCGATTAATAGAAACATTACAGAACTATTACAAGAATTAAAAACATATAAATTTATCCTGGTACATCATTAGACTTTCCATTCGTATAAATTGAATAATGATGCCATCAACTTCCATACATGTACCTCTCAAAAATATAATATTCATATGGATTTATTCCATACCCAATGCATTGGAGGTCTATCATGGACCGAACCATCATTGATTTATCATGTAACCATTTGTTATTGGTTTATCATGGAACCACCAATTATTTGTTTATAATGGAACAAAAATTTATTATTTTATCTTAAAAAATCCATAAAATTTAAAATTACCATTACAATATAATTATTTAAAAATATATTTCATTTCAACCAAAACTCATAGAAACCACCATTTCCCATTTTCTAAATATATCAGCACTTGTACGGGGAATGGGTTTCTCGTGAAAATATTTGAAACAAGATTTACACCGGGAAAATAATGGGTTCTGTAATATTCTCATATAATCATGATTAACCTGTGAAAAATAATGGGTTCTATAAAAATTTCATTATAACATTAATATCCCTTGGAAAAGAAATGGATTATTTAACAATATCTCTAAAACATGATTAACCAATTGAAAATAAATGGTTTTAAAAATAGGTTATTTTAAACCTGACTAAATAATGGGAAAATGGATTTAATAAATACATCTTATAAAAATTATTAACCCGTGGAAAATAAAGTTGTTCAATAATAATATCTTGAAAACATTATTAACCCTTGGAAATGAAATGGGTTAAATAAAAATCAAATTATAATCTGCTAATCCAAAAGAAAAAATGGGATCCAAATCAATCTCATTGTAACCTGGTAAACCTAAGGAAAAAAATGGGTTCCATAAACACATCTTTGAATAATTTTTAAATCATGGTAAATAAATGGGTTTCATAATAATATCTCTGAAACTAGATTAACACATGGAGAATAAATGGGTTTAACAAAAAATCTCTTCGAAACATGGTTTTCCCTTCGAAAAAAATGAATTCCAAAAAAATAAATATGAAATTTTTTTAACCCATCCATAAAATAAGGATTAATGTATTATTAAGAAATATCCCCAATGAATGATAGGTAACATTATGTTTATTTGACATTGATGAATATAAATGCCATTAAAAATATCTTTAAAATCATTCTGGAGGAAAGTAATCTTAAGACATTCAACATTGTTCCGCACTACATTGAAAAATTTGAATCGCAATTCCCATTAATGGAATAACATTAAATGAAAATAAAAATATCATGATAGTAATGTTATTCATAATAAAAAATATTGATATATCAGCATATACACCTCATAAATGAATCAGTTTTATAACAAAAAATACATCTCATAGAAGGATAATTATGAAAAAATCCATTACAAATTTGGTAAAATTGAAACCAAAAGCCCCATTAAAGAACAATAATAAACAAATTTATAAAAAAAATATAAGTGAAATAATAATTATATACATTTATCTTCAGTATATACACCACACACAAAAACAAAGTGGTGAATATTGAATATATATTAAATAAATTAGTGTGAGATGAGAGAAACCATTACAATGATCGTATCATTGGAGTGAGAATAAATAAATGAAATAATTTACTGTTTAAAATTTAAATCCACTAAATAAAATTTTGAATGTAGTATAGAATAATAATTGGTAATTTCATATATATTCTTATTAAAACATAAGATATGACATAGAAAATTAACCCAATTATTGGAAATTGAGATATTAAATCCTTTAATACTTGAGTAAATTTTGAATCATGAGGCCCTTAAAAAATAACATCAACAAAAATATTGAATATCATGAAGTAAATTTTATTCATGATATAATATTTCATAGTATATATATAGACACTACACAAATGAATATAGGTGTATAAAATTTCAAGATGCCTTAGTGAAATTAAATTGAGACAAAATCCCTTACCTTGAGTATGACTTGTCATGCATGTCCTATATATTGTATAAAAATAAAAACATGCCAATTATTTACTTGTTTAATAAACTATTTCATGTTTAAAATTACTTTTATTTAACTTATAAAAATTTTATATATAATTAAATATTCAATAATTTTTATGTCAGATGTTTGGACTATATTCGTCTTATGTGTCAAAAATGGATTTGATAAAAAGTCTATAGTGAGTGAGTTAATTATATAAATTTATCAATAATAATAAACAATAAATAATTATCAAATAATGAAATAAACTATTTTTTTAATCATACATTAATTTTGGTTATGAAAAATCAACAAATTTTATGATCAAGGAGATCGTATGTCTTATGTACACAACAGTAACGTTCCCATTTTTTTAATTATCATTATAAAAATAAGGTAAGTAACCATTTTCATTCTTAATTATTATTATATTAAAAATACCATATTATTTAATTATATATATATTTATATAATATTCTTGTGATTTTGTGAAGAAAAATGAAGAATCACATCGCTTTATGGAGGTGGTAGTCCACACATCGAAAAACGACGTTATCACTTTTTTAGTGTGTGAAATGTAAAGATGAAAATGATATTTTATCTAAAAAATAGGTAAATATTCAATTAATATCATAAACATTACATTTTTATCATGTATTTTTAATAAAATAATTCTTAATACATTTTATGTAATTAGTGAACTAATCACATCAATTTGAAGAGGATATAGTCTACACATCCACAAAGAAGGTTATTTTATTCCCATAAAATGTAAAGAATGAATGTATGGATCACATAAAAATTAAATAATTATTAATAAATGATAATTATGTTATATATCATTTAATAAATCATGTGAATCAAAATTATCAACCATAATAGGTGGTAGAGGAAAACGAACGACATCAATTTGCGAGGCGGTAGTTCTCCGTACACACAAATTGTGATTTTGTAACTCATTTGATGGATGTTCGGGCAGTTTCAAGTCAAAAAATTAACATAAAGAACATATTATATTTATGATACTACTAATATTTTATATAATCTAATCATAAAATTTTAATGGTTATAAAATGAAATTAAAAAAAATTATCGTTGAAGAATGACACCGCTTTTTTGGGAAACACTGTTTGGTTTACAAAAAAAAGAACAACATGTATTTCATTCACTAAGAGTGATGATTCTATGATGATATTTGTGATTTTGGATCTTATTTTACAATATTTTTTATTAAAAAATCTTTTGATGTGTTAATATAGGGGGAGTGTGTGTAACATTTTATAGTGCGGAAGGAGTGGAATTATTTTAAATATGGAATGGTAAAAACTATTTGTAGGTATCACTAACATAATGTAAATATAATAATTAATAAAATTAAAGAAAAATATAGTTACTTGAAAATAATTTCAATACAATGGGTTTTGGAAAAGTGTACAGGTCATTTGGCCGTATACGATTAATGTTTAACCACTATGTTTCTATATTTTTACCATTATTATTGTAATTAATTTTAATTTATTTTAGTAATAATTTTTTCAAAAAATTTGAAAGTTATATACAATATAAATAATTATTAATTCAAACATTATTTTTTCCAAATTTCAATCACATATGTGGTGGGAATTAATTTAAAATCAATACCACAGACGGGATGAGAAATCCGTGTTTTCATGAGAAATGTAAAAAATATTAAATCAATTTTATGTAAACTTTTAATATGAAATTTTTTACAATAACCTAATTTGTTTAACATATATTAAATTTACGAGATTAATCTTTAAAAATAAATATTAATTAATTTTAAACATTAAAATATTTTAATGAAAATGAAATTTTGAATTAAAATACGGTGTAATTTACTATTAATCAAAATATGAATGTTCTCATCAAAATACTACAAATTAACCAAAAGAAAATATAAAAATCATAAAAATAAATTCATTTTATCAAATAAGATTTATAATGGTGTAAACATTTAGTTTTAATGCATTTCATAATATAAATGATGTAAAAATTACGTTTTTGAAAAATACACCATTTGAATAATTAATATTGGATTTTCTATTACTTTAAGCCAATAAATTTTATTAGATGAAATTATTTCTAAATAAATTTATCAGATAAAAGTTTCATTAATATCATTAACTAATAGTAATTAATTTAATTTATTAAGATAAAATCCCTTATGGGAATAAAAATATTTTTACATATAAACACTTCATTTATAGTCAATTGTAATTAAGAATCATTTATAACTTATTGGTCAAAAAAAGTTTTTATTATATCACAATTTTTAAAAAATATACTCATAATCTAGTAAATAATGACCATTACTCTAATTATAATGTCTTAGAGATAACTATTTTGTTAAATATATAATAATAATAGTATATTTCATTCCTTTAAAACATGATATTGTGTATAACTAATTTGATAGAGGAATCTAATTGTTACATGAAACACAAAAAAACCATGACATTGTGTATAAAAAAAGTTAAACTATGAATCTCATGTAACACAATATATTAATGAATTTAAATTAATTTTAAATTATATATTTCTTAAAATCTCAGGGTGTTACGATATTATTTTTGTATCAATTATTCATCTGGAGTTGTCAGAACTAATTCAATCATGCAATGAATAATTAAAATTAATCAATTTTTGTTGTTATTATATACTAATAATAATCAATTATAATTTTTTTATATTTTAGTTACAGTATATTACCATAAATATAGTCATGGATGTATGTTTTGAGAATAAAAAAATTGAAATATGGCCCCGTATAAATTTTTCATTTTGAAATCCACTGTCATGTGGGAAGATAGTATGTTATATATTCCAATAACTTTTAATCCAATTACAAGACCTTTATGTGTTTTATATCACATTTAATGAATTAAACACCATATCTATGCCATGCACGTGACTCATAGGTTGTTTATTAAAAATCATCTCTCTTATAAGGAAAAATGTGTGGAAATCAAATATCATAGAGATAAAGTACTATGAATATAACCACTATCATATTTAATGTTATCTGAGGGAATTATATATTTGATGAAGAAATGTGGCTATTTAATGAAATGATCAATTATGAATTTGTTATAGGGTGTATAATTTTACACCGCAAAATATTAATATTTATTTAAAGAGTAGAATTATTCTTTCCTTCATGCATGAATATATTTAAGGCCTTTATACTTTCTAACCTATGGGTTATATAATGGTTTCCCCGTCACCCTAGATTAAATTGTGTGTTTTATATCATTAATAGTAAGCAGCTTTATCCCATTCAGGTTTCAGTTAAAAAATACTATATTAAATATCTTGTGATACAAGAAACCTAGAACTAAATTGGAGAAACCATTATTACATTATGATATAATATTAAAAATAATGTAATACATTGTGAGATTATAAATGTAGTATAATTTCAAACATTAATAAACTAATGAACCCATAGATAAAAAAATACCACATGATTGAAATTATCATGTTCATGATTTTAAATTAATATTATATAAAAAATGATAAATATAGAAAAAATAAAAAACATTACAAATGTGATATAATCCCGATTAATGAAATTATAGTATATGATGAATTGTTATATTGATATATGTAATGTGAGATATATGTATTTAACCTCTTTGTTTTATATATTTTTGTTAGACATAGGGATATTGAATATATTTTAATGGGATAAAATAATATAGTATAGTTACCTTGAGTGTATAATTGATTTTAAAAATTTAAAATATTTATTGAAACATAATAAATATTTCTGGAATGAAATAAAAATTTAATAATTAATTATAGTTTTTTATAAATAATCATTATTAAATATTATTAATAATAATAGTATTATTATTATTATAGAATAGTTTTATTTGTTTTTAAATTCAAATACTTATAATAATACCATTGTATAATAAAATATGAATTGCAGGATGATAAATAAAAAATTTAATGTGGTGGATTGAAAATAATTTAATTCTAAAAACATATGCTTATGTAAATTTTCTATCTCAATGTTTTATATTTAATAATATTATATCTTTCACTTTTATATAATTATTTTTTAAAACATTTATGTTTCTATTCATAAATAATTGAATTAATATTCATTATATTATTCATTGTTATGAAGAAATTATTTAAACTAACTTTTTTAAATGTTATTTTTATACATAATATAGATTTTTGTATATTCTTTATTTTTTAAAAGTATAAAGTTCTAACATTTATAAATTGTATTAGATTTAATGATGTAAAAGTTTGTAATTATAATAATAAATTTATTTAATAGGAATTTTATTAAAATTTTAATAAAAAGAATTGCAATGGATATTAATTACACTAGTTAAAAAGTGGAAATGGTGATGAAAAATACATTTTATTAATTTATTATAATTATTATGATATAAAATCACAATAGAATAAGTTTTTTAGGTTTGGGATCCATCCCTAAATCATTAAACAATATTTCCTTACCCAACTCACATAAAACACCATAGGATTCCATTTTACCCCTTCACCTAACTTTTGTTTTCAAAGAAATGCCCCTCATTTGAATTATAAGATGATATCTCTTCGACCTACTCTAAACAACAAATTTCCTTTGGTGTCCAATTCAATCCATACACATATTACCACTCCTAAAGTTTTATTACATTTTTGGTTTCCTTTAGCCATATGATGTATATAGAAAAACACTCTTTTCCTTCCTAGAAATTATATATATTTGTGGAATACTTAAAAAATTATACAAACAGATTCCCAAAGAACACATTAGTCTAGATCCTTTGGAAACATGGAAACATAATCATTAGTAGATAAATGAGCTAAATAATCTATCACTAGGTTCCTTTTGACTAGAACCCTTTATAGACACTTAAGAAATAATATATATCATTATAACCAGGGGATGGAAACTAAAAGGAGGTGAGGTAAAATTTCTAGTAAGGTTAAACATGGTATATATATTATAATAGTCATTAATATGATGCTATGAGACCCTTATTATTAAAATAAATGATCATACCATATATATAAATGATCATATACCAGAATAATGTCATATAGTTTAGATGTTCATATTATGTGAATCATAAGTAAAAAAATCGTAATCCATGATATCAGAATATAGGAATAAATAATGGAATTGTGGAAAATACATAAGCATATAATATGATATCTATAGTTTCCAAGGAATTACATAAAATACAATATTGGTACAATGAGATCACATCCCATCCCATCTTGGTTTCCATGGTTCACTCCCATATACATCATAGTAGAATGATTTCAGTCCTTATACCATTTATGTCGTCATGGTTCACTCCATTGGAAAACATAGTTGTCATGGTTCATTCCCTAGACTATCTAATCCCATCTCATGAGATATAAATCTTTATCTAATTAATTGAATGGGGATATAGGTCCCAATAATATAATTATGGAATAATATATACATGTTCCAAAAAATCATAAAAAATCATATGATAACCCATGAAATGAAATTAATATCATAAATATGTAATCATATCATAACTCGTTGAAAAAGATTTAGGTTTCATAATCATTTCATCAAATTCATAACCTGTAGAAGAGAAATAGATTTCATAAACATATAACACATGAAATATAAATTCATTTTCTTATCATACAACACATGAAAGAGAAACAAATTTCATAAACATATAAATCTGGAAGGATAAATAGGTTTCATAATGACCATGGCATCAAGAATAACCTATTCCATGAAATAATATGAATATAAACATTATATTATTTTTAATAAATTCATGAGTAATATCAATATATATCATCTTTGATGGATAATTAATTTTCAAATATCATTAAAAATATTATATTGGTTAAAGTGTCCCTCATTCTTTGAAAATGTATTATTAATACAAAAATCCTTTTGGAAATCATTTTCTTATAAAATACCCCGAAAAGATATCAAGAAGACATTAAATCATTTTGGAATCTTTTCTATAAATAATTATATCATAATATTCAGAAAAATTTGAAAAAAATATCTGACAAAACATTGAAAACATACAATTAATTCTTGATAAGGTTTTTAAAACCATTTAATTAAAAATATCATTGAAACCCAATAAATAAATCATAAAAAAAATTGAAAACCACTTATATGAAAATAGTATAACAAAAAATTTACTCAAAATAATCCTTTAAACATAAAAAATTAGAGCTTCAAATAATTGATGGTGGTATACTTTTACATGTCCTAATAGGTAAAAAGAATATTCATTTTAGATGGTAACAAGGTTAGAGAAATGCCTTATTTTGAAAGACACAAGAAGTTTCATTTTAAAAAATATTTAAAATAAAAAAAATGGTAAAAACATCTTTTAATGATCATAAAATATTAGTATAATATTTATAGAAACCATTTTTTTAAAAAAATGGGTTTGAAAGAACATATATTTCAAACTAAAGAGAGGGGTAAGGTCATATTTTATTAAATATATTTTGTTAATTATATTAAGTAAAAAATAGTGGTAAAAATGGTACTAATTCAAGAATAAATCAAAACTAACTACAGGAGAATAAAAATTCAGGATCATTATGTAAAGACAGAACACAATTTAACATTAATGAAACATGATCATAAATAATATCGTTAAATGGTGATATTGATTAAAAAAAATCATACAACTATGTAACTTTGAACCATAATACCCATGTAAGAAAATTAATTCACATAAAGCTTATAATATAATGAATTTAATTTTATTCATGATATAAAATTTTAATGGACTCATATAAACCCCATATAAATATATAGGGGTATAACATGGCATGTGTCTCAAAGAAGGAAAACTTGGACAAAATTAATTTAACAATTTGATAACTTTTGAAAACTACAACCCATGATAGAATGATCAAAAATGGATATTTAAATACCAATAAATTTAATAATTCTAATAATTTAATAAATCCATGTTTAGTATATACACCACACAAAAGGAATGGGTGGTGAAAAATGCATGTATCTCATGAAAATAAAAAGATGAGATGAAATCTCCTTACTAAGTGTGTTGAATATTTTCATAAACATACAAAAAACCTGTTTAATAAATATAAATTGTTTATATATATATTCTATAGAACCATATTATTATATTTTATACCTATATGGTTTTATAATTATCTTATAGTACCCTCTGGTTAACAATCTGATGTTAAGTTTTCACTTCGGGTAATATTCACATTATTCTTTGCATGTGTCTTATTTTGTAGTACCATTGGTCCTTATACCTATATAACTATTTCTATAATTTAAAACATTAAATAAATAAAATTTATATTCATTATATTTTATTATAACAATCTATAGAATATTGAAGTATGAAATAGAATACACCATTTATGGAGATGGTAAGTCATAAGTACGCATGAATGGTTTATCATTTTTTTATTGTATTAAAAAAAGGAATTAAAATGTAATATATCTATATTTATTTATATTTATTTATTATAATTGTAGTAGCATTATTACTTGATGTATATTATATATGTTCAATAAACACATCTTTATTACATTCCATGTACTATGTGAATAAATCACATAGCTTTTATGGGGAGGTAGTCCACATTTCATCAAACGAAATTATCATATTTACACAATGTGAAATTTATAATGATATTTGTTTTAAAAGGTTTAAATAAGTTTAAATAATTAATAAATATAATATAAAACATATATAATAAATTTTTAACCATAATTTTCATCATAAGAGGTAGTAAAAGAAAAAAATGAACAATCATCATTTTGTGAGGTGGGAGTTCTCCATACACGTAAATAGTATATTCATTACCCATTAAATGGAGGTGTCTATAAGTGAATGTGAGAAATATAAAATAAAAAAACATATTATATTCTGGATAATATTTTTGTTATACAATCATAGAATAAATAATGTGGGGGTGGAGAAAGAAAATAAAATATAGGATCTTGGGATGAAACTTTACATATTAATTGGGTAACCCTGTTTGGATTGTGCCAAAATGATTCTTTGGAATTATCTCTACATAAATATTGCATTCATGGTAGAATATATGAATGTTTGGAAGTGTATTGGGTAGATCATGGACTAACCATGTGATTTTATAGGTGTGAATAAGAGGAATAGGTGGTGGCCTTTTACATGGAAGGGAACATTCACACTTGGAATTTTTTAAAACAAGTTAGGTGTCCACATGTTATTACCTAAAAAAGACATAAGATTCCAAAAAACACAATTATGTAAGTATCATGGCCAAAAAATGGTTAGAAAAGGGGTTTTTTACAAGTGTCTTGTCTGTTTTGGTTCTTAACTGTATAATTTTGTATTTTGCTTACCTATATTTTTTCTTTACCGTTGTAACTAATTTTAATCACATCCACTATTGTTCATAGAAAAAAATTTCCATGTTATACATTAAATATTATTAATATTCCAAATATGAAATCCATTTTTCCAAATTCTTAACATATACATGGCACAAATTAATTAAAATTTAATCCCACAAACAGTACAACATTGTGGGTTTTTAAAGTAAAAATGATCAAGCTTTTTATATGTTTTTATACACAATGTCATAGTACAATGACCTATATTGGAATAATTGATAATCTTACTATTATAAATTTTTAAATGATATCTATTTTATCACATTAAGATTTAATTTTTTTAAAAAAATTATTTTATTATATTTTATAAAAGGAGTGTAAAAGTAGTTCATTTGAGAAAATAGTGTTTTTAAACATATATGTTCTTTACAAATAATTATATCTTTCATAATCAATAATTATTATTTATATAAAACCATTTTAAATAAAATTTTAAAATTATTTATTACTACGCGTATTTCTATTTTTTAACAGATAAGTTACAAATATCACATTTAAATAATTTTAATAATAAAATGATTCTTTACAGTAACTATGTGTTACTTGTAACGTATGAAAAGTAGGTATTACATGTAGCATAAGACAAATCAATTCTGTGTGATATAAATGTTAGAAATAGTGATTTAATCTGATAAAAAATCTTTTTTAGTGATTTTTGAAATTAAAAATATCAAATTAATAAATTAATTCAAAAAACACATTAAAAAAATCATAAGATGTTACCCTGTACCACCCTAAAAATAACATTCACCCTCAAAATTCATTTTCATTATCAATGGTGTAGCACATAAAAGTTCATTCCATATAAACCCACATCCTAAAAATCCATAATAACACATCCTTCAAAAACATAATGTTAGAAAATTAATGGTTACCCAAAATAACATATAACTAGGTTTCCACCTAAGATATCAAAGGTTGGGAGTGAATATTGTACATAGAGGAAAATAGTAAATATTTATATGGAGTAATTGAGTTTATAAATCAAAATCATGTGAATGATCAAAGAAATTTTAAGGGCCTCAAATTTAGAAATTTGTGATGCTTTAAAAATCAATCATTTCAGAAAAATTAAGGTATTTGAAAAAAACATCTATTGATAATTATCCAAATTTTGAGTTATTATTACATTTACCAAGAATATAATAAAATATAGTTTCATGATATATTTCTATAAACTAAATTTCATTCTTCAGATATTATTATATCTATTTATAATTCATCAATTACTTTTGGAAATGGATGTACATAAATTAACATTGATGAATGATGTTATTAAATGAACTCTTTTAATATCTTAATGCCCATAAATTAAAGAAAACTATAAATATTTATCTCTAAATATTATTCAATATAATATTGGTTAGTACACTAATCAGTAAAAATAAAAATTAACTCTACTTGTTTATAATTACAAACCATTCAACAAAAATAACTACACATTATATTGGACAATGAATTGGCTAGTGGTAGGTGTGAAACCTTTATCGTCTTTCTATCATGGGTTCGAGACCTGTGACCTAATTGTACTTGATTCTTTTCCACCCGTTGTACGTGATGTCATTTTGAAACCCACATAAATATAATTTCCAAAATAAATAATATGGGCGTCCTTCGAATATGTTTAATAACTAAATAGCCTTTAACCAATATTTTTAATAAAAAATCTCTTCAAAAATACTTCCTCCAATGTCTAACATAAAATTTTCAGGAATTTTTAACCTTAAAACCTTTCTTAATGATGAAAATTAAAAACACATAGAAACAAAGACATGAATTCAGTTCACATTGATTCCCCCATATGTCACAATGTAGTGATTGGTTTTCTCATTCCAAACATGTGAATAACCTCATCATATATTATCTTGAAACATGTTAATAACCTAAATAACCATAAATAATTATAGAAAACATGAATTCTTGGTTATTACATAGAATTGCTTATATATTACACGAATCCATAAATTTGTAAACTTCATCAATTATATAATAATCTACTTATCAAAAGGTCCTTAATTAGTTCCATGGAAATTAGTACCATTCAATTTACTAATATCCAATATATATTTTTTCAAACAACATTATCATAATATAAGGAACATATTAATAGTTATCATTCAATTAATCATGTGTTTTCCATGGGTATCACCATTCTATTGAATCTATTTTCTATTCAATCAGATCCATTCAATGTATTCTTTTAATTCATTAGGGATAAACATAAACATGGAAATACTTATATGTTTAACCTTTAATAGAACATAATTATTGAATCTAAATAAATAAAAACGTTTGTTATTCCACTTTATCATTATTCAATTAACAAAGTTTCCTCATCCTCTATCATAATACCTCTTTTCTTTCACATTTCATATGTAGTCTCTTCATTATCTGAAATGTAACTATTACTTTCACCACCTTGTTTGTTATCATCAAGAGGTTTTATCTTGGGTAAAGGAGTTGAATAATGAAAATTTATTCCACACATATAACACTTATCATTTCATGAAAAGTTAGAGAAGAAAATATTCTAATCGATTTCGTAAGCCGAACTCTTTATTCTTCCCTAATAGTTACATTAATTATGTACTTATTTTCTATAGTAAAAACATCTTCGTGTTCCTTTAAAATGTTCACTATAGACTGGCTATCCACCTTCATGATATATATAGAAACAAATCAACATTCCTCAATGGTAGCTGTTACATGAACACTCAGTAGACTTCTTATTCATATTCCATGTGGAATCCGAGTGTTGGTTATAGTACACAATTATAATCATGTTCTATGAAAACTAATTATTCGTGATCACAAAATCATTCACTCTAGTGGTCATCCCACATTACTTCTCATTAGAAAATAATCCATTACATTCAACATTAATCATGTTTTTTCATGTTCCCATCACTAACTAAAAGCAAAAGTATAGTGTGATCATTACTTATTACAGCTAAAAACTATCTATTGAAGAAAATAATTTCCTCAAGTATGTATAAATAAGGACACAATACTTAATATTTTACACCCTATGGTAATTTTAATTTATTTCTATATAGTCAAATTCTTCCTTATAATTTGTAAATATTTTTTATAATTCTAAAAGTATATCCCCCTAGTTTTCCAAAATAGGTGGGCAGCGTGTCCTAATTTCATGAAACAAACTAAATGTAGTTAGGTCCATAACAAATTTCTTTTTTGATAACCCTAGGTACATCTATGAAATATCCACATCCACTATTAGTATCGAGAAGTTATGTATTTCAGGGAAACCACTCAATCTATCCTTTTCCAAAATTTCATTACCTTTTCTTAAATGCTAACTCATCCTTATACTTAACCTTTAAGACACTATATACATGTCATTAGAAATATACCTAGGGACTTAACCACAATATTATCATCGTTTATTTAAAATATAAATTAAAACATTTTTTAAATACAACCTATAATGACCGTCTATTTTCCTAAATTGGCATTATATAACTTTGGTCGAATACATAAAACATTATACAGATTGACTCGAAATGACCATACAAGTTTAATGCATTTAAAAATGGAAACAAAAACACTAGTATATAAATGAGAAAAATTATCACCACCTAGGTCCTTCATTACTAGAACTGTTCTTAAACACATCAAAATAAATACATATATTCATTACTTGTGGAAGGAAACATGCAGAGGGGAGAGTTCAATGATATATAACTATAAACCATTGATATATATAAGAATAATCATGTGAATAAGGGTATGATAACTTGAACATGAATATAGAAGATCATACACTTCATATAAAAAATAATATAAATTAATCATTGCATAAATATTGGGAATAAATAAGACATGAATTATATGAAAACAAATATCTTAATCCATTAAAGCATAGCATTGGAATAAAACATAGAATTATGTCAAAAAATAATATAATATGATTTAAATATTATCCACGTTATCTATTCCAAGACCATATTGGTAGTATGGGCTCACATCTCATACCATATCAGTAGTCATGGTTGACACCCATGGCCATCTTAGTTGCATGAGGTCACTCATAATACCATCTTGGTATTCCTGGTTCACTCCCATGGTTGTCTTAGTAGCCAAATTTAATTCCCAATACCATCATAGTATATCTCATGAGATAAAAATATGTATCCATATCATTTAAGGGAGTTATTGGTCCCACCCATCATGTAATGAAATAATACATACCTATGCCACAAAATTATAAACAATCATATCATAACCCAGGAAATGAATTGGGTATCATAAATATGTATTCATTTCATAACCCATGAAAAAATATAAAAGTTTCAAAAATATGTCATTAAAATACTATCGTCTAGAAGAGAAACATATTTCATAAACATATAAACTGTTAAATAGAAATTGATTTCATTAACATATAACATGTGAATGAATAATAGATTTCATATATATAAAACATATAACTGAATAATTAGTTTCATTATAGATGTGATGTCAAGCACAACCCATTCAAAGAAATAATATGAATGGATATTTTAGACCATTTCATAGAAATGCTTGAGTAACATCATCAAATGTCATCATAGATTGACAATATTCATAAATATCATTTAAAAATTTTTCTTGAGAAAATAAGCTTTCGTTTTTGGAAAAGTATTTTTGATATGAAAAAACCATTTGAAAGTTATTTTTATTGAAAATACCATGAAATGTTATAAAGAATAAATGAAAATCTTTTGACTGAATTTTTCCTTGAATAATTATAAAATAAGTTTAAAATATAGTTAAAACCCTTTCTCCTTGAAGAATCTTTAAAAACATATAAATAATTCTTGTAAATTTTTTGAAAACCATTACATTATAAATTATTTGAAAACATGTAAACAAAATGAGAAATTGTTTTGAAAAACATTTCTATAAAAATAAAATATAAGTATAATAAAGAAATAATTGTAATTTTTAAAAAAAAATCTTGGAAAATAAATGTGAATTTGTTTTAATAATAATCAACCATTAGAAATAATAAAATTATTCAATGAATTGACATCAATAAATATATTCAAGTCATATGAGGTAAAAATAACATTAATTGGTATTAAAAAATGTTAAATAAAGGACTAAGTTAGAAAGAGACAAGAATATTCCTTTGAAAACATTTATTAAATAAAAAAAGGATAAAAATATTTTCTTAATGATCATATAAGATAAATAGAATATTCATGGAAATATTTTTTAGAAAATAATATTTTTAAAGAACACAGATTTTTGACTAAAGAGAGAGGTAAGGTCGTATCTTAATTTTAAAAAGTTATTAATAATCATGTATAACAAATAGTGTAAAAAATGGTAAAAATACAAGAGGAAATCAAGAATAATGATAGGAGAATAAAAATTCACGAGTTTTTTTGAATGATAGATAATAATATTTCTTTAATGCGAATATGATCATAATTAATCTCGATAAAGCGTGAGATTATTTAAATAAACTCATACCACATGGTAACATTTAACCATATTACCCATGTAATTAAATGAAATTAAATGAAGAATATAATATCATAAAAATAAATAGACTCATGATATAATAGTTAAAATTCAGTTTATACACATTATAAAAGATAGAGGTTTATAACATGGCGTAGGTCTCGAAGAAGGAAAATTAAGAATAAAATAATTTTCCAATTTATAAAATTTCAAAACATATAATCCATTTATAAATATTATAAGATATATATGTTAATATATATAAATTTAATTATAAGAATAATTTAATATATTCATGGTGAGTATAATCACTAAACAAAAGTAATGGGCGGCCAATAAAGTATGTATCTCATGAAAATAAAAAGAGAGATGAAACCCTCTTGCCATGTGTCGTGAATCATTTTGTAATAGTACACAACACCTATATAGTAAATATACATCTATTATAACTATTTTTTAGAACCATATTCTCATATCTAATACTATATATGGTTTTATCATGACCTTATATTACTCGCTTGTTAATAATCTTATGTTAAGGTTTCATTTTAGGTAATATTCTCTTTATTCATCACATGTTTCTTAATTTGTTATAGATTTTGTACATGTACTTATATCATGATTTCAAAAAAGTAAAACAAAATATAAATATCACTAATATGCTATATATTATTATTATAACCAATAGAATATAATTTTTTTGAAATTTAAAACACCTTCAGGGAGATAGTAAGTCTTATGTATGCTTGAACAATGTTTTCATTTTTGTTGATGTATTAAAAGAAAGAATTAAAATGATATATATATATATATATTATAATTATATTAGAATAATAATTTACATATATATAAAATTATTTGATGAAAATCATCCTTAATACATTGTATGTAGTGTGTGAACATATCACATCACTTTGAGGGGGCAGTAGTCCACACTTCCTCAAACGAAATTATTATATTTACACCAAGTGAAAAGTATAGATATATTTTGTTTTAAAATTATTAAAATAGAAGGAATAAATTTTAAATATAATAAAAAACATATTTAATAATATATTCTATCATAATATCTGACATAATAGGCATTACGTTTAAAATAAATGATTATCATTTCGTAATGAGGGAGTTCGTCGTGCACATAAATAGTAAAGTTGATACCCATTAGATGAAGGTTTGTGTAAGTGAAGGTCAAAAATATATCTTAAAAATTCCTATTATATTTTGGATAATGTTTTTCTTATAAAATCCACGAATAAATTGAGTGGAGTGGTGGAGAAAGAAAAAATTAAATGAGCTTGAGAGAAGATGTTACCTCTCAATTGGCTACCTCATTTTGGTTATTTCCAAAAGGATTTTTTGGATTTCCTAATTAATAAATGGATGATACAAGGAGGAAGGGGCGTATTTTTTTTAAGTTTATTGGGAATATATTTTTTGAGCCTATTTTCTTGAGTGTTGTGAGGTTGAGGAAGAGGTTGTGGCCTCATATAGGGAAGGTAAAGGACATGATTATCATTTTTTAAAACAAGTTTGTTGTACCCAAGTTTTTATCCTAAAAATTCATAAAATCATACATAAATAAATAATTAAATTTTAATCGACTAATCAAGGACATACAATTGATTTTGGAAATGTTTCTAGGTCATTTTGGGTCTTAAATAATGGTTTATTAATTTATTAACATAATTTCACTATAAACTGTTGTAATCAATTTACATAACTTTCACTGTTATTATTGTTACTAAACAGTGTATACCTTATTAGAAATTATAAATTATTCTAATTAGAAAAAATGAATCCATTTTTTCAAAATATTAATACATAAAAGGTATATATTAATTTGAAAATAATCTCCTTGATGGGACGACACTACGGGGTTTTAATGTAAATATTTCTAAACATTCTCAATGGTTTTATAATCAATTTCAATGTGAAAATGATTCTAATGACCTCAATTGTATTAATTGATAAAAATGATTTAATTAATCTTTTATATAAAATAAAAATATAATTTATCCTAATTAATAAATTAGATGAAAATGAATTTTTGATTGAAAACTTGGTTTGTTCACTGTTAATATAAATATTAAGTTTCTCAAAAAGGTAAAAATTATCCCAATAAATATTTTGAGATTATAAATTAAAAATTATGTTTATTTTATCAAATTCAGTTCCAAATGTGTCTAAAAATAATAATATTATTTATCCCATAAAGACATTAAAAGCAGTTCATTTGATAAAATAGTTTTGTCAAACATATAAGAAACTTACCAAAAATTTAATAGTTTAATTTAAAAATGTTTCATTTCTATATGAAAAAAAATTAAATATAGTTATTACAAGTCATATTACTGTGTTTGATTGCTAGGTTTTAATTATATCATTTAAATAATTATATTAATATAATGATACTTCATGGAAACTCGATGTTGCATGAAATGTGAGCTATATGTGTGATTCATGTAGTGTAAGACATGTTAGTTTTGTGATAATTGAATGTTTGAATTAGAAATTTAATATTTAAAAAAAAATACTATTTTTAGTGTTTTGTGTAATGAAAAATATCAAAATATTAAATTAATTGAAAAAAACTACAATATATCAACGTGTTATAGTATGAGTCAAGTTATTTATATACAAAGGAAAACATTGAGAAATGGAAATATTACATCAATGAATTTATATTGTGTCAAAATAAGTGGTAATCCTTGGTAATAGTTTCTCATCAATATTTATATTCACTATGATATTATCAATATTCACCAATTGTTTTTTGTGGGGCTTATAATATCTTTTCCATTTCTTCTTTCATAATTTCCATTAAATTCGTTGAATTTATTTATTTATTTCATGTTTTATCTTTGAATGAATTTCAATTCATATGTTACCAAAATCATAAGGATATATTTTATATTATCAAATTGAAGTAAAAAAAAACATATCACTATATTCCAAATTGGACAAATTTTATGTTCTTTCTCTCAATAACCCCACATATTTTTTCTCATTGTGTAATTTAATAGGATTAAACATATTATTACCATTTATCCATCATTGGTATAAAATTAAACTAAAATTATGCCTATAAGTATATTAGACCTTATCTATTAATTATTATTTTCAATCACTCACCCCCATGTATAGTTTTTCATATCCATTTATTGGTGTCTTTTTCCATACTTATATGGTTTGTTAATATCAAATTTTTTGTATTTTACATTCATTACAATATCATGAAATTCTTATTTTTTTACACAATCTACATTGTTACTTTATCTTATTGTCTTATTTTATTTTCTATCTAAATAATCCTTCAAAAGTTTCATGGTTTTCGTAACTAATTCATATATAGAAACTCATTTTTTTATAAAATGGTTGTTAAAAAATGAAATAAAAGTTTACAAGATGTAATTGGTATTTCATCTAAATTTTATTCTTAATTTTTTAATTCACTTATAATTTTATTTCATCTATGTGAATATTATTTGTTTTTATTTATACTTCACTTTGGATATTCTTTAATATTACCACCCACATTCATTGAATGAATGTATTAGGATAATATTATTTTGAAATATTCATGAACCCCACTTATATTTCATGGGATAATTAAAATTTAATGTAACAATGAATTCATTCATGTGAGACAAATATTCATGGTTTTCTATTATGTGATGTGTGAGCCTATAATTATATATCCCTATACTATATTTGGAATTGTTTTTTATCATTTAATGATGATTAATTGTAAGTAAACATGATCACCTAATAAAAAAGTGTTATGAGAATTATATATCACCATAATTTCATTAGGTAAAAAATTGTATCTCCTAATGTAATTGAGAACGAGGAGTTAAACCAAAGGATTTATGGAAGATGAGATATGTAGTTATGTTAATGTGGACTAAACATAAAACCTCATGTGACTATGTCCCCTATGTTTATGGAATAAAGAGTGATATCAATCCACAATGGGACACTATCCACTATATAGTGATAGTATCAACACAAAGACATCAAATATATAATTGTTTATAATAATTATATATATTCCACATTCTTATGTTACAAATATATGATATACAACATTAAAATTTTAGGTTTTCCTTGATCATGATTATTTACTAATATTTCCACACTTCTATGAATCATAATGTCATCCCTACAGCAAAATGTTTTTATTCAGGGTTTATAATATTTTATATTATCTAGGATTTACTTATGTTATGTTCAATAATATTTATTATTTTTTCATACACACATATTCATATTATTCTCACTTATGATCATTGATTATTATCTCATATGGTTGTGATTTGTTATGATACGTTCTGTATATGAACTTAAAATTTTGTCATATGTATTTAAGTAAATATTTTTTCATCACAATAAAACAATAATATTTATTTAATAATTTGATGATAGAATTTTGGAATGTGACGAGGGAAAAGTGTGTGAATAACATGTTATTAAAAAGAAACCATGATGTGAGATTTCTATAGTTAGAGAGATAAAATACATATGGGGATTACAAATATCCCAATCTACCGGTAATGTGTTTATAGATCATGATGATTATTCTAATGATAAAACGAAAGTATTTACTATGAATATACCAATACGAGTATTTACACCTATTGTTTTGGACATGAAATCGAGTAAGAATTATAAAGGACAAGCGATTAATGAGAAATAATTCATGAAGTGTATTAGTAATATATTATCTTTGATTTTCTAAAAAATAGGGATTTTCTTTTTTGTCACCCATTTTCAAGGTATCTATCTAAATATAAATATATTAATTGTATATAAGAAAAAAAGGATTCTAATGTATATCAATAACACATACTATAAGGGTATTTTATATGGCAAGAAATGACAGATATAATTACAAGTGTTTACAAATATAGATTTGGTTAATATAGTTTATGATCTTTTATTCTCTTTCGTAGGATAATTATGTATTGGTGGAATATGAATTTATAGTTATACCAAGATTTAATCCTTAGTTTCTTTAATAACCACTGAGGGTTAGTAATTTTCTAAATCGCAAGATGAAATAGAAATGATATTGATAAATTATGAACATTAGGATATTCATTTTTTTATTGAATATCCAGTAGTATTGTATTTGATACCTAAGTTATCAATTTTTTTACAATAATATAGGGAATAATTAATAATGAATGGAAACATATATAAAATATCATTTATTAGTATAAAATGTGGTTTAATAGACATGGAAGTTTGAATTTTTTTTCTTGTGATCAGAAAATTTGAGATATTATCACAAAAAATATCCCATGTTATACTTATGAGAAGGTAATAGATAATATGGGTGTTAAATCCTTTCCTCAATATAAAAATTTAATTTTTCTAATATATATTCCCTCTTTTAACATTGTTTTTAATATTATATAGGGGTGATAAAAGATGTATGAAGAGAAACCCTCTGATGCATATTAATTTTTATTTAACATAATTGGATAAGTGAATAAAACATATTCATATTTAAATTAATTTTTCATGAAATATGTTCTTTGGAATAAGGTTTTAATGATTGATTTTTTGTTTTATATTATCAATATTGTTTTCAAATCAATGTTCACTAACTTATATATAGTATTTAATAATATAAAACAAATCACGTAGAGTTGAGTGGTTAATACACTTCCAATGGATACATTGAATTTATTATCAATAATGGGGGAAGAATTATTTTTTTTGAAAAAAATCATTTTATTTCTTGAGAATTTCAAAAACATTGTACCTAAATTGAAATTTAAAGTGTAAATAGAGAATAAATTAAACCAGAATATTGAGTGGTATTAACCATATATCCATAGTAGTAGAACAAAGAAGCCCCATTAATAACTGCACAATGTGCCAGATAAGATTAACAGTCATGGTCCTCTATATAACCAATGGCCCATTGGAAAACTGGTATGGGATTACCAGTTGTCCCATGAGCTGTGAAATTTAGTATGCCCACTACCTACCTCACTGTCTGGCTGATGAGTCCATTTAAAAAAGGTCTTTTTTCTCACTACACCATCAAGGCAGTTGGGGATATCTTCTATCTACAATTGCATATACAGACCAAATAACCTAGCTAAGACCATGTACTTCTTATGAGATATCTTTTTGGCACCAAGAATCCTTTCAAGAAAAAATAAACTCCTCACAGGTTTCCAAAAATTAATCATCATGATTGCACACCTCATTCATCAATAAATCTGTCCCCATGATGTAAATTTCAGGTTCCCTCTAAAATTTAAAACCCACAATGACACATCTCATTATTATCTCCCAACTATAGTTCTTTTTATCAATGAAATGTTGTGTTTGTATTAGAATTATGTCCTTTATTCCACAAAGATCATCACCCTCAAAGTGGTATCTTTGTTTGATTTTACAATGTCAATGCACAACCATTAGGGTTTAGTCACCACTGAATTCCCACCATCCTTATGATATGTGTCTTCAAGAATATATGATAGAATCCAATAAAAATTATTTACAAAATAAAAAATCAAGATGGTTATCACTATATTTATCAAATCCAAGACATCATAGTCTTCGGAATTTATTCCTTGTAAAGAATCATAGTGTACTATAATAAAGTATTTATTATATGGAACAACATTCTAAAAGTCTAAAAATGTTCCAAATATAAATAATTTCTATCACAATAAATAAAATGTAAATAACTGGTTAATAGTCAATTATAACACCTCATTATTCATTCTGATCCAAAACAAAAAGTCTTTATAAAAAACATGAATATAAAATCATTTCTAAATGTCCATTCTGATTAAGAACACCTAAATAATACCCAAAATGTCAAAATAGAATTGGTTTGAATCCAAAAAATTTCATTCAAACTAAACAGTATTTGATACTTTTCCATCCCTATTCCTATAATGGTTTCCAACCTAGGAAAATGACACTCCAAAAATACTTCAATCATGATTCCTTCTTCCTATACATTGTTTTCAAATCGATCCAACATCCATATTCATGCTAATGAAGACATCGAAGGAGTCTCCCCAATTGGTATACCGATATATTCCCTAGCCACAAGGTTCATAAAAGTGTATCCAATAAACATTGATTCAAATTGATTTCAATTATCAATGAAATCTAAAGAGTAAAAATCCCACAAAAGGGTTTTTATTTAGCACTACATATAAATAAAACATTTAGAAATCAACATTGAATCATGTTGTCCATATTCAAAAAAAAAATTAGTCTCTGGAAGTCACCTTAATCATCTTACAGTAACATTAATGCAATACCATAACATTTCCCATAAGATATATTCTTTTACATATAACCAAATTGATACTCACCACCATAGAAGTATCATTATTTTTTCCCTCACTTTTTCCTATAATGTGAACCCAAAAACATAACTTTTCCACTAATTAATGTAATGAGTAATTATGACTATCCATTCATACTTTATTTTTGTGAAATGAACCATGTACTACACAATACTAGATACACACAACACATTTTATTTCATTATAAGTTCCATTAATGACCTGCATAACGTCCACTATAAAATCACACGGGGGTTATACTATTCTCACATAAAAGGTATCATCTATCCATGAAAGAAGCTACAACAAACCACATAATCTCCATAGATTTTAAATTTGATATGACTATATAACATTACCCTAATTCATTATAAATTCCTTTTCCCACCATAAAATCAACTCCATTGACAAAAAACACAAGTCTTTTATACCTTGTGAGATTAATGAACATAATTTATGTGTTGTGTCTGAGGGTATTCTTGAACCAAAATTATCAATGACCTTCAATAACCACTTCCTCTGGTTTTATATGAAAATTATGATCATTCTCAAGGGTCTACTCACCACTCTACTCCACTAATTCAACTGACCTCACCCAATTATTGGCATGTTATCTTGTACATGAAGGCTTTTCTAGTAAATATTGTTGACACCAGTATTTACTCTAATTGAGACACAAAGAATCATCCCATGTTCAAACATTCCATGGTTTTAACACCTTGAATATTCACTTCGCATCAAAATAAATTTCTATTCCCATGATTCATTCTTGGAATCTCGTGGTCCTACCATCAGTGCCTCAATAATCAAATTTATTTTAAATAAACTATTGTTACCTGAGTACAAGAACTCAAGGTTCTCCATACTCCCATGTTTTTTAGAAACTATAAATACCTTCTTTGAACCCTTAAAATGGATTATTTAGTATAAAAAGAATTTTTCTAATGTAATTTTTCCTAAGGATTTGTCCTAGAATAATCATATATAAATATTGTTCTTACTGATGTTTCCATTATGAATGATGATACATAAACTCCCTTATAACTAGATTCACAATCATTAGTCTATGGTGGATTTCAAAATAAACCCACAAAAGGTTTCTTAAACGGTTACAACATGTGAAAATTCAACAATGCGTATATTTTTAGATATTCCAAGAAAGATTATCCCTTATAATAACCATGTTAAAAGTATATAGTGATCTAGTTTGGATAATTAAAATTCCATTGGATTCCTAGTGAATAATTCCATATACCCTAATGTTGCAACCATAACTAATTATTATAATCTGATTTTTACTCTCACAAGGTACATTATAAATTTGTTTAATTCATAATGATAACCTTTAAAGGTATGCTATACTCTATGTTAATAGAGTTAATGGATCATCATTATCTCCTAGGTGATCTGCATTGTAGTTTTGAATGAACTAATATCAGATGTAGACATGATTTGGTTTCAACAGAATAGAAAGTGAACATTAACTCCTATCTAGAAACAAATTCAAATATAATGACACTAAGAAGTTGAGTACTGCATACTTTTTATAATAAAATACATGTTGTATATATTATATGAGATTGCTATATGTTAATTATACTGCTTGTGATTCCTCGTAATGATATAGTAAAGGGGGAAATCTATATGAAATTGTTAACTGAACATCTATTTTCATCCAATTCCATGAAATGATATAATCTTACCATTTCAAAACATGAGCAATAATCCCATTCACTATTATCTTTTACTTATCTTGATAGAGGTTTTCATGATGAACCAGATCATGTTTCATTACATGCTATGACACATTACTACAATTCCTATCTTCCAACTCACTAAATTATGAGAACAAGACTCATGTTCAATAAAAACATTTTTGTAACATCCCAACCTCAATAGCTGTGTGTGAATCAGAATATAATTGGACTTCAGGCATGCCTTTACATATTCAAAAGTCTTATGACTGTTAGTGTTGGAAAAAAGGTGGAATAGTGGGGAGAATATACCCCCAATCAGAGTGCTCAACTACAAGAAAATAATAGTGTTTGTAATTAATATTCGAAAAGATTAAAAATATACCATAAAATAAAGTATTTATATATTACTATTGATTATAATAGTCAATATTCATAATTGGATAACAAAACTGATTACATATTAGAGAGATTAGGTACAATCAACCAGTAAGATGATCACATATATAATAAAAATGAGTAAATGTTTATGATGTTATATATCTCTAGGACTAACCTATTCTAGTTTTAAGAATCACAGTGAGATATAATATACAATAGTCTAACCTATGACTCAACCTAACCAATACCTAAAACATGTGAGGGACACTCAGGTACCCATGTTCTATGGATGGTGAAGAAGTGGGTTAGTTTTACTCACTAGGACAAAACCAATGTGGTCTAGTACCCAATCGATTGAAATGCAGTATTTGTTCATGTGATATGATTATATGAAATTAAAAAAGAAATACATAACTGTAAAACAATGTATATAATCACTAATTAAAAAAACAAAAAACCACAACCATATATCAAGTGATATTTTCATAACAAGCCTCCACAAATATTCATCTAACCAAATAAAATCCATAGAAAAACTATTCGAAAACATCTATGTATGACACATTCCACTTGATATGATAGCTCAAAAATAATTTTCACACATATCTCTCTATGGGATTATCCATTTATATGATAACCATCATATGACAGATCCCTCTTAGTGTTTAACAATTATATCTCAACATACATGTTTCACTATAATGAAGATGAACCATAACAATACTACATTATATAAGATGATCGATAAGACATCAAAACAAGACAAGAAATATAAGTTATCAACAAAAATTCACATATGAACATTCCAAAAAAATATTTCTTATGGGGATACACATTCATAGACATGTGTTCAAAGTATAAATCAAGATCTCACAGGCTATACGCACTAATAAAAATATAATAAATGTGTAAAAAATTGCCACCCAAGCTACACAAGCACACAAATGTGATTAGGGATTCAAAAATTGATTCATGGCTACAGATTTAAAGACATGTGATCATGGAATCAATGTGGTATCTTATTATACACACACATGTGATTAAATAGTCGATCATAGTCTAATAACCTACACAAACAGATGTGTTGAGGGCATAAACATGGTATCATGATGTCAAGGTCTCGCGTTGCATAATCATATACCCTAGTGGGTTCATGTATTCTAATTCAATCACTATTTATTAATATATGTCCTTTAATGGCAGGAAACAAGAAAAAAAATAAGGGGTTTTCATCTCCCATGGTACTTTTTCTAATTCAATTAAGGATGGTTCCTATAATTTTTTTGAACTATTTGATAATTAATAAATCAAAATTTTCATATTATTCATAACATATTATGAATCTACTGGTCATTATCCTCGTGTGTAAAAAATCTTATTAAATTCCCATAAACTAATCATATAGTAGAGGGTTGAGTACCCAAATCCACCTACATCAAATATAATCAAATCCAAATCCATGAAATTCTCAGTTGGGTTTTCAAATTCTTGTATGTACGTTCCAACTCCATCAATCTTCAAAAGGTCCTATTGATTCACAATAATTCTAAATTAATTAATCATAACGAATTTAAAATTAATTTATCATTTATAATTAAAATAAAAAACAATGTTGATAGGAAAGCATACAAAATAACTAACCGTATATCGTCGCTTAGTCAGAACCTAGACCAACTAGTCGTGGAAGTTTCATAACACACCTATGACTTCATTTCATGAAAAAATCCAACCATACTGTATCGAAACAAAAGAAAATTTTATTAAACTAAATTTTAAAAATTAAAAGGAATCTATCCAACTTGTGTATCTCAACATAATCATTACACAATGATGTTTGTGCCACTCCCATCACACTTTTAATTCCATGATATGGGAGTGAACCAATTCATGTCCATGGTACACATGAATATAAACTCAATTTCACCCAATTCCATAGAAGGGATCACCAAGGGAAATATTTTCTTTGAGACAACAATCAACAGAGTTTTCTCAACATAAGGGGACATCCTCTAGTCACATCGATCTAAATATCCATTGTTCTAAGAAAATTCTTTCAATATCTTTTAGAATTTTAATGTAATACAATAATTGGTTTCTATTCAATGGTCAATTAAATAAGAAGATAAAATGCGAGAAGAAATTATAATGTTAATTGATATATTAATGGGATTGAATGAACATTTACATTCTAATACTATCATCTTGAGAAAATTTAAAATGAACATCCAAAAAAAGTAGAATAACTGGATATGATCAATAAAAAATAATTTATATTACCCATGTATCTCAAATCATCACATATAGATCTATCTTATAACAATGGATACAATGGGAGTGAAAAAAGATTTATTTAAAACCAATAAATTCACACATAATTATTATCTTGAGTATTATACTCAGAACAAATAATTGAAAATGTCCAAAATACCCCCCCCCCCTCTTAAGATCCACACAATGTTTACTACTTTCTCAGTAGTCAGTGTACATCTACTAGATGTTGTCTAACTGCCCATCTGGTAAAATCTCCCTGGTAGACTGGTGATCTCTAATGTGAATCAATCCAAACTTCTAACTCAATAATGATCTAATATTGTCTGACCAATATGTTTGTTTATCATACTATGTAGGAGGGTCCTTTTCCAAATGAACTGGAAAACTGGTGGGGGTACTAGATCTCCCATGTAGTTAAAGCTCCCAAACTAGCCCGACCAACATAACGAACATCATCTAAGATATGCGTTTCTTGAAATTATTTGATTCAAATTCAAAAACACCAGTCATGATTGTTCAGATTTGAAGAATATCATTTTTATTCCTGGTTCTATCAAAAATAAATCAACCATATGAAATTTTCAAGTATCCTCCAAAATTTAAGAGCGATAATGATGTAGATCATTATAAATATTATTAATAAGTGAGTAAATGAATTCATGTATAAATAGTGTTATAAGGAATATATTAAGTTTATTGGTTCACTATAGAGGAGTTTAATTCAATTATGTTTTCTAATTTATTCAATTTTATAATATCTATCTTTATCCATCATAATTCTACTCAAGTGATATTATCATATCATTGTGTAAAGGTGAATCGCATCCAAACATCTGGTTATTTGTTTCAACCTAGAGATACAACATGGATGAAAGTTTATATTGACTTTTTTCTCAATTATCTTCATCAAACATATGATTAAAGACATGATATGGGGCCGTAATTTTTGTATGTTGAAAATATTTTCATTAATTACATATTAAATATTATTAATATATCCAATAATAATTTATCTCTTTTTGGGATTATATGTGTCTTATGGTACTTGATGAGTGTAATAATATATCATTATTTATGGTTTATGTATGTCTTATTCTACATGATTACTATTATTTGATACTTATAAAGATATTAATATCCCCACTAAATATCCTTCTATGATCAATCAACGCTATAGAAGGACTAATATTTTGCATGATTAGGATCAATTATTATTCAAAATATGTACTAATATAAATTATTTTCAATTTTATTATATAATATATATATATATATATTCCCAAATCACTCTAAACAATACTATTCTAGTTATTTCATTGAATTTTTCTTTTTATATGTCATTTTTAAAGTCAGGTGGACGGGTATGTCAATGCATACATTATATCCATCCCAGTTAGTGAATTATAATACAAAATAATTCTTCCATTGAAACAATAATCTCACTTATTATGATACTATCATTACACATCCTATTATACAATAATGAAATAGTAAATTCAAATTACATTATACCAAAATTTCTTGATTAAATCAAATAATCATTATTAAAAGGATTATTTTTTCACTTATGTATACTTCCTTAACATACACATTACTTTATTATAGAGGGTATCATAGGCATTATTGATCGATTACAGGAGACACTTCTTCTAGACATGAAAACTCTAGAGGACATATGTAATGGAAATCCTTTTCTTACCTAGAGATAATCAACTTGATTAAGTGTACCAAAACCTAGGATGCCTCACACCCAACACTCCCAAAAAAGATAAACCTATCAATAAAATGAAGACAACTCACAATCTATATGAATTCAAGAAGAAAATAAAAATAGAACTGATGGGGATATAGAATTACATGGTCGAAAAAATTTCCTATATTATTAGTGGAAATATTTTTTATTTCACTATAAAAAGATTATATAAGAACTTATAGTTCAACTGATCAGAAACGTTTGTAAGGATTAATTATACTGATTTTAATAATGTAATTACACTACAATTTCTAGATAACGACACATTTATATACCATCTCCAGAATATATATGTTTTAATTGGATTATTCATGTTTCAATAATATTCCATACTTCTAGGCGTCCTTTAATTTAGAGTTGTGACTATTGATCTCTAAAATCCTTTTTTATGATTGTCCTCATTTCTATGTGAACATTAACATTTATATTATATATATTATTTTCATTAACTATATTTTTAAATCATTTCATTGGAATAACCCCAACATAATATATCATAAGTTGATCCTTCATTCCATTATCTTAAGAGTATGATGACACTAACCGAGTCTTATAGATGATATCATCATTCTTCTCTCTATATTTTATTTAAAATATGATAGTTGAATTGACGATATAATATATTACCAGAAATTCAAAGTAATGGATACTTAATTATAAAACATCTAGATATTCTCTAACACTTTGTAAAAACTAACCCTATCCTCTTTCTATAATAAAGAAGTGATTTAAATTGTCATGTAATTCTTCAAATTACAATTGATGGGAAATGTTTCTTAAAACATTCATTGTTTAAATGTTTGGTGAAAAAGTCAGTCAAATTTTCTATTTCATCTATATTTGGTAAATCCATATTCATATACTCTAGAATTATCAAGAATAAGTTGTATTTTAGGTCTCTATTTTTCATTCACACATGGAATAATTGATTCTATTCTATGTGAATCAATCTATAATAATCATTGAATAAATTTAAATTTTACAAAAAAACTATAGATCCAACAGTCACCACATCATCCAAAACATCCCCTTACACACATATATTTTATCCATATAATCATATTTCTTTTTTACATAGATTAAATAACTATTTTATTCAGGAAATATAATTTATTTTCATCCCTCCATAAATGAAAAAAAATCCAAATCCTGTATTTAGAGTGTATTACTTGACAACACATGATCATCAAAAAAAGTTACTAATGGTTCATTTTTTTCAATGCCAAGTATTTCATCATAATTTTTTTTCATGTAATATATGATCAAAGTGATAGCCTCTCAGTGTTCCATTATAATAAATGACATCAATTGGATTAGTATTCACACAAGAAATTAAATATATGTTCATGTATGAATAATAACATACATTAAATGTCCAAAAGATGATTCATATTGAATCTTTCTCTATGAACATTGTTCCATCATATGTTTTAGGAAATTTATCTTTAAAACATTTCATTTGTCCAACCAATAATGTCCAGGATAAATTCCATATGGGTATTCGAAACAATTCAATGAATATTTGGTTATCTTCTCATTTAGATAGAACTATTGTTATGTAAAACATATATAAATTAATAAAAATTACCAATATATTATTTTCGAATCCAAGATCTATCATATCGAACCATATGTATACATCATATATTGACATTAGAATCCATTCATAGAACAGTACAAAAATCCACATATCATCCACATAGAGTAGAATTATGATGTAAGTCCCATAATCCCAATACTTTGGATAGATACAATGGTATGTGATTCAATATTTGGGTCTTAATTCATCATAAATGAATCAAATTATAAATTTTTATTTTCCTTTTCCTGACATTAATCTATATAACTGTTCTTTAGCTAATAAAATAATTTATGGTTCCTATATTTCATGAAACTCATAATTTATATCCTGAAAAATTATTCATCCCAATACTCATGATGTGATGACATCTTTACAGAAATTTTAAAAAATTATATAATTTCTTTTTATAAAATTATTATCCTTTTTGGGATAAAAAATTATCACCATATGTTTCACCTTGATCCTCTTCATTCTAATAGAATTTTCATTTACCTAAAAATTTATTCATTTTAAAGTGTCTGTTCCCATGTGGTTACTCAGTTAGATACAAAATATTATTGGAAATCAATTAATACATTTCTTCAACCACTATTTAATTCTACTTATCAAAGTAATCGTGTGTCTCTAACTCATATGGGATTTATATTTCTCCGCTATCCTTTAGCATTATAAAGTTCATGTCACCTCTGAATTCATAAACCTATATTCTTACCATTTTTATATCCTCGTCTAAATCTATTAAATTTCTCTATTAAAATATCCAATATTAAGTACTATATATTTTGGTTCCCTAAAATATGGTTCTTCCACTTGGGCCCAAAATCATTTTAACTGTATTGCAAATTATCCCTAGGCATCACCTATGATCTTCTACTTTCATAATATTAATTGGTGAAAACATATTACCATCAGATATCCTTACCTATCTAAATAGACAAATAAACAATTTATTCTTTATATTCAACTTCTTTCTTCACCTGGATTTAATCATTTTATAAAACCATCTAATTAATTAGAAAAAATTGTCTCCAGAGGATTTATCATTTATTATCATCCATATATGGAATCATAGATAATTTCTATATTCAACAATGAACGATGTTTTATATTTTTCTTCTATATTTTCACTCTTTTCATCATTATTATTTGAATAATCTAAACTACCAACATTTTTTATATATTTTTCATCTAGAAGTTTAAATAACCAAAACTACATTTTATGTTATTTCCTATGAATATATGTTTGATGCTAGTTGACATGGTATGATGTAATCTTCAGCGAAACCACATAAATACCCCTAGGAATTATAAAGGGTAATCATAATCATCATCCCATATTAATTGAATTATGATATGGAATTTAAAAAACATAATTATGTTGTCGTGTTCAATGGATTATCTTCTTAAGCCAGGTTCCCATATTTTGGTAAGATCATTTGAAATTTTCTTTAATGTATTCTCCATATTTGGAATAACATACGTGTTTCAATTTAACTAAATTCCTTCTATATTAGGTAATTTCTTTGAATGAATTCACAATATAAATTATCCTTTTTATTATGGAAATAGTCAAATACATTTCTAGTGGAATCATAAATAATTTTAACAAATAAAAGTTACCCACTGTAATATTAGAAGGGGGAGGTCCTCATACGTCCTAGTGAACCAATAATAATTTCAATGATATGTTATTTTACTTTTCAAATTAATAGATACCCTTCTTTATTTCACTATAAAATCACACATGATGAGGACTGCAAGCCGATTATTCAATATTCCATTAGCTGTTAGAACCATTTAATTCTTCTTACAAATATGTTTGAGTCAATAGTACCTCCACTATGGACTATTAGACAATGTTTCTTTACAAAAATCTGATCTATTTGACATTCAAAAAATATATTGTCCTATAAATTACTCATTGTATAACCATAATAGAATAATAGGTATCATTAAAAAAATTATTTGGTGAAGACAAACCCATATCCCACAAATTATGTTACCTATAGAAATTATGTTCATTCATAATAATGGGATATATATTAATTATTTAACCATTAGGAACTTGAAATTTATTCATATATAAATTCACATATCCATTACCCACAAGATTCATTCCTTTCATATATTGACAAGAAAAATATCCTGAATGTCCCAACACATAATCCCACATGCATCCTCACTCTACTATAGACTGGATATATTCCCATGGGTTAATCATTATTTATTTCATTTTAATATTTACCCTATGAAATCATCTGTTTAATCCATCAATAGTAATTATAAAATTTTATCTTTGATAAGATTATTCTTCTGTGGTGATTTATTTATGACACTTAGTTTCCCTTTTTAAGTGTCCTTAAATTTCATAAAATTTTTCATTTTGTACTTGAACCTATATATTTTCATCTGATTCATAATTTGAATTTATTATCAAATTATTTTTACTAATTTCTAGTCTGAGGTAGCCATCCTCTTCCATCCATTTTATGATAATGACAATTTTTTTATTCAACATCCCTTATTCATGAATATTAATTGAGAATAATTTCCACACATCCCAAAGTACCAAATCACTTTTCTCAAATCATTTTCTCCTTTTTAATATCATCATGATCGATGTATCTATAAATGTATATAGTTTTATAAGTGTGAAGATATCATTTTTGAATTAAATTTTCATTTATTTTGACTTAAATTGAATCATATTGAAATCAATCACCTAATCTATCATTGGTATTCTAACTAATAAAATCATGATTAGTATCCTCCTCACTATGAACAGTCTATTATGTGACCTAGGGTTCTCATAAAAATAAAATTGAATTTAAAGAGATACACCATATTCATAACCTCACTAATATTAATATATAAATTCCATGATAGCTTAATCCTAAATAATTGATGTACCTTTAAATCAAATAATTCTCATTTTGATTATTCAAATTTCTATAGATGGACCATAGTTAGTGGAACATTCATGGAATTTTGATTTAGTTTATCCTCAATATGTATTCTATTTAATATAAAATATATTATATAAAACATATCTACCTATACCATCATATTTTCCAATATAATACCTTATTTTACAAATAAAAATCCATGTAAAATTAAAATTATTTTAGTGGAATGAGTAAAATATATATGAAATTATTATGAGGTTGTTGTTGAGTTAGAACTGAACCACATGCCATGATAAAACTTTTGGTTAGATTACTATAAGATGCATCATACAATTCATTAGTGTATTTAATTGGACATCACATATCTATATTAAACATGTAGAAAAAAACCCCAGGTAACATAGACAGACTCCCTATAATTGATTGTTCTAGAAGAATAGAATCCTCACACACTACTCACTATAGAAAGTGAAATCTCACACATAAATTCATAAAACTCATAATCTCACAAGAGTTAAACTCAATATAAAAGTAAATTGAAATGAATTAAGGAATCACATGTTATGAAAAATATGTTATATACCCATAGGATAGACAATACTAGTTTCATTATAACCTTATTATACATCAAAATAAGGGTTTTTTAATAAGAACAACCAATAAAAATTAATTATAGGTATTATACTCCAATAATTACAAAATAATATATCGATCAATATGTGTATAGGTCCCTACACTATTTATAGATTTTTCCATCCATTCATTCATGTTTTATTAACCCCTTTATTTTTAGAGTTCCCTCTATTTGGAATAATGACTAATTATTGACCCTCACCTTTCATGGGATACTGAAAAATTTATTTATTTTTCTCCCTAGGAGTGTAGTATTAGTTGAAAAAAATAGGTCAAGAGAGTATTTTTTTATCTATATTTTATGAATACAAATGTTAATGGAATAAAAATTATTAAATACTTGAATGAAACATAACTTCATTTTGTGAATTTAAAAGGAGGGAAATTTATTGGATATTTTATTTATTTTCTCCTTTTGTAATGCTATCATGGAATTTAAAAAAGGACTCATATTTTAATCAAAATGATTAAATCAAATGATTGAAAACACCTTCGATTTTATTCACCATTGATTAAGATTAATTACTGTGTAAAAGTTAGAATGTTTCTTCTATAAATTATTCAGGTTATATCAAATCTAGGTTTGTCATTCCCAAAATATTAAAATTATTCTACAATTCCTTCCACACATGTTCAAAAATTACTAAAACACTTCTCAACATTATTTTAGATTAACCAATCAATATTATCTAAAACCATGTTACAAGGGAATAAAATATTAAATAAAATAAACTAAAAACATCTGAATTAAATAAAAACAAAATTATATTTAATTTAAATTAAAATATTATAAAATAAACAACCATTAAATAAAGAAGTGAGTGATTATGATTTTTGTTATAATTAGAAATCATGAATTACAAATGGGTCCTTTTACATTCACTGATCAATAAAGAATTCTACCCCTCCATTTACATGGCAATCATTGAAAATGAATTAGAAGAAAAAAGTATAAAAATAAAAAGATATCGAAGAGGAAAATATTGACCATAGCCAGAATGGGGAGGTTTGTAGTGGTTTTACCACACTTTTAATTTCCCACAATAACCTCACCTATTTTTTGGTTTTATAATTTATATGGTTTCACACTATAAATTGGTGTCGTATTCTCTTCCCTACCCCGGATTAGTCTACTGTGCCTACATCTCGTTATATTTCATGTAATATAAGTTCCTTAGACACCCATTTTGATTTGTATATTCCCCCATATCATGTGAATTAAAATTTAAAAGTGGAGATACCTATTCCCCCCCTCCTCAATATTAATTGTGGTGGTCATCTCTGTAATGGGATCTCTTGAATTATCAGGTGTCTATAAATGAAACCATCAATGAATTGTGGATTTAGTGTGGAGAAACATGAAGTTGGCCTTTCATGTATAATATATTTTTGTTGTTGAATTCATGGGATGACAAAAAATCCACATGGAACAAGGTGTTCATAGAGGATGTGATAGGGTGAGATATAGTCTTCAAGGGGTGGAAGCGGGGAAGCATCCTACATATGGAATTTGAATTGGCCATATGAACATCGAAATTATCTAGATGAAGGCATAAAAGGTGTATGTGGTGATCAATGGAAATATGGGGGCCTCAACATTAGTTTTGATCTTTTGAAAAAGTCTCTATGGTTTTTGGTGGTAGTTCTTCTTCCCGTATAGTGGCTTCTGGTTAGTGTAGAAGGTGGCCAGTGGTGGAGGATGAGGATATTGGGTGTTCGAGGAGGGGCCTGTAAAAAAACAAGTGAAGCATAGTTGATTCTATTAAAAATGAACACTAACTCAAATTTTTTGTCCCTCATCATAACAAAGAGAAATTACAGTAATAGTATATATAATATCTCATGAATCCTTAGATTTAATGAAGTCACATTGGTCTAGAGGCGCCCCTCCCGCCATTCGGAACTACCTCATACTGATGATTCCCTCCATCGACTGCCTTGCGGGTTTTAACACCAGAGGTTGGTGCTCATAGTCTAAAGCTTCTATAATATTCCATAGATTTGAACCCTATAGACCATGAACATGCATGATTCCCCTGTGCAGCCTTTTTCATAAGAGTTACCTCCTAGGGCTAGTGTGGCCGACATCCCTTTATGGACTAGTAAAGAGTTGAGGATAGCCTTTATTGATTAGAAATCTCAAGATGGGTATAATTTTTTTAACATCCAAAATAATGAGATTCAAAAACATCAGTGAAAAAAATAAAACATAATGAATAGTTAATTTACATATTTCCAAAATAAAACATTATAATTTATTTAAGAAACTCTTAAAAATAATCATTTATAATATTTGACGAAATAAATCACTAAAAACCAACATACAAATTCATTTAAAATAATTATTTAAAATTTCCCAATATTTATTAATACATTACAATTTAGGGGAATTATTCCATAAAACTCACTCAACATCTATATAAAATGTTTTAAAATACTTTTCAAACTTGAGTTTCAAATACCCCAATACATGAACAATGATTTTATTCAATAATTAAATCTCAAAAAGGTGTTTTAAGGGCTCAATTGTTTCCAATATTCTAATTCCAAATAAATAAAATTAAATAAATATAAATTTTAAAAAATATTTTTATATATCACAATATATATATATATACTTATTTGACCATTTTTTTTTGAAAAAAATAAATTCATGAATATTACATTGCTGCATTGAAAAAGTGATTGAAATTATCCTTTATTTTTTTTATTTTCGTTAATTCATTATTATTATTAAACATTCAAAATTATGATCTAACAAAACAGATAGTCTTATCTCTTATATCTGAAATACAATTTAGGTGGATTTGTGTACATATTTTGAGATCATTCTCATTATACATAATCTTTTAATGGAACTATTTCTGAACATTAATAGAAGAAAACACCTGACATCCTAAGGGAATTTCCCAAGATCGTAAAATGATTCTGAGGTTTATGGTAGGTAGGAATTGATGTTTAAAAATTAATTCTCAATGAGTTTGTTTAGAAATAAATTATAAAATTTTGATATTAGAAGTAAAATTAGAATTAAATTCACCCCTTTATGTTTAAACAACTCTTACTCCCCTAAAATGAATTTATGGTCTTGATCAAACTAAATCATTTTGACTAATTTGTGAACAAACTTGAAATTTTCACTATTATATGTTTTTTCATAGAAAATTTTCAATATTTAATTTTTCTAGTGTTATGATTATCAAAAACCTAACATCCTTCACCTCACCACATATGATAAAATTAATCTCTTTAATAAGGGTTAATTTTTAGTCTTCTATTTGAAAGCACGTTATTTTCATTTCATTCACATTATATTTTTCCAAGATGGGTAAAAAAAGGAGTATAATAAATGAATCAAATAACCTTTATTTCATCCAAAAATTACCATCCCCACACATTATACATACAATGTAAGGGATCCCATCACACCCACACTTCAAATTTAAAATATCTGGAAAATAATAATTGAATATTTGGAATGGATAAATTTTTTTGTCAAACATTGATCATTTCAAAAAAGGAAATTCATTTTCTCTATGTTATAAAATTGATTATTGTAAAAATTTTCATTAAGTATAAGGGAATATCAAAATATTACTCAATATTTTAAATGTGTTTTTATATATACATATCTTTGATAAGTTTAAATGCATCTTCTAGAACGTGTCTTCTACTAAGACCAGTCATGAAATATGCTCAAGAGTAAAATAAGAAGTACAAGATCTATAAATATTACTATAAATGTGAAATTTTATTTTAATAATCACTCAAGCCATGATTAATAAAAATAAATCAATTCACATTGATTTTTGAAATTCAGTATGTGAAAAATTATTAGGAACATTCATTTACATGAATAACCTCGGTACTTTAAATCATTCATCTTCATTTTAATATACCTATATCACATTACACATTTAATTCCCCATTTTAATCGTATATTGTTATTAAAATTGAAATCTAAATCATGGAATCATATGATTCCAAGGAAACCCATTTATCCTTCATATTTTATGTAAAGTATAAATGCCATAATGGGAATGAAATTTCCTTGGTTAAAGCTTATAAATGTTTTTGAAAAATTATATTGGGTGTCTAAAAAGATCATCGTTAAAGTGGAAAACATTTTAAAATGATGATTTAGTTCTCTTATTTCACAATTTGGGGATACCTTGTGGCCTCCAACGATGATTTTTCTACAGAAAAATAAAAAAACTCATGCCAGAATAAGAACCATTAAATTAAATCTAAGAGCGTTGAAGTATGAAGTATCTAAATCCTATATCCAAATAAAACCGAAAATAATTGGTTACATCCTGAATGTGCCTTTGGATAATTAAATGGGATACACTTAACCTCATAAGTATATATCAATAGATGGTATAGAAAATTTGATCTCCCCCACTAATTTATGTGGTAAACTTTTTTGGAACATTTTCATCCATCTTTTATTAAAATTGAATAGGATTACTCCTTGTTTATTATTAATTTGAATGGAATAAAATGAATAAAAAATGGAAATAATAAATTTTCATTCGAACCTAGAAGGAATCATACCTAGAATTAACTGTTTTCTTGAACTGTAGAGGGGGACTTGGTCTCATAGTTGAAAGGGCATTGGTTACTTTAAATTTGCATGTTCCACACTAGTTCTTTATTTCTAAATTATTGATTATTCAAAATTGTCTCTTCTGGTTTATTACATCTAAAATAACATAATAATTCTCTCTTTTAAATCACTCTCCAAATCCAAATTCCCATTTTTAATGGTATAATATAATTTCATCTCAAATTTCACTGGTATATGACATCTTTTTCAATAAATAAATCGGTAGGGAACCATACATATAAGTGTTTGGTGTACTTTATAATTTGACCATAAGGTGTATTTAGGATTTTTTCACAAAACCATTTGGTTATATTTTTCTATTTTCTTTATAATAATTTAATCATTTTTTTGGACAATTCATCATGACTAATTTTTTGTTGATGGTATGGTGAATATGTTTTATTGTTCACCACATTTTTTTCAATCATAGACTCCATTGTTCTATTACTAAATTTTTTCATTGGTCATTGATGATGGCCCTTGGAATTAGAACCCATCAAAAGGTATTGTCATAGATAAAACCACACACAAATGTTTCATCATTAATATTATTGGCCTTAGCATATACCCATTTATTAACATAATAAATAGAAATTAATTTTTCGTGTATCCTAAAAGGTATGAGAATGTGTCCATTGAAATCCATTCCTTAAACATAAATTATTCCTGCAAAAATAAAATATTTTTTGGAAACTCTTATCTCATTGAAATATTTATAGGAAAATGATACTTTTCATATTTTTATAATAATCATGAGCCTTTTTAAGTAAGTTAAACCAATATATTCTAGATTCTAATACTTTTCACGCCATTATTTGAGATCCATAGTAGCCTCTAAAAATAAGTTTGTGTGATAATTAAAAAATTTATCTTTTTCAATTTACATTAAATATCATTTTTTGACCTCGTCATTACAATTTACCAGATAATTGAATCTTTCTATATATAGAATCTAAATTCCACAATCATTCTATGCTTTAGATGGTATTTAATGAAAGAATGTAATTAAGATGTGGCCAGATAATATACTATGTTGGAATAACATGGTACTTCACCACTGAGGTTGTAAATATGTTCTCTAGTTATGTATTCAATTAGTGAAATCAATTCAAGAATTTCTATTTCACTAGTGTTAGGTAGAGTACTGAGTTAACCCACCACTTGATTTTCAGCTCCTTTTTATCTTTAGTCTCCAAATTAATGTCCTGAATGAGTATTATCCACCTAAAAAACTAGGTTTTCACATCATAATTTTATATCATCTACCTTATTCCAATGTGGTCAGAAAATACATCTACTTTAATTCCATGTAAATACTACCTAAATGATTCTAATGAAAATAAAATAGTAACAAACTCTTTTTTAGTAGTTGTATAATTGATCTGAGTGGTATATGATGTTTTTGTCAAATAGTTCATGACTTTGGGATTTCCTATAATTATATATTAGGAAACTACTTTTACATTTGGTTTGATGTATCACAATGAAACATAAATGGATACTCCCAAATTAGTGGTTTCATTATAGGTGGGGTAATCAACTTATTTTTTATATCACCAAATTCCACCCTACAATTATCATTAAAAAATTCCAAATAAAATTAAAATTAATCTTGTATGAGTAAAACAAATCACTCTAATGCACTTGATAAATCATATATAAAATAACAAATTCTCAAATAATGTTATCATGTGCATCACACATGTGGGAAATGGAAATGAATTTACCAAAAAATTATTTTAATTGTCCACCTAAATTCATTTTTTAAAAATATATGACATTAAACTCTTGATTTTTAAACAATAATGTGACACTTTTCATTGGTAAATAACATAATTTTATCTATCAATGTTCTCTAAACATTATCAAAATTCCCTAAGAAATTACCAAAGGAGTGTCTAAAAAAATAATAAATACATCATGAAATACCTCCAGGTAGTCCCCAATGTGATATGACAAAATGATCCCCATACATTAGTTTAATGTACCTTTGGAATTACACATTTAAAAAGGCATCATATTGTAAGAAAAATTCCCAATATGATAGATGAATTTTGACTTCTCTTGGTATTCTGCAAAAATTGGTAATTTTAAATATAAATAGGACCATCAAAAAATTATAATTATGTCATAACTATAAGACTTTCTATTATTTTATCGATGATTTATATTACAAAATTATATTTTTGGTTTATATGGTTCATCTTTATATAATAAATAAATACCCTGTAATTGTTTTTACTCACATTAGATTTAATTAATTATTATATTTTTCCACAACGGTCAAGAATGTTTTCTTTGGAGCCATATGGATGGAGGAGAATGATTGAGATTTAAACAATGGGTAATGAATGATGGATTCTAATTGTTTCATAATTTATATTTTAATAATTTCCATGATGGTGGGGTTATGTATTTTCTTGGTCATCCTAAGAATTTGTGTGTCAATTTAGAAAAGTATTCTATAAGTGAAGAAAATAGGTTTTATTACCAGTTTATCTCATAGGCCCCATGCCATGTCTCAAAAAATTATTTTTATATGTTCAATAAGATTTTTTTCAAGGTTCTCGTATTTATTTTTTGAAATTATTAAGGGAAAATATTATACCTCAATATGAAAAAAAATGTTTTAAGTCTCATGGGAGGGGTTTTAATTCAATATTTGGGGGATTTTCTATTGATTATAATGAATAGAAATATCCCACTACAAAAGATTGAACTTCCATTGTAAATGGTGTCATATTAGTTTATTCTAGAAAATTATCAATGAATTTAGAAGATACATCATCTTGTATATTCATGGAATATTTTATTTATTAATCTCTTCATCCTTGGTATCATCAAATGAAAGGTGACCTCTTAAGGTTAAAAATTATGAAATAAAAAATAAAAGATTTCAGGGATCAATATCTTCTTCATGGAATATTTTAGATAATAATTGATTGTTTTACGTGTTACTTTTGGAGTCAATAACATTGATGTTAATTGTGTTGTATCCAAACTCTATTGTGATGGTTCCTTCTTGAACAATGATGGTCATTTTTTATATATCTTGAGATTTTATTCATTAAATAAATTGTGAAATACATGGTTTGTTATATTCTTTTATAGTGATGATATAAATATATACTATATAACTAATTCATTCATCTCATACCACAACATCATCCACAACATTATCTAGAAAAAGAGTGGATTTGTTATCAATTTCAGAAACCAATATTGTGGGATTCATTTCACCTATTTGAAATGATTAGAAGGAATTTATTAAAATGAAATTAAAAAAAATCACCACGACCACCCAAAACATTAAAAAAAATTAACCCATATTATATGGATTAGATAATGTCCCCATATCTTATTAATTTTTTAGAAGTTATAATGTGATCATGGATGAGACACTAGATCCCAGGTTAATTATATCGTTACAGTCAATCTTCTTTCTCTTAGTAAAAAATCACCTTATGTAATTTATCATATTTTATAATTTGTTGTATTTCCTTTATAAATTTAATTTTTAATTCATATTTCTGGAAGGTCTCATGGATATCTCATTGATGTGGCTCTTCTTTAACCATTATTGATCGAGTTAATAAATGGTGAATTGTGTTTTTTTTATAAAATTTCTCCCTTGATTTCATTTTTGAATGTCTTTCTAGACTATATTTTGTGTCTTTGGGTTTATTTTCATAATTTTCCTTATAATAAGAAAAAATACTTTTTTTAGGTGGGGAAATCTCTTTCCCTCTTCAAGTCATAATTTCAATGACATTTTCCTTGGGGTTATAAACTATTAAGGCTAGTATGTTTCCATGATTAATTATCAGAATCTCCATAAATCCTATGACGTGTTCTATGAGTTTATCAATATTATTTTCTTATCATTCAACTTTGGTCTGCAGCCAGTGTTATATGGTTTCTGGGACACTGGTGGAAGGAAAATCATATGTCTTTCATTGGAAAGGTGGAAGTTGAAAGGATTGTAATTAATGGAAGGTTTATTTGTAAGACATATATAATGGTGCCAATTTTTTATATTTCTATTATTAATGTGGTGATTGTAAAGAGGTTGTTTTCCATTGTTCTTTTGACCTCATGATATTTCCTGGGATTTTACCTATCACCATTTTTGATTCTATGGAAATTTACATTGCTGGAATGAAACTGAACAACTCTTTGTGACCAATATCATAGTATATTTATCACTTTAATTATTGTATGCTGAACATAATCCACATGCCTATTGAAAAGATTGTTTCTCACTCACTTTCATTATAGCTATATGTCTCACTAGGCTTGTCAATTATTCAATTTTAGTTTCAAGGAAATGTGATGACTCAATAGTTCTAACAGAATGAATAACTCTAAAACTAGTTCCTCCTATTCCAAATTATTATGAATTATATGTTATATTCTTAGTGACATTCCTGGTTTCTACTATGGAATTTCAATAATGGCTCCCAAGAATGATGGATCTGGTCAGTTAACAGTATTTTCTACGAATAATTGATAGAATAGACCTAGGAAGTGGGTCTCTTCGAATATTTGATGTTGGAATATTTCACAAAGCATCATGAAACATTCATAACATTTTTAAAATTCTCACTATTACCATTCCAAATGGAGTCTATGTTCTTCATAATTCTATTCATTTCATTATTGGAAAGAACTATTATATGAATATTTATTAATGATCATAAGAGTAATTGATCTCTATGTGTTATAAGATATACAAATACTACTTATCTTATCCATCATGTGAAAAGGTTAATGTCCTGTACTTGATGTTATCCTCACCTACTCCCCTTTTAATGAAACATTCAAAAAAAGTTAAATACATCAATGTGTCATTTGGGGTCTTCAAAAAAATCATAGTGGTATTTAGGTACAAATTTAATCATGTTGACACAAATTCAAAAGCATTTAATTGTGCATGTTTGGATAACCAATTTTGATGTATTGGAAATTTCTAGGAAAAATGGTCTCTTATGGTTTGCTATAGATTAATATCCATTCTTAGCGGTTCAGAGTGAAATGTCGATGTCTTCCTTGAGTCCAATAAATTGATTTCTTCTAAAAAATAATGTTTAATACACCTAATACTAATTATAAATTTACATTATATCTCAGCATCAAAAACAAATAGTTCCTCATTAATGGTCCTATATATGAAAATTTTATGTGATATATTTACACTTACCCGTGAAAAGTGGGGCCATTATTGACACAACCATCATGGGATGTGGGAAAATAAATTTATTTTTCCTTGTATGGGTGTATTATAATTAGTGGCCAAAATTTAATCTATAGATAGATGTGTTTTAGTCTAAGTTTGATAGTTGAGAAGTTAAATATAAGAAAATATTCAAAATTCTAGAAATCAATTGAAATTGGATTTGTGACATTTAGATGATATAAAATTGACTGGATGTATATTTTGTTATCACCTTTTGTAATTATATCATGGTCTTTAATAAAATTATCCTTGATTTTATCAAAATGATTAAATTAATATTGTTACAATTGTTTCACATTTATTCACTTTGGACAATGATTTATCAATGTGTGAAAGTCATTGTGTTTATTCATTAATTTATTAGGTAATAAAAAATATATCATTGATAGTCCCCAAATATTCAAATCAGTCCACTATTCCGTCCTCAAATGTATAGAAAATAATTACAAAACATATCCACAAATTTTGGACCAACCAATCAGTTTTATCCAAATTCATGTAGAGGGAGGATAAACCATTTAATCCAACCAATTCGAAACATTCATATTATGTAAAAAATCTTATTTAATTTAAATTAAAAAATTATCAAAAATGAAAATGGTTTTATAAATAAAATAAAATTTTACAATATGATTAAAAATACTGTTAGGTCCACAAGGCTGAATACCCTGAGAGGGGGGGGGGGTGAATCTGGGTATGAATAATTTAAAATTAATGCCTGTTCTAATCTTTTTTCGCTGTTGAGAAAAACTCTCTTCTCTCTTGTTCCTGTTGTACAAAGTAAATAGAAAGAGAAGTATGCACATGACACAACAATTTTACTTGGTTCACCACAAAGGGCTACATCCAAGGAGCATGCTCCGACAAGTTTCCGGTCGTACCAAATTCCACTAATCTTCACTAGCTGTGGATTACAAGGTTTGGGCTAGATCACTTCTAAGCCCAGGCTCACTGCCTTTACAAGTTTAGGGTCAGCTCACTGCTTTCCCAAGGGTCACTCCCTGTTTCTCTCTCTCTCTCTGGCTCACTGCCGGTGGAGAGGATCACCTTCTTCCTATTCCTAAGCTCACTGTTCTTGGAAGGAATCCACTCACAGTTTATAGACCTATAGGTATCTTCATTTTAATGAATTAATGCATCTTCTTCTGTGTGTATATGCTCTTTTGAAGTACAACTTTCACCTCTAGATGAATATGTCTTTGCACCGAAGGTATCGGGCAACGTACTAGCTTCCACGCAGTCCGAGAAGCAACGCTGGAACAAAACCGTACTTGGCGCGCAAGTCAATCTCGGCGCGCAAGTATCGGCGCGCAAGTCACAACGGGCGCGCAAGTCCTCCTCAGACACTTGTGCGACTCAAGCTTCATAAACTACAAACTTGCGCGACTCTCTTCCTTTTACTCCCAAACCAATATTGGTGCGCAACTGCCAACAGGCGCGCATCTTCTAACACCGGCGCACAACTTCAACTAGTGGCGCGCAAATTCACCTACGCGACCCACACTCACCACTTGCTCGACCACCACTCCTGAGCGACGGGAGCTCTGATTTCTCAAAGTGTTGAACTCTATTAAAAATGAGGAGGGGTGGTCCAGTATTTATAGGCAATCTGACCACCCTGCGCGACGGCACGCAAGTCACCTGCGCGACCCAGTTTCGGCGCGCAAGTCCCCTGTCATTTTAGACAGTTGCGCGAACAACTCCCAAACTTGCGCGAACCACTTTTATTTGCCATATTTTGATCTTCTTATATTGAAAAACATATGACGTGCAATTTTCCTATACTCCAAGTCCTCGGCGCGCAAGTCCTTTTGCCAAAAACACTTTTCTTCATTTGCCGATTTTCAGGCCCTAAAATTTGGCAAACACTGGAAAACCGCGCCACCTTATATCTATTATTTTGTACCACCTCCAAATCATCAATTCCTTTTATCGAAGTTCTTGAATCAAACATGGATCGTTGACCTCATCTCTTGAACTCAACATTCCACCATGAAATCCTCATTGTCAACAAATTTTTATGTCATTGTTTTGCTTTGTCAACAATCACTACTCAGATGTATACTTTGTCAACAAACACAATCACCTCAAAAATGCTTCAATGATACCTTGGGGGATTTTTTCCCAACAAATACAAATCATGAATCACAATGGGTTCCCATCCCTCCACCAATCCAAAAGGGCTTCTACCCCTCTAATGAAATGTGGGGGTTATTGATGAAGAATATGTTGAAGAAAACATAAAAACCAAATGAGACTAGTGTGCTACATATATGTTATAGCTAAAATGGTTAGGGATGAATAATGTTTTACTCTCATTTACTTCTATATATCAAACTATACTATTTAAACGTTTCATCTTATATCTGGTTCTACTTGAGTAACGTGTTTCATGTTCTCTTTCCAACGTCCCTTCTTTCTGCTCAGGCTTTCTCTCTTTATATAGGTAGTATGGACAGGGCCTTAGCTACCCCTTATCCTCCAAATAATCCTGGATCTTAGGTGATTTAATATTTATAAATATAGAACTCATCACCTACCCCCCACAATTACCCACAGTTGACATCTCTCAAATGGAAACACTAGGACATATTGACTATTCATAAATCAGACCTTATACAAATGGTGGCTTTGTTGTGCATAGCCTAGAGGATTACATTACATGGATCTTGTAAATACATGGTTGCATGAATGGTATCCCAAAAAATCTCTATGGAATAGGGTGTGAACGGATGAGACAATATCATGGGATGCAGACTTTTGTGGAAAGAAGTGGGGAATCCTTATTCGTACAACCTTGAAAGAGGCATGATCAACATAAAATGATCAAAATGGATGGAAACTAATGTAAATAAGGTGGTTTATGATGATCCTGGGCATTGATGGTCGTTTATATATTGGGAATGAGCCCTTGTAGCACGCCCACAGTTGTTCTCTAGTGCTTTTAGTGGCAGTCGATTAGTGTGGAAGGTGGGAGGTTGTAGAAGACAATAGTTCTCAATGTCCAAGGTGGTGCGCATGAGAAAACATGTCAATTAGTTTCATTTATATTAAAATTAAGAGTATCACATGGGAAAATTCCTCTTATTTAATTGGACAATGGGGTTAGTGATGGTTTATAAAAAATATCGTGGCTCCTTATATGAAATGAAGTCACATGGGTAGCAGAGGACCCCGACCCACCATCTTGCACCACAGTGTGTCAATGAAACTATCCTCCTTCCACTATGTGTGTATAAATACCATGGTCTATAAGTCCTAATATATGATTATAATAACATTTCATGGATATGACTCTAATGATGCCTACATGTTTTTGATCCCCCCATGCATCCTCTGACTCGAGTAGTCCCTTTAATGGCTTGTATGGTTGGATGCCCCTCCAGGGCTTACTAATAGTTTTGTTTTACTTGGTTGATAGGCTTTCTCTATCTCAACCTAATATCTTATAACTCCCAAAATCATGAGATTCAAAGAAATCCAAGAAAAAAATACAACATAAAACATAATTAAATTCAAAATTTTAAAAATATAACATTCCGCTTCATTTTAGAAATCCATTAAAAATTCAATTTTATGATTTCAAAAAATAAATCACTAAAACCCATCATACTGATTCATTTCAGTTTTTTTTAAATCACATTACTTATTAACACATTATAAATCATGATCATTATTCATTAATATGCCCTCTAAATTGGTATAAATATTGTAAAAAACATTCACCAAAATTGATTTTATCATTGATCTCAAGTGGACTTATAAATCATAACAGCCTAGCTAGATGATCATTTCAAGCTATATATTTCCATTAACACATATTACACGTTTTTAACACTACTTTTTAACAATTATATAAAAAAATAAATTTTTTCGATCCATAATTATATGCGATGAGATGTTCAGTGATATAATCTAAGTTTCCTAGATTATATAATTGTATAACTCTATGTCATTAAATTTTCTTGAATTTTTTGAATTGATTCTTCCATTAATGTACCAAAAATGGATTCATAAGTGGATAAAATTTCCTATTATATAATGTAAAATTTTATCTCCTTTGTGGTTTAACATGAACATTCATTATTGTTTAACTCCACCATTTGTAATTACTCCTATATTCAATAAATTGTTTTACGTAACATCTCCACTCAAAAATGTTTTCGTAATAAAATCCCAACGTATATCCTTCTCCAATATCTGTCCAAAAGATTACTATGAGATTTAAATAACCAAACTCATAGAGTATCAATATTTATTAATGTGAAATGAATCTTCATTTTAGTACTGTATATATTAAGGAGTCATCTTTTAGGGTTGAAAACGTTCCCACTAATCAAGAATCCATTTCCAAAGAGATTTTAATTCATTTTACAGAAAAAAAAGTATTTGATTATTGGAAGAGTAAAAACAACATTAATATATATGTATTAACATAATAGAAAACATATTTTTATATAAAAATGTTTTGAAATGATTTTTGGATACTTCTATTGATATATAGATTCAAGGTAGTGGTGATATTGGATAAATCTAAAATATCACATTTTTAAAGACAATATAGATATAATTTCATAAAAGAATGAATATTTATTATTAATGTAGTGATTGATCAATATAAGGTATAATTATGGTACACACCCTAAATATATGAAAAAAATATTAATATTATAATTTTTTCAAATTAAATGTGTTAAAGGATTGAAGGTTTGATTCATAGTCTATAGGGACATCATGAAAAATATTAATTCCATAAGGATCCACATACCATGTAAAACATGAAATATAGTTTTATGGACTACATTGATATATTAGTTATATTATATTGTTTTCTAAAATTATCCATTAATCTAGTATGTATTGATTGCTGGTTACTGATCTTTGATCAGTGGTAAAACACTCTATGTATCATATGATGAATGTTATATCAATATGTAGATATTATTATTTGTAATAGTTGTTTCAGTTCTCTGAGTTACTAGTACATATAAGATTATTATCAATCAGTATGTGGAGAAATAAAATGAAGATCTAGATAATATGAAGATCTAATAACCTCATAGATTACGGTTGGATAAAATTAAAATTTATTTTTGAGATAGATAATATTGTATAATTTTAGGTTTTTATATTATTTATATGTTTTAGAGTTCATATGTTCCTTGAATAATAATAAAATGAATATATTACTCACTTACACAAAGGGAAAAATGAACTTTATAAACGGAAAGGCGTGGAAGAATATTTATATAGATTCACTACTTGTTCGAAAATAGCTTTACAATAGGACCATAAAATTTTAAATATTAATATTTGATCCTAAAAAATAATATAAAATCTATATTTACTGAATTATATTTGTAATTATATAAATTAAACCAATAATATCCACCTTAGAGAAATTTATGGGATTCCCATATAAGACCTAATGTGAATACAATATAAGATTGGGTATGTATACAACCCTAATAAAAAATATCATTCTAGTATGTACTTTTAAATTTCACATCATATAAAAAACATGAGATGGTTTTTATTCCATAGATTTATTAAATACCACAATGGGGAATAGATTCTCTAAATTCATACATCATTACAAGTACTGAATTCACGGGGAATATTAGAAATCCATTTTATGGATTGTTAGTTTTGAGAACCAAGGATTTGGTTAGAAGAATAAAGTATTTAATTTCAAAAAAAATTGGATCTCTTTTAAAGGATTGGGATGTCCATTTTTGTTAAGTAGAAACTTGTAGAATGGTTAGAGTAGTCTAGTGGTTGTAGTAGCCATAAGATTATTGTGAAGCCGATGATGACTAACTGCTTTTCCAACTACTAGTGTATTTGTACTACTAGTCTCACAAGACTACCGATAGTCTAGACAATTTCCCTTATATGTTGTTGGACTCACAAAATTTCTAGTAATCTAACACCATCTAGCTAGTAGTCCACCGACAAAATAGTGAGACCTAGTAGCCCATCTATGGGCTAGGTTGGGAGGTTTTTTAAATATAGTATTATATGAATTTAAGGTTGCGAACCCCCAAAAAACATAATCTATTTTTACAAACAATACTGGTAATTTTTACAATTATACCTCTCCTCTAACCTCCATGAGTTATCCCCATTGTTGTATGGATCTTAATATCATCAATTTGATATTTTCTATAAGATACATCTTTTTCTTTATTAATGACTATATCCCTCCTTTTAAATAATCATTGAACTATTATAATTATATTTTAAAGGAATATTTATTCAAATAATATTAAAATAATCAAGATATATAGGGGGTTTTCTCAGCATATATAGAGGATGTCCTCTGGTGATGAATGCACATTGATTCCAGGGAATATGAATTATGTATGTACCTTATTGGGTTTATTCGAATAGTTTGAGAAAAATATAATTTAATTAGATGTTTCATAGGTGTTATAAGTTAGGGTTCAAGTCTAATGCGACATTGGGAATGTGTAAATATCTTTTAGATGAAATTTGTTTGGAATTTTTTTTAGTCAGAGCACCAATGAGGGCGCTTGAGATAAGTATTATGTTTAGTATGACAACAATAATTAATAAAAAAATTTTTTTACTATTGGAATAAAGTGTATTGTCCTTGATGTTCAAAGGAAATCATGAGTATATAAAAATGTTAGGTGATGCTCAATAAATCTAGCATGGGGCATGTAAATTCTCAGAGTGAATGATAAATTAAATATGGGTTGGAATCCGCAATCTTGAAATATAATTCATATATTTATAAATAGGTGTCCATGTATGTGTGAATTTTTAAGAGGATTGGAAAGAGAAACTAAGGATGGATGAATTCCCTAACAAATTGATGATGGTATACATGTCCCGTAATATTTGGGATAATTGTTTGAAATCACTTGGGATGTACATTTTGATATAATGACGATATATATAAGGGATAATATATGTTGATGTGGTTGTGAGTAACCTTGGGAAATATTTTACTGTTCAATGTGTTATGGAAATATACTAGGTTCTTTCTCTTGATCATTTTCTTATGGGAATAAAATGGAAGTGGATAAGCACAGCATGGACTCCTTGGTTAGATGTTGGAATTTACCCTAGAGTGGGATTAAGAACCGATTAAGGAAATAAAATTGGGATGCCAAGGGGAATTTGGTTAAGACCTAGTCCTCTGTACTATGGCCAAAGATATGTTTTTCATTTAAATCATGTATCATATTTTTAAGAATATGCCAGTGTATTTTATGTATGGTATCATGCGACTTGTTGGACATGAGTGTGGAAAATTTTCTATAAGGTCTATTGTTTTATATTAGAATAGTTGGGTTTGGAAGGGATTCATTATAGATATATACTATATGTTATTTTCGTGTGTGTATGTGTCTCGTGAGACCTATGTTTTATCAATGATGTTTCACCCTATTATTCGTTGACATATTGTGTGTGAATTATTTCAATATTTTGTATTGTATCTATTATTTATGTAACATGTTGATTTTTGGGGATTTATTTTCTTATTGATGGGGAGCTTGTACGAATAAAATATGGTGTCAGTGATGATAGTTTTACCAAGAGACCGAGAAGGGGTATGACATCCATGTGTCTTTCCCTAATATAGTGAATGTGGCATTATTTCTTTATGTCCTCACTCAATTTTGAGCAAGGGAAATGATTTCCTTAAGGATTAACCAAGTAGATAAAAGGGTATGATGGATTTATTATGTAAAATTATACATTAGATGTGGCATAAAATTATTATATCCTAATTCAAGGCTGAGATAGTGTAATGATAGCCTGGTGTTTTACCTATGTATATGTAGGGGTAACACTTCCTCAAATATTGATATGAGAAAAGGATAGGTAAGGAACACCTTGTGGCCTAACCTATGATGTAAGATCGGGAATGAGTGTCATTTGGCCAATACCATGATTGATGTTTGGGCTTCAATTCCCAATTCCTTGACTTATGTCTTGTCTTGTGGCATGAAAAACAGGTGGGAAAACTATATAAAACATGTGGTAGGACGACTTCATGGCCAAACCCAAGGATGAGATAGGGGTATGATGGCCATGTCTTTGAACAAGAGGAATGTTTTCCAATGGCCCTTGATCTGATTTAGTTTTTCTCTTATGGCCAGATCAAATGGGTAATGATGTTTTCCATATATCATGATAAGTTGTTTGATAAATTATTAGAAATTCGTTTTATAGGTGAAAAATTAACTATGGTTGAGTTTTGGGGTTTCTTGGTTTACACCTAACGAACAAAAGAATGCATGTGTATCCTTCTATGTATCTTGCTTCCATGGTTTTCATATAAAAACATGGTGATTTTTTGTTTATTTTATTAATCTCATGAATATACACAAAAATGTCAATCTATATTATTTTTTCATGGTGATTATATAATGATATTTATTTTCCATTCCTTGCATGGTCACCCCAGTTCATTTATAGACTCTATGTCTATCTATTGGTTGATTATAACTAATTCAATGAATCAAGATGATGTTACTTGAGATTTTTAGATATATTGTGTATGAGGGTTTTTTAGGATATAGGCGTTTTATTTTTGTTTATTATTTATTTGTAGATATGGTTTTCTTAGAGGTAAACTTGTTGTGGGATCATTGAATGAAAAATTTTTATATAGTGTTTCTTTTAGTACATTACTATATACAAGTTGATTATTATGGATGAGCGTATTTTAATTTATTAATATATTATTTAGACTTTTATTGGAGGTAATAGTATCTCCAATACACTTGAAGGACCTCTCAAATTATTAGAAGCCACTTTCATATGGGGGCCACACTTGAGCTCTTACGGGACATGGGTTAAACCCATTGATTCTATTGGGGCATCAATAATTGTAATTAGAGGATGTTTTGTTTTATAATTTGTTAATTAAATAGATATGAAATTTTATTATTATTTTTGAACATGTGATGGAACTTAGACTAGTGATTTATTAATGCAATTCTATTTAGATTTCCGGGTTTCCAGGGTCACATGATTATTTATCATAAATTGCACTATTTTGTTTGTAATTTTCATCAAAATGATGGCTTTATTAGAGATATGACTTTTGTGTTTTTTATCTTGTTCATTTGTGAAATTATAAAGTATATGCATCAGACTAGGCATGTAGGACATATATTTCATGAATCTTCTTGTGTGTGACTTTTGGGTCACTCATCTAATTGGAGTTAATATAAATATTTGTCTAGGATCAAAACTAGTGGTAGAAGATAGTCAAATCATTTAGGGATATTGGGAGATACATAGAGGTTTTGTGGAGTCATTTTGATCATATTTAGTTGAATCCCATAATTTGTTTCACAAATACATGGGGAATATTCCATGGGATAAGAATTTAGACCTCGGGGATATTTTTAGCCTTGATGACAATAATTGATGGTAGGAACATTGGTTGTCAAAGTTATTTTTTAAATATTTATTCCACATTGGATTGGATTTGAGAATCATAAGTCGTCAGAAATAAGGGATATGGATCATGATATAGTTATTATTTGCTTTGAATCCACACCTGTATAACTAGTTTTGTGGAGTGAATCTCAGCTACATGAAGATTCCTGTCAAGAATAGATGTGTTGATGTTTCCCCTGGTTGGATGGAACCAACATGTGTGTCCAAAAATTAGTTACATAGGAACATGAGCCTATATTAAAGGATACACGAATCATTAGACTATGAGTTGAATTGTCCAATCAGGTTACAGGGATGATTGTAACTATTGGTTTTTGGTTAGACATAGTAGAATCTTGATAGATAACCTATGGTAAGAATCTCCATTGGTTATTATATTTTCGAAAATGTGTAGAGTTTTTTGGAAATTATTTTTTGATAAGTATTTATTTGAGAGGACCTTGTGTAACATTGTGTATTTTTTTCTAGTTACAAATCACTCTCAGAGTGGGGTCACTTTTTCATTTATGATAGGCATGTGGGAATGATTCCTAAAGATTGCCAATGTGGTTTTGAAATGTACCTTTCGTTAGAGGTGAAATTGGTGCCGGTTAAGGTAGTATGGAACAGTCGATCCATGGTGATCCTGGAAAATTTTCCATGGATGGCATAGTTAGTGAAAACTAAATTTGGGAGATTATGATTTTCCAATTCATTTAAACATTTATTTTTATGATTTATTGCACAAATTTTACAATAACATATGATCTAGAGGTATAGGTCCATAGGGAAATATGATTTATTGAACAATAAAAAGTCATTGGGATATGTCAACATTATTTAAGAACTCGATAATATTCCATTAAAATCCATGGATCATTTAGTAAAACAAAGGATAACCCAGAAATATGCATAATAAATGGGTGACTTATAATGCCTCATAATGAAATAATCAATGTGTGACATGAAGGAAGTAAAACATGTAAGCCAACCCACGTATCATGGTGTAATGACCCGCCGATTCTCATTGGCTTGAGAGTACAACGAGTCATTACTAGGCCTTAAGAGATATCTCCAAGGGGCCAAAGGCTGCAAATAAATGTCGAAGGGTTTCAAACAAGTGGCGGAAGATTTAAATTTTTTGGACATTCATATAACCAATAACCATAACCAAACAAACAACTAAATGATGCATGATAAAATCTAAGACAACTCAACCATTTATTTTATGATAAACAAACATAGAGTACCATAGTAGAAACCAACACTCAAACATCAGTGTAAACATCGGAAGGACAACTCAAAGACTACGAGACAACAACCCAACTCTATGCTCCACATGCTCCAAGCACCAACATCACGAGCCAGCCCATGTATCACGAAGCACTGCTCTAAACATGTGAAAATTTACCTTTTCCAATGTCCCAGTACATGACATCTGCAAAAGCACAAATGTTCCAAAGCAAGGGGTGAGTAATGAAACTCAATAGGTTTTCCCCGATAACTTCCCAACCCATGACTCTAGGATAAGACATGTTATCACATTTATATAAAACAATTTATATAAAACAATTCCAAAAGAGTTCACAATATAACAAGTTCCTTGTCAAAACCATTTTCACAGAAAAACCATCTTTCTCAAGAAAAGCGGCCAAGAAAAGTTCCCAATAAAATTCCCATTTCCATTTTGTCACATTCATTCCATTTCACAAATCCACACAACCAACCATGCATGACACCTGGACCTCCCTATATTCACAATTGGTGAGTTATCCTTCCACTAAGCCGTCGCATAGTGGACTAACTTGACAGGGGTAGTTCACGACCTTATCCGTCTCAACCTAATGATAGGGGGACTTCATTCCCTTATCTATACCTACATTTTAATGGGTGTTCATCTCGCCCTTATCCATCTCAATGAAAATGAACACACACCACAACCCATGTAAATCAATTCCCAAAACCAAGTGTGTTCAAAACCATTCAATAATGCATCACCCTTTTTATTAAAAACCATTTCATTCAACCAGAAAAACCATAGCCAATTTAAAATCACCATTTTAAATTTGCTTCAACAACCACTTTCCAAAAACACACAATTTCCATCACCAGTTACCAAAAAGGGGTTTCAACCATTATTTCACAAGAGATAATCAAACCATTTCAATCAAGGAAAAAAATTTGAAACTAAGCCTTCAAGTTTTACGAAATAGGAATCGAGTGTGAATCCACCTACCTCAACAAAAAGGTGAAGCCAAGAAATGGACGAAGAACGGTAAAAAAAAACCTTGTCAAATCTCTAGGAATCATCCTCTGATCTCATCTCCTAACACAACTGAGACCAAATCTCATCATATTTGGCATCCACACACTATGATCTACCCATAAAAGGCGTAGATCTAAGAAACCGATAGAAGAAGAGAAATAGATCTAAGTAGATCTAAGAAACCATTCAAGAACGAAGGAGAACGATCACATACCTCAAAGATACAGATTTGATTCGCCAAGAGAATCCTTCATATCACCTCCGGAATAATGAGAGAACCCTCTTTGACCTTAGGAGAACCAAAATCCAAAGTAAGGGACACTTAGAATCATTAATGAGGAAAGTAGAGGCAAAACAAGTTAGATCCCCATTTTAAGGATCTAAGTTTATGTGACTGCACGGTTAGTCCGCACTGTTTGACAAACCGTGCGCTAACCGTGCGTTAGCTACTGCCTCGGCCACCCTTCTCGCATGGTTTGGCCACATGGTTAGAAAAACCGTGTGCCGACCATGCAGAAGCCACTGCCTCCCATACCAACTCTGCACGGTTTGGCCGTATGGTTAAGACAAACCGTGCACCGCCCGTGTGGCTTCATTTTTTGAACCAAAACTTCATTTTGAGTTCACCCGACTCTCCAATACGTCACCCTTAACATTATAACCACTAAAATAATCAAGAAAGGGTTACATACCAGAAAATGGGGGTACTACATTCTCCCCACTATTGGCCTTTCCATCCTCAGAAAGTAGAAACCCATCGGTTGCATGAATGTTTTCTGGCCACTGCTCTTTCATTTCTTTATTGCGTTCCCAAGTCTCTTCCTGAATCTGACCATGCTTCCATAAAACCCATACTAGACCGATAATTTTTCCACGCAAGACATTATCTTGCCTATCCACAATCTGTACCTGTATATGTATCAACGAATCATATGTCTCTATGTCAACATGATCTTATTTGTTCACATAGTCAGGATCGGGCTAATACTTCTTCAACTTAGATACACGGAACACATTATGCACTACACTGAACCGTGGTGGTAATGCTAACTGATACGCCACCACACCAACCAATTCCAGTATCTCAAAAGGGCCTATATATCGAGGAGATAATTTGACCTGCATTCCAAAACGACATTGTCCAAGCCGTGGATAGATTCTCAAAAAGACATGATCACTCACCGCAAATGACAATGGTCTTCGGTGATGATCCGCATAAGATTTATGATGACTTTGAGCCATCTCCATCCTCTTTCTAATCAATTGGATCTTCTCCGTTGTTTCTTGGACAAGGCTCGGCCAAACTAGTGATGTCTCACATGTTTCCACCCAACAAAGTGGAGAATGACAATGACACCCATACAATGCTTCAAAAAGAGCCATATGTATCGAGGCTTGATATATGTTATTGTATAAGAACTACACTAAGGGTATATGATACTCCCATGATCCACCAAATTCCATTACACAAGCCCAGAACTTGTTGTCCAACGTTTGTATCTTCCGCTCAAATTTCCCATATGTATGAGGATGATACGCCGTACTCATCGTCAACCGAGTCCCTAGGACTTGCTGTAATGATATCCAGAAATGAGATTTGAACCTCGAATCTCTATCTAAGATGATAGAAACTAGTACCCCATGCCTTTTTACCACTTCTTGGATATAGATTTTTGAATGTTTTCCACCATATGAGTTTCACGAATCGGGATGAAATGGGCCGACTTGGTTAGATGATACACTATCACCCAAATGGAATCGTGTTTCCGGACCGTTCCTGGAAGACCTATAACAAAATCCATTGCTATCTGATCCCATTTCCATACTGGGATAGGTAAATATTGTAACATACCAGATGGCCGCTGATGTTCTGCTTTAACTTTCTGACATGTTAAACACCTTGAAACAAATTCGGCTCCCTTCCATTTCATGCCGCTCCACTACAATTGTGACTTCAATGCCTTATACATCTTCTATGTACCCAGATGTACAACACATCTTGAATGGGGGCAAGCACGAAGGAGTTGTTCCTGACCAGTTAAAGGTACATCCATCCGATCTTGAAATAGAAAAACTGAACTACTATCCAGCTTCCATCCCTCAATTGTATCCCCACCATTGAGTTTTGAACTCATTACAACACAGTCTACACTGGATGCCTATGCCTCCTTTACTATCTCCACCAAATCAGAATCAAGAGCAAATGTATTGAAAAAAGAAACGTCAACTTGGTATTAAAATTCCACATGCATGTCGGCCAAAAATGAAATAAATTTCCACTCATCTAGAGCTTCTTTTGCCAACAGAGCATACGACTTCTTGCTTAATGCATCGACCACCAAATTTCCCTTACCCAGTGTATACATTTAGTCAAATTTGAACATTTTAATATACTTTATCGATCTCCTCTGCCTCATATTCAAATCTTGCTGTTAGAAAATGTGTTTCAAGCTTTTGTGATCCCTAAACACAGTAACTTTCTCACCAAAGAGATAATGTCTCCATGTTTTCAAAGCATGGATGACTGCAGCCATCTCCAAATTATGTGTTGGGTAATTTTTCACATGCACCCTCAACTTCCTTGAGACATAAGCAAACAAATGGTCTCCTTGCATGAGAACACAACCCAACCCTATTCGTGAAGCATCAAAATACACCACATACCCCTATCCTGATTCCGAAAAAATCAATATGGGTGCTGGTGTAAGGTGAACTTTCAACTCATGAAAATATCTCTGACATTATTCAGTCCATTGAAATTCACTTTTCTTCTTTTTCAATGCTGTCATAGGCGAATCTCGTCATGAGAATTCATGGAAAAAGTGTCGGTAATAACCAGCTAGACCTAGAAAACTTCATATTTCAAAGACGATTTTCGGTGGTTTCCAAGAATGAACAACTTCTATATTTTCTAGATCCACTGAAACACCTTTTTCAGAAACAACATAGTCGAGAAAATGTACCTCTTATATCCAAAAATCACACTTTGATAATTTGGCATACAACTTGTGGTCTCACAAGATTTCCAACACTATCTCCATGTGTTGCTCATGCTCATCCCTTGTCCTTGAATACACCAATATGTCATCTAGAAACACCACAAAAAAAGAATCCAAATATCACTGAAATATATGATTCATCAATTCCATAAAGACTGTTACATAATTTTTATGACCAAAAGGCATGACTACAGATTCGTAGTGTACATATGTGCTTCTTAAGGCTGTCCTCGGAATATCCTCCTTCTGAACTCGCAACTACTGATATCCTGACCGCAATTCAGTATTAGAGAACAACTGAGCTCCCCTAAATTGATCAAATAGTTCATCAGTTCATGGAAGTGGATATCTATTCTTTATCATAACTTGGTTAAGCTGACGATAATCAACACACAGCCGAATAGTTACATCTTCTTTCTTTACAAACATAACTGGTGCTGCCCATGGAGACACGCTTGGGTGAATGAATCCCTTGATTTCCAGCTCCCCTAACTGCACATTCAATTCCTTTAACTTTGTTGGTTCCATCTTATAAGATGGAAGTGAGATAGGAATGGTCCCCAGAAAGAGATCAATCGTAAAATCCACTTCCCTTAGATGTGGTAACCCTGAGATGTTTTCATGAAAAACATCAGGAAATTGACCCACCACAACTGGAAAACTATTTTCCTCAATCTATTTCATTGATTCCAAAGTCAACGCTTCCAATTGGTGAGATATAATTCCCACCATTGGTGCCAAAAGATCTTTTCACTTTTCTTTTCCATCCTCTCTCCTCCGAAGAGATGCTAAATGCCATCCTCAGTCGTGAACCTAATCATTCTTCTATAACAGTCGATGTGAGCGTTAATCCTTGTTAACCAATCCATACCCAAGATTACATCATAGTCATCCATATCCAGCATAGAGAAGTCCCATTTCTATTCAAATACATCAACAGTTATAACACATGCTCTACACACAAAGGCTTATCATTATCTTTCACCAAGAGGGGTTTGCAGTTTCAAGACAGAAGGCATCATTTCCAGTTTTAAACATAGAAAGTCAACAATACGAGAAGAAATGAAGGAATGTTTTTCACCAATATCAAAATACACATGCACAAAGGTCGAATTCAAAAGAATCGTACCTCTTACTGTTGATGGTCCAGCCTGATCATCCACAATCGTCTGATTAGCTTCATACAATTGCTTCGTTGTTGCACTGTTCTCCTTGATGCCTTGCTGAGACTCCCCTGGATGAGGAGTCATGATATTCTTGGAATCACCATAGCTAGCTCTATTATGTGGACGAGACTGACTCTTCTATCCTCGTCCTGTCGAAGCATACGATGCTTGTGACACATGGGAAGTGTCACGTGCACCCGACCTCAGAGAATTTCTATAATATCACTGTAGATTCCTCATTTACTAGCAATTGTGACATTGTCTAGGTTGCGCCGTCCACTCTCGATTTATGTGATCAATAAAGCCACATTGAAAGCAACCTAATCTGCTTTGGAGTCATGGAGGAATATTCACTGATCCAACCATCTGGTTCGGATTAGCACTCCCACCTTGAAAGAAGGTTTCCCTCTAATGATTGTTCCCAGCATTAGATTTCCCACTTGTTGGCATGGTTATCATAATAATTTTCCCTCCCATAACTCCCGAGATGTCTCATTCAGCTAAAATAGATTTGTTTACCATTTCCGTATAATCTGTAATACAGATCACAACTATATTCGAGCGAATCTCCTATCGCAACACTGATTCAATGATGTGTGCCTTCAGTGACACACATGCAACAAATTCTGGTGCATTGTGCACTAAATTCATGAATTTAGCCGCATAATCCATGACAGAGAGATTCTCCTACTTTAGGCTGAAAAAGTCTGTCGTCCTCTGGATCTTGATCGTGTGGGGATAGAATTTTTTATTGAACAACTCCTCAAATTCCTCCCAGGCTAGGCCTTGATCCTCCCTAGCCTGCACCACTAGCTCCCACCACTGTCGTGCAAGATCCTCCAGCATATACGTCACCAACTTTAATTTCAGTTCTACTGGTGTGCCTATCAAATTGAAGATATGATTCATTTTATTAAGCCACACATCTTCCCTTTCTAGTTCAGAGTCACCCCAGAAGATGGGCGGATTCTGCTTCTATAACTGGAAGGAATGGTCTACATGCGTTGACTCATTCCTCTGATTCACCATGCCCACAGCCTGGAACGCGTGAATGATACTCTGAACCATATCTTGGTTCACACGTGGTTCAGGTGCGACCACATTATCCGCAGCCTCTTCCGTTTGGTTTCTACGATGCCTAATGTGTTCCATTTTCTATACAAACAACACACATCGTTAGTCTCACATCCTTGAAATGGAAGGCTTAACATTTCAATTTCTATCAAATCATCATCACATTATTGTTTTCCAACCATCAAGGGTTTTCACATGTTCAACCATTTTAGAAAACATCCCACTTGCTTTTTGAAAATCCACGCATTTTCAAAATACACCAAATATCCACTTTTCAAAATAATTCATTTGAAAATCAATTTCTGCATTTATCAAAAAATTTCACCTTGCCCGAAATCATAAATCATTCTTCATAATGAGATATGAAATCATAGTGGGAAGTCATTCCTCTATAATGCATGTCATGATCATCTCATTGGCCAATCCAATGAAAATGATATTTCCAAGATTTTAGAAGTGTATCCAAAACACTTATGTACCCAACGCCCGGGTAACATGAAGTTCAGCATAAACGGGTTAGGTACGTCCTTTTATGATATAAATTTCATGTTCCGTCAATCCTACTCTTGTCTATGATTGCAATCCCAGAAATGGATGAAAAGAAATTTCAACTCCATGACTGAGAACATCGATTACCACTTGTTAGGAAAGGATCGAACAAGCTGACACCATTTGAAATGACCCACCAATTCTCATTGGCTTGAGAGTACAATGAGTCATTACTAGGCCTCAAGCGACATCCCCAAGGTGCCTAAGGCTGAAAATAAATACCGAAGGGTTTCAAACAAGTGGGGGAACATTTACCATTTTTGAACATCCATAGAACCAATAGTCATAACCAAACCAACAACTAAATGATGCATGTTAATAGCTAAGACAACTCAACCATTTATTTTATCATAAACAAACCAAGATCACCACAGTAGAAACCAACACTCAAAGATCAAAGTAAACAACGGAATGAAAACTCAAAGACTATATGACAACAACCCAATTACAGGCTCCACAAGCTCCATGCTCAAACATCATCAACTGTCCCAAGTATCATGAAGAAGTGCTCTAACCATGTGACACATTACCTTTGCCACATACCTGTACATGACAACTGCAAAAGCACCAACGTGCCAAAGCCGGGGGTGAGTAATGAAACTAAGTAGGTTTTCCCCAATGACTTCCCAACCCATGCCCCTAGGATAAAACTTGTTAGCACATTTATATAAAACAATTTATATAAAAAAACTCCAAAACAGTTCACAATATAAAAAGATCCATGTCAAAACCATTTTCCAGCAAAAACAATCATTCTCATGAAATGTAGCCAAGCAATGTTCCCAATCAAATTCCCATTTCCATTTTAGCACATTAATTCCACTTCACAAATCCACATAACCAACCATACATGAAAACTGGACCTCCCTATACTCGCGAGTGGTGAGTTATCCTTCCACTAAGCCGTCACTTAGTGGAATACATTGACGGAGGTACTTCACGACATTATCCGTCCGAACATAATGATGGGGGAACTTCTCACCCTTATCCATCCCAAACATTTGATGGGGGTACTTCTTGCCCTTATCCATCTCAATCTATATTAACACACACCAAAACCCATGAAACTCCATGCCCAAAACCAAGTGTGTTCAAAAACATTCAATAAAGCATCATCATTTTTATTGAAAACCATTTCTCTCAAGTAGCAAAACTATAGCCAATTTAAAATCACTATATTAATATTAATTCAACAACAACTTTCCAAAAACAAACAATTTCCATCACTCGTTACCAAAAATTGGTTTCAACCATTCTTTCACAACAGATAAAAAACCATTTCAATTAAGGAAAACAATTTGAAATAATGCCTTCAAGTTCTATGAAAGGGGAATCGAGAGTGAAGCCACCTACCTCAAAAAAAGGTGAAACCAAGAAATGGATAAAGAACGCTCAAGAACACCTGGTCAAATCTCCATGAATCCTCCTTAGATCTCTTCTCCTAACACATCCAAGACCAAATGTCATCATATTTGGCATCCACACACTTATATCTACCCATATCAGGCATAGATCTAAGAAACAGAGAGAAGGCGAGAAGTAGATCTATGTAAGTCTATGAAACCATTCAAGAACGAAAGAGAATGGTCACATACTTCAAGGATCGGGCTTAGATTCTCCAATAGAAGCCTTCTGATCACCTCCATAACAATGGGAGAACCCTCTTTGACCTTAGGAGAATCAATATCCCGAGTTAGGGCCACATAGGAGCTTTAATGAGGCAATTAGAGGAAAAACGAGTTAGATCCACAATTTAAGGATCCAATTTTAAGTGACCGCACGGCTAGTCTGCACAGTTTGACAAACCGTGTACTAAAAGTCTATTAGCTACTCCCTTGGATAACCTTCTCGCATGGTTTGGCCAGACGGTTAGACAAACTGTGCGCCGACCATGCGGATGCCACTGCCTCCCATACCAACTCTGCATGGTTTGGCCACATGGTTTAGACAAATCGTGCACCGCCCGTTCGGCTTCCCTTTTTCCGCCAAAACATCATTCCAAGTTCTCCCTACTCTCCCATACGACACCCATAACATTATAACCATAAAAAAGAATCAATACAGGGTTACATACCAGAAATCGGGGTTACTATACATGGTGACATAAAAGTCATAGAATAAAAAAAAGAACATAAATTTATGACATCAGAAGAAAACATCATGGAAATATCTGAATATGTTAGCCAAAAAACATTACATCAGAAACATAAGAAATTGATGTCTACCAAAACATCATAACATACTATTCATAGGATCAAATCCCATTAACTAAACAAAAAATATCCTTAAATAAAATGATACCCAATTCATTTAAGTTATTATGATGTTTTTCCCACCAATTACATTTATATAATGTTCATGCCTCAGTGTTCCACATAGATCATACAACAAAATAATTCATTTTAACAATTTGAACCCCATAATTTAGGAGTGTGGGTTACATACATGGATGTATTAAATCAGTACTGGATAGTTACATCTTAGTGAATACACTTCAATTTAATTTGGGGTGGGTATTCAATAATCAAATATTTGTCATGCAATAACAAATAATAATATTAGTAGAAAAATGGTTCCACATAAAGATTCATTGAAGGCTCTGAAGAGAGTGAAATGGGATCTATCATTACATGTAAATTACAAGGATAAAAATGTTTTGTGTTAATAATATATCTAATCAGAAATAGTGAAAAAGGCATTATACAACTAAAATTATTTAATTATGTTGATGATTAGAGGATCAATTACTCTGTGATGGTGTTTATAAAAGCATGGGAGAATCATTTTAATATATTAGGAACATGTTGGTAGGTCCTTCATGAAATAAATCGACAGAAACTTCATGATTAATGGGGGATTAGTGAAGGGGAGTGGAAGGTCAGTTATATATTTATAGAAAAATAGACCAGGTTATTTATTAATTTTTAGACAAATTCTTTGGGCTCTATATATTAAATTAATCCTAACCAATATGTATAACAAGGTTTTTTAACATTGTTTCATCCAATATGTATTTGTATAAATTATTTTATATGCTAATAAACCTAACTCATAAAATTAATTCTATTGGTGATATAGAAGTGAGTGCTCATTATAAAGAATTGATTTTAAAACCTAATATATAATATTGGTTCTTCATGATTCAAAAATCATTTATAAAATCCTTTTAATAACATCAAAATAAATTATTTTAAAGGGGAAGATATATTTGTTCATGGATTCCCCTAATACCATTTATCACATCACATATAGTAACATATGATTTTGTAATACATACTCTATATTTATACAATATTTAATTTCAAATGGTAAATTTGACTCTCACAAAAAATTATGAAATATATCACAATTAGATAAATTTTACAGGTAAATTTTTTTCAAAAAAAAAACATGTGTACCAAATTAATTTTATTATTATGGGAATATTCCTTTCTAAATAAAAATAGATATTTACTAAAAAATAAATGTTTTGTAGACACTATTATGCTTATGTATTTCATAAAAATTAAATTGTACATAAATTAATTCTATTGTAATTTATATTAAAATAAATATAATTTAGTTATAATATTTTATTAAAATAATTTTTTTAAAAAAATTAATGAATTTATAAAGGAATTTGTCTTAATGAAAAATATTTGTTTCCCACAAATTAAAATTTTATTTCATCATATTAAAATCTAATTATTTTTAAACTCTATATATATAAACATATATTAAGTTATAAAAAATGTGGAAAATTAAAATAATTATTTTATTAAATTGGAAAATCTAAAAATTCATTCTATTGTGGTCTAGATACATAATCCTATGTTACACCAATCAATACCATATGTTTGAGGTATGTCATGTTGGGGAACTCCTCAGGTGCTCTAATAAAGAGGATTTGGTCTTTAATAATGAAAAGATTTAATTTCTATTGTAAAAGGTTTCATTCCTGATTTTTTTTTTCAACTTGGTCATAGTCTAGGAAAATTCCCAGTGACTCTATATCCCTCATAAGCTTGGATAAATGAGATTTATTGGGTATAGCCCTACTAGTGGATTCCACCGCTCCATCCATTTCTGAAAATTATACTTTTTTCATGACAATTAATATATTCTAATCATATCAACCATTGTACCATGGATATGTCATCAAAGGTTATGACATATAATTTCCATTTAAATCTTATTGTCGATATTTTATTATTAGTATAAAATATCAAAACTAATGAATATTTTATACATAAAAATTCTATATTATAAATAAATTATTGATAAATATGGGAATTTCATTAATAATATCTTGGGTCATAACATTCTTTCAAAATTTCAAAAAATAATCCCACAAATTTTTTATTTCACACACTAAGAAAGGTAAGGATACGTATGTTTCAACACATCATCTAGTTCCCATGCAGCTTGATTAATGTTTCAGTTTCACAATAACACTTTGAATAGGTGATTTGTCTTGTTTTTCATATCATTTTTCCTCTGAACAAATAAATCCACTTGTTTGTCCTCAAATAAAAGATCATTCTTCAATGAAACAACATCTAGATTCAGTACATGCGATGGGTCTAGTGTGTACTTCATCATGTGGGTTTCAGGAAACATATCTGTACATTATATAGTTAAGGTAAGAGGGATAGTTTCTAGTCCGCTGTTCGAAAGTGACTAAGAATATCAAAGGGTGAAATGTATGATGGAAAAAAATTCCATTTTTCCAAAACCTCATGAATTTTATCCCCTATACTATACTGAGGAACACTTATCTAAGGAATCATTGTCCAGGTCTCATCAAGTATTTTCATCATAACTGTTATATAACATCCCATGTAAATAAACAATATGATATATTCATATTTATTAATTTTTTAAAATTATATATTAATTTTAATATAATAGGGATTATATATTCGATGGAGTACCTGTCATGAAATAATGCGGTTCTTCAAAAACTCATGTTGCACACAAGGATATGAAATTCTGAAAAATAATAATATAATATTATTTAAAATGGTAGTTAACATCTGGACATTGTATTGGAAAGAATGAACAGAATTAACTAATCTATTATTGTACATTTTTATAAATGTTTTTACATTTATCCAATAAATGTTAGAGGCTTAAAATGTGAATGAATCCAATTTTAACCCTAAACTCTCTAATATTCTTTAAATCGTCGATTCACATCCTTTTGATGTCAAACCCTTTTTAAATATAGTTTTTTTCACTTTTATATGTTCCATGTGACATAATAATATTTTTATTTATAATCGAGACATTATAATTTACATTGGATGAAAATTTAGTATTTTTCTAATAATGTTCGTTTTTTAAGAATAGTGAAAAATACTGCAATTTACTTCAAAAATGCCTTTTCATCTAATTTATTGATATGGTTATATTTTTCTTTATATTGGTTTTAAAGATTAATTGGATTATATTTATACCATTAAATCTGATTTTGGTCATTGGATGTAATTTCTCCCATAAATTGGACATAAACAAAAGTCAGTATTTTGATAGGTATTATTTTAAAAAAACACGCACTTTGTTTTGACCACGGGAATTAATTTAAAATTAATTTCTACCACTCTTATGTTTGGAAATTAAAAAAATGGATTATATATTTGGAATTAGGAGTTCGAAATTGTTTAAATTAATAACTTTTATTTTTAGACATTATGAATATTTATTTCTGTAAATATTTCATTTACCATGGTTAAAGCGTAAATCTGCTAAATAATGGTATCAAATAATTTTATATCAATAGTAAATTACCCATAAACTTCCATAACCCTATTGGATGAGATATTTCCGACCATGGCCATACTTGAGTCGATTTTGGGACCCCATGGAGTCACTTGGGAGTGATAATGATACTTTATATTAAATAATTTAAAGTACAGACAAAAATAACATAAACATGAACCTTTTTACTAAAACAATATTAATATGAGGATGAATAAGTGATAAATTTGACTATAAATACTAAATGGAAAGATAAAAATATTTCCTTCATCATGGTGTTTTATTTATAATTTTTATACATTAAATAAATAAATTTAAATATGACACAATTGTGATGCAGTAATTGTTTCATTAATAAAGGGTTCAAATAAATGATATTATAAATATTAAAATAAATTTATTATAACCTTTTTATGACATCCACTAATTTAATAGATTAGGATGCCTTATTATATTTTAATTAATGAATTATTTTCAAAATAATCGAGTTGTTTTGTATTTTTTTAAAAAGTCACGATATAAATAGTATTAAAATTGACATAGGAGTTTATAAATGAATCCGTATTTTATTAAATGATATAATAGTTCTAAAAATATAAAATTCATCCAAATGACATATATCATTCTAAAAATGACATTAATGATCTGTTCTGGGTTTCTTTTCATTTTATTGTAAATATATTAACCATATAGTATGAATATATAAAGGGACATGGTATAAGATAAATAAGTTAACAAATAGTTAAATAAACAAATAAGGATTAAAAAAATATTAAAACCCTATAAAATTATTAATGGATGATTTTATTTCGACTTAAATGCACCCTATCATAGAATTAAATAAGTTTTGGACCTTTTTAAATAGATAATAATTTTATAATAAAAATAATACTTTCAAACATTCCTAAAAAGCCCCTCCTCCCTCTTATAAAAAGCAACCACCTCTATCCCATTTCACACACCTCTCTAGCCCCTTGTCTCTTACAAACTCTATTCCAATAAGCTCCAAAAATCCCTCTCATTCACATAGAATACTTACCTTAAGAATATGTCACTTCAAGAAGCCTTTTGGTTCAATCTAAAGGGAGTTACCCAATTTAAAGGTAACTTCTTGCCTCAAGTTATCTTTTTTTTACATCTTCACTCACTATTCCCTCATTATTCTATGATTATATAAAAAATTATCGAATATATACTATGTTGTTTTTATGATAATTATTCAAACTAAACTTACACAGACCTCAATCTAATGGATAAAACATACTGTTTCTGTGTACGATGAACTGCTACCTCACAAAATGATGATTGTTCGATTTTCTCCTAGTGCCTCTCATGGTGGCCAGTATGATGACACTGTATTTATAAGTTATATATATTATATTTATATTTTCCTTATGATTTTTTATTTTTCATTTATATCATACCTTTATGGTTTCCATAATTGGTAAATATGATAATTTCATTTAAGCAATTGCAGACTACCTTCCCCTCAATGTGATATGACCCATTCATGCCCTAAGTGGATTGTATAAAGGATGGTATTACGGAAATTATATACGATATTATACTGGAATTATAATATACCTCTGTATCATTAGGTTTTCATTCTATTAAATATAGAATAGAAATGAAATGAGCGTTCATGTTTACGTACGGATTAACATTTCCATGAACGGTGCATTTCATTTATTATCTACATATGTTATGTAGTATTATAAATACATATAAATACTAGATATTTATGATATATATGATTTCTAATTAATTAAGATCATTCTGGTGATTATTTACTTTCTACTACAAGGAAAAAATTCCAATTTAATAAGTCTATTCTTCACTGAAATACCAAATATCGACAAAACAATGATTATTATCTCAAATGATTATGTATTGTTTATAATGTGGTAAAAAGTAATATAAAAGGAATAATAAAATTAAAAATGTTCTTAACCAAGTATAATTTAACATTAGTTTCTTTGCTTGGAGATTAAAGAACGAATGAGTCATGTCGGACATGAGGTAAGGGACTTCGTCTCAATCTCATTTCATTGAGGCGTATATTGATTTATACACAACAATATTTTATATGATGTATAAACCCATTTGATTTTTACATTTATTCAAAATAAATCTTTTTTATCTAAATTTTTTTATAAATTAAAAAAAAGGAATGTTTCTTTTTAACGTATGTGGGGACAACGACATTTTTTCCTCTGTGAGTATTATTTGATCTTTGGATTCCATAACAAGACGTAGTATTTTTTAAAGGAAAACAAATACCATAAACTCTTTTACGTATTTTGGTATTGATAATGGTTTTGATTATCTGTTGATTATGTCAATATATATAAATTTTATATTGTGATTGGAATGTTGAAATGTTATCTTTCATTTATCCTTGTTTAATGTGTTATGATTATGTTATGGTTCATGGGAATTGTTTACGCATCAAGTGGTTCCAAGATAAACCATGGGTGGGTGAGCCTGAGATAGCTTCCCAAATCATTAGGTAATGTGATAGAAGAAAACGTTAATGTTTCTCCTAATTTATTTATGGAATATACTATGATGGGTATTCCAAATGTAACTCCCTATGTAGCTGTGAAAGCTACGATATAAGTTTGTTATAGAAGCCAAATTTACCTTTATGATTTATGATTTATATGTGTTACTCATAAATATTATGATTTTATGAGGTGTGTTAAATATCTTATGTTCTGTATGTATTGATGGAATAATTTTTTCTTTCATTATTTGATTACACTTATTGATATTTTAATGTGTATCCCATGTTTTTGAAATGTTTTTTATAGGGTATAAAGAAAGGTAAAATAAAGGAATAATTCAAGAAGATTTATATCAAGAATATAATGTTTTATTCTTTTATGAATTTTTATTTTATTTAAAAAAGGACACTATGTAAATGTGTGTAATTTTTAATATTTGATATGTAATTTAATAGTTATGGACTAATTCTCAAAAACAATAAACTTGATAAGATCAACAATGTGAATTATTAAAATAATTAAAGATTAAGTAATGTTTAAGGCTGGGGATTTATAGTTGGTATCAAATGATGGTTTAGACAACTTTATGAGTTGATATATTGTAAAATTAATATCAATAAATTAATTTATAGACAAATTGAAATGATATAACATTTACATATTACCATGCTTCCTTGCCTAATATATTTCGGTGTTTTGTTTGGTTTTCAATAGAGGAAACACGGAATCTATAGTGGGACATCATCAGGAGGAATAAAAACGTACAAATCAGCAACCTGATATGGTCGGAATCAAAACTGAATAGTTTTTTGCAGTTATGGAACTGTTTATTCAGGCTATAGAAGGTGATGAAAACCATGAATGATATTAGTCCGATCAACCACAGTGGAACATGTCAGTAGAGAAGCATTTCATGAGCCAAAATCCACCATTATTCAAAGGTTCATCTGACCTTATGCAAGATGAAGGGTGGATTAAAGTACTAGGGAATATTTTTGATTTAATGGGTTGTTCATAACATCTAACTGTTTGTCTCTCTATTTATATTTTTGAAGGTGAATCGAATTAGTGATGGTTGATGGTGAAAAATATTAGGGATAATGAAGAGATTGATTCTCTTGATTGGGATGAATTCAAAGGTATGTTTCTTGATAAATATTTTACTAAGGTGGTTCATCATTGGATGGAAAAACAATTCTTGTAATTGAGGCAGGGGGATGACTCAATGGCTACTTTTGAAGCAAAGCACACTCAACTGGAAAGGTATGCTCCAAATTTCATACGTGATCTTGATAGTAAAATCAATCATTTTTACTGAGGAGTAAAGCCAATATATCTATGTAAATTAGCTTATCATGAGTTCAAAAGTTATGAATTACTTGTTCTATATATGTAGAAGGTGGAAATGGTGTTTTTTGATGATCAGGTGTTCTTTGAAAAAGTACAGAATAAGAGGATGAGGTGGAATACAAATGAGAAGAACTCTTAAAAAAAGACTGATGGTAATAAACATATTTGTATAGTTTGTGAAAATTGTGGTAAAAATAATTATGAGGAATGAACTTTGAATTCTTGTATGTGCTAACGATGTGGTAAAATGGGACAGAAGGGTTATAATTACACTAAAAAATATCATGGTAATGGTAAGATAAAATCTGATTTTTTGTCAGTAAAATTTTTTAAGTGCAAAAGAATGGGTTATTATGAAAATGAGTGTCCAATGATGAACCCGAATGATGGAATGATGTTGAGCTACAAGAAGAATGGGGGGGGGGGGGTTAAATCAATTTCAACTACATCAGAAGATGTTGGGCCATCGAATGAAGTAGTACCATGTACACTAATTTTTTATTCAGATTATGCCAATGTGTTGTTTGATTCAGGGTCTACAAATTCTTTCATTTCTGATAAAATTTCTAGTAAATTGGGAATTCCATCTAAATTTATGAATCTTAAATAAATGGTAAAAACACTAGGAGTAAATATTGAGAAAAAAAAGAAATTATATGAACCTTCTTTTCCTTGTGTGTGGAAATAATCTACATGCAAACCTTATTTGTTTGCCTCTAGTAGAGTTTGATGTTATTTTGGGTATTGATTGGCTTTCCGTTTATCATTATAAGATTGACTTTAGAGATAAAGAGGTTTATTTTAAGAAATAATTTTAGTTTGTGTACAAGAATGAACAATTACTTTTGATAAAATATTAGGATGATGAGAAAAAATTAAAATATGAAAATGAATGTTACCTTACATATATTTTTGAAAACAAAGGAATTGTAAATATTAATGATGTGCCAGTGGTAAATGAGTATCTTGATGTTTTTCCTGCTGAGTTTTCTGGTATAATACCTAATCGGGAAGTTGAATATACTATTGACTTAGAACCTAATACTAATCCAATTTAAAAACCCATTATCGAATCGCACAAATTGAACCTTTAGAGTTAAAGAATAAATTACAAGATTTATTAGATAAATGATTCCTTTGACCTAGAACACTGCCATGGGGTTCTTCTATCTTGATTGTTAAAAATAAATATGGTTCAATGAGACAATCGATTAATTATAAATCATTGAATAAAATAATCGTATAGAAAAAGTATCATTTTCCTCATATTGGTGATTTGTTTGATCAGATCCAGTGAGCTAGTATTTTTCAAAGATTGACTTTAGGTGAGGGTACCATCCATTGAAATTAAAGGATGAAGACATTTCGTTGACTGTGTTTTGTACTAGATATGTCAATTATGATTTTTTTTTAGGACTTTGGGATAACCAATGCACCTGTTGTATTCATGGATCTTATAAATAGAATATTATGTGAGTTATTAGATAAGTTTGAGGTTTTGTTTATTGATGATATTTTGGCTTATTCCAAAAGTAATGTGGAACCTGATAGTCATTTAAGGGTTTTATTTCAAACAGTAAAAGAAAAGGAACTTTTTGAGAAATTCATCAAGTGTGAGTTTTGGTTACAAAAAATTTCATTCCATGGTTACATTGTTTCAATAAATGGAATAAATGATGATCCTGCTAAAACAAAATATATTGAAGAATGGCCAAGACCCAAAAATATAATTCATATCCATAGTTTTTTTGGTATAGAAAGTAATTACTGGAGGGTTGTTGAAACTTTTTCATGGTTATCTAGCCCAATGATTAAGTTAACATGGAAAGGTGTTATGTTCATTTGGTCAAAATAACGTGAGGATTGTTTTCATGAATTTAAAAGAAAATTGGGGAATGCTCTAATTTTGGGATTGCATTCCAGAAATGGTGAGTTAGTTATATACAATGATGCTTTCTTGAAAGGAATTTTTTTATCCTAGTGAAAAATAACCAGGTAATTGCTTATGCTCCATGTCATTTGAAACCTTATGAGTTAAATTAACCTACACATGATTTGGAATTAGATTTTGTTGTTTTTTCTTGGAAATTTTGGAGGCATCATTTGTATAGATTAAAATTTGAAATATATACTGACCATAAAAATTTGAAATATATGTTTACTTAGATAAAATTGAATATGAGACAGAGTTTATAGCTTGGATTAATCAAGGGTTATGATTTCATGATTCATTACCATCGAGGAAAAGAAAATAATGTGTGTAAGGCTTTGAGATGGAATCGAAATGATACATTAACCTTCTTATGTCTGGAATAAGATCCTTTGATTAATGATTTGATGAACATTGTCATAAAAGATGTTGGTGGAAGAAATTCCTCTGTTTTGTTTCAGGTGTTAGTGAAAGCATCTCTATCAGACCAAATTATGCAAGAATTGAATGAAGAAAATGAGTCACGGAAAAAGTTAGAGTGGGTTCAAACGATTAAGCTGCCTGATTTTAACATTGAACATGATTTTATTTTTATATTTGAGTAGATATTATGTGTGCCTTGTGATTAACAATTGAATAAAGATTTATTATTTGAAACACATAGTTCTCCATTTTCAGTTCATCATATTAGTAATAAGATTTCATAGAACATTGAGAGTATTACTGGTGGGATGGAATGAGAAGAGATATTGGAAACTTTACTGTGAATTGTTTTCTTGTCAATAGGTTAAAGAAGAGAGGAGGTTACCAAAAGGGATGATTCAATCTTTACCATTTCCAGAGTGGAAATAAGAAAATATATCAATGGATTTCATTGTTGGATTACCAAAAAACATCTCTAGGTAACAAAAAAATCTGTGTTATTGTTGATCTATTTACTAAATGTGCTCATTTCATTTCTATTAAAGATACATAGTCTCTAGATCTACTTTCTCAGATGTATGTTAAATAGATTGTTAGGTTGCATGGAGTTACACTCTCCATTGTATATGATCATGATCCTAGGTTCGCTTCAATATTTTGAAAAGGAATTCAGACATCTTTGGATACTCAATTAATTTTTTTATAGTTTTTAATCATCAATTAGATGGGTAGTTAGAGAGAAAAATTAAGACATTAGAGGATATGATATCTTCTTATTCAATGGATTACTAGGGAAGTTGGGACCAACATCATTTTTTGGTTGAATTTTTTTTTATAATTATAGTTTTCATTCCATTATATATATGGATACATTTGATGCATTATATGGAAAGTGGTGTCGAAATCTATCTTTTTGGGATGAAGTATGTGAAAGGAAGTCGATGGGACTAAAATTTGTAGAAGAGATGGTAAAAAAAGATCAGTTAATTCAGAAGAACATGTGAACAACTATTAGAAACAGGAAAGTTATGAGGATAACTAGAGGAGGGATCGTTCATTTGAGGTATGTGATAATGTTTTTCTCAATCTTTCTCCATGGAAAAGTGTGATAAGTTTTGGTAAGAATAGAAAGTTTAGTCTGAGGTTTATTGGGCCCTATGAAATCCTAGAATAAGATGCACTAGTTTACCACAAAGATGATTTACTTCCCAAATAAACACAGGCACATAATTTTTTTCATGTTTCAAGGTTGATAAACATATATGTCAGATCCATATCATGTTTTGAGTCCATATGTAGTTCAGTTGGAATACAATATTTCATGTGAGGAATAACCAATGCATATTATTGACCATAGAGAGAAGGTGTTGTAGAATAAGGTAATTCTTTATGTAATGGTTTTTTAGAAAAACCATATGGAAGAAGAGGAAAAATTGGAATCTGATAATTCTATGAGGGATAAATATCCCCATTTATTTGATATTTGAATATAATTGCGAGGGCGTAATTTCCAAAAGGGGGGAATGATGTAACATCCCAGGTCAATAAAGATTATGATATCTTCATATTTATTAATAATGGTGAAATAAATATTTACTTTAATCTAAAGGGGATTCTATGTTTGATGGCTTACCTGACACACAACAATGGGATTCTTCAAAATCTCATGTTGCGAACAAGGCTGAGTCATACTAAAAAATAATAATATAATATTATTTTAAATGGTATTTAACACCAAGCCATTGGGTTGGTAGGAATGAAGAGAACTAACTACAATACGATTATACATGTTTGTTAAATGTTTTTACATTTTTTCAATAATAGTTAGAGGCTTAAAATGTGAATGAATCCAATTTTAAGCATAAAAACACTAATATTTATTAAAAGGTTGATTTACCACCTTTTGATGGAGAACCTTTTTTTAATATACTTTTTGACACTGTTATAGGTTATACATGAAAAAATAATATTATTCTTTATAATTTGGACATCAAAATTTACATTGGATGAAATTTTGGTATTTTTCAGATGATGTTCTTTTTTTTAATGAATAGTGAAAAATACGGCATTTTAATTCAAAAATGCCTTTTCATATAATTTATTTATATAGTAAGAATGTTATTTTAAGTTTTTTAAAAGATTAATTGGATTATATTTCTACCATTTAATATAATTTTGGTCATTTTATTTAATTTTACTATTAAATTGGATATAAAAAAGGTCAATTTTTTGATTGGTATTATTTCCAAAAAACATACTTTTTGGTATTGACAATGAGAATTAATTTTAAATTAATTTCTTCCACTTATATGTTTTGAATTTGGAAAAATGGATTCCATATTTGGAATTAATAGGCCCAAATTTTGTAAATAGGTAACTTTTATTTTGAGACATTATGAATATTTACTTTAGTAAATATTTTATTTAATATGGTTAGAGGGTAAATCTGGTAAATAAGGGTGATAACTAATATTATAAGAATAATATATTACCTTTTCACTTGTCCTAACCCTATTGGATAAGATATTCCCACCAAGGGAATACATGTGTCAATTTTGGGACCCCATGAAGTCACGTGTGAGTGATAATGACACTTTATATTAATTAATTTTAATTAAGGACAAAAATAACATAAAAATGAAACATTTTACTAAATAAAATTTTATATGGGTTTATATAAGTGATATATTTGACTATAAGTATTATTTTTAAAGAAAAAAATATTTCGTACATTATGGAATTTTATTTACAATTTTTGGTCATTTTATAAATAAATTTAATTCTAGCACAATGTTGACGATGTAATTTCTTCATTAATAAAGAATTAAAATAAATGATATTATAAATATTAAAATAAATTTACTTTGAATATTTTTATGCTATAGACGAATTTTATAGATTATGATGACTTTTTTTCTTTTAATTAATGATGTTATTTCAAAATAATAAATATTTTTTTTGATTTTTTTAAAAGTCATGATATGAATAGTATTAAAATCGACATAAATGTGTTTTTAAAATTATCAATATTTTATTAATTGAATAAATAGTACTAAAAATCTATAATTCGGCCAGATGAAAAATATAAAGTTTAAAATGTCATTAATGGTCCATTTTGGGTCTCTTTGTATTTTATGATAAATATGATAACCATATGTTATGAATATATAAGAGGGCATGGTTAAAGATAAATGAGTTAAAAATATGTTAAATAAAAAGAATAAGGATTAAAATAAATCTAAAACTTACCAAATTATTGTTGGATGATTTTATTTCTACTTATATGCACCTTATTGTATAATTAAATATATTTTGAAGCTTTGGAAAGTGAAAATCATCATATAATAAAATATGGCTTTCAAACTTTCAGAAAGATCCCCTCCTCCATCTTATAAAAATCCACCACCTATAACCCATTACTCACACATCTCAAGCCCCTTGGCTCATCCAAACTCTTTTATAATAAGCTACCAACATCCCTATATTCAACCTAGAATCTGTACCTTAGGAATAAGGCACTTAAAGATAAAATTTTGATTCAAACCAAAGTGAGTTACCTGATTTAAAGGTAATGTATTCCCTCCGGTTCTCATCTTTTATTTTACTTCTTCACGCCCTATGCTATTCTTATTATTTGTTTACATAACTATACTAGACACATAAATATAATAGGATGTTGTTATGATATTTATTTAAACAACACTTATATACACCTCCAACTAGTGGATACGAATATACTATTTCTGTGTACGACGAACTGCTACCTCATGAAACGATGTTTGTTCGATTATCTCGTACCACCTATCATGGTGTCCATTATGACGGAACTGTATTTATATGTGATATATATTATAATTAAATCATCTTTATTATTATTTTTTTTAATTTTTAGAATACCTTTATTGTTTCCATAATAGGTAAATACGATAATTTCATTTGAGGATGTGCGGCCTACCACCCCCTTAATGTGATATGACTCGTTAATGCCATACATGGAGGGTATAAATGATGGAATTAGTGGAATTATATATGATATTATACTTGAGTTATAATATAACTCTGTATCATTATGTCTTTATTCCATTAAATATGAAATAGAAATCAATGTATACTTCATGCATACTTATGACGTACCGTCTACATGAATGGTGCATTTCCTTTCTTATATCCAAATGTTATGTACTACTATAAATACATATATATACTAGATATATATCATATATATTATATCTAATTAATTAATATATTTTTAGAGATAATGGACTTTTGACCACCTGTACAATTTTTAATTATAAGAAGTTCATTTTTGACACAACTACCAAATATTGACAAAACAGACATGGATAACAAAAATGAATATGTAATTATTATAACATGGTAATAAGTATTATAAAACTAAAAAAAATCTGGATAAAGGTTCTTATGTATTTAGAAAATTACTTTAGTTTATAAATCTACAGATTAAAGAACGTACGAGTCAAGTTGGAAATAAAGTAAGGGACTTCATCTTAATCTCCTTTCATTGAGGCATATTTTGATTTATACATGACATTATTTTATATGGGGTATAAACACCTTTAACATTTAGTTTTATTCAAAGGGAATAATTTTTCTATGAAACTTTTTACTAAACAACAAAATGGAATGTATCTTTTTAATGTACGTGGTGACAACATCATGTCCGCTGCTGCGAGTATTATTCGATCTTTGGCTTCCTTAACATGCCATAGTGTTTTTAAAGGAAAATAAATAATATAAACTCTTTTATGTATTATGGTATTGAAAATGGTTTTTATAATTGATTGATTATGTCAATAAATAAAAATTTATATTTTGATTGAAATATTGAAATTTTATCTGTCCTTTATGATTGTTTTATATGTTATGATTATGTTATGGTTCTTGGGCATTGTTTATGCATACAGGTGGTTCTGTGATAAACCTAAGGTGGGTGAGACTGAGATAGATCTATAATTAATTGGTTAATGTGATAGAGGTAAAAATTCATGTTTCTGCTAAGAAATTTAAGGAATTTACTGTGATGGGTATTCCATTAGTAACTCCCTATGTAGCAGTGAAATCTACAATGTATGTATGTTATGGATGACAAAAGTTACCTTTATGAATTATGATTTATATGTTTCATTCATAAATCTTATGATTTCATGAGGTATTTTAAAGAGATAATGTTTTGTATGTACTGATGGAAAAATGTTTTCTTTCATTATTTTATAACCCTTACTGAGTTTTTTATGAACATCCAATGTTTTTGAAATGTTTTCCACATGGTATAAGGATGGGTAAAAGAAAGGAATAATTCAAGAAGATTTACATCAGGAAAAGAATAATTGATTTATTTTAAGAGTTTTTATTTTATGGAAAAATGTATACGTAGTAGAAGTATCTAATTTTCAATATTTGAGATTTAATGTAATAGTTATGGCCTAATTCACTAAAACTCCATACTTGAAAAGATCTTCAATGTGAATTATTAACTTAATTCATCATTAAGAAAATTTTAAGGCTGGGGCCTTATAAGTTATGTATAATTTGAGTGTTTTTTATATAGTTTTGAATGCATGAAAATAATTTTGAATATCTTAGATAATATCAGGTCCCACAAGATTCTTGTTTTTTTCATTATACTAGAATATTGGGTTCGTAAACCCATTTCCCTATGGAGCCTCAAATGATGTACTTTTAATAGTATAATATAAAACTACTGTTATATTATAACACCAATAGGGGAACATTATAATCTGGAAATCCCTAAAAATCCATTTAATATGATATTAGATTATCCTATAGAGTTTTAATTGTTCTTTATGACTGGCCATCTGTCTGAGGTTGATAATAAGTAATGAAACATAGATATGTATCTGATGATTATTGAAGGATCTTCTTGAACCTCTTGAAAAACCATATTTCTTAATTAGATACAATTTAATTATAACTCCATTATATCTTGCCAATAACATTAGTTATATCCGGAAAATTTAGTATTGTTTGAAATCATCTTTCATAAAAATAATATATGACAAATTTTTAAGGTGAAAAACTACTACCCATATAACTTTATTTGAATTAGATCTAATATATTTTAATATAGAAATTTCCTTTGTAATTTTTTAACATTTCAATGATGTTATGGGGAATAGAATCACCATGCTCTTTGACTTCCCTCATCCAGTCTGGACTTCTTAGAATTCCAAGCATCAAGATGAAAATTGGGTAATATACCCCTTCATGATATCCCAACAAAATATTTCTCCTTCAAATATATATACATCACAGAGAATTTTGGATAAATAAAAAATTATGATATACACGTATCATTTAGAATATCAATCATTAGATTTGGTTTTTATGGGACACATATTTGGGATCTAATACTTATAACTCCATCATTAGAAAAATTGATCGATGAAATATTCAAAACCTTTATTTGTATCCTCACCTCATCATTTTGGGACCCCTTGATCCTCTTAATAATGGTGGTTAAGAAATTGTTTGAGATATTTTGGAATAATATCCATTAATTATTTCCATTTATATACTTTTCATGTCCATAACTATTATATCCCCTTTAATCTACATCATGGATAGGGTTGTCAGATCCATTCCACCCAGAGCATCAACCATATATTTTTTCCCTACCATGATAGAAATGGATTGGGGAATCATAATCGTTTTTCATCTCTAACCTCTATAATTGTAAAATATCGATATCCATTGAGTGTTAATATATACAATTGGACTTTTTATCCATATATAAATTACACTTCTACCCATCGTTATTACATCCCCAATTCAATAATGTGATGATCATTATATTTGGTTCAAGAACATGTACATAGAAATTTTTATCATTGATATTAGGTGAAGGTAAGAAAAACCTCTCAATTTGTCATCTTTCATGATTACGAAATGAAATCCATTTTAGATTCATCATTACATATCACAAATCCATCCCCAATTGGGGGTAATGTTAGAACATGTTTTTTTGATAATCTTCTTCTTTTAATATCTAATGATAACTTCACCATAATCATTATATAAACGAATCACTCCCTTATGAGTTATAATTGTTATTGGTTCTGAAAATCATGATATCTTTCTCAAAAATCAGTAGTAGTACCTAGCTAATCTATGGATTCTACATATCTCCATCAAATATGTTGTTATACTATATCCTTGATTTTCTTTTGTATTATAATTATTAAGATATATACCTTTTTTAGTGATAAAATTCAATAAGAATGTTACTTTCTCCATGAAAAATGTTTAGTTATTGTACTTTTAAAAAAAATTCCTTCTATAATGTATTTATTTTAGCATTCCAATAATCATCTATTCCGTCATTTATTTTATAATATATATGAATATATTCACTAATTACTACCGATAATTTTACATGGTAATCCCTAAATACTATATTAATTAAGTCATTGAAAATTACAGGTGCATTAGTGGATCCAAATGGAATATCTTGAAACATGTAGTGTTTGTAACTTTTTTGATAATATGTATTAGGGATATCCTCTATAATAACTTTTAAAAATTATTATCCTGACAAAATATATGACATGGAGATTTATTGGTCTCTATATAGGTGATCGAACAAATCATCAATCTATGGAATATGCTACATATTCAATATCATGATCTGGTTGCACTCAGAATAATTAATGTAGAGGCACATTGGCCTATACTTTTTTATGATGAAGAGTATATGTGCACCGTGTGGTGAATCATAGGGACATATATTCCCTATATCAATATTCTACTACAGTTTCTTCTTCAACTCATGTTCAGTAGTGGCCATTCAATATAGAATAATGGGTTTTTGTAAACCCCTAGTTATAATATCATTTGAGAACTCAACCACATTGAATGTAGTATATCAGGAAAATTATTTAGGAAATTCATCATCATATTATATTATAAAGGGAATGTAATTAATGATGATCTCTTCCTTAGTATTACTCATTGGGCTAGATATTATTTTCCATATGGCCATAATATCTAGGAATGGTAGAATGAAAAAAATAATATTTTTCCTCCCCCTTATAGTGGTGTAGAATGGAAAGTCAAATCATAATATGGAGGTTAGTTTCCTTCTATCATCAATTTTTTATGACTTCACATCATTAATGTGAATCGATACCATAATTACATAAAATTACACTAATGATTGTATGACGAATTTTTATGGGATATTCATCCAACAAATATGGATAGAAGATTATTTATATAAATGGTATGATACAATGTCTCTATTTATTTTTGAAAAAATAGATGAGAATTTTTTCAATCATTATTAGAATAGTCCTACAAAAAAAATATAAGAAAAAAATGTGTAGAACAAAAATAAAATACTTCATTTGGAATCCATAGATGATTAAATAGTATATTTGTCACCATATCATTATCGGTATACACCACAATAGATTTTTATTGTACTATCTCAACCTTAATCTATAAAAAGTTGATGATTTTGAATTGGTTATCATCCCTAACCATTAGACCCATGAATTGATTTTAATATTTTTCATATTACATAGAGTTGAAATCTTGGAAAATTTATTAAGGATTGACTGGAGCATTATATTTTTAGTAATGTTGGTGGGTTTATACCATCTGAGTTCACAAGCTATGCACCATTTCTTCCCACACATAAATCATTCTTTGATTTCTTCAAAAATGTTTTGGGATTTTCTTACCACACTTTTGACTAGGGGGAGTTTGAATTTATTACCCATTTTATTTTTATCCATTGTGCCACGAAATTAAATACCATTATCTACATCATATATCCAGACCCATGGGACCCTTGATATTATTTGATTTCTATTTAAAATTTTGACATCCCATGAAACAATTTCCTCATATCCATCAAAGTCACAAATCTCTATATCCTTCATAGATTTTTATATTTCCCTCCAAAGATGTAGCCAAAATTACATTTAAAGGAAATGAAAATGATAAAGGAATATAATACATGTGTTGTTATGATTGCATCATAGTACCTTCAGATTCATTATAATTTTATTTATTCTAAGTAAATACCTCAACATTTTAAGGTGGAGTTTTAGAGAAAAATATTCATCGAAAATCATTTTTTTAATTATTTTCACTCTATCTATTTGATCGCATTCGTGGGATACCTATTTTTTAATCAATTTCCACCATTAATTAACTTCTATTTCCATATTATCTATATCTATAATTAATATTTATTTAATATAGATTCAAATAATAGGTAATTTCTTATAAATGAATTTGATAATCATTCCGTGATTAAGGGATCAAAAGATCCACTAAATGTCTACTTCATTTGTGGCATAATGATATTAATTGAATCGCTCCCTTAATTTTAAATATGTGAGTTATCCATGTTGTTAATATTTTTATTGTATAATAACATTTATTTGATAATTTATTATCATGATGTTATTGAAACCTTCTCCGAATGGGATCGTAATTTCATTTGGTTATCCATTATATTGCTAAACACAATGGTTTTTGATTTAGTTCCTCATATTCCACACCAATTTATAAAGAAGGAAAAAACTCCTGATGAAAATTTTAAAATCATTAATCATATAATAGTTAATCAATGTGAATGTAAATGATAAATTACAAATTACATACATTCCTTAACCTATTACTTTATATGAATAAATTTTGGTCATCCATTATCTATTTCTTAACAAAAATTTTAGTGGTAAAAGTTTCCCGTCATAATGGTTCATAAAAAGCTTATAAATTTACCAAATCATATCCCCTAGAAGATTTAATATTATTGAGAAACATGGCCTCTTCTTTCTACACTAGATGATGATTATGTCAAGTCCCAATGAGCAATTTTCATAATTTTTACCTCTATGTACAACTATTATTAATCCACATACACTTGTATTATCAATAAAAGGATTGGGTTTTCATTGAAAAAATGTACTCCGTACTTATAAATTGTTTTTTATCATCCTGTGTTTAGAATTTACCTTATGGGTTTCAATAATGTTTTTCTAACCCTAATACCAAGAATATAAAGACATTCCAATGATACCAAATATGAAAGACCATGACTTTGATAAACTACATTTTAGGGTTTGTTGTATATGGACAAGCTTAATAAAATACAAGAATATCACGGGGAATAATTTCTTTGGGAAACTGCATATAATTAATAATAACATTGAATAAGGATACATTAGTATTATATAAAAACTATACAACATTCCCTTTAAATTCATCAATATTCTAATGATTGGAAGTATAACCTAGGGATGTAACAAATAAAGGGTGACTTATAAGGCCTAGTAGGGGAATAATAACTGAATAACATGATGAATTTAATACATGTGATTTCACAAGAATATCATAATGATATAAAATTGATGAAATTCATAAACATCAACATCAGTTTATGATATAGGATGATAACATCTAACTAATATGAATGGGGAAATGACATAAAACTTGAAATCCTAAACCAATTTCTTATTTAAAAACCGTGAAATCATAACATAGTGCATTTAGAATAATCACCAATGCACCATATAGGGAATATAATGAGATAAAAACATAATCCAATTCATTAATGGGTAATAAAATTCCAACCCAACCCATCACATTTATATAATTAATATATGTTTTTTTTCCATATAGATCATACAACATTGATTTTCCATTAAAATTTTTCAAACCAAATTTTAATGAGTGTGGGTAAAATATATTTAATTCACAAATAAAATAATGACAGTGAAATCTAGGTGAATACCCTTGATTGGATATGGAGATCATTGTTCACTTCCTAAATGGTTTCCATGAAAAATAAAAATATAATTTAAAAAACATAACACTTGTTCCTAATGAAAAAAACAGGTTTTAATAAGAGTGTAATTTGGCATAACATTAATTTCATAATATGAGGATTGAAACGATGTATTTTAAAAAATATTCCATAGTATAAATTGGATACAAAAAGGACTAATTTATAGAAATTTGTTTAATAATGGGGAGGAGGAGAGGATCCCTTACCATGACTAGGGACATCTAAAATTTTGGGGGAGTATAATGAAAATATAGTAAAACATTTAGAGATAATTCTATAGGTATATTGAGGGTAAATTCATGGTTGAGGTATTTTGACTGTTGATGAGTGGATAACATAGTTTGTATTTTTTTGAAAATATAGGGTAATTCAATATTAATTCATAAACATTTATTTGGAAAATATACAATAATTTAATCCAAACCACAAAATAAATGTGTTTTTTACGATTTTTTATGGCGAAAAAGAGTGGAATTAATTATTATATAATTACATTATTTTAACTCCTTAAATTAAAACCATTTGTGATGTAGAATTGAAAAATGATTATATAGAATTTATTTTTAAAAATTAATACATAATATATCATTTGGATGATTCATTAATAATTTATCAAATTAATATCATAACATTAAACAATTATAGGGAAAACATATTTATATTCATGGATAACCTTAATACTATTTATTATATAAATTTTGTGATATTATGATTTTATCCCTCACACTGTATAATAATAATTTATTTAAATTTTACCCAAACAATTGAATATATAAAAAAATATGAAGAACACACCATTGGATAATTTAAAAATGATTATATCAAAAATTATATATATTTTATAATATTAATATTATTTGTATTATTATTTTTAATTTAAACTAAATTTACTTCTTTATAGAAAAGTAATTGTTTTTAGACTCAAAATACATTATGAACCTTATAAAAATTAAATTGGAGGACATTAAGTTATATTGATATTTAGAAATAGAAAATTATTAATATACGAGAAAAATTTATTAAAATATTATTTATTTAATAAATTATTGAATGTATCTAATGTATTATCTTAATGTGAAATATAAATTTATCTAAAACCAAACTTTTGTTCGTTCTATCGAAAATAACTTTTTTATCAAACTCGTAATATAATTATTTATATTGTAATAATAAAAAGGGATTCATAAAATATTTAACTTTCTATAAGGGAAAATAATAAAAATTGATACTTATAGTTTTTAGATACGTAAATATTTCTTACGATTGTGTATACCCTACTTTTATGATGTGAGATGGTGTGGATTTCATGTAGTGGTTCAAAAAACATGGTAAGTATATTGATCTTCATGTAAATGAACATATCCTATAAAAGGTTTTGTTCCTGATTTAGTTATTGAATTTATAATTTTTATTGGTAAAGGAAAAAATCCAATGATTCCATATCCATATGAATATTTTATAAATATGCTTCATTGGTTGTGATTCTAATGTTCGAGATCATCACTCCTTCCATCTGTGAAAATTAGACTTTATGATAACCCTTAATATATACAAATCTTATATGTCATAGTGTAATGGATATTTTATCAATGGTTAATATGATTAATAAATTTTTAAATATGATGTGGTATATTTTAAAATTTATCCCAAATAATATGATAATTTCTTAGGTTTTCTACATCTATACAATAGAAAAATAAATTATGCATTCAAAAGGTAATTTTATTTTTAAAATGTTGGATCATTTTAGAGAAGTTGTATGGGTGCGATGTTGAATCCCATTTGAAGTCATAACCTTTGGAAAAATTTAGTGTAACATGAATGGTATGTGAATAAACATTGGATGGTTGTAGGTTGTGACCCTTTTTTGGAAGTGTTTTTTAAAATATTGAGAACTTTGTTAGTATTATTAAGAGATTGAATTGTAATCAATGTTTAATTTGTATCTTTATTACGAGTGTGAAAGAAATGAATAGTAACAATGTACAATGATTATTTGAGCATTGTCCATGGGGGACTATTCAGTGAATGGTTGTGGTGATATTATGCCATAAATTTTGGAATATTATATGTGATTGAGTTCCCAATTAAATACCAAAATAAACAAAAAGTTATGTTTTCAGGTGAGTCAGTGCATTAGCATCCGGATCAAGGAGGTTTAATATACTCTATGGAATAGATGTATTAGAGGTGTTATAGTTCTCAAGATGAGACCATGATGATAAAATAAAATTGATGTTTATCTATTATATTGATAGAGTGTGTGTCAGGTTCAGTCATTGGTGAGTGTTTAGTAATAAAGGGATGTTGTTAGATATTTAGGGATCAAAATTGAGTAGTTAGTGGGGTGTATTTATGTGGAATCTATTGTTTTGATAATGGTAAAATATATTATTTTAAAAAAATTATTTCAAATTGTAATTGGATGTGGTGGACTTATAATCTCATTGGAATACTGTTTTTGAGAACGTTTGGGGGGGTTACTGAACCCTTTTTGGTTTGATTTCATTGTGAATTCCTATGATGGGGAAGACCAAAATTATGTCTTGGATGTCATGGGGGGAGATCTATGTTGGGTAGCACCAAAATATTCAGGAAAATTAGAATAATATTTCTTGGTGTATCGAGAGCGATGGGTATGATGAATGCAATCTCAGTGTTCATATTGTAAATGTGTCGGTGGAACGACTCCTAGTGTATAGTAGAAGTTGGTTGTTGGAGTTAGGAAATGGATGGGCCTTTTTAATTTTAAGGATAATAATGTAGAATATCGATATTTTGATGGCCATTTTGGATTAAGAGATATCGTTTGATAACTCCCATGACATATCTGGTCCGAGTATTGTTTTTGTGTGGAGTTTATAATGAATTACATCCTTATGGGTTAGTAATTCATGAGGAAATTTGAAAATCTTGTTCGGTGGATGGTCCATTTATACAACCAAGGATTATTTTTGATGATTTATGGTTTTAATTTCCAAGACTAATGTTTTTATAAGTGTTATGATGATTTCCCAATACAGGAGGTGTTCATGTGATATTACATGAACGGTTGAGTTGTGTGGTGGTTAGACTATCCATTGGCAAGCTGGTAGGCTAACCAGTATCCTTGTACTTTTTTTCTCACCAATCATTTGATGGGTTATCATATAGCCATGTTTTTCTACATTAATAACTGAATAGATGGTGATCCATCAATGAAATGCCATTGATCCCCTAGCAAGCTATTAAGACCGCATGGCTATCCATTATTCTTGACTGGAAACTATTTTAAAATGGGTATATATGTATTTTAAGTGGAAACCATTTTAGAATTATATCTAGTAGAAATACATCATAAGGTATATTTTCCCATTAATATCTTCCTTCCTTAATCTTTTCACCATAAATCATGATGGATCTAGTTGTTATATATTATAAATTCATCAGAATGTGATTTATGTTACCCTTGATTTTATATAGTTCTCACACCCTTTATTAGAAAAACATAGCATTTCTGTACATTATGTTTATTATTAGTTTATATAGTTGATGTAAAATGGATTATGATGAGCTAGCTCAATATTTTATTGAGATATGGAGTATAAGCCTCAAAGTTGTAGGAGAGCCTCTTATATTTTATTATTATTTTCTTTATAAATATACATGGTTGACCTAGTAGGAAAATAATTGTCTATTCTATGAACGTTTCTTTTTTGATATAGCATTTCAATAAGTGATTTACTTCATACTTGATAAATATAATAGATAAGCATTTTTTTCATATTTTTACACTCGTATCTAGAATATGATATCAAGGAATAGTCTCCACATCTGTATCCTAGGACCTCTCTTCGTATTAAAGACCACTAGTGTAAGGGAACACATTCATGAGGTCAGGCGGTGTACCATGTGAACATGGTGATTTGGTTGAGGTATCGTAGATAAACCCCCAAAATCATTATTATCTATATATTTTTATTTTATAAAACATATTTCACAAAATTGAGATTATATATTTATATATATATAATTCTTATAAATGTTTTTAAGGAAAACTTTTTTTATTGAAATATATTTTTTTTCAATTTTTTAAAATATTATATATCCTTTTTAATGAATATAAAATATACTGAATCGTTTTAAATTTTAAGTAATATATGTTATATAAAGTGTTTTTTATGAATAATATTTTTAAATTTTTTCTAATATATTAATTTATTTTTGAATCATATTTATGAATATTTGGTTTTAAATAATTATAAAATATTATTGTATTTATAATTACATATTTAATTTTTAAAACAATTTAAATAACTTTATACCACAAAACGTTTGTTTTTTATTTTGATATTTTATTTTCACTTAATTAAATTAAATTCGATTGTGTTTATAATATATTTGTGATTTTAAATTTTTTTCTATGTATTTTAATATTAAATTCAATTATTTTTTTCTAAATCTAAATAAATCATCATGATAAATTATTTGGGAAACATATAATATTTTTTCGAATAATTTATATTTTTTTTAATTTTAAATCATTTTGAATTTTTGTATGTATATATATATAAGGGTGTCAATTTATACCAATAAAATAACTAATTTTAAACAAAAAGGTTGGTCATGTTTTTGGGGGCAGTTTTAGTGATGAATATTGTAAAAATCATGATTTTTCCTCAATTATGATTATATCAATAAATAATTATCTATTTCAAATTTATTATACATCCTCCATGAGACATTTTATTTATTTTAGAAATACTATTTTTTAAATTATTTAATAAAATATTATCTTCATTTTACGTGAATAAATATTTTCAATCTTATAAAACAATTATTTTTTATCTTTTAATTATAAAGAAAAAAAATCATACTAATTTTTCAATTTATGTAAAACCGAACTTAAACATAAATATTTTGAAATTAATTAGAAAAAACAAGGTGATTTTGTTTTTGAAATTTAATTAATCAAAATATTCATACACATCTCAAACAACTCTATAATTTTTTATATATTTTATTTTAATGGTTTTTTCTTATATATGATTTATTATAAAAGGAATATTTATTTTTTTATGTAAATATTTTGTATTGAATACTATTTTTATATTGTTGAATGTAGTTTAAAATAGTATCTAATGATATGTATATATATATGATGTCTTGGATAATTACCTTATACACTCTTGTTTTAGAGATTTTGACTTATTTTTGTTAATATTGTAAAATATGTATTAGTTTTATAATGTTTTCATTTGTGTGGAGTGAAACCCAATGTGTATAATAATGATTTTTTGTCTAAAAAATTTGTGCCACAAAAACACTAACAACCAATGTTTTTACAACTAAAACAAATTATTACATTCATGATATTAATATGAGTTGAATGCATTAATAGTAACATAAACAAAATTATGTTTATTTTAAATATAAATTATATAGCCAAATATATTTTTTACATAGAATAAGGAGCATGATTAATCCTTTTCATTTTTATTAATTTCAAATTAATTTTCTATAATAAATATTTTTATAAGAGAAACTATCCTAAAGATTAAATGTGGTTTGAGATATTGATGAATATGGGTTTTTGTACATTGATATAAATATGATTAAAAAATAATTAATGGAATTTCATATAGGAAAAATATTTAAATAAATAAATATATTTTAAATCATAAAACTCAATGAATGGGGTTTTATTTTTTAATATGATCCATGTAAACTATATATTAGTAAAAACTGAAAATTTTGTTTTGGGTAAGAAGATAAATAATTATTTTTGTAATTTGATGAATTTTATCGAGTTTATATTTTTTGGTTTAAAAAAATTTACGGATAATAGATTCGAAATACTGATTCACCTATTTTAATTCATATTTTAGGATTGTATATGCTTTTGGATTTTTATAATTTACATCATAATAATATTGATTTAGATTTTATGATATATTATTGTTTATTCTGGTTATATTAAAATTTTGAAGAGTTTTATTTCAAAAAGAGAGAGTTAGGAGATGATTTGAAGATATATAATGATGTATATTAATGTTTCACATTGTGATATAGAACAAAATGATATTTCTCAGTTTTATAGATGGATACATTTAGAATAAATTTATTAATAAGAAGTGCTTATTGGTCTACTTTATAATATAATATTTTCATCAGGAATTGTGACGTTATAATTGTTAGTTTAGGTGTGGAACTATAAGATCCATGTCCTTTCTAGAGTCATCACAAGAACATTCAAATGTAATTATTTATGTTTTTCATTAGCATTGTTTTGGAGTAGTGCCTTGGGGTACATTTGGGTAAACTTTTTAGAAAAACTAACGGACAGTGGGTTGTGCACAGTTTGTGACTAGTCTGACAAACTGTGTAACTAAACTATGTCAGGCATGAACAAATAGATAGAGAGGTATGCATGGTTTACGCACGGTTGTAATTACAATGCAGCTAAACCATACTGACCTTGCATACACAGATAAGGAGGTACGCATGTTTGACACACATTTTTCCGTAACCATGCGTCTCTGCCTAGGAAACCTTATGTGTGAGTTTTTAATTCTAAAAATATATTTTAAAACCACCCACCCCCCCCACTCTAGACTCCAGTATTTTGACCTTGGATAAGGCTTGAAAAATCATAGGTGTTCCAAATGACTTATGTATGTATTCCCAGGTGATTCAATCTCAATTCATATAGAACAAAATCTAGGTTTGAAGATCTTCTATGTCCCCGATAAGTTGATTTTATCCCATTCATTCTCACATTATTTCCTATATATTTTTTAGATATTTTTGTGTAAGATATCCCCAGTTTCCTTTTATATACACCTATAGGTTGATATCCAGATCTAGGATTTTAGATTTAGATCTATATTTTTCTAATCTGGATTTCTTTGTTCTTAATTATGGTTTAGGGATTTAGATCACAAGATTGATCGATGAAATTGTGCCGCTCAGATTTTGGGGATTTCTATTGAGAAAAAATCTATAAATAAACTAAGGTAGGATGTATAAATGAAACTCATATAGTAAATTTTTTGATATGTGCATCTGAGTTTATGAATTACTAGATTCCATTGATAATTAATTTCCAAAATTTGAGTAATTAGAAAAGTGTAATTGAATTAAGTTTTAAATGGTTATTAATTGATAATTGAATCATAGAACACACTATGGGGGGTTTCTCAAATATATATTTTTGAAATCTATTATGTGTTGAGATATTATAATTGAAATATTGAATTGATTGTGTTAGATAATTAATTGTGTGGAATTAATTATGAAATGATATTTGGATGTATAAGGTAATTAATTTTGAGTATAAAATATGTTCCATGATGTTGACCTAATATAACTAATTTTCGGAATTAATTATGTTCCATGATGTGGATTTAAGATAATTAATTGGGAAAATTAATTGCGTAGAGTTGAGATTTGATATGGATAATTAATTGAGACGCATTAATTATAAAAAGAGGAATTTTTTATTTATTAATTAATAAATGATAAAATTAATGTGTTATGTTCTTAGATAATTTTTGAGTTAACTAATTTCTTTTTAAATGTTTAACAAATTGTTATATTATTAATGGAATGATGTGGGAATTTTTGTGAATTTGTAAATGACTAAATGGCTGCAATTTTTGTGTTTCTAGACATGGCTTTCTAGAACAATTAAAAGTCTCGACAAGGACATGAAATTCCTCCCCAATAGTTACCCAAGGTTGAGATTATGTGGTGCTAAGAATTACCACCCATACTGAATGTGATTATGGGGTGCTTGGTATAACGACCTACATAGAATTAGAAAAGGAGTGATAGGAATTAAAACCTACATTCAATGAGATTGTGGTTCAAGACATGAAAACCTACACCAATTGAATGATAATAATGAATAATTATTCAAATGAGATTTGGTGTGTGAGGCACGATTACCTACACCAAATTAATTATTATAAATATTGATGATTGAAATGTGAAACATGAATTGAAATTAGCATAATGCGATGATTGATGATTAAATGAAAATGTTATAACTATTTAATTATGAATTTTATTTATTGATTAATAAAACTACATGCACTATCTTTATATTGAAATCAGTTAAGACATCATTGGTGGTGGACTGCTGAGTTGTACTCACACACTATTCAGGCCTCCTGATCGGCACCTGAGTAGACTTTGTTGTTGCATGATATGATAAGGGAAAGACGCTAAAATAAGTTTTTTTTGGGGATTGGATCATGGGAGTGGGAACCATACATTGTTCAGGACCCGCATGGGAGTCGTTGTGTCTTTACATTGAGTTCCATTGAAGACAATTGACACTTGCATTTTTATGTCTTGTTTACCTTTCAGGTGAGTATTGTATTTCATGTTTTTAATTGTTGTATGCCATGGTATTTTTCTGGTTATTTATTCTCTTACACACTTGGTTATATTTGTTTCCTTCCATTGGTATTTTATGATGATAAAATAGGGTATAGTCACCCAAAGACTGACTTACCAGACCCTTGTTGCTATTCGGAACACTCTGCTGTTTGGGGAGGTGTGCTTGAGGGCATTTTTCCAACCGTTTTGAGGGATTGTTTAGTGGCACCCAGGTTGGGACGACACAAAATGGAATGAAATATGTTTTCTTTACATTATTATTATTTTGTGTTACTGTTTCAGGAATGGTATATTGGAAACTAGGAAGAGTCTAGGATTGGTAATGAGCCCATGCATGGGATTTTCAAAACCATGTATGGGGGAAAATACGAGTAATTTGGGTGGGATTACTATGATTGTTATTTGTTGTTATAGTTGAATATTATTTCACCATGGTTGATTCACTTTTGGTGTGATGTGTTATTTGATTAGAAAATTATTTAATTTTAATTCATGGCCAAAATAGGCATGATACTTGAGTCTACATGCATCCTTAAAGTCACCTAGGAATCTCATGACGTGCATCATTCTAGGAAATCATAGGAAAAAAGGTAATGGGTAAATTTCTGAACATGAATAGTTTTTCCTTGTAGTGAGATTAAAATAATGATAAAAAATGAGAATTAATGTGTGTCTAATGAGAAAAATGATTGATCAAATGAGTATGAAAAATTAATTAATTATTGAATTAATTAATATAAGATAATGTGATTAATTAATGGTTTAATTAATTAATGATAACTAATATACCCTATTTAACCAAGACCTAAGAGTATGGTGGTTAAGGGTAGTAATAAGTCCTTGGTGTTGAATATGGGAAATGACATGTTGAAACTTTTTTTTTTAGTTTCTCCTCTTATGTAAATTTTATAAGGTTGTGTTATGAGACCTAATACGTGTGTTTGGATTTGTAGAGATATGCATACATGATGCTTGTTGAGTTAGTGACTGAGGTATATCGATCATAATGAACTTCCAGACACGGAGCATGATGCACCATTGGTGAAAGGTGAGGAGGAACAAGAACAGTTCTGAGAGAACTTTTCTAATTTCATGCAATTCCTAGAGAGATTCCCATAGAGGGTTCAAAAAATCATATTAGAGTTGACACGGGATTTTTATTTGCAGAACCCTCTAACATTTACTAGAGACAGTGGACCAGTGGGAGATGAATTCTGGAATGAATCAATAAAGATGATACATGACCATTTGGAGACTCCGGGTGAGTGGAGGGTCAAGTTGGAAGCTTATATGCTATAGGGTTCAGTTAAGAGATGGTGGGACATTCTGGAATGATCTGGATAGATTTATGAGATGTTATGGAAGGAATCTATAGAGATGTTCTGGGAACACATCTATCCAGACACATTGAAATAAGAGAAGGCATCATATTTTATGCATATGATTCAAGGAAACATTTCTATAATGGGATATGCTAGATGTTTCACATATTTGCAACATTTTTATCCAACATTGGTTATAGATTTGGATTCTTTGGAAAACTGATTTTAGGATAGAAATGGGTGTGAAATTATGTCCCAAGTGAATATATATAGGTTGGATAAATTTTCATAAGTGGTCCATCGATAGTGTTAGGAACTATTCTAGTTTCATTTACTTTAGCTACTACATTGATTAGTTCTGGTACCTCTCATTCCATTAATTTTTCAAAACTTTTTATTGGTTAGATCCTGGAGGTGGAGTCCGTAAGCGTGGTGATGAATATTGATACACCATTGGGAACATTGTCTAGGGATATCTGCTTATGCAATGGATGTTCTCTAGAGATCATAGAGCATAGTTTTTTTTGGGATATCTATTTCCTTGATATAATGGGTTTCAACTTGATTGTGGGCATGGGCTGGTTAGTCGCATACCGATCTCACATAGATTGTTACCATAGGAGAGTGAACTTTGTGTCTTTTTAGGGTGACTAGTATGTTCTTCAAGGATAATGGGATATCCATGTAGGCATAGTTGGGACAATTAAGCAGAAACTAAGAGAGATCATAGCCAAATTTTCTAGTCTTTTTCTAGATGATGGGAGAGGTAAGAAATATTTCTTTCCATCCGTAGTAGAACTGTATCAATATGTCTTTCCTAAATACTTATTAGGGTTTCCACTTGAGAGAAATGTGTAATTTACTATTGAACTCATGTTGGGGATGATCTGGTATCTATTCCACCTTATCAAATGACAGCAACTGAGCTCCAAGATGTCAAAATTCCATTGGAGGAGTTGGAGGATAAAGGGTTTATCCATCTATGTACATCACATTGGGGATCACCTATTTTGTTTTCTAACGAATCTGAAAGAATTTTTCTCTACTGTTTCTATTACCAGAAGTTGAACAAATTGATGGTGGAGAACTGATATCATCTTCCATGTATCGATGATGTGTTTGACCTGTTGAAGGGGGATTGTGTGTTCTTAATGATTGATCTGAGCTCAGGGTATCATCAGGTGGGTGTTTGGACATCTGATATATGAAGAACAACATCTAGAAGCAAGTATGACATTTATGAGTATGTTGTAATGCTCTTTGGGTTGAGAAACACTCTATTAGTGTTTACTACTTTGATGAAAATGATGTTTCATCCTTATTTAGATCAGTTTGTGGTGGTGTTTCTGGATAACATATTGGTGTACTCTAAGACTCTTGATGATCATTACCAACATCTTGACATCATCTTGGGTATACTGAGAGATAATTGTCTATATGAGAAGCTACGAAAGTGATAGTTTTTTATTGACAGGGTAAACTTTTTGGGGAATATCATCTCACATGAAATATTGGCAGTGGACCAAGAAAAAGTTAATGTAGTGGTTTCATGGGTGCATCCTAAGAAAATATTTGATTTCCAAAGAATTTTGATATTAGCTGGTTATTACAAGAGGTTGATCCATGACTTTTTCCAATTGGTAGATTTTTCTTCATGTTTGATAATTATAGGGGTAATGTTTTATTGGACAGACACATGAAAGAATGATTCTCAAGAGTTGAAGAAGGGCTTTACATCAGCAAAAAAAATTATCTTACCCGAGATGAGGGAGGATTACATGGTGTATTTGGATGCTTCTAGGATTAGACTCCGAGTAGTTTTGATGCAAGGGGACTGATTCGTTATTTATGGGTCTCGGTAGTTGAGGCCACATGAATCGAATTACCCTATGCAAGAACTCGAGTCGGTGGTAGTGGTTCATTCCTCTTATGTGTTGGTGACACTATCTTTTGGGTGAAAATTTTACAGTTTTTATGAATCAAAAATATTTAATTATATCTTTTAACGACGTGAATTTAATCAGTAGTAGTGAAGATGGGAAGAATATATGTATCCATTCAATTTTAAACTGGTATATACACCCAGAAAGATAAATAATGTGTATGATTCCTTGAGCAGAAAATATCTATCTCAGTTGGTACATGAGTCATGTGTAGAGTGGAAGATGATGAATTTGATTGCATAAAGTCTTGTGGTAGTTTAGGAGAGTCTAGAGAGGATGGTTATGATTTCTATAGCATTGTAGTCTACACTCTTATGATGGATCAGGGACATGCAATATGATGATCATGAGTGTTTATCCATCAGGTAAAACCTTGAAGGTGGGGAGACACCTTCAGACTGGATCATAGATGCTGATGAGATCATTTATGTCATAAACCAGGTTGTTGTGCCTATGAGTATCCATGAGAAACTCGTAAGAGAATTTAATGCCTCAAAATCGGTGGTAAATCCTTTGGTGAAAATAAATTTATTGTGACCTACACCAATATTTATGGTGGCCAGGACTGAAAAAAGAGATAACAGTGTTTTTAAATAGATGTTTTTCCGATCAATAGTTGAACGTAGTGCATCAACAACCAGGAGGCCTATTGTAGTTTTTTTATTATGGAATGGAAGTGGGATGATGTGACTATGGATTTCATGGCAGGATATCCAAATAATCTTAGGATGAAAGATTCTATTTGGGTCATTGTGGATCGAATAACAAAGGAAGAAAATTTTGTGCCTATTAGGGAAACCTTTACAGTAGAGCAGTTGGGATAACTATATGTATGTGAGATAGTTTGTTTTCATGGGGTGTCAAAGACTATAGTTTTAGATCGAGATTCGTTATTTACATAATTCTTTAGGATGGTCTTATAAAATGTTCTTAGTTCACTTGTTTTGTTAAGTATGGCCTACCACTGCCATATAGATGGGAAGCCAGAGCGTACAATAAATGTGTTAGAAGATATGTAACGTGCACGTGTTCTTGACATTGGTTGTTCTTGGGAGTAGCACTTGGCTTTAGTGTAGTTCTACTATAACAACAGTTATTAGCAAAATATACCTATGGAGAAATATAAGGCAATTTATAGTAGAACATTTAGATCACTTCTTTGTTGGTTAGAGGTGGGTGAGTCAGAGCTATTGGGGTGAGTCTCATTTAAGAGACATTAGAGTAGGTGCAATTGATTCAGAAAAAAATAGATATGGATCAGAGTAGGCAAATTTCATATGTTGATAGATGGAGATGACTGATAGATTTTACATATGGAGACAGTTTATTCCTTTAGGTTTCACCTAAGTTGGTTCAACACAAGATACAGAGGCATGGAAAGTTTGAGCCCAGGTTTGTATGACCGTTTGGTGTGCTGGAGATAATCGAGCCAATGGTATACCGATTAGCACTTCTAAAAAAACTCAGTTCCATGCATGATGTTTTCCATTTGTCAGAAAACTATAGTATCACCGTGAACCCTCGCATGTGAATGATTTGGAAGAGGCTATCCTTGAGTTAGATGCATCCTTTGAGGAGCATTTGATACGTGTGATGGGTCGTAGCGAGAAAGTGTTATGGGGAATGATTGTGTAATTACTTCACGTGTTATAGAATCCTATATGTATTCAAGGAGAAACATGGTAACGAGAATCATATATGAGGGCCCAATGGCCAAATATTTTTGGGTTAGAATCTTAGAGAATTTCAGAAGTGCAGCTTGAGGACTAGCATTTAAATGGTTGCGAAATTTTAAGATCCTAGCCTTTTCTGGGGTCATCTCGGGCACATTATTAGGTACTTTTTGAGGTGTCTTTGTGAATTTGTTTAGGATTAGTGTCTTTGAGTTCATTTGGGTGATGTTTTATGAAATACTAATGGACAATGGGTTGTGCATAGTTTTCACACATTTTGACACACAGTACAACTAAACCTTTCCATGTGTGCAAAACTGGACATGGAGGTCCACACGGTTTAGGCATGGTTTGATAAACCATTCATCTAAACCATACCCCCATGAAAACATGGATAGAGAAGTCTAAATGATTGGCACATAGTTTTCCATAATTATGCGCCTCTTACCCAAAAACCATGCGCATGGGTTTTTAAATCCAAAAATATATTTTAAAACAACTCAAACCCCCCAAGAATCTCAAAATTCAACCCTACCTTGGGATTGAGAAATTATAGGGATTCCCAAAGCCTTCTGAAAGGATTACAAGGTTACTCGAATATAGTTCTTGGAGATCAAAAACCAGAATTGATGATCTTCTCTATTTTTAGTAAGTGGATTTCATCAGGTTTCTTCTCTCATTCCTTCCGTTGTACTTTCTAAATATTTTGAGGTAAGATATCCAACTATTCCTTGGATCTATACCTATGAGATGATATTAAGATATTAGATTGCATATCTAGATCTGGATTTTCATAATCTTGAAGCCTTTGATAATAATTATGGTTTAGGGATTTAAACTGAAGCTCGATCGATGATGTTGTGTCGCTCGGATTTTGGGGGTTTCCGTTGGGCTAACATCCATTAATAAACTATGGTAAGTGGTCTAAATCAAAAATCCATAGTTTTGATTTTGATATGTGTATTTGATTTTATTATTTTTTATATTTCTTTCACAATTGATTTCCTAAACATGAGTAATTAGAAAAGTGGAATGTAAGTACTTTTGATATTGTGATTAATTGATAATTTAATCACAGAACAAACAAGGTGGGGTTCCCAAATATATATTTTGGAAATTTTTTATTGGTTGTCATATTTCAATTGAGATATTTAATGTATTGTGTTTATATAATTTCATGGGAATAATTAATTAGGAATGATATTGGGCTATGTAAGATAATTAATTTTAAGAATTCATTATGTGCCATGATGTGGACATAAGATAATTAATTATGACAACTAATTATGAGACATGATTTATATTTAAGATAAATAAATTTCATAATTAATTATGATGATTTTAAATTTGATATCGATAATTAATTGTGACAAATTAATAATGGAAAGAGAATTTTGTTTATTAATTAATTAATTGATGAATTAATTAATGGGTTACGTGCTTTTTAAATTATTGAGTTAACTAATGGCCTTTGAATGTTTTGACTAATCATTTTACTGGTAATGGAATGATGTGGAAAATTCATTTGATTTAATAAATGATTAAATGGATGAGATTTTTGTGGTGCTAAACCTGGAATTCTAGAAAAATTAGATGTTGGGACATGGACACGGTGTTCCACCCAAATAGTTATCCAAGCGTGAGATTATGGGTTGTTAGACATGATGAACTATACCGAATGAGATTATAGTGTGCTAGTCATGACGACATTTACCGAAAGAAAATGGATTATTATGCATGATGACCTACATTCAGTGAGATTGTGGTGTTAGACATGATGAACTACAACAAATGATTGATAATAATGAATGATGATTTAATTGAGATTTGGGGTGCTAGGAATGACGAACTCCACCACATTAATGATAATAAATAATTATGATTATAATGGGAAACAAGAATCAAAATTGGCCTATATTAATGATTGATGATAAAATGAAAATTTGATAATTTTTAAATTATGCATTTAATGTATTGAATCATAGAATTGAAAGAATTATATTTTGACTGTACTCATATTAGACACCGTTGGTGGTGGCCTACTAAGATATACTCACACCCTATTTGGACCACCTGATCTGTACATAAGTATACATTATTGTTGCAGGACTGAAGGTCATGGCCTCGGGATAAGTTGATGTTTGGGCTTGGAGCATGGGAGAGGTAACCATATGTGGTTCGTGACCCACTTTAGAGTCACTGTGTCATTACATTTAGTTTGATTTTAGATACTTGAAACATTCATTTCCATATAATATTTTACCATTCAATTGAATATTTTATTTCCTAGTTTTAACTATTATATTCCATGGTATTGTTCAGGTGATTTATACGCTTCCGCACATGGTTGTTGTTGTTTTCTTTCGTTGATGTTTTATTATGATAGAAGAGGGTATAGTATCCTCAAGAACGACAAACCAGACCCTCTCAGAAAGTCGTCTCCCTCTGGAATATGAGGAGGCATACTTGAGGTTATTTGGCCAACCTGCATGGGGCACTATTTAGTGTAACCGGGTTTAGGACGTCACATGAACACTTCATCAGTCCTTGAAAAACCATCAACACACAATGTTCACCAATAAATGTCATATAACATGTTTTTTCTCATATAAATAAAAAAATATGGAAATAAATATATCATATAATTATTTTAATTAGAATTTACTTCTATTATTTGTAATTACTGATTCCACTAGTCAACACGTTTACCCACCCCATTATTTCACCAAATCTATTAGTCATTGTCACTAAATTGTTTTCCCCATTTTATACAAAATCTACATACTCATTCACTTATTATCATTATAATTATCCCATGGAATCGTTGTTTCAACTCTATATTATTTCTCAAATATTCAATCTCACCCTCAATAACCCATATATAGAGACTTTGGAGTTTTCATCCCTCTCTAAATATATTATCATTGTAAAACTCCATTAGCTAACTATTAATTTGAACAAAAATAGATTACATCACTCACATATGGATTATAATGGTTGAACTAATATGTAGTATGAAATAAATGAACTTTAAACCGTAATCAAATTTCCAACTTTATTTATCAATGTTCAACGCGGTTTTTGAAATTAAAATTTTACTTTGAAAATCATAAAAAAATTTCTTCCGCTCACCTTTCACAATGTCCAAAAATATTATGTATATCCTATAAAGTATAGAAAAATTGATTTATAATTGTTTTTATTTTGGAAAACTTAATGTAATATTTCTATAAATAACATTCATTCCTTGTAATCAAATTATTTTTCCCATCCAGCATCATATTCATTAAAAGTTAATCCTTATTTTCTTTCATGGATTCCACAATACATTAATTCAATAACACATTTATATTAAATGTATCAGCTTACAATAAATCATTTTAATTTCTAATAAAATATTATAGAAACAAACATATCAAGATATTTGTTTCTCTTTACACACATTACTCAATATACATCGATATTCTTCAAAATATTGTTTTAAAATTCATTTAAACAAGTATGTACCATTAAAAAATTCATTGATTTTTTTGAATTATTCATTTGTATTTAATATTATTTTCTTATGGAAACACCAATATTTTAGAAATATTATAGTAGTTCGTAAAAATATTTACTAGTTTCTAATATCTTGTGAATTTTATTAGTTTTCATCAAGAAAAAATGTTAGTTGGATTATCTTTTCTAACAATACTAAAAACCTTATGTGAACTATATATATTTCATCTTCAAACCACCAATAAAGAAATCATGATTCATTTATATTTGAAATAGTTTTTCATATTATAATATATATTATTGTTTATTATTTTTATGAAAATAATGTTTTGTTAAATGTTATTTGACTTCAATAGTTATTAGTAGTTTTATAATTTTTAATGATATTAATACATGTTAATTTGATTTATTCAGTTTTCATAAAGATTCGTAGCTTATAAAGCGGCAATTTAGATAACATGTAATGTCTAATATATATTATAGGATATGTCTATTTTTCATGTGATAATCATTTGTCAAAATAATTTTGGTAATATTTTTAATGACATTTTAAGATATTTATTTATATTTTTTGGGTATATTATTTACATTTTTTATGTGGTATCTATATTGAAACACACAAAATATCATAAAAATAGTCTATAGTGGGTAATGTATATGTTTCCCAAAAAATCCTTGAGAAATGAATTGTTTTGGTGTTATCGATTTCTTGATCATTTATTTTTTTTTAATGGTAAATATTTAACATGAAAGTTGTAAAGATGATATTAACTATTTTTATCATTCATAATATTTTTAATGGATGAAAAACTAATTTTTATCTGCAGGTATAAAATATGAGCATAATTTAAAAAATATTATTTGGTAATTCTAATTTTTTATTGTTGTATTATTCATTAAAAAGTTCCAATTATTTAATGGTTATTTTTTAATTTCATTATTTCTTATTAAAAATCATAAGTCCATTACTTTTTATTGATATATTTTTATGATCAAATTGTATGATATATCATATATTATGAAAAAACTAAAACTTGTATGGGTCTATTTTTAGATAGTTTATTTCTCTATATCATATTAATATGAAAATAATTTATAACAATGATATGGATTTTACTAATCCATTTTAATTAATACTGTTTGTTTTAATTTTAATTTATAGAAATTATACACCCCATTCCTTGTATCTTAATGAAATTCTAAAATGTATTCAAATAGATAGGTTTAAGAAATAAAAAATAAGGGAAATTTTCAAATATAACATTAATAAAATAATAATAAAATGTTTTTATGTTATGGGAATTTTTTAATATATTTCATAAAAAATGCATTAATATTGTTTTTTCAACTGTTACATAAACTGTGTAATTTTCAGGTAAATGAATGATATGTTTTCATTATTCTATTTTTATTTTAATATTGTAATAACTATTATTCTTAAATCATGATGTTTTAAATTATTCAATAAAGTAGGTTTGTCCATGCTTAAAATTATATTTAGTTGGATTAAAAAACATTAATTATTTAATCACAACATTTTTCCATGTTTTTGGGATGGATCAATATTATCATGATTTGTATTTCATTATTTAATATATTTTTTTATAAATTTCATCACAGTTAATGTGTATGGTCCAAATCCATTTTATACCATTCAGTTAGGAGTTTCTAAATCTAATGTGCTTAGAGGAATCATAGAGTATGTCTAGTAAAGTTTTGGAATAGATATATTGTAAGAGGATGATGTCATGGAATGAGGTTTTTTTACAATGTGAGGTAGTAAAACACTACCCAAATGGTCATCTGTGTGACTAGATGAATGGTCTTATTAAGTGATTCTATCTCTAATAATTCATGGTGTGATATTTTAGATAATGACAATATTTTAGATTAGGTTTATATGATACAGTTATTAATTTTTTGGAATCCTGGGACTCAACCCATTCATTAAAACAATAGAATATTAAAATAATTGATGTGTATCTTGAAGAATGCATATAAATGTGTATTATAAATTAAATAGTATCATTAGTCCTATGCATTATACTTCACCCCTAGGGAGCAGAGGGCCAATTTATATGTTTTTTGAATTCCTTTTGATAATTATGAGTTATCTATATACTAAGGATGATATGTGGACATCCATGTTTATTTCTCCTTCTTTTCTTGGGGTTTAACCCCTATTTGATTATCATTTACCAATTTCCATCATTCTATGAAGTTTTTATTTTTCACCATTGTTTCTGGTTAAATTATTTTCTATATCATCACTTAAATTATGGAATGGATCCTTTAAAAGGGGTATAAATCGAGATGGGGTATGTGATTAATTATTTATTCTTAATGTTCCTTTCATATTAATGGAACACACAAAATCTAAAGGTAATTGTCTAGTTTTCTTCTCTAATATTATGTGAAATCTTTATGATTTCATACTTTGTCCCATTTGTTAATGATGAAATTATCATTAATTAATATTAAATCATAATTAATGAATGAATTTTTTGTTTGGGTTGTAGTGATCACATGTGTTTATGGTGTGTTTATCATTTTCCTCTTTATTTTTTAGATAGTTACATATAAATTATTGATTATATAAATAGGTATGTTTTTTATTTTTGGAAACATAAAAATTTATGTAATTACCTTTAGAATTTTTTATTCTCAACCATTTATGAGAAATTCAAGTTATTATTGAAGTATGTTTAAACAACATGTATCTGTTTTTAGCTAATGACATGTATTTCCAATGGATATTACCTATGATAAAACAATCCAAAAATTAAAACTACTAATGAATTATATTTTTTTAAAGATAATTTTTTGGGGGGGGTTCAAATGGAACTCATTCGCTTTTGAAGGATGTGTAACATGGTTCAGGTGCCTATAATCCATGTTCACCTTTTTTTCGTGTTTCTTTATGTGATTACATTAGATATGGATCCTCGTTATGTTACATGATGTGAGCCTATAATGGGAAATTATTTGGAATTAAAAGGGTGTGGTGATTTTGTAACACATGAATGTCATTATGATATATTTTCATTGAATAATTGTAATTCTTCAATATCTTACACTACATGAAATCGTGAATTTAAATGAACATTGATATGCCATTAATCTAAAATGACCATTTTAACATATCCTTTATTTTAGTTGGAATAAATATATAAAACTTTTGAAAATTTATAGTGATGTTTTTCAGAACAAATTATTTAGGAAAAATAAAAATCAACTGTAATTTTATAATTTTTGTTGTAAAAGTCATTAAATTTATATATTTAAATGAAATTAATGAAATATATAAGATATGTACTTAATTTTTTTTATTCATATAAGGGATATTTTTTCCTAGGGTTTGAATGAATCATTTTTGATATATAAAAACCATTATTTTTTCAAAGTGTTATTTTTCACCTTATAATGGAGAACCCCATTAAAATTATGATTTTGACATATTAATAATTTTTATACGATATAGTAAAAATTTTATATGGATGTGGGATATAAAAATATACTTATTTTATGAATTTTTAATATTTTTCTAACATAATTCAAATTTTGATGATTAGTAAATATACATTAAATTTAAATTAAAAACAAATTTATTCTTTAAAATAATTTAATATGGTTATATTATCATATTTGTGGTTTTAAAAGTATAAATATAATTTATTTTTATCATTAATTATAATTTATGTCATTAAAATTAATTTGAAATTCATTTCAGATATAAGAAAATTTAAATATGTTGTAATGTTTTAACTTTTCAAAATTGTTCTCTCTTTTTAATAAAGGGATTAATTTAAATTTAAAAACTGAAACTTCTATGTTCTGTATTTCAAAAAAATGATTCCATATTTTGAATCAGTAGGTCAAAATTATGAAAATAGATTTTTTTATTTGAGCATTATGAATAGTAACATTGATAATTTTTTATTAATACAGTAAATGGGTATAACAGGTAATTAAGGGTGAGAATAATATTTTAAAATTACTATAACACTTTTATTAACATCATTTGATAAGTGTGTTTCAAACTAGATCATTCTTGGGTCAAACTAATGTCCTCTTAAAGCCAATTTGGTTAGATTATGATAATTAATTTATTTTATTTTAGGAATATTTAAATATTCCTCATTAAAATTTTAATAACTATTTTTTTTATATGATGTTATACTGTAACACCCCAGTTAAATAAAGAGTATAAAATTTTCACATTTATCCATAATTGTGAATAAAATATTAATATAACTTTAAAGGGGACACTATGCTCGATGGTTTACCCAACACGTAACAACGAGTTTTTTGGGAATCTTACGTTGCACTCTAATAATAAAATAATATTATTTTAAATGTTAGTTAATGCCTAGCCGTTATAATGGCGGGAATGAATAGAACTAACTACAAAATGATTATATATGTTTTTATATTTATCTAATAAAAAACAAATTCTTAAAATAAGAAAAGAATTCAATTTTTGGAATATATACTCTAATTTTCACAAAAAGGCCAAACTATCACCTTTTGATGGAGAACCCTATTTAAATATAGTTTTGGTCACTCTAATACATTATATTGGACCAAATAAAACTCCTCTTTGGAATCAGGACATCAAAGTTTACTTTGTATAGTGTTTTGGTATTTTTTCTGATAAAGTTCATTTTTTTAATGAATAGTGAAAAATGTTGTATTTTAATTCAAAACCACTTTTTAATATAATTTATTTATATGATTAGATTATATTTTTAATTGGTTTTAAAGTGTAATTAGAATATATTTTTACCATTTAAACCAATGGTGGTCATTGAAATTAATATCACTTTAAGATTGGACATAAACGAGTGTCAATCTTTTGAAAGATATTGTTTCTTAAAAACACACTATTTGTTTTAACAACGGGATTTAATTATAAAATTAATTAATGCAACATATATGTTATTAATTTTGTAAAATAGAAATCATTTTTGAATTCGGAATATCAAATATAGCTTAGGGTGAATTTTTGGTATTTTTCTGAAAAACTTCAATTTTTTATAAATAGTGAAACCACAAAGTGGTCGTTACAAAATTTAATTATTCAATTAAATGGGACTTTACCACTTCTGTGATTTGAATTTCAAAAATCAAATTTAAATTATTTTCATTATTAAGTAAAATTTGGTTCAATTGGATGAAAATAATTTTTGATGAAATGTAACTTTTAAGTTTTATTAATTGCTATTAAAGGTAATTAGTGTGATTTAAGGTAAAAATATTATAATAAAATGAAAATATATTGACACTTGTCCTAACCCCATTGGATGAGTTATGTCCGACCAAGACTACCCATGGGTCTATTTTTGGTACCCCATGGAGCCACTTGGGTATGATAATGACATTTATGCCTTTTATTTAAAGTTAAAATAAAAATGTCACAAACAAGATTTGTTTTACTAAAACAATTTTTACATGTGGTTATACACGTCAGAATTTTGACTATAAATAGTCATTGGAAATATAAAAAGATTTCCTGCATCATTGTATTTTTTTTATAATTTTTAGACCTTAAATAAATTAAATTCTTTATGACAACATGATGATGCAGCGGTGACCTCATTATTTAACGATTTAAATAAAATGGAAAGATAATGCAAAATCTAGGACCTACACATGTAAAAAAACTATTGGATGGGTGGATTTCGAACCATTATCACCTTATCCTTGAAACAAATCAATGTGAGACCATTAAAATCCGAAAACCATATGAAAATAAATTAACATTTTATACTTTACCAAGAGTGCCCCTCCTCCCCTCTTATAAAAGGCCCCCACCTCTACCACCTTACCCACACCTCTCAAGCCTTTGGTTAGGCCAAGCTCTGATCATTTTGTCTCTCCACATCCCTATCCTCATCCTATAAGCCTTAACTTAGGTAGTAAGCTCTTCAATAAATCTTTTGGTTCAATCCAAACAGAGTTACCCAATTTTAAGGACGTTAAAGAACGATCAAGTCAAGTCGAACCTGAGGTAAGGGATCCTACTCCTCTCTTTCTTTTTAAGTACACTCTTTTATGTCATTCCTTTTAAATCTCATATTTCATGTTATTGGGATGTTCTTTTATATTACTACTACATTAATTTTTAGGTTCATATGATGAGAGACCCTATTCTCTCTCATCAATCCATTTTGGAAGTTTTGAGTGGCGACGATAGGCTGTCGAATTTTCATAAGATATATAACCTCTCTATTTCATTTTAATTACTCTATTTATGTCAATTCTTTTAAGATCTTCTTTGTTATGTTGGGGGATGTTCTTTTATATTCCTCTTTCAATAAACTTTATGTTAATATGATGATATACCCTATTTGATCTAATCAATCCATTTTTGTAGGTTTTATGTGGCGCCGTTAGGCTGCCGAGTTTTCGTAAGGGATTTTTCATCTCACTTTTATTCCCGTGAGATTTATGCTACATTTTCCACAATTTCCGTTGAGTGGTGTATGTACTGCACATTATTTTACTCATTGTGTAATATAATTTCATTTATGAGTATTTACATCAATGTTGTATTGTCCTTCTTTCACGGGGTGTATGTTTCGAAAGTTACTCATGTCGGTAAGGGAACCTTTCATCCTTCTCTTTTTAAAAGACTTATTTTGTTATGTCTTTTAACTCACATAATATTATGTTGGGAGATGTTCTTCTATATCCTTAATGATTTAAATTTTATTTCCATGTGATGAGATACCCTTTTTATCTCTCATCAACTCATTTTCTGAATTTTTTAGTGACGCCATTAGGCTGTCAAATTTTTGCAAGGGAACCTCTTAACCCAAATTTGATTCTTTGGGATAAACTTATACTCCTTGAATATGTCGTTCTATAAATATGTGTGAATATCCTATGATTGTTTTACACTTAATATCCACTTATATTTTGTGTATTCGTTTGTCACGCATAATTATGTAATTGATTTATCCTTAAACCATGGATATCGTCTTTATAAGGGACTTCATCTCAATCTCCTTTAATTGAGGCATATTTCATTTTATACACAACTTTCTTTTCTACGGTGTATAAAACACATTGAATTTTACATTTATAAAAAGGAATCTTTTTCTATGAAGCGTTTTACAAAACTACCGAAAGGAATGTTTCTTTTATCGTACGCGGTGACAACGACCTTTTCTGTCGCCGTGAGTATTATTTGGTCTTTTGCTGCCTCAACAAGCCATAATGTTTTTAAAATAAAATAAATACCATATACTATTTTATGTATTTTGGTATTGAAAATGGTTTTGATAAAGGATTCTATTATGTCAATATATTTAAATGATATATTGTGATTGAAATGTGGAAATGTTATCATTCCTTTATATTGGTTTTATGTTTTATGATTTTATTATGGTACTTGGACATTTAATAGGTGGTTACGTGATAAACCATATGACGGGTGGTTCCGTGAATACCAAGACGGGTGGTTACGTTATAACCTCCAATGCATTGGGTATGGAAGTCGGCCGTATGCCTATTCCATTAAGTATGTATGGAAGTTGGCCGAATGGCTATTCCATTAAGTGATATGTGTGGAAGTCGACCTTATGGTTATTCCACTTAAATATGTTTATTTCCCAAGTTACCTTTATATGTTATGTGATCTTTATATGGGTTTTATGGTAATCTTTTGGTTACAGATGGGTGAGTAATGAACTTTTATTTAGTAAAGAGTTTTTACTACTTCAAAAAGGTCAAATGTATTACTTTGATAAAGTATACATGGTTTACTGGTTGTTTTGAAAAACTAAAAGTTTTCATTCTTTGTGTATCCCTTACTGAGATTTTTATGCTCATCCCATGTTTTTGAAATTTTTTTCACAGGACTTAACATGCAATAGGGTCAAGGATGAGATCAAGGGAAAGTCATGCAACCTAAAACATGGAACTGACATGTTTCCCTTTAAGTGTTTTTATTTTATGGAAACTTAGTAAAAGTTTCTACTTTGTAATCATTTTAGATGTAATAGTTATGTCCTAATTCTCTAAAACTCTAAACCTGAAAAGGTCCCCAATGTGAATTATTCATTTAATTCAATATTAAGTAAGGTTTAAGGCTAGGGCCTTATAGTTGGTATCAAAGGTTGGTTTAGATAACTTTAGAGGTTAGGGTATTCTTTAAGCATAAGTGACATGACCATAATGGTTAGGATTTCATAAACAGTCCTAGTTTTAGATAAAGTGAATGAGTAAGTATATCTTAGTTTTTATCTTCGTCTTTAGTACATGATGGTTTTGTTGATATACTCACACTAACCTTTTTGGTTTTAGTAAATGGCCGGATCTAGCAGGCACCAAAGTAACGGTGGATGTGAAGGAAACTGTGACAGTTTTCTGAGCGAGCAACTGAATGATATGGGAGCTTCAATGAGAACTATTGTGTTTATCCTCAACCAACTATCTGGAGTCATTATTGACCACCTAAACCATGGTGATTTCTATAAGGAATCATATATGCGAGAAACAAATCCCTACAGAACTACAGGTAATAATCATAAAGGTAAGTGTGTTAGAAATCCTATGTGTCATAGATGTGGAAAGAAACACCTAGGAAAATGTTTCAAAGGGACAGAAATATTCTATAGATGTGGAAATGAAGGTCATAAAGCAAGAACCTGCCATGGAAAAAGGAAGCATCTAGTTGACTCAAGGAAAGGGAAGGAAGTTCTTTCTGAGGGATCAATTGAATGTTTTAAATGTGGTGTGCATGGTCATTATGCAAAAACATGTCCTCTGAAGAAGTTTCGTGAATGGGATCTCAATGATCATACAAATACTCGTTTACCAATACCTAATGCCATTCTGATTGAGGATCAAGAAACTGACAATGACCAATCAAAGATATTGATTATTTCTTAACTTTTGTTTTCTATTTTATAATCTTAGGATATGATTCATGATTTTTTTGTAGGAAAGAAGTATTTTAGAATAAGTTGTAAATTAATGGTTAATGGATCATGAAGAATGTTGAATGAGTAAGAAGTCAACATATAAGGGCTTCAAGAGTTATGGTGAAATTCATAAGAGTATTAAGTGTCTTTTGATGATGGGGTACATTAGAAGACTTTTTATAATATGTGTAACACTGATGTTTGATATAGGAAAATTTTATTCAAAGAATAGTAATATGTTATTTTGTGGACATAGTTTTAAAGAACCACTTGGGTTTATATGATCCTTACTTTCAAGGTAATTATGGGTTACTATATGTAATGATGGAAAGTGAAAGTCATGAGATAAAATTGAGGTTAAATTACATTATGGTTATTTTTAAAGATTTTATCTCATTATTGGGGAATGTTTTAAGAATTATGTAGTTTTGGATGAAGGACAACACGCAGACCGTGAGACAACCCGTCGCGTCAGACAAGGTTGTGGGAATCGAACCCACAACCAAACTGCAATGGGTATTTATCGCTGACCACTGGACTACGTGAAGTCCCTGGTTAGTTTGAATAATTCATTTTAGTTAAATGATTTTATGAATTAAGAGTATATTGATTTTGGGATATCTATGGAAATTTATTAACTTATCATGGAAGATATGTGATTAGGTTAATTACATTTCAATGCGAGACTTTAGGAGCAACTGATGTTTTTTTGGAGATAAATGTTACGGCTTAACTTGTATGACTATGTGACTAAATCCTTCAAATATTTGGGTTTCAATCTTATTTTGGTTTACATTGAGGTATTTTATGGACAAATTGTTTATCAAATGGTCCTCGTTGAACTTTGAGTTTCGTTGGACAAATTTTGGAGATTAAGAATAGATTTTCTTTTTATAAAGGGTTATCCTTTTCTGGATTATCTGATCTTCTACTAACCTTTTTGGTTTTGGTTTTGGATAGAGTCTAAAGACATGGGAAGTGTATAGTTCTCTTTTTTGGATTAGCTGATTCTCTAGAAATTGATTATAGTACTCTTAATGCGAACAAGTCTTCTTAAATACCCATATTTTGGAGAAAATATTAGTTTTATTAAGGAATCTAGTAAAAGTTGAAAGTCTACATGAAAAGTAAGTATGTTTCATTATGATTTAGTTAACCTAAAAAATAAATTCCTCTATGAAAAGTAACTTAAAAAAAAATTTGTCTTTTAACTTTTCCTACTGGGGAATCAAATACCGTTTAACCCATCACATGTTTGTGATTTTCTTATGATTAACTTTCTCCTAGACATGTTTACTATCACTCTCCATCAGAATATGAACCTTTGTTTTTTCCTCCATTTCCATATTTTCATACTTGGAATCCTAGTATGGGTTAACTCCGTTGACCTTTGTACTTTCCTTTCTTTCTTTTAAAGTGATAGTTCAATTTACTCCTTTTCCGATGGGGGGATTTCAATGAAGTATCCAAGCCCAATGTTAAAATTGCGAGGACGCAATTCCAAAAAGGGGGGAAGGATGTAACACCCCAGGTAAATAAAGAGTATGACATTTTCACATTTTTCCATATTTGTGAATAAAATATTAATATATCTTTAAAGGGGACGCTATGTTCGATGGCGTACCCAACACGCAACAACGAGTTTCTTGAGAATCTTAAGTTGCACTCTAATAATAAAATAATATTATTTTAAATGGTAGTTAATGCCTAGCCATTGTAATGGCTTGAATGAACAAAACTAACTAAAAAATGATTATATCTGTTTTTATATTTATCCAATAAAAAATAAAGCCTTAAAATAAGAAAAGAATTCAATTTTTGGCATATATACTCTAATTTTCACTAAAAGGCCGAACTATCGCCTTTTGATGGCGAACCCTCTTTAAATATAGTTTTGGTCACTCTAATACATTATATTGGACCAAATAAAACTCTTATTTGGAATCGATACATCAATGTTTACTTTGTATAGATTTTTGGTATTTTTTCTGATAAAGTTCATTTTTTAATGAATAGTGAAAAATGATTAATTTTATTTCAAAAAATATTTTTAATATAATTTATTTATATGAATAGATTATCTTTTTAATTGGTTTTAAATTGTAAATAGAATATATTTTTACAATTTAATCCAATGGTGGTAATTTAAATTAATATCACTTTACGATTAAACATAAACGAGTGTCAATCTTTTGAAAGATATTGTTTCTTAAATACATGGTATTTGTTTTAACAGTGGGATTTAATTATAAATTTAATTAATGAAACTTATATGTTATGAATTTGGAGAAATAGAAATCATTTTTGAATTAGGAATATCAAATATAGATTATGGTGAATTTTTGGTATTTTTATAAAAAACTTATATTTTTGATGAATAGTGAAACCACAAAGTGGTCGTTACAAAATTTGATTTTTTGTTTAAATGGGACTTCACCACTTCTATGATTTGAATTTCAAAAATACAATTTAAATGATTTTCATTATTAAGTAAAATGCGGTTCAATGGGATGAAAATAATTTTTGATGAAAAGTAACTTTTAGGTTTTATTAATCGCGATTAAAGGTAATTAGTTAGATTTAAGGTAAAAATGATATTATAATAAAATGAAAATATATTGAAACTTGTCCAAAACCTATTGGATGAGTTATGGCCGACCAAGACAACCCATGGGTCGATTTTTGGTACCCCATGGAGCCACTTGGGTTTGATAATGACATTTATGCCTTTTATTTAAAGTTATAATAAAAATGTCACAAACATGATTTGTTTTACTAAAACAATTTTTACATGTGGTTATACAAGTCAGAATTTTGTCTCTAAATAGTGATTTGAAAGATAAAAAGATTTCCTACAACATAGTAATTATTTTATAATTTTTATACCTTAAATAAATTAAATTTTTATGACATCATGATGATGCAGCGATGACCTCATTATTTAACGATTTAAATAAAATGGAAAGATAATGGAAAATCTAGGACCTACACATGTAAAAAACCTATTAGATGGGTGGATTTCGAACCCATATCACCTTATCCTCGAAACACATCAATTTGGGACCATTAAAATACGAAATCCATTTGAATATAAAGTAACATTTTATACTTTACCAAGAGTGCCCCTCCTCTACTCTTATAAAAGGACCCAACTCTACGACCTTACCCACACCTCTAAAGCCTTTGGTTCGACCAAGCTCGGATCATTTTGTCTCTACACATCCCTATCCTCATCCTAGAAGCCTTAACATAGGCAGGAAGATCTTGAAGAAACTCTTTTGGTTCAAACCAAAGGGAGTTACCCAATTTTAAGGACGTTAAAGAACGATCGAGGCAAGTCGGACCCGAGGTAAGGGATCCTACTCCTCTCTTTCTTTTTAAGTACACTCTTTTATGTCGTTCCTTTTAATGCTCATATTTCTTGTTATTAAGATGTTCTTTTATATTACTCCTACTGTAATTTTTATGTTCATATGATGAGAGACCCTATTCTGTCTCATCAATCCATTTTGGAAGTTTTGAGTGGTGCCGTTAGGCTGCTGAATTTTTGTAAGAGATTTAACCTCTCTTTTTCTTTTTATGTACTCTCCTTTATTTCATTTATTTTAAGCTCTTCTTTGTTATGTTGGGGGATGTTCTTTTATATTCCTCTTTCTATAATCTTTATGTTAATATTATGAGATACCCTATTTGATCTCATCAATCCATTTTTGTAAGTTTTATGTGGCGCCGCTAGGCTGCCGAGTTTTTGTAAGGGATTTTTCATCTCACTTTTATTCCCGTGAGATTTATGCTACATTTTCCACAATTTCCTTTGAGTGGTGTATGCACTACCCATTATTTTACTCATTGTGTAATATACTTTCATTTATGAGTATTTACATCAATGTTGTATTGTCCTTCTTTCACGGGGTGTATGTTTCGAAAGATACACATGTCGGTAAAGGAACCTTTCACCCTCCTCTTTTTAAAAGACTTATTTTTTTATGTATTTTAATTCACATACTATTATGTTGGGATATTTTCTTCTATATCCTTATTGATTTATAATTTATTTCCATGTGATGAGATACCCTTTTTGACTCTCATCGACTCAATTTCTGAATTTTGTAGTGACGCCATTAGGCTGTCAAATTTTTGCAAGGGAACTTCTTAACCCAAATTTGATTCTTTGGGATAAACTTATACTCCTTGAATAAGTCGTTCTATAAATATGTTTGAATAACCTCTGATTGTTTTACACTTAATACCCACTTATATTTGTTGTATTCATTTGTCACACATAATTATGTAATTGATTTGTCCTTAAACCAAGTATACCGTCTTTGTAAGGGACTTTGTCTCAATATCCTTTCATTGAGGCATATTTAGTTTTATACACAACTTTCTTTTATATGGTGTATAAAACCCTTTGAATTTTACTTTTATACAAAAATAATCTTTTTCTATGAAGCGTTTTACAAAACGACAGAAAGGAATGTTTCTTTTAACGTACGCGGTGACAACGAACTTTTCCGCCGCCACGAGTATTATTTGGTATGTGGCTTCCTCAACAAGTCGTAATATTTTAAAATAAAATAAATACCATATACCCTTTTATGTATTTTGGTATTGAAAATGGTTTTGATAAAGGATTCTATTATGACAATATATTTAAATGATAAATTTTGATTGAAATGTAGAAATGTTATCATTCCTTTATATTGGTTTTATGTTTTATGATTTTATTATGGTACTTGGACATTTAATGGGTGGTTATGTGGTAAACCATATGACGGGTGGTGCCGTGAATACCAGGACGGGTGGTTACGTTATAACCACCAATGCATTGGGTATGGAAGTCGGCCGTATCGCTATTTCATTAAGTATGTATGGAAGTTGGCCGAATGGCTATTCCATTACGTGATATGTGTGGAAGTTAACCTTATGGTTATTCCACTTAAGTATGTTTATGTATCAAGTTACCTTTATATGTTATGGGATCTTTATATGGGTTGTATGGTAATCTCTTGGTTACAAAAGTGTATGTAATGAAATTTTATTCAGTGATGAGTTTTTACTACTTCGAAAAGGTGAAAAGTATTACTTTGATAAATTATACATGGTTTACTGGTTGTTTTGAAAAACTAACAGTTTTCATTCTTTGTGTATCCCTTACTAAGCTTTTTATGCTCATCCCAAGTTTTTGAAATGTTTTTCACAGGACTTAACGTGGAATAGGGTCAAGGATGGGATCAAGGGAAAGTCATGAAACCTAAAACATGGAACTGGACATGTTTCTTATTAAGATTTTTTATTTTATTGAATCTTAGTAAAAGTTTCTACTTTGTATTCTTTTGAGATGTAATAGTTATGTCCTAATTCTCTAAAACTCTAAACCTGAAAAGATCCTCAATGTGAATTATTAATTTAATTCAATATTATGTAAGGTTTATGGCCGGGGCCTTATATATACAAAAAGTAAATTTTATTATAAATTGTAATTTTAAAACTAAATGTTTTTTCTTTATTAGGGTAATTTATTAACAATTTTTAGAAAATATATAATTACCTTAAATACATATACATTAAAGATGTAAAAATCAATTAATTGATGAGAAATAAAAAAAATTCAAATAATAAGAACCATAAAAGACCCAAAAACTTGACCAAATATTATTTAATGAGTCTATATCGACCCTAACCATTCAAAGGTTCGGTCATTCTCCATTTGGATCATTATAGAAGAGATCCTAACACTTCTATTATATTATTTAAAGTGATCTTAAAGTTTCCACATTCATAATTTATTAAGTATAACATTTTTAATGATGGGTTTTCTAGAAGCTACATTTTAAAAATAATATTATTTATGTATATATAAGACTTATATTCATCTTTGTATTTTATTAATAAATTTTCTTCAAAAAAAAATTTATACTAAATAATTACACAAAATTGTTGTAGAAAGTATTTTATTAATGGATATATCAATTAAATGTTATTAAAAAATTATAATAAATATAATTTTGGTTAGATAATATTTCCATTGAATTTTCAATATTACATTTACCCCTTATGAATATATTAATTTTTTTTGAAGTTATCATTTTATAATAATACTTTTAAAAACCAGCGAACTCAATAGTGTCAAAATTGCTAGTATTGATTATTTGTCAAGATAATGATTTATGAATTTAGATATAAATCATAATAAATTTTTTTAAAAAAATATAATAATTAGTATATGGTATATAATGTTTCAAGGCACTTATTTGTGGTCTAATTAACATCAAATAATTAATTATTACACCATTTTAATTTTGAAATATTTTTTATCCTAATTCAAATTAAGTAGAATAACATGGTGTTAATTAAAATTATAATGTTTTTATTGATATAAAAACATGTCTAGAATTTACTGTTTGATGATATTAAGACCCTATCTCATCCCATATTCTACGTTGGGGAATTTTTTTTTGTCTAGGGTTTAATTTTATTATAAATTATTATTTTTAGAGATCACAAATATGCCACTCACCTCAATTGTAAAAGCGTACCACCACCCTCATCTCTTCATGTAAATTTTACCATTCAATATCGGCCATACCCTACAATTTTAACATATTGAATTCCCCCATAATATTCTAGAGGTTCTGTTATTCTTCAAATAATTACTCTAGTGCTCTATGATGATATTTAGAGGAATCATGTTGAAGAAGATGTAATCTCCTCTACTAATCCTTTCAAGATTCATTCTTCTTATAAATATTCTTTATGAGTTTTATCATTATAAATTAATATCTCCATTATCAATTGTATAGTGATATGTCAATATATCTATGAAATAACCAAATTCCACCATTTATTCGTCCCATGACAAACGAAATCGCCATGGGTGCGTACATATGGCTTACCGTATCCACACCAAGGTGTGATCTATTTTTCACCTTCACCTCAACTAGATGGGTATAATGATTGAAATAATATCTATATATTATTATTATTACATTATCTTCATTTTTAAATTATATACACTAACCTCTTCAATACCATTCAACAATTATGGGAATGGTATCGTCCCTCGTGTGTATGTATGGCCTACCATCTACATTGTACGATGTGATTAATTCTACATGATCTTCCTTAAATAATGATTATATAAATTTAAAGAATTAATAATGTGCTATATATTAAGTTAATATAATTATTAATGATATTCCAATGACTTAATATTGAGAATTAGGACTTATTCAACAAAATATGAATAAAAACATTAAGCAGTTAATATACGAATAATTATTAACAATGAACTTTTACTAACATGTGATAATATGATCATATAAGATATCATAAAAATTACACTAATTCTATAATAAGATAATGAAATTATATAAATAATTATAAATTACATTCTGATACATACTAAAGATATCATACCTAAGGCAAGGGACAATTTTTCAATCTCATTATTATCTAATATTGTTTATTCACACATATTTACAAGGCTATATTTATCCTGGACATCTAGGTTCCCTAAAAATATAACAATATTTCCATTCTTCTATAAATTTTAAAGTCAAATTTACCCATTGGTGAATTTTTTACAGAATGGTATGGATGGAAAAATTAATCATTATTCGATAAAAGGTACTTTCTAGATTTTCCAACTAATGTACGAGGATAATGTCTTTATACATATTTGATATGATAATATTTTTTAGGTTTTGTATAACACCTTATTTCCAATAAGCTTCCTCTACACGATTTCATGTTTATTTTAACAAAATTACTTTCCTTCTAAAATGACATTATTTAATATGGTTATGTTTATATCATTATTATTAAAATTGTTTTATTGTGTTTATTATGAGATTTTGTTTACAAAATCCATTTTTTATATATGAATTATAATTTGATTATGTATAACAACCCCATTTTGTTCATTGGGTTATGCTATAATGAATGATTTATGTTTTTGTGTAATGCGAAAGAATTATTTCATTATGTGATAGGTGGGACCTATATATCTCTCTAATGCATTGGGTAAATATTTATATATCGCAAGATAGTCTTGGATGTATCATTAAATGATATCGGTTAAGTAATACAGGGATGAAATAAGGAGTGAAATCGGTTTAATAGTGGACTTTTTCTATAATAGTGGTATTGGAAATGATGTTTTACTAATATGAAATGATTTCTTATGCTTATGTGTATTCCAAAAAACATAATGTCTTATGTTATGTCTTTTAGGATTAAGTTCATTGATTTTTGTGAACATTCATGATTTAAACCATGAAATAATATCACAATATTTTTTATAAGGGATATGATTTTCAAATGTTATGTTCTTATGTCTGAAGATAATGATATGATTTATATCTCTAATGAATACCATTATTAAGAATCTGAGCTCACCCTTTCATATATTTATTTTTCCTAGGTCATGAAAAGCATATTAAATATGATACATCAAAAAGTAGTCTAGTTATGTAGAAATAAGTGGGAGGAAGAAATGATTTATTGTAAACTGGTTGTTATTGTTTCTCATTTTTTATGGAAAATAATCCTATAAGTTCCTATCATGAGTTTGTTTTATTTTTTTAATGAATATTAATCAAATTTCACGAAATAACAATTTATATAAATTATGGGGCTTTATAATCATTATGATATGAATGTTGTAGTTATCCTTTGGAAAATAAGATGAGAAAACCTTAGGAAAAACCCCATGGGAATGCTGATGTATATGCTATAACCCTAGTGCTATAGAAGTGATCATAAATAACCTAGGAGAAAACCTAATGTTTCCCAAAATTTAATTTTTTTCCTGATTATGTGAATTTTTTTTTCATTATAATTAGTTATTCTCACAACACGTTTCTTGGATTTAATCAACGTGTTCAACATTAAAGAACCACATTAATGATAAATGTGATATGAAATGCAATAATTTCCCTCCAGGGAAACCTAATGTAATGGGATCCATAATGAAAAATCATTTAGCTATGCTCACACAACATTATCAATCTATGAATCATGGAGAAGTTCCAAACAAGCAGTGGATGGAACAACATTCTATTGAGTCCTTCATGATGTAGTGTATACCTTCTTTCAGTGGTTCTTCTAATCCATTAGTGGATTAACAATGAAACGGTACCATATAAATGATATTTTTAGTTCAGAAATTTTCCGAACAAGATAAAGAAATCTTAGTAGTCTTTCATTTGGAAGGTGAATCTGATCAATGGTGGAACCTTACTAAGAATATGAGGAAAATATATGAAATTTAATCATGGGAATGAGATTATTTCAAGAACTTATTTTCAATATGTACCTTCCTCATATTCTTCAAACAAAGATATAGAAATTGTTCCATGAAAATGAGGAAAACGATTATGAATATATTGGTAACTATGAATAAAATTTTACAATAATTTCAAGGTTCACAGCTGTAATTATTATCCAACCTGAGAGTAAAATTTATTGATTTTTAGTTTCATAAAACCATGTCTTCGAATGAAATTATCTAAAAGGTACTTCAATAGCTCTGAAGAAGTCCTTTGATGTGCTCTCAAGGTTGAGATTGAGATTGGTGTAACCATTAGTCATGTGGGTTTGATAAGTATAGAGAAATGGAATCCATCTGAAAATCTAAAGACCACACTATAAAGAAGATCAAGTTTCCCTTATGCTCAATGCATGGAAAGAAACACAGGGTAATTTTCATGAAGGAACTACTAAATGTCTTAAATGTGAAAAAGATAATCATTAGGTATTTGAATGTTGATGTAAGTGGAAAAATGTTTTCTACTGATGTGAGTAGATAGAAGGCTACATAGAATGCATCACCAGCACTTTGATGTTATAAGTCCAAGGAAATAGTGCATTATTCTAATGAATCCCCTAATATATAATTTATAGATTATGATTGACATTCGAACACTCTTAATGGTAAAGATAATGACAATTCACATGTTTTCACTATCAGTGATGTGGAGAATTATATTGATGTGGTGAAAGGTACATGTACCATCCAATGTAATGTTTAAAATGTTTTATTTGATTCTGGATCCAACCAATATTTTTTTCCAGAATTATTTCCTAACGATATCACTGTGTTATCTCAATAATTAGATGTTCAGATAGCTGTGAAAACTCCCAATGGCATAACAATCAGATCAATAAAATATAACTCTTCTCTAGTTGAATTTTTTGTGATTGTTCTTCCCACAATTCTTGTGATCCTTCTTATAGTGAAATTTGTTGTGATTATTATCATGGTTCTACATTATCTGTATGGATCTCATATCAATTTCTAATGAATGTAATTCACATTTCATATTCAAAACAAATATATGATCATATATCGATGCAAGGATGAGTATGACCTTCCAGTGAAATTTTCTCCTATCTTATAGGTCTTGTTTTCTATAAATGAAGGTTATCAACCTAAAATGTTTGGGGAGAAACTCACAATTATGAATACACCAATTGTATGTGATTTTGATGATGTCTTCATAGAAGAATTTATAGGTCTTACACTAAATCGTGAGGTTGAGTTTCCAATATAATTCATATCAGGCATTATTTATCTTTAAATTAAACCATATATATTGTCCCCTATGGAATTCAAGAAGAAACAACAAGAGAATATTGACACGGGATTCATATTACCTTCTGCATCAACTCTGGGTGAACCTATTCAATTTTATACAGAGAATGATGGATCAATGAGACTCTGAATTGATTATCGATAGCATTACAAGATCACTTCCAAGAATAAATATCTTCTTCCGTATGTTTTTAACTTATTCTACCCACATCACTGAGCTCAACACATTTCCATGATTGATATTCTTTCTGGATATCATCAATTAATGGTCAAGAAGAAGGATATACCAAATATGGAATTGCATATAATGTACGGACACTATGATTTAATAGTGATGCCTTTTGGTCTTACAAATACCCATCTATAATCATGGATCTAATGAATGGGATCTTGGGAGACTATATCATTCCATTTCTTATAGTATTTATAGATGATATTCTTATCAATTATAAAATAATGGAAGAGCATGATTATCACTTCAGAATTGTACTAAAGACCCTTATAAAGATGAATATTTATGAAAAATATACCAAGAGTTAATTTAACTTCAAAATGATTGATTTTTGAGTCACATAATCTTAAAAGAGGGGATATTTGTGGATCCATAAAATATAGATGTTGATAAAAGTTGGCTGAGGCCGACCAATATAATTGAGATCAGATTTTTCATGGTTTTATGGGATATTATCACCATTATTTGAATGATTTTCCACTATTAACTAATACACTCACCAAGCTGACTTAGAAATATGTTAACTTAGCGTCGATGTAGGAATGTGAAGAGAATTTCAAACATCTAAAAAGAAGGTTATCTAGTGCACATGTGATCACATTTCCTTGTAGTGGAGAATGGTTTTTAATCTGTTGTGATACATCCATGTAGGGTCTCAGATGTGTTCTCATGAAAATGATATGGGGATATATTATGACTCATGAATAATTAAATTCCATGATAATAATTATCCAACTGAAGATTTGGACTAAAATTTAGCAATATTTTCAATAAATATATGGAGACATTATCTTTATGGAGAATTTTGTGATATTTATACAGATAAAGAATATTTAATGTATACTTTAACACAAATTGATTTCAATATGCATCAAAGAAGATGATTAGAGTTGATTAAAGATTATGATATGTCATTTCATTACTACCCCTAAAAATAAAACAAGGTGGAATATTCTTTGAGTCAAAAGGACCATGCTAGCTAATCCATTCTGAGGAATAAAAAAGATCTAATATTTATGGATATGAAAATGCAAGATGGTGAAATTTTAATGAAAGCGAACAAATATTATAATTCTATATTGAATATAAAACCATATATACAATTTATGATTAAGGATGTTTAGAAATAATACGTACAACTACAAAAGATGGCGATTAATGTTCCTGAATTCAACAACGATTGTGATTGAATAGTATGTTTTAGGAATTGGGTTTGTATTCCTTCAATACCATATATATATATATATGGAGCTATTGGATGTGGCCCATAGTTCATAATTATCTATTCACCCAAGAAGTACAATGATGTAAAGGGACATGAAAGAGTATTTCTAGTTGCATGAAATGGAAAGATAGGTTTTTGAATATATCGCTTGCTGCATGGTTTTTCAAGAAGTGAAGGATGAGACAAAAAAGTCTAAGGAGGTGTTACAACCATTACCAATACCCAAATAGACGTGGGAAACCATCACTATGGAATCTTTAATCGGTCTTCCCAAAACATATAAAGGAAATAATTATATATGGGTTATATTTGATCACATTATAAAGTTATAACACATCATTTCTTGTAGAGATGATTTCGCTCCTTATTAGATTTCTAGGATATATGTAAAGGATGTGTAAAAATTGCATGGAGTACCGATTTCAATTGTATCTGATAGGGATCCAAGGCTTACCATGATGTTCTGGAGAATTCTTTATATGGCTCTAGATAGAAAGTTTAGTTTTAGAAATGCTTATAATCATTAGATGGATGGTCAGTCTAAGAGGAAAACTCTAACACTAGAATACATGTAGTGAGATTACACTATAGATTTCTAAGGAGGTTAGGATCAAAACCTACCTTTGGTAGATTTTTTTTGAATAAATATCTTTCAGTATAGTATTTAGATGGATCCCTACAAATACCTCAATGGAGAAAAGTGCCGAACTCCAACTTTCTGGGATGAATTTCGGGAAAGAAAGCTATTAAGACCTTATATTATTGATGAAATGTAAAAAGGCTGGATCTATTCAACAAAAATATGAGAATCTCAAATTCAGAAAAAAATTAAGGTTGATAAATTAAGAAAACACTTAACGTTTTATGTGGGTGAAAAGGTGTTTCTATGAATATCTCCCTGTTAGAGATTAATGATATTTGGAAAAAATGTAAAGCTATGACCTAGGGATATCAGTTCTTTAGAAATTCTAGATCATGTAGGAAAGGTATATTTTCGATTGGCACTTCTACAGAATAAATCTCAACCTCATGGAGTGATCCATGTATATCTCATGGGAAAGTACATACCTGATAATTCATATTACTAAACTCAGTGGTGGAACTACTGGCGTAATATCTTTAATATGTAAATCAACTAATAGACATTATAGATCGTAGTGAAAACGTTCTACGAAATAAAACCACTCTCATGGTTAATGTTTTGTTTTGGAAACACCATTTTGACAAAGCAATGTGGGGACTATAGGATATAATGAGGGAGAGATATCCCCATCTATTTGTACCCAAGTGATATAGTTTGAGGAAAAAATTCAGTTTAAGTGGTGCCAAAGTTAACACCTAGATGTCTTTATGAAATATTGTCTTCCTTTAATTTTGAACAACTTTTAAATTATGATTTTGACACATTAATAATTTTTCTATGATAACCTAAAAATATTATTTTGAAGCGGGGGTATAAAATTTTACTTTGGATATATTTTCATTATTTTCCTAAATACCTTCAAATTTTGATTAATTGATAAAATACACTAATTTTTATTGGTAAATAATTTTTTTATTAAAAAATTAATATGATTATATTTCAATATTGACGGGTATTAAATTATAAATAGAATTACTTTTCATCATTCAATTTAATTAATGTCATTGGAATAAATTTTAATTGAATTCAGATATAAAAACATTTCAATATTTTACAATGTTGTAACTATTAAAACGCGTTCTCTCTTTTAAAAAATGAGATTTATTTTAAAGTAATAACTAAAACTTATTTATTTTTATTTTTTAAATTTCTAATCCATTTTATTAATCAATATGTACTAATTATATAAATCGATTTGTTTAATTTTTTTGGCATTTTGAATAGTATATTCGGTAATTATATTTTACTATGGTAATAGGATAAAACAGATAATTAAAGGTTAGAATACTATTACTAAACTACCCTAAAACCTATCTTAATAACAATGGATTAGAGGGATTAAATAAAACCATCCTAGGGTTGAAATGGAATCATTTGGAAGCCACTCGAATGAGATTATGCCACTTAATTAACATTATTTAATGAAGCCCGAAATATATCTTAATCAAATTTAAATAACTATATCATTTTTTATGTAAGGTTATAAAGAAGTTAATTCCAATATAAATACTACATTAAAAGTCTTTTTCTATCACTGTATTTTATTTTATGTTTTTATAAAATAAATATTTTCTTTAAAGACATATTCTATGAGGAAATAAAAATAAATTACTGATGTGAAATGAATAAAGTAATTTTTTTAGAATTATAATATCTATAAAAAGGCCCAAAAACATAACCATATTATATTTATAGATTATATATTGACCATAAAAAACACTGGTCATGTTACTGACCATTTGGAGCATTATAGTAGAGATTGTGGCACATATATAATTTTATTTAAATTGATGTTAATGTTGTCACATTTATATTTTAATAAGTATATGATTTAAAATGATGGATTTTCTAGAAGATAAATTCTATTTCATATATTATTCTAAAATATAGTATATTTATCTTCAACATATTAGTTTATTTTTTATATTTATTAAAAAATAAAAATACTAAATAATTACACAAAATTGATGTAGTATTTATTTTATTAATGGAGGTATCAAATAAATGCTATTAAAATATTAAAATAAATATGATTTGGGTCAATAAAAATCTCAAATGGATTTTATATATTACCTTGACCAATTATTAATATAGTAAAATAGTTTTTATGAAGTGAACAAGTTATCTTAAATTTTTTAAAATTAAATGAATTGAGTAGAGTGAAATTTTACACTATCAATTGTTTATAAAATAATATAATATTAAATTATTTAAAAATCATAATTTTTTTAAAAAATACATATAATAATTATGATATGGTTAAAAATTTACTAATTAACATATTTATTTTTTAATTTATATCTAATAATTAAATATTTCCACCTTTTTATATTTAAATATTTGTTATTTAATAAAAATTAAAAAGAATAATAATATTTAATTAAAATGATAATATTTAAATTAACATTACGTCATGTCTAATATTTATTGGTTGAGGAGATTACTACCCTATATCATCAAATCATTGAAATTGGGTCATTTTTTAGGTTTTTTGGATTGGGATTGAATTTATTATAAATTAATATTTTTTGGAGATCCAAAAAGTGCCCCTCACCTAAATTGTAAAAGGGAACCTCCTCCCTCACCTCTTCACATAAATTCAAGACTTTATTCCCAACCATAACCTACACTTTTCCCTTCACAACATCCCTTGTTACATTATATAGGTTTTGTTTTTCTTAAAAAACAAACTCTAGTGCTCTTAGATTAGATTTAGAGGAAGCCCGTCGAATTTGATGTAATCTCCTCTACCGGTCCTTTCAATACCCATTCTTCTTATACTTATTCATCATGATTTGTTTCAATATAATGTTATAAATATAGTATCACATATATTGTAAGATGTTTTTAGAATAGTTAAACTACCTTATTCCACCTTGTATCCATCCTATGAAAAATGAATTCACCATGCTTGCATACATTCGGTTTACCATGTCCATGTCGTGGTGTAATATGTTTTTCAACATATACTTACCTTGATGAATATAATGATGGAAATAATAAATAAGTGTAATTATTTCAATATGATATTGGTTCTGAAATATAATACACCATCCAATTCATTACCATTCAATAATTATGGGAATGATATCGTTAATTGTTTGTACGTATGGCCTACCATCTATGCGATGAGATAAAATTCGTTCTACACGATCTTCATTAGTGAATGTTTATATAAAGACAAAGAGCTCGTACCCTAGTGGCATGGGATCCTGCTTGGAATCCAGGAGTCCCATGTTCAAAACTAGGTGGGGGTGAATTTTCAGGGGTACTGTAGCAGTAATGTAGTAGTTATTGTTCAGTACTGTAGTAGAATGAACTATTCACCTGATTTGGGCCTTTGGGCTACTGTTATGGGCCTACATGTCTCAAGGGAATTTGGGTCATCAAAGGCCTTCGGGCCACAAGACCTTCAAGCCACAAACACCATGGAGTAGCCCCGTTCACACAAAACATGCCCCAGAAGAGTATCAGATAAACAAGAGTAGCAGCCACCAGATGCAGAGCTAACCATATTGGAAGAATGAGAGAGTATGGAGGCTTCCATCAGGACCAAGCACTATGAATATTTGTACGGGGCAATGGTAGTGGATCAGAAATGAATAGTGGGGAGGTAGGTGATCAATGATGCAGAAGTTGGGGATGGACAATTCAAGTGGGCTGGGCCAATGGGTCATCTATTGGGCATGGTATGCCTCTAGGCCTTCGGGTCATGTATTGAAAGTTAGTCAGGCCTTGTGACTTGGGCCTACAGGTCATGTACAGGTTCCCTTTCAATCCCTTAAAAGGGGGATTATCCATAATAAAATAAAAAAAGGCCTTCGGACCAATCAAGAATGTTTATATAAATGTAAAGAATAAATAAATATGGTATATATTATGTTAATATCGTTTTTTATAATATCTACATTTCCTAAGAATGATAACTACAACTAATTCTGAAAAACATGCAGACAAACATAAAGTGGTTAGTAACTAAATAACAAGTAACAATGAAATCTTACAAACAAACAGATGATAATAAAATCATAAATGATATCATAAAAATTTATATGATTATGGAATATGTTAATGAAATTATTTAAATTAGTATGAAGTGGGTTTGGATACATACAAATTATATCGGACCTAAGGTATGGGATAATTTTTCAATCTCATTATTATCTGAGATTTTTTATTTGTAAGTATTTATGGGGTATATTTATCTTCCATATCCATGTTCCCTAAAAATTTAATATTATATCAATTGTTTTACAATTTTATATTGTAAATTATACCTAATTGTTAATTTTTACTAAATTTTATGAAAATAATATTTTGTCGTTATTCTATATCATATACTTTTTGACTTTTTTGGAAAAAGTACAAGGGTAATGTTTCTTACTGTATATAGCATGAATATATTTCTTATACATTCATAATGACATATTTTCATGAATAATTCAATAAAAGAATTAATGTTTATTTTCAAATAAATTATTTTCTTTTAAAATTGTGTGAAATATTTAAAAAATATAAGGTTTTTTTACCAAAAATGATATTTTCCTCAAGAATTAGTATCAACTGTTTGACCAAAAAATCCATCTACAATGACCTTATATAATAGGGTTATATTTACATACCTATTATTACAATGGTTTGGTTGTTTTTTTAATCAATTCTATTTATGAATTATATTTGTTTTATATGGATTATGATAGAATGTTGTTTAATAAACCCATTTTATTCCTTTGGTAATGCTATGATGAATTATTTATGTTTTTATGGAACACGTAAAGAGAAATTTATGATGAGATTGGTGGGTCCTATATATCCCTCCAATAAATGGGGTAAATATTTATATTTCATGTGATAGACATGTCCAGAATGAGAAATGATCTCGTTTTCGTAAAACAAAGATAGAAATTTGAGTGAACTCTATTTAGTAATGGCCATTATTCCCTACGATGTACTTGGAAATGATCCTTGACTAATGTGAAATGATTTTCTTTGATTATGTGTATACCAAAAAAAATCATGTCTTATTTTATGAATATTGGAATTATGTTCATTGATTTATATGAATTTTCAGGTTTTATTCCATGTAATGATATCATCATCTTTCATATAGAGGATAATATTTTCAAATGTTATATTCTCTTTTCTTTCGATTATGATATGAGTAATATCTATTTTTTTACCCTTACTGAGAATCTTATCTCACCATTTCATATGATTCTTCTCCCTAGGTCATGAATAAGGGTATTATGTAGTATATGTAAAAAATGCTTCTATTTATGATGAAATAGGTGGGAGATAATGAAGAAGTCTTATGAACTATTTCTTCTTGTTTCACAATTTCTAAAGATAGTATACCTATATTCCCTTATCATGGATATATCATATTTTGTAATGAATATTCTTAAATTATGAAGAAATATCAATATATGTAATGTTTGGGAAATTATACGTTGGGTTTATGAATAATTTAGTTCCAGTGATGCATTGATAGTTCATTATATTCATAGTCCTATTAGGATAACAAAAGGACTAATGTAGCAAGGCGATTCTTGGTATTCCTATGTTAGAATAAATGAAAATTTGTTTTTTAATAATTTTAATTAATTTCATTAAACTATTAATTAATGTGTTTCTTTATTCTAACATTAATCTCCCCACTATTTAATGAATATGGTTGGGATTGGTGTATTGATATGTTATGGTATCTCACGATGATCCATAGAGTGGTTAACATTATTCAATTTTATTAAATTTTAAATGATTTAACTCATGGTGATGGGATATAAATTATTTTCTTAGAATAATTGGTTGGTAACAATTAATTATTGGAATATAAAATTCCATGAATTTATTGAATGTCTCCCTAAAATGTTTTTGTTCCAATTTAATATATAGTTCTTTTCCTGGGAAAATGAGTGTTTGAGAGATGATAGTGAAAGTTGAGTCTAATGCTAGGTAGGTTGAATTAGTATAGTTTTTGATATATATATACATTCCTTATTTTATGTGATTTTGTACTCTACCCCACCCATGTTGATAGTGTGATCAAAACCTAGTGTACTCCAAGGGTGTTTTACCCAACATCCTTGTTAAAAAGGATTCATAAGTCACAACCCCACTTCCTCTTCTCTATTCTACAAGTATTATTATGTGTCATTGTGAAAAATGTTCACCTTCTAATATATCTGTATACAAGATTGTAATATCCCATGGTTACTCCAAATGCATGTATCTTTACATGTAGTATCCTAACGATCATTATACTTATATTTTGTATTGGTTGTTGTGGTTTGAGGTATAATACAACATTTATGGATTTTAGTGGGCCACAAAAACAACTTTGTTAATATCTAGAGGTGATGATGATGAAGAGATTATGTGATGCATGTGGCATGGATTATATTATATTAACCTATGATGTGTGCGCCTTATTAGAGAGAAAAATCATAGGGGAGTGGAAAACCATTGAGTGTGTGCTAGTTGGGTAACTTCCCTTTAAAATTATGTTGGATATTATAGTATTAATTTCTCATGATTTTGGTGAGAGATAGATGGTGAAGCTAGTGACTATGTGTACTTTATCCAAATATGTGTCTGTATCATTGTTTATTCATAGGGATTTGGAATAATTTATTCACATTTTCATGATATATATTGGGGAGGATTCAATTTTTATACATTTTTTTACCCCTATCTATATTAATTTTATGATGTCTTCAGGAACTTGTTACTAATTATGCTTAATATTACTAGCCCATGAAGTTATTCATGTGTTTCTGGGGATTTGAGGTCATTGATGAGGATTTTATTTTGGTACATGTTGAATCCTTTATTTAGTTGTCTAGTTTTTTTATACATTTCATGAATTTATGGTGATATTTTATCCTATTATAATTAGGTGGTTCAGTTTTATAGTTTTATCTTATCTATTATTCCTCACTTCATTTTTTCTGCTCTGTCTAATATATTTGTGGATTGGTCAGGGCATTATTAGATCAATGATGTGTTAATAAGATTCTTCTGATTCATGATATGCAGTGAAGAAAATTTGGTACTTGTAGTCTCTTTTTCATATTTTTATAGTTAAAGAATTATATTAAAAAGAACATATTGGGGTATTTTATGCATTTTTATTTGTAGAATTCATTTGGTGGTATTATATTATATCTCTTTTGATAAATTATTCTTAGAAAGTAATTCCTCCCACTTGTATCATTGATATAATAATTCAGCTTCAGGCTAACTGATGGCCTATTAATGGTGTGATTTGGGTGTCATCAACCCTATTCTATCATTAGCATCTAAGGAGATGTACATTGGGGGTGAGGGTCATGATATATTGGTATAAAGGGAATAGTTTGACGGAGAATATTGAGTTTAAAGGTAAAAAATAATATAGACTACATGAGTTGGTAGGAAAATAATGTTCGGTGAGCCTATTATGTGATGAATACAAGGGATACCATCTAGGAAATTGGTATTTGGAACACCATATGATCTGATTCTATAACGTTTATACATACTGAGCCTACATAGTGATATTTTATTGGATATATGGAAGGGACCTAGAAAAGGATACTATATCATCATTTCATGCACCTTTGTATGAATTAGTTTTACATTGGTGTTATGGTAAACCATAATTAATTAATATTATGTATTTATATTCTCATTTTAGGTGTCCTTAATAATTCTTCTTTTTGTAGGGATGGCATTAGGTTAATGTGCTCATCAGGTTCAAGAAGAATATGTTTTATAATATGTGATAGTAGACCACCATAGGGTTGACATCGATGATGTTGAAACATATATGAGGAAACTATTTTTCTTTTTTATGATTATATAAAATTATGTGTAATATATTTTATATTTTTTGATAGAGGACTGGTTGGAAGGGGAGGAGATATATTTCTATTCGTTTGAAATCTATAAGTGGTTCAATGTTTTATTGGTGGTTATGATGATACATGGTGTATCTAGAATGTGTATTTTCATATTCCATAGCGATCTAAAGATTTTTTCTATTTCATATGATAATTTACTATATAAGTTTAATGGTTAGTTTATTTCTTTAACCATAAAGGAAACCAACCATAAGGAAGATATTAACATTCAATAGGGGAGCTCTAGAATAATGGTGTTCACGATGTGTTTTAAGAAGATTATACAATATTAATTATACATTATAATAGATTAAAAGTCTATGGTGTTTCATTTTATGATGAAGTTTCATTTAATTATTTTGAATCATTTCACTCCATTTAGGCTACCATGATTTCTCAAGGTTCATGTGAGAGAATATATTATTGAGAGAAAATGGGCATGGGCTAGAACATCTCAATAAGGGAGTTGTTATAATTCTAAAAATAGTATATGTGTGGTCAAGGGATGCCGGTTTTCTAGATTTAATCGATTATATAGTGTCATGGCAAGTCCTTGACCCTATTCTCCTCTTTACACTAGGGTTTAAGACTCTAAGGCACTACAAAGGGATCATTAATTTTTTTATTTTGGATTCCACAATCATTAGTGGTGGTAGTGCTTGAAATGTTTTGGGTAAATAATTTGTAAATAGTGCCATATTTAATGATCAACTATTGTATCTATATTATCCATGATGGTAGTAGTATGGTGCTCTAATATATGATGTTTATATTGGAGATAAATTAGGTAGAGTAAAACCTCGTAATTCTCCCTATACTGAAAGAGTAGAGAACATCCTTATGGATTGTCACCATTAGGTCTAAAGAGTATGTGTAGTATGTGAAGATTAATTTCTATGTAACACCTTCATATTTTATGAAATATTTTATTTAAATTTATTTTATATATCATGTAACACAAAAAACATCGCTTTAACGAATCATAATATTTTATTAATATTTTTATTTATACGTGAAAAATATAACCTAGATGTCAAACCAATAAGTATTATTAAGAATATATTTTTTATATTTTTTAAAATGGTTTTAGATAAATAAAATATATTTTTAGTGATGTCTTTAAACACTTTATAAATACATTTATTCCAAAAAAATATTTGTAATGCTTTTGGGAACAATTAATAAAAATTATTACTTACAATTTTAGAGAATTAATATGAAAAATTATACATCATATTTATAATTTACTTTTGAGAGTTATCTTATAATTATTTTTTTATAATTTCCCGAAAAAGTTAAATATTTCAATAAATAGTGAAAAATATTGATTTTTTATTAAAAACTACATTTTAATTAAATGAACATACATGTAACATTTTTGGTTATAAAAAACTAATTAGATGAATTCTTTTATAATTAATAAAATTTATTTTAATTTATTATATTTTAGGTTAAAATTTTGTTTAAATTTGTTTATAATTATTAATAAAATTCTACAAAACGCCGATTTTTCAACAAATCTATGCAATTAATTATAAATTTAATTCTTCAAATTATATGAATTAAATTATATAAAATGGATCTTATTTCTGAAAAAAAAAGTAATTTATAATTTATAAATTGTTCAACATAATTTTTGGTCAGGATGAAAAGTTTATAATTTAAAATTATTTATTATGGTTATGGTTAAAATGGGTTCATATAGGGTTAAGTAATAAGATAAGGGTTAAACTGATATAACACCTACCCAAATAATATTTTTCCAAAAACATTATACATTATATCATATAATTATTTCCAAGGAACCAATTTTTATTCCATTTTATTTGTCAAATGGGGGTATTGAATTTTCCTTTCAAAAATTCTATGTGTGTCTTCTCACCCAAATATAAAAGGGAAACCCAATACTCTACTCTTCACATTTAAAAAAAATATTGACCAACCTTAACCTTCCCAATTACCATCCATAATAACATCCTAAAATAAAAAACGACATATTTTTCTTATCAAACCCTCTGATGAATTATTTTGGCGCAAACCTAAGGAGGTTCTCCGAAGAAAACATATCGTTCTTAATTGAGTGTTCTTTGTTTTTCTTCTTCTTAAAACTCCTAAAAATCATCTTAAACTATTATTATATAATAAAATAATAATACTAAATATAATTATATTTTATTAAGTTATTTTTTTAACCAATATCAATTTTCTCATACATCAAATTTGAAATGAACATGTCGATCGTTTGTATCCTAAACTACCTCCTCATAAACCGATGTAATTCACTTTCCATCAAAACATCTCACAGATTTATATAATATTGGATTTAGGGATTATATATTATTTATAGTAAAAAATAATAATCATGTATTTATAATATCACATATATCTTATTATGTTTCATTCCATTGTGAAATGTGAACATCACTTGTAAGTACATATGGACTACAACCTATACAAGGCGATATGATTAATTTTTATTTTTATTTTTACTTGGATGGTAAGAAAGATATATTTAGTTAATATACATGTTATATATAAAATAAATATGATTATTTGAATGTGAAATATTTTTTTATATCATTCATTTCATTCGTTGATAAAATTGAAACAACAATCATATGTACATATAACATATCATCTCATTTAGTAATAGAATTAATTTTATATAACTAATATTAATTTAATACTATAAATAAATATATATAATGAATTTAAATTATACTTATATCATGTATAAAATTCTAGATATGATGTAAACATGATAAACATAAAAATTCTGAACCTACCAAACCTAGACATATATGAACAAATGGCGTAGTTTCTAACCAAAACCTGAATTAAATGATGAGTTGTTATTAAAAAAGTGATAAAATGTTCTATGTAAATCACATATGCTACACTATATGTGTTTTTTTATCTTCTTATATATTTATAATAAACCTATATTTATTATTCACGAGGTTTTAATGTGTATGAAGAATGTCAAGACATGAGGTATGTGATTTATGCATCACTTTTGTTTCTGTGGGATACATGACATATTCCCCACATGATTATTTTAAAAAGTGTATATATTTCCCAGGATAAATTTTTAGAATTATTCTCTAGAAAATAGTTTTTATTCAAATATCTATCATTTTCCCTGGTTTATGTTTATAAACCCACGATTACTAATGCGGTAATGTTTTTATGTTACAATCTCATTGTTTATTCTGGTTGAAAATAAATAAGTTTATATGATTAAATATTCAGATAAATAAGTCAATAATAACATTAATTTTAGTAACCTATGGTTATTTATGGATATAACATTTTTTTACTTTCATTTCCCTCTCTTTATGTTTTCAATATTTTTTATGAATGATTTTATGGAAAAGAAACAATATTTCTCTCATTGGTCAAAATCGTTATTCTTCCATATCCATCTTTAAAAAAAAAATTTGTTGATTTTTTCTAATTTTACTCTATTATTTTTAAGCAATTATTAGAAATGTTTTATTTTTAAAAAAAATAGAATTTGTGTTTTTTTTCCAAAATAGTTATTTTGACTTTTTACCAAAATTATGAATGGGATATATATTTTGATGTGCATAACATAAATTGTATTTCACATAAACAAGACCACTCAATGATTTAATACATCCACAATAAGTTTACAAGGTTCTTTTAAATGAAAATAATTCAATTAATATTTGGGTAATTTTTATTATTTAAATATGTGATTTCAAAGTGGAAAGGATATTTTACTTATGAAATATTCCGTGTGAACTTTTGAAATAATATTACACCTTATATTATAGCCTTGATATTACTTAAACATTATTTATGATATGATCCAATGATACTTTCCTCTTGTTTTCAATGGGTGGCATATTATTATGATGTCAATATGTTTATGGTAACCATATATTTTTAATTTATTATATTTTTAAAATCCAATATTTTCATAGGTTATTCTAGGATCTAATGATGAAATTTTCAGGAAACATATTTCTTTTCAATGAGTTATGATATAATAAAATGACTAAGAAACCCATTTACTTTATCTGGGTTATGAAATTATGAATGTTTCAAGATATTTTTGAATTAAAATATATAACATTAATTATGTGATTTGTGGGACGTATACCTCCTTACAAATCAATTAGAAAAGATTAATATCACATGAGATAAAAAATATTGAAGTAGGGAGTGAACCCAGTTCACTAAGGGAAATTGACCACTATGATAATCTCTTGAGTTAACCACGAATAATGAGATGGTTTGGGGATTGAACACATTATATAAAGAAAATCATGGCAGTAAGCCTTTACTAATATAAAAATGATTTTATAGAATTCTGTGTATTTAATAGATCTATCCATATGACAATGTTATGATATAATTGAATATGTAGATATATTTCTATAGGATTCATGTATTAAAAAAAATATTATTTATTACACATCTAAGGTTTATTGATATAAAGGTTATCGTTTTAGAATCAATATAATGTCATCATACCCTTATACACACGTTATGTTGATATGTGCTTTGTTAAACATTACTCTGCACCTAAGAGAACCCATTATTTTGTTTCCTTTCCCCATTATTTGATGAAATATATTATACATTATATTTAAATACATTTTTATAGTTTTCAAGAAGATTTTTTGTGATTATTTACATTTCTTATAAACCATTTGTTTGTGTATCATTGTTTTAAATGGAACAATATCTATATGATTTTGATGTTGATATTTATGAAATATAAATAATATTCATCCAGTACGATGGGATATATATATATAAAAAGTATTAATCACTATTGTAGGTAATAGAGAGAGGTCTTCTTAACATTTTGAAACTGGGATGAAGAATCGTTATTTATAACCAATGGGATAAGAATAAGGTTATTCAATTGTATAAGAAAATTAATGGGAATTTTGGTGAAGGATATAGACATTGTTTTCCAAGAAATTACATCTCGAAATAGATAATACAAGTTGATGTGGATTTTAAATAAATTTACCAGGGATTATAACTTTGAAAATGATGCATTGAGTTTTAACTCAATTGTTACAAGGTGCATAAAAACGGGCCTTGTTACACACTAGGATTGATACTCTCAAGTGATAAATATATCAAATTACAAAAAACATTATTGACTATCATGATAGGTTTTAATTGATGATGACCATGAAGTAAATAGGTTAAATCTAATGTGGCATAGGATGAAATGAAAGTGGAATTATTTTTACATTATATGAATGATTTGTCAGGATTGATCACAATGATTAATGATACATGGTGGTTATGATAAAAAACATTTTAGCAAGGGTTTAAAGACTGAACAATAATGTAAGGATGGAATGAAGGATTCTCAATCATTGATGTTTCTTCATTGAGGCTAGTCATATAAATTCTCTTATATTATGAAAATTATCTAGGAATGCCAATTCCTATCACCAAAAAGTAGATGTTGAATTAGTATTTAAAACACCTAATAGTACTATGATCAAATATCATGCCGAAAAATCATCTCTGAATGATGTTTATCAGAATTTTATTCATTCAAATTTTATTATACCCCCTCTAGATGAATTTTATGTTATCGCATGCATGATTTGGATTTATCTATATAAAGTACACTTCATTTTCCTATGAAGGGAATGAAATATTGATATTCTAAACCATAAAATGATTAACAAACATTAATTGGATAAAAATAAATATCTAATGGAAAACTTATAAATTTTATGTGTCTTCATTCCCATTAAGAATGGTTTTTATCAGATATAGTAGGGGAGAAACACAACATCGATGATATGCCTATTGTGTGGGAGTATATTAATGTATTTTTGGAATACTTTCCTTGTAACTTACTAAAATTTGAAAAAAAAATATCTTAATATAACACATACATAGTGTTACACATATTATTTATAATCCTTATAAAATGGACATGAATGATTCGTAGGAATTGAATAAGAATTTATGGCAGAATCATGAATGGGGATTCATTCCACCAAATTTGTCGCTATGGGATGCACCAATTAATCTTGTAATTTATAAAGATGTATTAATATGACTCTTAATTGATTATAAATACCAAAATAGAATCTTAATAATAAATAAGTATTACTTAACCTTTTTTGATGACTTGTTTTATTAACTGTGCCAATATCAATTCATTTACAATAATGACCTTCATTCTAGATATCATCAATTGAAGGTAGAAAAGGATAATATAATTAAGACAACATTTATTAAAAGGAATTGAAAATATGAATATATGATGATGAAATTTTTGTCTACTAATATACCTAATATATTCATGGATTTAATTATTTGTGACTTTAGATATTACCCCGATCATTGTTTCATAATATTAATGAATGATATTATTATTTACTTAAATAAGATAGAAGATATTGAATATCACTTGATAATCTGACTAAAGACCCTAAAGAAGTATAATTTGTTTTGAATATTTTCCAAGATTGAATTTGGCAAGAAAAAAGATTCATTTTTTAGGAATATATTCTCAGGAGAGGATACATAAGTTGTTCTGTCAATGATAGAAGTTATTAGATATTTTACAAGAATAAACACTATGACTATGATTAAAATATATTTTTTTTTCATGGATACACAATATTGGTTAGATATAACATCTCTTAAATATCTAATTAACGCACCATATTTATTTATAAGGGTGAGATGTTCAATTGGATAGATGAATATGAATAAAAATTCAAAGAATTGAATAGAAGGTTAATAATTTCCTAGGTGATCACATTTAATGATAGTAACGAATGGATTAGTAATTTATAGTGATGAATATATGATGGTACTATGATTCCTCCTCATATAATATGATATCATGATATCATATACCTCATAGAAATTTATTCTTCTAGAAAAAATTACCCAAATCATGTTTTGGAGTTAGTTACAGTAATTGTTTTAAAATACATAATGGAATTATCATTTTTGAGAAAGGTATGATATTTATTCTCATAATAACTTTATAATGTATATATGAATATAGAAATTTTTTAACATGTTCTAGATATAATGGTTGGATCTATATAGATATTATGACTGCTCAAAACATTACGACCTTCAAAAGTGAAGATAGGTGGTCAATGATTTTTGTTAAAATAATCATGCCATATTATCTATGATTAGGATTATAAGAGATATAATATTTATGGAATTTGAAATTATGGATACGAAAATCAATCATATAATAAAATAATCTTATCAATCTCAAAATAATTTTCAAACACATATATAACTAATGATCAAATAAGGATATTTGGAATATGTAGATCTATAAGATAATTTGATAATTTAAATTAATTTTAACCATTATTCATTGTTAGGAAAATTGGGTAAAATACCCTAAGAGGTGGTAATTTAGGGTATGATAGATTAAAATAACTACCCTTTCAGATCTTATTTTATTATTATAAAAACAGTATTTTCTCTCTTTCTCATAGAAATATATGAATAGAAACTATATTATGCATGGGACAAACAATTTTTACTTTGTTCACCCTCTTTGGGATACATCCAATGAGCATAAAATAAAAATATATTTATGTACCAATCCAACAAGGCTCACTTCATAATTATATGGATCGGGCTAGATCACATATATGAAGAGTCTCACTGCCATAACAGTGTATTGGGTCTGCCCGGTGATTTCCTAATTGTATCTTCCTTACTATCATTCTCTAGACCAAATCTGATGTAAATGATCACCTTCTTCATATTCCATTTACCAATTCTCTAGAATGGATCCCCACATAGTTTATTTTCTTGTATATCCCTTTCAATATCACAAATTTATGAATCCTCATATGTGGGGAGATTCTTTTTTGGAGTCCCTCTTTTACACATATTGTTGATTTTCTAAAATTTCCTTCCCATATAGTTTTAATCTCTTTGAAAACTATTATAAATCATCACGAACTCCCTTTAATTTCCTATGATCTTTTTTGCACCTTATTGTGCAATGGTATCATGATCGACTTTCTTTTTTGCAGACCATCCCGGATTCACTGATGGCTGATGCCTCACGAACTACCTCTTCTCTATGATCCATTTTTTATTTTTTTGATACAAAACCTCATAAAAACCTATCATTAACTATTACATCAAAATTCTTCACTATTCATTGATTCCTCCATTGTGAAGTGTTTACTATCACATAATTCTCCCCCACAAACAACATTGGGATTTAATGAATTATTCCAAAAGTGATGATCATTTCTAATTAAATTTCAAGTATTTATTAATCTAATTGATGGTCTTTATTTTGGGAAATTATTCATTAAGACCCACAAATGTAATTTATTCAAAACATTAATATGGTACATCCATCGCTGTAAATAGTTATGTATTCCATATGGCACCATTCTCCTTTGCGGTGGCAAATGACATACACATCTGAAAGAACCTTTGTAGTTTCTATAATAACCACCTCAATTTTACAAATAACACAATTTTTATTAAGTTACATGATGTTTCTAAAAATGAGGAACATCATTAAAAAAATATCAATCTCCATACAAAATTCCAATATAGTATTTATAGCATTGTATGGGGTCTTCATAGAGTTTATTTGTTGAAAAAATTCCTTTGTTTATTCTATGTATCTCCTTTTTGATCAACATATTGTAGATGCACTACTATTCGCGACACAAACTAAATTATTTGCATTTTGTGACCAATGATTCATGGTATGTGAAATTCTCTCCACAAACTCCTATTGAAGAAAAATTCATTTTACACTACGAAAACTCTATATTTTGATGCCCAAAAATAATCTATGAACTTTAAAATTGGCCCACCATAAATATCCACTTCGTCAACACAAACTATAAAGAAACATGGTTATATGTCTTCTATAATAATAAAAATATCCCTAAAACCTCTAGATGGAATAACGAGGTATATTTTCCCATCAATCTCTACTTTTGTGTTAGTTAAAAACACTTCACATTTTGATACATGCTTAAAATATTATTCTATTTTATACCAAACCTATCCTCTTTCAATATATATAGTAATGATTGATTCACTCAAAACAGAATTGAATCCAAGAATATTCATTATTGGCATGAGAAACAAGAGTAACATGAAAATATCATTCATGAATCACTTCATTGCAAAACTACTCAACTCCTTTCATGTTGAACCACATCTGTCGTGATATAGAACAATTGAACAATCACCTTTAGCATCATCAGATTTAAATTTTCCCATACTTCACAGCTCCCCAAATTATATTCAACCCCTTTCTTGGTTAAGATCATTTCTTCCCTTTTATATCCACAATTTCTCCTCCTTTGTCAAGGAACCCGAATGTAACTTCTATGTGGTATATAATAGGGTCCCTAAAAATATTAGAATTTCAGAAAAAAAACACATCATTAATCATAGAGAGGTAGTACCAGATCCATATGAATTCATGATCGGGGATTTTAATAAACACCCAGAGCTAGTTGATGCTCTTAAAATTCACATTTGGGTAATTCCTTTGTCAGAATATCTGTAACATGTAGTTCTATTGGAATATACTCCATTTTTAGATTTCCTTCCTCCACATTCTCCTTGAATAAATGATACTCGATTTAAATGTAATTTTTTACAAGAGTGGTGGATTTTATTTTTTTATATTTATATCACATGAATTATCACTGTAGATTCTGATTAGTAATTTCACTTCAACTCCCATATCATCAAGTTACTACTTCATCATAACTAACTTCTTGAACACTTGATTATATGAAATATATTAATCTTAATTAGTGATAAACTATATGGAATTGTGTTTCATTATCATCTAAGAAATACTAAACCATCTATGATATAATTAACCTCCTGATGTTGATTTTCTATCATCTACCTAATCGGCTCAATCTGTATTGGTATATTCTAGTAACTGTTGATGTGTTTTTAAATTATACATGAAACTGAAATCCACAATTTTCAATGATTTATCGAGGTACTATTTTCACTACAAGAATGTGAATTTACATCATATTTTATAGATATTTTTCTTCTTTTAATGTGATAAAAATCATATCAGGTCTTTTCAGTGTCATCAATAATAGACTACAGATTATTATCTTTTCTTCTGTGGCATTTACTACATTTCCTTTATCATATAGGAACATTTTCATCTGGGTATCCACTATATATTTCATCTACATGGAATTTTCTATTAAAATTTATCAAAAACAACCGTTGAATATTTAGAGTGAGAGGTGAATGTTCCATTCCTTCCTTGTGTTAACTGTAAACAAAGGAAAAATATCAGTTCACCAATCATTGACATTTCCCATTCACTTTTCATGAATTTGATGAATCGTGTAAATCACGCTTCACCTTATCTACTAAATATTATGTCTAAGACATATACTATCTATATAATACTTTTATTACTATAACTATTCTACCACACTGAAAACTAATCATATTAAAAAAAGGATATAGCCTCAAATACAATGCTCTATGTTCTTTCTTACACCCATATAGTTCCTCCATTAGCAAAAAAAACACAAATATAATCTTCATTAGTTAGAAATCCATTAGTCTAATCAATATGAACTTCTTCCTCCATGACCTCATCCATAAATATTTACATCAAATCCATCCAGAAAATTTTTAATGTTCTTTTCAATATTATAGTGTACAATAATATTATTTTTTCTTGTATTGCAATAGGTGGAAATGTTTCATCAACATCAATAAACCTTATCTAGTAGTACCCTTTTTATAATAGTAGTTATTTTTGACTAATAATAATTGAATATTCATTCATTTTGTTTTGAAATGACTATTTAGTTCCCATGAAATTCTTATCTATTGGACTTGAAGCAATCTCCAATGTCTAATTCCTCTAAATTTGGTCAATCATTTCATTCATATACTGAACCCAATTTTCATCTCCAACTGATTCATCAAAACATTTAGGCTCTACATGTTAGAAAAATGAATCTTGTTTTTGAGTATTAATCAGAATTTGTTTAACTGGAACTCTCAAATCACCAATTATGTTCTATATATCATTTTTAGACCTTCTCTTCAATCATTGTTCAGATACTAATTTATAATCATCATTTTCATTATATAAATATTTTTATGAATAGGAATATAAAACATGAACATCCTTTTTTATACTTATCAATTAATCATTGTCCTCATAAGACTGATCATTTGTTTTTGTATCGTTCTACTCATTTTGGACTATAGTTACATCATTTCATTCAACTATAGTTTTTATCAACTTATTGAAGAATTTATATTGTTTTCTATTAATTGAGTTACATTGATATTTACCTTCCTATACCTTGGATTCATACTTCATGTGTTTCAACTTATTGAGAATGAAACATTTACATCTGACGACTCAAAAGTACATCAACATCAGATTCATTTTAAACCATATCTGAAATTGAGTATTATATCATTTTGGACATAATAACCCTCTATTTGATTTGTAGACTGATGTCATAAATTCTTATTTTCAAAACCACATTGGAATGTATTTCTCATTGATCATTCCACCATCTATGTTTTTTTTAATTTGAATTTTTCTCTTAGCTATTCTATTTTGTTGTAGAGTTTTTACTACTACAAATTGGTTCCTTTTTACATGTTTCCCAAAATAATCCTCTACTTGGATATTTTTCAACCCTAATCCATTATCTATTCTGATCATCTATATTATTTTACAAAAAATATTTTAACTTCCCTTCAATAAGTGGTTATGATAATGAACACCTTAGATTTGTGGGTGAAAATTGAAACCCATTCCACTCTGATAAAATCGTTAGTAAAGAGAACAAAATATCTCCTCACATCAATAAAGCTTGGTGAAATAGGTATGATCACATATATATTCTCCAACACAAGAAATATTGGTGACCCCTACTTTTTTTCATTATATTTATTTAGAATGATCTTCCCTTTTTATCAGGAATCACACATATGAGTATGAGCATGTGATAACCTATGGTGGTCTCAAGAATAATAATGTTTCTTGAGTTATTCCCATGACATTTTGGTCTAATGACCATGGCGTTTATTCAATTACTTATTATATTCTTCATTTGAAACAAAACACATATAATCTTATCCACATACAATGTCGATATTCCCTTTTGTTTGGATTCCCTAAAAAATAACAGGCCCATATTTTTCTTCGAGGAGACACAATTTAATGTAAAATATTATGGAATTTCCTATGTCACACAGTTGAAGTACACATAGAAAGTCTTGATTGAGACCTTCAACTACCAACACATTCGTATGTCTCCTGTATTTTCCCACAAACATGGATTTTTCTGATATAATAATTCACATCCCTTAATCATTACCAAATCATATAGTACCTTATTAATAATACTTGGTTCTTGTCACCGGATCCTTTTTTCATACCATATGTGTGGTGTATGCATATTCAACTATCTATATTCTATTTTGATATGATTCATTAAAACCAATCTATGATACAACTTCCTACTCAGATCATTTCTATTTGATAAATATATTTTTATTACATACCCAGTATAGATTTATAATAATTATCTTACTTGATGTTTGATGGGACACCATTATCTTCCATAGCATTGAACTGGTTTTTTATAATCTAATTTTATGTAAAATTGAATTTATTATTTTGACCACACTAATTCTGCTTCCACACATGTCTCTACATTTTCATTAATAAGTATCTTTCAATGTTCATGAATCCTCTACACCTGAAGCAGTTACCATCCATTGATGTTTTGAAATATTTAGTTTTGTATGGCTGCCAATATTGTTTTTATTCCCTTATGTACCTCTTATCTAAAGAACATACATTATTTGAGTGTCTCATCTTTACAGAAAAATAACATCTCATGTGGGGTTGCATTTTTGTGTGGAAATATTTCATTGTTGGTTCTCCCTTATATTATCTTAATCATTTTTGTATAATTCATACCCAAACCAATCATCAATATTTGATTAGGTGATTGTGGATTTACATCAACCATTTCAAATTTTTTCTTTTGATCAAGCCTCATACTAGCACTATAATTTGGATTTGACTGTTTCATTTATTATTTTATACATCTATCATCCACTTGCATCTTATATATTTTATGAATGATATTATTTAAAAAAAATTAACTGATAGTCAATATGTTTTATTAATTCATTATACTTTATCACACGCGAAAAACTTCCGCGTCAAGTTCTTCTATACATTTTATTTGACCATTTCTAGTGTGAGTAAAAATATTTATTTTTATTTTATGTTCTTCTATTTCAATCTTGAACTCATAATCCGTTTTTATCTCTGTTCAATTGTAGTATTTAGTTTCTCAATTACATCATTCATGTCATACATATCCTCCTCCTACTATGGCATAAAATGTCTTGTATCACGAACCACATTGTTGGATATTTTTTATTTTTTTATCCCCTAACTTCTATTTCCATAAGTGTGGATTCTAATTAATCATTCATATAAAATCTTACAATGAAAAATTCTTAATCAAAATATCTTTCCTCCCTAGTTTGGTATTTTTTTTAAACTTCCACTATATCATCTTCATCATGATCCATGCATTTCACCGACTCCCCTCCCTCTGATTATTCTAAAACGTCATTATCTATTGACAATAGATTATTTATTATGAATAAATTTCCCTTGAAAATGTTCTTACATTTCATATAGTACCGATAATTCTTCATGGTAACTTCAACTTCATAATCCTCATATTCTTAAATCTTATTAGGGCTTGATTTTGTAAGAGGTCCATCCATTCCACATACGAATCAAGTGAGAGGCTATTTCACCTCATACATTACTTTTCCTATTTGAATGTTTAAGGAAAGGAATCACATAACCTTATCTATCTCCACTTATACCACACAATATTAAATGGAATGCTTCTTCATGGACTTAAATTCCACTAATTTGGAATCCCCTTTTTACACAGAATAATTATCTTCATTTCTTAACTCATATATAAGAAAAGTACTATGAAAAATATCCAATGTCAAATCATTTGAATATTTTTATTCCGATATATAAATTTTCATATTGAGCCATGGTCGATTTATACTCATGATGCATTTAAATATATTTACATAAATAATAATTTCTCTAAGACCATGCATTTATTCAAGAATAACAATCACCTAGTCAAAGAATGCATCAAAAAAAATCATTAGGGTTCATTTTGAGTTACTCTTACTTGTTCAATAGAACCCGCAACATTACTTATCTGATCATTGAGTCACCCACAAAAATATTTATAAATATTAACCACATTGAATGTCTTGAATCACATGACATTACCTTCATATATATTTCATTGCATATGGATCCCTCGAATGTATTTATTCTTTTGGCGTCTCCACAAAATTCCATTTGGTCATCATCTGATAAAGCACCACTATCGATATTGGACGAATTTCCAAGCACAACTATTTTAACATTGACCATTACTAAGGATCGAAATATGTATTCCATCCGATTCATCCATAATTGAAACTTTTTTCCATTAAATATCAGAATCCCTTTGTGACATAATCCTATATATCTTCATACTGAGAGGGAACCACTGAATTTTTACCATTACCTATAATACCAGTTTTTTTCCAATTATGTTAAATATTTCGAGAGTTTGTGAATGATGGTATGAAATATTAAAACAACTACTCTTTCGTATCTTGATTCATTATTAAAAAACAAAATTATCTCTCATTTCCTTAATAATAAAATATCCAAAAGGAAATCATTTATTTGGCACTATGATTTTTCATGGTTCACCTGAACTGTGATACATACAAGGAGAATGAAATGATAACGTGCCAATGTATGAAATCCAATATGGCTCACTACCAAATTACATGGTCCAAGCTAGATCAATTCTATAGATATGAAAACATCCCTTACAATGTTTTGTGTGACCTCACTAATTTCTCATGGGTCTCTCCCAAACTCTCTTTCTCTGCCTCACATTTAGTGGAAAGGATCACCATATTCCTCTTGTTTTTATTACTACAATTCAAAAAATAAACACATGGTTTATGGCTTGTAGGTCCCTTAATTTTCAGTAATGAATGATTCCTCATCTGTCATTAGCTTCACTATATATCTTCCTCTTTTCTAAATACTGTTAGTTTATATATATTTCCATCACATATAGTTTTTGTACCTCCAAAAAAATCATGAATCCTAAAAAATCAATGTTGAATCCACCATGAACTATGTTTCACCATGTTTCATGAGTGCTTCCCAATTGAATTTATTCTATGTGAATTATCCTTATATGACAGACGACTGATGCCTCATAGACCCCCTCTTCTATGTTCTGTAATTTTTCATTTATGTGTTATGGAGCCATGAATACCCCTTTCAAAAATAGATCCCATAATTTTATTCACCATTCACTAAATTATCCCCCTATGAACCCTTCTCCACCAGGGAATCCTTCCCCCATGAACTACTCCTAACATTACAAAATTCTTCTTAGAGTGATGATCATTTTTAATGAAATTATAAATACCTAATGATGTGATTTGGTTATTTATATAAAAACATTGATCGGTAAAATGCAATAATATGAAATAATAAAATATTTTATGAATTATAAATTCTACCATGTACTGTTATGCGGTATGAATATTTCTTTTCTCCGTTATGGTGGTTGATGTCATTTGCAAATGAAAACCCATTTCGGTGGCCATAATCACCTCCCATTACCTAAAATGACACGCCTTCCAAAAACTGACGTCAATGGGCTCCAAATCACCACCCTCATCCACAAAACACAAATATCTCTAAAATCATCCTTTTTGGTTTAGGTACCATGATATACGGTCCCTATATCTCAACTATGTGGAAAAGATTCCTTTTTTCATACGGAATTCCTCCTTTGCTGTCCGCATAGTGTATGAATTCTCTGATGCGGTTTGTGAACTCCAGGCTTCACGGTCTATGAACTACACTTCATATTCATTGAAATGAAGTTAATATCTGTGAATTTCTATCTATGAATTCCTTTTTAAAAAATATTCCTTTTTTACCATACAAAATTTTGATTTTGAGGCCAAAAAATATGGAAACCACTAGGAAAATACACCACCTTAATAATCTATTTCAGCAACACAAACCATACTAAAATGCAATTATCTAGAATTTTTAGCGAACAAAATTTCACAAAAAATACAGAGATGTATCTTTGATGGATTTTCACCAAAAATTATATTGGAATGATATGATTCATGAACCATGTATGTTTTCCATCCATACTATATTTGAAGAAGGTTCTGTCAGTGAAGGCTCGTAGATCATCATTATTCATACATACTTGATGTATGATGATATATATAATGTTCAATGAGTATTTCTGGTGGGATGACATGTATATGGATATTACAATTTTTATATATCAATGCAAGTTATGTTATCAATATAAGTCATAGAGAAAATAATCTATGATGATGTTACAACTGTTACCCATACAAAAATCAAAGTTGGGAAATCACCCATAATTTTCTCATCAAAATTCACAAAACATCTAGATTGAATAATGTTTTAAGGGTTATAGTTGATCACTTCAAAAATCCATCACACATTACCTATATCGGAGGAAATTCATCCTTGATTCATCTTTATAGGATATAAAATAATGATTATGTATGTTTTCATGGAGTACCATATTATATTGTTTCTTGTTATGATCATTAGTTTACCTCGATATGCTAGAGATGTCATCAACATGAAACAGATATAGAGTTCAGTTTCAACCATTTATATCATATTCATACTGATGGTCTATCTCAATGAACCATTCAATCACTAGAGGGAATTTTTATAAAATATTCTATAGATTTCAAATGTGTTTGGGTTGAAAACATAGATATATCCTTGATTACATGCAATAACAACCTTTACTCAGGAATTCAGTTGGCTCATTACAATGTTGTCTGTTGAAGTAATTGTGGAACTACAATATTATTGGATAATTTAAGAGAAAAATTTCAATTGGTACCTAATATAGATGAGAATTTTTTTGATAAAGTTAGATCCCTTCAAATTCACATCACATCATCTCAGAGTTGATAGAAAAGTTATTCTGAACATCTCCCAAGTCCGTGATGTACTATATGTATCTTTCCAAATGAATTACATTCCTAGTCTATCACATTTAATAATGTAAAACGTCATATGGTGGCATCATTATATTTCTTATGAATAACAACCTATGGTTATTATGGATTATATATACAACATTGTATAAAATAATACCACTCAACATGTTAATGTTTTGTGGTGAAACAACTAACATAAAGAATCTACGTGAGAACCTATGCATATGATGAGGCAGAACTATCATTAATTATTAAAATAAATGAGACCAAATATTTAGGGAAAATATAATTTTAAGGGGGGTATAATATAACCCCATGATATTTTAAAAAAAGTTTTTAAAATTTATTTTATATCACGTGTTATATGCAACACCGAGTATTAAAGAACAATGGTAAACTGTTAATATTATAATTTAAACATGACCATTATAACCTATATTTGGAACATGTATTTAACAATAAAAATAACCACATTTTTTAAAACAATATTAAGTTTTTAGATAAGTAAAATATATTTTTTTTGTAAAGTACTTATATGCTTTTAGAATACATTTTTAATGAAAAGATAATTTTTATTTCTTTTTATTAAGAAATAATGAATTCAATTTTACTCACATCTATAAAATTAATTTTGAAAAAGAATTAAGTTTTAAAATTAAAGTATCAAGATTATTTTAGATTTAATTTTTGATAAATTTAGGAACATTTAAATTTTTCAATGAATTGTGAAAAATACATATTTTTATTAATAACATCATTTTCATTTAATGAATTTTCCATTAAAATTTTGTGGTTTTAAATGGAAAAATTATTTCAACAATAATATTATCCTTAATCCAAATTAGGTAATTTAAATCCACTTTTTTTAAATATTGTTATAAAAACTTTTCATACATACAAATACTTTTACTCTAGAAACGTACTTTTCCATCCCGTATGAGGGTTCAATTATAATATAAATTCTAAAAAACCTCTGTGATTTTAATTTTTCTAAATATTATCCAATATTTTTAATCCCAATTATTACTATTATGTAATATTTTGAACATAATGCTTTTCATAGTAAATATTAAAAAAATAAAAATAAAATACTTCTGTTAAGTATAAAAAAAGTTTACCATAGATTAAACTGAAATGATAACTGTTAAAATGATCTTAAAATGTCCAAATCCTATTTGATGACCATGTTTTTACATTATATCATATTATGTTCCATAATTTTCTAGGTTGGATCAATTTATGAAGTGTAAAATTTGGGTATTACTTTTTCATTTCCAAAATCCCCAGTGTGTCTTCTCCCCCCTTTTAAAAGAGAACCCCCTCACCTCTCCCCTTCACAATTCCAAAATTATTTCTGTTTCGAAAATACCTTACCAAATCAACTATTTACCTAAAAAACTGTTTCCTAAAGGCCTTATTTATATTTTAAAAAATCTTTAGAAGGATTTTAGTGAAAACCTGTAGTGATAGTTTAATAAATATACATCCTTCAAAATTGAGGGTTTTTATTTTATTTATTCTAATGCATCGTGAAAATATTTATCAACTACTATGATATAATAAAATAATTTTCATAAATATAATGATATATTTATAAGTTAATTTCATATCTAATATACATTTACTTCAACATCAATTGTGGAACGACACCATCGATTGTCTGTATGATAGACTACTGCCTCTGGAACTATTGTAACGCATCCTCCATCACCACCTCTAACGAATAGATATAATTATTGATTTATTATTTTTATATTATATTTATAACATGTATATACTCCTATAATTATAATATCACATATACATTACTACCAATCAATCTATTTGAAAATTATATTGTCACTCATGCGTACTTTTGGACTACCTCCTCCACAAAGTGATGTGAATTGTTTTTGATAACATTTGATATAGATTGAAATAAATATAGATTTCATGAATATATATGATATATATGACATAAAAATTATACTATAAACTTATTATATAATTTACTTTTCATTCATTCCACCCATGGAGAAAATAGGAACAACGTTCATGCATGCGTACATCCTACCATCTCTATGAAGGGTCTAATTAATTTTATTTTATTACATTTATTGATAAATCTAAAAATAAATAACTAATGGTTATGATATTTAATTAATTTTTAATATTTTTCATATGATGCATCCATGATCAATGTAAAATGACCAAAACCACCAAACAAACACATACACAAAAAAATGAAGCAATCATTACCTGAAACATGATTTATACAAGGAATTGTTAATAAATGCATGATAATATGTAATATGTAAATAGTATATGGTGTGATACATATTATTTTGATTATAAAATCTATTAATAATAAACCAATATTTTTTTCAATGTATTTTAACGTATTCAAAGAAAGTCAAGACATGAGGTAAGGTATTTTAGTATCAATCTTATTTCTTGGGACACATTATTTATTCAACAATTGATTATATTTTTAGTATATATAAATACAATTAATGTATTTTATAATTATTATCACAATAATTATATCAATTTAAAAACTCATATATGGATTTTTCTTTTTTCTGTATTTTGATCCAAATTTTAAAAAAGTGGTAATCATTTTACATTACACTATCATTACTTATTATGGTTTCTTCTGAATAAGTTCTAATGATGAAATATTATGATCAATATATATATATATAGAAAATCATTAATTTTATTTTAATCAAATTATTTATGTAAATTACATGTTTTTCATTCATTTCCCTATCACTTTCTACTCTAGATTCCAAAAAATAAATTTAAGGAAAACCAACTCCATTTCTCCCTTCGGTCAAAAAACGTTCGTATTCCATATCAACTTTTGTAAAACTATAATCAATACATTATTAATATTCATATATGATTTAATAAATTCAATTCTCCCATTTTGCACTATTTTACATAAATTTATAAATTTAACCATCTTTTTATTTTCAAAAGGAGGTACTTTTGGCATTGTACTAAAAATATAAAGGGAATACTTGTTTCAAAATATAAATCATAACTTGTATTTTCTACCATCACAAGTAATAAATTATTTATATCATTAATTACATCTTTCAAAGTATATTTTAATAGATTTTTTTAATTTTTATTTGGAAAAATTTTATAATTTAATTGACTGATTTCAAATTGAAAATGTTATTTTAGTCAATAAATATTATATATGAACTATTAAAATCATTCTCAATAAATGATTACATATTTTTATTACACCAATGATATACTAGGGATAAGATCAATTGATGTTATCCTTTTACTTTCTATGGATGGTTTATGATTATGATTATAATATATTTATTAAATCCATTTCAACTCCATGGGTTATGTCGATGAAACTTGTTTCTATTTCATAAGTTATTATATAATGAAATTTTGAAATGTTTATCAAACATGTTTCCTTTATATGGTTTATTTCATGATGAAATACTTATGAAACCAATTTACTTTATATGAAATAATATATCATGAATGTTTTTTAATATTATGGCATACATCTATATTATCTACATTTTTTGACGAGTGGGACCTATATCTCCATCCAATGAATTATGTAATGATTTATATCTCATGAAATAAATATAAATTGAACGGGGGTTATTTGAGTTTAGTAATTCAATTTTACCCTACTATTGAATTAGGATTAAGCACTAACTACTATTATTATTTGGGGAATTAACCAATCTTTCTATGATATCCTAGGGAGTAAGCCTTCACTACAAAGGATATAATTTTTAATTCTTATTTATATTCCAAAAAAATATCTGTCTTATTCCAGTGCTTTTAACTCATGGATTATTTTAATTGATTAAATTATGATTCATTTCTTATATACATCCTTTCTTTATACCATGTTTCAATATTAATAATATGTTGGATTTTGTTTTTAATTTTTAAGAACATGTTCTCTTTCTCGCGTATATATGTGCTGTTGATATACCCATTTGTCACTCTTATTGATCACCTTATCTCACAATTTATTATCTTTATTTTACCATGGTTATAAAGAATGGAAATATATATGATATAATTAATGCTGGTTTATGTAATGAACTACTTTGTTTTAGAAGATTCATAATAATATTGGACCATTTGTATATGTTTCTAGGTTTCCAAAGAAACTGAATCTATATGATTCTCATGTGGAATTTAATGTAATGTGATGAATATTAGTCTATTAAGAAGTAAAATTTATGCATTACAAACATGGGCCACAATATTCTAGCCCTTGTGTTTTTGGCACTAGGAATGGTGGAATTCATTTAGGATACCATTTTGTTGTTTTGTACATTTGTTCATGCCTTGTTTGATTTATGTGCCATAAACTCTTTTATTTTATCTTCTATATTCCATGCATTGGTCATGAGGTAGGGGGATTCTAATTACATTGGTATTTACAACAATAGATAGAAGATAATCTATTATCAGAGTGTTTTTTGGATTATATGTTAATACATTAGAGAATTACCACACATATGGATACATTATATGTTATTGGATACAACCAAACAACATAATCATCAATATTGACTGGTTGTATTTGGTGTAGTCTATTATGGATTTCCTCGTGATATGAATATTGTTCGATGATTCAAATAGAGAGTATTCCATGTTGTTTTTACTATACTACCATAGAATGGGTTGAAGAAGTTCCCATACACTGCCTTCCTTTATAGACGATTTTATGCTTAGATTATAGAATTTCCAACTTATAGTGTTTTATAGGGATATAAAAGGGAAATGTTTTTGTCAAAATATTTGTACCAATGCACCTCGGTGGGAGATCATGTTTGGGATAGAGATATAGTTTTTAAATTTCTTTATATTGATGTCTTGGTATAGGATGAATCCTTAATAGTAATGAGATATGTAATTATGGATTGATGGTCTCATAGATTGAGGGTCTATTTGTCCTAGTGTGTCTCATAATTGCACACTAGTTTTCTTTAAATGAAATTCCAATAGTATTATATATAAATATATAGATTAGTATATCTTCAATTAAGTAAAAATGTGGAATTGAAATATTCATTTTTGATTGATTATTCCTCCAATTATCTGAAGGGAGGCAGTTGGTTATAAAAAATTTATCTTCACTTGAGATATCATGAGATGATAATAAAGATGAGGACATTTCAAATACTAATTTATTTTTAATTATGAGTTCATTATAAAGTATTTCATTATGGAAAATTATCTTGTTATATTCATAGTTTATATAAACAAGATTTTATCATAATATATGGAGTAGTTATTAGTGGCTTTTCTTGGTGACTCCATTATTTGATTCATGTTTTTGGAAGAAAATGTATTATATTTGGATCTTTTTTAGTAGTTATTCATGATCATCTTATATTAAATAAGATATTGTAGTGTATATTATAATCTCATGATGTTCAATTATTGGGGCACTTATTGTCCTAGAATGGAGCGTTCATAGATCATTCAATGATTGAGTTGGTCATTTCATTGGAATCCCACAATAATTTTATAGATGTGAATATATTACATGATATGAGAGGCTACTATAGTATTTTTTTACCCAACATCTCCTAGATTGAAATAATTTGAAAAAATTGACCAAAAAGGATTATGAATTCTTTTTGATGGGCTACTTCCAAGCTATTTTAAATTATGTAAGTTAGTTGTTTTCCATCACCCCCGATCTTCTTTTTATAGTAGTCTGTGTCCAGTTTGTATTCTCCTATGAAAGATAATATCTTGATTTGAGAAGTATCATAATGTAACTGAGATTGGTTGATTCTTATGGGTCTCAATAGTTATGACATGATGATGCAACCCTTTTTATCAAGTTAAATGTTGGCCAGTTTTACATAAATCTACCCTCACACTATCATATAAGTGAATTCATTTTGGTTCACACTAATCACCAGATCCATAGTTATGTATTCTCCAAATGGGTCTTAATCATATATCTTCATTGGTGGATGGAATATCTATAAGAATATGGCATAAAATTTTATATACACTAATAACGGTTTTTTTATTGATGCAATTGGTATGTAGTGATATAGTTGTTTTTAAGGTGATTATTGGTAACCATTGAGAGTGATGGAAGATATCTATTTGATGAATCTTGATATAAGAGTTGTTGGTGGGAAAGGATTATTTTACCACATAACGTGTTTTTTATTCCATGTATCTATAATAATATTTCCGGTTAGGGTATGTAAATGTGGAATTCTAGTTGGATTGAGTTATATGTGGTGATTACACTATTGGATTTATTGAGGTTTACAAACTATATGTACTATTTTTGGATAGGCTCCTCATTCATGCAGTGGTGTGTGAGGTGGTTCTTCATGATTTCTACAAAATATCTGTAGTGTTACATCATAGGGAGAAAATTATTTATTGTGATCTAGGAGGTATTTTATTTTACCCTAGTATAAACTATTTAGATACATATTTTATTTCCCAATGATTAATTTTCTAGAATGGGAATTCTGAACACTATGATACATGTGGTTTCTCTCAGTAATATATATCCTTTTGTGGAATTTGGGGGACATTTAAATTGACCTCATCACATATTTTCCTTTATAACAGGGATAATGATGCTATACGCGTTATTGTGGAAAATTTGACTAAGTTTCAACACATCATAGAGATCAAGGCATCATGATCAGAATATTTTTTATCAAGGAAGTATCTGGAGGTGGAAGTGAGGCTTCATGGAGTCTTGAGGATTATCAACTCTGTTAATGTTCCTCATTTCACCTCTAGGGTGTAAATACATATTCAAAATGAATCTGGATCTCATTTTTTCATTATTATATAATTATAACCCAAACTGGACACATAAGAAGAGTATGAATTCGAGACTCTTTAAATTATATAGTGGATTCTTGAGTCAATGAAGGTGATATAGGAACATGAAAAATCATATTCATACCATTGGATAATACCTCTAGGGCTCTCCATTTAGAGGTAATGTATACCTAATTCTGATTCCTCATTAGGGGTATTTAATCTCTGTTCATGAAAGTAAGATATCTTTCTAGATTATCAGACTTTTGAATCGGTTGTTGTATATTTTATACATCTCATTCGAAGTAGTACTTTACCTATTAATGATATGGATTCATGATCTATTTCATGTTTTTCATATGCAATGTTATCTTTTTAATGATTCTCATATAAATGAATGGATAGAGATTGATTTTGATTATTGTGTGACCTTCATGGAACATCAAGTGGAGGTCTACTACTACTAGTGGAAGGTGTTTCATGAGTATTGTATTCATTTAGTTCATTTTCTATAACAAAAAGGAAAATTCGTAGAGTCTCACATAGTGATATTACAGACCAACGTATCCTGTTATGTTTCCCCTATATTATATTTTATAAATTTCATAATTCATCATAAATGTGCATAATTTTTTAAAATAAATATGATCATTTTTTTCTATTCATGATTTCTGTATCAACACATATTTATTTTATCAAATAATATATTTATCAATTAAATACTATATCTTTTCAACATAGCTTTTATTTTATTTTTTAAATGGATTTTTACCCCACTCTTTTCATCTACTCTAACCAAGGATACATAGAAAACCATTGTTGTTATTCATAGAATCTAACTATGAAGGAATATATAATAACCCCAAATATGTGAATCTCCTTTCACTTGTAGATGTTATTTATTTTTCAATTAATGGTTTTTCGTATTGTCTGGTAGTTTCATGGATGAAATGATAATTCATTATCTAGTGGTAGCTAAGGGGATCAAGTATATATCGATATTTTATTTAATTATGTTATGTTTTATTATAGTGCTGTTAAAATTTTCTTAATTAAATTTATTTGCTTAAAAAATCATCAATCCAATATGGTAAGCATTTCTCCTTTGGGAATCAGAACATCTATTGATTGTATTGTATTGATGGAAACACATTCCCCTATTTGAATTTCCTTACCCGCTATGTTATTCGACGATATTTGATGATGTTGGTGAATGAATAAGTGGTCATGTAACATTTCATTCATAGGTATTTAGTGATGTATCAAATGATGATAATTATAAATCTCATTGGATTGAGGTTTAACCTATCGTTACATATATTATATCAACCTTCTAATCCCATATTTAATATGTTTATCCCATGATCTAATGGAATCATAAATAGAACCCTACGCCAAATCATCCCAAATCAAAATCAATAAAAGGGAAACCAAAAAGAAAATAAATGAGTGATGAACTCACTATAAGAAACTATAGAATGACCAAAAAAACCTACCCATCATAAGAGGGTAATTAATAGTATGAAGATGTGGGAGGATTCAGCTGATATATCTATCCATGTGTGGCTCTTAACATAAAATTCACATGTGGTGATAGAAAAATGATCGGTCTTAGCCTATTAAAATAACGATACGTGTGCTAGATCATAGAGAGACCCGTGTACCTTGCAGAAAAACCACCCCCATAATGATATACAGACACCAATGTTAATATCCATTATAATTTGACCCTCCCAAGTAATAGCTGAATCTGTACAAACACATTTTTTACCATAGCCATCAACAATCGTGGTGTGAGACACCCCAACAAATAAAGGACTTGGCCCAAAACATATGGCCTCCCACTCCCAAAATGTAGTGAATTCACACTCTTAAATGTTAACCCCCACATGGATGTTGTTTATATATTAACCTAAGAGTTTTTACATGATTATATGTCTTTTAAAAAAAATAAAAACTGAGTCACCCTGACAATGCTCTATCATTCACCTGAGAACCGCTATCAACATATTCTCATTGAAACATATCCAAAAAATTATCTTATATAATTTCAGACATAATAATTTTGATCCACTCATATTTTCGTTAAACATCCCCTTGCCAGAGGCTAAAAATTAAAAAAAATTACATAACCCTCCCTGATACTTATCGTCCCCTAAAAGCATAACAGTTAATTTAATATCATTTTTACCCTGCTCATTAATATTTTCGCCAATAATATTCCATGTTATAACCTAAAACATTAACCATTAATATTCTATTCACATCCCGACCAATCCATTGGAGGCTCTACTGTGACTACCCCAATATCACATTCTATTGTCTAGGGTTTGGCTACTAGAACTGGAAAGGAATATCCCTAAAATGGGAAGCCATTTCCTTAAAAAATGTACGAACACATAGTCCAAGAACACAACAAGACCCAAACACAAAGTAAAACTGCATTAGTAAAAATGTATACTGAAAGTAAAGGGTTGGAATACAAGCCCAACTGAAAAGATATAACTACAATAGAAAATAAAATAGCTCCTAAGATCATCCTCCAAGGATCATACAAGATGGCTAGGTACAACCCATCTCTATAGCTCTCCATGTCAACTGTCGCTAGCATCCACCATGAGTTCTTAGCTCCCCAATAGTCAGTCAAGGCTGCTTGTCATCTACACTAGACAGACCATGGTGCGGGGGAAGCCTATGCAGGGGTGGGTATAAAAGTAATCAATACGGACATCAAGACCCACAATGATCTTTTAGAAATCCACAAATGAAAATCAGAAAGCTGGAAGTCAATCACAAAGCACAAGAAAAAGAATCAACTCCAACTAGGTATATCTTAAGTACAAAATTAAATATGATTAGTCATAAAGATATATCATATTATTATGTCAAGGGTTCTACTGTTGATCCACACAGTATCTCTAGGTGCTGATCCACTCTGAATCGCTATGTTCTGATCCACACGGGATAGCTAGGTGTTGATCCACACATGATGGCTAGGTGCTGATCCATATAGGATCGCTAGGTGCTTAATGACACAGGATGGCTAGGTGCTGATCCACACACGATCTCTAGGTGGTCATCCATACAAGATCCTTAGGTGTTGATCCAAACAAGAACTATAGGTGCTGGTCCACACAGGCTCCCTAGGTGCTGATCGAAACAGGATCGCTATTCAATCTTCACATCTCAGCCAACCACTAAATTCTCATTCATTGTACAATTGATTATGGGAGGATCAAATCCTCAAGACATGAGTTGTACATTAACCACCATGAATTACCATGAAGAAGTAACCCAATGATCTGTCATGTCATTAGGTTTCCAACGCAATAGATAGTACGTCAATCGGACGCCTTGTCTGAGAGTTATTGGAATTTTAGTGCTGAGGGCCCAGTTGGATTCTGTTACGATCTTACCTGGCCGTACTCCAAATTTCTCCAAAACTCAGGTGGATTATCTAAAAATTAAAATCTCTTCCATGGATTCCATATCAATAGACGGTTCTTCAAACATACATTTGGCTTGTCAGATATGACCCTTTAAGCGTATCTGGGCTGAAATGGGTCTGGGTTCGGTCGAAGCTGGCAGGACCAACCTGGCCTGACTCGACCTGGTCCATCCCAAACCATTTCAGGTCAAATCTCCCTGGTGTGGGTCTAACCCAACCTTTCTAAATTAGCTGGAATGGGCCGTGGCGGGCTCAGCCTATAGGGAAGCGAACCGCCCCGGCCCACCTCCGTATGGCAGGACACACCAAGCGCCCCAACTCGATGGCTGAATCGGTGTGCCTGGTGGGCGATTGCGTGAGGGTCTCTCCCTCTTATAGAATGGAAAATCTATTCGAGCTGAGTAACTGGTAGTTTCACGTGGGTCCAACATGGTTGGAAATGTTACTTGAGGGTGCATGTCCTTTTCACCGTGGCTACAAAGCTATGGCTGCCACATGCGGCACGTGACAACATGCCGCTCTCCACTAACGTGGTCAGCCAAGAGGCAGCTTCCCTCCTTGGTATGCCATGGCTCTGTGTGGTGATGCCCTTCCACCATGGCTGGAATTTTCTAGCTGCCGCCCTCATCCACCAGTGCTAGTCTCTAGCGCCACCGTACCGGTGTCACGCCAGTGCTTCATCCACAGGGATCCATCGACACTCCATAGTCCTTTTTCACTTCTGTATTTCCTACATGCCTCTTGGGATGCCACTTTCGCTATGATCCTCCTTGTTTCTCAGTTCCATCATGTTGAGAAATTCCACCTATGACGAACGCATCAATAATCCAAGAGGCGGAGGGTTCAGGCCTTTTTCGTTTCGCCTGAACCCTCCACCTTAGCATCATAACATGGGTGAGATTAATTCGACTTCAGAAACATAGAATTAATCAAGACAAAAATGATAATATTAATCAAGACCAAACCCCCTACCTCAGAAATTGAGGTGATGTCACGGTCGTGGAGGGAGAAGAGTCCTCTCTTGATGAAGACGCTGTTGTTCATTGATCACATATCATTTTTGTCCATGATTCCGTTATTATTCGGTGGAAGATGTTGCGAAACTTTTCCATAGGTTCCTTTCTTGATAAAGCCATGTCATGAAAACCAACCCAAGATCCATTTAACAATAAGAGAAGGGTGAGTAATTCATCAAAAGAATTAATGAGGTTCATTAATGAGTTTTTAATTAATGATCCTACTAATTCCCAATTATGTAGTTATATAACTGAAGAGTGAATCGATTATATGTATTGAAAACCAATCGGTCCCACCACCGTCGCTCAATAAGAGGTAGGATAATAAAATATCAATTTTTATGTTATTTTATTATTTCATTAAAATTCGCAAAACTATGTTTATCACCCAACCTACTTCGATCGAATTTAAGCCTCCCTTAAGAAAATCATTGCATTGCAGATTCAACAGTGCCCTCCGATATTTAACCTGAGCACTAGTTCAAAAGATAGAAAATTTCATCAGCGCATTTACAGAACATACCATAAAAAAGTTCAAAATTTCATTTCGGGTACACCGAGCCTCGGGGTCAAGCGCCACCAATTTTCACAGACTTGTAATAATCCCAAATAATTTTAAACAAATTATATGTAATTTCTGGGTCTTTACAATGAGACTCAAAACACTAAGAAAAATAATATTCACTAAAATCTATACCACCCTACTTTCACTATCTCAAACATCAATATGATTCTCAAGCACACTTTTCTATCCTATGAAACTAATTTTTTTCAACCACATCGTCTATATGTTCAAAGTGCTCTTTACTATTAATATCATATAACAAGGTCTGATTATTGATTATATTCCTCCCCACCAGTACAAAAAAAACTACATCCATTTTCCCATCAACAAGTTTTATGTTGATTTCAACACACCACATCTAGTTACATGAAAATAAATTCTTGCCATCTTTTGGATAACATCTCCAAGAAAAAAGATGATAAGGAAACTACTATATAATCACATCACTATATCATTATTACTTATCTCTCAATGTAATAAATAGATCATAATAAACAAACACATTTTTTTTAACATGATACATGGTGTAATTTTATGGTTGGATCATCAATCCTCATAAAAAACCATAATACTCTTCCATGATCATCAAAAAACCTCCAATCCAACAAAATATCAATTCATGTTGACTCTATCAAGAGACTGTTACCAATAGTTGGAGTCTCTTTGATGTTGTATCTAAATGAAAAATCAACTATTTACAATATAACTACATCCTAATATGACATACCTACTTATTGATATATTGTGCATAACCATCCACCAACTAATCCCACTAATCCTATGTCCATTTTAGCATTAGGTTAATACCTATATTTTTTATAAGTTCCTACCCACAATATATGTACCCTTATCCTTACCCTTCTAAAAAAATTCAAAATCAATATATCCCAAGTAATTTTCATTTGTGAATTTAATAACAAGATTTGAACGTCCTACTCACACCTAATATCCAAGACAATACACATGTAACTAACCATTCTCAACTAACTAATAATGATCGACACACCCTAAATGACATTTCTCTATGCTCTCCCATAACACTTCCCTTAAAAAAGACCTATTGTAATATTGTTAATGGATTCCAACACCATATATTTTTTGTTCGATCCAATAAAATCTCTCCCATTCATGAAATACCATGTCATGGACCATGATCAGATCATTTATGCCATGATATTGTGATCCATTGTTGATGGAACGTCTAACCACAGTGGGATATCTTTCATTCTCATCGATAAACAAATCCATTGTTCCCCCAAGAATATTTCAAACAACAACTATTCTATAATAAACACATTGAATCATTAATATTCTAATATAAATGACACTACGTGTAACTAGTCTGTGGTTACACCCATGTACTGGGATATTCCCTAATAACACTTTCTAGAATTCACTATACTCCATCCATGGCTATTTAAACCTATAACAAACCTCTCATGGGCTCTTATATCCTTATATCTCAATCACTAATAAACTCAATAGTTTTTGGGTCCTATACAACCTAATCACAAAACTCAAATCAAGAACCAGAGAGTGGCATCACATATAACCATGTCTCAAATGGATAAATAAAAATCTAAGATCCTCTAAAATTTCAATCCCATATTAACAAAATAACCTTAATAATTCTTTTCAATGAATATTGTGGGATATCATTCATTCCATGGGAAACCACATTATCAACTAATACATGTGATTTATTCAACAAATGGGAATAATCTATCTAGGATTTGGTAAAACCACTCAAAGATCATCCCAAAATAAATTGGTAAAGGAATCAAACAAAATATTTCCTATAATATTATCCTTAATTAAAGAATAACCCTATTTATCTACATATGAAGAACCTAAATAATTTACACATGTATTTTCATGGCCCTATCCGATAAATTATAATCTTGAGGGTAACCCATACCAACATTAATTCAGTTCCCATGTCTACCTCTCCTACTTCGAACCACATACATGTATCAAATTAAAGGCCCATCCCACTTGTGGTTTCTATATATTATCAAAATTAAAGTTAATATATATCCATTAAAATATAATATCTCTCCATAATATCCACATGAATTAACATCTTAAAACCCCTATTGTATGAATTTTTTTCATACTATGTAGAATACCACTAAAAAGTTATTTTTGAAAACACTATATAGGTAATTGTAGATAATTTAAAAATCCAACCCTTTGTCCTTAATAAGAAGATATCATATTTAAGAATCCACATTACATGTGAATCATAGGTGAAAAATATAATTCAAGTATATAAAACACATTTTAATTTATTAATACCCAAAAACATAAATAAAAACAAAATATACAAATATCATACTTGAGTAAACATACCAAATGTAAACAATATAACTACTAACAGCAATACCTAAACTGTAGGAACTCGAACATACCATCAGAAATGTTGTTTATTCTAAAATTTTCTTAAGACCATCATAAGGACTTAAAATTAATTATTATTTATCTATCATACATAAAATAAAAAGAATTATAAAATTATTCATAGATACAATTTTTCAATTCCCTGAATGAAGAAAATTCATCAATTTTTGGACAGATGACAGAATATGGACTCCAACATGCCTATTTTTAAAGAGTCTATTTACTAGTTGAAATATTATAAATAATAAAATGGGGACACATGAATATCAATAATAGTTATAAAACAATGATATTTAGAGACATAATCTAGAAAAAAATAATATGGCTTCACATAATAAAATAAACAATAATTCTCTAACAAATGAAATGAGTAATCATATAGTCATAAAATATAATTATTTCTCATCATTTTGATAATAAAAAATGAATACCAAAATACAAAAACAAGTGGATCCACTACCTTCCAATATCCTCACCACGTCTCAGTAAATGAATAATCATCAAGATTCTACATCATTATCCAATATAAAATCTTTACTAAGACTAATAGAAAATATGTAAGGCTTATATACGCACAAGTATTCTCATGAAGGGTGTGAGAAATATATCTCTATAGAGTCTCCCAATGTGTGAATAAAACAACTAGAATATATAAATCAACAAAAAATGTGAATGATAGGAAATAAATATGAATTTTGGGTAAAATGTCTTTACTAAACCACTATGTCACCTAGCCATACATGTATTATTCTATTCTAATAATCAGCCTAATGACATCATAACATGATCTCATGTAATACCACTATGTTCTAACTAGAAAAACACAACACCAAATCATACACATATCGACCATTACAAAAATCCATTAATCTCATTGCACAATCCTTGACCCATATCTAATGATATATGGAGGTCATATTATGAAATCCTAAAAACCTCTCTTGGTTGGAAGATTGGGTTTTGTATCCACGTCTTGGAATTCCTATTTATCTTAATATGGCCATGTAAGTAACATTTATTTCAAGGTGTGTCAAACATCAACATCATGATTACTAAATTATAATAATTTATTGGACTAACAAGAACATCGCGTCTAATACCATATCACTCAACGTATGGTCCCATACCATATCATATGTCACATGACATCCTAGACCAAAATTCATAGTCATGGTGATCTAGTTTAAAATAAAATCATTCAAGAAGATACCAATCTGTTGACCACTACATTATAACTCTTGGCGGGGTTTGATAAAACATAACTATATAACCACTATCTTATAACATAATGTATGGTACATCCAATATCTTCTTAGAGAAGGTGGGGCCATTATTCTGACCACATCCTTTTTAGTCAATGATAGTCATAATATCAAATTACAATTTGACTGCTATGTTACTACTCAAGGTAGGATCTTCCCAATGCATAATCACTAACGGTTAGTCGGGTCCTTGGGATCCATTATTGACCAAAAAGTGATATTCCACATATCAAAAGAGAATAATTATGATAATCATGAAATAATTAAAATTTTATGTTACTCATCCTAAAATATCACCACATCATCAATTTGATATAGTCACTCTGAAAATAGACACAAATATCATAAAATTCCTAACTATCCATCTATACTCAAAGGAAAATCATCATGGGAAGATTTACATAAAAAACCATATAATACTGAAACCTTCATCCTCTCATCTCATTAATAAGAACATCCACATGGGCCCTCATGCCCCATGAGGCCTCTCTTTTTTGTAACTATTCCTTATCTAACTCCTCATGGTATTTTGAAAACATATAGGATAAATCTATGAATATCCACAAAAGATAGATAGAATTTTATTCCATCTCTACATCATAGCTCTGTTCCATTACATAGAGACCATCATAATCTATCCTAATATAGCATGAAGTACAACATGATACTATTTTAAACCAAAATTTCAGAGTCCCAATTCAAAGTCATATCTCACAACCCCTATAGATATCCCAATAATTTAATAAAATGAATCCCCGCATCATCATAGTAAATCTAGTTCAGAACTACTCATCCAACCATTTGGGAACATTAATTGTCTATTATAACTTCAATAGGATTCTCTCTATCAATCATGATATTATAAAAATCTCACACATCAATACAAGGCCTAATCCTATCATTTTGGAACAATAATCAATAAGTCATCCCACCAAGGATACCTATAACTCATCTCATACCCTTATACCTACCTTAAGTACTACGATTAACTCAAATATAACATTTAACAATTTATGACATGGACTTTAGTTTATCCCACGTAATAAACATAAAATATCGTACTCCAATAATTGGACGTTCAACATTATCCAATCTCATTAACTAGGGAAGCCAAAATATGTAGTCAATTAACTAGTTTCATGAAAATATAAAGTTGTGAACACCCATTCATAAAAGATAATTTAATATTATATAATTCGGTATACCAACCTTGAGACTATAGTTACCATCCTAGATATGTTCTTCTCATTCTTAGATAAGACAACAATACCTCTTCCATGATCATACCAAAATATAGAGGTCTAATCATCTACCATAATTATAGATACCAAGGATTTTAAGACATCGATATTATCAATTTATAAATGAATATTCATTTTAATAAACAATCATATTCTTGAGGACCATAATAGTTTACTAGCATTGAAAACATTGAACAAAATCATAATATTTCATGGATGATCAATAAAGTCTCCTATAAGGATCTTCCCCTTAAGTAATACTACACGAATACTTTATTTGTAAACTAGGGAAATAAATAATAAATTGTGAGATTAGATGCTCATTTTTGGTAAAAAGACAAAGATACATAATAATAACATGAAAATAAGTGAATGAGTTCATGATCAATCATTTTAAAATCATACCCATCATAGTAAATATCATAATATTGTGTCATGGAATAACTATTAGACGTCTAAATTTTTTGAATCATAATGTAATTAAATAATATGATCCATGAGAGAATAAAAAATTCACAGGACATTGAATTTTTTGATACACATAAATAAAGAAAATTACTTCCCTAGTTTTCAAGGACTTTTATCAAGGAAATTATAGTGGAACGATTCATAGGACTAATATTGTGAAATATATTAAAAAAAAGGTCAATACTATCCAAATTAACATAAAATAATTATGGATTCAGTATAATAGATATTATGAAGATCATCAAATAGACATGGAGTTTGACGTGGGTGCCAAATTTTTCCATCGAATGTATCATTATTACAGAGTAATGAGATTTGGGAAGAAATTGAAGCATAACACCCAATACATTTTACACTATAAAATACTTGATCACATAAGATCAACGGAATATCGAATATAACATCCACCAAATGTATCAAATGTTCATGAAGTAGGCCATGTATATCTTTGAAAAATGTATATATCTTACCCTTCACCTGAACTGAATCCAGAGGAGGTACAACTCGAACATGACCTCTTTTATAAGGAGCATCTAGTGGAGATCTGGGATAGTGGAGATAAGGTTCTATGGAACTTGACTTCCAACTTCCCCAAAGTTTTTTGGGGAACCGTAAATAGGAAGACATGATGTGGTAACCAGAGGATAAAATGAGACAAAAGTATCAATATTTTTTTTCAAATAAGAGAACGAGTTGAAATATCTGGGATGAATATTATTAAAGGGGGATGCGTGTAACATCCTATCCTTTTTAATGATAATCATTTCCTAGAAATGTGTGTTATCTTATATTAATGTCAAAAAATTGTATCTCATTAGTAATGAATTGGATGATATATAGTATAAAGATAAATATGACCATATTTACTCAACCATTATATGAATGTTGGTCATATATGACGGTTGGTTGATATGAACATTGGAAACTATACTCTTGGTAAAAAAACTAATGTTATAATTAGTGGATAAAAGTAGTAATGATAAGGGAAAATTAATACACAAAGGATATGTAATGGAATCAACAAGTAGAGTTGTGTTTTTGAAATCCCACTTTTCATAACATGGGAGAGAGGTAGCATCAATAAGTTTCTCCCATGATCATGACCAATCCAAGCTCTGATAAGAAAATCTTGAACGAAATCACCTATATGAGAAATTATAAGTATTATAAATTATAACTTAGTAGATGTTATCCCAGCCACCCCATAAATGTATCACCATCGCAAACTATACCCTTAGAGATTACATGGGTTCTATAAGGGTTTTTGATTCATTCACTTAGATACATATCTATAATTCATTTGTATACTTTTTTATGACATAAATTCCATTTTAACAATACTTTTATTTTTAAAAAATTGGCATAATTTTGATAGAAATTTATAAGATAACATTTTGTGTCCGGATGGTAATTTAAAAAAAAATTAATAATAAATTATGTTCCAATTAATAATACATATTTTATTTAAATATTATGATACAACCATTTTTATTTTAATATAAATGATAAAATATATTTTAAATTTTTTAGTTTCATACATTTTTTAATTAATTTTATACCCACATTTATTTTATATAAATAAATATTTTTTATTTAAAAGTCAAAATTATCATATTTGAATAATTATTATGATAAATAATCATCAAATTTGAAATCATAAAGTATACATTAACTTTGAGTGAATTTATAAACTATTTCTAAAATAAATAATTTTTCTTGAATAAAAAAATACAACATAAGGATTTTGGAATGTTTAATGACTTCATAATTGTTTAATAATGATGTAACGATTAATTAAATTAATTTCATGGTCTAAAATATGTTATCATATTAATATAAATTATATTAATATATTTTAATTAATTTCCAAACCAATAATTTACATTCTAATGTCTAAAAATGAATCCTTAACATTGAAAATATTATTTTAGTGGAAACAATACTTTTCGCATGACCATTGAAGTAATATAAAATGATGATATACTATTGTAGATTTAAATAACATAATATATTTCCAGAATTTCAAAAACCATGTGATAAACCTTTGGTTAATCACATGGTTTTTCATTTTTCACAAGAACTATTTCCATGGCCTAAATAAGAAAATTTATAAACAAATGTTCTGTTTTTTCTATCTATAACCACCATTTTATCCATTTCCATCCAGTCACAATTCAACATCTATTATGATTTAGAAGTTTTACCTCTAATGGTTTCCTCAATACTTCATGGTTTAAATCTCTGTGTATTTGGACTAACTCTTCAGGGTAAGGGAATTAACATTATTTTCTCTTCGATTACAGAACCTCTTTTTGTATATTCCCTCTAAATCGCATGGTTACTCTCATATATTACACCTTAAAACATACCCTTACATCGAAATTATGTTTTATCAATGTGGTACCTCTTCACCTATCTTTTTATAATTGTAAAAATCCAATATTTATAACCATTATGTATCCTAATTTATTTCTTTGAATTTATCTCCTCTCTTCATGAAATTCCATATAAATTTATTCTTGTGAACACCCATACCTATTTATTTTCTATTAGTATTAACCAAAATGTAAAAGTGATATATTTGTTTCAGGTAGTGATATACATGAAACCCATATTCCATTTCCATGTGTTTAAACTAACATAATATTCATGTTTTAAGCTCTTTTGAAAGACCATAATTTTTAGATGAAACCCATGGTGAATAACATTGGTAAATTTTATGACACCTCAGTGAAAAACCATGGTGATATGCCTATGGATTTATCATTTAAATGTTATAAACGCATATCCATGTTATCATTATTATTACTTTTTATGATATTCCTCATGTTCCATTGATCATTCCATAATTTTATTCCTTATGTTATTATTAATATTCCTTAAGATCACAAGTAAATAGTTTCCCGTACATTCCCTTATAAGCTCTCATCCTCACCCTTTCCTATGATGTATTTCCTAAGGATATGATATGTATTAAATCTATATATATTGAACCAACAAAACATCATTTCATGTGTATTAGAAGAATATTTTAATTTTCCATTTATTATGTTCATAATTTCCAATAAACTAACATTTAATAGATCCTTGGTTTTATACCTTGTAGTGAAAAGTATATGCAACAAAATGGTGGGATACCATAAGGATTATGAATCAAAGGGTACAAAGTGAAAACCGTTTTGTTTCAATCTCATTTCATCAATTTTATTTATGATAATGTCTCTAAACGTTCAAATATCATGATCTACCTCTCATAAATTTACATCACCAATGATTATTACATATATATTTATGTTAATTGACAATTTCCAAATCATTTTTACATAATAAATTTGAAAAGTATTTATGAAAATATGAAATTATTTTAACTAATAGTATGAAATTTTCATTCTTCTGAAACCATTTTTTAATAAAGTGTGGAAATGTGGTTTTTAATGATAATTTATTTTAATTATCAAGGAAATTAATTTTGATAATGTTATATGATTTAAAATTGTATTAATTATTTTCATAGATTTATTTCTAATTTTCATAATTTATTATCAATTAAAATGATTTTGAAATTTATTTCTGTTTAAAAATTGTTTTTAATGATTTTCAAATCATTTTTTTCATGTTTTCAAGGTGATTTTAAATGTAATTGTTTTTAAAATGATTTATTTTTTAAAAACATTTTTTCAAAGTTGAATATATATTTTAATCAAAAAATGTTATAAATGACATTCCAAAAACATTTTCTTTCTATAATGTCATTTTTTGGTGTTACATATGCCTAAATGGTTGGATGATATTTGGAAACCATTCGTATTATTTATCTGAATGGTTTGTGTTATGGTGTTACAATGTTTATGAAACATGTTTCCCTTCCATGAATTAAACCATGATAAAATTATTATGAAACAAAACATTTTAACATGTTCTAATATGATGAAATTATTAAGAAACGTGCATCTTTTCCACATGTTACGACCTGATGAAATGCTTATGATAATAATTTCATTTTATGGGACTGATATGATAAATTTTTATGATCTTGTGGGACACATGAATATGTTTTTAATTATATAATGGGTGGAACATATATCTTCATTCAATGAATTGGGTAATGATCTATATAAGTTATTATATAGACACGGATGAAATAGGGAGTTAACTAAGTACTGTAAGAAAGGGTTGGAATGACTAGTGATCTCGGTTGGGTAAATAATATTGTTTACAATGATATTTGTTGGAATTAACCCTGACTACTATGAGAAAAAGGTAGCCACTAAGGATGGATTTGTGTCCCACAAGAGCTGTATCCACTCCCATTCTTATTTTTATTCCAAAATTCATTGTTTTATTCCAATGTTAAGCTCTCATGGATCATGTTATAAAATTTCCCTATGATTCATGTATTATGAATTGATAATAATTATTCCATGATTCTTGTTTATGATAATTGATATGAAGGTAATGGTTTTACAATCTTATACTAAAGTTCCCATAGTCTTATTCTCATGTTATTATTATATGTCCTCCTTATTTATCCATAATAATCCTTTTAGGTCACCCTATCTTATGTTTCCATTCCCAGGTAATGAAGAATGGTCATATGTATAGTATTTTTGTTGATAGTACTAGAATTAGTGATATAAATGGGAGATGTTGAGGATCCTTAAACATGTTAGAAGATTTTGTAACTACACTCCTTAGACACTAAACAATTATAGTTATCAGGCATGTGATTTTTTAATTTCTCTAATATTCATATAAAAAGATGCTACATTTATGAAAGAAAATCATGGTTCTCTATAAATATTTACCCAAACCAAAATATATCACCTATACATCTCTCAAAATGGTTATTTGAAATCTATTTAGTATGTATATATGAACACAAAAATTTAAATATTGTATATTAGATTTTATGTAAAACATGACTATAGAATAACACACATAGATTTTATTACTAATTTCATTAAAACAATAATTTTATAATTTTATATATTTTATTTTAATTAATTAATTAATTTTTTTAATTTAACATGTCATTACTATCTTAGGATGAATAAGTTATATTTTCAAGAAGTATTTTATTTTTTTGGTGAATACTAAAAATTAATGATTCAAAAAACTTTCATTTATGAAATTAAAATGATATATGAATAAAATCAAAGTTTATAAAACAAAATTCTCAAAAAATATATATTAAATAATTATTATAATTTATATTAAAATATAATTTTTAACTACGAACTATATTCTCAGTTTTTTTGAATCTAAGTCGTATTTTAGTTCAAATAATTATTGGTTTGAGTTCTTTACTATTAATGAATAATTTTAAGGTAAAAAATTTTCTTCATCTGTTAGAAAAAATAATAATTATCCTTTTATTTAATATAATTCAATTAATCCAATTTTCATCAATATTATACTTTATGTTTTTCTAAATTGATTTTAACAATGAAAAATTAATTTCCCTTAAATGATTTTCATTGTGTTTTGTGAACATATAAAAGAAGTAATTTCTACCAAATATTATAGTTTAATAATACAAAATTTATGCATGATTTGGAATCATCATAATAAATATTAGATATAATATCAACTTAATTATTGTTCATAATGACTAGTAACAAAGGTATGTATTTATAACCTTCATTAAGGGTAAAATTTGTTAAAATGGATGAACATAAAGGTATATGGCAGTAAGATAACACCAACAAAATTATAATAAATATTTTTTTATTTTTTTAGAAATTAACCATATAATATTGTAAAATATAAATTTTTCTTGAAACATCCCCATGAAAATGACTAAATATTATTAAAATTATTTATGTAATTCTGTATTTATCACCACACCCAACTATAAATGGGTACCCCATCTCAACTACTTTTAACATAAAATGATACTTAATGAAAAATTAATCCCTAAAAAAAACTTTCTTATACTATAAAAATTTATTCTGGATTTTTTGGTCTTACCCTACCAACATTCTAATAATGAAAATGGTGTAATATAAAGTATGTATCTCAAAGAAAAGTTAATCATCTTAATCTATTATTCCAATTATTATTAATTATTTCAATTCTGATAAATAAATTATATTCATACTAAAAAATTATTTTTGTATCATTAATACACTAATTTATTTGTAGTATTATCGTACATAATTTTTACCCCAATTTTTACCAATCAGAAAATGAATACATTTCCCATGTGTAAAGATGACCGAACATCTCCATGTAATAGTGTAATTCTAATTTCATGTATTTTACAGAAATATTTATAATAATGTATGTAATGAACTATATTGTAAATTAATCAAATAATTATGATTTTTAAAATAAAATATATCTATTATCTTCTAATAATTCTATCCAATAAAAAATGACAATGTCACTTGTACATATGACTGGAATACAGCCTTGAAAAACTGATGGGATTATTTTTCTTGTTATAACCATGAAATAATTATTATAAATGTTTATAAAATTAATAAGAACTATATTATGACATTATAAAAATTATGAAAATTATTTAAATATTTCTTGAGACATTAAAAATGGATAATATACCAATGTAATTTTGAATAAATTGGTTCAATGAAACTTAGATGTCCAACGTATAAAAGATCTATTCATTGAAAATAATTATAAAATCCTAAAATATCCATAAATATTTAATATCATTAAAAAAGTTATATAATATAATATTTAGTGATTTTATATTCGTTATAAATAATTAACAAACATTTATGATTAAAAAGTGAACCAAGATAAGATATTTATTTTGAAACCAAAATTTATTTATAGATTATTTATGTTCATATATCCATTATGAAAATTATATGATCCAAGTAATTAAACCCCCTTTTATTTACTAATTTGATTTTTTTTGTACATTTTAATATTTCTTTTAATCTCATGTTGGACCATGAATCAATTAGTATGTGACATATATGGGACTTTCTTCTAAAAATAGGTTTTGATGTCTTCCACCCAACTCATTTTTTCCATGTCCATAACTTCTATAATATTACTTTAATAAAAAATGATTTAATAAATTAGTTTTTACACAATATTTTCTCTATATAAAATTGTTTAAAATGAATATTTTTTCTGTTTTTTTTTTCAAGGTAATTTTTAACAGTTGTGTGAGAAAAATCATTTTATTCGCACACACCCCGTGAACAGATTTTTCAACCATCAAGAATACATTATTATTTGATGGATCCTTGACTAGTTTACATGGGTATTTTCAAAATAAACTATATTTTAAATAAAAATTGATATTTTCATTTAAAATGGTAACAAAAGAAAATAGAATTATTTTCCTAATGTAATGAAAATACCTTTTTAAAAATTATGTTAATCACCATTCTTACATGATGTTAAATATAAGTTATTTTTAATTTATTGATTCTATTTTAATTTATATTGATTTTTTTCTATAGAAACATCATTTATGATGAATATTTTAACAGTATTTACAGATAATGTATTATAAGACCCATTATGATCATTATAATTCTTGTGATCTTGCTCACATTCACTCCCCATTATTCATTGGAGTCCATTTTTCTCCTTCAAGTACATATTTTAATTTTCATGGATAAATTTAGAATTATTTATATTACATTGGTAATATTTAAACTATATTCCATTATATATATGATATCTATTAAAGGAATAATATTAAATATGTTATCTCATTTTTTTAAGGAAATGTGGATGTTATGTTTTTTTGAATCAATAAATATAATTTTAGACTTCTAAGGAATTTTAAGAAATAATTATATTTTTCACTCAAAATATAAGGAACAAATAGTACATGCAAGTGAGATATTTTGATTGGTTATAGTTATCCATTGTATTAGTAGATAGTTATCTTAAAAATAAATAATATTAATTCCATATTATATTTTTATATGTTTTAAACAAAGCTATTTATAATTAATTATGTTTTTATTTAGCAGAGATAACTATATACTTTATTATATATAGGTTCAGAGGACTTGATCATGAATGTATATAATTATTCATTTCATTTATAAATTATTATTTTTCAATTATAAATGAGGTTTCAATGTTGAAATTATCTATGGAAGTTAATTGAACACATGTTTTTTATTGAAGTCTATGTTTTTAGATTATCTAATATGTAGTAATGATCATTTTTTATTTACTCATGATTTATTCTACTATACATAACACTTATTGTGTAGTCAATCTCACTATTTATTACATTTCCTTTACTATTAATAAAAATAATCATATAATAAATCATTTACTATATGAAAGAATATTTTTAATTCTAGATATTTATAACTTCAATGAAATATGGGAATCATACATGTAACTAGTTTTCCAAGACTGAACAACTAATTGATCCAAGGTTGTGAGATCCCCTATATCTTGTAAAAATTTAATAATTTAAGATCCCACTCTATGATTATGGATTTAGGTTATTAGAGATATTATTATAGATAGTTTATCAAGAAACTCCAATAATAAATTTTACATAATAATAACTATCATGAGAATTAGGATAATCACTTACGGTATTTGATAAATTTTCCACTAAAATATTTTTATTTTATGGATAAAAATTCATGAGGATTATGAGATGAAATAGTGAAATATATTATTCAGATATGGAACCAAAAATAATAAATGTAATCAATTCCAGAAGTAACAATTGGGATTTCCTAAATAATAATGACATTATAGTTGGTGTTGCAACAATGTAGTTCATGACCATATTTTTAAAACTTATATAGGTTATGCTGATTAACAATTCCTGTGTGTATAAATATTTTGTTCAAAATTTTGATTCACTTATGTTGGATCGCATCAAATTATAGAATCTATCATCTTTGAATGAAAATAAAAATCTATTGGTTGTTGACCAAAGGATTAAGGATCTTGTCAAAGATATCCAAGATTTTGGATATATTAAAAGAGAAAAGGTTATTATAGAACTATATTTTTTATGTTTATTCTAATAAATAATTTACATTGATCTAGAAAAATAAATAGGTTGATGAAATATGTATTATGGAATGGATAAATTTTAATGTGGTATTCTTTGATACAAATTTTCATCATGAATTGTGAGATTGAATGGAAGATAATTTCTTGAATTTAATCTATACAGACAAAGATACGATTTAAAGTATTATTATGACATTACAACATGGTCTATGAATGTATTAGACTAAATAAATAATCTTTAAATGATGATTTTGCATTTCATTAGTGGGTTTATATTGAGTCTCTGAAGGTAAATTGTCTCTCAAATAGTTTCATCCTTTGATGATATAGTATTATATTCCACATATATAATGATATTATTTGCAGAAAAATATATCTTCAAGGGATATCCAAGAAAATAATTGTTGACCTGATAACCATGGAATACGAAATGTGCAAAATATGTAGCGAGTGAGGGTGTGATTTCTAACTGGTTATATTTACACAAATAAGTTGCAATGTATTCACTAATGGAAGAAATGGTTTGTTTAAATTATATAAAAAGAGTCCATAAGCTTTCTAAATTTGAGGTTATTAAATAAACCACTACTATATAATGATTTAGTTATAAAGGGAATTAAATTATTTAAACTATATGAAAATCATAAATGGAACCTGACGTGGAAGAGGCCATGTGGCAATAGATAATCATATGTTATTAATAAAATATATGATGATGTTAAAAAATATATGGTGGCATGTACATTGACATTAAACTCATATTTAGTTAGTAATTTTTTTTGACTCTAGATCTTAATTACCATTTATGTCTTCTATATTTTTTATTATAATTATATTTTTCCTTAAATCCCTAAGAAGATAGTTTGTTAATCAATACTCATAGTGGAAATATTATTTTTACATGTATTTTGAAGTTAGTTCACATTATGATTCATATGTAATCCGTGTTTGAAAACTAATTATTATACATATGGTTTACATTGATATAATCCTTATTATGGAGTGGCATTTAATTTGTAAATCAAAAAAAAAATTCCAAGAGAATAGGATTATGAATCCCGATGAAGATGTTGAACCACTTATCAATAGAGGAGATACTAAATAATATAAATCATTTATGGATCAAACTCTAGTAAGTCCCGATTATAAAATTATTATATAAAAATATATGATACATACTTTTAATATTAAATTTATCCTAGGTAATATAGGATGTACTAATTTTGTATAAATACATTGATGTGTTTCCTAAAGAACAACCTAGACATCCACCAGAGCATAAATTTGAGTTTTCTATAATATAAACCATTATTAAAATACAATATCTAAGAATAAATACATGATGTCCATTGTATATTTAGAGTAACTAAACAAACACATATATATTATTTGGGGAAAAAGATTTATATTCCCTATTGTTTTATCACAAGGAGCCTCTATTTTTTATTTAGAATAATGATCTGTCAATGAAGATATGCATTGAATACAACGAAATTTATTCTTCTCCAATAATTAAAATGTATCATTGATTTTTTATTGATGACTTTTTATATGATCTAAAATGAGCTCAAATTTTTCAAACTATTGATCTTTATTCAGGGCATCATTTACTACATGTAAACAAAGTGGATATTCCAATAAAATCTTTTCAAATGAGTTATATACATTATGAATTCAAATTAATTACTATTAGGTTAAATATAGTACCGTATTATTTTTTGGGATATGATAAAGAGTGTATTAAATGATTATCTTAATAACTTCATTGTGGTATTTATTGATGTTATATTGATATACTCTAAAAATTATGATAATAATATGAGTTATTTTTTAATCTTTCTTAAGACAATTAATGAAAATTTATAGAATGATAAATATGTATTTAGAATGTTTATTCTCTGGGGAATTTTATCTTTATAGGTTATTTATCGATTAAAAATAAATGTTTTTATGGAATGAGAAATGTTGATGATTATAACTGTGATTTGTAGTCTCCTTCCATCTAAAAGATACTGTCAATGATTGGTTCAATTAATTGTCAAATTAGATTACCCATTAACCTTGTATACATTTAAATGGGATATTATTATATGGTGAGTTGAATTCAAAGGAATTTTTTAATAATTAATGATTACACTAGTCAATACACTAGTATTACCATTTCCATCCTGAATGGATGGATTTTTTATATACAATGATGAATCGAACAGGAAAAATGTACATGTCCTTATTCATAATGATATTGTCATTTCCATTTTAAATGGGTTGTTAAAGAAAACTTGAACTAAATTATCTAACCCACGATATTATATTGGAATCCATAATCATCTATCTGAAAAAAATAGAGTAATTACCTTTATGTTGAATAATGAAAAATATATGGGGATAAAAATGTTTCAAATAAATATTCTCAGAAATTGACCCCAAAATGAGGCTTCTGTGATGACTACAATTACACATGGATTATGATTGATCAATACACTACTACCATGGGAGGGGAAATATGGTTTATAACTCATTTATAAATTATGATCCTATAGTATTAAGTAAAAGGATCATACATACATGGAATTAATAAATTTTTATATGGGAATCATTAGGGAAGTATAAACATCACATCTATTTCAAAATATATCAAAAATATGATTAATACATAAAATAATAAGTTCTAAACATGATGATAAAAATATTCAAAATAAAATAAAGGTTTTGAATTATGGGTTATTTATAGAATTAATCAATGAAGATGGAATATTTAAATTTTGATTCAGGACACAAGTTAAATATTTGAATTAGATAAAAAATAGTAGATGACGCTAATAACTCAAATTTATCTATACAAACTGTAACACCCCAAGATTTCATAGTGTGTTATTTCTTCAAAATAATTCAATAACTTGCACTACACGCAACACAGAGTTCAATTGCACAATGACTTACCAAAAAAAAAATCCATTAAAAGAAGTCATGAATAGTATTAACTAAATTTTAAACTTTATATAATCCTTATAATTTTAGAATCCATATTATGAGTTTCTTAGTCATAATGCAAGAACAGATTCATTTTCAGTATTGAACTTTTATCAACTTTTGATAGTGAAACCTTTTTAAATACAATATTTTAAACTTTTTGACTAAATGGAGACATCAAAAAATTTAAAATGAAACATCCCAAGCTTCCACGGTACGCTTTCCTTTGAATAAAACAGTAGCGTGTGTTGTACGCAACTTCGAGTTCTAACACACCGTAACCAATCAAACTAGCTGTTATGAATAGTAATACCTACTTTTTGAAGTTATATATATTTTATATTTTAAAATGGACCTCATTTTTGGATTCGGAATATCAAATTTAGCCTAAGGTGAAATTTTGGTACTTTTCGGATAACTTTCATATTTTGATGAATAGTGAAAATTACTAAATTTTAATTAAAAACAACTTTTTTTAATCAAAATAATTAATAGTAATAAATTATGAATTTGAGTGGTTTTAAATTATATTTAGAATATATTTTTACTATTTAATATAATTTTGGTCATTGGACATAATTTTACAATTAAACCGAACATAAACAAGTGTCAATCTTTTGATAGTTATTATCTCTTAAAAACACGCTTTTTGTTTTGACAGTGGGAATTCATTTTAAATTAATTTCTACCACTTCTGTGTTTTGAATTTAGGAAAATTGATTCCATATTTGGAATCAGGATGTTCAAATTTTGTAAATAGGTAACTTTTATTTTTAGACATTTTGAATAATTACTGCGGTAAATATTTTATTTACCATGGTTAAGGGTAAATCCAGTAAATAAGGGTTAAAAAATAATATTATAATAATACTAAATTGCCCTAAAACGTGTCTTAACCCTATTGGTTGATACATGGTCGACCATGGGCATCTTTGTGTCAATTTTGGGACCCCATGGATCCACTTGTAAGTGATAATGACACTTTATTTTAATTAAGTCAAAATGAATACAAAAATGACACAAGCATATATCTTTTAGCAAAACAATTGTTACATAGGGTTATATAAGTTGGATTTTAGATTATAAATATTCATTAGAAAGATAAACAGATTTCCTACATAATTATATTTTATTTATAATTTTTAGACATTAAATAATTTATTTTATTTATGACACAAAGATGATGCAGTAATTACAATAATAGTGAAAAATTAAAATAATTGATATTATAAAAACCCTAAAAAATATAATATGAAACTTTTAATAAATTAAACTAATTTTATAGGATAATATGATATATTAGGATTGATTTAATTGGCTTTGTTCGAAGTAATAAATCTGTTATGAGTTTCACAAAAATCAACTATTCAATAGTGTCAAAATTGACATAAAAGAGTTTTTAAAACAAATATTATATTATTAATTTATATTAAATTCCTAAAAATCTAATGTTTGGCCAAGAGACTTATATAAGGATAGGTTAATAATTAATGGACCACTTGGGGGTCGCTTGGATGTATATAGTAAGTTTATTAACCATATTATATAAAAATACAAAGAGACATTGTAAAAGTGAAACTAATTAACTTAGAGTTAATACTTAAAGATAAGGTTAATATAAGTACCCAAACCTGTCTAAATTATATTGGTTGAGTGGTTTTCGACCTATCCCCACCTTAACCTTTGAATAATCAACTTTGGAGCCTTTAGAAACCGAATATGAATTTATTATAAATTAATATTTCTAACTTTTCCAAAGGTGCCCCTCACCCCTCTTATAAAAGGGCACTCCTCCTTCTAATTTCTTCACACCTTCAAAGCCTTTTGGCTCGGCCAAACTCTGCCCAAATACTCTCCCAACATCCCTCACTACATCCTAGAGGCCTTAGTTTGATCAGAAAGCCAACCTAATGATCCCTTTTGATCAAATCAAAAGGAAGAACCCGAAGAAGAGGTAATGATTTCACCACCCTTCTCCAAGTTCATTTCTTCTTCCACTTCTTCTTCCTTTGTTCTTACCATTCTAAAATAATAACTCCAGTATCTCACATATACTGTGATGTTATTATAAATATGGTACAATCATATTCAGTATTCTATCCACCCTTTGAATAACATGTCACCATACGTGCGTACGTACGGCTTACCGTCTCCACGTCGTGGTGTAATTGTTATTCAATATAATATTATTTGGATGGGTATAATAATGATGTGTAACTCATGTAAATAATGAATATAACATGTTAATTATTCTGTATATATGATATACCATCCATTTATATATTATTTTAATATCAAAAGAATGATATTGTCGCTCGTGCGTACGTACGGACTACCGTCTCCACGAACGCGATGAGATTCATTCTCCATCGTATCCATTCAAGTATAATTATCATTTGATGATTTAAAAATGATGTTTAAGGACTGGATATCATTCTGGATATTAATAAGATACAAAAACCATGGCTTATGTAACAAAACATATAAAAGAAAATGAGTAAGTTAACTCCCGAAACGACGATAATTCTAAGATATTATTAACAAATCAATGTTAAAAGATCATATATGATATCATATTAATATATATGAGTCTTGTATAATTTAATAACAACTATTTCACCATTATACAGGAGGTAAACCTACCCCAACCAAGGAAAAGTACAAGGTAAGGGTTATTTCACAATCTCTTCATTATCCGAGGTTGTTTATACGTAATAATCTACAGGGATATCTTTATCATCCACATCCATGTTTCTTAAAAATGTATTTCAAAACATTTTTACTATTTACAAGAATATGGGTTAAAGTCATTTATACCCTTGTTTGACTTTTTATAAGAGGTTTATAAAGAAATCTTTCCGTCGTTTTCAAAACAAGGTACTTTTTAACCTTTTCGACAGAATTGAGGTAAGAATGTTTTTTTTAACTTATACGGCGGGTGCGGTTATTTTACGCCGTTATAAAATCTTCAAAGCATTCCTTACAAGCTTATAAGAATATTTTTTAAGAAAATGTTTTATTTTATATGGATCTTAAATAATTTCAAAATAAAAGGAGATATTTCTTTAAAAAGAATTTTGATTTCATCTACGTCAACATCCTTTGATGGATTTTAAGATTATTTGAAGTTGATTTATTATGATACAAAACTTATATATTGTATTGAAGGTTTTGTGATATGTTTGACTATGGATGTGCTATTTTTATACCATTCATAGTTTATGGTGAAATTATTGACATTTCGTATGCTAGTTTTAATACGAATGTTTATGTTATGTTTAAACCTTTTCATATGGGAATGCATTGGACTTAATAAGTGACGGGTGGAGCCCGCTATAGCTCCTCGATGCATCGGTAGGTCTCATGAGACAAACTAGTGTCTTCGCACAAGGCCTTGAAAAAATCTTATTTGTAGTCTTGGCACGAGGCCTTGGCTATGTGGTTATGATAGTCTGGCATTATGCATTCCATCATTATGAAAGTGGTTATTGATTTTTCATGTGATTATTCGATTAGTAGAATAACCATGTGAATAAGTAAATGGAATTATTTCATTTCATTTATGCCATACTATGTTGAAAGTTCAAGTTTTAAAGGATTTTGTTTTAGTTAGACATTGCCTTAAATGTTTATTCTTATTTTTGAAAGTTTCCGCTATATTGTTATCCTTACTGGGCATTTGATCTCACCCCTTTTCTATGGTTTATTTTTCCCAGGAAGTGAAGAAGTAAATTATGAATGACCTGCAGGGATATTATGTGGGGATATGAGTGTGGATTATGGAGACAATATGTTGTTGTAGTAGTTTTTCGTTTAATGATGTAATGTAAACCTTATGAATATATATAGTGTTTCCAAGGCTACTAAACCAATCGGTCTTTCGAGATTTGATCTTTCTTGTGATCATGCCAATGTTACGAAGTAATGCACCGACTCTGGGCAGCTGCGGTCGGGGCATTACGCCGTTATAAAATCTTCAAAGCTTTCCTTACAAGCTTATAAGAATATTTTCAAAGAAAATGTTTTATTTTATATGGATCTTAAATTATTTCAAAATAAAAGGAGATATTTCTTTAAAAAGAATTTTGATTTCATCTACGTCAACATCCTTTGATGGATTTTAAGATTATTTGAAGTTGATTTATTATGATACAAAACTTCTATATTGTATTGAAGGTTTTGTGATATGTTTGACTATGGATGTGCTATTTTTATACCATTCATAGTTTATGGTGAAATTATTGACATTTCGTATGCTAGTTTTAATACGAATGTTTATGTTATGTTTAAACCTTTTCATATGGGAATGCATTGGACTTAATAAGTGACGGGTGGAGCCCTCTATAGCTCCTCGATGCATCGGTAGGTCTCATGAGACAAACTAGTGTCTTGGCACAAGGCCTTGACAAAATCTTATTTGTAGTCTTGGCACGAGGCCTTGGATATGTGGTTATGATAGTCTGGCATTATGCATTCCATCATTATGAAAGTGGTTATTGATTTTTTCATGTGATTATTCGATTATTAGAATAACCATGTGAATAAGTAAATGGAATTATTTCATTTCATTTATGCCCTACTATGTTGAAAGTTCAAGTTTTAAAGGCTTTTGTTTTAGTTATACATTGCCTTAAATGTTTATTCTTATTTATGAAAGTTTCCGCTATATTGTTATCCTTACTGGGCATTTGAGCTCACCCCTTTTCTATGTTTTATTTTTCCCAGGAAGTGAAGAAGTAAATTATGAATGACCTGCAGGGATATTGTGTGGGGATATGAGTGTGGATTATGGAGACAATATGTTGTCGTAGTAGTTTTTCGTTTAATGATGTAATGTAAACCTTATGAATATATCTAGTGTTTCCAAGGCTACTAAACCAATCGGTATTTCGAGATTTGATCTTTCTTGTGATCATGCCAATGTTACGAAGTAATGCACCGACTCTGGGCAGCTGGGGTCGGGGCGTTACAGTTGGTATAAGAGAAAGTTTAGTACAAACCTTGGAAGCTAGATTTAGATAAACTCTGATTAGAGCACGTAGACCTAAGATTAACATTGAAGATTAGTATAGAAGAACTTCCAAGAATTTTGGTATTGTAGAGATTTTGTGAGTTTTCCGAGCAATACATCCCTGTCTGGATACGAGCAGGTAGAGGCGGCTCTGGCACAGATGTACCTAGGGGTAAAACCCGAAAACACCGCTTTGAGCTAGACTCGAACGGGAACTGGTGCACGAAAACGGGCCTTGCTGCACTCTTGGTTACGACACTCCCGGGGGATATGCTTAGGATAACTCTCATTTTCTTTACAAATCATTTTGAAGGGATTATGAGTACATACTTCCTCAAAGAAAACATTCTTATGATTATGGATTATATCCATAAATAGTTCAATTTATGTTAAGTGTTTTATAAGTATGGGATTATGTATTTTGATTCATAAACTGATCTAGTGTATGCCATTGTTTAGAAATGGCGCCCAGTAGAAGAAATGAGAACTCCAGAAATGCACATGATCCAAATAGAAGGAAGGATCATATCTTTCATGGTCTTAAGCTAGAATTTATAAGAGAAATAGTCTCCCATGTATTATCATCATATGAAGAAATAATATCATGTGTTTATAAGATAAGTAAAGAGTTTACTGAGTCCTATGGCTTTGAAGGGAAGCAAGAGAAGAAAAGGATGGAAGAGAGAAAGATGGATAAAAGTAAGAGGGAAAAGAAGAATTTTCCCATATGTGGTAACTGTGGAAAGAAACACCCTGGAACTTTCCTGAAAGGAATGGGAGTTTTTTATAAGTGTGGAGGAAAAGGGCACAAAGTACGTGACTGCAAGGGTAAGAAAATGGTTTTAAATGTACAATGCTTCATTTGCAAGGAGTTTGGACACTACGCGAACCTATGTCCCAGTCATCAGACTATGCCGCAAATGATGCTATTGGATAATAATCAAGTTATGATACTACCACAGATGAAGAGGAATGATTAGAGTTCTTATGTTGATTATGTCAATTGAGTGTTGTATCAACAATGTACTTGTTATAATAATTATGGAGTATATAAGGATTGTACTGCAGTACAATTTAATTAAGGACTTGAGATTGTGTGGAACAAAGAAAAGTGACTCATTAGCAGGATAGATTTTTGGAAAATATATGGTTGAGAGAATGATAAACCATAATATAGTTCTGATACTGAGGTAGTGATTTTGGAATAATATATGATTGTTTTGGATAAATTATATTGGATATTATTGACTACCTTGGAACTGATTAATGATTTGTATATTCCATCATTGTTGGGGTTTAAAACATTTTTGGATTAATGAAGTATATCCAGCATTCTATATGGAATAAGGGAGCATGAATGTAATCAATAAGGAATATGGTAATACATGATGAAGGTATTCATATGCTATTACGGGGTAAAAAGGATCTATATTATGTTTACCTTCCTTATGAATGTTGGACTGTGAGTTTGGATAGAAGTATTTTGGATAGTTCTAGTTTGGATTATTTTGGATTTCCATAAAAGGACAACTCGGAGGTCGGGCGGCAACCCGTCGCGTCCGGCAAGGCTGCGAGACTTGAACCCGCAACCAAAGGGCGACAAGGGTGTATCACCTACCACTATCCCACGAGATGTCCTGGATTAAATAAAGTATTTTTTTAAATGATCTGGTAGATGAATTATAAATTCGTTTATTTTGGAACCCTCTATGAATAGTATAAATAGAAATTTTTTACGAGTGAATGATGAGTTTTGGTATAAATTTATTAATGGATAAAACTCTAATTATAAACTAAGTATATCTCCTTATGATCTTAGCCAATCTCATAAATAAATTCCTCATCATTAATAAAAGGAACTTAGAACAAAAATGTTGTCCTAGATGGTACCTTAAATCATCACTAATTTATGGCTTTGGGATTGTTGGCCTTTTCATAGCCATGTTCTCTACCACTCTCCATCAGGTAATTGATGGCTAGATTTTTCTTCCATATCCATATTTTCTTACATGGAACCCTAGTATGTGTTATTTTTGGTAATCTTCATACTTTCCACTCTTTATTTTAAATAGAGGCCTCATTAATTTATTTTTCGATGTGGGATTTCAACTAAGATATTTTGAAACGTCAAAAATGTGTTATCCTAATACCCTATGTTTTGTTGAACCGATGGTATTTCAAATCATCATAGATTGATGAATTTAAGGACCTCAATTATACACTTGTTTGTGATTGATGACCTCAATCACTACCTATAAATATTTACGTTTTTCCTCCGATTATATGTCTCTAATTTCCACCAATGTTCTCCTAATCGAGATCATAATTTGGTGGTGACCCTTTTATTTCTCTTTTCCTCATATTAAGACTAAATTTTAGTAACCCAATTTCCGATGTGGGTTTTCCCACAAATAAATTTTCTACTTTCAACCTTTTATTTTTGAAGAACAATTTCAAATTGCGAGGACGCAATTTATTGAAGGAGGGGAGAATGTAACACCCCAAGATTTCATAGTGTGTTATTTCTTCAAAATAATTCAATAACTTGCACTAAACGCAACACTGAGTTCAATTTCACCATGACTTACCAAAAAAAAAATCCATTAAAAGAGGTCATGAATAGTATTAACTAAATTTTAAACTTTATATAATCCTTATAATTTTAGAATCCATATTATGAGTTTCTTAGTCATAATGCAAGAACAGATTCATTTTCAGTATTGCACTTTTATCAACTTTTGATAGTGAAACATTTTTAAATACAATATTTTAAACTTTTTGACTAAATGGAGACATCAAAAAATTTAAAATGAAACATCCCAAGCATCCACGGTACGCATTCCTTTGAATAAAACAGTAGCGTGTGTTGTACGCAACTTCGAGTTCTAACACACCGTAACCAATCAAACTAGCTGTTATGAATAGTAATACCTAATTTTTGAAGTTATATATATTTTATATTTTAAAATGTACTTCATTTTTGGATTCGGAGTATCAAATTTAGCCTAAGGTGAAATTTTGGTACTTTTCGGATAACTTTCATATTTTGATGAATAGTGAAAATTACTAAATTTTAATTAAAAACAACTTTTTTAATAAAAATAATTAATAGTAATAAATTATGAATTTGAGTGGTTTAAAAGTATATTTAGAATATATTTTTACTATTTAATATAATTCTGGTCATTTGACATAATTTTACAATTAAACTGAACATAAACAAGTGTCAATTTTTTGATAGTTATTATCTCTTAAAAACACGCTTTTTGTTTTGACAGCGGGAATTAATTTTAAATTAATTTCTGCCACTTCTGTGTTTTGAATTTAGGAAAATGGATTCTATATTTGGAATCAGGATGTTCAAATTGTGTAAATAGGTAACTTTTATTTTTAGACATTTTGAATAATTATTGCGGTAAATATTTTATTTACCATGGTTAAGGGTAAATCCGGTAAATAAGGGTTAAAAAATAATATTATAATAATACTAAATTACCCTAAAACGTGTCTTAACCCTATTGGTTGATACATGGTCTACCATGGGAATCCTTGTGTCAATTTCGGGACCCCATGGATCCACTTGTTAGTGATAATGACAATTTATTTTAATTAAGTCAAAATGAATACAAAAATGACACAAGCATATATCTTTTAGAAAAACAATTGTTACATAGGGTTATATAAGTTGGATTTTAGATTATAAATATTCATTAGAAAGATAAAAAGATTTTCTACATAATGATATTTTATTTATTATTTTTGGACATTAAATAATTTATTTTATTTATGACACAAAGATGATGCAGTAATTACAATAATAGTGAAAAATTAAAATAATTGATATTATAAATACCCAAAAAAATATAATATGAAACTTTTAATGAATTAAACTAATTTTCTAGGATAATATGATATATTAGGATTGATTTAATTGACTTGTTTAGAAGTAATCAATCTGTTATGAGTTTCACAAAAATCAACTATTGAATAGTGTCAAAATTGACATAAAAGAGTTTTTAAAACAAATATTATATTATTAATTGATATTAAATTCTTAAAAATCTAAGTTTCGGCCAAGAGACTTATATAAGGATAGGTTCATCATTAATGGACCACTTGGGGGTCTCTTAGATGTATATAGTATGTTTATTAACCATATTATATAAAAATACAAAGAGACATTGTAAAAGTGAAACTAATTAACTTAGAGTTAATACTTAAAGATAAAGTTAATATAAGTACCCAAACCTGTCTAAATTATATTGGTTGAGTGTTTTTCGACCAATCCCCACCTTAACCTTTGAATAATAAACTTTGGAGCCTTTAGAAACCGAATATGAATTTATTATAAATTAATATTTCTAACTTTTCCAAAGGTGCCCCTCACCCCTCTTATAAAAGGGAACTCCTCCTTCTCATTTCTTCACACCTTCAAAGCCTTTTGTCTCGGCCAAACTCTGCCCAAATACTCTCCCAACATCCCTAAATACAACCTAGAGGCCTTAGTTTGATCAGAAAGCCAACCTAAGGAGCCCTTTTGATCAAATCAAAAGGAAGAACCCGAAGAAGAGGTAATGATTTCACCACCCTTCTCCAAGTTCATTTCTTCTTCCACTTCTTCTTCCTTTGTTCTTACCATTCTAAAATAATAAATCCAGTATCTCACATATACTGTGATGTTATTATAAATATGGTACAATCATATTCAGTATTCTATCCACCCTTTGAATAACATGTCACCATACGTGCGTACGTACGGCTTACCGTCTCCACGTCGTGGTGTAATTGTTATTCAATATAATATTATTTGGATGGGTATAATAATGATGTGTAACTCATGTAAATAATAAATATAACATGTTAATGATTCTGTATAAATGATATACCATCCATTTATATATTATTTTAATATCAAAAGAATGATATTGTCGCTCGTGCGTACGTACGGACTACCGTCTCCACGAACGCGATGAGATTCATTCTCCATCGTATCCATTAAAGTATAATTATCATTTGATGATTTAAAAATGATGTTTAAGGACTGGATATCATTCTGGATATGAATAAGATACAACAACCATGGCTTATGTAACAAAACATATAAAAGAAAATGAGTAAGTTAACTCCCGAAACGACGATAATTCTAAGATATTATTAACAAATCAATGTTAAAAGATCATATATGATATCATATTAATATATATGATTCTTGTATAATTTAATAACAACTATTTCACCATTATACAGGAGGGTAACCTACCCCAACCAAGGAAAAGTACAAGGTAAGGGTTATTTCACAATCTCTTCATTATCCGAGGTTGTTTATACGTAATAATCTACTCGGATATCTTTATCATCCACATCCATGTTTCTTAAAAATGTATTTCAAAACATTTTTACTATTTACAAGAATATGGGTTAAAGTCATTTATACCCTTGTTTGACTTTTTATAAGAGGTTTATAAAGGAATCTTTCCGTCGTTTTCAAAACAAGGTCCTTTTTAACCTTTTCGACAGAATTGAGGTAAGAATGTTTTTTTAACTTATACGGTGGGTGCGGTTATTTTACGCCGTTATAAAATCTTCAAAGCTTTCCTTACAAGATTATAAAGATATTTTCAAAGAAAATGTTTTATTTTATATGGATCTTAAATGATTTCAAAATAAAAGGAGATATTTCTTTAAAAAGAATTTTGATTTCATCTACGTCAACATCCTTTGATGGATTTTAAGATTATTTGAAGTTGATTTATTATGATACAAAACTTCTATATTGTATTGAAGGTTTTGTGATATGTTTGACTATGGATGTGCTATTTTTATACCATTCATAGTTTATGGTGAAATTATTGACATTTCGTATGCTAGTTTTAATACGAATGTTTATGTTATGTTTAAACCTTTTCATATGGGAATGCATTGGAATTAATAAGTGACGGGTGGAGCCCGCTATAGCTCCTCGATGCATCGGTAGGTCTCATGAGAAAAACTAGTGTCTTGGCACAAGACCTTGACAAAACCTTATTTGTAGTCTTGGCACGAGGCCTTGGCTATGTGGTTATGATAGTCTGGCATTATGCATTCCATCATTATGAAAGTGGTTATTGATTTTTCATGTGATTATTCGATTAGTAGAATAACCATGTGAATAAGTAAATGGCATTATTTCATTTCATTTATTCCATACTATGTTAAAAGTTCAAGTTTTAAAGGCTTTTGTTTTAGTTATACATTGCCTTAAATGTTTATTCTTATTTATGAAAGTTTCCGCTATATTGTTATCCTTACTGGGCATTTGAGCTCACCCCTTTTCTATGTTTTATTTTTCCCAGGAAGTGAAGAAGTAAATTATGAATGACCTGCAGGGATATTATGTGGGGATATGAGTGTGGATTATGGAGACAATATGTTGTTGTAGTAGTTTTTCGTTTAATGATGTAATGTAAACCTTATGAATATATCTAGTGTTTCCAAGGCTACTAAACCCATCGGTCTTTCGATATTTGATCTTTCTTGTGATCATGCCAATGTTACGAAGTAATGCACCGACTCTGGGCAGCTGGGGTCGGGGCGTTACACAAACACATTGAGCTAGAATGTATTGGTATTTAACGGAACATTTTTTGTATGATTATATTTAATATGATGTTATAGATTATAAGTAATGATGAATTTTTTAATAAGTAAATGATAAGGGATAACAACCTAAAGGATTCATGAAACCTCAATATATTCCTATTTGGGAATAGAATGATATTATTTTGTTCCTTTTCACTATACTTATAATGTATCTATGAAATAATGATCACATATGGGTTATTTGGGATCACCTAATCTAGTCCATAAATTTCCCCACACTAAGGTAAGATCTACCTCTTGAGCACATTGTGATGCTCTATATTAGTGAATTATTGTGACTTCATGGTGCACCAATTTTGATTATATCTAGTCATAATTCTCAGTTTAAATTGCAATTATCGAAGTGAATTCAAAATCTATTCACATTGAACAATATTTAGATATATGGATAGTCTAAAAAGGGAGTTTAAAAGATTATAGACTTGTTCAGTTTACGATTACATGAATTAAAGATATATGGTTTTAGTATTTAATATTGTACAAATTTTCAAATTAGAGTATATTTTTACAAGAATTAAAATGGAATAGTATAACTCAATATATAGGAAATTTTGTTATACAACCACTTATTTGGATTCTATTTTTGAAAGGAATATTCTTATCCAAAAACATTTTTGAGGAGACAACATTGAACTAAATAACTTATCAGAGTCAAATCAATGTTGAAAAATAATAAAGAAGATGAATCATGAGAAACTAAATATGATATGATGGATATCTACCCACATGTTATCATAAGGTGACATTCTGAAAATTTCAAGGATGATATTTTTGATGGATGGATGAATGAAACACTATGGATTCAATTGTCGTAATCTTTCTGTTATGAAAAAATATTTCATAATAAACACAAAATTATTCATTAGTGTTATTATAACGAAAATAAAAAAATTCATAAATTTAAAATGAATAAAGAAACTACCTTTTTGAAATAAATATTTAAATATTAGATTATAATGACTTTTTCAAATTTTTAATAAAATATGATTTTTAAGGGAATAGAGAAAAATACTGATTTTAAAAAACTTTTACATAATAAAATTATAATTTTATAATAATTACAATAAGGAATACTAAACCTTTTATATAGGAAAAATCTATATTAAAAAGATAAGACAATTCATATAAAACTATATTATTTTACTTCATATATTCTTTAAAATTTTAAAATCAATGTAATTTTATTATTCAAATAAATGTTTTTGTTATATTGTTTCATATAACAATGTATTAAAATGGTACATTTAATTTCTTGTTCAATTTTAATGTAAAATAATTAAAATTTATTTTGACCTATCTTTTAATACGATAAAAATTAGAATGGTGATATATTTAGTAGTAAAATCATGAATATTCTTTAAACAAATATTTCTCAAAAAAATAAGTTTAATTTTTTTAAAATATATTAAATGTAATTTTGTAAAATTATAGGAGTTGAATCATGTAAAATGAATTCAATATTTGGAAATGGTATTATTAATATTATTATTTGAATTAAATTTTATCTTATAATGAATAATGACCATGGTAAATATTAATCATCTTAGTTAAGGGTAAAATTGATTAAAAGGGAAAAAAATAAAGGGATAAGGATTCAAGGCATCATAAAAACAATCATAAACCTCATTGGTCTTGAATTTATACCTCGTTATTATTAGTTTTATATATATGACAATTTAAGGCTACTTACACAATAAGATTTCATTATATTATTAAAATCATTAACAAAATTACATATTTTCCCCTCAATCACATATAATAGGGAACCTATTATCCTACCTTATTAACAAATTTTGATCCTTATATATTAGAAAAAATACCCAAAAACCTAACCTGATTCCTTCAATTTTTATTAAGCTCATAGTCCTACCCTAAGACCATCCTCTGAAGGCTTAAGTAGTAATCCCAATGTGGTCTTTTTAAGAAGTGGTAGTAGGAATATCCAACTCATTAAATGTTTAATTATTACTATACATTATCCAAATCAATTTTAGAATAAAAAATAGAAACTCTAGTATCAATAATAACAAACCCTCAGTCACTATAGATTGCTAGGTTACATTGCCACCGTGGAAAACCAAAACAACCAGACAAGTAATCTTAAATAATATTATTCCCATAAGATGGAGATTATAAGTACCATTCTTAGGTTAAGGATATATTACCTTCACCCTAGTCAATTTCCTTCCACTAAATTATCATTCACACTATGGTCCTCCCCACGATGATAGAAATCCAACAAATTGTCCTTATAGGTTTACCTAGTCCACCCACTATTTTCTATCTAGCACTTGATGACTCCATAGTCCTCATACCAAACACAAAAACAGTCACATAAACTCAACATTACATTTATAATATAGATTTGAAACTTATTTCTCAAAATGAACACATCTCCATAATAATATTTTTTATTTATTTTACAATTTCAAACACCAATAAATATTAGAAGTTTTACAACTTACCCACTATAGATACTCTCATACTAGAGATGTCTCTGAGTCGTTTCACCAATCAATCCCAACTAGTCAGGGTGATTAAAAAATTCTAATTAATTTATTTTTCTATTTATTTAATTTCAAATAATATCCAATTTCATATCTCTAAACATGAGATTCAATATCCACCAGAAATCGAGATAATGTAAAAAATCATCCCATAAAACAAATATAGTATTCCATTACACCCATCTAACTTGATAAACTATGTTTCTTCAAATTAATTAACCATATAGATTATTGTTTTCACCACCATAGGCCTCATCTCATACAAGATGATAATATGTCAGAATTTTACTTATAAATATAATCTCTTATTGAAATATATTTTTAATGGCCTGATTTCTCTCTTTTTTAGTGTCCCTCTAAATACACATGGTGATATAGAAAAACACCAGTCGAGTCTCTTCTGGATGACTATTTTTTAAAACTCTCAACCATACCCATAAAAAATCGCCTAATAATAATTACATAATCATTTGAATCAGCTTGATATCATTTGAACACCCACAAAAAATTCCAAACTGAATATCTTGTGATGATATGTGGATTGGTCCTCAACCCACCAAATATGTTTCCTTACTGTCACCCAAGTACTAACACCTCTCAGATCTTACTCTTGCTCATATCACATCAACTCCATCTCAATCATAATTGAATCTCACAAATTCCATCCAAAAAATCATTTAAATTATTAAAAATGGTATTTACATAGTAATTAAATAAATCAAGTTACTCTACATGTCAGAATCTAAACTACACACCAACCGTCCTATGATTGGTCCAATCACACACACAACCCTACAAACACTGGCTCATTCTTCCATGTCGAATGTTCTATCCACAATTTCACATAATGAATAGACATGGCCATATCTCTCATACCCAAGATACTATTATATATATTTATTAACACTGATTTTGAATCACTCGAAAAATCATCCTCAAATCTTACAAAATTATCATTTATAATAATGTTCACATACTTCACCAGAAAATATTTTACTCCATGTTATATGGATTTACTTATACAACTCTGTATGGAAAAAATCAATAGGTGCCATTTTTATTTGTTTTTCATCCCTCCATAGGCATGCAAATCCATTTTCCACTAATAACGCCATGCCACTAAGGGCATTATTACCACCGTAGAGGATGTACACCTCTTAAAAAGATTGGGAATCCAAAATTTTATTAAACTAATTTTTTAATTTATCCTTGGATCTCACATATACAATAGCTAAATTATATCCCAATAACACTATTTGTAACAAACACAAGATATTTTGTATTCATACAAATTTTATAGGCATATTCTCTCTTTCTAGGAGGGCACAGAACCCATGTCATAATCCCATGGTTAATAGTTCAATAAATCTAGGATCACAATCCAAAACATATATTAATACAGGAAAATATTTTATTAAAATTTATTTAGAATAACCCTTTATGTTCCTCCATAAAATCGCGCATTCCAGCACTTCTAATGTCAACTTCATGATTACTATATAGGTGATGTCTTTCTAAAATAACTATAATATCACTATACTCTCAAAAGTGTGTCAAGATAGAACATGTTTTCTCACATCATGATCTCTTCCTTGGAGAAAAAATATTGACAAAAAAGAACCTCATGTTCTTTGCATCATGAATGTACAAGGCATCTATCCATCTAAAAAATATAAATGGCATGACCTCACATTCATAACCCTTATATAAAAAATCATTTACACATTCTCCCTACCAGTATGGAACTCATAATTCATACCTAACACATCTATTATATTACCCTTGTATATCAAATACAAAAATTATCTCATCACAACATTGTATTGATTCATATAATAAATTCACTATGTTATCACATCAAGATCAATGGACACGTCCCAGTGGAAAACTACCAACTCTAGGTGCTGACATATATATTCATCCTACATAAAATTCTATGTCCCAAGACTACTAAAGAAATGATCATCGTCAGTAATTCACATATGAGAATAATCTCTTATGAATATCAATATAAAGATAATCCTCACTGCACCTCATGGTAACAAATCTATCATCTCTAGGATAACATTCTCATCTGTATCACATATGTAGACATCAAATATTTATAATAAGATCATAATTGAGTATAGAATATCCATATAGTTTAGTTATGTATTATATCACCATGAATCTATATGATATTTCATACAACTTTTTATTGAAACCTTAATTATCATAAATATTTTTATCTTAAACTAGAACTAGTACACAGGAACCCAATGCCCATACTAATCATAAATGGGTTACTGTACTTTCCTTACATTAGGTACCTCATTTTAAACCTCATGGTTATTATTAAAGTGGTAACATATGACCAACCACTATAAAAAACATATATTTTGGTCCATGTGAGTATAATTCCACTAACAATTTATATGGTGAAACACCATATAAGTTATTAAAACACTATAAATAGTTTATCCCCAATGTTTTTGACAAAACAAAAACTAAAAAAAATGTTTTTCATTTTAATCCTATGTTCCAAATTTGATTCATGTACATATACTCATTTGAACATGATAAAACCTAAAATCCAATAAATCGTAACTCTAAAACTCAAGTGAATCATGCTAGGTGAAATCATAAAAACATAGAATCATAGAACTAAATCCCATATACATGTTAACCATGAATTCCATGATGAAATGTTTTGATGATACACTAGTTTGACAAACATCACATGTGTCTGACACATTCATATATCACATGTCTATCATCTCTCTAAATAGTATGAATAAATATAGTACAATAGATGATACTAAACACATATAATATTTGATATATATTTATAAAATCCTCTGTCTATAACCACTAATCATTGTTCGATACCAAGGCCCATGAAATCATTAATCCAAGCTCTCTATATAGTATTTGTTTTTGACTTGCTTAGACTGATATGAAGGGATATAGTGGGGAATCTATACCCCCTATCAAAGGGTTAAATGGAATGGATGTCAAAAAACTACATCCATTAACCATTAAAATTTATATTTCATTGATGAAAAAAATGAAAAATGTTGTATCAAACATAAATACTTTATATAGTCATACTGACTCATAATCATGATACCACTAAAAAAATATTATCATTTTCTAGGTGGGTCAAAAGAAAACAAAATAATTAAAATTTATAAGGATATATAACTATATTCTACCCAAACGTCATCCATATCTTGACACAGAATATGATATCAAGTTGACTAATCAAATATTGAGACTCTTCCCAACCTGATCCTATGAATAACAAAGTATTCATGGCTACCAATTTCCCTTGTCCGCTGAAGAAGTGAGTGAGTAAATCTTATTATGGAACAAAAAAAATTTCTCATTCATGAAAAACAATTTCATGGTATACAAATGTTATAGGACTATAATAATAAAATAAATAGAGTATAAACATATAAAAATAACTAATTTTTACCCTCATCTTGTAACATGATAGTTAGGATTAACCCAAATCTACATGTGTTAGTGAAAGTGTTTCTAGGAGCACATCATGTTTCCATGCCATCTAATATATATCCCATTGTTAATTCATTGGAACTTTTTCTTGGAAATTCAATATATTCACACTCAACAGTCAATTCTTTGAAACATATCATTTTCAATAAAAAAATTCCAAAATGAAATATTAGAGGTTCAAATCCAATGTCCCTTATTATAACAAATCATTCCATGGTAATCCAAAAAATATCAAATCATAATCCATAGAGTGTGTCAAAGGAATTCCAAACTAATTTCAAAGGACATTTTGGAGGGTTGCATCCCCAACACTTACTTTCTAGGGTCAAATATAATGAAATCCACTCTAATAGAAGAATAAATCCATGTATCACATCAAAGTTATATAAAACTGATATCAGGTACGAAACATGGATTCAAGGATCATGTATAAAGAATAATTATTATCTCAATACATATTAATGATTAGTGTGTCCCAATATAAATAAAACAAATAAAATATCTAAATGGTTCAATTATCTATCTATACCCATTTCATAATTATAATACATTCATCTGTATTAAATTTCTTATCATCATCACAACCATAATATGATTAGACCATAAATTTTGATTCAATGGTGACACCCACATTCACACTACCCATTCACATATATAGACTCACACTAGGGTCAGCATCTCACTAGGGAACACAAAAGGGATTCCTAGGAGAGATGAAAACACGAATACATCTCAAGTGTTACTTTATGCCTCATTATTCTATTTAGTCAATGCCAATCACCCATATTGTATCATGTCCCTCGTTATAGTAATAATTATATTTTTTCCTCACTAGCCTCATATGGATAACCCTTCTATCATCAATCTAAAGAGATGTCATAATTACCATCTCATCACAAAAGTCATAGGTTCTTCCACTCAACAAACTTATCATTAATCCATATAGGGTTTACATACCCATGTTATTACATAATACTTGTGAGGGATTAATCACCATAATCTTAAATTTATGATTCCAAAGGCTCTATATCATTTCACATATCTATAATGGCATATCAGATCCAATTGTGTCAATCCGAACACTCCCCCATATAGATTTATCTATGGGATCCTATATTAGTACCACTATATGAATTATTTCGGCGATGCCGTAATCCCAGGTACCCAGAGACGGTGCATTATTTTAATAAATTAAAATGGTTACAAGAAATCATGTCCCAAAGGACCAATCAGTTTAGAAGTCTTGGAAAATAGATTATATACACAAATGTTACATTATACTTTAAGACATACAAAACAACATAAATAATCCTTTATGAACGTCATTCTTCCCTTGTTTTAACCCTGCATATCAATCAAAATACACTTCTTGGAATCTTGGGAAAAATAAAACATATAAAGGGGTGATCTCAAATGATCAGTAAGGGTAAGCAATACAGCGGAAACTTGCATAAATAAGAAAAAAAATAAGGCAATGTATAACTAAAACAAAATCCTTTTAAACATGAACTTCAACCTAATATGGAAAAAATAAAACAAAATAATTAAATTTACATATTCACATGAGTATTATACTAGTTGAATAATCACATGCAATATCACTAACCACTTTCATAATGATGGAATTCATAATGGCAGACTATCTTAACCACATAGTCAAGGCCATGTGCCAAGACTACAAATAATATTTTGTCCAGGCGTTGTGAAAAGACACTAATTTGTCTCATGAGACCTACCGATGCATTGAGGAGCTATAGAGGGCTCCACCCGTCACTTACTAAGTCCAATGCATTCCTCATATGAATAGGATTAAAAATAACATAAACATTCGTACTAAAACTAGCATACGAAATGTCAATTAATTAACCATAAACCATTAATGGTATAAAAATAGAACATCCAGAGTCAAACATATCATAACCAATTCAATAAAATATGGAATATTTTATTATAATAAATCAACCTCAATCAAAAATAATATCTATTAAAGGATGTTGACATAGTTGAAAATGATGAGTAAAATTTTTTGAGAGAAATATCCTTTTTATAAAATCATTTAAAAGTCACACATTTATAAAGAAAGTAATTTAAAAGATATTTATGAATCAAAGTGTCCCATACCACTTATAATATTTTTAAAAGAATTATCATTTCAAAACATTCATGTCCATATAAATAAATTCCTATAATCATTTTGAAAACATGGACATTAATTAAAAATATTTAGAATGATAAATTTTAAAAACATTTAAAATTCAGATCTTGATAAAGAGTAACTTTCAAAATTCCTTAAAATATTAATTTTGATATCATTTTTATGAAAAATGGACATGGATGATAAAAATCTCACAGTATATACTTACACATAAACAATCTGAGAGAATAATGAGATACGAAATTAACCCTTTCCAATTTGGTAACTTGCGAAACTTACACCCCATTAAAGAGGTATCGTACAAGGAATATGTAAATAGACATAAATTAATGTGTATTTCCCTAATAATACATTTATGGGTAGTACATAAACCACACAAAATGTAATATTGGCAATATGGTATAAATCTCACGGGAATTAGGAGTGAGATGAAAACACCTTACCTTGCACTTTCCTTTAGTCGAGGTTACATTTAACATATCTTATTAAGATAATATTATGTTATTAAGGTATAAAAACACTATATTAATATTTATGATATCATACATGATTCATTTATTACTTTATACTACACATTTAATAATAATTTACATGTTAAATTAACATTTTGAGAAATAATCGATTTATTTAATGTATGTGTTTTAACTTGTTACTCTCGATTGTATCACTTAGATCAAGATTTAAGTAATTCCAGAATATAAAATATGATTTGTATATCATATATATTTAGAATATAAATATTTATAATAGACATATATATGAAATAAAAAACATCTTTTATAGAGATGGTAGTCCGTATGTACGCAGAAACATTGTTTCCGTTTCATATCATATTGAACGGAAATAAGTGAATTTGATACATGTAAGTACATATATATATATATATCTATTAGAATTATTATTTAATATAATACAACTTATTAGTAATATATAATTTCATAATCAACGATGAATGGTGATCGTGGAAATGAATCTCATCGAGTAGTGGAGATGGTAATCTGTATGTATGCACAAGCGACAATATCATTTACTTAAATGTGTGGAATTGGATGGTATATTAATTTTAAAGAGAAATTATCATGTTATTTTCAATATTTATATACATAATAATCATCATTATTTCCATCCAAATAACATAGTGTTGAATAACAAATTACACAATGGCGTGGAAACGGTAAGTCGTACGTACGCATGCATGGTGACATTATCATTCATAAGATTCATAGGATAATGAATATAGTTGTTCCATATTTATAATAACATAACCTTATATATAGGATACTGGAGTAATTATTTTATAATTTAAACAACAAAGAAAGACTATGTGGAAGAATACGAGAACTTGAAAGATGGTGGTGGACTCATTACCTCTTCTTCGTGTTCTTCCATTAGATTTGATAAAAAGGGATCCTTAAATAAGCATTTTTACAAAATTATAGCCTCTAGTATGAATTTATGGATTTTTATAGGATATTTGGTCAGGGTTTGGCCAAGCCAAATAGCTTAGAATGTGTAAAATAGAGTGACGGGGATTTCCCTTTTATAAGAGGGGTGAGGAGTACCTTAGGAAAAGCATAAAATAATATTTTATAATAAATTCAAATTCGGTTTATAATGGCTCCAAATTTGATATATTTCGAGTTTTATGTGGGGATGGGTCTAAATGCACTCAACCAATAGGTTTTAGACAGTTTTGGGTCACTTTATTAACCTTATCTTTTAGTTTTAACTCTTAGTTAATTAGTTTGACATTTACCATGTCTCTTTTTATTTTTATATTATATGGTTAATAAACTTACAATAAACATACAATCGACCCCCAAGTGGTCCATTAATGATACACCTATCATGATATAAGTCCATTGGACCATCCTTATGTTTTTAGGAATAGAATATCAATTAATAATATAATATTTATTTTAAAAACTCTTTTATGTCAATTTTACACTATTGGGTATTTTGTTTTTGATAAATTCATAACAACATTATTACATCGAAAAAAAATTATATAACCAATTATAATACGTATTATTAACCTATAAAATTATTTTAATTCATAAAAAGTCTAAAATTACATTTATTTGGGTATTTATAATATTAAATATCTTAATCATTCATTAATAAGGTAATTACTGCATCATCATTGTGTCATAAATAAATTAAAATATTTAATGTATAAAAATTATAAATAAAATACCATTATGTATTAAATCCTTTTACCTTTATAATGAATCTTTATAATCGAATATATCTTATGTATAACCCTATATTAAAAATGTTTTAGTTATTAAACATTGATTTTAACTCTTTTAACTCTTCTTTGAATTGAATAATAATTAATGTCCAAATCTAATCCAAGTGGACCTAAATGATAATATTTTATTCCTAAGGTTGTTTTGGTTTGATATACAATTGTTGAATAGAATTAGGACATGTTTTAGGGTAACATTAATATCATTTTTACCCTTAATTACCCTATTTACTTTTAACCGTGGTAAATAAATGTAAAAAGTTACTATTCACCAAAAATTATTTTTATCTTAGTGAACCAAATTTTACTCCTTGATATTAACCGTATCTCTTGGATTTTCGAAATTACACTCATAGAAGCGGTAAAATTATGTTTTATGTGAATTTTCAAATTCTCATAGGACATGGGTAAAAGACGATGAAAAGTTCAGTAAAAATTATATATATATAATATTATTATAAAATAACTCCAATGAATTACATTGAACTTATATAGGTTTTATGTATCTATTTTAGCTGAAAATAAATTTAAATAAATAAATAATTATTTAAATAAAAAGTCAGTTTTAACCAATAACTCAGTGTTTTACACTATTTATCAAAAAATGAATGTTTTCAGAAAAATTCCAAAAATTCACCCTAAGTTAATTTTTATATTCGAAATCCAAAAATGATGTCTATTTTACCAAATTAAAAACATAGAATTTTAATTAATTAATTTAAAATTAATTCTCATTGTAAAAACAAATAGCGTGTTTTTAAGAAACAATATTTATTAAATGATTGACACTTGTTTATGTATAATTTCAATGTGAAATTAATTCCAATGAAAAAATTGGATTAAAGGGTAAAAATATAATCTAATTATACTTCCAACACATTAAAATGTATAACTCAACATTATAAATTATTTTGATTAAAAAAGTTGTTTTTAGTTAAAATATATAATTTTTCAATATTCACCCAAATCTGAATGTTATCAGAAAAACCCCAAAAATATATTGAAACTAAATTCTTATGACCCTATTCTAAGAAAAAATTTAATTTTTTCAAATTGAATATATAAAAGATTCAAATCTTGGATTTAAAAGGGTTCTCCATTAAAAGGCGGTAAAATTTCATTATATGAAAAATAATTCTTTTATCTGAAAAAAAATGAATGTGTTCTTAAATTATGTCTAAGAAACTCATAATATGGATTCTAAAATTATAATGATTATATAATGTTAAAAATTCAGATAATACTATTGATAACCACTTTTGAACGACTATTTTTCTAAGTCGTGATGCGCTTGAACTCAGTGTTGCATGTAGTGAAAGTTATAGCATTACATTGAAAAATAAAGTGCTATAAAATATTAGGGTGTTATATTCTACCCTCCTTCAATAAATTGCGTCCTTTAAATTTGAATTTTTTCTTCAAAAATTAATGTTTGAGAATAGAAAATTCCATTACGGGGAAACCCACATCAGAAATTGGGTTAATAAAATTTAGTCTTAATGAGAGGGAAAAGGGGAATGAAAAAGTCACCATCAAATTAGATTTTCGGATAGGAGAACAATAGTGGCAATTATAGACACATAATTGGATGAAAAATGTAAATATTTATAGGGATTGATTGAGATCATCAATTATTAAAAAATTTAGAATTGTGGGCCTCAAAGACAACAATCTATGATGATTTAAAATACCATCATAAGGTATTAGGATAACACAGTTTTGGTTTTTAGATGCCTTACCCAAAGATTAAAAAATTATTTCTTTATAGAATAAGATAATAATATATATATATATATACTTAACAAGTACAGTTTCATCCTTCAACTAATTCTCACCACCAACTCATCTTTCATCCATATGATTTCCAAAAAAAATTATTTACCTAAATCATATAAGCTTCCAAAAAAATGAATTTATAATTCATTTGTCTGACTATTTTTAAAAAAAATAAATTATACAAACCAGTACATCACATAGTCTACTCATAGGTAATGCACCTTTGTCACTCTTCGGTTGTGGGTTCAAGTCTCACAGCTTTTCCAGATGCGACGGGTTGCCACCTGACCTCTGGGTTGTCCTTTTCATGGAAATCCTAAAATAACCTTAACAATAGTATCCAATTTCAAACATAATCCATTTTAGCCTTTAGAATTATCCTAAATACTTATATCCAAACTCTCAGTCCAAAATTTATAAGGAAGTTAAAAATAATGAGGATCCTTTTGGCTTAGTAATAAAATGTGAACGCCTTCATCATGTATTCTTTTACAACATCGCAATATCCCGAATTACCAAAATCACCCATCTCTTATTCCAAAAACACTACATCAATATCAGACTCATATTAAGGATTACCTTTCCTTCATCCATGTATTTTCCAAAATGTGTATATTACTATTAAGTCACTTTTCTTAGAACTATATACTCTCAAATCCTCAATAAAATAGTATTAAAGTACAATCCTTATTTATCTCTATAATTCATGTAACCAGTATACTGTTGATACAAAAATCAAATTAAATAATTATATAATAACAACATAAGAACACTAGTCATTATTCTTCATTTCATGTATCATCATAACATGATTATTATCTAATAACATCATTTGCGGTATACACTTATGAATGGGATATTGATTCGCGTAGTGTCTCAATGCCTTGCAGATGAAGCATTTTACATTTGAAAACTTTTTCTTATCCTTGAAATCATGTACTTGCTGTCATTTTTCTCCAGGCTTATAACAACTCCCATTTCATTCAAGAATTTACCAAGGTGATTCATTCCACATTTATCACATATTGGAAAATACTTCTTTCCCTTATTTCCTTTATCCATCTTTCTTTCTACCATCATTTTATTCTCTTTCTTCCCTTCAAAGACATAGGATTTGTAGAATTTTTTACTGATCTTATGATACTATTTATTCATATGATGATAATACGTGGGAGACAATTTCCTTTTTAAATGTTCGCTTAATACCATTAATGATATGGCCCTTCTTACTCTTTGGTTCATACATATTACTGGAGTTCACCTTCCTTCTACTCGGTGCCATTTCTACACAATGGCATAAACTAGGTCAGCTTATGAGTTGAAATGAATAATTCCAAACATGTAAAATACCTAACATAAATTGAACAGTTTAGGGATATAATCAATAAAATATTTTCTTTGAGGAGTTATATTGTAGTATATCCTTTATAATGATTTGTAACGAAAAAATGAGAATTATCAAAATTATATCCCTCGGGAGTGTCGTAACCAAGAGTGCAGCAAGGCCCATTTTCGTGCACCAGTTCCCGTTCGAGTCTTGCTCAAAGCGGTGTTTTTGGGTTTTACCCCTAGGTACATCTGTGCCAGAGCCACCTCTACATGCTCGTATCCAGACAGGGTTGTATTTTTTTAGAAAACTCACAAAATCTCAACATTACCAAAATTCTAGGAAGTCCTTCTATACTAATCCTAAAAGTCTATCTTATTGTATGTGCTATTAAAAGATTTTATCTAAATGTAGTATCTAAGGTTATTGCTAAACATCCTCTGATACCAACTGTAATTCCCCAATCCCAGTTACCCAGAGACTGTTGATTTTTTTAATATATTGGCATGGTTACAAGGAATAATGTCCTGAAGGACCAATATGTTTAGTAGTTTTGGAAAATAAATTACATACACGAATGATACATTACACTTTAAGACTTACAAAACAATAGAAATAATCCTTTATGAACGCCATTATTCCCTTTCCTTAACCTTGCATATCAATCACAATACACTTCTTGGAATCCTGGGAAAAATAAAACATAGAAAGGGGTTAGCTCAAACGCTCAGTAAGTGTAAGAAATACAGCAGAAACATTCATAAATAAGAAAAAACATTTAAGGCAATGTAAAACTAAAAAAATCCTTTAAAACATGAAATTCAGCATAATATGGAAAAAATAAAATTAAATAATTCCATTTAATTATTCATATCGATAGTCTACTTGTCGAATAATCACATGCAATATCACTAACAACTTTCATAATGATGGAATGCATACTTCCAGACTATCATAACCACATAGTCATGACCTTGTTCCAAGACTACAAGTTAAATTTTTCAAGGCCTTGTTCCAAGACACTAGTTTGTCTCATGATACCTACCGATGCATCGAGGAGCTATAGCGGGCTCCACTCATCACTTACTAAGTCAAATGCATTCCTGATATGAAAATGGTTAAACATAACATAAACATTCATATTAAAATTAGCATATGTAATGTCAATACATTAACTATGAACCATGAACTGTATAAAAATAGAACATCCACAGTAAAACATATCATAACACATTCAATACTATATGGAATATTGTATTATAATAAATCATCCTGAATAAAAAATAATATCTAGTAAAGGATGCTGATATAGTTGAAAATGATGAGTAAAACTTTTTGAGAGAAATATCTTTGTTATAAAATCATTTAAAAGTCCCACATTTATAGAGGAAGTAATTTAAAATAGATATTTGAATCAAAGTGTCCCATACCATATAAAATCATTTGAAAATAATTATCATTTCAAAACATTCATGTCCATATCGATAAATCCTTAAAATCATTTTCAAAACATGGACATTAATTAAAAAGATTTAGAATGATAAATCATTAAAACAGTTAAAATTCTAATCCTGATAAAGATTAACTTTCACCAATCCTTAAAATATTCATTTTGAAATCATTTTTATGAAAAATGGACATGGATGAAAAAAATGTCCCAGTATATACTTACACATAAACAATCCCAGATAATAATGAGAGGAGAAATTAACCCTTTCCAATTTGGTAACTTACGAAACATATACCCCATTAAAGAGGTATCATACAATGAATATGTAAATACACATAAATTAAAGTGTATTGAACTAATAATACAATAATGTTCAGTACATACACCACATAAAAGGTAATAGTGGCAATATGTTACGAATCTCACGGGAATAAGGAGTGGGATGAAAACCCATTACCTTGCACTTTCCTTTAGTCGAGGGTACATTTAACCTCATGTATGAAGATCTTAGTTTGTTATTAAAGTATAATAGAACTATATTAATATTTATGATATCATACATGATTCATTTATTACTTGTTACTATTCATTTCATAATAATTTACATGTACAATTAACATTTCGGGTAATAATTGCTTTCTTTATCGTACGTGTTATAACTTGTTACTCTAGATTGTATCAATTAGATCAAGATTTTTGTACTTACAGAATATTAAACATGATTTATATATCATATATAATTAGAATATAAATATTTATAATATTCATATATATGAAATAAAAAACACCGTTTATGGAGATGGTTGTCCTATGTATGCATAAACAAGGTTTTCATTTTCATATCATTTTGAACGGAACTATGTGAATATGATATATGTAAGTAAATATATAAATATTTATATATATATATATATATATCTCCAATATAATTACTATGTCATATATTTCAAACTTATTAATAATATATATTTTTATAATCGTTGATGAATGGTGAACGTGGAAATGAATCTCATCACGTCATGGAGACGGTAATCCGTACGTATGCACGAGCGACAATATCATTTCCTTAAAGGTGTGGAATTGAATGGTATATTAATTTTATATGGACATTATCATGTTATTTTCATTATTTACATACATATTACTCATCATTATATCCATCCAAATAACATAGTGTTTAATAACAAATTACAGCACAGCGTGAAGACGGTAAGCCGTAGGTACGCACACATGGTGACATTATAATTCATAAGATGGATAGGATAATGAATATAGTTTTTCCATATATATAATAACATCAAAGTATATTAAGGATACTTGAGTTATTATTTTATAATTTAAACAACAAATAAAGAGTAAGTGGAAGAATACGAGAACTTGAAAAAGGGTGGTGAAATCATTACCTCTTTTTCGGGTTCTTCCTTTTGATTTGATCATAAGAGATCCTTAAATAGGAATTATGACCAAAGGATGGCCTCTAGGATGAATTTAAAGATTTTTAGAGGATATTTGGGTAGGGTTTGGACGATCCAAATGGCTTAGAAGGTGTAAATAGAGTGAAGGATAGTGCACATTTATAGGAGGGGTGATGGGTACCGTAGGAAAAACAAAAAATATTATATTATAATAAATTCATATTCGGTTTATAATGGCTCCAAAATTGATTTATTTCGAAGATAATATGGGTATGGGTCGAAATAAACTCAACCAATAGGTTTTAGATAGGTTTGGGTCACATTATTAACCTTATCATTTAGTTTTAACTCTTAGTTAATTAGTTTGACATTTACCTTGTCTCTTTTTATATTTATATTATATGGTTCATAAACAAACTATAAACTTCCAATCGACTTCCAAGTTTTCCATTAATGATACACCTATCAAGATATAATTCCTTTGGTCCATCCTTATATTTTTAGGAATAGAATAACAATTAATAATATAATATTTGTTTTAAAAACTCTTTTATGTCAATTTTGACACTATTGCGTATATTTTTTTTTATAAATTTATAACAGCATTATTACTTAGAAAAAAAATTTATAACCAATCCTAATATATCATGTTAACCTATAAAATAATTTTAATTCTTAAAAATCCTAAAATTACATCTATTATGGTATTTATAATATAAATTATCTTAATCTTTCATTAATATGGTAATTACTACATCATCATTGTGTCATAAATAAATTAAATTTTTTGATGTATAAAAATTATAAATAAAATTACATTATGTATTATATATTCTTTTTTTTAATTAATATCTATAATCTAATATATAATATGTATAACCATATATTAAAAATGTTTTACTTATTAAACTTTTATATTAACTCCTTTAACTCTTCTTTAAATTAAATAATAATTAATGTCCTAATCTAATCCAAGTGGGCCTAAATGATAACATTTTATTCCTGAGGTTGTTTTGGGTCACGATACACTTTTTTAATAGAATTATTAAACCTATTAGGGTAATATTAATATTATTTTTACCCTTAATTACCCTATTTATTTTTAACCACGGTAAATAAATGTAAAAAGTTACTATTCACCAAAAATTATTTTTATCTTAGTGAACCAAATTTTACTCCTTGATATTAAACATGTTTCTCAGATTTATGAAATTCTACTCACAGAAGTGGTAAAATTATGTTTTATGTGAATTTATCAATCCTCCTAGGAGATGGGTAAAAGACGGTGAAAAGTTCAATTAAAATTTTATATGTCTAAAATTATTATAAACTGACATTAATGAATTTAATTGAACATATATAGGTTTAATATATCAATATTTACCTAAAATAAATTTAAATAAAATAAAAAATTAATTAAATAAAAAGTTAGTTTTAACCAATAACTCAGTGTTTTTCACTATTCATCAAAAAATTAAAGTCTTCTGAAAAATACCAAAAATTTACCCTAAGCTAATTTTTATATTATTAATCTAAAAATGATGTCTATTTTACCAAATTCAAAACATATAATTTGAATTAATTAATTTAAAATTAATTCTCGTTGTCAAAACAAATAGCGTGTTTTTAAGGAACAATATTTATCAAAAGATTGACAATTGTTTATGTATAATTTCAATGTGAAATTATTTCCAATGTAAAAAATTGGTTTTAAGGGTAAAAATATAATCTAATTATACTTACAAAACAATAAAATGTATAATTCAACATTATAAATTATTTTTATTAAAAAAGTTGTTTTTAGTTAACATATAGAATTTTTCACTGTTTACCCAAATATGAACGTTATCAGAAAAATCCCAAAAATTTATTGAAACAAAATTATTATGCCCTGATTCAAAATAAAATGTTTATTTTTTCAAATTTAATATATAAAAGTTTCTAATATTGGATCTAAAAGGAGTTCTCCATAAAAATGTGGTAAAATTGCATTATATGAAAAATAATTATTTTATATGAAAAAAATGATTGTGTTCTTAAATTATGCCTAAGAAACTCATAATATGGATTCTAAAATTATAAGGATTATATAATGTTCAAAATTCAGATAAAACTATTCATAACCACTTTTGAACTACTAGTTTTCTAAGTCATGATGTGCTTGAACTCAATGTTGCGTGTAGTGCACGTTATTGCATTACATTGAAGAAATAATGTACTAGGAAATATTGGGTTGTTACATTCTACCCTCCTTCAATAAATTGGAACCCTGAAATTTGATATTTTTCTTAGAAAATAATAGGTTGAAACTAGAAAATTCCATTATGCAAAAACCCACATAAGAAATTGGGATAAAAAAATTTATCCTTAATGAGAGGAAAAAGGGGAATGAAAAAGTCGCCACCAAATTAGTGTTTCAGATAAGAGAACATTGGTGGAAATTATAGAAACATAATTAGAGGAAAACGTAAATATTTATAGGGATTGATTGAGGTAATCAATCATAATCAAATTTAGAATTGTGGGCCTCAAAACCACAATCTATGATGATTTAAAATAACATCATAAAGTATTAGGATAACACAGTTTTGGTTTTTATATGCCTTACCTAAGGTTTAAGAAATTTTTTCTTCATAGAATAAGAGAATAAAAAATAAATATATATATACTTGACCAGTATAGTTTTATTCTTCAACTAATTCCTACCACAAACTCATATTTCACAACAAATGATTTCAAAAAAAAAAATTTTTTCTGAATTCATATAATGTACCAAAAAATGAATTTATCATTCATTTTTCAGACAATTTTTTTAAAATAAATTATACAAACCAGTACATCATGTAGTCTAGTCATAGGTGATGCACATTTGTCGCTCTCCAGTTGTGGGTTCAAGTCTCTCGGCTTTGCCGGATGCAACAGGATACCACCCAACCTCCATGTTGACCTTTTCATGGAAATCCAAAAATAACCTTAACAATAGTATCCAATTTCAATCTTAATCCATTCCAGCCATTATAATTATCTGAAATACTTATATCCAAACTCTCAGTCCAAAATTTATAAGGAAGTCAAACATAATGAGGAACCTTTTTGAAAGGTAATAGCATGTGAATGCCTTCATCATGTATTCTTTTACAACATCGCAACATCCTGAATTACCAAAATCACCCATATCGTATTCAAGAAACACTACATCATTATCAGGACCATATTAAGGATTACCTTTCCTTCAACCATGTAATTTTCAAAAAGTGTAGATTACTATTAAGTCACTTTTATTTGAACTATATACTCTCAAATCCTCAATAAAATAGTACTGCAGTACACTCCAAATTTATCTCCATAATTCAGGTAACCAGTATACTGTTGATACAACAATCAAATGAAATAATTCTATAATAACAACATAAGAACAATAGTCTTTATTATTCATCTCATATAGCATCATAACATGATTATTATCCAATAACGTCATTTTCGGTATACTCTTATGAATGGGATGTTGATTTGCGTAGTGTCCCAACGCCTTGTAGATTAATCATTTTAAATTTGAAAATATTTTCTTCCCTTGAAATCATGTACTTGGTGTCCTTTTTCTCCAGACTTATAACAACTCACATTCCCATCATGAATTTACCAAGGTGACTCATTCCATATTTATCACATATTGTTAAATCATTTTTCCCTTATTCCCTTTATCCATCTTTCTTTCAACCATCCTTTTATTCTGTTGCTTACCTTCAAAGCCATAGGATTCAGAGAATTATTTACTGATCTTATGATACTATTTATTCATATGATGATAATACGTGGGAGACAATTTCTTTCAAAAGGATGGCTTAATACCATTAATGATATGAACCTTATTACTTTTTGGATCATACGTATTACTGGAGTTCACATTCCTTCTACTGGGTGCCATTTCTATACAATGGCATACACTTGGTGATTTTATGAATTTCAATGAATAATTCCAAACATGTAAAATACCTAACATAAATTGAACAATTTATGGATATAATCCATAAAATATTTTCTTTTAGGAGTTATATACTAGTATATCCTTCATAATGATTTTTAAATAAAATGAGAATTATCCAAAGCATATCCCTTGGTAGTGTCGTAACCAAGAGTGCATCAAGGCCCGTTGTCGTGCACCAGTTCCATTTCAATTCTAGCTCAAAGAAGTGTTTTCGGGTTTTACCCTTAGGTACATCTATGTTTTAGCAGCCTCTACCTGCTCGTATCTAGATAGGGATGTATTTTTTTGGAAAACTCACAAAATCTCAACATTACCAAATTTTAGGAAGTCCTTCTATACTAATCGTCAAATTCCATCATAAGGTAATGTGTTCTAATCAGAGTTTATCTAAATCTAGTTTCCAAGGATATTGTTAAACTTCCTCTGATACCAACTGTAATTCCCCAACCCTAGTTACGCAGAGTTGGTGGATTATTTTAATACATTAGCATGGTTATAAGAAATCATGTCCTGAAGTACCAATCAGTTTTTTAGTCTTGGAAAATTGATTCCATACATGAATGGTACATTACACTTTAAGACTTACAAAACAACAGAAATAATCCTTTATTAATTCCATTATTCCCTTGGAATAACCCCGCATATCAATCAAAATACACTTCTTGGAATCCTTGAAAAATAAAACATAGAAAGGGGTGATATAAAACACTTAGTAAGGGTAAGAAATACAGCAAAAACTTTCATAAATAAACAAAAACATTTAAGGAAATGTATAACTAAAACTAAAGCCTTTAAAACACGAATTTCAGCATAATATTGAAAAAATAAAATGAAATAATTCCATTTACTTATTCACATGGATATTATACTTATCGAATAATCACATTCAATATCACTAACCACTTTCATAATGATGGAATTCATAATGCCAGACTATCATAACCACATAGTCAAGGCCTTGTTCCTAGACTACAAGTAATATTTTTTGAAGGCCTTATGCCAAGACACTAGTTTGTCTCATTAGACCTACCGATGCATCGAGGAGCTATAGAGATCTCCACCCGTCACATACTAAGTCCAATGCATTCCTCATATGAAAATTTTTAAACATAACATAAACATTCGTATTAAAACTAGAATACGAAATGTCAATACATTAACAAGAAACCATGAATGGTATAAAAATAGAACATCCCCGATCAAACACATCATAAAAAATTCTATACAATATGGAATATTTTATTATAATAAGTCAACCAAAATCAAAAATAATATCCAGTAAAGGATGCTGACATAGTTGAAAATGATGAGTAAATTTGTTTGAGAGAAATATCATTTTTATAGAATCATTTAAAAGTCAGACATTTATAAAGGAAGTAATTTAAAATATATCGTTGAATAAAAGTGTCCCATACCACATAATAATTATAATTTCAAAACATTCATGTCCATATAAATAAATACATAAAATCCTTTTGAAAACATGGACATTAATTAAAAATATTTAGAAAGAAAAATATTTAAAAAATTTAAAATTTTGATCTTGATAAAGAGTATCTTTCACAAGTCCTTAAAATATTCACTTTGAAATCATTTTTATGAAAAATGGACATGGATGATAAAAATGTCCCAGTATATACTTACACATAAACAATCTCAGATAATAATCCGACGAGGAATTAACCTTTACCAATTTGGTAACATACGAAATATACACCCCCTGAAAGTGGTATCATATAATGAATATGTAAATACAGATAAATTAATGTGTATTTCACTAATAATACAATTATGGTCAGTACATACACCACACAAAAGGTAATAGTGGAAATATGGTACGAATCTCACAGGAATACAGAGTGAGATGAAAACCCCATACCTTGCACATTCCTTTAGTCGAGGGTACATTTAACCTCTTATATGAAAATCGTAGTATGTTATTAAAGTATACAAGAACTATATTAATATTTATGATATCATAAATGATTCATTTATTACATTATACTACTCATTTAATAATAATTTACATGTTAAATTAACATTTCAGGTAATAATCGCTTTCTTTATCATATGTGTTTTAACTTGTTACTCTTGATTGTATCACTTAGATCAAGATTTATGTACATACAGAATATAAAGAATGATTTATATATCATATATATTTAGAATATATATATGTATAATAGATATATATATATGAAATAAAAAACACTATTTATGGAGACGGTAGTTCGTACGTACGCATAAATGTTGTTTCTGTTTTCATATCGTATTCAATGGAACTAAGTGAATAAGATGTATGTAAGTAAATATATATGTATATATATATATATATATATCCAGTAGCATTATTATGTCATATATTACATACTTATTAGTAATATATATTTTTATAATCGTCGATGAATGGTGAACGTGTAAGTGAATCTCATCGCGTCATGGAGACGGTAATCCGTACGTACGCACAAGCGACAATATCATTTCTTTAAAGGTGTGGAATTGGATGGTATATTAATTTTATAGAGACTTTATCATGTTATTTTAATTATTTATATACATATTACTCATCATTATATCCATCCAAATAACATAGTGTTGAATAACAAATTACACCACGGCGTGAAGACGGTAAGCCATACGTACGCACACATGGTGACATTATAATTCATAAGATGGATATGATAATGAATATAGTTTTTCCATATTTATAATTAAATAACTGTATATAGAAGATACTGGAGTTATTATTTTATAATTTAATCAACAAGGAAAGAGTAAATGGAAGAATACGAGAACGTGAAAAAGGGTGGTGAAATCATTACCTCTTCTTCAGGTTCTTCCTTTTTATTTGATCAAAAGGGGTCCTTAAATAGGAATTCTGACCAAAGGAGGGCCTCTAAGATTAATTGAGGGATGTTTAGAGAATATTTGGGTGGGTTTTGGCCCATCCAAATGTCTTATAAGGTGTAAAATAGAGTGAAGGTGAGTGCCCTTTTATAAGAGGGGTCATGGGTACCGTAAGAAAAACATATACTATTATTTTATAATAAATTCATATTCGGTTTATAATGGCTAAAAAATTGATTTATTTCGAGGATAAGGTGGGGATGGGTCTAAATACACTCAACAAATAGGTTTTAGATAGGTTTTGGTCTCTTTATTAACCTTATCTTTTAGTTTTAACTCTTAGTTAATTAGTTTGACATTTACCATGTCTCTTTTTATTTTTATATTATATGGTTAATAAACATACTATAAACTTCAAATCGACTCCCAAGTGGTCCATTAATGATACACCTGTCATTATATTAGGCTTTTGGCACATCCTTATATTTTTTGGAATATAATATCAATTAATAATATAATATTTTTTTTAAGAACTCTTTTATGTAAATTTTGAAACTAATGGGTATTTTGTTTTTTATAAATTTATAACAGCATTATTACTTTCAAAAAAATTTATATAACCAATACTAATATGTATTTTATCGTATAAAATTATTTAAATTCAAAAAAATTATAAAATTACATTTATTTGTGTATTTATAATATAAATTATCTTAATATTTCATTAATATGGTAATTAATGCATCATCATTGTGTCTTAAATAACTTAAATTATGTAATGTATAAAAATTATAAATAAAATACCATTATGTATTAAATATTTTTATCTTTCTAATGAATATTTATAATTGAATATATCTTGTGTATAACCCTATATTAAAAATGTTTTAGTTATTAAACTTTGATTTTAACTCTTTTAACTCTTCTTTGTATTAAATAATAATTAATGTCCTAATCTAATCCAAGTGGACTTAACTGATAATATTTTAGTCCTAAGATTGTTTTGGGTTGATATACACTTGTCTAATAGAATTAGGACATGTCTTAGTTTAATATTATTATCATTTTTACCCTTAATTACCCTATTTACTTTTAACCGTGGTAAATAAATGTAAAAAGTTACTATTCACCAAAAATTATTTTTATTTGAGTGAACCACATTTTACTCCTTGATATTAACTGTGTCTCTTCTATTTTCGAAATTCCACTCACATAAGCAGTAAAAATATGTTTTATGTGAATTTGCAAATTCTCATAGGAAATGGGTAAAAGACGGTGAAAAGTTCAATAAAAATTTCATATATTTAAAATTAATATAAACTAACTCCAATGAATTACATTTAACATATATTGGTTTTATGTCTCTATTTTTACCAAAAATAAATTGAAATAAAATAATTAATTAATTAAAAAAAGAGTCTGTTTTAACCAATAACTCATTGTTTTTCACTATTCATCAAAAAATGAAAGTTTTCAAAAAAATACCAAATATTCACCTTAAGCTAATTTTGATATTCTGAATCCAAAAAAATTTTCTATTTTACTAAATTAAAAACATGTAATTTTCATTAATTAATTTCAAATTAATTCTCGTTGTCAAAACAAATTGCGTGTTTTTATGAAACAGTATTTATCAAAAGATTGACACTTGTTTATCTATAACTTCAATGTAAATTAATCTCAATGTAAAAAATTGGATTAAAGGGTAAAAATATAATCTAATTATACTTCCAATAAATTAAAATGTATATTTCAACATTATAAATTATTTTGATAAAAAAAATTTAGTTAAAATATAGAATCTTTCACTATTCACCCAAATCTGAAAGTTATCAAAAAAACCCCAATACTTTATTGAAACTAAATTAGTATGTCCCAATTATAAATAAGAAGGTTATTTTGTCAAATTGAATATATAAAAGTATCAAATATTCGATTTAAAAAGGGTTCACCATTAAAAGGCTGTAAAATTGAATTTTTTGAAAAATAATTCTTTTATCTGAAAAAAATGAATGTGTCCTTATATTATGTCTAAGAAACACATAATATGGATTCTAATGTTATAAGGATTATATGATGTTCAAAATTCAGATAATACTATTCATAACCACTTTTGAACGACTAGTTTGCTAAGTCATGATGCGCTTGAACTCAGTGTTGCGTGTAGTGCAAGTTATTGCATTACATTGAAGAAATAACGTACTAGGAAATATTGGGGTGTTACATTCTCCCCTAATTAAATAAATTGAGTCCTCGCAAATTGAAATTGTTCTTCGAAAATAAAATGTTGAAAATAGACAATACCATTAAGGGAAAACCCACATAAGAAATTGGGTTAAAAAAATTAGTCATAATGAGAGGAAATATTGTAATGAAAAAGTCACCACCAAATAAGTGTTTCGGATAGGACAACATTGCTGGAAATTATAGACATATAATTGGAGGGAAAACGTAAATATTTATAGTGATTGATTGAGGTCATCAATCATAAAAAAAATTTAGAATTTTGGGCCTCAAAGCCACCAATCTATGATTATTTAAAATACCATAATAAGGTATTAGGAAAACACACTTTTGGTTTTTAAATGCCTTACCTAAAGTTTAAGAAATTATTTCTTCATAGAATAAGAGAATAAAAAATATTTATATATATACTTGACAAGTTGAGTTTCATCCTTCAACTAATTCCTACCACAAACTCATCTTTCACTCTAGATGATTTCACAAAAAATCTATTTACGTAAATCATATATGGTTTGAAAAAAATGAATTTATAATTCATTTGTCAGACTATTTTTTTAAAAAAAATAAATTATACAAACCAGTAAATCACATAGTCTAGTAATAGGTGATCCAACTTTGTCTCTCTTCAGTTGTGGGTTCAAGTCTAGCAGCTTTGATGAATGTGACGGGTTGCCACCCGACCTCCGGGTTGTCCTTTTCATGCAAATCCAAAATAACCATAACAATGGTATCCAATATCAAACTTAATCCATTCCAGCCATTAGAATTATCCAAAATACTTATATCCAAACTCTCAGTCCAAAATTTATAATGAAGTTAAACATAATGAGGATCCTTTTTTCAAGGTAATAACATGTGAATGCCTTCATCATGTATTCTATTACAACATCGCAACATCCAGAATTACCATAATCACCCATCTCTTATTCCAAAAACACTACATAATTATCAAGACCATATTAACAATTACCTTTCCATCAACCATGTATTTTCCAGAAAATGTAGATTACTATTAAGTCACATATCTTAGAACAATATACTCTCAAATCCTCAATAAAATTGTACTGCTTTGCAATCCTTATTTATCTCCATAATTCAAGTAAGCAGTATACTGTTGATACAACAATCAGATTAAATAATTCTATAATAACAACATGAGAACACTATTCTTTATTCTTCATCTCATGTAGCATCATAACATGATTATTATCCAATAACATCATTTGAGGTATACTCTTATGAATGGGATATTGATTCACGTAATGTCTCAATGCCTTGAAGATGAAGCATTTTACATTTGAAAACTTTTTCTTACCCTTGAAATCATGTAATTGGTGTCCTTTTTCTCCATACATATAAAAACTCCCCTTCCATTCAAGCATTTACCAAGGTTATTCATTCCACATTTATCACATATTGTAAAATACTTCTTTCCATTATTCCCTTTATCCATATTTCTTTCTTCCATCCTTTTCTTCTCTTGCTTCCCTTCAATTCCATAGGATTCAGATAATTTTTTACTGATCTTATGAGACTATTTATTCATATGATGATAATGAGTGGGATATGATTTCCTTTCTAAATGATGGCTTAATACCATGAATGATATGACCCTTCTTACGCTTTGGATCATACGTATTACTGGAGTTCACATTCATTCTACTGGGTGCCATTTCTATACAATGGCATACACTAGGTCAGTTTATGATTTGCAATGTATAATTCCCAAATTGTAAAAAACATAAGATAAATTGAACATTTTATGGATATAATCCATAAAATCTTTTCTTTGAGGAGTTATATACTTGTAGATTCTTCATAATGATTTTTAAAGAAAATGAGAATTTTCCAAAGCATATCCCTCATGAGTGTCCTAACCAAGAGTGGGGCAAGGCCCGTTGTCATGCACCAGTTCTCGTTTGAGTCTAGCTCAAATCCGTGTTTTCGAGTTTTACCCTTAGGTACATCTATGCCAGATCCTCCTCTACCCGCTCGTATCCAGACATGGATGCATTTTTTTTGGAAAACTCACAAAATCTCAACATTACCATAATTCTAGGAAGTCCTTCTATACTAATCCTCAAAGTCTATCTTAGGGTAATGTGCTCTAATAATAGTTTATCTAAATCTAGTTTACAAGGTTATTTCTATACATCATCTAATACCAACTGTAATGCCCCGACCACAGTTACCCCAAGATGGTGGATTATTTTAATACATTGGTATGGTTACAAGGAATCATGTATCGAAGGACCAATCAGTTTAGCAGTCTTGGAAAATAGTTTACTTACACGAATGTTACATTACACTTTAAGTCTTACAAATCAATAGAAATAATCCTTTTTAAATGCCATTATTCCCTTATCTTAACTATGCATATCAATCACAATACACTTCTAGGAATCCTTGGAAAAATAAAACATTGAAAGGGGTGAGATCAAACGCTCAGTAAGGGTATGAAATACAGAGGAAACATTCATAAATAAGAAAAAAAATTAATGCAATATATAACTAAAACAAAAGCCTTTAAAACTTGAACTTCAACATAATATGGAAAAAATAAAATTAAATAATGCAATTTACTTATTCACATGGATATTCTACTTGTCAAATAATCACAAGCAATATCACTAACCACTTTCAGAATGATATAATTCATAATGACAGACTATTATGACCACATAGTCAAGGCCTTGTGCCAAGTCTACAAGTAAGATTTTGTCAAGGCTTTGTTCCAAGACACTAGTTTTCTTATGAGACCTACTGACGCATCGAGGAGCTATAGCGGGCTCCACCCGTAACTTACTAAGTCAAATGCATTCCTAATATGAAATGGTTTAAACATAACATAAACATTCGTATTAAAACTAGAATACGAAAATTCAATACATTTACCATAAACCATGAATGGTATAAAAATATAACATCCACAGTCAAACGTATCATTACCCATTCAATACAATATGGAATATTTTATTATAATAAATCAACTTCAATCAAAAATAATATCCTATAAAGGATGCTGACATAGTTGACAATGACGAGTAAAAATTTTTGAAGGAAATGTCTTTTTTATAAAATCATTTAAAAGTCACACATTTATAAAGTAAGTAATTTAAAATAGATCTTTGAATTAAAGTGTCCTATACCACATTTAATCTTTTAAAAAGAATTATCATTTCAAAACATTCATGTAAATATAAATAAATCCTTAAAATCATTTTGAAAACATGGAGATTAATAAAAAGATTTAGAAAGAAAAAACATTAAAACATCTAAAATTCTGATCTTGATAAAGAGTACATTTCAAAAATCCTTAAAATATTCATTTTGAAATAATTTTTATGAAAAATGGAAATGGATGATAAAAATGTCCCAGTATATACTTACACATAAACAATCTCAGATAATAATGAGATGAGGAATTAACCCTTACCAATTTGGTAACTTACAAATCATACACCCTATGAAAAAGGTAGCATACAATGAATATGTAAATACACATAAATTAAAGTGTATTTCACTAATAATACAATTATGGTTAGTACGTACACCACACACAAGGTAATAGTGGAAATATGGTACGAATCTCATGGGAATAAGGAGTGAGATGAAACCCCCTTACCTTGCACTTTCTTTTAGTCGAGGGTACATTCTTCCTCATGTATGAAGATCATAGTATGTTATTAATGTATTCCAAAACTATATTAATATTTATGATATCATACATGATTCATTTATTACATTATACTACTCATTTAAAATTAATTTACATGTTAAATTAACATTTCAGGTAATAATCGCATTCTTTATCATACGTATTTTAACATGTTACTCTTTATTGTATCACATAGATCAAGATTTAAGTACTCAGAGAATATAAATCATTATTTATATATAATATATATTTAGAATATAAATATGTATAATAGACATATATATGAAATAAAAAACTCCATTTACGGAGACGGTAGTCCATATGTACGCATAAACGCAGTTTCTGTTTACATATCGTATTGAACAGAACTAAGTGAATAAGATATATGTAAGTAAATATATATATATATATACAGAAGAATTATAATTTCATATATTACATACTTATTAAGAATATATATTTTTATAATCGTCGATGAACGGTGAACGTGGAAATGAATCTCATCACGTTGTGGAGACGGTAATCCGTACGTACGCACGAGTGACAATATCATTTCCTTAAATATGTGGAATTGGATGAAATATTAAATTTATAGATACATTATCAGTTTATTTTCAGTATTTATATACATATTACTCATCATTATATCCATCCAAATAATATAGTTTTGAATATCAAATTACACCACGACGTGAAGACGGTAAGCCGTACGTACGCACACATGATGACATTATAATTCATAAGATGGATAGGATAATGAATATAGTTCTTCGATATTTATATAAACATCACAATATATAGAGCATACTGGAGTTATTATTTTATAATTTAAACAACAAAGAAAGAGTAAGTGTAAGAATACGAGAACTTGAAAGAGGGTGGTGAAATCATTACCTCTTCTTCAGGTTCTTCCTATTTATTTGATCAAAAGGGATCCTTAAATAAGGATTATGACCAAAAAAGGGACTCTAGGATGAATTTAGGGATGTTTATAGGATATTTTTGTAGGGGTGGGCTGAGCCAAATGGCTTAGATGGTGTAAAATAGAGTGAAGGGGAGTGCCCTTTTATAAGAGGGGTGAGGGGTACCGTAGGAAAAACATAAAATATTATTTTATAATTAATTCATATTCGGTTTATAATGGTTCCAAAATTGAATTATTTCGAGGATAAGGTGGGGATGGGTTGAAATACACTCATCCAATAGGTTTCAGATAGGTTTCAGTCACTTTATTAACTTTATCATTTATTTTTAACTCTTACTTAATAAGTTTGACATTTACCATGTCTCTTTTTATTTTTATATTATATGGTTAATAAAATTACTATAACCTTCCAATCGACCCCCAAGTGGTACATTAATGAAACACCTATCATGATATAATTCCCTTGGCCCAACATTAGATTTTTCGGAATAGAATATAAATTAATAATATAATATTTGTTTTAAAAACTCTTTTTTGTCAATTTTGACATTATTGGGTATTTTGTTTTTGATAAATTAATAAAATAATTATTACTTCGAAAAAAATTTATAAAACCAGTTCTAATATGTCATATTAACCTATTAAATTATTTTAATTCAGAAAAAGTCTAAAATTACATTTATTTTGTTAGTTATAATATAAATTATTTTAATATTTCATTAATACCGTAATTACTGCATCATAATTGTGTCATAAATAAATTAAAACATATAATGTATAAAAATTATAAATAAAATACCATTATGTATTAAATCTTCGTAGATTTCTAATGAAGATTTATAATCAAATATATCTTATGTATAACCCTATATGAAAAATGTTTTAGTTGTTAAACTTTGATTTTAACTCTTTTAACTCTTCTTTGAATTAAATAATAATTAATGTCATAATCTTATCCAGGTGGACCTAAATGACAATATTTTATTCCTAAAATTGTTTTAGGACGAGATACACTTGTCAAATAGAATTAGGACATGTGTTAGGATAATATTAATATCATTTTTACCCTTAATTACCCAATTTACTTTTAACCCTGGTAAATAAATGTAAAAAGTTACTATTCACCAAAAATTATTTTTATCTTAGTGAAACACATTTTATTCCTTGATATTAACCATGTCTCCTGAATTTTCGAAATTCCACTCACATAAGCGGTAATACAAATTTTATAAATCTGAAATTATTATAAACTGACTCTAATTAATTAGATTGAACATATATATGTTTTATGAATCTATTTTAACCTATAATAAATTGAAATAAAATAAATAATTAATTAAATAAAAATTCAGTTTTAACCAATAACTCAGTGTTTTTCACTATTCATCCAATAATGAATGTTTTCAGAAAAAATACCAAAAATTCACCCTAAGATAATTTTGATATTATGAATACAAAAATGATGTCTATTTTACAGAATTAAAAACATAGAATTTGGATTAATTAATTTAAAATTAATTCTCGTTGTCAAAACAAATATCCTGTTTTTAAGAAACAATATTTATCAAGAGATTGACACTTGTTTATGTATAATTTCAATGTGAAATTAATTCCAATAAAAAAAATTGGATTAAAGGGTAAAAACATAATCTAATTATAATTCCAAAACATTAAAATGTATAATTCAACATTAGAAATTATTGTTATTAAAAAAGTTGTTTTTAGTTAAAGTATAGAATCTTTCCCTATTCGCCAAAATCTGAAAGTTATCAGAAAAACTCCAAAAATTTATTGAAACTAAATTCTTATGTCTCAATTATAAAGAAGAAATATATTTTGTCAAATTGAATTTATAAAAGATTCATATATTGGATTTATAAAGTGTTCTCTATTAAAAGGCGGTAAAATTTCTTTATATGAAAAATAATTCTTTTATCTGAAAAAAATGAATGTGTTCTTAAATTATGTCTAAGAAAATCATAATATGGATTCTAAAATTTTTAGGATTATATAATGTTCAAAATTTAGATAATACTATTCATAACCACTTTTGAACGAAAAGTTTTATAAGTCGTGATGTGCTTGAACTCAGTATTGCGTGTAGTGAAAGTTATTGCATTACATTGAAGAAATAACGTACTAGGAAATATTGGGGTGTTACATTCTCCCCTCGTTAAATAAATTGAGTCCTCGCAACTTGAAATTGTTCGTCGAAAATAAAAGGTTTAATGTAGAAAATTCCATTATGGGAAAACCCACATCAGAAATTTGGTAAATAAAATTTAGTCTTAATGAGAGGAAAAAGGGGAATGAAAAAGTCACAAAAAAATTAGTGTTTCAGATTGGAGAACATTGGTGGAAATTATAGACACATAATTGGAGAAAAAACATAAATATTTAATTGGAGTGATTGAGGTCATCAATCATAAACAATTTTAGAACTGTGGGCCTCAAATCTACCAATCTATGATGATTTAAAATATAATGATAAGGTATTAGGACAACACACATTGGGTTTTTAGACACCTTAACTAAAATTTAAGAAATTATTTCTTCATAGAATAAGAGAATAATATATATATATATATATACACATGACAAGTAGAGTTTCATCCTTCAACTAATTCCTACCACAAAATCATCTTTCACTCAAAATGATTTCAAAAAAAATTCTATTTACCTAAATCGTATCAGGTTCCAAAAAAAATGAATTTATAATTCAATTGACAGAAAATTTTTAAAAAAAATTATTCAAACCAGTACATCACGTAGTCTAGTCATAGGTGATGCACCATTGTAGCTCTTCGGTTGTGGGTTCAAGTATCGCGGCTTTGCCGGATGCGACGGGTTGCCACCCGACCTCCGGGTTTCCTTTTTCATGGAAACCCAAAAATAACCTTAACAATAGTATCCAATTTCATACATAATCCATTCTAGCCTTTAGAATTATCCGATATACTTATATCCAAAATCTCAGTCCAAAATTTATAAGGAAGTTAAAAATAATGAGGATCCTTTTTGCTAGGTAATAACATGTGAACTCCTTCATCATGTATTCTTTAACAACATCTCAACATCCTGATTTACCAAAATCGCACATTTCTTATTCCAAAAAACACTACATCATTATCAAGACCATATTAAGGATTACCTTTCCTTCAACCATGTATTTTCCAAAAAGTGTAGATAACTATTAAGTCACTTTTCATAGAACTATATAGTCTCAAATAATCAATAAAATAGTACTACTGTATAATCCTTATTTATCTCCATAATTCATGTAACCAGTATACTGTTGATACAACAATCAAATGAAATAATTATATAATAACAACATAAGAACACTAGTCTTTATTCTTCATCTCATGTAGCATCATAACATGATTATTATCCAATAACATCATTTGTGGTATACTCTTATGAATGAGATATTGATTCGCATGGTGTCTCATCACCTTGTAGATGTAGCATTTTACATTTGAAAACTTTTTCTTACCCTTGAAATCATGTACTTGGTGTCCTTTTTCTCCATACTTATAACAACTCTCAATCCCTTCAAGTATTTACCAAGGTGATTCATTCCACATTTATCACATATTGTAAAATCCTTCTTTACCTTATCCCATTATCCATCTTTCTTCTACCTTCCTTTTCTTCTCTTTCATCCCTTCAAAACCATAGGATTCGGAGAATTTTTTACTGATCTTATGATACTATTTATTCATATGATGATAATATGTGGGAGACGATTTCCTTTCTAAATGTTGGTTTAATACCATGAATGATATGACCCTTCTTACTCTTTGGATCATACGTATTACTGGAGTTGACATTCCTTCTACTAGGTGCCATTTCTATACAATGGCATACACTAGATCAGTTTATGAATTTCATTGAATAATTCCAAACTTGTAAGATTACTAACATAAATTGAATAGTTTATTGGTATAATCAATAATATATTTTCTTTGAGGAGTTATATACTAGTAGATCCTTCATAATGATTTGTAAATATTATTAGAATTATCAAAAATATATCTCTCAGGAGTGTCGTAACCAAGAGTTCAGCAAGGCTCGTTGTCGTGCACTAGTTCCTGTTCGAGTCTAGCTCAAAGTGGTGTTTTCGGGTTTTACCCTTAGGTACATATGTGCCAGAGCCGCCTCTACCTGCTCGTATCCAGACATAGATGTATGGTTTTTGGAAAACTCACAAAATCTCAACATTACCAAAATTCTAGGAAGTCCTTCTATAATAATCCTCAAAGACTATCTTAGGGTAATGTGCTCTAATCATAGTTTATCTATATCTAGTTTCCAAGGTTATTTCTAATCATCCTCTGATACCAAATATAATGCCCCGACCCCAGTTACCCGGAGACGGTGGATTATTTTAATACATTGGCATGGTTACAAGGAATCAAGTCCCAAAGGACCAATCAGTTTAGCAATCATGGAAAATAGATTACATACACGAATGTTACATTACAGATTATGACTTACAAAACAACAAAAAAGTCCTTTATTAACACCATTATTCCATTGGATTAACCCTTCATATCAATCACAATACACTTCTTGGAATCATGGGAAAAATAAAACATAGAAAGGGGTGAGCTCAAACGCTCAGTAACGGTAAGAAATAGACCAGAAACTTTCATAAAGAAGAAAAAACATTTAAGGCAATGTATAACAGAAAAAATCCTTTAAAACATGAACTTTAGAATAATATGGAAAAAGTAAAATGAAATAATGTCATTTACTTATTCACATGGATATTCTACTTGTCGAATAATCACATGCAATATCACTAACCACTTTCATAATGATGGAATGCAAAATTTCAGACTATCATAACCACATAGTCAAGGCCTTGTGCCATGACTACAAGTAAGATTTTTTCAAAGCCTTATGGAAAGACACTAGTTTGTCTCATGAGACCTATCGATGCATCGATGAGCTATAGCGGGATCCATCCATCACTTACTAAGTCCAATGCATTCCTCATATGAAAAGGTTTAAACATAATATAAACATTCGTATTAAAACTAGCATACTAAATGTAAATACATTAACCATAAACCATGAATGGTATAAAAATAGAACATCCATAGTCAAACGTATCATAACACATTCAATGCAATATGGTATATTGTATTTTAATAAATCAACCTCAATCAAAAATAATATCCAGTAAAGGATAGTGACATAGTTGAAAATGATGAGTAAAACTTTTTGGGAGATATATCATTTTTATAAAATCATTTAAAAGTCACACATTTATAAAGTAAGTAATTTAAAAGAGATCATTGAATCAATTTGTCCCCTACAACATAGAATCTTTGGAAAATAATTACCATTTCAAAACAATCATGTCCATATAAATAAATCCTCAAAATCATTTTGAAAACATGGACATTAATTAAACAGATTTAGAAAGAAAAATCATCAAAACATTTAAAATTTTGATCTTGATAAATATTACCTTTCACAAATCATTAAATTATTCATTTTGAAATCATTTTTATAAAAAATGGACATGGTTGATAAAAATGTCCCAGTATATACTTACACATAAACAATCTAGATAATAATGAGATGAGGAATTAACCCTTACCAATTTGGTAATTTACGAAACATACACCCCATGAAAGAGGTATCATACAATTAATATGTAAATACACATAAATTAAAGTGTACTGCACTAATAATTCAATTTTGGTCAATACATACACCACACAAAGGTAATAGGGTCAATATGGTACGAATCTCAAGGGAATAAGGAGTGAGATGAAAACCCCTTACCTTACACTTTCCTTTAGTCAAGGGTATATTTAACCTCTTTTATGAAGATCGTAGTATGTTATTAAAGTATACCAGAACTATATTAATATTTATGATATCATAAATTATTCATTTATTACTTTATACAACAAATTTAATAATAATTTACATGTTAAATTAACATTTCGGGTAATAATCTCTTTCTTTATCGTACATGTTTTAACTTTTTGCTCTTGATTGTATCACTTAGATCAAGAATTAAGTACATACAGAATATAAATTATGATTTATATATCATATATATTTAGAATATAAATATTTATAATAGACATATATATGAAATAAAAAACACCGTTTATGGAGACGGTAGTCCGTACGTACGCATAAACGCTGTTTCCGTTTTCATATCGCATTGAACGGAACTAAGTGAATAAGTTATATGTAAGTATATATATATATATATATATAGTAGCATTATTATTTCATATATTACATAATTATTAGTAATATATATATATTTATAATCGGTGATGAATTGTGAATGTGGAAATGAATCTCATCGCGTCGTGGAGACGGTAATCCGTACATACGCATGAGCAACAATATCATTTCCTTAAAAGTGTGGAATTGGATGGTATATTAATTTTACAGAGACATTATCGTGTTATTTTTATTATTTATATAAATATTACTCATCATTATATCCATTCAAATAACATAGTGTTGAATAAAAAATTACACCACATCGTGAAGACGATAAGCCGTACGTACACACACAAGGTGACATTATAATTCATAAGATGGATAGGATAATGAATATAGTTTTTTCATATTTATAATAAAATCACAGTATATAGATGATACTGGGGTTATTATTTTTTAATTTAATCAACAAATAAAGAGTAAGTGGAAGAATACGAGAACTTGAAAGAGGGTTGTGAAATCATTACCTCCTCTTCGGGTTCTTCATTTTGATTTGATCAAAAGGAATACTTAAATAGGCATTATGACCAATGGAGGGAATCTAGGATGTATTTATGGAATTTTATAGTATATTTTTCTAGGGGTTGGCTAAGCCAAATGGCTTTGAATAAGTGAAATAGAGTGAAGGGGAGTTCCCTTTTATAAGAGGGTTGAGGGGTACATTAAGAAAAACATAAAATATTATTTTATAATAAATTCATATTCGGTTTATAATGGCTCAAAATTTATTTATTTCTAGGATAAGGTGAGGATGGGTCGAAATCCCCTCAACCAATAGGTTTTAGACAGGTTTGGGTCCCTTTATTAACATTAACTTTTAGTTTTAACTCTTAGTTATTTAGCTTGACATTTACCATGTCACTTTTTATTTTTATATTATATTGTTAATAAACTTACTATAAACATCCAATAGAACCCCAAGTGCTCCATTAATGATACACCTATCAAGATATAAGTCATCTTTCGGAACTATAGATTTTTAGGAATAGAATATCAATTAATAATATAATATTTGTTTTAAAAACTCTTTTTTGTCAATTTTGACACTATTGGGTATTTTGTTTTTGATAAATTCATAAAAACATTATTACATTGAAAAAAATGCCTATAACCAATCCTAATATGTCATATTAACCTAGAAAATTATTTGAATTTATAAAAACTCTAAAATTTCATTTATTTGGGTATTTATAATATCAATTATCTTAATCATTCATCAATACGGTAATTATTGTATCACTATTGTGCCATAAAAAATTAAATTATTTAATGAATAAAAATTATAAATAAAATCAAATTATGTAGTAATTATTTTATATTTCTAGTGATTATTTATAATAAAATATATCTTATATATAACACTATATTAAAAATGTTTTAGTTATTTAACATTGATTTTAACTCTTTTAACTCTTCTTTGAATTAAATAATAATTAATGTCCTAATATAATCCAAGTGGACTTAAATGATAATATTTTATTCCTAAGGATGTTTTGGGTCAATATAAACTTGTAGAAAATTATTAGGACGTGATTTAGGGTAATATTAATATCATTTTTAACACTAATTACCTAATTTAATTTTAACCATGGTAAATAAATGTAAAAAGACACTATTCACCACAAATTATTTTTATCTTAGTGAACCACATTTTACTACATGATATTAACTTTTTCTTTCAAATTTTAAAAATTCCACTCAGAGAAGCTGTAAAATTATGTTTTATGTGAATTTGCAAATTCTCCTAGGAGATGGGTAAAAGACGGTGAAAAGGTCAATAAAAATTTTATATATCTAAAATTAAAACAAAATGACTCCAATTAATTACATTGAAATTATATATGTTTTATTTATCTATTTTGACCTAAAATATATTTAAATATGATAAATAATTAATTAAACAAAAAGTTAGTTTTAACTAATAACTAAGTGTTTTTTACTATTCATCAAAAAATGAATGTGTTCAGAAAAATATCAAAAATTCACCCTAAACTAATTTTGATATTATTAATCCTAAAATATCATCTATTTTACCAAATTAAAATCATATAAGTTAAATTAATTAATTTAAAATTAATTCTCGTTGTCAGAAAAATAGCGTGTTTTTAAGAAATAACATTTATCAAAAGATTGACACCTGTTGTTGTATAATTTCAATGTGAAATTAATTCCAATGACCAAAATTGAATTAAAGGGTAAAATTATAATCTAGTTATACTTCCAAGACATTAAAATGTATAATTAAAAATTATTAATTGTTTGGATTAAAAAAGTTTTTTTCAGTTAAAATATAGTATTTTTAACTATTCACCCAAATCTGAAAGTTATCAGAAAACCCCAAAAATTAATTTAAACTAAATTATTATGTCCCGATTCTAAAGAATATGTTTATTTTGTAAAATTGAATATATAAAAGTTTCAAATATTGGATTTAAAAATGGTTCGTCATTAAAAGGCGGTAAAATTGCAATATATGAAAAATAATTCTTTTATCTAAAAAAAATGAATTTGTTCTTACATTATGTCTAAGAAACTCATAATATGGATTCTAAAATTATAAGGATTATATAATGTTCAAAATTTAGTTAATACTTTTCATAACCACTTTTGAACATCTAGTTTGGTTAGTCAGGATGCGCTTGAACTCAATGTTGCGTGTACTGTAAGTTATTGCATTACATTGAAGAAATAACGTACTTTGAAATAATGGGGTGTTACAATTTCACTTTAATAACAACCCCTAAATACCATCATAATAAGTCATCCCAAAGTATTTGAGGCCTCATCCATCAGTGGTGAGGAATCAATCCATTACATGTGTTCCCTAATGGATTGGAATCATTTTTCTTTTAATGAATTTCATATAATAAAATATTTCCATTTAACCAAAAAGGACAATATTCTTTTGTGGTGAAACCACATATCATGTACCACATATAAATAAAATAAATCATCTAACAAATGGGTATGCTCAAATGACCACTTACCTTAAATTGTGTTTATTTTATTTTATTATAGCTATGTAACCCAATAATAAGCTCATTGGCGTCCAACATGAAAATTCCCATAGCCATGAGGCCCTAAATCAAGAAAATGAATCTTTAAATAATTAAATATAAAAATATATAATTAATTAAATATTTAAAATTATTTTCCAATTATTTAAAATATGAATAAATGAAAAAAATAAAAAGGTTACCGCATCACACTAATATAGAAATAAACCATATATGCATAAGTTATATCTTACTATTATCACCATTTAAAATGAAAATATTTTCATTTGAAAACAGTTAATCCTATAAAATCATCAAATTAATCATACAAATAAAATAAATTCATCATGTGACATGTAATTGATTAATCAACATAGAATGGAATGATGTTACCATCTTAGGATAACCTCTATCCATCAAGTTCAAAAGACTCAAAATATAAGATCATTTTTATTGTTGTCTGATTAAAATTGTCACCAACGACAATACAGAGTCAATTTAAATCATTGTAGGAAACAAATTAATAAAAATAGAGATTGAAATATGAGAGTATCACATTAAATTATGTATGAGAGTACTCTAAAAGAACTACACATCCAAGGAGTGTCCAAAGAGAATAAGGATGAGGTAGACTGTCATTTTTATGTGTGATAAATAAGAAAATGGGGGTTGAGAAAATACATATTCAAATGTTAAAAATGTTATTTTACCCTAAAATTTAAAATTTTCAGGGAAAATTGTTTTTCTCCACAAATTTCATCTCACAATGGTGTGTCTCTTAGTACCCATTTAGGTACCCCAAAACATTCAGATATATCCCCAGACACTCCCCAATGTTTCTTATAGGTTGTTTCCCTTGGTCCCATGGTTTGTAAACTCCCAAAACAATATGAACAATGGAATGGTTTTCTATACCACCACCACACCTAGCCTGGAACACCCATTTTGAGCACTTTTTATGCTAGTTTCCCATAGAAGGGACATCCAAGGCTCTTATAAAAAGCCATTGATCAACACCCATGACACTGATAATTTTCCCAACAACCATAAGTTACCCACCACTATGGAAATCCATATATTGGTTTTGTTGTAGATAATTTTTACATCAGGTACACCCCTATTTATCCACCTTCATTTATTGTGAAACCAAAGACTTCTTAGGATCTTGTAAATACCATGAACATATCATAAATACATTCATACTTTTATAATAATAATATGAAATCTAGTTATAAAAATTGAATCTATCAAAAAACTAAAAATATTAAATTCCATCATAATTTCACATCCTAAATAGGATTTGGTGTTTCAAAATGTAAAACAGTGATTTCACCTAAAAGTGTTCTTACCATAAATTTAATTGGTGTAGTGGTGAATCCTCTAGTGGAAATCCATTTTTAAAATGTCCATGATTTTTATTCAATGATTAGTTGGGATGAAAATCTAGATATTCCAGGTAATGTGTATATGAAAATAATTTTGGTGTCATAGAATATAATATTATTTAAAGGTCATCAATCATACTGATGTGAAAAATAATTATCATGAAACCTGATTTACAATTTTTAGTTTTTACAAGAATAATTAATACCTAAGATTAGGATTGTAAATTATATATTGTAATAACAAGAAAATATTTTTTGGGAGATAATGACCGATTTTGGGTTTCATTATGATCTTGACTATAAAATATTTCAAAATTCATTTTGTAATTGAACTATCCTAAAGAGTTAATATTTTCTACAGTGTTTATTTAATAGTCATGGAATGGGGATGATAAATTTTAATGGAATATAGATTGATGTATTCATATTATTTATGTTGTGTTCTATAATTAATAAAAAATAAATAATGAATTCATAGATATTTATGACAAGACTCTGACTTAAGTTGTCATTAAGGAACATCTCACTAATAATGTGCATATATACATAAGTATTCAGTAAGGAAATAATTAAATATACAATCAGTAATATATTAAAAATAATGAGTGAATAAATTACATTATTTTAAGGCATATATAGATCATTATTAATAAAAATTAAAGTTAAATTAATTTTATAAGATCATTAAGAATACTTCTTCTATCTTCTCATTAATAAAAAGTTCACTATAGTATTTTACTAAGGATAAATGAAATTTCTCTTGTGATGTGAATGGATCACTTATAGTTATATTTTGTATGATATATGTGGCATCCTTAAAGAAATTTAGAGTGAATATACAACAACAATAAATGATATCACAACATTTAAATGATTATTCTAGAATAATTATAGGTTAGCATATTGAAGAAGACATTGATTCTATGGCATTACCCTCTACTATATGTGGCACTGTTATGATATCCTATATAAATGTCTCTATATTTTTTCCTATTTAAGTATCATATTATTCTATTCATGTTTAATGGATCAGTTATGGTTTCTAGAAATGTTAATGTCTTACTCTATTAGTATTGAGACACCAATGATATAGAATTTGAATAAGATATTAATAATTCATTATGCCTGATAATTATTTGATGTTACAAAATTTAATTTAATTTAGTACAAATATTAATTAAAACATACAATCTCATAATTTTAATCAATTATCTCAAAATTTAGAAGGAAATGATTGTTATCATCTATTGGTTATTTTCATAATACCTACTAGTGTTATACAAAAATTCCATGATAAATGAGACCTTAAAATGATATGATATGATATAATCCTTTAATATTGCAGATTCATGTCTACAAATCAAGAAATTTGTATTCTTGAATCCATATTGGATGATAAAAATACTAAAATTAAAATTATAATTCGATGGTATATTGATTTATTTCGTAATAAAATATCATTATTTCCACAGAAGGGGGATATGAAATTATCGTTTGAAATTTTTCTATTATTCTCATTTATTTTAGACAGTAATTATATATTTACAATATAAATCATGGGAATTGAATAATATGTTGGACAAAATTGAACAGCATATATTTATTTTTCTAATTATTTAACCTCATGAAGCACAATTATAGTTTTCAAATAAAGAAAACATTATTATAATGTTATGTAATGGATTCAAAAAACTCAATATTTTGAATATACAATGTAAATAAATTTTAAAATATAGTAATAAACTATTTTAATAGTAAATCGGATTTGGTTTTTCTTAAGAGTGTAACTTTGGTAAAGAAATCATCAATTGACTACTATAGAGAAATATATAACAAAGATAGATTTCTAATGTAATTATAAAATTTTTTATTTCATGGTTATAATAGTTAGAGCCATAAATACCCTTCTTGTGTCCATGGATTTCATGAAACAAATATTCAATAAATATTGAGAAATCATTATAGTGGTGTTTATGGATAGAATGCTTCATTAATTAAGATATTAGGTTGATCATAATAGTCATAAAAATTATTTTATCAATATTGGAATATTTTTATTATAATTAATGTCATGTAAATATAAATTATATATCAAAGAAATTAAATATAAATGGAATCAAATTTATGATAAAATAAACTATTTTCGCAATTATAAATTAGTAGATATATTTTATTTCATGTTCCCTAAGAATGTTTTTGTATTCGTATTTTTTTGAGTTAGCTTGATTTTATTGAAGATTTAATCAGGATTTATCTATCTATCACACACTATGATAAAGTTAACTTGAATAAGGTTAAAAATTGAGTTGAATGATAAATTAATGTAACTCAGTATATAGTTTAATATAAGACATACTTTAATACCATCCATTATTTACCTCATCTATATTATCAAAATGCATGAAACCCTATTGTTTCTGAAGTAGGATTATGAGGTGTAATTTTAGATGTATAAAAATTTACATTATAGATATTTATATAGTAAAAAAAATTATATAATAATGATTTATAGTGTGTTATGATAGTTCCTACCTTAAATATTATGTTTTTTACATGTTTTCCATACCTGAAGCCCTTAAAAGAAGGTAGTGAGGACATGTGTATCCTCAGAATCATGGCTCCATTAGTCCATTTTATGGAGTCTATTTCCATTGTAATATTTTACACAAGTTAGAGACATTATACCCAAATATTTCTATAGAAATAAAACCAAACCACCAATAAAATCCATATATAAAATCTTGGATATAATTCCCAAATCTAAACCCTCCCTACCTGAAAATGATTATAATTTCATAAAATATAATTCATTAATTTACATCCAAGATTCCACTACATCTAGATAAATAATATCATCACCAATATCCATCGAATTATCAATATCAATACAAGAAAAATATATATGGATTGACAATTTTCTGTATAAAAAACCATATTCTTAAATAAATTCAATATCCATGTATAATAAATGATTTAGGATATAAATGAATGAAATAAACTAAGTAATAAAGAAAATAAAGTAAGGATATTGTAAAACAATGTATGAAAACACATAAGTATGATTATTTTCTCTAAATAATATAACATTAACTAGGTATGTATCAATTAAATTAATAAAATAAGTTTAATAATTTACCATTTTGAATAAATAGGGATGATATCATGTTTATAGAATCATACAGGAGTAATAAATAAATTCCTTAAACAATTACCAACCCATTCATGAAATTTAATCAAATCGTCATATCATAAATATCAATTCCTTAATAGATATTTTTTTATCCACATCATCATGAGTTTTTAGAATAAGGGTAAATTTGATTCTTTTTTTCAATAGTGTTTTTAGGGTTACAATGGAAAATTATGTTGTTAGGTGATCTTTATTATTTTTTGACCACTCTTTTGGTCCCATAATAGGTTACTTATCCTTATATAAATGATTGTTGGAAATATGAGGTGTGAAAATTTTCTGAGAATATGTAATTTTTAATTAACTTAACATTATTTTATTCACCCATGTTCATTCAAGGATATATTTTAAATAGATCATCTGATTGAGATTTTATCTATATGGTTGAGTCTTGAATTAGGGGTTTTTTCTAGGCGATGCATCACATCACAATGTGTTTCGGGGTCAGGACCTAGCCCCATTTCTTTTCCTTTTATTTTCATTATACATAATTTTTATTCTATTCAATTTTCATTATCATATCTTAATTTTCTTGGTGCAAACACCCCCAAAGGGATTCCCCAATTATGATACTTATCTATGATTAGGGAATAGAATGATTACCGAGTGGGAGGAGGTGGTGTCACCCGAAGAAGTCATCTGGAGGTAAGTCGAGGCTTGATTGGCACTTAACATGAATCTAATTTGATTTTTTGGTCATTTTATACTACTATTAGGATTGTTTTATATTTTTCACCCTAATTAAAAAAAATTATGTTTTTTTATTTATTAAATACTATAATGGGATTTTCAGATCATTGTGGGGATTTATATGTGGAATGACTGGAGATATCAGGAATTTTGAGCTAATTTGGGGGTGTTTCCATTTGGGGAAACCCATGTACACAACATGTGGTTAAATGAAAACAAAATAATTGTTATTCATATATAAGGAAGATGAGGTATTGGGTCTACATTTCATTTACATGGGGTACATGTTTTATATTGGTCACTTGGGGTGTGCAGGTGGGGACATGGTTGTGTTGGTTAGACAACTAGATACTGTTCGATGTACATGGAAATGGTCACGTACTATGATTATATAGAACCTATGTGAGTGTATGTGGCCATGTACATAGTCTGGGACCATGTTTCACATACATCTCATGTCTATGGGAGTATATTTTATGTAATCAAGTGATGTGCTTCCCAAGTGGGGAGCTTAGTTACTCAAGCATGTACCCATGTGGGGGTACACACAATGCCTAGAGTTCACGCTCCATGAACATTAGAAAATTACATTCTATGTAGCTCGTGGAACATTTTAAAGGATCACCCTAGGGATACATGCACTATACCCCTAACTAAACTGTGTGTCCATTTTCTATCTTGTCTTGTTCTGCCTATTTTTTATGAGGTGTCAAAATTATACGTATGATGAATCCATTCTGAGTGTGTTTCCATGTACATCAGGATAGTTTAATCCATTCAATGGTTATAGTCTATTTGGATGGTTTCATGGATAGAGATCATTTTATGGATTATTTTTTGTAGTATTGGTTTCATACTCTTATATTATTTTTCGTTTTGAACTATGAGGCACATGTGTGGGCTCTAATATCAATGATCATCTAGGATGAAGTGATCCATGGTGGTCTATTTGAGGTTATTTTTATGGATTCTATAAGGATATATATATATGTATCTCTGAGAATATTTTTTTTCCATATGAGGGATCAGTTGTTTTATGATAGAGCTATTGTGGCTTGGATATTATGGTTGAGGAGAAGATTTATGTAAGCATTAGTGAATCGATAATGTCATGGGATCATGGATACAACTATGAGCTATTTCTAGGATATTGATTCCTTTCTGATGTACTCTTGGAGATTCCTTTATAAGATGGATATTTATCAAGTGGCTAGTGGTTCTCATAGTCGGTTCTTAAGAATCCCCATGAGGAATGGTGTAATTTGGATATCATTGCCGGAGAGTTTGTACCTCATAATGGGTTGTTTATTGGCATGTCTGATTGAGTATTTATTATAGTGGTTTTTAACCTATGTTTTCAATAAGTTTTTGATTTCTTTTAGGATGTTACTTTTGAGGATTTTATGAGTTATGTTTGGAACAGGGTATTAATCATGATTTTCTTTAGGTTTCTAGTTGGTTTTTTAAGGATCAAGAATAAGTTAGAGTCCACTGATTTCCATTCGGGATGTTTCTATATTATTTTTTAGTTTTTCTATGGAATATATAGTCAAACATCTCATAGGGCTTCCAACTCATGATGTGTCCATTGGTCCATTTTTTAATATATTTAAGCTCATTAATTGACAACTTGGGTGCATTAGCCTAGTCCTTAGTATGGTTTCTCCATTGCCCTATTCCCTTGGGGACTATGGGATCCATGACTATTGGGTTATCTATGTGTTGGATAATTGAGATCTATTTATGGATATTTTGATGGATGTTGAGATCCATAGATCTAAGAGAGGCATCATTCGTTGTTGGATTAATCATGTTTTATGATGCATGTTTAGATTCTTGGATGGTGAAGTTGTGGTTTTATTTTCCCACATTTTTTTGACCATTGGTCATGATGTTTGAGGTACATTATGATTAGGACCATGGTTTGAGAAGAATACAGGAAGGATATCATGGATCATGCATTTTCCTTGACCTTAGATTTGTTTCTCTCTATAATTGGATGGATATGTTTAGATAATATTAGGTAGAAAATGGATGATATGGATGAGTTCATCCACCCATTAGTTGTGTGTGCATCCTAGCTAGAGTGCTTCAAGAACATGAATATTTAGAAACTCATATAGTGTAATTTTTGTGCAATTGATTCAATTGTTATACTAGGGATATAGATGAAATTTGATAAAATATTATTTTATCACGCCCTTTTTTTGGGTCTATTGTTGGTGAAAGATTTAATATGTCAAACCTTTTGGACTGACATGTTCTCTAATTTTTTTGACCTAGATGTTCCTTTCACCAATTCAAATCTTTCTATTAGTGATACATATCCCAATAGGTTAACTTGTTTGTGTGGATTTAATTATTATTATGTGGAGTTTGGAATTTCTACCTAGTGCATTTAGATTCCATACAGATGCTTTTAAAACATGAAGGGCGCACCTGTTGTCGAGTGATTGGGTGTGTAGCATGTTACAAATCCATTGGTGTGTAATGTATTGAGAAGAGATTAAACACTGGTGTTATAATATTATCCACTGTTTTATAATTATATTCTTTCTTAATCCATTTGTTCTCATGTGGTCGTTCCTTTAATATAAGTAGTTATTAGTTGTTGGATAGGATTATAATATCGCATGTGCATACACGTGTTATAATAAGATATCATAGGTTCTCCATTGGGGGTTTCCTACTGTGATATATTTCACACCCCTGGTATATTCACATCATTGTTTAGGAAGGAATGATGTTATATTCCAGTTTGGGGAATAGGTTTCTTGATGGATGAGGCTAAATATAAGTTCCTTTTAATTGATAGGATCCATTTATGTTATGTCTCTTGATTGGGATGGTGCATCTCAAATCTCAAGGAGACTGTGTATATTTTTTTCCTCAGTGTTGGCAGTAGATGCTGATATATTTTAATTTATATTTCATTTTTTTGTTTATTTTTTCAACCAAGTGGTTGAAATTCATGTGTATGATTTTCTTTTTTTAGATTATTTTTGATTTTATTCTACATTTCAATTATTCTACTACACTTATATTTTACTTATTTATTATGTGGACTCTATTTTTTGTCCAAGTGTATGAGTTTGTTAATTTTTTTATTATTCAATTCGAATGCGGGGGTATCATCTCTATAATGCATCCTTTATACCCATGCTACTAGTTGGAAGCCACTAATGTGTGTGGGGATGTTCATTTATGGCCTTCTGGCTAGCCCTATCTGGTGAAATGTAAGGCCAACATAGGCCAGATCATGACAAAACACTCTCAGAGCTACTCATTTATATTATTTATGGAGTTGGATGATTGGTGGTACAAGATTGTGTTGAAAATTTTGGTGGATAAATAACGAGTGTGTTGCATGTAACTTTTCAAATAAGAAGTCCATGTTTCTATAGCATGGGATTATTGTTTGAGTATTTTATATTTTTTCCCATTATTTCATAATGTTTAATTAAAATGGGTTTGGGGATTAGTTATTTATTCTGTTTTTAGATCTTGAATAGTGCGAAAGAGTCCAACATCAATGAATCATTTAATGATTGTTGGAATTACATGAAATATGCGTGTTTGAGGTGTTGTCACTAATGAAAGAGTTTATTATGTTTAATGTGTGACAAACTACTCATAGTGTGTTTTCTTATATAAGTATATTGTTTAACTATAATACACTAAAAATAATTAGATATTGGAATCAAATTGTAGTTAAAGTGTATTATGTTGGGATATGATCACCCGGGAAGGTGATCAGATTACATTGTAAGGGGATTCACGAAAACCCTTGTGAATTGGTTGTGGGATCAGAGTGCCCTTTTGTTGGATTGATGAGGTAAAATTTTATTGAGTTGCACTATGATTATATTCTCTCTGTATGCATTGACTCGGTTCACTCTTCAAATGGTTTTTTATTATTATATGGTCTTATTTAGCTAACATTTAATTCGGATGAGTGTAGCCTCTATATTTTTGAGTGTGAATCCTATCTATAGTGGATTCAAGATCACGAGGTGTTGAGACACTCACATAGTGGGGTTTCATTACCATGTATGTTTTTACTGTCTTGGGATCATGGATATTATGCACTTTTAAATTATGGGATCGATACCTCCTTGTTGTCTCCATTTATGGTACCCATTTTTTTCTATACGATATTTGGGACTAGCATATTATCTTATTGGGTAAACCTATATATTCATGTCTCCAATTTAGATAATACTATCGGATGCATAGATCACTATATATGGACTTTTTCCACTGGGGTTCTATATATATTCCATGGGGTCTAGTATTTGTGGTTGTTGAAATTATAAATCTTGGATAGACTATATAGATTTGGAGAATGCATATACTATCATGTGTCTAAGTGATAAGCATGTTTTAAATCTGATAGTGTGGGTTATATTTGGGTAGATTTACCTTAGGTGTCAAAATAGACCCCACAGTTGGATGTCCCACTTTTTCTTTATTTCCCCCATTTTTTATTTAGTCTCACCATTTAATCAATATGTTATTAATTTTTTTTATAGGTTTCACATATCATGTGTTTAGTCCCATTTTATGAAATAAGATTATAGTTTCATTATTGACGGTTCCCTATTGAAATTTATTTATTACCCGTAATATTTGCATCATGGTTTGTGTGAAAAAATAATATATTTTTTAGGTTGAATCATAGATTTCATGATGGATGGGTATTATTCCCATTGTTTATTGATCGTGTAATGATGATCATGTGGATTCTAAGGATCAAGAGGGTATAGGTTGATCATTAAGAAAATAAGAATACGGTTTATTTTGGTGTTGGTAATACACCCTTATGTATTTTATTTTCTATTTTATTACTTTTTAAATGTTCAAAACCAAGTTCCTATCTATGTTATGTGTTTTTTTCATATTTAATTATCTCTAAAAATATTAATTACATTTTATATTTATAATATGATTTAGTTTTAGTTATTTATTATGTGTAATCTAATCATTACCCCTGTATTTATGTCTATATATTTTCACAAGTGGTCACATAGAAATAAGTGTTTATAAAGATCCCACTATAATTTTAAACCCTCACCTATTTTCATTATCCTCTTGAATATAGGGAGGTGTGATTGGAACCATGTAGTGACATTGACTAGGTGACATGCCATGTCGAACAGGGTCTTAATGTGTGCCCATTTGTTTCTATCACTGAAGTAATGAGTTGTCATAATGGTTCTTCATTAGTGGGGATATTGAGGCATTCTATCACCATGAAATTTGTAGTATAGAGGGTTCCTAGTGTATTAATACTGGGTTAATTTGAGTACTCCATGTATAGTTGATGGATTATGAGGTATGGTTTGGTTTTACTATTATCCTTGCTTGTTTTGGTTTCCATGTTAAATATTATTGTGGATGCATGTTTGGGAACATATAGTTTTGGATAGATTATCTAGCTGAGGGTGGTCATGTGATTGATCTTGGAATTTTAGAGATTAATTTTATGGAGTGGAGTGATAACGGTGATCCTGTTTGTTTGAACAAACCTCCTTCAAGAGCATGGCATGTGGTTTTAAGCACATTATCCTTGATTTGAAAGGACTCGACCCGTGTAGGTTTGAGTCATGTTGATCGTTCATGAGTTGACTGAGGAAATCCATTATTTAGGGGATCACTCTATGATATTTTATGTTGTTAGACTCATTTTAAGAATTTTTAATCTTTTGTTTGTGGGGTTTTAGTAGACACTATATTGTGATAGTTTTTCCCATTCCTATCAAAAATGGTTAATTAAAAAATTAGTGTGGGTTTTGTATTTAATTGTTTGGGTAATGGGGTGAAAATAAGGATACTCCTATGGTGGGGAACATTATATCATTCATTGGTGAATGTACATATTATAAGGATATAGTTTTCGACACTGTAATACTTGTTGTTCCATAGTCGATGTTGTTATTGTTTTAACAATTCTTAGGGGATATCATTATTTTTTATTGATGATCGAGGGTTCTTGGTAGTTGTATGTTTTTGGGGAATGGTGATTATGATGATCTGCTTCATCGTGAGTTGTAAATATTAGAGGATATGTGAACCTTTTTGTTCCAGGGATTTCTCTATTGTAAAATGAAAAATTTATTATATAACATGGCCATGGATAATTTTTCAAACCTCTCTATTGGTCCCAGAATAGGGTTTTCTATAATAGGACATGAGTTTGGTGGAAATCAAAGAAATTTTAATTTTCAGAAAATATTAAATATTTCATTAATTTAATATTAGTATATTAGTTCTTGTTTATTCCATGATATCCTTAAATTGTATCATCATATTGAAATTCTAACTCCATTGATGAGTCTAAAACAAGGGGTTTTCCAAGGAAATTCAACACATTCCATTGGGTTTTAGGTAAGCACTCATGATATTTTTCTTTTTCTTTTTATTTTTTCATCCCATTCATTTTTAACTTGTTAATTTATCTTATCCACTTGGGAATGTCTCATAAAGCACCATCATATTCAGAAATTTTTTTCATTAGCTGAGAGAGGTAGATTGAGAGAATGGGGAGAGAAGAAAAGTTTGTGGAGGAGGAGGCACGAAGGAGATCATCTGGTGGAATATTGAGACTCAATTTTTTTTGCAAGGATGCAATGTTAATAATATGCAGTATCGACCCTCAGGTAGGTCGATTTTATTTTTTTAAACATAAATATATATAATTTATGTATTTTTAAATTTTTAGTCCTTTATTTCATTATGGGGGCCCCAATGGGTCTTATATTTGGATTTTGGGGAGAAATCATTCATTTATGGACGTTTTAGAGGAAATCCATTTGAGAAAACCCATGAAAATGGTGTGTGGTTAATAGATCACACATCAAGTGATCATCCTATCTAATGAATATGTGTTTTTATGAATATAAATTTTGTATAATGGGTTAAAATCATGTATTGGAGTCTCGAGGCATGCCGAGGGAACATGGTTGTGTATGGTACATTGCTATATCAAATAAAAGATAAATGGAATTTGGACAAGTACCATACATAGCAGCACCCATTTTTGAGATAGGTTTCTAGGTACATTTTCTAGGACCTCATGTGGGATACACTGGATGTATGGGGCATGATACACCATTCACTCCAGCAATGTACATGGTGAGTAAGGGTTGGGGTACACTATAAGGTACCCGTGTGGGGGTTCACACAATTTATGAGGACTACAAAAAATGTGCCTTTGAAAATTAAATACATATTTTATTTTGGAACACAGATATATAATATCATTAGGGTCACAAAACGTGTACCCCTACGTGTAGGTCATGTGATTTTCCTCTATTCATCTGATTTTTTCCTTCATGTGTCAGAATGAGAATTGTGAGGATCGAAATATGATTGTTTTAAATGTATATCATGATAGTGGAATACTATTAGGGTTTAGAGGTTTTCAAGATGGTGTATTGGATGATAGAGTTTTGGTATGATAATTTTCGTGAGGTCAAGTTTAAGAATCCTCTTATGGGTTGGGTTGTGAGTTCGGAGATCTTAGTGAGGTTTGTAAGCTTGATGATCATCTGTGCTCATGTGTTTCATAGAAATATATTTCAGGTTATTTTGATGGATTATAGAAAGAATTATATAGTAGTATATCTATTAAATTATTATTTATATTGGCAAGATGGAAGTTCTTAATTGAGGATAGATTTATTGAGGTCAAGATTGTATAAGTTATGATTAGAGATGTTGGATTGGTCAAGTTTAGTTAATTTCAATGGACTGTGATTTCAAATGGTAGTTATTGAAAGGATGTTGTCAAGAGTCCGAGTGACTCTTGTTGATTTCCTTCATAGATGGATTTTGGTCATGTGATTAGTTTTTTTACAAAGATGGATGTTAATAATTTTTTATTGGAATGGTGTTCTATGGATTCACATGGGATGAGTTGGTACAAATAGTTGGATTGTATTTCAATAAGCAGGAATAATGTTTTCTTGTAGTTGTATTTTCCTTGAGGGTTATCTTATTCCAAGTATCTCTGTTAGATTATTTTTGAGGTGATGAAAAAGGATAATTATAAATACACTGGTTGGCGTTCTTTGTTATTGGATTCTTATTGGGTGTATTATAGACTAAAGATCAGTTGGAGTCCATTGGGAGATGTTTTGGATAGTTATGAGTCAATTATTTTCCATCTTTTTGATGAGCTAGATGAACTCACCCTCAGGTGTCCTACTATTTCTATGTCATTTGTGAAATTTCTTGATCTATTAATGAACATGGACTGAGATCATGGGTTCCCAAGATAGTCCCTAGTAGGATGTCACCTATGTGGTGAAACCCTAAGGACTGGTAGAGCATTGTTTTTTTGGTTTTCCAATAATGTGTATATATATGATCATATGGTAGCTTTTTTTATGTTCAAATATAGGGTTCTAAGAGGGGCCCCATGTTTTGTGTGCAGAGAGTGGATCAGTGCTGCTAGTTATTATATTTTAACTATGGAGTTGAGTTTGTATCATCCCATGGTTGTTTTCACATTATTCATGATATTTTTGGTAGTTTTACTTGAGGTGAATAGTTTTAGGAGGATACCCTTGGGTTTCATGGATTAGGGGTTGGACTTGAGTGTTTATATTATTTACTCCATAGTTGTTTGGTTATTGATAATAGTTCAGTAGCTAATGAATGATCTAGATGATTGAAACATTTATTTAGTTTAGTGTGCACCCTAGTAATAATGGATTCAGGCTCATGACATTTCCAGGAAATCATGAAGAGGATTTTGTAAAAGGAATATGTTTTATTCCTAGGAATAATGGTTTTTTCACACATGAAATATATATTGGATAACACTTTTTTGTTTATATATCTTTTGTATGAATAATTATATGTGTCCTTATATACTAATTGTTTATCTATTTGGGTTGACCTAGTTGTTCATATAACAAGTCCAAATCATTCTATTGAATTCATATAGCCCAGTATATTAGATTTTTTATTTGGATACTTGTGGTTATTCACTAGGGCCCATAATTCATTCATGTTGTTTTTAATGTCCTGTTGATCATGTATAGACATGGAGGTCCCACCAGTTTTCATGTTAGTATGTGGGATGCATGCTGTAAATCAACATCTGTAGCCCAGAGTGGGTGTAGATATACCTGGGGTGTCAGACATGATGGGGTGGTCAGCTATTTTCTTTATTTTCTCTTTTTTATGTATTTAATCATTTTAGGCCATATTTTACAGATTATTGGCTAGCCTTTTCATATCATATGCACATGCACTTTTTTATAGTATATTATTGGTTCTACATTGGCGTTGTTCGACTGGAATTTATTTCTCATACCCTATATGTGTACGTAAGTATACATGAAAACCTAATGTCGGATTTCATGATACAGAATAGGTTGTGTGATTGATGGGGTAGAGGTGTAGTGTTACTTGAACGAGTAGAAGCAATATTTATGAGACTCATGGTAAATTTGGTGGAGATGGAGAATTAGGGAGAATATGTATGTGATTTTCCTTAATTTTGTGGCTAAATCCTGATGTATCTTATTTTCAGTTTCATTATTTTATATATGTGGATAGACTAATTGGAGAACATTTTGGTATTATTTCCATTCCTAATATTTATTATGTCAATAAGAAATATTTCATTTATTATATCATGATTTTGTTTCATTTATTTATTGTTATTCTTCTAATATTTACCCATATGTATGTGTTTGGTTTTTTTAATATTATTGCACTCTCACCAGGTGTTATAGTCTCTCCACTGTATCTTTCAGACCCTCATATCTAGTTTAAAAGCTCTATAATACATGGAGGTGTGTATAAGGACTTAGGTAAAGCCTGATTGTGCAACGTGTTAGGTTTACAGGTGATATTTTGTTAAAAAACACATCTTAAGCACCTTCACTTCATCAAAACTATCACTTAACCACCACATCACCAAATCACCACAACTGCAACAACATCACAACCAACACGCAACCAAATCATGATCAAATAATAACATGATTTTATTGAGATTCTTTATAGTTAAAAACAAGAAATAACCTTTATATGTCATAGCCCAATGATATGTGAGAATATCATAAACATAAGAAATTATATCCCTTAAAATGGTTCAAATGTTGTAATCATGATCCACTATATGATGTATATATAGAAATGCACTACACTAAACATGAAGAGATTATAGATTGTGTACATATATAAATGAACATCACAAATATAAAACTTTATTACCCATAAATAATATACCTGATATATCCTATATCCATTATAAACAATGTGTAGTTGCATTCAGCCATAATCCATTATTTCCACTATAATTATACATAATTATAAAATTCATTACATTCATCATGTATAGTATCATTTGATCACTCAAAAATAATAAAAAAATGGAAATCAACCAAAAAATAAAATATAGAGTCACATGTAATAATAATAAACAATGCAACTTTGTAGGGAATCATAATGAAACAAACCAATAATGTTTTCTAATAAAACAACCCTACAAATCATGATCAACACAACATACAATATATCACTGTCAATAATTAATACAATCTGCATGATAAACTCTTATCTTACAAAACATTTATTTAGTAACATTATTCTAATTAATTATTATGATTATTAAACCTCTCCACTCAAATAAGATAACTTGGGAATAATTATTACCTAACCATACACCAACAAATATCACCCCATAAAGAATATTTTATCAATTATCAATAGCTACACAACACCACGAATCCATCATCATAGTGATAATATCCCTTTACTGTCATACCTCTGACTTACCCCCCCCCCCCCCCCCCACAAAACAAACACATTACAAACAATGCACAATAACCCAAAATCCAGGTAGGTGAGTTATTCCAAGATGGTACAACGAATCCCTCACTATACAGATAACTTCTCTCTATTGACCGAATACCTAATGAATTTACCCTATGCAAGGAATATTCTATCAAGGTGGAAACAACTCTCAAAATACTAAAACAACACACCTAACTCACGTAAATATCATATCCAGCCATTGGTTAAACTAATTTTCAAAAAATAATAATTTTTAACATCATATTTATAAACCATACTACAATATATTTTAGGAAGTCACCCCTTAATATGATAATAACCCAATTTAGTGATATTTTCAACTATATAAAAACTTAAATTACTTTACTTAAAACATTTCTAGATTTAAATAATAGTAATTCCATATAAACTACAAGTTATTCAGTATTTATATTCCTTCAATTTTTATTAATTATATTTCTATTTTTACTATTTATTATAATCTGTATAACAATTCCCATTTACAGACATATTTTTAGCATAGAATTATCAAAATAATGTATAATTACAGACAATTTTTAAAATATAATATCACTTAATTATTAAAACATCCTAAATACAATATATAATTTATAAAAACATTACAGCAATGAATAAAATTTATCTTTCCATAGTCTTCATTGTCTTTCCATATTACCTTTCTTTATTAAATGTCAAAAATATTTCCCCATTATTCATGGATTTTAATATCATAATATTCTATAAATATTATAATATCATATTATAATAAATATAAACTATTCTAACAAAATAATTAAATGAATTGTTGGCATATAATTTTAGAAATCATAATAAAAAGGTGTAAAAAATCCGAGAAATGTATAATTAATAACCATAAAATAAACCCTTCCCAAAAAATTCAAAAACTCCAATCTCACAGTAATAGTTAGATAATAACAAGATTAAGAAAATAACACCCCTCCCCTCAACCAAACCATCTACACATATAACAATAAAATAATAGGAATATACAATGATAGAATAAGTCACTATAATTTAGAAAATATGTTACGTGTCAATGTTTTATGTAATATACATATTATTGGATTATTACGTACAATAGAAGGGTTTCACCAAGGAGAATGATGTTAATTTCAATATTTATTTAAAGTGATAAATATTGACGATCAGTAGTATCAATTTATTTGAATGGATAATAAATGAATTATATGGGTATTAATAAGCTCACAAAGAAGGATTCATAACATATAAATAAATATATATTCAAATCTATATAAAAAGGGTATTAATGTATTCTACAATTATTATGTTAAACAATTGCGTTTCAATTGAACCATAACCATGCACTAATGAATCAGTTGACATATTCCTCAAATATGCATCATATCAATCCAAAAAAAACAATCCACTAACACCGATCTTAATATCCTCCCTAATATTCCTTTGTAGACAAATAATAAATGAAATTAAAATAAATGATAAATTCACCTCATTTCGAAGGAGAAACACCAATCACAGATAGTGATCCATGGGCTATGAAAGTAGTATCCTATGGTAAAAAAATGTATCCCCATTGTTATCTTGGTGATCACCTGAAAAAATGGAATAATGAGAGAAATAAAAGTGAATTTCTTTAAATAAATCTATTTTACTTCTACCACTGTGTGGAGACATTAAAAATGGATTTCTATCCCTTAGTTAATCCCATATATGATCGTCATGGAAACCAAATTGAATTTACCCAACTCTATATAAACAGTCATTTTTAACACATTAAAATTTGTTTTACTTCAACCATGACATGGTCCCCCTCCTGATTTCATATATAAATTTCCTCTCCATCGGATAACATGATCCCTAATATAATACTATTCTTATCAAACCTAAGGAAATAGCCACAAAAAATCCATCAATTTTCCACTCAATGTATAATAATCCTAGAAATTTCATTAATGAAAGAAACATCTCTTTATTACCATGGGTGTATTATATTCTATGTTAAACCACATCTAGCCTCCACATCTCCCACCATGGTGTAGTGGAACTACCTTAACCATTTAAGCTCAATAAACCATATAATGACCCATTAATTCCATAAATTTTTATAAAAATAATTTTGGCATTATTAGAAGTCTGCAAAAACTGATGGTGCTTGATTTTGAGGCCCAGAGTGCTCGAAATGGATTTTTGATATTTTTTTAAGGAAAATTCAGTAAATGCATGAATGGAATTATCTATCTTATTAAGTGGTGCTCGGATTTAAAATTTTAGGGTACCATTGAATCTGCATTTCCATGATTCCTTTAAGAGAGGTTTATCTTCCACCACAATATGTCAGGTGAAAAAGATCATTTTTGTGACTTTAAAAGAAAAAATTCAATAACATAAAATTGTTATTTTATTATCCTACCTCCTTTTGAGAAGTGGTGGTTAGACTAATGGGGTGTCAAACCATTAAATGGATTCACTCTTTATTTTTGTAACCACACCGATGGGAATTATAGTGTTCATCAATTAAATTCATATTAATGAACCTTGGTAATTCATTCGATGTGTTACTCACACTTCCCCACTATTTATGTCGAGCTCAGGATGGGGTTTTTTGCATGGCTTCATCAAGTGAGGAACCTCTAGAAATGTACTACAGAATCTTCCATCGATGAGGAATGGAATCATGGACAGCAAAGATCCAGGATCGACAAATGTCGGTGGCATCATCAAGCGGGGACTCTTCTCCCTCCATGACGGTGACATAACCTCCATTAATAAGGTAAAGGATATTGATCATTAATTCAAGTGAATTATTTTTCTTTTCCTCAATCTTGAAAACGTGATGAACACGGATCAACCAAAACATGTTGATCCGTGATTTTTACAGAATATCATGATTTTGTTGGGTATTTTTTTGAACGAGGTTTTATTATTCCTTCGATAATAGGTTACAACACCCCACTTTGATATAATTAAAACACAGAGGTCATGAGCTAAACGAACAGGGCCCCGAGCTTACACCCATAGCCTATGGAATAAGCCATGGGCCCGGGTGACCACGTGGGGCACACTCCCCCTTCTCAAATGGAAAAGTCGTTCGTGCTGAGTAACTGGTGGTGACACGTGGAACTGCCTAGGCTGCCAGTGGGACCTATGGGGTGCGAGTCCCCTTCATCGTGGATTCAAATCCCTGGCCACCACTCATGGCACAAGACGACACACCTCTCTCCGCCAATGTGGCGGGCCATGATTCATCCATCCCCTTCGGTCCTCCGTGGCGCTGCCCTTACACCACGGCCGATAGATGTGGGCCACCACCCTCGTCTACTGGCCCCAGTTTCTAGCAACTCCACTTCTTATTTGGGCCTCCAACAACTCTCTGGGGTGCCTTTTTCACTACTGCCTATGCCAACGGGCCTCCTGAGATATTGTCCTTGCTACGTGCCTCCCGGTTTCACGGTTCTGTCAAGTTGAGAAATCCCCCCTGAAGAATGCAATGATAAATCTAGTGGCAGATGGTCAGGGCATTGATTGTTTGGCCCACACCCATCATGTTAGTATCGTAACATGGGTGAGATTAATTCTTCTTCAAACAAATAGAATTAATCAAGACAAAACACATAGAATTAATCAAGACAAAATCCACTACCTCGTAAATGGAGGTGAAATCACGGTTGTGGAGGGAGAATAATCTGATCATGATGAATCCATCGGCGTTCCCCAATATCGAATTGTTGCAGTACAAGATTCCATTCTTCTTCAGTGGATGATTTCATGATACATTAAAAGAGGTTCCTCACATGATTAAGTCATGTAAATAACCCCAACCTGAGGTCAATTTAAATATATGGGAAGGGCGAGTAATGCATCAAAAAAATTTAGGAGATTCATTAATGAGTTTCTAATTAATGAACCTGTTAATTACCAATGGTGTGGTAACTCAACAGATTATTCAATCCATTAAATGGATTGAAAACCCATTGGTCCCAACACTACTTCTCAACAGGAGGCATGATAATAAAATGACAATTTTTATGTTATTTTATTATTTCATTAAATGTCGCAAAAACTAGATTTTTTACCCAACCTAATAAGGTTGATGTTAATCCTCCCTTATATGACTCATGGCGCTGCTGATTCAATAGATCCCTATGTTTTTTAATCCAATAACCATTTCAAAACATACAAAATACCCCCCACATATTTGCTGAAAATACATTAAAAATGTTTAAAATTCTGGTTCAGGTACACCGTGCCTCGGAATCAAGCACCGTCAATTTTCTCATACTCATAATAATCCCAAATAATTTATAAAAAAATTATATAGAATTTATGAGTCATTAAATTCTCCCCAACTTAGGGATTTTGTCTCAAAAATCAACAATAAAACTAGGAGAACAAATGGGGGTCTTGAGCACGCATTTGAGCCTCCCTCTCCTAGGTTCTCTTTTGGATATTCTTATGCTACCACCAAACATGAACCAGAGGAATCGACCACCCATAGAGGATCTACTCATGTCGATCCTTTATCTCCACTGGGAACTCAGAAATTGTCTCCCCATCGTCAATGTCTAGCTCACCCCCCTCGACAACGTGCGATGGATCATGCACGTACCTCCTCATCTCTAACATATGGAAAATAGTATGCACCATGTGCATCTTTGGGAGAAGTGTTAGAGGGTACACCACCTCACCTACTCTTTTGAGGATCTAGATAGGTTCGATTAACCTCGGAGATAGCTTACCTCCCCTTCCAAACCTCTGTAAATCTCATTGGGGTGAAACACATAGGAATACATGGTCTCATTCATCGAAATACAATGGTCTATGTATCTTGTTGGCATAAAAATTCTACCAGATCTATGCATTCTTCATCCTCTAATGGATGATCTGCACCTTTTCTATAGTATCCTGTAACAACTCTAGACCAATAAGTACTAACTCCCCTTGGTTTGTCCAGTATTGAGGTGATTTCAAAGGTCTCCCATATAGGGCCCCAAACTGAGCCATGCTAATGGTTGAGTTATAGCTATGGTTTTTTTCAAACTCCCCTAGTAGTAGGTGGTCCTCCCTACTATTTCCAAAATTAAAGAGACAAGAACAAAACATGTCTTCTAGTGTTTGTATGGTCCCCTCCGTTTGACCATATGTCTGAGGATTAAAGGTGGTGCTCAAGCGTAGCTGAGCCCCAAACGCCTCCTATAATCCCTTCCACAAGTATGATGTAAAATGAACTTATCAATATGAGATAATCGCCGATGGAACACCATGAAGCTGTACAATCTCTTGCATGTAGAGGTGTCTCATGACCTATACCGATCCCTTCTCTATGATGGGTTGAAAGTGGGCTGACATTGGGACTCAGTCAATGATCACCCAGATGGAATCGTGGCCACTTGATGTATGTCATATCCATATCATGAGGTTCATGTAGATACCAACCCTCTTCTACTCTAGTACCTCAAGTGGCAGCGCTATTCATGCTAAAACCTATTTCTTAGACTTCACTTGCTGAAGAGTGAGGCATCGTGATACGAACTCTTCAACTGATTTCTTCATCTCTAGAAACCAGTACTAATATCGGAGGTCCTAGTGAATCTTCCCTAATCCCGTATGTACCACAAAAATGGTGTGTGGAACTCCCTCAACACCTCCTCTGAGAGAATCACTGGTACCATGTTGCATCCTTTAAAAAGAATGACATCCTCTCCACCATCAAAAAATTCGTTATGAGGCTATCTTGAGGATATCTAAGCATGTTAGGAATCAGAGTCAACATCCCCATGCTAAGCCTCCAGAACTTGCTAATGATGTGGTGGAGTGATAGTCATAGAATGGAGGTATGTTGGTCTATCTCTATCCACAAAGGATATCTGCAACGTGGCTAGCTAATTTGTCACCTCACTCAAAAACTGTAGACCAGACCTCATGCTGATTGTGTCTGTTACTACATTACCCTTCCCAAGAGTGTAGAATATTTGAAATTTATACTCCTGAAAGAACTATATCCATCACCACTATCTATTTTTCAAGTCCTTCTTTGAGAAGATATACCTGAGACTATTTTGATCAGAGTAAATAGTAAACTATTCACCCATCATGTAGTGCCGCCACATCTTTATCACAAAGACCAATGTTGATAACTCCAGGTCATGGGTAGTGTAGTTCTACTCATGTTGTCTCAACTACTATGATCCATAGGTGATCACTTCTTGCACCTATATCAAAACACAACCTAGATTGGTCCTTGATGTGTCACAGTAGACTACATAACTGATGCCCTCTTCTGGTAGCCTCAAGATGGGGGAACTTGGTAGTCTCTACCTCCAGTCCTCAAAACACTATTTTCATCTCCCCATACACACAAAGGTCTATCCCTTCTTTTTCATAAATGATATGGGAGTCATAACGATGTAAAATTAAAGTAAAAATCTTCAGTAGTACTCATCAAAGTCATTGGAAACATCTCAACTCATTCAAACTCCTGGGTAGCTCCCGAAAAATAACTTCCTCTATATTATTTGAATCCAATGCAAATCCATCCTCTGAGATAATGTGCCCCAGGAAGTGAACTTACTGTATCCCGAACTGGCACTTCGATAGCATTCCATAAATATGGGGCTCTCAGAGTGTATTCATAACTATTTGTAGGTTCATGGAATGCTCTTCCTCTGATGTCGAGTATATCAAGTTGTTGTCAGTGAAGACAACCACAAAGCTATCCAGATAAGGTTGGATGATCCTATTAATGAACCCCATGAACACTGTCAAATCATTTTTCATGCCAAAGGGGATCACCAGGAACTCGTAATGGCCATACCAACATCTAATGGTTGTCTTTGGTACATCCTCATCCTATACCCTAAGCTAGTGATAGCCTGGTCTGAGATCTATCTTGGAAAACCTTTGATATGGTTGAAGAGATAATCAATCCTCAAGAGTGGATAATTGTTCCTCATGGTCACCTAGTTATGGCACCAATAATCCACACAAATCCTCAGACACCCATCTTCATTATTGGCAAACAAAATCATGGATGACCATGGAGAAAGACGAGTCCTTATGAACCCCTACTTCTACAAGTCCTCCAACTGTACCTGTAACTCACGAAGTTCTGTGGGGTCCATCCAATATTATGGAGTAGAAATTAGTGTCGTCCCAGTGTATAGGTCAATATATAGGTCTACCTCTCATTGATGAGGTAGTATTAGAACATCATCAAGGATGACAACATCATACTTGTCCACCACTACCTAATAACATGGACTCTCCATGTCAACAGCTCCGAGGGTAAGGCTATACAATCGATGAGTGATTGATTGCACCCTCCTTTGAGAGATTCCATCCTATACTGCAATGGATTCCTTTTCACCGGTAAAGAAAAAAATGATGTCATACACATAGACACACCACACTTTTCCCGTAAAACAGTCAATCAGATTATGGACTATGGATAACCAGTCCATATCTAAGATGACATCGTAAAGCCTCAGTCTTGCTACTAGGAGATCCCAGCTGACACTCTCACTTATTAGTGTGATCTCACACTATCTTCACCAGTTGGTAATATTCAAATATTCTCTTGTAGGAGTATTTAATATTAAGGATCAAACAAACAACTCTGTCAGAATCTTGGAGCTCTGAAAGAGTACTGTGGAAATACAAGAGTGACCAGCACCTATGTCAACAAGAACTTTAGATAGGGAAGATAATATATAGATAATAACTCTAATCATATCTAGATCATTGTGTTCATAGTCCTCTACTGACTAAAGTAGATATTTCCCCTATCCACCAGCTCCCTGTGGTTAGGGTGGACCACCTGGGGGTGGTGGTGGTAGATCCTCAAACTTTCTTCAACCACATGTTGCAAGAACTGTTCCAATTCCATGTCCTCCACCCTATGGACCCCATATCTTGAACCTTGGACACTACCTCAATGGTCCCTTGGTCATTTTCTGATTGTTTATGTGGGGATTCAAACAATCGTGACCTATGTGTCACTGTCTGTCGCAAGAGTAACAGGCTTTAGTCCTCAGAAGTCCTCCTCTGCCTCGTGATCTCTAAACATCCAACCCTACATCCTGGGTTTGTTGACTAAAAGGTTTGGACCACTTAGACCAATATTCCATCTACCTACAGCCTATTGTAGATGACTCGGCTACCTATCATCTGGCGGTGGATCTCACCATCAGTTCCTGCTCAGCTAAGTATCTCTCCCCCAATAATGCTCACTCGTGCACTATAGCCTATGTCGGGATATTGAATGATATCATTGACACTATAATATCATTCCAGAGACCATGCTCAATGGTTTGTGCCCTGAAAAAATGGGCCACGTACCATGTCGGTGGAGTAGCGTGGGAGGTCAGGGAATCTCACCACGTACTGGGCCACATATAGTCTACCTTGCAGTAAGTGCATCATCTCTTAGATACACACTGAGTATAAAGTCACTTGTATGAACTCCACCCTGTAGAGGGTCTCAAATTCCATCTAGTAGAGCATCGCCTCCTCATGAATCTAGATATTCAGACTCCAATATCTCCCTGATGTTCACTGGAAGAGGATAGCAGCTAGAATTACCATATGGTCGGATGGCATCTCAACTTAGAAAAAAACACATACCACAGCCCACAACATATCTTCAGCTGCCTAGGGATCTATCTCACCTCGACAACATGGTGGCCTCTATATCTAGAAATTGTGAAACACTCTTAGTCGGCATGCACGGTCTGCTTGTCAGGCTAGTGAAAACTACTTCCCTATGAGTGGTAGTGCTGCTGGTACACCACCCGAAGGTTCCAACATATTAAAAGGGCCCTATACCAAAGTCTCATCACTCAGGGGGAAATCATCGTGTACTCACTATGGAATCCTAGATATCTTTCTACAGGGAAACATCCTAAAATGAAACAGGTTCCCCACATTCAATAATTTTTACTTGGTGAGCTGACTCCAAAGAGATCAAAAGTAAAGAACAGTTCCAAAACACAAGAAATATGTGTTTTCTTGCATCTAGTCAGAAATCAAAATTCATGGTCCTAGTGTATGGATTCACCATCCACGACACCAACACTGGACTCCAAGAACAGAAAAGCACATTCAAATTACTTAAAACTATTACTCCATTGTAAATAATTAGCTCAAACTAGGTAAAACATTACTATGGATTTAAATATGTTTAGTGGTAATGATCGATCATCTTATTCTTTCAATCGTTATGATATAGATCCAATTTTCCGTTAAACCTATGAACACACTGACCAAGAACACGAAATGATGCAACCACGCAGAAAAATGGTATTATTAAAAGTGTGTAATAAAATTAAAGGGTCAGAAATACAAGCCCAACTAAAAGATACAACTAAAATTGAAAATAGTAATCCACTCCTGAGATCATCCACCAAGGATCTTACCTGAAGGGTTGGTACAACTCATCTCCAAAACTCTCTATGTCTGCATGTCACGTTCATGTACCGCCTGGTCCTAGATCCTATAGACTCAACCGAGCTACTCATCGTCTGCACAGGACACAACAAGTTGCGGGTGAATCCCATGCAGGGGTGAGTATAAAAATATATAGTAGGGACCCCAAGTCCCATGAAAGTCTCTCAGATTTCCACAAAGGAATCCACAAGGCATGATCTCAATCAAAAATAACAAAGTAAAAGACTCTACTTAAACTACGTATAATATAAGTACAAAAATTATAGATGATTGTTCATGAGTATATATAATCTTATTCTTTCAAATGGATCTACTGTTGATCCATATAGGATAGCTCGGTGCTGATCCACATAGAATCACCCGGTGCTAATATACACATGATCTCTTGGTTCTAATCCACACATGATCGCTAGTTGTTGATCCACACAGGACCACAATGTGTTGATCATCATTGGATCACTAGTTTCTGGTCCACACATGATCTTTATTCATTCTTCACATCCAATCCAGCCACTAGATTCTCGTACATAGTACACTTGATTCTGGGAGGATTCACACCTCAATCCATTGGTCGTACTTCCACTAGAACTATTTTCCATGAATAATTTACCCAATGATCCATAATGTCATAAAGGTTCCCCTACAATAGAAGATGAGTAATTTAGACACCCAGTTTGAGAGTTATTGGAATTTTAGTGTGGATGGCATGGTTGGATTCGGGTTCGATCCAACGCGGTCATACTCCAACTTTCTCAAAAACTCAAGTGGAGTATATCAAAAGGACAGTCTCATCCCATGGATTCCAAAAACATAGATTTGTCATCAAATAGTAATCTAATTTTCAATATATGGCCTTTTAAACAAAATTGTTCCCTAAATAGGTCCATGTCCAATCTGACAAAGTCAGACCAACCCGGTATAGCCCGAACAAGGTGGGCAGGGCCACGGCCGGCTTGACCCTCTAGGAAATAGACCGTCCTGGCCCGTTGAATAGGCGGGACCTGTACAAGGGGTCACATGGCCCCTCCTTCTATAATGGATCAAAGATCCATTCAGATCTTCAACTGACGACACCACATGGTGCCGACTTGCTGTTTGAGGGACCCACAGAGTGCGGGTCCCCCTTCGACGCAGCTTCAAACTTCTGGCCACCACCTGCGTTGCATGATGGCATACCACCCTTCCACAAACGTTGTCGCCCAAGAGTCGGCCGCCCCCTTTGGTCTTCCATGGTGCTTCCCTTCCACCATGGCTCGTGGCTGCCAGCTGCCACCCTCATAGGCCACCCACATCCACCAGTGCCAGTCAAGGGCACTGACACTTCTTTTTTAGGGATTTGGCGATGCTTCAGAGCTCCTTCTTCTCTCCCATCTATGACTATTGGCCTCCTGTAATGTCGTCTCACAGCGTGACCCTCAGATTCGTATTACCATCAAATTAAAAATTCAACCGCGAAAAACACTAAAAAAATATAAACGCCACCCGTACATTGACTATATTTTTCTCTTTTTCTAGTGCAGTTGATGTTAAGGCTCCCTTAAGCGAATCCCAGCTCTGTGGATTCAACAGTGCCCAAAGATTATTAGTCCAACCATCGGTACATTTGAAAGAAAATTCCTCCCACACATTTAATAAAAGTAAATTTAAAAAAAATTCAAAATTCCATTCCAAGAACATCGGGCCTCCGAATCATGCACCATCAATTTTCACAGACTCATAATAATCCAAAATAATGTAAAAAAAATTATGGTATTTTCGGGTCTTTATAATATCTCAAAATTAGATATTTTCATCCCTGAAAGAAACAACAAAAAAATGGAAAAAATTGGGTTACTGAGAACATATTTCAGCCTCCCGCTTCCATATTCTATCATAGAGTTTTGTGTGATGTCAATGAACTCACACAAGTGGAATCAACCACCAATGAAGGACATGCTCCTGTCATTCCTCTATCTTCACCGGGAACTCTACAAATTTCACCCCATCATCAATTTCCTACTCACCCTAGTCGATTACTGGCTATGTATCACGCACATAACTCATACGCTATGACACATGGAAAACATTATGCACCCGATGCATTTGTGGGGGAAGACCTAGATGGTACCCCACCTCGCTTACTCTGTTGAGGGTATGGAAAGGTCTGACAAACCTCGAAGATGATGTGTTGCCCCAACCAAACCTATGTTATCCTCATTTGGGTGTGTCCCATGAGAAGACATGGCATCTTTCCTCAAACTCCAAGGGCCTCTATCCCCTATTGGTTGAAGGCTTTTTCCAGCTCTATGCAGTCTTCATCCTCACGTATATGATCAGCACCTTCTCCGTTGTCGCCTATACCAATAATGGACCCATAAGTGCAGACTCCCATGAGTCTATCAAGCACAGTGTTGATCCTCATGGTCCCCCATACACGGCCTCAAATGGAGCCATGCCAATGTTTGAGTGATAAATATTGTTGTAAGAGAACTTCAACATTGGAATGTGGTCCTCCCAACTATGGCAAAAAATTGAGGACACAAGCACGATGCATGTCCTTGAGTTTTTAAATGGTCTACTCCATTTGACCTTCTTTCTGAGGATGAAAGGCGGGGATCATGTATAGTTCATTCCCAAATACCTCCTTCAATCCCTTCCAAAAGTGAGATGTAAAATGAGCATTTCGGTCTGAAACGATAATCGATTGAACCCCATGAAGCCATATAATATCTTGTATGTAAGGATGTCCCAAGATCTCTACTGATCCCTACTCTCAGATGGGTAAGAAGTGGGACGACATGGTGAGTTTTTCAATGATTAACCAGATGGAATCATGGCCCCGGTACATACGTGGTAACCCCCTCATGAAGTCCATGGATATACCATCCAACTTCTACTTTAGCACCTCAAGTGGCTGAGTTAAGCCGGATGGTACATGATGCTCATCCTTCACAAGCTAAAAAGTGAGGAATCGTATACACTCTCTAGAATCCTTTCTGGTTGTCTACATAGAGGAAACCTAAAAATAAACACATGTTCCATGGTCAAAATGTCATACCTGTGGAGCTGACTCAAAATTGATCAAAAGTAAAATCATTTCCAAAAGAAACGCAATCAATGTTTTCCTACACCGAGTCGGAAATCAGAATTCAGGGTCCTGGTGTATGGATACGTTGACCACCGCGCCAACACTAGACTCCCCAAACTAAAAACCACACTCTAGAAACATTCACCGATTTCTCCATTGGAAAGATCAGAGTCCTAGTTCTTTAGTAGAACAGACTCCGCTAATACCAATTAAAATATTGTATATTACATACCAGACATATATTTGATGAATCTTCTTTGATGTTGGAATCCTTGGGATGATATGTTCCTTTTGAGATATTACACATGAGTTTTGTAAAATTTTGTATTATGGTTGGGTTGGATTTTACCTGAATCCTATTGGGTCATGGGCACTAAAATGCCTATAAATCTCAGACCGAGCTTCCAATTGACACTCCATCTATTGTATCAGAACCCTTATGAAATGACAGATCATTGGGTTACTTCTTCATTGGACATTGTTCTGGTTGAAGAATGATCGATGTCCTAAGGATCAGATCCTCCATGAATCACGTCTAATATGTATGAGAATCCAGTGGCCATGTTAGTCGTGAAGAATGAATAATGATCTGATTTGTTTATCACCGAGGAATCCTTTGTGGATCAGCACCTAGAAATCCTATGAGGTCCATCGCCTAGAAATCCTATGTAGATCAGCACCTATCGATCCTGTGTGGATAATAACCTATGAATCCTGGCTGGATCAGCACCTAGAGATCATGTGTGGATCGACACCTAGAGATCCTGTGTGGATAAACACCGAGCGATCATGCGCGGATCAATAGTAGAATAATTAATAGAATAAGATGATCTAGCATTAAAACTAATCATCTATACTTCTGTACTTATTTTATACCTTGTTTGAGATGAGTATTTCTCTTCTTCTTGTGATTGAGATTAGGTTCTGTTTTTTTCTTGTAAAATTCTAATTGACCTTCAGCGTGTAGGGTTCCATACAGGGTATTGTTTTACTCACCCCTGCATGAGTTTCACCCGCACCTTGTTGTGTCTTGTGCAGATGGTGGGAATCCTTGAATGAGACATGGGTAGTTATTACCTGATGGTGGAAGATGAAGAAAATTGATGATTCATGACTAGCCTATGTCTAACTTCCATTGGCGAGAGGTTAGAGACTAGCATCAGAATGGCATCTCCCTAAAACGAGAAGTAATTGCCTTTAGACCTATATGCACACACACAATCCATGAACAAAGAATGACTCATCCAATAAGTAAAACTATAGTATTAAATTTGTGTACTTTATATAAAGGGTCAAAAATATAAGGCCAACTGAAAAGATACATCTATAACAAAAAATAGATAACAACTCCTAAGATCGTCCACCATGGATCCCACCTGAAGGGTAGGTACAACCCATCTCTAGAGCTCTCCACATCAACTGTCACCGCCATCCACCATCATGTCCTAGATCCATGAGGCCTAGTCAATGATTCTCATCTTCTGCATAAGACACATCAAGGTGCATGCAATTCTCATGCAGGGGTGAGTATAATGATAACCAGTAGGGACCCCGAGACCCCCTAAGGTCTTTCAGAATTCAAAAAGGAAAAACACAAAGCTTGATCTCAATCCCAAGCACAAGCAAAAGACTCATCTCAAACCAGGTATAACTTAAGTACATATGAACATATGATTAGTCATAAATCAATATTATCTTATTCTTTCAAAGGTTCTACTATAGATCCAAACATAATCTATAGGTGTTGATCCACACAGGATCACTCGGTGTTGATCCACACATGATCGCTAGGTGTTGATCCACAAAAGATCGCTAGGTGCAGATCTACACATGATTTCTAGGTGCAGATCCACATAGTATCTCTATGTTGTGATCCACATAGGATCCCTAAGTGTTAATCCACACATGCTCGCAATTCATTTTTCACGTCTCAGTCAACCACTGGATTCACGTACATAGTACAATTGATGATGGGAGGATCCTATCCTAAATCCAATGGTTGTACATCAATTTTCACGAATCTTAGAGAAGATTTTACCCAATGATATTTCATATCATAAGTGTCCCATTGCAATAAACAACACGTCAATCAGACGCTCGGTCTTAGAGTTACATGCATTTTAGTGCCCAGGTCTCGGTTGGATTCAGGTACGATCCAACCCAGCCAAACTTCAAATTTCTCAAAAACATAGGTAGAGTATCTAAAAAGGACCTCTGTATCCCACGGATTGGAATTACACATACGTTTCCTCAAACTGACTTCTGGTTTGTATGATATGGCCTTTTATGTGTACCTAGGGAAAAATTTGTCTTGGTCCGGTCTAACCGGGTCGAACTGACCCGACCCACCCATCCCTGGACAACCCGACCTAGTTCAGACCCATCTGGGCCTGAACTGACTTCTCTGCAGACCGGCCCAGCCTGAACCATCTAGGTCGCGCTGGGATTGGCCCGCTGTGCAGCAAACATGCCTTCTTTCCGGCTTGGTGTGACCCACACGAGGGGTCACACAACCCCTCGTTCCCGAAATGGTCAACGAGCCATTTGTCCCTTAAAATGGTGGTGCCATTTGGCACTTCCTTATAGTCCATAGGACCTATAAAGAGAGGGTACCCACATCTTATACCTCTGATTCAATGCCAGAAACCTCCAACTACTGTTCTCCCCCCATCCGCCAACACGGCTAACCGAGAGCGGGCCACTACATCGGTCTGCAATGACGTCGTGTGATGTTGCCCCCATCCATGGATTATGAGCTCTAGCCACCACCTTCTATCGTAGGTGTCGGTCACCAGTGTTGCCACGCTGGTGTCATGCCGACGCTTCATCCGCAGGGCTCTGGTGATGTTCTAATCCTCTGTTTTCACTCCCATCTGCGCCTATAACCCTCCCAAAATTCCATCATAATAGTATGACCGTTTAATTTGTATTTTAATCAAATTCAGAAATTTCCCGTGATGAACACGACAAAAATGGATGGGTGGAGGTTTTATGACTTGTTCATTTAACTTATGCCCTCCACGTTAGAATAATATTAAAGGGGGTGTTGAAAAAAATAATAAAATAAATACTAAAACCCAATTAAAAACCCCCACAACATCATGAAATTCTATACAAATCGTGGATCAACACATTTTGGTTGACCTGCATTTGTAACATTTTTAAGAAAGAGGAAGTGAAAAAAATTCACTTTAATTGACAATCAAAATCCCCTACCTCATAAATGTAGGATACATCATGGTCGTGGAGGGGGGAGAGTCCTTGATTGGTGATGCTGCCAACATTTGTCGATCCTGGATCATTTCCGTCTAATATTCCATTCATTGTTGGTGGTATATGTCATCGTATTTTTCCATAGGTTCCTATCTAGATGAAGTCGTCTCAAAAACCCCAACATGATCGCTGTTTAAATATAGGGGAAGGGTGAGTAATGCATCGAAATAATTAATGAGGTTCACTAATGAGTATTAAATTAATGAACCTCTTAATTAACAAGGGTGTGGTTATGCAACTAAAGAGATGATAAATTAAATGGCTTGAAAACCAATTGGTCCCACCACCTCCACTCAGAAAGAGGTATTATAATAAAAAAACAATTTTTATGTTATTTAATTATTTCTTTATAAGTTTCAAAAACTAAATTTTTCTCTCAACCAACTATAGTCGAAGATAATTTTTCCGTAAGAGAATCCTGGGGAAGCAGATTCAATGGTTCCCACTTATTTTTATTCTGATAAATGATTCAAAAGATAGAAAATTCCACCCACAAATGTACTAAATATACATAAAAAAATAAAAAATCAATTTCAGGCACACCGGTCTTCAGAATCAATCACCGTCAATTACCTCAGGCTTGTAATAATCAAAAATTATTTTAAAAAATATATATGTAATTTTAAGGTCGTTAAATTTTCCCCACCCCAAAATCTACAAAAAAATTAGGGAAGAAATAGAGGTACTAAACACGTATATGAGCCTCCCACTCTCAGGTGATATCCTTGAGGTTCATGTGATGCCAACAAACTTTCACTATAGCAATCAACTACCCACAAAGGACCTGATTCTATGGATCCTGTATCTCCACCGAGAACTCCACAAACGTCACCCCAAAGTCGATATACAGGTAGACCCAGTCAATAATGTGAAATGGATCACTCACGTACCTCCTCATCTATAAAACAGAGAAAACATTATGCATCATGTGCATCTCTGGGGGAAGATCTAGACGATACACCACCTCTCCTACTCTACTAAGGATATAGAACGGTCCGATAATACACGTTGATTACATTCCATCATAGCCAAACCTCTGTAATCCTCGTTAGTGTAATACATGTAGGAATTCATGGTCTCTTTACTCTAAATCCATGGGTCTCCATCTCCTATCAGCATAAGAATTCGTCCAGCACTGTGTAGTCTTTATCCTCTCCTGGATGGTCTGCATCTTCTCCGTGGTAGCCTGTACCAAATCTTGGACCACATGTTCCAACTCCACTAGGACTGTCCAGGATAAAGGTGATCTGAAAGGTCATTCGTATAAGTCCTCAAATGAAGCCATTTCGATGGAGGAGTGATAACAGTGATTGTATGATAACTCCACTAGTGGTAGGTGGCCCACCCAACTACGACTAAAATCAAGGACGCAAGCTCAAATCATGTCCTCCTGTGTTTGTATGGTCCTCTCAGTCTAACCATCTGTTAGAGGATGAAAGGCGGTGCTCAAACATAACTGAGTCACGAACTCCTCAGGTAATACGTTCCACAAGCGGGATATAAAATGAGTATCATGGTCTGAGAAGACCACCGATTGAAACCCGTGAAGCTGTACAATCTCTTGCACAAATAGGCGTCCCAATCCCTCTACTGATCTATTCTCTTGGATGGGTAGGATATGGGCTAACTTGGTGAGTTGGTAAACGATCACCCAGATCGAATCATGGCCCCTGGACATAAATGGTATACCTATCGCTAATTCCATGGAGATATCATCCCACTTTAACTCTGACACCTCAATAAGACGAATCCTTGAAACCGGGAGGCACGTAGCGACGACAGCATCTCGGGAAGCCCATAGGGGTAGACAAATATGAAAAAAGAACTCCAAATGGTTGTTAGAGTCATTCCGGAGAAGCGACAGTGTGGCATCGGTGCGGTGACACTAGCGACCAGTGCCAGACGATGAGGGCGGTGGCCAGAAACTTCCAGCCGTGGTGGAAGGGTGGCGCTGCATTGTGACATGGTGGACAAATGGAGGTGTCCTACTCTAGGACGTCCGTGTTGGCAGAGAGAGATGTGACATTGCATCTGTAGGTGTTTTCCACATAATTGAAGATGTGGTGAAGGGAACCCACACCCCTTGGGTCCCACTTAGAGCCTAGGAAGCACCACATGGAACCACCTGTTACTCAACCCGAATGGATTTTCTATTTGTGAAAGATAAGCGACCCCCATTCAGTCGCCCGACTGGAATACTACACCAAGATGAGGTGGTCCAGGATGGTCCGCTTCCCACCATGTGAAGTCTATTGCAGCCATATTGGCTGAGCCTACTGAGGCACAACCTAGCAGGTCGGGACAGGCCATTCAACGGCCCGGCGAGCCGAGCCCGCTACGGCCCAGCCGGTTCGGGCCAGGATGGTCCACGGCCCAGATGATTTTGGTTCTGCTGGGTCAAACCAAAACCGGGTCACATTGACCCAAGCTGAGTCGGGCTAGCCCAAGATGGGTGGGTCTGGTTGTTCCAGCTGGGTCGGACCAGACCCAGACCCTCTTCGGACCAGTTTCTCTTTAAAAGGTTGTATTTCAAAAAATAGATGTATGTTTGATGACCCATGTACAATGATAGAATCCTTGGAACGATACGGTCCTTTTGAGATACTCTGCTTGAGTTTTGGAGAATGTTGGAGTACGGCTAGGATAGATCTTACCCGAATCCAATAAGGACCTCGACACTAAAATGCCTATAACTCTCCGACTGGGCGTATGATTGAACTGTTGTCGATTGCATTGGAAACCTTGTGAAATGAAATATCATTGGGTTACTTTTTCGTGGGACTTCATTCCGGTTGAATTACGGCTGATGGCTTGAGGAGAGGGTCCTCCCAGAATCAAGTGTACTATGTACGATAATCCAGTGATAGTTTGAGACCTGAAGAATGAATAGTGATCCTTTGTGGATTAGCACCTAATGGTCATGTTCGGATCAGTACCTAGAGATCCTGTGGGGATTAGCACCTGGCGATCCAATGAAGATCAACATCTAGGGATCATGTGTGAATCAACACCAAGCAATCCTTTGTGGAACAGCACCTAGCGATCATATGTGTATAAGAAATGACCAATCCTATGTGGATCAGTAGAAGAAACCTTTACTGAATTAGATGATATAGCTTTACCACTAATTATATGTACTTATTCTCTTAATTTACACCTGGTATAAGTTACGTATTTTTCTTGTGATTTTTATTGAGATCAATATTTTTTTCCTTGTGGAATTCCGAATGACAGTCAATGGTCTCAGGGTCCCTACTGGATATTGTTATACTCACCCCTACATGGGCTTCACCAGCACTATTTTGTGTGTTATGCAGATGACTGGAATCCTATATAATGGCTCAAGGAGCTAGGACCTAACCGTGGACTATGATGATGGTTAATGTGGAGAGTTGTAGAGATGTTTTGTACCTACCCTAAAGGAAGGATCCATGATGGATGATCTCAGGAGCTGTTATCTTATTTCTATTGTAGTTGTAAATTTTTAGTTGGGCTTGTTTTCTAGCCCCATTAAAGTTAGTACAGACTTTTACTACTGTAGTTTTACTTTGTGTTTGTGTCTTTTTATGTTCTTGGACTATGTGTCCGTACAGGTTTAAAGGAAATGCATTCGTGTTTTATGGATTCCCATTTCAGGTTCTAGTCACCAACCCCTAGCCTATGGAAGTTGGGAATGGGGTAGTAATGGCAGGAACCCCGGGGGACATGTCATAAAAAATTGGTATCAGAGGATTGGGGTATCAGAGGAGTATGTTCTACCAAAGAACTCGGAAGAAATCTTTCTAATGGATGAATACTGTTATGTGTTTTGAGTCTGGTTTTCAGTTAGTGGAGTCCAGTGTTGGTGCTGCATCTTACATATCCATACAGTAGGACCCTAAATTTTGATTTCCAACTTGGTGCATGAAAACAATAATTGCATGTGTTTTGGAAATGTTTTTTACTTTTGATATCTTTTGAGTCATCTCACCAGGTATAACTTATTGACCATGGCACACATATTTCTTTTTAGGATGCCGCTGCATAGAGAACCATCTAGGATTCCCGAGAGAATACATGATGATGGTCCACTAAGTGACGAGGCTTCAGTGGAGTTCCCTTTTACTATGTTGGAACCTTCATGTGGTGTACCGGCAGTAACACCACTCATATGGAAGTCGTTGCAACCCGCCCCACTAGCAGACCGTGCACGCCAACTGAGGGCACTGCATGAGTTCTATAGATAGAGACCATCAATGTTTCAAGGAAAGATGGATCCCCAGGCAGCTGAGGACTCGATAGAGGTTGTTGCATGAGTTTTTTGCTTAGTTGAGATTCCATCAGATCAGATGGTGAACCTAGCTTCTCCCATATTCTAGGGAACAATAGAGAGATGGTGGAGTCTGACACTCCAAATGAATGAGGAGGTGACTGTAACCACATTTGACTTCGAGACCCTCATCAGGGCTGATTTTTTCCAAGAGACTTTATGCTCAATGTGTATCTAGGAGTTGCTACACTCACAGAAGGGAAACCTATTTGCAGCCCAGTACTTGTTGAGATTCACTGACCTCTCATGCTACTCCGCCGACATCGTATGAGACCCACTCTTTAGGGACCAAATATTTGAGTAGGGTCTTTGGAAAGAGATCACAGAGTCAATAACATCACTCTATATCCCGACGTAGGTTGGAGTGCTGAAGCGAATATTATTGGCGGAGTGATTCTTAGCTTCGCAAGAACTGATGGTGGGAGCCACCACAAATGACAGGTAGTTGAGTCATCTATAGTAGGATGTAGGCAGAGGACGTAGAGGTCCATGTGGGCCAGACCTTCAAGTGGATAACCTTAGAAGGTAGGGTCGAAGGTGCGGAGCTCGAAAGGTAGAGGAGGTCCTCTGAGGGATAAATCATGTTACTCGTGTGGCATATAGGGACACATGGATCACGACTCTTCGATTCCCTGCATAAACTATTAGCAGATGACTGAGGGACCACCGAGGAAGCCTCTGAGGTTTGATCAAGGGGGCTTTCAGTGTGGCGGACGTGGAAGAGGAGCATGTTGTGAAGTAGGTGGTGGGAAGGGGTGATCTCTACATCATCCAGCAGAGGCCTCCGACCATGGTGCTCCAAAGAGGATTAGAAGTATAACCTGTGTCTATTACACCCCAGCTTCAGTTCTATTATATTTAGTTCCTAGTCACTCTTTTATTTCCATGACACTCATTCACAGCTTAATGATTCAGACGAAGTTGTTTGATCAATCCTTACAATTTAAGACTTCTATGGGAAAAGATTCGACAATTACACACTTGTAAAAACTGTGTGATATCACTACTGGAAAGGGGGTCTTTCCCCACACATATATCCACACGGTTTAGAAAAACCATGGGGATATGTGTTCTTAAATTATCCATTCACACGGTTTAATTAACACCGTTGGAAATCAATCCCCAATTCCACTCTTCCATCACACTCCTCCTCCATCTTCGATCATGATCCTCCTTCACTCTTCCATCGCACTCCCCTCTTGAACCCTCCCATCCCCAAACCCTACCTCCCGACCCTCTCCTTCCCTCCCCGACCACCATGTCCTTGCCATCCGACCTCCACCTCTCGGCCCTCTCCTCCCCTCTCCAAACACCAACTCCCAGCCATCTGACCACCGCGTCCCAGCCAACTCTTCCCCTCCCCAGCCATCGCCTCCCAGCACCACCACCACTCCTGATCTCGACCTCCGAACCTTCACCTCAACTACAACATCCAAGACTATACCTCCCAACCCCCATCTTCACGGACATTCCCCTCCCACCTATCATATCCCTATCTTCCCACAACTTCCCCTCTTGTCTCCCTCTCCTCCCAGGCTTCGACTCCACCTCAACTTCCCCCAGCTCCAGCAACATCTCGTCCCAGAAACTACCTCCCAGCCCCCAGCACCATCATATATGAATGAAATTTCTTTACCATGACTTTTTATTCTTTTTAAACTAATAAATTATTCTTATATCAACAGCCTCAACTAGTTAACTACACAATTTATCTTTTTCATTGTTTATTTAATAAAAAACCATTCATCATAGTGCTAAATTCTACTTCCTCTAACTATTATTGAAACATAATTTTTCATTTACAATGTCTTGTACCACTACATTTTGTTCTGTAGATATAACCGAAAACACTACTAATTTAGGATCACGTTCATAGCCTCAACAAGTTTATTATAATATTTCTCTTTTGAAATGTTTATTTAATAAATAAGCATTCATATTAGAGGTAAATTCTACATCCTCATATTTTTATTTTAACATCATGTTCCATTTAAAATGTTATATACCACTACATTTTGTTCATGGGATAAAATCAAAAACACTACTAATTTATGCTCATGTTGTTTAGTTGCATATAATATGACCTTTCCACGTAGACATTCCCTGATGTCTCCCATATGTTCCTCCAAATTTTATGATCCATAAGATAATTCATTGCATCTGACAATTCATAGTAGTGGTATTTAATTTTTTTATTGATTTTCTATCTTCTTGAGAACCTATCATTAAATACACATAATTAAGATACATATTTCTATTTCCCATTGGTAGAAATATTATCTATCTAGGTATCCTTTAGTTGTTTGTTTAAATTGGTTCTCACATAATGTAAACCAAATTAGTTGCTAATTTTGAATTTAAATCTAGTGTATTGTAATCATCAATTGAACCTGGTCACTCATGATACTGCTTTATAATCAAATATGGACCTTTATTGTCGAGTTGCGGTTTATTCTTCAAAAATAGGGAAACTCCTGTGAAATAACTATAAAATTAAACAATCTATTTCACATATTTGTTCCAGTTATAGTGTTGATGCATGACTTTCTTCACCTTTGAGGCCATCTTCTTTGCCGAGACATTCAATTCATCTATAAGTGTGACAACATAGTCAAGGAACTACTCTAATCTCCTGAGATAGAAATCATAACTCATATATATATATATATATATATATATATATATTATTTTTTCCCCCACAATTGATCACTAAAACAACCTTGTGGTTCTTTTCTTTTCACTATATAGGATATATTATACTATAAATAAAAATATTTGGGGCCATAGATTCCCCAACACCAAAAAACCCTTGAAATATTTATCTTTCAGGTTGATTCAAGATCATTGTAGCTCCATCTTCAAGTTTTCATGATGTGGTGTAAGATTACTCCGCAATTGAAACAATATATTGTATCTCCACTCATGGGTGAATCCATGATTAGATAAAAAATCAGTGGCAATATGCTGAGGCACTAGCTTATCATGAAGACTATATCCAAGATTCAATGACCCATATTTAATCTATACTATCCCCACATGTCCTAGATGTTATACATTCCTATTCTATATTCCAATCTCACCAAGAATAGAGAACCCTTATTGTTTCTTGAAGCCATAGGCGTCTTATAATATCAAACCAAGTAAATGAAAATCATAATTTTATCATCATTTTATAATTCAACTAGAGTTCATTCATAGTCTCATAACTCTTATAAAATCTTATCCCAAGTTTATAGGTCTATGAAAATAATCAATTTTCCATTTAAAAATCTAAATTATATTGATACAGTAACTCACAATGTGTTTTCATCTCAAGAACACCAGGTATCTCAATATTCCTAAATCGAAACTCTATCATGAGTTTTATTACCCATGGGCCTTGGACATTCTATCCACCATGAAAGCAGTTGTTATACCTAACATATAACAATTTCACCTAGGCTAGGAATTGGAATGAGACTTACCTTCCCAAAACCATACATAAGGATGAATGAACAAGAACATATATACTTATCTCAGATAACCCAAGTCAACTAACACACCTATCAAAAATACATTTTCAAATTTGTGTGAATTGATATCGTAAACTGAAGTTTCTACTTATCCCTCATACACCTAAATGTTCCAAAAAATGTCTAATTGGTCTAACGAGTTACCCACAAAGGACATAATGTAAAAAAATCCAAACATGGTGTCATGATAATTAAGGTATCCACTCTCTCAAATCTACTCCCCACATTATTCATAACAGTGGTCATATTTACGGGTTTCACTTATCCCCATCTCAAGGATACTAGGAATTTAAAATTCCAAATACATACTTTTATGTTTCAACCACCCATTGAAATTAATTTTGACCTACACAATCCCAGTTCAAGCATAAACCAACAGTTTCGGGAGTAATCACTACACTTCTCAAAACAAGTTCACTAATACGGTGACCTACATAAAAATTCACTACAGTTTCAAAGACCCCTCATTACTGTGATACCACATAGCTCTGGAACTCTCAATAACCCCAACCATCCAATCATAGGGTCTACATATACTACCCTCCATGTCATCAATATATATATATATATTCACAATTATTTTCATTACACATTAAAATTTATATAAACCAAGAAATTCAACAATAAGGGCTTAGATAAATGAAATTTTAATTACATTAGATCAATTATGTAATCACATATTATAAATAGAAATTTAGTCCTAGATAACATGGACTTTCCTTATACATGAGTCGTCTAGTCCTTGGGAAAATCTCCATACCATGTCTCGACACATTCTTATTCAATTTTGTACCTTTACAAAATAGTAAGACTAAAAAAACCTCTAATAATATTTTAATAGGTCCTACCACCAATATGTGCTTGCACCACTAGTATATATTATACCCCAAGAATACTTCCCCATATGATGGAGTGTACTGACTAACAGCGATGGTGGAAAGTAGTATGGTGGGAGACCATACACACATATTCGATTAAAAAAACATTACAAATAAACATAATAATATAAACATATATAAATAATACATTTAATGAGACAATGAAATATTTCAATAATAATCAAAATAATCCATGCAATAAAATTTAATTTTATGAAATACATTTATGTAGTAATAATACAATGAAAATATCACAATATAAAACTATGAAAACAATGAAAAATGGTCTTGAGTATCAATCTGAACCCAACACCCATGATTAGACTTTGAAATCATGCAATCAAAAACATAAGGGGCTTTCCAAAATCTAATTATACAATATAATATTGATAACAACTCATATGGCCAACTTCCTTGGTAGAAAGTGCATGGTTTAATTACAACTCGGTAAGACTCAAAAGATTTTTTTCCCAAAAATTAAAATTAAATTGTTTTTTTCATTGAGATGTGATTTAATAATAAATTACTGATTATCGAATTAATATTTGACTTATTTATAAATTAATTTAATGTGTAACAAAAATACTACTAATTATTGATCCCTACAATGGCACTCAACATAATTTTGTGTCTACTTTTTCCATCACTGGTAATTCTATAGTCATGGTACATGTCAACTCATATATGGTAACAAAGTAAAAAACCAATGAAACCAGTGGAATAATAATTTGATAGAACCCGGATGGCTCATTATAGCATTATATCTCAATAAAACATAGAAACATACAATTGGGTGAGCCTTTTTGTTCTTCTTAATCCATTATTCCATTCTAAACTCAAGGAACCATCCTTATCATTTTGAATAATGGTAGTATTATAACCCATAGCTTACAATAGAGGTATTCCAACCAAATAGATCAAGTATAATCTAGTTAAAGCATCATTCAAAATTAAATTACAGTATTCCTTAAGAATCCAAAATAGTAATTGATGAAATTTGATACATATGACATTATGTAAATCCCAATGGAGATTCCCCAGGACATTTCACTTAAATTTCTATCATTTTCCTTTCTTATGAGAACTATAATCATAAAGTGTGTAAAATTTAGTGTCATATATTAATCTAATAACACGTATTTGATTTTTCAATTGATTTGAAAATAATTTATTTTACCAAAATGAACTTTTAATTTTTAAAAGTCTTGTTGTGACTTGTTCCACTCTATATACAGTATGTGTTTCTAGGTAATTAATTTATTAAAAAAATTTGTGAGGTGATTTAGTTTATTAAATTCATATTATAGAATATTTATACCAATATTTGATACACATGATTGTTTTATATAAATTATCTAAATGATTTTCATTCTTGGAGATGAAGTGGTTTTATTTAAATTTCTTTTCCGTCTTTGAATTAAAGTTTTACACATGACAAATATTAAATTAAATCAATATGATGGTCATTTAGAATTTTTTTATTATGGATGAATGTTTTCAACTCTACCTTGCTTTTAAAATGTAATAACTGATGTTTAAGGGTATGAATTTATGTTAAAAGATGGTTTTTTATGTTACACCTGAGGGGGGAAATTTTTTTATCTCTACCTTAGTTCAACTATAATGAAACATACCACTCTATAAATGACCGGAAACCTTTTATGTCCCATTATTGTATACCTTGTTGATCATTCCTTTATAGTATAGAGGTAAAATTTTTATCTCTGATACTAAAAAAGTGGAAATTGATTATAAAAATAAAGGCACATGTAATAAAAATGTGAATTAACAATTCAGAGTTTATGTTATAGTAGTTTTATATTATATGGTACATATAATATTTTAATTATTCATTACATTTTAATTTGGAAGATAACATTTTTTCTAGTTATAGAATGGATAAAATATGGATGTATCGTATTTATAGGATTTAAACTGTGTTTAAGAAAATTTGATATTTATTTAGATTTTTCTTTTTAAAACTCTTCAGATGAAGGTTGTATTCTGTGTCCATGAAATAATTGTGTTGGAAGATAGGTGTGGCATTTAAATATTTTCACATCATTGGTTCGGGATAATGGGAAAGTTACTGCATCAAATTATCCACCCCTTGATATGTCTATGTGGGGAAACACATAATAAGGGAAAATCCAATAGTCATCAAAGCCATCGCAAAGGTAGCTATCTAAATATTAAGGTGGTTATGATTGTTCTATATTTTTTTTATAAATCAGTAGTTGATGGATGATGATGAATATGATCCTTATATGATGAGAGGAGTTTTTTTAATATTTTATTCCCCCATCTATGTTTTATTTGATATTATAGCTTCCCATTTTTTATTTATAATCAACTACTGTCTCACATGTGATTAAAAGTGGAATTAACATAGATTATCATGAGTATATATTCACCAAGGGTGAGGATGGGTGTAGGGGGGGCTGGGGCTGAGTGCAAGGGGGAGGGGGGTTGGGTGCAGGGGGTGGGGGTGGGCTGAGATTAGGGGGGGGGTTAAGTGCAGGGGGTGTGTAACACCCCAAGATACCACAATACGTTTCCCTTTAAATAATGAAATAGCTAATGTTGTACAGAGTTTCGAGTTTCTAAGACACTGCGACCAATCAAACTAGCCGTTATGAATAGAAATACCAACCTTTTGAAATTTTATAAATTTTATTCTACAAAATGGACTTCATTTTTGGATTTGGAATATCAAAATTGGGTTAGGGTGAATTTATGGTACTTTTTTAAAGACTTACAATTTTGGATGAATAGTGAAAAATGTTAATTATAATTAAAAACAACTTTTTTAATCAAAATAATTTATATTGTTAAATTATACATTTTAATGCCTTTTAAGTATCATCAAATTATATTTTTATCATTTAATATAATTTAGGTCATTAGATTTAGTTTCAAATTTAAACTAGACATAAACAAGAGTCAATATTTTTATAGTTATTATTTCTTAAAAACTCACTGTTTGTTTTGAAAACTAGAATTAATTATAAATTAATTTCTACCAATTCTGTATTTTGAATTTGGAAAAATGGATTTCATATTTGGAATCAAGAGTTCCAATTTGTGTAAACCGGTAAATTTAATTTTTAGTCATTATGAATATTTATATTAGTAAATATTTTATTTATCGTGGTTAAAGGGGTAAATACGGTAAATAAGGGGGATAATAATATTATAAGAATATTAAATTACCTTAACATGTGTCCACATTCTATTGGTTGATACATGTATGACCATGGACATCCTTGGGTCAGTTTTGGGACCCAAAGGAGCCACTTGAAAGTTATAATGACACTTTATATTAATTAATTTAATGTAAGGTCAAAATGACATAAACACATATCTTTTAGGAAAACAACTTTTAGAAGGGGTAAGATATGCTATCTCTTTGACTAAAAATATTCATTTGAAATCAAAAAAAAATTCTACATCATGTTATTTTGTTATTAAAATTTAGACTTCAAATAAATAAATTTAGTTATGACGCAATAATGATGTAGTGTTTACCTCATTAATCAATGATTTAAATAAATAATATTATTAAAATTAAAACAATATCCAAAACCAGTCCAATTCTTAATGGATGATTTTATTTCGAACATGAGTCATCTTATATTCTAGTTTATTTTTTTGGACCTTAAGAAACCAAAAATAGTTATATAATAAAATAATATTATCAAACATTCATAAAGAGCCCCTCCCACCTTATAAAAATCCTTCACTTCTAACCCATTTATCACACCACTCAATCCCATTGGTGTAACGTCCCGAATCCGGGTGGCACTCAACGGGTGCCCCGATCCCGGTTGGTCACATGACCTCAAGTGCGTTTCCCCAAATTCCAGAGGTTGCCGACTAGCAGCGAGGGCCTAGGCTTGATAGTGGGAAAACTATTCCCTTATTTATCAATGTGTAATGCATGAGAACAATATACAAGAAAAAAAAAGAAGAGAAGTATGCAATAACAATGTCGAAATAGACATAGTACTGATGTAAGGAAAAGACCAACAATTATATATAATGATGAAATATGTCCTTAAGTATAAGAAAGCATCCAAAAGAGGATACTCTAAAATCTGAAACAATACAATACAAGGGACAAATACAATAAAGAAAACCAAAACAACACAGTTGGAACTCAACAGCTTCTTAAGACTAGGCTTGGTCCCTTTTTTCTCCTACTCCTCCGCAACGATCAGGTACCTGTATAGGTACTCTTTCCCTTATCTACACCTGCTGCAATATAATCTATTTGGGCCCATGAAATGACCCAAACAGGGTGTGAGAAAAAATTCCTAGTAGGAAACCACCAAAGGCTTGTTCCCAACTGTCAGTGAGTTTATGCAACAGTAGTGTGCAGTATTAAAAATATAGTAAACTAGGATGTACTCAAAAGCAGCGACTCCTACAAGTTCCATTTCCATTTAATTATTTTTTAACAATTAAATATAATTGAATCATAAGTTTCTGAGACTCAGACTCGGCCGAAAATTTCATATACAGTGACACAACAAAAAACTCAATAAGATATCTAACAAGTAAAAGGTAAATCAATACCAAGCATGTGCTTTAGCCTGGCTGGTATAATATGTAAAATCACTAAAGTGATTATACGAAGTAAAAAAGAGCTCTCAGACATGCAAAACCTTACCATCATGTAATCAGAATCAAACCCCTCAGGTGATTTCCCATAGGCATAATGAATATTTCTCTCAGGAGTATGAGATAATGCCCTTAGGAAAAGAAGAAAATGCCCCCCCAAGAAAAAGAAAAGTTGCCCTCAGGCTAAACGAAACACTTTCCCTTAGGCATGAGAAATCTAGCCTCAGGATAAACAAGAAATTGGGTTGATCCCAACACACAAACAAGTAGTTTATATACATTTTCTCTTAATAAAACATAACAAATGCTAAAATCCCAGTATACCCTTAGGTATCCTGGACAAACGGCTAAACAATGGAAATGCACCAACGGGGTGGCCCTAGATCCAAGTAATGATCCCAAATAGTAGTTTTACATATTCATTAAATTACCTACGAAATTCTAGGTTTTTAATTAATCAAGGCCTCAGCCATATGACACCCCAAACATGGGAATGTAGCACAATGGTACACAAAAACAACATGATAGTTGGAATTAAACATCAGACAGCCTACCTTGATCTCCTCTGATCAAGATATGTGAATGACGCCTCCTGAAAGACCCGAGTACGCCGTAGATCTGGGATAAATGAAAACACATTCAAACCCAAATAACATCCCCTCAGGAAATAATTAGATGGGTTTATTCAAGAAGAGTGAAGAACTCACCTGCGCGGTTCAATAGATACTATCAGCAAAGGAATCTGAGTTCTGGTGGACGATCGGGAGCTCTTCCAAGATCTGAACCTCTCTCCCATGATTTTCTGACATCCAAAGATTCCTCTATTAAAAGAGGAGGATACTATCCAATTTAAGATAAAGAATAAAATACATGGCGTGTACTCTCATTTACACAATGTGTACTTTAAATTTTTTAAATATTCTTTTAGCAGCTACTTTTCACCATCGAACTGTTCATATATCGTCATGAGTACACGACATGTAGTCCTGAGTACATGGTGCGCACTGTCACATCTCTAGACTCGACTTCCACCAACTTACTATTCACCAGCCGATTGATTACACATCATGAAAATACTAAGTACATGATATGTAATCAGTTTTTAAACTATTCATCGTCGACAGGCCTACACGTCCTGTGTACTCATCCCGCATGACCAAAGTACATGACTTGTGAAAAAGTACATGGCATGTACCCAAAAAATTTGGTATTTTTTCTTCATTTTCCTTATTTTCTCAAAAAACACTTAAAGAAAAAGGAAATGATGAAACTTGTACGTCAAGAATAAGAACCAGGTTCTTGTAATCATCCCCCCTTAAAGAAAATTTTCCCCAAATTTCCCTTCCAAGGGTGGTGAAGATAAAGCTGAGAACAAATTTGGTCACTGAGCAAGTACATCGGTCTCCCACTCCCAGGTTTCGTCCTACACTTAGGCATGCTACCATAACACTTGTAGGAGAGGAACTGATCAGCCTTGGAGAACCATCGTGCTCCTATAAAAAATACGAATCAGATGCTCCTCAAATGATGCATTAGCATGAAGCTCAACCTCATGGGGCTGAAAGACATGAGACTGCTCTGAGTGATAACGGTACATCTATGATACATGGAAGACATCGTGCATGTCCCGATACCTCTGTCGTAACTACAACCGATAAGAAACCGTTTAGACACTCTCCAAAATCTCAAACGTCCACAGATACATCAGTGAATGTTTACCCTATCTCAATATTCGCATGTGCTCCATCCTCGGTGAAACATGCAAGAAAACCTGATACCTGAACACAAACTCCAATGGTCATCTACGGCGATCAGCATAATATTTCGGATGAGACTTTGTAGTAGCCATATGCTTTCATATCAATTGGACCTACTTTGATGTCACCTACACGAGACGTGGTCCCAGTAATGATGCATCACCTACCTCCAACCAGCACAAAGGTGATCAACATGACCTACCATATTATGACTTATAAGGTTCCATCTCAATAGTTGCTTGAAAACTATTATTGTAGGAAAACCGGACTAGGGGTATGTGCTTCTACCAATATCGCCTAAAGTCAAGGACACATGCACGCTGCATGTCCTCTAACACCTGTATCGTACGCTCTGACTGGCCATCAGTCTGAGGGTGGTAAGTTTTTCTCAGAAGCACATGTGTACCCAGTTCCCTCGAAAATATCTACCAGAAACGAGATGTAAAGTAGGAATCCGAATCTGAAATGATAGAACGAGGGACACAAGAAGGTGTACTACCAATCAGATATACTACTTCCTAAGCTCATTGACACCAAAGTTCTCCGTGATCAATAAAGAGTGAGCTAACTTCGTAAGTCTGTCCACAACAACCCATACGACATCACTGCCTCGAGGTGACCTCGGAAACCCAATCATGAAGATCATCGCGACATCATCCCATTTCCACTCCGGAATGGGTAACTGTTGTAACAGTCTTGCTGGCCTCTGATGATCCGCCTTCACCTACTAACAGGTGGAACATCTCGTGACAAAACCAGCTACCTTTCATTTCATACCCAGCAACTAATACTGACGTCTCAAGTAATGGTACAATTCAGTTACTCCGAGATACACTGCCCAAGATGAATCATGAAACTCCTGCATCAGCTCCTCGCATATATCCGCTGGAACCCAAACTTGTCCATGGAAAGGCAGTACCTCGTCATCTCTTATCGTCCAACTAGAAAGAGGGTCCTCATTTTCCACTGACTAACGTATAACTTGGCCTTTCGAATCCAATATTTGTCTCATCCTCACTCTATCCAGGAGGGTAGAAGTCACAACAAAAGAAGAAATATAGGCCCGCCCCTGACTATCATGCACCTACAAATGCATCTTAGATAACAAATCCATGAGCATCCACTCACCACTAGCCTCCTGTACTGCCCATATTTGAGTCCTTCTACTGAGTGCATCATCAACTGCATTACCCTTACCAGGTGTATAGGCAATCTCGAAGTCAAAAGATTGAAGGTATTCAACACATCTTCAATGCCTCATATTCATGTCACGCAGGGTGAAAATATATTTAAGACTTTTTTGGTCTATAAACTCCACAAAATCTTCTCACAAGAGTGAATGTCTCCAACATCATAATGCATGAAGAACTACGGCCATCTTGAGATCATTCATTGCGTAATTCCTCTCATGTGGCCTCAATTCTAGAGACCCGTACGCAACTACTCAATCTCCCTACATCAAAACTGCTCCCAACCCGATACCTGATGCATCACAGTAAACTTTATAACTCTTCCCTTGCTCTGGAAGTTTCAGGACTGGTGCTGATGTCAACCTACCCTTCATCTCATGAATGGATATCTTGCAAAGTTATGACTAAATGAACTTCACACCATTCATAGTCAAACCCCTCAACAATGCTACTAAGTGGGAGAAGTCCAGTATAAAGTTCCTATAGTAACCAGCCTGCCCCAAGAAACTACGTATCTCAAACATGTTCTTAGGCTTCCCCAAGGAAACTACTTCTCTCACTTTCTCTTGGTCTACCACAACTCCTGCTTCTGAGATAATATGACCCAGAAAGTGTTTCTGGTCCATCCGAAAGTGGAACTTTGAGAGCGGAACATATAGCTAATTCTCTATTAGTGTACTCAGTATGATCTTAATATGGGTAGCATGGTCGTGTCGAGTGTGAGAGTACACCAACATATGGTCCACGAAGACTACCACTAAAGAATCCATATATGGGTGGAAGACATGATTCATCATAGCCATGAAAATTTGATGGCGTGTTCATGAGTCTTAATGGCATGACCAAGTACTCGTATATACCATCTATGCTCCAAAAATCTATAAGAGGTACATCTGATGGTCTAATGCGTAACTGATAATATCTGGATCTAAAGTCAATATTTGAAAACACGTGTTCTCCTTGAAGTTGATAAAAAAATATCATCAATCCTTGGAAAGGGATATTGGGTCTTGACCATCAAATGGTTCAGCTTCTAATAATCCACACAATGTTAGAGGGTACCATCCACCTTCTTCAAAAAAGGACAAGTCAACCCCATGGAGAAGTACTAGGTCGGATGAAACCCTTTACCTGCAACTCCTCCAACTTCCTCTTGATCGCTTTCAACTCTGGTGTAGCCATCCTATAAATAGGAATGGAAACTGGTGATACTCTTTCCACAAGATCAATAGAGAAATCCACCTCTCACTCCGGAGGTAGACCTGAGAAGTCGTCCGAGAAGACATCCCTGAAATAATCAACTACTTGAGGGAAATCCTTCGGACAAGTTCCCTGGTCATCCCGATATAATCGCGCAATCTAGGATTTCACTCCTCCTTAGCCATGATGCTTGGGTCCATCTTGACATTCCTGGACATCCCATTCTCCGTTTTATAGAAACTCTCTACCCTCTGGTGACGTGAAACTCACCCTGAGACGATAGCAATCTACAAAGGCTCGAAAGGGTACCAACCAGTCCATCCTGAGGATGACATCATAGCTCATCATCTCTAAGGCATAGAGGTCCCATAGAATGTTACACCCACCAAACTCTAGGGGAAATCCCTCCACTGATGCACACTAACTGTTCTAATCCCCAATGGAGTGTCTAGCGTCATAACATTAGAAGAAAAAGAAGAAACACAGGGCCCAAGGCTCTCCACAACGGGCACAGAGATAACGATATGTGTAGCACCAGTATCAAATAGTACTGAAGATAAGACAGAATAAAATATAATAGTACCTCTGACAATGGAAGGTCTGTGATCCTGCTCCTGTTGGGTCTGTTGCACTATATATGCCTTCCAAGTGCTGCGGCCCTACGACACAGCTCGACTACCCTGAGCTAACCCGCCCTGCTATCTATGAGATCCTAGTGTTGGGATACCATGACCATGACCACCACCTCAGCCTAAATGCCCCGAATTATTCCAATGCCCTGATTGGTAAGAAGTTGTTGGCCCTGCTCATGCACACAGAGTCTGCACAAAAACCCTCTCACTAGCCACTTGTGGAAACCCCCTGCAAAAGTACCATAGATGACCCATCTTGCCACAAACTCGGCACTCCACTGGGTCACATGGACACTGAGGTCTCTTGTTCCCCTCTTTACCACATTGGTAGCACCTCACCTGGACACGTAAAAAGTTCTTATGGTAAGTACTTCCACCGTGAGAGAAATCCATCTACCTCTTCATCTTACCAGTAAAAATAGTAATAGAAACTGGTGCGGAACCACCCTGGCCTGCACCACTAGATTCTTGTAGTTTACGCTCAGTAATTAGTGTTTGGTTCATAATAGCATGCACTATAGGCATCCTGAGAACATTCACCAGCACTTGTATGTCATATCGAAGACCATCCTCAATGCGTCGATCCCTCAACGTCTCATCTTCCACCAGAATAAGTGAAAAATGTTGTAGCTCAGGGAAGCGGGCAGAATAATACATCACTGACATAGTACCCTACTACAGATTCATGAACTCTAGAGATCGATCTACCCTCAGCGTCTCTGGAATAAAAAAGTCATAGAAGAATTCCTGAAAATATTCCCACTCCATGTCTCAGTGATGCTCGGTTTGGGTGGTAACAACCCACCACCTCTTGGAGGAATCACAGAGCATGTATGTAGCGAGCATGACCCTCCACCCTTGAGGCATATCCAGATTCTGGAATATAGCCTGCATAGAACCAAGGCATGACTCCACAGCCTATGGTCCTCCATCCCCTGAAAATGTTGGCATATGCTGCTGCTGGAATATACAAGTAAGCTATACCATAGATGTGGCATCCGGCAGTACTCCCTGCTGGAGGATCCATCGGTAGTTCGTGGCCTACTGTCTATAGAGTATACTTGTTTCCACTCTCTTGGAGAAAAACATGAGGTAGTCTCAGTGGAATGAATCTACATGGTCAAACACATGCCTTAAATTAAAATCATCATTGATTGAAAACAATGAGTGTAAGAGGGAACAAGGAAAAGAAAACATTCATGTTTTACCAATAATACTACACGGTGCGTATAATAACTACACGGCGTGTTCCCTCAATTATTTCACATGGGTGTGTACTTATTCGAAAATTGGTTATGTAACACCCCAAATGTATGGCGTGTTTTCCACACACACAGTGTGTACTTGAATTGTTTTCCCCTGCCCTTGTCCTTTTACATGGCGTAGCCACACGAATCTCCTTTAAACAAGACTACTCAACATTCATATGATCTACATAGCATGTACTGGATGAGCTTCACTGACCCATGTTGTCCACTACATGGTCGGGTACACAGCTCAGACTATACGGCATATTTTAATTAGACATGACTTTAATGGATTAATTTCCAACTACCCATGTTGTTAGTGACACTGCAAGCTACTCAGCTGACACTACATGACATGTTACACTCGCACATGGCGTGTAATCCAACCCATTTTCCTATCCACACAGCCAAGTACACATGGCCTTTCACCGGTCAAGAATACACAGCGTGTCCCTCAGGTACACAACATGTACTAGATGAGCTTTGTCGACCTGTTTTTTTAGTTACACGGCCAGACTTCTAGGTCAAACTACACGGTGTGTTCGCCATTAACACGACATGTATATGGTCAGATTTCTCTGCCCGTGTTTTTAGTTACACGAAGGACACAAGTTAAATACAACATGGAGTGTATAATATCTACACAGCATGCGCCTTCAATGTTTCACTATCCCATGTTTCTTCCTAAATGGCCTATGACCCAGGTAGAGACTACACAACGTTTAAATAGGGAACACAGTGTGTAAATAGGGTACACAGCATGTACATAATTAATTTTTTTCTCTTCTTCCTCAAAAATAGTACATTGCATTTAGTCAGAACTACATGACGTTTACTCTAGGTTTTTCCATTCATTGATCCATAGAAACTACTCTGGATCCCAGAAAAACACTAAAACCAACACCTATGTGCCAAATTTCGATCTGTGAGGGCCCATAAACCCTGCGAAACAATGTTTGGCATCTTATGCCTGTTATAACATAGTAAAAAAGATGATGATCCACAAAATTTTGGTTGATGAGGGCCCATACTCTTAAAAAACTAGAGTTTTTCATTCATTTACAGAATCTCAAATAATAATACCCTATCAAATTGCAGGTATTTATCATGTCATCTATCACAACAACATGCAATTTCTAATGCACTTACATGGCATGGAAACTATGCATGGCATGTGATTTAAACATGTGACTAAATGATGTATGAGAAGGCATACCCTAATATCATCAGGTTGCAACTAAATAGAACCCATGTATAAAAATATAAACAACACACAACAAGTGAGTCCCCCAATGGGGAAAATCAAATCAATTGTAATAATCCTATACATAAAATAACAATTTAATTCGAGGAAATCTGGCCTTTACCTGTACACGGTGTAGCTACTTCCGGACATTGTTATTACCAAATCCCATAACAATCTATCTCTTTTCATCATCACCAAATAATAAAATAATGCAAAGAGAAGAAAATTCCTCTGATACCACTTTGTAACATCCCAGATCCGGGTTTCACTCAACGCGTGCCCCGAACCCGGTTTGTCACATGACCTCAAGAGAATTTCCCCAAATTCCATAGGCTACCGACTAGCAGTGAGGGCCTAGGTCTCATAGTGGGGAAACTATACCTTCATTTGTCCAAGTGTAACCCAGTGGAACAAAATACAAGCATAGAAATGTGGAAGAAGTAAACAATACCAATGCTGAAATAGACATAGTACTGATGTAAGGAAAAGACCAACAATCATATATAATGATGCAATATATCCCAATGTTTAAGAAAGCATCAAAATAAGGATACAATGCAATCTGAAACAATAAAATACAAGGGACCAATAAAGCAAAGAAAAAAAAACTCACCATGAACTCAACTACATCGCAAGCCTGTTCTTGGTCCCATGATCTCCTAGTCCACTACACTGATCAAGTACCAGTATAGGAAATCTAGACCTTATCTACACCTGTAGAAATATAATCTGTTTGGTACCAAATCATGACCCAAACAGGGTGTGAGAAATAAATCCCATTAGGAAACCACCAAAAGGCCCGTGCCAAACTATCAGTGAGTTTGTGCAACAGTAGTGTGCAGTAATGAAAATACAGTAAACTAAGAAGTACTCAAAAACAGCTACTTCTACCAGTTCCATTTCAATTTAATAATTATTTAACAATTTAATATAATTGAATCATAGGTTTTTGAGACTCAGTCACAACCAAAAATCTTGTATACATTTCCACAACAAAAACCAAAACAAGCTATCTAACAAGTACAAGGTAATGCAATACCAATAATGTGCATTATCTTGGAAGGTATAACATGTAAAATAACCGCAATTAATATATGAAGTAAACGGAACTCCTCAGACATGAAAAACCTTACCCTCGGGAAATCAGAATTGAAACCCTCAGGTGATTGCCCACTGGCATAAAAAATATTTCCCTCAGGCATACGATATAATGCCCTCAGGCACAGAAGCAACTACCCACAGGAATAAGAAAATTTTCCCTTAGGCTGAAAGAAACAATTTCCATTAGGCATGAGAAACACTTTCCTAAGGATAAACAAGAAACTGGGCCGAGCCCAACACACAAGAAATAAGTTTATATACATTTTCTCTCAAGAAAACTAAAAGCATGCTAAAATCATGGTATACCCTCGGGTATCCTGGCCAAATGGATAATCAATGGAAACACATCCACGGGGCGGCCATGGATCCAAGAAATGATCCCAAACTGAAGTTGTACATATTCATTAAATTACCTATAAAATTCTTAGTATTTAATTAATTAAGGCCTCCCCCATACGACTCCCCAAACATGGGATTGTAGCACAATGCTACACAAAAACCACACGATAGTTGGAATTAAACATCAGACCACCTACCTTGATCTTTTCTGATCAATATATGTGAACTACGCCTCCCTAAACACCCAATAATGTTGTAGATCTGGGGTAAATGGAAACATTTTCAAACCCAAATAACATCACCTTGGGAAATAATTGGACGGAAGGGTTATAGAAGAGTGAAGAACTAACCAGCACGGTTCAATCGAGACCGTCAGTGAAGGAATTCAAGTTCTGGTGGATGAGCGGGAGCTCATCCAAGATCCGGACCTCTCAACCATGCTCTTTCGCCATCCAATGCTCCCTCTGTCGAAAGAGGAGGCTACTGTCCATTTTAAGAGAAAAAAATAAATTGCACGGTGTGTACTCTCAAGTACACACTGTGTAATTTTCATTTTTTAACTGTTCCACTGGCGGTTACTTTTCACTGCCTATTTGTTCACATGTTGACATGAGTACACGACGTGTATTACTGAGTACACAACATGTACTATTTCTCCACTGGAGGCTACTTCCACTACCTTACAATTCACTTGCTGACTGATTACACAGTGTGTAAATACAATGTACACGACGTGTAGTCAGGTTTTACACCCTTCATCACTGACAGGCCTACACTCCCTATGTACTCATCCCACACGGACAAAGTACATGGTTTGTGGGAAAGTACATGGCGTGTACCCACAAAATATGGATATTTTCCCCATTTTCCTTATTTTCTCAAAAACGCTTAAGGAAAAAGGAAAAGAAAAAAATCATACCTCGAGAAAAAGAACTGGGTTCTTACAATTGGCTCATCCAATCCCCACTCAATTAAGCTTCTTACATCCCTCTATTTCTCTTAGAATCCTTACCTTAGGCAGAAGGCACTTCATGGAAGTCTTTTGGTTCAAACCAAATGGAGTTACCTGATGTAAAGGTAACATCTTTTCTTAAGTTATTTTCTTTTATTATACTTCTACAACCCCCCAAACATTATTTATTCATTTACATTATAACAAAAAAAATATTATCAATATACTAGGATGTTTTAATGATATTTTTTGGAACTACACTTACACACACCTTCATCTAATGGGTATAGAACATAATGTTTCTGTGGATGGCGAACTACTGCCTCACAAAACAATGATTGTTCAATCTTTTACTACCTCCTCTTCTGGTGACCATTATGATGGCACTGTAATTATATATGATATTTATTTTATTTATTTTACTTATAATCTTCTGTAATTCTATGTTTTAGCATAACCAAATTCTTTTCATGTTGTATATATACGATAATTTTATTTGAGGAAGTATTGACTACCACCCCCTCCAAGTGACATGACTCATTCATACCATACATGGAACATATAAAACTGGTTGCTAATGAACTTATGTAACATATATAAAATATTATATTATACTGGAACAATAATATACCTATTTATCATTTGGTTTTATTTATTTTTAAAATAAAAAAATGTAAGTAGTGTTTGTGCATATGTATAGATTACAGTCACCACAAACGCGATGAGATTCATTGCACATTGTAACCATTCAAGAATAAATTTCATTTGATTATTGAAAATAATATGAATCAAATACATACATTCCATAAAAAACATGACTTACATAACAAAACATATAAATTAAAACAAATCAATTAACACCAAAAATAATAATACTACAAAAATATTATTAACATAGCAATATTAAAAGATCATATATGATATCATAATTATGTATGTAGTTCTAATATAATTTGTTAACACTGATTTTACTATCATAAAATAGGTAAACGTACCCTCGACAAAGTAAATGTACAAGGTAAGGGTTAATTTCACAATCTATTTATTATACGTGGTTGTTTTTTTGTAAGTGTCTACTAGGATGTCTTTATCATCCCCATCCGGGTTTCTTAAAAATGTATTTCAAAACATTTTTACTATTTACTATACAATTTCATAATGTTATTTATACCCTTATTTGACCTTATATGTTTTGAAAAGAATATTTTTTTCGATTTCCAAACAAGGTATTTTATGATCTTTTCGACAAAATTAAGGTAAGAATGTATTTTTTGACTTATAATGTGGTTGCAGCTATTTTCCGCCATTATAAAGCTGTCAAGACATACCTTACAAGATTATAAGAATATTTTTAAAATAAATATTTTCTTTTATAATTATAAGACTCTTAAATGGTTTCAAATTAGAAAAATTTATTTCTCTCGAATAGTTTTGATTTCATCTATGTCAACATCGTTTGATAAATTTTACATTTTTTGAAGTTGATTTATAATGATGCAAATATTACATATTTTATTTAAGGTGCTGTGATATGTTTGACTGTGGATATGTTATTTATATACAATTTATGGTTTATTGTTAAATTATTGACATTTCATATGCTTGTTTTAATAAAAATGTTTATGTTATGTTTCAAGCTTTTTAGAATGTATTGTACTTAGTATGTGATGGGTGGAGACCACTACAGCTCCTAGATCCATCGGTAGGTCTCATGAGACAATTAGATGTGGAATTTGATAAGGCCTTTCCCAATTTGATCTATGGTTTTGGTTGAGGCCTTAATCATTTTAAAACGTCTTGGTTAACGCCTTGAAAAAATGTTTTAGAATGTCCCGCATAATACATTCCCTTATTGTGAAAATAATATTTAAGGTTCATGTGGTTATTTGAATTGTAGAATACCAATGAAAATGTTTTATTTTGGAAATATTTACTTAGCTCATATTCCTACCATAAAGTGTTCGTGTTTATTATTTGTAAAGGAATGTGTTTTCAATTATTCACCATGCCTAATGTTTATGATATCTTCTACTATATTTATTAATTTTAATGAGCATTTGATCTCACACCTTTCTTATGTTTCATTTTCCCAGGATTTGAAGATGTTAGTTATGAGTGACTTACAAGAATAATCTAGGAGGCTTGGATGTTTCTAATGGAATAAATTAGTGTATTATTTCTTTTTCAAGTTGTAATGTTGATCATATGTATGTATACTATTTCTAATAATACTAAACTGATTGGTCTTTTCGGACATGACTACTTGTATCATGGAAATATTATGTAATAAGGGACCGAATCCGGGTAACTGGCGTTGGTGTATTACAGTTGGCATCATAGGAAGTATAGTACAAACCTTGGACTCTATATTTAGATAAACTGTGATTCGAGAACATTACCATAAGTTAGAGATTGATGATTAATATAGAATATCTTCCTAGAATTTTGGTATTATATAGATTTAGTGAGTTTTCCAGGCAATACATCCATGTATGGAAACGAGATGGTAGAGGCGGCTCTAGAACCGATGTACCTAGGAGTGAAAACTCAAACATGGAGTTTCGGGCATGACCCAGGGTTTCTTGGTACATGGAAATGAGCCTTAGTGTACTCTTGGTTATGATACTCCTGAGGGGATATGATTAGGATAATTCAACTTTTCTATAAAAACCATTATGAAGGATTTATGAGTATATGATTCCTTAAAGAAAACACTTTTTATTATTATGGATTATATACATAAACTGTTCAATTTATGTTATGTGCTTTACATGTTTGGAATTACGTATTCTAATTCAGAAACTAATCTAGTGTATGGAATTGTTTAGAAATGGAACCTAGTGGATGGAATGGAAACTGTATCAATGCACGTAATCCATGTAGGGAATTATCTCCTAGTCAAGATAATTATATTGGAACTGGTGATACAACTGGTGTTGATAAGCTTATCACCATACCGGGACAACTCACTCAAGTTATGAATAATAACCTTACCTGTATATAGTAACCTAATCCAATACGTGGGGTATCAATGTTAAACTGCTTCATAAGGTAACAACCAGCAATAGTAAATGGGTCTACAAATACATTTGTATGTGAGAAATGGATAAGTTCTTTTGAGAAAATATTTCGTGCTTTGGGGAGTAGCGAAAGGGAAAAATTTATCAAGGTAGTTTATCACCTCATGGGAGATGGAGATCATTGATGGTCATTAATTGTATGAAAAGGAGGATGAGGAAGTATCATGTTTGGAATGGAGGGAGTTTAAAGTGCTTTTCTTAGAAAAATACTTTCCTCGTGACCATTGAGCGGATATAGAAAGGCAATTTCTGAGTCTGAGGAAAAAAAATGAGAACGTCACAAAGTATGAAGCTAACATTTCAAGGTTAGAAAGGCATGCTGGAGATTATATATGTAACCTAAAAAGTAAGATTGATCATTTGTTTGAAGGGTTAAAACCATTTCCCCATTGAGCATTAGTCGTGCAATCCTTCTTATAGTACAATGATATTGTCTAATGTGCTATGAAGACAAAAAAGGAATTTTCTATGTATTACGACTTTAATGAAATGTTTTGGGAAAAAATACCTCAAGGTATCATTGATGCATTTTTGAGGTGATTGTGTTTGTTGACAAAGTGGACAACTCTGCTGTGATTGTTGAAAAAGAAAACCATGACATACTAATTTGTTGATAAAGGATACTTCATGGTGGAATGTTGAGTTCAAGAGCTGTGGTCAATGATACATGTTTGATTTGAGAATGTCGACAAAGGAATGAATGTTCTGGAGGCGGTACAAAAAGAACATATACATGGAGGCTCCATTTTCCAGTGTTTACCAAATTTTTGGGCCTGAAAATCGACTAATATAGAAAAGTGTTTTTGGCAAAGGGACTTGTGAGCCGAGGTCTTGGAGGATAGGAAACATGCACGCCATATGTTTTTGAAGAGCAGATCATCAAAAAAGGTCAAAGGGATAAGGGTCACGAAAGTATTGGTGTGGTCGCGCAGGCGATTTGCGCGCCGTGAAGAGACTTGTGTGTCGATGCGTTGGATGCTTGAGAACTTGCGTGCCTATTTTTTTCAAGATCAGAAGTTCAAAATATGGAAATGGAAAGAGAGTCTCATAGGTTTTTGGTTTGTTCACGCAAGTGACTTGCAGGGGAAGATACTTGTGTGCTGAGACTTGCGCACTGAGTGGAGACTTACATGCCATCGCGCAGGGTGACCAAAATTCCTATAAATACTGGACCACCCTCCTCATTTATCACTATAGTTCAACACTTGGAGAAATCAGAGCTCCCGTCGCGCAGGTGTGGATGTCGCGCAGGTGGTGGTGTGTCATGCATGTGGGACTTGTGCGCTAGATTTGAAGAAGCGCAGTTCTTGTTTGTTACATGCCAATAATGGTTTGGGAATAAAGGGAAGTGAGTAGAGCAAGTTTGGAGTTGCAGAAGCTATGTTGTGAAAGTGGTTGAGGTAGACTTGCATGCCAGTTGTGACTTTCACACCGATACTTGCACACCAAATTATACTTGCGCTCCATGTAAGGTTTATTCCAAGCAGTGTTTTCAAGCTGTATGGAAGCTTGAAGATTGACTGATATCTTTGGTGCAAAGATAGATTCATCTACGGGTGAAAGTTAGACTTCAACAGAGCATCTACATACAGAGGAAGATGTATTTCTTCATGCAAATGAAGAGACCTACATGTCTATAAACTGTGGGTGGATCCTATCCAGAGCAGTGAGCAAAGGAAGAAGAAGAAGGTGATCCTCTCCACCGGTAGTGATCCAGAGAGAGTGAAACTGGGAGTGACCCTTGGGAAAGTAGTGAGATGACCCTAAACCTTTTAAAGGCAGTAAGCCTGGGACAGAGTGACTGTGCCTGAACCTTATAATCCACAGCTACTGAATTTTAGTGGAATTTGGTATGACCGACGACTTGTCGGCGTATGCTCCTTGGATGTAGCCATTAGTGGTGAACCATGTAAAATTGTTGTGTCATGTGCATGATTTACATTCTGTTTATACTCTGAAACAGGAATGAGAGAGAGGAGTGTTTTTATTAATAGCGAAACAAGATTAGAACAGGAATTAACTTTAAATTAGCCACACCCTAATTCACCCCCCATCTCAGGGTATTCAGCCTTGTGGACCTAACAAAAAGTAAGAGAATAAGATATTTTTTGAACACTCTAGGAAAGGATATAATGAAATAGGGATGGAGGGAAGAGTATAATTTCTACCCTGTGATAATTGTGGAAGCAATCAACCTGGTCCCTATCTAAAATAATAATGTGTATGCTAACAATGTGGAAAAAAGGCCAACCTGCTATCGATTGTAAGGGGAAGAAAGAAGTGATGAATTTTCAATGATACAATTTGAGGGAGATGATACATTATGAAAATGAATGTCCTAAGCACCAATTAAACTTACCTCAGAAAAGGCCAAGGGAGAATGTCCAAGATTATGTGATCACTACTTCTAAGGTTGATGCTCTGAAAGATGTTGTGGTAGGTAATTTGATGCTTTTCTCATGTTTATCCAATGCTTTATTGGATTCTGGATCATTTCATTGTTTCACATCTTGTTAGTTTTCTTTGTAAAATAGATATTTCCAATTTTATTTAACAAGGGAGTTTTCATTCAAATCATCTAATGGAGGTATCATTGCAACAATGTTTTTTGAATCAGTTCCTATTACAGAATATAAATGTTATTTATCTATTGATCTCATTGACATATACATGATTGAATTTTATATAATCCTTGATATGGAATATATTTCAGATCATGATGCGAAAATTTATTTTAAGAAGAAGAATGTTACAATTTTCGATGATGATAATGAATACCTAATATTTAGAGCATAAACATCACTATCTGATTCTTATCTAGATCCACCCCTGGTAGCTCTACTGAATTCAATTATTGGGGTGGAAGATAATGAAATAACTATAGGTGAGGAAAGGGATGATCAAATAGAGGATGTACCTATTGTGCTGCAATTTGTTGATGTGTTTCCATAGGATTTTCCTAGATATCCTCTAGAACATGAAATTAAGTTTCCCATTGACTTAATTCTTGGTTCAAGCCCCATATCAAAGATCCCTTATAGAATGGCCAATGTAGAATTCATGGAACTAATGAAACAACTAGAGGAATAATGTAATAAAGGATTTTTTGGCCCTAGTGTTTCTCTATGGGGAGCCCATGTCATTTTTGTTAAGAAGAAAGATGGATCTACGAGGTTGTGCATTGACTACATAGAGATCAATTCTATAAAAATAAAGAACAATTATTCCCTACCTCACATTGATGATTTATTCGATCAAATTCAGGAAGCTCAATATTTTTCAAATATTGACCTTTGATATGGATGCCATCAGTTGTGCGTGAACAATGGAGACATTCTGAAGATAGAATTTCTCACCAGATACGGGCATTACGAGTTTACATTAATGCCTTTTGGGCTGACTAATGCACCCTTAGTCGTCATGGTTCTAATGGATAGAGTTTTGAAGGAATATCTTGATGAATTTGGATTGGTATTTATTGATTATATCTTTGTAGACTCAAAAAGCTATGAAGATCATAAAAATCACTTTCTCACTATTCTGAAAACCCTCAGAAGAAATTAATTATATGGGATGTTTAGCAAGTGTAAATTATGGCTTCCAGAGATTTCCTTTTTAGGCCATATTTTCTCTATGGATGTAATCTATGTTGATAATTAAAATACAAGATCAATCCATTAATGGCCAGCACTGATGAGTATAACTAAGTTACATGGTTTTATTAGTTTAATAGGTTATTATCGGTGTTCTGTCCAGAATTTTTCCCGATTGTCAAACCCATTAACCAAGATCACACATAATGGGGTTAAATTTGTTTGGACAAAAGAGTTTGAATAATGTTTTAAAGTGATGAATATAAGATTAGTCAAGGATCCTATCTTGATTCTACTATCAGGGAATGATGAGTTTGTTATTTATAGTGATGCTTCAATGAAAGGACATAGTGGTGTCCTTATATAGAATGATAGAGTTATTTCCTATGCATCACGACTGCTAAAAAGTCATGAACAAAACTATCCTACTCAGGATCTTGAGTTGGAAGCTGTAATCATGACATTGATAATATGGAGACACTATCACTATGGTGAAAAATGTGAGATATATACCGATCATAAGAGTTTGAAGTATATTTTATCACAGAAAGAACTCAACATGAGGAAGACGAGATGGTTGTAACTACTCAATGATTATGATTGCACTATACACTACCACCCGAGGAAGAGAAATAAGGTAGAAGATTCATTTAGAAGAAATGATCATGGAGTTCTGAACAAGATGAGACTTGATAGGGATCCTTTGTAAATGGATCTAGTTAAGATGGATATGGGAATAATCATGAAAGGTGAAACATTGATTCTTTTTCAAATGTTTTTTAAACCATATTTACTAGAAAGTAAAAAAAAGTTCTTCAATTGATGATGAGAAGTTTCAAAAGATAATTAAAGATGTAAATTATGGGAGATTTATTGACTTCATATATGGATATGAAATTTTGAAATTTGTTAAGAGACTTTGTGTTCCTGATATACCTGATCAAAAAAGGGAATTGTTTGATGATGCTCATAGCTCCAATTTCTCTATACACCCTGGTAGCACAACGATGTATAGTGATTTAAGGGAACATTTTTTGTGGGATAACTTGAAGGGGGAGATTGACGATTATGTTTCAAGATGTATGGTTTTTCAACAAGTGAAATCTATAAGGAAACATCCTAGAGGAGTTATACATCCTCTTCCCATACCTTAGTGGAAATGGGATGATATCATGATTGACTTTGTAATGGGACTACCAAGGACCTCTAGAAGGAATGATGCAATATGGGTTATTTTTTATCATCACACCAAGTCATCATAGTTGCTCACTATAAGAGAAGATTAACAACTTGAATGTATAGAAATACTATATATTAATGAAGTTTTAAGACTTCAGGGAGTACCCATATCGATTTTTTCTTATCGTGATCCCCGTTTTACATCAAGATTCTAGAAAAGTATTTAGATGGACCTGGATACAATACATCGTTTGAGCACTGCCTACCACCCTCAAACTGATGGAAAAATAGAACAGACATTTCAAGCCTTAGAAGACATGTTGAGATCTTTCTCAGTTGAATTTCAAGGTATGTGAGATCAGTATTTACCTATGGTAGTGTTTTCCTATAACAATTGTTTCCATTAAAGTATTCAGATGGAACCATATGAAGTGTTATTTGGAAAGAGAAGTTGCACACAAACTTGTCGGGATGATGTTACTGAATGAAAACTTTTAGGCCCAGAACTTGTTGAAGAATCAATTTAAAAGGTGATGATTATCCAAACCTGTATCAAAGCATCTCAAAGTATTCAAAACAGCTATGCTGATAACTGAAGGAATGATTTGGAATTTCAAGAAGGTGGTCATGTTTTCTTGAAGTTATCTCCATGGAAGAGAGTTATAGGTTTCAGTAAGAAGGGTAAATTGAGTCCCAGGTACATCAGACTTTTCAAAATTCTAGGACGAATTGGGGTTGTAACGTACCATTTTTCAATGCCGCCAAGTCTCTCCAAAGTTCATGATGTGTTCCACATATCACATTTGAGAAAATACATGCATGACCCAATGCATGTAATCACCTATGAAAAAATTGAACTAGAACCCAATCTATATTATTGCGAAGAGCTTTTTAAGATTATTGATAATAGAGAAAAAGTGTTGAGAAAATAGACGAGTCATCTGGTCAATGTTTTATGGAGAAATCATAAAATGGAAGGGGCAACGTGGGAACCCGAGGAGCATATGATGATGAACCAACCAAATCATTTTATGTATAAGTATTCTAGAAATTTCGAGGGAAAAATTATTTGAAAGAGGGAAGAATTTAACACCCCTAGATTCCAAGGTATATTTCAATGTGAATAATGAAATAGCTTGTGATGTACGCAACTTTGAGATTATAACACACCACGACTAATCGAACTTGTCGTTATGAATAGTAATACCAACTTTCAAATATTTAATTAATATTTTTCTTCAAAATGGTCTTAATTTTTGGATTTAGGATATCAAAATTGTCTTAGGGTTAATTTTTGGTACTTTTCTGAAAACTTTCAATTTTTGAGGAATACTGAAAAATACTAAATTTAAATTAAAAACAACTTTTTTAATTAAAATATTTTATAGTGTTAAATTATAGATTTGGAAGGATTTTAAGTATCATTAGATTATATTTTTATCATTCAATATAATTTAGTCAATTGGATATAATTTCATGTTTAAACTGGACAAAAACAAGTGTAATTCTTTTGATAGTTATTATTTCACAAAAAGCAAATTTTTTTGACAAGGGGAATTAATTATAATCATATTTCTACTGCTTTTGTGTTTTGAATTTGGAAAAAATGGATTCTATATTTTTAATTAGGAGGTCAAAATTTTGTAAATAGGTAACATTTATTTTGAGACATTATGAATATTCACTTCAGTAAATATTTTATATACCGTGGTTAAAAGCCTAAATCCGGTAAATAAGGGTAAACAAATTATATTATAATAATATTAAATTACCCTAACTTGTGTGATATTTCAATTGGTTGATACATGTCCCACCATGGTCATCCTTGGGACAATTTTGGGACCCCATGGAGCCACTTGAAAGTGATAATGACCCTTTATATTAATTAATTTAAAGTAAGGAAAAAAATTACCTAAACATATATCTTTTAGTAAAATAATTTTTACAAGGGGTTATATAAGTTATCTCTTCATAAAAAAAATATTCATTTAAAATATATGAAGATTTCATAAATCATGGAAATTTTTTTATACTTTTTTTATATCAAATAAATAAAAATATTAATGACACAATAATGATGTAGTGTTTACCTCATTAATAAATGATTTAAATAAAAAAGATTATAAAAATTAAATCAATATCCAAAACATGTCCAATTTATATTGGTTGATTTTATTTCAAAAGTTACTCATCATATCTTCTACTTTAATGAGTTTTGGACTTTTACAAACTGAAAATCATTATATAATAAAATAATATTTTCAAACATTCCTAAAGAGATCCCCCCTTATAAAAAGCCCTAACTTGTATCCTATTTATCACACCTCTCAAGATCCCTATCTAATATAACATCTAGCCAATTAACATCCTTAAATTCTTCTCTTCCTCTTATAATCCTTATCTTAGGTAGAAGGCGCATCAAGTAAGCCTTTTGGTTCCAACCAAAGGGAGTTACCAGATTTAACAGTAATATCTCCTCTTGAGTTCTTTTCTTTTATTTTACTTCTAAAACCACATAATCTTTATTTATTCCTTTCATTTATAAAAAACTAGTATCCTCAATATACTAGGTTATTTTTATGAGAATTATTTGAACTACACTTACACACACGTCCATCTAATGGGTATAGAACATATGGATTTTGTGGATGATGAACTACTGCCTCATGAAACATTGATTGTTCAATATTATACTACCACCACTTATGGTGTCCATTACGGTGGAAGTGTAATTATATATGATTTTTATGATTTTTTTTATCTATAAGATTTTTTAATTCTCTTTTAGAGCATAACATTATTCTTTACATGCTGTATATTTACAAAAATTTCATTTGAGAAAGTGCGGACAACCACCCCCACAATGTGATATGACTTGTTCATACCATACATGGAACATATAAAGAACGGTGCTAATTAAATTACATAACATATATAAAATATTATATTATACTATATTAATAATATAGCTTTGTATAATTTGGTTTTATTTCCTTTAAAAAAATTGAAGTAGCGTGCATGCATATGTTCAAATTAGCATCTCTAGGAATGCGATGAGATTCATTCCCCATCATAACCATTAAATAATAGTTTTAATTTTATTATTAAAAATAATATTAATCAAATACATCCTATCCATAATAAATATGACTTATGTAATAAAACATATAAATGAAAATGAATCAATTAACACCTGAAACAAGGATACTACTAAAATATTATTTTAAAAGAAATATTAGAAGATCATATATGATATTATATTTATGTATGTAGTTATTGTATATTTTAATAACTATGAATTAACTATCATACAAAATGTTAATGTATGCCCGACCATGGAAAAGTACCGGATAAGGGTTAATTTTACAATCTCTTTATTATATGAGGTTGTTTTTTGGTAATTATCTTATGTGAACTCTTTATCATCTACATCTGGGTATTCATAAAAATGTATTTAAAACGTTTTTACTATTTTCTATACTATGGGTTAAATTAATTTATACCCTTATTTGAATTTATATGTTTAGAAATGAATATTTTCATAAATTTTCCAAACAAGGTACTTTATGACCTTTACATCAAAATTAAGGTAAGAATGTATTTTTTATCATATATGGTGAGTGCGGCTATTTTCCACCCTTATAAAATCGTTGATGTTTTTATTAAAAGAATATAATAATTTTTTCAAAATAAATATTTTCTTTTATATTTATGAGACTCTTAAATGATTTCAAAATAGAAAAAGATATTTCTCTCAAATAGTGTTGATTTCATCAATGTAAACATTCTTTGATAAATTTTACAGTTCTTTGAATTTGATTTATTATGATAGAAATATTTCATATTGTTTTTATGGATTGGTGAGACTTTATTCTTTGGTTGTGTTATATTTATACCATTCATGGTTTATAGACATGGTATTGACATTTCGTATGCTAGTTTTAATACGAATGTTTATGTTATGTTTCAACGTTTTCATATAAGTAATGTATTTGACTTTGTATGTGATGGGTGGAGCTCGCTATAGCTCCTCGATGCATTTTTAGGTCTAATGATACAATTTGATGTGGAATTGGTCGAGGCCTTACCCAATTTGATATATGGTTTTGGCTAAGGCCTTAATCATTTTTAGAAATCTTTTCGGAGGTCTTGATAAAATGTTTCAGAATGTCTCGCATTATACATTCCCTCATTATGAAAATAATATTGATGGATCATGTGGTTATTTGAATAGTATAATACCCAAGACTCTGTTTTATTAAGGCATTATTTACTGAGCTTATATTCCTTTCAAAAATTGTTCATGTTTATTATTTGTAAATGAATTTGTTTTCAATTATTCACCATGCCTAATGTTCATGTTATCTTCTACTATATGTATCACTCTTACTCAGTGTTTGAGCTCCCCCTTTATAATGTTTAATTTTCCCAGCATATGAAGAAGTAAGTTATGAGTGACTTTCAGGCATAATCTTGACGGCTTGGATGTTTTTAATTGAATAAGTTAGTGTTGTATTTCTTTTCAAGTTGTAATGATGAACTTATGTATATATCAGGTTTCTAATAATACTAAAATGACCGGTCTTTCTGGACATTATATCTCGTATCAATCCAATATTATGTAATAATGCACCGAATCTGGGTAACTGGGGTCGGGGCATTACACGGTGGGGAAGGCAGAAGGGGGGAGTGGGAAAGGGGCAGTGGGGGTGTAGGTTGGGGGGTAGGTAGTGGGGGTAGAGGTGGGGGTGCAGGTTGGGGGGTGGGCAGTGGGGGTAGATGTGGGGTGGGTGAGGGGGGAAGCTGGGGTGAAGGGGGATAAGGGGAGAAGTGTGAGGGGGTGGTGGGGGTGAATGGGAAGGGTGTAATGGGGGTGAATGGGGTTGGGAGGTGGGGGTGGGGGAAGTGGGGGGCAGGTGGGGGGGGGGGGTGCAGTGGAGGTCTAGTCGGGGGCGATGAAGGTTGGGCAGGGGTAATGTGGGGGTGGGGTGTGCAAGGGGTAGTGGGGGTGAAGGGGGATGGGGGCAGTGTGAAGTGGCCAGAGTCAGACCAAGTGCTGGTGCCAATACTAATACTGATGTCGATGAGGATGTTAGTGGTTTGAGTGGTGGTGATGGTGTTTCTGTAAGAGGCTTGGATGAGGGTTACCATGACTCTAATGATACTTATATTGAGACTCAATATTAATTTAAATTGTTTTTTTTGTATTGTTAATATGTGGAATTTTATTATGTCATGTAGTTTGATTATTGAAATATGAAATTATATTGCAATTTTTCTATCTATTTCTACATATATTGAATAATTGTATTATGATGAATGTTTTTTAAGTAGTAGTTAACGTTTATTATTATTATATTGAATTTTATCCTCCTATGATGTGACCATTGTACCTCCTCATCAACACTGCTCCGCGGTGACCCCTCTATCTCCTTCGGCACGTCTCTGATGGTATGTAGAACAATTTTCCATTTTTTCTGATTCATTTTTCTTTCAACTATTAGTTTTCCCCGTCATTTGTCTCTCTTTTAAAATTATTCTTTAGTTTAACCCATTCTGGTGAACCTCTGATGGTATGTTTTTTTATAGTATAAAACTTTGGTGTCATAGACATATTTTCAAATATATAATCTTCCATAAATTAGTTTAATTGCTGATTTGTAACTACATTTTTTTCTGTGATATTATACTCTTTTTTGTGCCAATAATTTTATAATTGGGTGATAGAAATATCTGATTGAGTAAAAATTTGTTGTCCTACTAATAAGGATGAAGAGTTTTGGAAACAAGTTTGATGTTTTAGGCATTATTTGTTTTTGATTCAATTCTCATAAATGTTATATAATCCATATTCATTTATATAATTACAAAATCATGACTCGTTTCTAAAAGTTTTTTTTTCTAAAATATGTTTTCACTATACTAGGGGTTGGGTACAAGCACATCGAAAGAAGTAAAATAATACTTCAGTGATCTTCAAAATCACAAGAAGGAAATTCTTTTGGTCGACGATGAATATGGAAAGTCAATTGATGTTTCATTATGTAAGAAAAATATAAAAGATAAATCTAATTGGATTTGGAAGTTTGAGGTTCGGAATTGACTTTGAGATTTGATTTTTAGGGTTATATGTAATGATATTTTTTTACAGATTAAACATTCATTTGTGATCCTTAGTGAAGTCTGTTGTGGAGTCTTAAGGTATCACAATAGTTGGGTGACATGCTTGGAATTCCATGCCACAAATAACGACATTATACTTTCTTGGGATAAGGTTGGTTCTTTAATTGTCATTTTGATGTATATATTATGACAAGTATGTATTTTATGATGATAATTTATATATTTTTTGTTTTCTTGGATCCTTTGAAAATAAAGGACAACTTGTTGTTTGGTATTAAAATAAGGTTTATAAAAATATGGTGTACAGAAATAAACATAGCTACATACTCAAAATTATGATATGAATTATATGTTTATTGGGATACATGGTCATCATATAACTATTTGTATAAGATGGACATATATTTTTCTTCGTAGAAGGAATCTATCCCATGGTCACACACACACATTAACCCCACATCCCATATAGCATAACAAACACCACTTTTTTTTTGCAGACCGTATCAAAAGTTGTCATTGATATGTGATATATGAAGTGTTGTCAAATAGGGACTTAATGATATTCCCCCCACATCAACTGTGTATGTGCTACTTAAAAACTATTTTCACAATTTTTGATATGTTTAATTGTAAAAATGATGGATCGGTATATAGTGCATCCTCAGATGAAATTTTTTATTGCACTGACATGGAAATAGTAATGGAGACATCTTTCATGGACCTTAACCCAATGGATGAATTGTAGAGTTTTCCAATGGGTCAAAAATTTTGTTCCATTGTATGTCTTAATAACAACTTACAATTCATTATATGGCTTACGATAACCAATTAACTGGCCATCAGGACTTATGGTCATATAAATATAAAATTGTGAGTTATTGATGCCTTTTTGTAGGGTCCAAGTTGTTGGAAGATGCTATATGGATTGGATATTAACATGGATAAATTTCAAGTCCTTGTTGCATATAATTTTGGGTTTCTATACATGTCAGTATTCAGATTAGAAAATTTTTAGTATTAAAGTTGGTGCTTTTTTCAAAAAACATTACAATCTACTAGAGATGGTATTTTAATTATGTAATTAGAATGCCTAAAATTAATCCTTAAAATAATATCTATGTTATTGATTATATCGATTTTTTCCAATAATTTGGGCTCATTTAATGTATATTTCATGATGTTGATGTTTATCCATGACTTCTATTGTTTTAATGCTCATTTTAGAACATTTATTCATGGTTTTACTACTCATTAAATTTTAAATGTTGATATATGATTCAAATTTTCTACCTCAAGGCAATTCCAAACATGCACTAGGTTTTATTAATCATTCAATTTTATTTGTTGGTATATGATTCAAATCAATTACATTAAGGTTTCCATTATATTTGAAATGATTAACTGATATAGATAACTATAATTGTTGTAAGGAGGGGGGATTGAAGGTTAGTTTCCATTATAATTGAAATGATTTACTGATATTGACCACTAAAACAAACTCTAAAGAGATATGGGCTGTCAGGGGGGTGGTCTGTGTAGGGTGGGGGGAGTGTATGGTGAGGAGGGAGGTGGTGTGCAGTGGTAAGGGGTAGTTGGAAGCATTTAGGGTGAGGGGGGGTGTTTCTAATAGTATTCAGGGGTTGTGTTGGGTAAGAGGGATGTGGTTTGTGCAAGGTAGGGGGTGTGCATTGTGAGGGGGGAGGTGGGCGTGCAGTGGGATGGGGGCAGTGTGGGATTTTTTTTACATGTATTAAGGGGGGGTAGTGCTAGGGAAGAGGGCAGGGGGTGCAGAGAAGTGGTTGGTGCTATGGAAGAGAGCTGGGGTGTGTGCAGGGTAAGGGTGAGGTGGGAGGGGTGAGGTGGGAGGTGGTGTGTAGTGCGAAGTGGGTGGGGGTGTGCAGGGTGAGGTTGGGGGGGGGGGGGGTGGGCTTACAAGTATTCATGGGGGGTGGTTCTACTGTTGGGGAAGAGGGTAGGGGTGTGTACAGGGGGGTGCAGGGTGAGGGGGGGATGTCCAGGAGCGGGATGTCCGGGGGGGAGGGGGTGCAGGGGGTAGTGTGTAGGGGGGCATGGAAGGGGAAGAGGGGTTCTAGGTTGGGGGAAATATATGAAGGTGAAGGGGGCTGGGGTATGAGGGTTGTGTGTAGGGGGTGTGGGGGTATAGGCGGAGGGGGCATGGGGTGTGGGGTGTAGGGGGAGTGGGGCAATCCAAGAGTGTGTAGGTGGCAGGGAGGAGGGTGTCTAGTAATGTGCAGGGGTTTAGAGGAGGGAAGTCCAGGAGTGTGAAGGGAGGGGGTCGGGGGAAAGGAGGGGGAAATGGGGTTGTGGGGGGGGGGTGCTGTGAATAAATTAATGTGAAGGGGGTATGGGGTGAAGGGGGCTGGGGGATAGTGTTCCGAAGGTGTGGGGTGTAGGGTGAATGGGTTTTCGGGGTTTTGGGTAGGGGGTGTCCAAAAGTGTGCAAGTGGAAGGGAGGGGGCTCTGCAGGAGTGCACAGGGGGCAGTCCAGGAGTGTGCAAGGAGGGGGTAGGGTGGAGGGGTTGTGGGGGTGCAGGGGGGTGGCTATCCAATGGGGAAATGAATATATGCTGGTGAAAGAGCTCAAAAGAGAGTTTGGCTTCCTGATGGCTTTTACTTTTCAATCATTTGTTGATTTTTATGACTTGTATTGGTATGCAGGATAGGGATGCATTCAATTTAGAGAACCAACAACAAAACATAGCTGATAAAATTGCCTTTCTTCCACAATTGGCAATCGAGAATGAAGAGAATATAAAATTCAAGAGTTAAGGGTTATTTTATACCAATTTTTTCAAGACATTATTTACCATTTTTTGTGTTATTAATCAAATTAACATGGTATACACCATTACTGTAGAATTAATGATTTTTAGTTTACTCCTTAGTGTGAAATATTCGATATTTTTGAAATTTCTCAATATTATGTTTGGATTGATGATCTCCAAGTATTCACTTTTGAATCTTGTACCTTTATATTTTTTTAGAAAAATTATTTTATACATTATATAGGAGGTGTCCAGTGGGGGTGTCAAGGGGGGTGTCCGGGGGGTGTCTAGGGTTGAGGGGGTGTCCAGGGGGTCCAGTGGGGGTGGTGGTTGGGGGGGTCCAGGTGGGGTTTGGGGGGGTGGTTCAAAGGGGCGGGGTGTCTAGGGTGATCTCAGGGGTGTGCAGGGGGTGGGGCGTCTAGGGGGCGTTTAGTAGGGGTGTCTAGGGGGTCCAGTGGGGGGGGGTCAGGGGGTTTCCAATGGGGGTGTACAGGGGGGTCCAGTTGGGTTGTCCAATGGGGTGTCCAATTATGGGTGTCCAGGGGGTCTAGTGGGGGGTTATCTAGGGGGCTGTGTAGGGGGTGTCCAATAGGGGGTGTCTTGGGGGTGTCTAGCGGGGGTGGTCCAAGGGGTGTACACGGGGGGAGTTTAGTGGGGGTGTTTAGTGGGGGGAGTCTAGTGGGGGGCATCCAGGGGTGTCTAGGGGGTGTGCAAGGGGGTTCTGTCTAGGGGGTGTGCAAGGGGGCTCCGTCCATGGGGAGAGTGGGGGTGTGCAAGGGGAGGGGGTCTGTTCCGTGGGGGAGGGAGGGGCTATAGGGGGTGTCCAGGGGGAGTGAGGGGGTGTGAAAGGGGAGAGGGTGTGTGCTGGGGGGTCTACCCAGGGTAAGGGAGGGGCTATAGGGGGTTTCTATGGGGAGATTAGGGGTGTGCAAGGGAGGATGGGTGTGGTTTCAATGTGGTTTTCATTATGGATTTTAGTAGCATGTTGAAACCATGGTGGGAACCTATTTTTTATATGAAAACCGTATATACCCATGGTTTGAAAAACCCGTGGGTATATATGATGATGCGATACTATATATACCCACATTTTGTAGAACTGTGGGTATGTGTGCTATGAAGAAACCTTTCTATACCCTCAGTTTACTTAAATATGTGTATATAATTTCTTCTATAAAAAATTATACACATGGATCTGTAAACTGTGGGTTATAAAAAATTTCATTAGGCTGTACCCACGGTTTCTACAAAACCGTGAGTATAGGGAAATCCCGAAGCCCTAGGATCCCACAATTCATAAAACCATGGTTATTGCCTACAACCACTAGTTTATGGGATATACCAATGGTTTTAAATCATGGGTATAAGAAACTTTTCTAGTAGTGTCACTCTAGGTGGTGAGAGCTTGGGCTGGGATCTCTGAGTAGCAGCGTCGATGCCTTATGACGTCTTCTTCGGTATGGAATGCCTATCCACTGTCCATGCTCAGATCGACTGTTTTAGGCACATAGAGTGGTTTGTTTGTGAGGATGGGAGATGGTTGTATTTCACCAATGAGAATGAAACATTTGTAGCACAATATTACTCTCTCGATGGAGATTGCAGCTGATCACTCATTATTTTTCTATCTTTACCTCAAAGATGTTGATGTGAGGAGTTCGAGTTATCATGTTGTGGTGGACCAGTATGCTGAAGTATTTATTGATGATATTATGGGACTACTTCCTTATAGAGAGGTAAAATTCTATATCGACCTTTATCCCAGGAAGACATTGATATCTGTGCCAGCATATCGGATGACCCCCACAGAGCGTCGTGAGTTATGGGTACAGTTGGAGGACTTGAAGAAGAAGGGGTTCTTAAGGCCCAGTTTTTTTCTATGGGAATCCCCAATATTGTTTGCTTAGAAGGAATAAGGGAGTATGAGGATTTGTGAGGATTATAGGCACAATTACCAGGTGACCATGATGAACAAGTATCCACTTCCAATTATTGGTGATCTCTTCGACAAACTAAATGGAGCTCGATGGTTTATGATGATAAACCTCATATTAGGCTATCAACAGCTCAGGGTATAGGATGGGGATGTACCAAATACGGCCTTTAGATATTGTTATATCCATAAAGAGTTCTTGGAGAAGCCCTTTGGAATGACCAATGCTCTGACAGTGTTCATGGGGCTCATGAACATGATCTTTTAGCCATACCTCAATCGCTTCATGGTGGTATTCATTGACCACATCGTGATATACTTGGTGTCGGGGCGGGAGCACACCACACACCTACATATAATTCTATATACACTGTAAGGGAAGAACCTTTATGGAACGAACTCAATGTTCCATATCTAGATATGGAAATTCCACTTCCTGGGTCACGTTATCTCGGAGGATGGAGTGGCAGTGGATCCGACGATGATAGATGCAGTTCTTTCTTGGGAGACACCTAGGAGTGTGATCGAGGTGTGGAGATTCCTAGGATTGTCTTGGTACTACTGGAGATCCAAAATTGAATTTTCTAGAGATGTGACACCTTTTCAGTCTTGAAAAATAATGGACATCCCTTTGTGTTGATGGAGAGATGCTATCAGAGTTTTCAAGAGTTAAAACAGAGAATGAAATGTGCCCCAATCTTGAGGCTACTAGAATAGGGTGTAGGGTATGTAGTCTACTATGACACATCAGGGACTGGACAGGGTTGTGTCATAATGTTGGAGTGATCAGTGATCGCCTATGGCTCACTACAGTTGAGATAACACGAGCATAACTATGCTACCCATGACATGTTGTTCACAGCAGTGGCCTTTACGATGAGGATTTTCCAGCACTACATGATGGGTGAATGGTTTACTATTTATTATGATCACCAGAGTTTCAAGTTGATCTTTTCATAGAAGGTCCTAAACCTGAGATAATGAGGATGGCCGAATTTCTTCCAGGACTATGACATTGAGATAGACTACACTCCTTGGAAGGGGAACATTGTAGTAGATGCAGTCAACAGAAGGTCAGGTTTACCATTGATGGGTGAGGTTATAGAGTAGCTAGCCATGTTGAAAATATCTGTTGTGGATAGAGATGGAGTATCTTACCTCTAGTCTATTACTGTCACTCCCCCACTTCATCAGCAAGTTTGAGAGGCTCACTATTGGGACACAAATTGTGTGGCTCAACATGCTCAAATATCCATAATAAAATCTATTGAAGGATTTTCTAAAGTTGGGAAGCCCGTTGTTCTCTTTAGAGGATGCACTATAGTACCAGTGACACTATAAGAAGTGGTGTTGAGGGAGTTCCACAAATTTCCCTTTAGCGGTACATCCTGGAATGGGGAAGATGTACCAGAACCTTCGACAGTAGTACTGGTGGCTAGAGATGAAGAATGCATTGGCAAAGTTCATATCATGATGACTCACTTATTAGTAAGAAAAGGATAAGCATCAGTTTATAGTAGGCTTAGCGCAACCACTTGAGGTACCAGAGTGGATGCGTGATGGAATCTCCAGGGAATTTGTGAAAGGGATACCACATACATTCAGGGGCCATGATTCCATCTGGGTGATCATCAACCGACTTTCAAGTCAGAAAAATTCCAACGTATCTGAGAGAAGGGATCATTGTAGGGATTGGGACTCCACAACATGAAAGAGTTTGTACAATTCATGGAGTTACATTGACGATCATCTCAAATCATGACACTTCTTTTACGTACCACTTATGGAAGGGAATATAAAAGGCATTCGAGAGTCAGCTACGTAAGAGAAAGACCTTTCATCCACAAACATATGGTCAGAAGAAGTAGACCATACATACACTTGAAGACATTCTTTGTTCTTGTGTCCTGGATTTTGGTCATAGTTGGGAGGACCACCTGCCACTAGTGGATTTTATATACAATAATAGTTATCACTCAACCATCAACAAGGCTCCATTTGAGGCCCTGTATGGGAAACCATTTAGATCATCACTATGTTGGAAAGACTCTTGGGAGTCGGCACTTATGGGTCCAGAGATGGTATAGGCTACCATGTAGAATGTGCAGATCATCTAGGAGAAAATGAAGACAGCAAAGAGACGACAAAATTCTTATTCCGATAAGAGATGAAAATCCTTGGTGTTTGGGGAAGGAGACCATGTATTCCTTGGGGTCTCACCCCGACGAGGATTAAAGATGCTTGGACTGCGTGGAATGTTATATCTGTGGTTTATCAGACCTTTCCAGATATTAAGTAGAGTATGCAAGGTGGCGTACCATCAAGCTTCCCCCCCCACAAATACTTAGGGTGCAAAACGTTTTCCATGTGTCACATTTGGGGAGGAAAGTGCATGATATATCACACCTTATCAACTACAGAATGCTATACATAAACAATGGGGAGACATTTTAGGATTTATCAGTGGAGATAGGGGATCGACATTTATGGGTCCTTCAGGGGTGGCTAATTACTCTAGTGCAAAGTCTTTGGTGGCATGGGAACATCAAGAAGAACAGCTGGGATCAGGAGGATTAGATATGTTCTCAGTACCCCCATTTGTTCCTTGAGTTTTTTTGTAGCTTTTGGGAATAAAAATCCATAAGGAGTGGAGAATGTAAAGACCTATAAAATCTATATAATTTTTAAAAAAAATTATTTTGGGATTATTATGAGACTGCGAAAATTGACGACACTTGATTCAGAGGCCCAGTGTGCCCATAATGGATATTTGAGAAAATTTAAGGTATATTCAGTAAATGCATGGGTGACATTTTCTATCTAATTAACTATTTTGTAGATTAAAAATCTGAGGGAACTACTAAATATACAGCACCGAGATTCGCATAGAGGGGTCTTAATTTTGACCGTAGTAGGTCGGGTAAAAAAGCTTGTTTTTTAGACTTTTAGTGAAATAATAACATAACCTAAAAATTGTTATTTTATTATCCTACCTATTATTGAGATGTGGTGGTGGGACCGATGGTTTTTCAATCCGTTTAATGGATTGACTCTTTAGTTTTGTAACCACACCATTAGGAATTAAAAGGTTCATCAATGAAAAATACATTAATGAACCTCATTAATTATTTAAATGTGTTACTCACCCTTCCCATGTATTTAAATGAAGCTCCAGTTGGGGTTTTTGACATGGATTCATCAAACAAGGAACCTATAGCAAAGTACTGTAGCATCTACCGCAGAGGAAGAATGGAAGCTTGGATGAAAATGATTTGGGATCGATGAATGTCTATGGCTTCATCAAGCGAGGACTCTTCTCCCTACACAACTTCTATGTCACCTCTATTTATAAGGTAGGGTATTTTTCTCCTTAATTCAAGTGAATTATTATTATTCCACATTCTTAAAAATGTGACGATCACGGATTAACCAAAATGAGTTGATCCATGATTTGTAAGAAGTTGTGGGATGTTGGGGGCGGGGGGGTTTAATGGGGTTTTATTTTGCCTTTGATAAATGTTTAGAGCACCCCCTTTGATATGATGCTAATGTAGAGGGCACGGGCTAAACTAATAAGGCTCGAACCCTCCACCCCGTGATTTTTGTCATGTTCTTTGAGGGAGAATTTCAAACTTGATGGAAATGTGAATCTGAGGGTCACATTGTGTTGGAGACATTCTAAGAGTCTCGTAGGCATAGACTTGAGTGAAAACAATGCTATAGAGCATTGTCGAAGCCCTGCGGAAGAAGAGGTTGGATGTCACCGCCATGGTTGCTCTGGCGGGCGATGGCGGTGACTAGCGCTTGCCGTTTTCAGAAGGCGGTGGCACCACACAGTGCATTGACAAACTGAAGGAGAGGTCGGCTCTCAGCCGACCATGTTGGCAGATGGGCGGCGCGCCATCATGCGCCATAGGTGGAGGTTGCGACATCAAAGTCAAGATATAATGGGAGGGGACCCGCTCTCTATAGGACCCATGGACAGAAATACGGCACCACATGGAGCCTCTATATTAAGAGCCAAATGGCTCTTCGTGCCCTTCGGGAACAAGGGGCCGTGTGACCCCTTGCAAAGGTCTCGCCCACCTAGCGGGCCAGGCCGGTCCACTACTCAGTTGCCCGAGACCACCGCAGCCTAGCCAGTATGCGCTGGGCTAGATCTGACCAGAACCGGGATGGGTAGGCCTAGTATGGGAAGGTCAGGTATGTCCGACTGGGACGAACCGGACCAGGACAATTTTCAGTGCAGATACACATAAAAAGTCAACTCAAACAACCCGGATGTCCATTTAATGAACCGTCTTCAGGATTGGAGTTCTTGGGATGAGGAGGTACTTTGGGGATACTCCTCCTATGTTTTGGTGAATGTTGGAGTACGGAAGGGTTGGATTGTACCTGAATCCAACTGGGCCCTTAGCACTAAAATACCTATAACTCTCAGATCATGCATCTGATTGACACGTTGTCTGTTGCATCAGAACCCTTATTACATGAAATATTATTGGGATAATTGTTTTTGGGAATTTGTGCTGGTTGATGTATGACTGATTTCTTGAGGGTTAGATCCTTCCAAAATCAAGAGTACTACATACGAGAATCCAGTGGCTGGCTGAGACGAGAAGAATGAATAGTGATCCTATGTGGATCTATACCTATCAATCATGTGTGGCTCCGCACATTGAGATCCTCTATGGATCAGCACCTAGCTATCCTATGTGGATCATCAACTATAAATATTGTGAGGATCAACACCTAAAAATCATGTGTGGATCTGCAGCTAGCATTTTGTGTGGATCAGCACATAGCGATCTTTTCTGGATCATCACCTTGTGATCCTATGTGGTTCAGCACCTAGTCATCCTATGTGGATCAGCACCAAGTGACCCTATGTGGATCAACACCAAGTGACCCAATGTGGATCAGTAGAATATCCCTTGATAGAGTAAGATTATATAGTTTTATGGCTAATCATCTGTACATCGGTACATAAGTTATACATGGTTTAATCCGAATCATTTTCTTTACTTGTGGTTGAGGTCAATTTTTTTGTTTTTACTTATTGAATTATGAGAGACCTTCGGGGTCTTGGGGTCCCTACTATTTATTTTTATACACACCCCTGCATAGGATTTTCTTGTACCTTGTTGTGTATTGTGTAGATAATGGGAAGCCTTGACTAAGACTCAGGAAGCTAGGACCTAATGGTGGATGATAGTGACGGCTGACGAGGAGATAAGTAAAGATGGGTTGTACCTATAATTTATTTAAGATCCTTGGTGGATGATCTCAGGAGCTGTTATCTATTTTATGTTGTAGTTGTATCTTTTCAGTTGGTCTTGTATTTTGGCCCCTTTACTTTAAGCACACACTTTTACTACGACAGTTTTACTTCATTGTTGTGTATTGTTGTTTTATTGTACTGTGTGTTCATACTGGTTTAAAGGAAATGCTTTCCGGTTTTAGGGATACACCTTTCCAGTTCTAGATTCTAACCCCTTGCCTATGGAGGGCATGCATAGGGTAGTCACAGCATGATCCTTGGAGGACGGGTCGTGACAAACAAATGTCCTAGAAACTAAACGATAATCAAAAACCCATAAGGCTAATAAATAACACCACCTTGGCTCCCAATATTTTCATTTCACCCTTCCAAATTTCCCAATAGAAACAATTTCATGAACTATTTTCACTTAACTTATTGTTTCAAAAAAATGAAAAATATATATTTGATATATAAATAAACATGTAAGATTCAACCCCATGTGGACAATAATTAGTGTCATTGAGTGCTCATTTTCACCAAAATATTTTCAAAATAAATACCTATTTAAAATAATAATTATACAATTTAAAATCCTATAAATTTATGAAAATTAGTCACATTAAAATATTTAATGGTAAACCAAGTTAATTATATTCGGGAAAGAAATCATTTATGGTTATAGAAAACAATTCACAAAAAAAATTTTGAAAAAAAAATCTTTTTCTTAAGAATAATTTAAATTTCACCGAATATATCAATCAAATATATGCAAAAAATTTCCCTAATAGATTTTCGGGTTTATAAAACAAAACAACCAATAAACTCCATATATAAACATAATGATATAAACCCCACACCCAAATTATCTTTATATGATAATTAATATGATAATGTCGAAGAAAATGCCAGAATCATCTTCCTTGACACTACTCGATCTACCTAAAGATAAGAATACACTTTCTCTATTGATTTTTCTTGTAAAAAATAAAAATGAAATACAATATTTGTTTTGGAACTAGGGAGAAGTTCAAAAGCCCATGTTTATAAAAAAATCAACATCCATGTGGGATAAATGTGTTTGAATATGCATGACTGAAATAAACTAAATATGATTGAGATGTAAATAAAGAAATGGTATATAAAATAATTATACTTAATAATTACATGTGATTTCATTGAATATGATACAATTAAAAATGAATTTATCACCTATACTTATCATATCATGTTAATAATTTAATTCAACAATGAAACACGGATGATATCTGGTATCCAGAATAACTCTAGTATAGTAGATATTGTCTGGATTCAAATCAACATTCATTCAATGATCATGATTGATCCATCAAGTGAAAAATATAAATTAAATAACAAAAACATCCAAACTATCACCATATCATCATATATATGACATCACCAACACTGTACAACACCCATATGAAAATCACAACCACTACACCACAAAAAAGTTACCTCATTAACATGTGATATAACCAAGAGTCATGAAATCAAGATAACATTATAGAACCTTAATCTATCACTACTTCAGGATATGTGTACATGTAATAAAATTATTCAATTAAATCAATTAAATCTGTACATGGGTCATAATAATGATATATTATAGTCAACATATGTCTGTCTTTATATCTAATCAATACACATAAATCTATTAAATCTTCTTGTATATATAGAAATTAATTTTAGAACCATAATCTATGAGATTCTATAAGGAATGTTCCTATAATATCATATATCCATTATAACCCATGTATAGATAAACTAAATTATAACATAATATAACCCATGAAAGTATACAGATGATTGATAGAAATTGTAGATTTAATTTATTGTATCATAACATCACACACAAATAAAAAAATAATTGAAATAAATCAATAAGTCAAACAAAATTTAACATATATTATTAGTAATCAATGCTATATATCAAGAAGTTATATAGAAGAAATAGAATTATTATGTAGTAAAATATACAATATAGTTCATAATGACTACAACATAGATGATATCAACACTATGTGTTTTCAAAATAAAAATTTTAACCTCTCATATTTATCATTAATTATTCATTTAGATTATTCCAATTTATTAATTATTTAAATAAAAATTAATATTTAATTAAAATAACTATTGAAAAATAATGAAATAACGAATAAAATCCACACATTACCTTCCCATGACAACACTAACCATTAAATCTAGCTACCCAACACCTCAAACCTGACATCATTACCATAATCTCCCAAGAATCCATTAAAAAATACAAACACCAAAACCCACTTAAACTTCTAACAACGTATGAACCATAATCGGTAACACATATAATGGATATACTCCATAAAGGAAACCTAATACCCTACATTACAGTTTGAATATCTCTATCCACACAAAACCTAAATACATTAAACAAGGTATTATAAATAATTGAATGGAATAATATACCCCTAAGTTAATATAAATAAAACTGCTAACTCATCTAAATATCATAACAACCCCTTAACTAATATAATTACCAAACTAAATGGAAGATATAACATCTTATATGTAATACAAACCTAAATCTATCTCATGAAGAAATAACTTTATAACACAATATTAATTTTTAACAGCACCCCCAACTCAATAAACACTTAAATTACATTACATTAAATATTACACATATTGGGTAATTTTATATGTGGATTACAATACTATACTTCATTTTCAAGGTACTATGTATACTATTAATTATATTTTATGTATATATAAGATCATTATATATATATATTACTTCATATTTATTATATAATATTATGTTATGAAAAAAAACACAGTGTGTCATCATATGAAAAATATTTATAGTTATTGTAAATGGAATATTAGGTTAATTATTGTTAATGCTAATGTGAATATGATTTAAAATGTTCTAAAAATGTTACATTATTGTCTTTATGAGTTTAGTTAATCCATTATCATATCTTTTTCAAATAAATTCTCAATTGTATCCTTTTCTCTTCGATAATGACCTATAAACAATGTATAGTGTTGAAAAATAAAAAATGTCACACTCTTGCTTCAAAATTTGTTCTATATATTTAGATAGATGTATATATATGTTTTGAATGAATAGTAAAATTTATATTTAGAATATATAAATTATTTTTTAAATTTTAATTAAATACTAATTCATAGTTGTAATATAATTACCTTGAATTCTTAATAAAATTTTATAAAGTGTTTGTATAATTAGTGGAATAAATAAAAGAAAATAATTTTAAAAACCTAATGAGTAATTTATTTTGAAAAATTCAGGTCAAAAAATATTTATACTATAAATAATAATTTATTATTTTTGGTTGAAAGGATTATATTATAATTTCATTATTTTATTGATATCTTTAAAGTCATGATTTTTTGAATTGTTATTAAATTGACTTCAATAGTATTATATATTAAATAATGTTTTTAAATAGATTAAAAATATTGAAAATTTTGAAATATGATAAGTATGAAGACAAATCATTTAAAGTATATTCCCTATTTACTTTATGATCCAAATTTTATCTTATAAATATATCTATAACCCATTACAATTGAGAAAGTCATTGTCCCAGTTGAGGTTAAAATTGGTTAACAAAGGGGTTAACAAAAAGATAGGGTCTAAAATACCACTTAAATATATCAATTATTTTTTATGAAAATCATGTCATATCTAATATTTTCTTATATATTAATTTATCATGGTACCACATTCACATGAAAATTAATTTATTATATTTAAATATTGTTATTAATTACTAGTAGCTCCCTCATTAACATAAAAAATAAAATACCTCTAATCTTTTTAACACATTATTGAGAAACCTATATCCACACTGAGAAAATTTAAATTCCATTATAATATTATCTATAAATTAATAAAATGTAATTTTCATGTTAAAAATACCGTTTCATTGTCCTTGAGAATAGATCGAATGGCAGACTACTAAAGAAGAGGTAATCATTCTTCCAAACCACATTGAATTTATTTCATAACATGCATCATATAAATTTGTTTCATTATCCATAAAATAATAAATTATTTTTCATAAATATATTTATAAGTCATTACAGTTATGTAATAAACATTATCCATCTTATTTTATAACAATTAGGAATTGAAATTATCGATTATGTTTACATGTGGACTAAAACCTTTAAAAAGAGAGATTATTCATTTCCCAATCCCAAGACTCTTGAGTGGTGGTTATGATGTAATTAATTAACATATATGATAATTATACAAATATAATTATATTGTGGGGTGGGATTATATTTAACTTCATTTCATTCTATCCACTGAAAAGTGGAAATGTTACTCGTTCACAATAATAGATTATTCTGTCCCTAATTTGATGTAAATAATTTATCCTCAGAAAATTATATGAACAATTAAAAAAAATATCTGATAAAAAAATTTGATAATTAAGTTTTGATTAAGAGTTTTTAGATTATAAACCCATGAAAAGTTGTATGAGGCATAACCATCAAACCTATAGTTGCAATGAAATACACCAGTTTTCACCTGAATGATCTTTTTAATGTTGATAATATTAAAAAAATAATATTTGAAATTATAAATGAATGATGAATTTTACATTATCTATTAATGTTTCTTTCTAATTAACATATAATAAAAATTTATTTACTGATGAGATTTTGTTTGGGGGTTTTATGTTATAATATCATTTTTCTCATGATTTTTTATGCCAATGATTTAGATGATGATGCTTCATTATGTGCCTCTATAAAATATCATGAATTTTCTTCTCATATGTTTTTTTCTATATATTTAAAGTTTCCCTCTAATTTTCCTCTCATTTAGTACCCAAGAGACTGAAATAATGATTTGAAGGAAAAAAATTGTTTTAATAATCTACCAAGAATCATTTCCTCCGTGTCAATATTTAATTCAGAATTCTTTAAATAATATTTCTTAAATTTTATTATGGTTGTTTAAAGTAAGTTTTACCCATGGATTAAATTCTAAAAAAATATTTGAAATGAAATTTTATTTTTTTTCAAAAAACGAGTCACTATTGGCTATTTATAGAAAATTTCAATGGAATCATTTTTTAACGTACATGACACTAATAAAATTTCCCACTAACATGACTAGTCAATTTTTAACCATTCAGTACATGTTTATTGTTTTGTTTTCAAATAATATTTTTCAATAATATTACATAATTTTTTAGATTTTAAATAGTTGATTTAAAAATAGAAATTTTATTTTCCTTAAGAAATATTCTAGTGATATTTCAAATGAATTTCTTTCAACTATGATAACAATATTTTATATTACTTATAATCCATTGGTGAGATACTTATATGATATGTTCCATATTAATTCTCTTCATTATATGGTCTTATGATGAAGAAATATTTATGAAACCTATTTTCATTTTCATGGGAAATGTTATGATTGAATGATAAATTTTTTCATGATCATATTTAATAAATATGAATAGATAATTAATATTTTATGGGTGAGCGTATATTTATATTCCCCAAAAATTATTTTTCTAATAATTTTTGTTTTATGACCTCAAATAATTAAATTAATATTATCTCAATCCTGAAATAGGGTATACTGGAGGTAATCCCAAGCCTTAAATAGGGTACATAGGATGTTATATCAAGCTCAATAGTCAGTGAACATGAAGATACGTCAATCCCATTGAAGGAATATTGATTGATATCCCATGCATAACATTTGTGAAATTTCATGGAGTGATTCATTGAAAAAATTATTCTATGATTATAATGATGATATAGTATTATGAAATGATCTTATGATATTGTTATTCCCTCATGTATAATATTATTTGATTCTTTTATGATTAATGTCTTTTGTACTACACATATTTATTCCATGAATAATGATTATGATCTCTGAATTGTTGTGTATCTGTTTTCAAATTTTAATCTCGTGTTCTCAAAACCATCTCCTTGGGTTATTATTAAATGATCAACTGTATCTCCTATTTTTAACATTACTAAGAATTTGAGCTCACCCTTTCTTAAGATTATATTTCCTTATGATTTGAATAACTATTTTATGTGTTATATGTATAAGGGTTATTGTTATGCTGAAAATAGTGGCATATTTTGTAGAACATTTATGTAACACTTTTTTATGTGTTGAAGATTCGGATAACATTAATCCTTTACAATTCTTGAATGGATTATAATGTTATGTAATGTAAATTCCTAAAAAAATAACAAATATTTTTGTACAGAATGGATGGGTCAATATAAACCATATATTTATAATCCATATATTGTAATAGATGTAGTTTTCACCAAATACCTTTTGGCTCCACTAGTACATGAATCCATATCCTCAATTTTTAAACAATGATAAATTAATTTCAAATTAACATATAATGATTTAATATTTTATGAAAATTAATGTGAATAAATTATTTAAATATGTTGTTGTTTTTTTTTGCTCCTCAATTTTTTGTCTGAATGGATTTCTTATTTAATATCACATGATTTCTATATACATTTTTTTACTTTTCAATAATATTATGGTAGCTAATAATTATAATAATGAAAATGAATTTTTAAAATGAAATTTCATATTATCGAGATTCTAAAAAATAATATTTATGATTATCTTCTCTATCATGATATTTCTTGTAATATATTTTCAAATTGAAGTTCTTTTTCTTTTCATCCTTATAAATAACAATACTAACATTTTTCAAGCATTCCTCAATAAGAAGAACACACTTTAACATAGAATTATATGTCACTAAAATATCTCACTCTATTTTCATAATAAATACTCATGGTGTCCCTTATTTACACATTTTGTTTCATTTTAATTTATAATCATTAATACAATAAATTTAACATAAACGGATCAAGGGAAGTTGAAATTAAATAATATAGTCCTTTTTTGTGCAATGTAATCATTAAATTAATCCACCATTAACTTATAATTAGTATTTTTTAGAAATTGTGGGGTTCGTGAAAATTACCCCATTCAAAATATTAAAAATATTTAGTCTTTTAATTAATATATAATAGAATTATTTGGTAATGTCTAACTAAAAATTGACTACTGCAATTTTTTTATCTTATGACAAGTATTGTTTTATCAAATCTAAATAAAAAATTAAATGTAACCAAACATAAATTAATATATTCATTATAATTATTTCCAAAATTACCTATGAAATCTCTTATAAAATATTAATCAATAATATATTATTACCATTAATTTTATAAATATTTTTCAATCTTTTTAAAGTGTTACACACATTATGATATCCTAAATTTCAATTACACCAATATATATGGATCATGTGTCATTTTGTGATGAGTCAAAGATAGTATGAACTTATCTATAAAATTCCTTATCGAGAATAAAAAATCAATGGTAATAATTGGCTTAATAATCCTTATTAAATTTTTTTTAGAACACTCATATTTTACATTTGATGGACTTATTGATTTTTTTTACAAAATCGTAGTTGGATTAAGATCCCCAGTACCAAAATAATTGAACAATGACTATATATGAAATTTCATAAATTATTTTAGATCATAAATAAAACAAAAAATATAATTATTTATAATTTTCTAATTAATAATTAGTGTACAAATATCCTTAATCATATGAAGAAATGATTACATCAAACTGACACTAAATCCTTCACTTGAATCAATAATATAAAAATTATACAATGAATCTATATGAAATAACTGAAATAGTAAATTCTTCTTGATATGTTATCAAGGATAAATCCATTATGAGATGAACATTAATCTCAAATACATTAATATGAGTAAGTAAATTCCACATGTGCACCACCAATTAGCCAAGGGAAATGGACTAGGGAAAATGTATCAACACAAAATAATGGGGGAACAACCTATAGATATATATTATACCTAAATCATCCAAAATCATTCACTATAATAGAATATCAAGAAAAATTAATGAAATATAACACATTAATATATAATAAACATATCTGAATACAATGTATAACATTCAAACAATTCACAAAAATAGTAACACATCCTAAAGAGATGATATCCTAGCATCTAATGGAATTATAGTGGCAATCACAATGATAAATGATACCAAAACATACCATGTCAAACATCCATATGTATCTTGTATTATTGTTGATTAGCCACTGAATGAGGTGAATATTCATAGTTAATATATATAATATTCATGAGCTTTATTATTCATAAACTCCATTTTAGTGCATTTTACACATTGAACATTATTTCATATTAAAATTATAATTCCTTCTTAAAATGAACTTTTACAAGGAACATATTTGAACAATATTTAAGGTACCCAATGATCCTGATTTTATTTTAATATTTAATTTTCTTGTTTCTCATTACATTGGTAAAAATTAATACGTTTGGATTACATGAATATTCATATTGGAAGACCACCAAAGTTTCCCTTAAACAAACAACATTTGGGCGATGTGAACTGGATAGCATCCCAATAAAACCTTGGTAGAAGAAAATAATCAAGCCCAATAATTCCGAAAATTTATCTGAAGATATAAGACATCATGGGGAAAATTTCATTAAACATTGGCCAAAGCTAATTCTTATGTTTGAATGGAGTTCCAGACTTCCCAATATAGAGATAAAATTATGGTCCATATTTTGAGGCCTAGAAACACAAACCACCAATTTAATCATATCATGAAAACAATAATTTCTTATGGGATGATCATTTATATAGATTTAGGAGACATTAGAAACCTCACATTTGTATTCTATGACCATCTAAAATTCTTCCATCTAGAAGAATATTTAGGCTCCACTGTTTAGTGGATGAAAGTTGGTAGCCGCTTCGGGTCGATGATAAAGAAGTCCACGCTCCCTTACTTTCTACCACCCTAGGCCTTCTATACTCAAGTGGGATACTTTTTAATATTCGGAGCTCAACCCAACCCTCTGGAAATGCCTATTTAAGGGAGTGTTTGTGGATGAGTTTATCGTCTTTTGGTCTTGGTTGCAATATAGTGTTATGATGGCGCTTTGTGTTTGTAAGTAGACTTCTTTCTCATATAAGTTGATCAATTCACCTTACTTTCATAATAAAAGTTCTTTCTTTCCACTAATTATGTTATTCTCTACATCATGTTGATATTGTTGCCTCAAGGTGTAAATTTATTCACACCATATCCTATGAACTATATCACAAAATGATGGAGTGATCTTTATTTCATTTTTTTCTTTTTTTACTTCCCTATTTCTTCCCTTAAGCATTTACTTCCCACTTCTATTGAAACCATAGAATCAATTGAAGGAAAAACCTATTATGGTTTGATACAAGGGAGTAGAAAAGGGCCATATAGGATGTTATATATCACTCCATTAATGTATAATCACTTCTTTTAATTGATATTTTTGTTTGATTATTTTAAAACTTCTTCTTCCTTGTTGAATTTTAAGGCCACACACTTCATGTGCTAATAAAAACATTTACCTTGGAGTGCTAATGAACATATCCTCCAAGTTTATGGGAGATTACTATTAGCGTGTCTAGGCATTAAACTAGTAATTGATGATTTCATTTGATCTCCTTAAATGAACCTAGCTCAAATATAAGAATTTGAAATAATTGAAAACGGAATGCATCCCATCCACCCCAAGTGATAACCTAGGATAAACTCATTATTTTTAATTAATTCACTTAAGAATATTAGTGTTCAAATAAACCTATATAAAATAAACGATATGTTGGAAACTTCATTGACAAAAACATTTCATAGAATGTACGTGTCTATAGGTTTCTTCTTAGGTCTCTGAGAATTTGACAACCCCAGCTAAACTACAAGCGACCGCTTAAAAATAAAATCTTGGGTAAATTTGGGCGCGACCCAATTTTGGCATAGTTTCCAAGGATCCAAGTAAGTCATCTAAAAACCCATTCTATTCTCCCCCATTTCTTCTATTCTCATCCAAATTATATTATCTTTTCCCTTTGTCATTTCATTCTTTTTTTCCATGTCTGCCTACACCCATGACCAATCAAATTGTCTCGTTTGGGCGGATAGTCCATGGTATTGGGATTCATGTACATCAAGGTAACTATTTACATTAAATCCTAACCTTACTAACAGTCCAGAGTCAATAATAGGTCCCATTCCAATGGATGTTATTCAATGAATCCAAATTATAATCTCAGGTGGGAAAAAAATGGAAATCCAAATGAGGAGGCCCCAAACATAGGGAACGTAGTCGATCAAACCATGAATGAATACCTCACACATTCCTGGATAGATGAACCGTCTTGAATTAGGCATACTTCCCTATTATATTCCCACTATGTTTTTGAGCCTCATGTCCTAAACAACCTTCCAACCTTCCATGGTATGGAACCATAAATTTCATACCTTCATGTCAAGGAGTTTAACGACATTTTTGAAACCATGTGGCCACCACATCAACTTGGTTCATAAAAGTTAGGTCTCTTTCCTTTCTCACAAATGTATCATGCAGAGAATTGGTTATAGAATCTATGAATGGATTCAATCCACTCTTGGGACCAATTTCAAAGGGAATTTTACAAAAAATACTCCCCCCATCACAGAACAATATCACTTAAAAAGAGCATCGAAAACATTTTTTGAAAAAGAAGGGGTGTCATTTTATGAAACATGGGAAAGTTTAAAAGGCACACTCAACATGGTAAATCCTCTTTAATTTTCAATCCTAAAACATGTATGAATTTTCCATGAAGGTTTGGGTCTGGGAAACAAACAATTCATCGACATGACATGTAATGGGGCCTTCAAAAAACAATCCTCAAATGATGCTTACAAGTATCTAGAAGGATAGGCTGAACAAAACCATACATGGGGAACATCAACTTATTATGAGAAGCCTCCCAAAACTGGGGGAATTCAGACACATAGTAAGGATAAAATCCTTAGAGATATACTTAATTCACCCACTAGGAAGGTCGGGGAGATCGATCTTAGAAAGGTCTATCAAATTTAAATTGTTGACCATGTTTTCACAATTTGTGACAAGCATGACCAAAAGACTAAAAAACGCCCAAACATCCCTTTCATTAAATATGTTCTTCTAGGTGGAAAACCAGCAAGGGTTAATGATATGAACTTTTATTATCCATATTTCTAAAACACTTTCAATACAAGGTACAATGACTATCTTGGATTCCGTTGGAAAGATAACCAAAAACCCAATAAACAACCAAGCCAGCCACAAGGACCAAACCCCTACGATCCACTAAATTTTCAAAAATATAACAAGTTGCAACCACAACTTTTCCAATACCAATATCCACATGCCCAATACCAAATAACCCATCCAGGAAACCACAAAACAACCAATCCAAAAACCAAAGTATCCTCTTGGGATAAACCAACCATCACAAGCCCCTACTCAGTCTGTCCCTCTTCCAATCCTTTATAAGATATGTAAAAAATGGATAAAATGAACTTTGAAGTATCAACCCTTAAACATTTACTACAAACCATTTAAACTGGGAAGGCACTATGCCTAATCATGTTGTAAAATCCTCAATATTAAGGGGAAAATCCAGTTACACACAAACCACTCAAGAACAACTGAATGCTATGACTCTTTTAAGAAGTGGAAAATTTATTGAGAAACCTGAACAAACTATTATAGAAATATTAAAAGAATAACCAATGCATTAAAATGATGAATAATCACCCATATATCCTGAGAAATCCTAGGATAATGTCAAGGAATTAAAACCACACAAAACATTCAAACAACCTTCTCCCTTCCCCATACAAATGAGAGAAAAAAACTAAACCAGAAATGAATGAAAAATTGTCGTAAATCATCCCTAAGGAATATTTGAACATTACACATCTCGATTAAATCCAAACCATTATTTCATACTCAATGTAGCTTATGTACTTGAACTCTTTTAAAATAAAATTTTAACATAAAAACCAGGTTTTTTTGGTTGGTACTTTGAGTACCACCAATCAAGGGACCATTCCTCCAAAGATGAAATATCCAGGATGTCCATACATCAATTTTGATATACGAGAGAAGAATTTTGTCAAATCCCTTTATGATCTATGAGAAATTGTGAACCTCATTTATTAGGCCAGGTATTCTCAGTTATGGATTGAAGAACTCCAACCCACATCTGTCACTATTCATCATACTGATTATATTGTTCGTGTTCCTAAAGGGATCTTGGTCGATGTTTTGGTGAAAGTTAAATTTTTCATTTACCTAGCTGACTTCAGTGTCCTTGAAAATTACCTGAGATTAGGTCCTAGGGAGAAAACCCCAATCATCCTTGGCCATCCCTTCCTTGCAATAATCCACACTGTTATCCGAGTCTGAAATAGAAACATGGCCATCACAATTGGTAAGATGAGTTTATAATTGAATATCTACAATGAAAACTCTCAAATTGGGTATGATGAAGAGATACATGAGGTTAATTTTATTGTTAGTGATGATAGTGAACTCGAGGAAAACCAAAGAATTAATGAAGGATATTTAATTCAAGAATAGATGGATTTCCGTTATTCACATGATTGAAATGTGTCTCCATGTCTTGAATCTCTTTTAGATATCTCTGTTGATGATATTTTTCGATAAAAAATCAATGATACCAAGGGAGAAATCAATAAAATTTAGTCTATACTCATTCATGACATTGCTCTGGCTAATTTAGTGGATGACAATTCTATTCACAAGGAACCAATTCTGTCCAGAAATATGAACAAAGAAAATGAGTACAATTCAAAGTCCCATCCTTTATTGAAAATTGATAACCAATATGATCTTGAACATAATTTCTTACCTTCATCACTAAATTATGTGTTCATAGGGGACAATCGATCATTTCCCATTGTAATTTCTTCCTCTATTGAATCCAAGAAAGAGATGGTGCTTATAGATGTCCTAAAAAACATAAGAAAGAAATTGGTTGGACCCTTTATGATATCCCTGGGATTAACCCACTCATTAGAGATCGTGGAATTGTTCTTTAATATTAATATAAACCATGTATTCAACATAAATGGAGACTCAATCCAAATCTTATGGATGTGGTAAGGAATGAACATCTTATGATATTGAAAGCGGGTTTCATCTACCCTATTGCAGAGAGTGAGTGGGTAATCCAAATTCAAGTTGTCACAAAGAAAGATGGAATCAATGTGATCACCAATGAGTATGGTGACATTCTCTCCAAAAGGGTTGGTATTGGATAAAGAGTCTATATTGACTATAGGAAGCTCATCTCTTGTACCATGAAAGACCATTTCCCATTTCCCTTTATTGATCAAGTTCTCATGCAAGTGCAAAATCATCAATTTGATTGCTTCCTAGATGGATTATCAGGTTATAATCAAATCGTGGTCTCCTTAGAGGATCAAGTAAAGACAACATTCTATTTTCCATTCGGCACATTTTCTATCAAGCGCTTTCCCTTTGGGTTATGTAATGCTCTTGGTACCTTCCAGAAGTGCAATATGGGAATCTTCTCAGACATGGTAGGGTATTGTTTAGTGGTATTCATGGATGACTTCCCCATATTTGGGGATACTTTTGGAGGATTCCCTCTAAATTTTGAAAGGGTTTTATTAAGATATGAGAATAATAATCTCATCCTAATTTGGGAAAATTGGCATTTTATGGTAAATGAAGTACTTTTTCAAGGCCATCTCTTATCTGGTAGAGGGATTGAAGTTGATAAAGCTATAATAGATAACATTTTTCACCTTATATATCCTAAAACTATTAAGGAAGTTAGGTATTTCTTAATAAATTTTGTTTTCTATAGAAGGATCATTAGAAATTTCAGCTCTATTTCTCGTTCACTTTGTTCTCTATTGGTGAAAGACGCTCCATTTTTATGGACCGAAATTAGTGAAGAATCAGTATCTACACTCAAGTCATTTATTAAATCTCCACTGATCATGTAATCTCTAAATTTGAATCTTCCTTTTGACATCATGTGTGATGTGAGTGACTTTGTTGAATAAGAATTCTTACAGCAACAGTGTGAGAAAACTCCATGTGTCATTTCTTATTCAAGAAAATATTTAAATGATGCAAAAATAAACTACACCACCTCCGAGAATGAGTTACTTGATATTGTGGTTGCCTTATAAATGTTTAGGTCCTACCTCTTAGGATACCCCATCACTGTGTTCACTGACCGTTCTACACTAAAATAACTCTTACAAAAACAAGAAGCAAAGGCTAGACTAATTAGGTGGGTCCTTCTATTACAAGAATTTGACCTCACAATAATGGATAAAAAGGGTGTTGAAATTTTTATAGCTAATCATCTCTCTAATATGGAATTCAAAGACAACTGAAATCACATTTCTATGTCTGATTCATTTCCTAATGAGGACCTCTATTCAGTGATGGATTGCCCATGGTATACCGACAGAGCCAAATATTTAGTTACTGGAGTCATTCCTAAAATCATAGAGATTCATGCTCAATGAAAATTACATTATAATGCTTTAGAACTATGTGTTTGATGATCGATACCTCTATACATTCTTCGCTGACCATGTCATTAGGAGGTGTGTCCCATAATCTGAACTATAATCCATCCTTAAATTCTTTCATATTGAGGCTTGTGGAGGTAAACTTTCCTCTAAAATACATCTTCTATGGTTCTTCAGTGTGGTATCTTCTGGCCATCCCTCTCAAGGGACTCTTACACAATTTGTCAATGTTTTCCTAGGTGTCAACAATTAGTGTAAAACACAAAAAGGAATAAAATTTCACTCACTCCCATCTTAGTGATTGAAATATTTGATTTTTGGGGAATTGATTTCATAAGACCCTTCCCAAACTCTAGAGGAAACATCTACATTCTCTTAGTTGTAGACTATGTCTCGAAACAGGTTGATTCCATTCCCACTAAGTCCAACAACCATCATGTTGTGATTTTATTACTAAAAGAGCATATATTTTATCGATTTGGAATTCCTAGGGATATAATCAGTGATCGAGGATCCAATTTTGGCAATCACCCATTCTCTTTTCTCATGTCTAATTATGGGATTTCTTATAATGTTTCCACTGCATACCATGCTCAAACCAATGGTCATGCTGTGTTAGAAAATATGGAGATTAAGAAAATTATTGAATATACTATCAATCCCTATAGGAAACAATGGCCCGAGAAACTCTTGGATGCTCTTTTGGGAATATCGTACAACATTTAAAACCATACTCGGAATGTCACTATATAGGTTGGTTTATGCAAAATAATGACATTTACCAATTGAAATTGAGAATAAGTAATTTAGTCAATCAAAAAATTGAATTTTGACTTTTCATTGGCTGAAGCCAAGAGAAAATTAGAACTTAATGAACTCGAATAACATAGGATATAAGCTTATAAAAATCAAGGACAAATAAAGTTGGAGTTCAAGCCTACCAATCAAGGAATATCAAAGTCAACACATTTTGAAATAGGAATTTTTTTTCTCTTGTATAGTTCAAAAAATCATTTAAACTAGTGAATATTAAGGTCTAGATGGTCAGGTACATTCATATTGCATCATTTGTACCTACATGTGGCAGAGAGATTCATGATCCCACAAGTGGTCACATTTTCACGGTCAATGTTCCTAGGTTAAAACCATTCATTGAATCCTCGAATAAAACAGAAATATCAATTGAGTTAACATATCCAACCTATGAACCATGAAAAAATTGTTATATTTAGTATCCATGTCGGGATAACGATGTTAAACAAAAGCACTGCATGGGAGGAAACTCGTAGTTCTATTTTTTGAAATCTTTTTGAATCGTATTTATTTTTAAAATTGGATTAATTAATTATATTGATATTAAAAAAATAGAAAACATATACTATTGACATTTTCTTCTATTATGAGTATGTATGGGTATGAAAGGGGTTCTCCATATTCATCTATGTCATGTGGTGTGACCCATGAGTAATACCTTACCCAAAAATTTAAAAAGGAGACCATGTATCATTGGTACATTATATTTTACGTGTTTGTAGGTTAACATAAAAATACCAAAAAATATAAAAAAAATTAAAAGTACACATCGTAGGTCATAGAGAAAACCTCATCACAACCGGCGAATCCACGAGGACTCGAACCGGGGACTGAAGGGAGTCAGGGGGACATGCTTACCACAAAACTACAGCTTATAGTGTTTCCTTATTCTATAATTTATGTATATATAAATATATTTTAATTTATTATTATATGAATAATTATATATATCAATATATATTGTTTGTAAGTTCGTTTTTTCCTTTTTCCACTATTGAACTCTGTAAGTGACATGGATATCAAAGGACTAAATTAGAGCAGCAAGAACTTCAACATCAACCACTGGGTGACTTTATTACATGTTTCTCAAATTTCAACTTCCTTTTAGAACTCCCCTAATTTCCTCTACCCACTTCCAAATATTATTTTCTTTAAACAGCAGGAACAATGTTATTCTTTGGGGGGGGGGTGAAAAGAATGAAAAATAATTAATTAATTTTTCGTGCATAAAAAAGTGTGGAAGGAAAAATATAATTAACCTTGAACATGATAAAACATATTACACACTTTGAAACTGAATATAAAATAATTTATCATGCCCTGATTCTAATTTTAATCCATGTATAAATTCTTTAAGACATTTTTTGGAAAGTGTGGTTGTCTAATGTAAAATGTCATCATTTATATTTTCATCAAAATAAAAAAAAGATTACAATTCATGTCGTTTGGATATTGGGGTATTATATTGTGTCCATGGGGTCACACAAATAAATAGCATAGTTTTGGTGATCATTTTATTTTTAATATGAGTATTCAATAAAAAATTAAAAAAAACAATAAATTTTCACGTAGAGAAATCAAGATAACTAATTTGAGGCATTTGGCACTTGGCGATAGTGACTCTATAGTTTCCTGGACTAGAGTTAGTAATTTTATATCTATTTTTGGTAATTTGACATTTTTTGACTAAGTTAACTCAAGAAGATGCCCATGTATGTGGGCTTCACTTGGTGCCCTAAGGTCATTGAACTTGAGAGTAATCGGCAAAGTCTCGCTACATGGGTTGACTATTTTGAGTGTAATCTCATTTACCATGGTAATATTGAAAAAAATTTAATACTCATATTAATATTGAAATGTGATTCCATATAGCGCTTTCATCATTTCCCCCCTTGAATAATGCTGAACCCCCACATCTATTTTGATACAGAACACATCCTCATAGTCAATTGATATTGGATGAAATATGGAGATGATTTTGAACCAAGAAATGGGATTGGGATTGGGTTCATCTAATGAAACTATATTTTATTAAATTTTTTTTGTGGGTTTCATAATTTTTTGACATTATGGTGTTTGCTTATCATTTGTTATTAATTTTTTTGGAAAAGAGAATTCAAATTTCACATTTTGGATATATATTTTCCTTGGAACTAGTAAAACTCAAGTTCGGGGGTGTGATTAGCCCCTGAATGAGGCTACAATTAATTACTAATATATATATATATAATATTAATGAGATTTATTATTCATAAAAACCATTTTAGTTAATTTTACACTTTGAACATTATTTCGTATTATAATGGTAATTACTTCTTAAAAAGTACTATTACATGGTGCATTTTTTGTACATCATTAAAAGTACCCATTGATATTGTTTTTATTTTAATAATTAATTTTCAGGTTTATCATTACATAGGTTACAATTCATACTATTTTAGTACATGAGGATTCATATTGGCGGACCACAAAAGTTTTCCTTAAACAGAAAACATTCTAGATTAAGTGAACTTGACAACAGCCCAATAAAACTACTGTAGAAAACAATATGGAACCACAATATTATTTATAATATAACTAAATATAGAGTAAATCATGGGGAACATTTCATTAAAAAGTGGAAAAATATAATTTGAAATTTTCATTGGTGTTCTAGGAGGCCCAATTTGGAGATAAAATTATTTTCCAGATTTTGTGGCCCTGAAAATTAACCTACCAATTTAATCATGTCTTGAGAACCATAAATTATTTTAGGCTTAAATATCATAACGATCTAGGAGAAAAAATTGTATTCATTTTTGTCTTATATGGACCACTACAATTCAACCATATAAAAAGAAATTTAACCACCTATGTTCGGTGGATGAAAGATGGCTGCCACTTAGGGACAAGGATAAAAAAGTCCACTCTCCCTTACTTTCCACCACCTTAGGCCTACCATAATCATGTCAGATAATTTTTTTTGTTTGGATATTTACCAAAGCATTTTTAAATTCATTTTTATGTAAGGGTTGGTGGATGAGTTTATCATCTTTTTTTCTTGGTTTTATTGTAGTGTAATGTTTCCACTTTCTGTTTGTTATCACGTTTATTTCACAAGTAAGTTGTTCAATTAACCTTTAATTCTTAATAAAAGATCCTTATTTACTCTTATTATATTATTAAACATATCAATTTGATACCATTTCCTCATTATGTGAATTTAGTCACACCATACCTTGTGAAATTTATCACACAACAATGGAGTGATCATTATTTCATTGTTTTCTTTTTTACTCCTCCATTTCCTCCTCATGAGTCTAATTCCCACTTCCATTGAAACCATAGAATCAATGGTGGGATAACCCTCTTATGGGTTCATCCAAAGGAGTATAAAAGGGATGAATTTTATATTATTTATCACCCCATTAATGTCTAATAAATTCGTTTAATTGAGATTTTTATTTTATGATTTTAAAACTTCTTCATCCTTATTTAATTTTAAGGCCACACACATCAAGTGATAATAAAAAAATTACCATAGAGTGATCATGAATTTGATCATCCATTTATATGGTTGATTAGTATTAGCATATATAGGAATTAAACCAATATGTGATGATGTAATTTTCTCTACTTAAATGAACCCATCCCAAATATAAGAAATTGAAATAATTTAAAAAGGAATGTATCCAATCCACCCCATGTGATAACCTAGGATCAACTCATTATTTTAAATTCAATTCACTTAAAACACATATTTTTCACTTCAAAATATATAAAATCAACCAAAATATTTCCACTTTAATGCCAAAAATCGTCCATATAATTTATGTGTTTATCGATTTATTCTTAGGTCTGTAGGGATTCGACAACCCAAGATAAACTACAAATGACCTCTTAAACCTAAAATCATGGGTAAATTTGGGATAGACCAATTATCCTTAATCCAAATCTATTTATTTTCCTAGAAAATGGGGAAAATGTTTTGAAATGTAAATACATGGGTGGGAAATATTATTTATTTTATTCTCACATAAATAGTGTTGAACTCATGAACCACTAGTGTCTATATATATCAATGATTATTAACATGTAGAAAAAAAGTAACATCATCATATTATATAAAAATATTCCCTCTCCATGTTACTGATCATACTATAACTCACATTAATCATGATCACCAGATAAAAATATTAAATATGTTTTATAAACCAATAAGTTTATGAAAATAATACATAGTGATCTTGAGATAATATCGTCATAGAGTGTAAGAAGAATAAAATAGATCAATTTTTTGTCACTATTATTAGATGAACAAAAATAGATATAACCCTAACCATACAAAAGAATTATATTCTAGATGTTGAATAATATCCACCCCAAAAGTTGATGATAGTTGTGAAATATAAATAACCTTGAATAATAAAAATTTGATCTCATTCCCCGTAACATATGTGATACCCATTAATTCAAACAATATTCACCCATTTACAAAACCATGGAAGAAATACTCAAATACATGTATCTTTGAAATATTGGTTGAAATGCTTATCAAATGATATCCAATTATAATAACAGTTTCAAGATAAAATACACATCCATATCTGTGGTTTTATATCTAGTTATCCTAATCCCAAATCTATGTGTAGGATAATAGATATTTTTTATTTTCTTTTTTTAAACCTCAATACAAGTGATGTGGGAGATAATGATTGTAAACACTTAAGTTATTTTTTTCTTTTACATTTATGTATTTGAGATATTGGTGGAAATAATTATCTCTAAGTATCCCATAATATTTATTATAAAGGAATTCCCCATGTCCTATTTGTCTCATATCCAATATTTATTATATCCCATCCCAGAGAGGAGGGTGAGTGGGGATATATATAATAATAATTAATTTCTAGTCTATACCCAGATCAATTTGTGGGTAGAGTAGGGACATCTTCATCTCACTCTATCCCTATTCAGAGGGTGAGTGTAAATATTTGCACCCCAATATCCTATTATCATCAATACCTACCTCTAATTGGATATATCAAATACTAATGTATAAAATTGAATAAAATATTCATGTCATTTATAATCATGGATCCTTATATCAGCCACACAATATTTTTTGAATGATATTCCCATGATTTCATAACATCAGAATTGAGATTCCACATTCTCCAATTATTATAAATAAAAAATAATAATTCAATAAAAAATTTGTTATTGAATTATACATTTATAATTTCTAGAGTTGGGTAAATATAAATTTCAATTCCTTAAGACAAATATGCAATATCATTATAATTTAATGGTACTACCACTATATTTCTAAATAAATCACATTCAATAATGAAACATTTGGAAAAAATAATTCACTATTCTAGCCTTTAATTTCCCCATACCCATTACATATCATAATTGCATTAATTAAAGGATAAAAAATATATAACTCCAATACATTCATGATTGAATCAATTGTTTTATGGGAGAACCCTCCATTTGTGACATGACATTTTTTTATTTTGATAATAAATTACAACAATCTCCGTCATAGCCTTATTTTATAATTCAACCAGTTTATCTAATTTTATTAGATATAAAAATAATATATCTTAACATAAATGAATATATTCATATAATATAGCTAACATAGATGGTATTCCTTCTTTAAAACTCATTTTTAGTAACCATAAGTTCATTACAATTACCATTTAGCTAAGAAAATTTCTTATAACAATAAATATTTAGTTAATAGTTTGATAATCATTTTCTACTTCATTAACAATAACATTATCCTATTTTTTCAAGTTTAACATTTTAATTAAATCCCATTGGTTACTATGTTATCTTAAATGAATTCATTAAAAATCACATATTACAATTAAGTGTTTTGAAACACTCATTAAGGGATTAATTAATAGATATTAAATTATTTATTTATATACATATTAATAAGATTCAAAATTCTTATAAAACACTTAAATTACTTCTATATATTATAATCATCCATTCTAGGCTAAAAACTCAACAATTTATTAATCTAACCACCTCTTTAATGTTAAAAATTTCATTATGTATTATTAATAATGAGGATGAATAATATAATGTGAATTTGAGTTATCACATTATAAATTAATAATATTTTAGTTAATTAAATTAAGATAATTATTGATAATCATTGGAAAATATTCAACTTATCACCTCCAAGAACAAAGACTAATTAATATTATTTAATTATTATTATTTTCACAATTAAGTGATCACTATTTTATATATTAATCAACATATTATCACTAAAATCTCATAAAGATAGTTCCATTATGTTTTTAATGTTAATAGGAGTCCAATGAACCTTTTGGGGAATAAAATGGAGCATTCAATTTTCCAGAGGAAGCTCAACATTCCTCGAAATCATGTGTTGACCCATCAAACCACCATGGTATTGACACTATGGAATCACCCCCTCTATTTTGTTCCACATTTTTGGAATATATGAAAAAAATTAATCCATTATAAGACAATATTTAGGTCTTAACTCGTCTTAGTTGAGATGTCGACCCCATGTGGTGACGTTGACATATATGATATCTTACGATATAAGGGAATCAGTTACTATAGTTAAACTTATATTATGCATGTGCATATATATTTATCCATGTAGCTAACATTTTTATAAAAATGATAAAATTATAATCCGCGAAAGTGGTTACTGTTCCATGGCATGTCATCTATGGACGATGTGGCCTCCATCCCATTAGTTGGTCATTAGAGATGATAGTTTTCTCTTACGGGTATGGAACCACAAGTATTAACACAATTACCGTAACAATGAGAATATGAATGAAATAAAAATAGAGATAAATGGTCTCTTTTCTTCACAAAATGTTATGTATTTATTGATCATTCACAATTTAATCAATATAAGGTATTTATTTTATATTATTTAATCATTAATTTCATTAAAATAAATAAAATATATTGAATCCCAAAAAATTTATCTCAAGTTATTATCCCAAAATATATAATAAATTGATGTCATTTAAAATGTTTTGGATTCTCTCAGTGATATATTTCCAATGATATTTGTTTTGTTTAGTAAACCATTCATATGAATATATTATCATTCATTCATTTAAACAACCTCAAAACTAAACTATAGGTTTTATAAAAATTTATGGTTTGTATTATGATGAATCTCGTGGTACCATATTATCTTGACACTATATAATATTTATCTAAATGAATTTTGAATTAGTCAATAAAAAATTGCTAAAAAATATGAGTTAATTTATTGATCCTACAAATTTTCTCTATGATTTCTTAAAATATGTGTATCCAATTTATGAGAATCATATATAATTAGATATATATCTACAAGAGTAAAAATCCACTAAAATTATATTTAATGATTATATGAATTATTTCGAGAATATATTAAGAGATTTTTGACCTATAAAGGATAAAACTTAATAAAAAATCTTGTCATCATCACATCAATTCAATGTACTCTAATGAATAATCACCACTTCAGTTACTTCTCCATAGAAAAGTGATCATCATAAAACCCAACATTCAATCTAATTAACATAGAAAATAAAAATAAATAATGGTCATTCTTGGTAAAATTATAAATACTCGAAATATTATTTATTCACCACAAATTATCACCACCACTAATGCATTGAATTATCGGCATAATTAAAATTTTAAAATCTCATCTTAAGGGAAACACAGCATTTCAGAAAAATATGTGGCATTATATTCCCAATTTTATATTTTGTAAAGGAAGATAATATTATGTTACATTTTCATTGTTGAAATAAATATATATACTTAAAACTTATAATGGGGAAAAAATTTACCCTCACTATAATCATTTAATTAAAATAATTACTAATAGATTAAATTATCGTAAAATGTTTACTGAATTATGAGTATAGTAAATGTAATTCGTTATTTTAAACCTGTATTATTGCATTACCCCTACTATTAAATATTCTTGCTCAAAAATAAAATAATACCCCTAAAACATTAACAGTTCATTCATTTATCATGAAAGTATTTTTTCCATAAAAAACATATATATCAAGATAAATTGTATATGACTATCACATTTCATAATATAATGACCTCAATAGAACATATCCATGAAAATTATTAATGATTTTATTAATATTATCCAACATATATAGAGGAGCTAGTTATATCACATCTTTATCCAAAAAATTTAGGAGATTTTTCATATCATTGATTGAAAATGTGAGTCATCCTCAACACCTTTATTCATATCTCATCAAAATAAATTATCCATCGCTTTAAAGAAGAAATGATCCCTCACAATTAAAGAAGTTAATATGATTTTTATTATTATATATGAACACGAATTATTATCTAACTAATTATTACTAATGAATTAACACAATAACATAAAGATTATTGATAATGAATAATGTCTTGATATAAAAAATCATTGTTCATCCATAATGGCACACTAGAAAATTCATATATTTTTAATGAGATGAAACATTTTATACATTTCATCTTATATATTCAATTGTTCAATACAACCTTATATTAACCTCATATAATTTATTTTTATTTTCGTCATCTATTATTACCCCATGTTTTGGATCCTAGAAATAAAACAAGAATATATCATACCTTGACATCCAAAAAAATTAATAGATCCTAATAGGAGACTCTCAATATCACAACACCATACCATCTCTATACACAAACAAATTATTAAAAAAAATAAAATCCCAATTGGTAATTTTTTATGACATAATAATGGAAAATAGATTCACCAATTTCAAAAATAAGAATTTAATTCTAGTCATATATCATTATTTTGTGACATATAACTCATGTCAAATAACAAATATACAAAAATTTCATAAATTTTCATGTTAAATCGCCAGACAATAACAATTAATCTAGTCACACAAATATTTTTTATCTCACTATACATTACATCCCTTTTAAAATAACAACATTCAGTTACAATGGACATCAATTACATAAAAATATTTTTCTACTCATACTTATACAATCACAAAAAATTATTATTGCACTACATCTCAAAATATCCATTATAGAAAAGACACCAACAACCTATAATATTCACTATTTTCACACTAACACATGATAAATATAATAATAATTACACTTCATATATAATTAATTTTTATGTCGTTAAATTATCACTAACTATGATTTATTATGTTTGATTAATATGTAGTGGATGTATCCAATAGTTTATCATCACATTACTCATAGAGCTACATTAAAGGAGGTATTATACATGCTCTATGCATCTATCAAATATTATATATAATAGTTGATAGATTGTAGGATCCCATACCACTACCTAATTAGTTGATAATACTGTATATATTAAAATTATTATAAAAAATCTGGTCCATACTCTAGTATAATAGGTGAATAGTTGAGTAAACCACTAAAGATTATATTAAACAACATGAAATTCAACTTCTTATTAGCCTCAAATAAATCTCTATTGTGAATTTCCTATAAAATCACACACATAAAATAAATAAAAACTCTCTGAATTATTGTGAATCATCATAATAAATCCATATGGGTTTTCCCCTATTTACGGAACAAGGAATAAATTACCCATTTAAATACCTTTCATAAAACAATATATGCGAGTTCACTATAGAACAATATTCCAGTACAAAATGGATCCTCAAAATCTCATACATTACTATTATAGATAACCTAGCCTAAAAAACATCCGACTAGGATACTCTAATCGTAAGGATCCAAAATTATAAATAACACCACTCGATACCACTATAATTTAAAATGAATCTTCCCTGGTCCACCTAACATATGTTATGATCTGATATACCATATGGCCACATGCACATTCATGATCACACCGAGAATGAATCTACAACCATGTATCACAATGAAACCATATTAGAATGATTTTAACATCAAATTATTATTATTATAAATTATAGAAATTATATGTGAATTTGGTATGGTTCATTAATAAATTTGTTTTACACAAACACAAAATAAGTGTGTAAAAATAAAAAATAAACCAAATGTTTGATAAATTTAATAAACTATTTAAGAAACTCAATTTTACATATACCAAATCTTTTTTATTCATATATGGAACATCTAAATGAATATAGATTATAAATACGTAAAAATAATAAAAATGGTAAATTATTTAGTTAAATATACTACTTGAAAAATTAGTCAATAGCTAATCACCCCAAAAATAAAAAATCTTAATCCAAAAAATAATCGACTTCTTAAAACCCCGGGAAAGTCAATATATCTGAACACATCAAAACGTGGACTAACATAAAAAATGTATATAGGGTCACAACCTGGGAACCTAAAATAAAATTTGATGCATATATACTTAACTACACAAGTGTGTATAGAGGTTGTGAACTAAAATTTCCATGTTTCATTTCACCAGAGATTTTACATAATTCCATTCCTATGAAATTTCATAAATTCTAGTTTCGAATAAGATTTTGAAATTGGTATTTAATGTGATAAGGAATGAGTAAAACCCAATATCCATATTTTTTCATTTCCTAAAACAAACAACCATTTTAGATGACATAATTTTGGAACCAAATATTGAATGTTAAATGTATTTAAAACCATAAATATGAAATTTGCGTTTATGAATGAAAGATAATTTTATTCTCTCTAATCAGACTCCTTTAATAAATTCCACACAGAAATCATATAATTCCCAATACATTAAAATTATCCTTTAAAATCATCTTTATAAAATTATTTAGAATATAAACCATGATATTAATAAAAAATTTCCTCATATAGGAACCAGAACATCAAATTAACATTTTATAATTAAGGAATGATAAAAAAATGGTGAAACAACATACAATGATAACTAAATTATTTAAGAAGATATGAAATATGAATCACATAATAGAATAGTCTTCAGTAAATGAAGATAATACTGGCGAATCACTATGTTTTAACTTGGGGTGATCATATAAAAAATTAAATGAATAAACTATTGTACAATATTGTACTCTTTAAACTATAATCATCCTAGTCCTTCTAAAATTTTGATCGAAGAACTCCCCTAGAATGGATATAATCCACACTGGGGAACATTATAAATTGTGTTATCTAAACTACTATATAATTTAATTAAGAGTCTAACTTAGCTACCCTAGGTTTTTATGATTTGTCAAAGTATAGGTGAGAAATCAAATATTAATATAGTGAATATAGAAATCATATATTCAGCATCAACCTTAAATATCATATCACTTAAAACACCATAAAATTAAATAGAATATTTACAAAAATATCCTCACATTATTTAACAATTTTATTCATTCCATAATAAATATAAGTTTTCTACACTATATAATATAAACCTAGGAGATGAAAGTAAGGGTATTATAACATATCATGAAAAATATTTTATAACATAACAAATAGTAACTTAAAATGAAATTGGAAAAACCTATTATTTTACCTTTTATTTAAAACTCAAACGGGAATGCATCCTTCATAAATCATTCAGAATGAAAAAAATTACAATATATTACTAAACACTTTCCTTTGAAATAATTCAAAAACACATATTTTATTTTTAATAACTACATGAATGGAAGATTTTATATTTAGAAAATTAAAATATTATTAAACAAATATTTCAATTCCATATTCATATTTTGGGATCCTATAAAAAAATTTCATAAACACTTAATATGTGTAAGAATAATATTCTAGAATTAAAGAACTATAAACATATACAAAATCCTTTAGTCCATGTATGGAGAGAATTAGAACGAGTTTATGACCATAAAAAGAATATAAAATATAGGTTTTTCTTCATAATTTTTTTCTAAAACTCATTAATTTTAAAATATTAAAAATTAAATAATGAAACCAAAAATAATTTTTACAAAAAAGTGAAAAAAGACACCATTGATGGTACAAGAAAAACAATGGCATGTAATGATATCTAGAGTCTCTCGACAGATAAAGACCCAAGATGATACATGTACCAAACACTAGGCTCTATCAACACATTAATAAATATATTTATATAAAATAGAAAAGGATGAATTTAATTATAAAATAGAGGATGAGAATGAATATGATAAAAGAAGGGTCGTACATAAATGAATCTCTTGAAATTAAAATAGGAATAGCTAAAAATCCTATAATACATAATGGGGTTATTCCAATGATTATAATCTTATTAAATTGATCAAGTGAGAGATTATGAGTGAAAAATTGCCTAAATTTAGTATGGGTATTATTATAAATTCAGAAATTTAAATTCAATTATATTGATTAGTCTATGGATGCATGATTCACCAATGCAGCAACCGTGAATCCTTTATTGGACCGAACTGATGATTTTGTTTATAGTATGTTTTCATACCCATGTGACTAAAACGTTTCCCCCACTGTAATATAGATATATTCAAAAAAATTATGTTTTCGTCCATGTGAAATATGCTCCCTATTTAATGTATATTAACATAGTTTTCACTAAAATATTAGGGTCTTTGGTATAGCTTCTCCTTCATGTAAAATAATTATTTTAGAGAGTAAACCCTTCAAAAAAAATTTAATATCCAAAACTAATAAAATTTAAAAAAAACATGGAAATTATTTTAAATAAACGACCACAGTAACATGGGGATATGAAAATTATCCAAACCATACAACTTTTTAACCTTATAAATTATTCAGTAATAGGTAAATTAATTGAGGGTAATAAATATATACTCCCAAATATAATAGGTTGGAATGTAGGAACATCATTTCGAAAACACCTATGAAAATATAAATAAAAAAACTATATAGATTAAAATATATTAAAAATCCTTAATTTTATGTAAAATAATTTTTTGATATCAACTGATATCTCCAAGCATACCCAAAAACTGTAATGACCCAAAGTTTCATTAATGTAAAATCTCTCTTGATCTAGTTAAATGTCTCTTTATAATAAATGTTTTTATAAGATGTCAACTTCTTTGGTTTTAGGATAAGTGTTGTGATCGTTACTTTTATTGTTGTTGAACAGTGATCACATGATTAGTATAAATATAAGGCTTTAACGAACCCAATTTTACTCAGACAAAGGAACTGATGGCCTCATCCAGTAGAATTGCCCCATATGAAGCCCATTTTTCGGAGCTCGGAAAAGAGGTGGCATCCTTGGGCTTCGCCCTTGACCAAGCCCAAGCTGAGCTTCATTATGTCAAGCTTGAACATGACCATCTACGGGAAAAGTTGATGTTGATTGAAATTACCACTCGAGCGATGTTATCCGAGCCACCCCAAGAGTCTGTCACCATCACACAGCTTACCCTTAGGACTTATGCGGCTTTTTAAGGGGTTATGTAACAAATAAGTAGTACTATGTTCATGTACATTATTTTTTTATATAATACGGAATATAATTTCTATTCATTTTTGATACATTGTAAATAGTTTTTAAAGTACAAATGGTGTTTTTAGTTATTATTTAATTAAGAAATCTATTTTATAATTAAGGGATTTTTTAATTAAATAATATTTTAATCATATAATAATATTATTATTAAATTAATTTTTATTAAATATAAATGATCTTATAATTTTATGAATGCAATTAAAATTTTTATTAAGGTTTGAAAGCCATTTCTGTCAAAACCCGTGAATTTTAGATAAATATCGGTTTTTATTTTAAAAGTTAAAATTCACATTTTTAGAAAATTATTTAGATAAAATAAATGTTATTTTTGGAATCAGGACGTCGAAATTATCTAACGGTGAATTGTTCATAATTTTCTGAGACAGTAAAATTTTTGTGTAAAAATTAAATACCTTTTAAATATATAATGTGTTTTATGACATCATAATGACCAAATGGTGATGTAATAAAGTACCATAAACATTAATTTCGGCCAATATATGTTTTATCATTAAAATAATGAGGTTTTGGGTTTGTTTGAATTACTTTTCAATGCATTAATGAACCCCTCAAGACTTATTCAACACTTTGCCTTTTTAAATTAATTTCCTTGGGAGTGTGACTCACCTCCACATAAGCAAACATATTATTTTAGTAAGTTCGGACCTTGGCCAAGTAAAATATTTTTTTCCTCTTTCCTTTTCCGGAAACCATGGGATGGTTTGTGGTTTGGATTAATTTAATATAAGGGGTCCCAAACCTAAATAATAAAGTATTCTCTCACCTTTCCTATATAAACCGAACCAATATCCCACTTCCTCCTCACTAAAATTCTTTGGAGTTCGTCCAACCTCTACCCTACTCTCTCTAGAATCCTCTCAAGGTGCCCCAAGCTCCCAAGAATCTTCTCACAAGCCTCTCTCTAGCCTTTGGAAGCACACTTCCAAGTAAGGGTTTTTTATTCCTTTCTCATTTTTTTCAATTTTCATTAAGTTGTATTTCCCTTTTAATTTTATTTATGAATGTTGGGGTATTGTTTTTCACCTCCCACATACTGCCCTCTTATTGTTTGAATGATGGGATACCTCTTTCTCTCTCATTTAGTGCCTCTGGTGTACACTCGTTACTATGCCGAAATTCCGAAAGGAACTTCTCTCTCTTCTTTTACATTCAAGAAATACTTTTGTATCGTGAATATAAATTCCATCTCAATTGTTGGGACATGTATCTATATGACTTCCTTACTTTCCATTACATGTAAATATGATGAGGAACCCCTTTCTCTCTCATCAACCTTTTTTTATGAATTCTTTTGTCACGTCGTTACGGTGCCGAAATCGCACCGATTTTCTAAGCCAATGTCATTGTGTAGTGAATTCCATGCCCATTTCTCCATCAAGGGTATTCACCTTTATGAAAATTTAATTATTGATTGTAATGTTTCATGTATGATTTCCACATTCCTTTATCGTGGAATAAATGATTATGTTTTATGAATCCATGTTTTATGATACATGTGGCACACTTATGCATGAAATGAAATGTTTAAGAAGGGTGTTCCCTTATAGAGCTCCAATGCATTGGGTAATGTATAGTATCATGATACATCATGTGCAATGAGTGTTGAATCATTCTAATTAAAGTGAAAGTAGGGTTTACTCGTGCTTCATGTGCAATGAGGGTTTACTCATGCTCCACGTGCATTGACCATTGGCTCATGCTAATTCAATGTTAAGTGTTGTTGCCACATTTCCTTGTTATGATTATCATTATTTATCATGCCTTTATGTTCATGTTTCTTTTATGCTCTATTGATATGCCTATTGTCTAACATGTATTGTACTCCTCATGTTATTCCATGTGTACTCCCTTACTGGGCTTTATAGCTCACCCTTTTCTTATGCATGTCCTCAGGTTATCCCATGCAATGCAATGTACGAGGGAATGTAGTGGTCATGTAAAGGAAGTTTTCAATAAAGATGTTGTATTTCATGTTTTAAGTTTTTATGTAATAATCCTAAGCCCCAAAGACACTAAACCTATCGATATTCTTTGTTTTATCAAGTGAAGCTTTATGTAATAAATCATGTTTAAGTTGTAATAAAAAGCAGGGTTGTCAGAGTTGGTATCAGAGGATAGGTTTAGTTATTTTTTGGAATAGGAAACCCCAGTAAAGCCATAGATACAAGACTAAGTATAATAAAAACATCCCTAAGTTTTGGTAAGTGCTGAGTAAGTGGTTTATCAAACAAATACATCCATGTCTGGATACGAGCAGGTAGAGGCGGCTCTGGCACAGATGTATCCTAGGGGTAAAACCCGAAAACACTGCTTTGAGCTAGACTCGAATGATAACTGGTGCACGACAACAATCCTTGATACACTCTTGGTTATGACACTCCCATGGGATATGTTTTGATAAATTCACAATATTGGTATGAACCCTTATTAAGGGAAAAATTCCCCTAAGAATATATGTTAGAAAGTAGATCATGAAAAGCCTAGATTGAATCCTATAGACTCATGAGTTAAAGAAATTAAAGTTTATTTATAAGTCATCAAATTTTGTCTTTGGATTACCCTTTATGTGTTACCCCTAACTTTCCTTTTATTCCATCCAATGGCCAGTAATAGGAGGACTCGGGCTAACAACCGTTGTGAAGATCAGTGTGATGATTATAATAATGAGATGCCCAATCCTATGGGAGCGGGAATCGCGAACTTTGTCACGCTCCTCTCCTAGCTAACTCATGTTTTGAATAGAAACACGGTTCAATAGGAACGTTCAACCCCCCCTAAGAAAGAACAAGTTGCTATCGAGAGCTTCATGAGACAAAGGCCTCCTACTTTTAGTGGATCATCTGATCCCACGATTGCTGAACAATGGACCAACTCCATTGAGAAGAAATTATTCATCCTCCAATGTTCTGAACAAGAGAAGGTCCTCCGGGAGGCTTATCGTACAGAGGGTGAAGCTGATAAATGGTGGACGTTGATCAAAAATATGAAGCCTGAGGAGGAGATCGAGGCTTTGGAATGGAAGGAATTCCGGAAGATATTTTTTCGATAATTATTTTCCGCGCACCCTCCGTCTTATGATGGAAAGGGACTTCATTTCCCTCAAGCAAAAAGATGAAGAATTTGTGGGAGCATATGAGGAAAACATCACAAGACATGAACGATACGCTTCTAGATTTGTCGTTACCCCCGAATGTAAGGTTGACCGCTTCTTTGGTGGGCTGAAGCCTAGCTTGCGGAATGCATTAGCGATCTGTGACTTCGATAGCTATGAGGAAATTGTTCGATGTTCCCTCATGGTCGAAATGGAGATCGGAGAATCACAGGGGTATCATGGGGACAAGAAGCATAAGGTGGACTTCAATGCTGGTGGTCCGATGGATAAATTCAACGGCGCTAAGAAGTTCCAGCACCCCACTTGCCAAAAGTGAAGAAAGAAGCACCCTGGAAATTTCCATAAGGGGACGATAAAATGCTTCAGGTGTGGAAGAGAAGGGCACCTAGCTATTAACTGTCGGCAAGAAGGACTCGTGGCTGCAACAGAGGAGAGGAATGCTCCATTCGAACCTCAACGCGTTGTTCAATGCTACAAATGCAAAGAAACGGGTCATTTTGCAAATCAGTTCCCTAATCCAAGGGTTATCAGAGGCCACCAACAACCTCCAAGACATCAAGGAATAGATTTTTCCATCACTTCTGCCGAAGTGAACCCCGACAACGAAGTGGTTAGAGGTACGCTAGTTATTCATTCAAGGATAGCGAATGTACTTTTTGATTCAGGTTCTATGCATTCTTTTATATCTCGAAAGTTTAGTAAAACAATCCCAGCACCACCAAAAATCATGGAAGTAAAGATGTCGGTGAGTACGGAAAATGGGGAAATCATTGCATCCCATGAATATAAGTCCTCCACTGTTATAATTTGTGGATTGAATTTCCTGGCGAACCTCGTCATACTCCCTTTGGTGGAATTTCATGCAATTCTTGGCATGGATTGGATTTCATTATATAGAGCCAACATAAATTTTCGGGCGAGGGAAATCACACTCCATATGGAGAATCGACCCCCGATTCATTACAAGTGTCAGGAGGAAGATGAATCTTCTTTATCTCCATAATCTCAAGCATGGATATTACTACCCTATGAGCACGCGTATCTGGCTCAGATGATTGAGTCCAAGGAAGAAACCATCCTTGAAGAAATTCCTATTGTGAGGTAATTCGTTGAAGTGTTTCCCGAGAAACTGCCTGGTCTTCCTCCAAGAAGAGATGTTGAGTTCTCAATTGAACTTATTCCTGGGGAATTACCAATATCCAAGACTCCATATAGAATGGATGTTGTTGAGCTTGAAGAGATGAAGAAACAAATACAGGAGAATCTGGATAAAGGGTTTATACGCCCAAGTGCTTCACCATGGGGAGCACCAGTCCTCTTCGTCAAGAAGAAGGATGGGTCAATGCGGCTTTGCATCGATTATCGTGAACTTAAAAAAATCATGATAAAGAACAAGTATCCTCTCCCAAGAATCGATGACTTGTTTGATCAGCTGCGTGGAGCACAATACTTCTCCAAGGGGGATTTGCGGTCGAGATATTATCAAGTATGGGTGAAGAAGGAAGATGTCCCCAAGACTGCTTTTCGTACAAGATACGGGCACTATGAATTCATAGTAATGCCTTTTGGACTCACCAATGCTCCAGAAATATTCATGGACTTGATGAATAGAGTCCTTAGAGATTACCTTTACAAATTGGTGGTAGTCTTTATATAGGATATTCTAATATACTCCAAAACCAAGGAGGATCATGAGGAGCATTTAAGAACTGTACTAGAGACTTTGCACAAGAAGAAGCTCTATGAAAAGTACAGCAAGTGTGAGTTCTGGTTGAAGTAGGTCTCATTCTTGGGCCATATCATCACAAGAAATGGGATATATGTGGATCCCTCCAAAACAGTTGCAATTGAGGGATGGCCGAGGCCAACATCGGTAACCGATACCCGTAGCTTCTTGGGGTTAGCTGGATATTATCGACGATTTTTGAGGAATTTCTTACAATTGTCAAACCCTCTTACTAAGCTAACTCGAAAGGGATTAAAGTTTTCTTGGAGTGATGAATGCGAAGAATGCTTCAAGGAGTTGAAAAGGAGGCTTATCACTGCACCCGTGCTCACTTTACCCACAAGTGGGTAGATTTTTGTGGTATTTAGTGATGCTTAAAGAGAGGATTAGGCTGTGTGATGATGCAGAATGATAATGTGATATCCTATGCCTCAAGGAAGATTAAAATCCATGAGCAAAACTATCCAACACATGATCTGGAGTGGGAGGCTATGATCTTTGCCTTGAAAATTGGGCGGCATTATCTCTATGGAGAGAAATGTGAGATATATACTGACCACAAGAGTCTTAAATATATATTCAAACAGAAAGAGCTTAATATGCGCCAGAGAAGATGTATAGATCTCATCAAGTATTATAACAGTTCAATACATTACCACCCTGGGAAAGCGAACAAGGTTGCAGATGCCCTAAGTAGAAATAATCCAGCGATTCTATCAATGATGAGAATTGAGAAGGATCCAATCTTCTTAGACATTATGAAGATGGATGAGGGAATCATAAAGAAGGGAACATCATCAATCCTTTCACAAATGATTGCTCAAAAATCTCTTTTGGAAAGGATAAAGGATGCTCAAAAGGATGATGTGGGAATTCAAGAAAAAGTGGAAGCTATCAAAAAGGGGAAATCCTCGGAGTTTAATGTTAATGAAGAAGGAATTGTGCAGTTCGGGAAAAGACTATGTGTTCCATCAAGTCCAGAGCTGAAGAAGGAACTATTGGATATTGCACATAGTTCAAATTTCCCTATTCAACCAGGGAGCACAAAGATGTATTGTCACGACCCGCCCTCGGGGTCCGTGCCGTGACTACCCCAAGCCCGCCATTCATATGCCAGGGGCTGGTGGCTGGCACCAAGGCGTAAATCCCGGTAAAAAGGGAAGGAATTTCCTTTGTAAAGTAAAAAAACACCACAGAGTAAGCAAGCAGAAAGTAAACACTAAGTAAAAACAGAGTACAAGTGAAAGTGTGGAAAAGTAAATGGGCCAGTATACAAACCCCAACTGAAAGTAAAGTACAACTCGAAAGGGAAAACATCAACTGTATGTAAAAGCCGCTACACCGAGCTGTCCACTGGAGATCCCACCTGAAGGGTGGGTACAGATAGCTCCACTGCTCCACGGGTTCCACCGTCCGCTCCGAGTACGTCCCACCCAGTGGTCCACCTCCAGGTACCATCCTGCTCTGCAGGCCTCAGCCAAGATCAACGTTGTCCATCGTCTGCAACCAACACAACGTAGTGCGGGCATAGCCCGTGAAGGGGTGAGTATAAACTACTCAGTAGGGACCCCGAGACCCCCAAAGGTCTCCCAAAATCCACAAAGGATAAACCACAAAGGAAGATACAATCACGAAGTAACAACCGACACTGCTTAGGTATATTCCCATACATATACCTAAGTCATCAATTCCAATATGCTCCAACCTCCGAGCCCAAGTACAACTCAGTCCACACAGGAAAGTAAACGTATTCCACACAGGAAAGCAAAACGAAATCCACACAGGATAGCACAACTCAATCCACACAGGAAAGCAACAGGATTCCGCTCACACAGGTATACTTCTTCAAAGGATGATGAAGATGATCTCTGATCCATCTAAGTCGTCAGACCCACGAAGGATCGATTGGTAACTAACCCCCGCAAAAGACCCACATAGGATTGGGCCCACACAGGACCTGTAGGCGCTGGTTCACATAGGACCGCTGAGCGCAAAGACCCACACAGGATCGGACCCACACAGGATCGGGCCCACACATGACCTGTAGCACTGATCCACGTAGGATCTCTGGGTGTTGTAGTCGTCGTCGAATCCACACAGGATCTCTGTACTGTCGTTTTCGCAGTCACAGTAGCAGTAGCAGTAATAGTCACAGTCGCAGCCAGCACTAGGGTTCCCGCACACTACAAGCTCGTTCGGGAGGGTCCGCTCCACGAGCCGAGAGGATGATACATAAACTATCACAAAGTCTAGAGTTTATGTATCCAAAAGTTCTGTATCTTCAACAGGAACTCAACGCAACAGACGGCGCGTCGATCGGACGCCCGGTCTGAGAGTTATTGACTTTTTCGTCCTAGGGGCCCAGTTGGTTTTTAAGGCAAAACCAACCCGACCATACTCCACCTGCGTCCAAACCTCGGGTGGAGTATGCCAAAAGAACCTTCTCACTATGAGGAACTCAACAAAGCTGACGGCACGTCAATCGGGCGTCCGTAGCTCAAGATATGAGTGTTTCCGCTCCGAGGGCCCGGTTGGTTTTGTGTACGAACCAACCCGGCCGAACTCAAAGTGTTCCGAAACTTTGAGTGCGATATACCGAATCGACCGTCTCGATCCAAGGATCGCATCGCCGCTGATGGTTCGTCAATCAGAGGTCCGTAGCTCATGTTATGGCCTAAAGACCGAAGTTGTCTCGAAAACGGGGGGTCCGGGTCAGGGCCGACCCGGCCCGACCCCACCGGGGTCAGCCCGAACCGGGTCGACCCGAACCGGGGCGACTCGACCCGGGTCCGACCCGGCCCGGCCGACGGCGGTCCAGCACGGTCCGGCGTGGCGGCGCGGTCCGGCGCGGCAGCGCGGCCCGGCCGTCGGTGGCGCGGCTTGGCGCCGCTCGGTGCCACGCGCGGGGGCAAGGTCCCCGATTCTTCAGCTGGCGGCGCGGCTTAAGCCGCGCCTTTGTCAATCAACGGCCCCCCTTCGTGGGGGCCTGCCGTTTGGAAAAACGGGGGGGGGGGGGGCGCCAACCCCCCTTAATGAAACCGGCCCCCCTCTTAAAGGGGGGCATTCAAGCTGGCCGGGGGAAATAAATTCCCCCGGTTTTTCCCCTTCTGGCCGGCCCACCTGGCCAGCCGGTTTTTCTTTAACAGGACCGGCAAAGCCGGTCCCCTTTCCGGCTTCCGACGCCGGCGACCCGGCTAGCCGCCGGTCTTCCCGTTTCGCAGGGGCCCGGAACCGGCCGCGGTGTTCGTCATCCGGCACGGTGCGACGACACCACGCCCCTCATCTGCGGCCCCACTCTGGCCGCGGCGCGACGGCGTCGCGTTCATGATAATCCTTCCACGGCGCGGCGCGACGCCGCCGCGCAATACAACGGTGTGAATTTCTGCGTGGTGCGACGGCACCACGCCATCTCGTTCATCCACAAGGAAATCATAATGATCAAGGACAAGGGACGGGGAATTTGGCCATGTTTGTGCGTTCCGACCCCTTACCTCTCGTTAGAAGATATCACATAAATATTTATCCACAAGATTATCATTCTAGAACCAAGAACGAGAGTAAATAAATAATCAACAACAACCCCTACCTCAGTTCAAGAACGATAATCGTCAACGACCCGCGGAAGACAAGCGTCGCGGAGGTCGGCGTCGCGGTAATCGTTCATCAATTCCGTTGATGAAGAGGTACGTCCGAAGAGGTATGTCGTTGGAGAATCTTCGTAAGCCGACGAAGGAAGTCCGAGGAGGAAGCGGCGTTCCCTTTCATTGACATGGAAGGCGTCGTCGATCTTCGGAAACAACCGGCTACGAAGAAGAGAGGAGTGGCGTTCTTCATCGGAGCTCGACGGTTCTTCGCGTTCTTCGTCAAAGTTGAAGAAGAAGAAGGAGAACCCAAATTCTCTCAAGAAGGCTAGAGAAATCTAACCAAATAAAATAATCTAGAGTCTTATTTTATTCACACACTTAACAAATTGAATTTCAAAGGTTTGAAATTCAAATAAAATAACTCCAAATTAATTAACAAGTTGTCATGTCTTTTAAAGAGGGGTTAAAGGGAGTTTTGAGAGAAGATGAAAAGTTAGGGTTCGTGTGGGGCCCACCAAACTTAATCCTCTCAGGGGAGGTTAAGTGGGTGTGGGTCCCACCCCTAACTTCCTTTGAGAGGAGTTAACCAACATGTTAATAAAAATAAAAGGTGTTTCCACATTTTTATTTAACTTCTTATAATTCTCCCAAAACAAACTTTCGTCCCGCCTAAAACACAACCTCAGAAAAGGCCTCCTTAAGCGAATATCGGCGCTGCGAGTTCATCGGTGTCCTCGGATTTCAATTCTGAGCACCGGGTCAAAAGATGGAATTTCCCACTCGTTCGTTCACTGAACATACCCGAGCCGAACTTCGGAAATTGATTCCTGGAACTCCGGGACTCGGAATCAGGTTCCGTCAGAAACCGCGTTCTTGTAAAATTCCAAAGAAAATTAAGAAAAAATTTCCCTTGAATTTTACGGGTCTTTACATTACTCCCACCTCAGGTCTTAACGTCTCCGTAAAGATACATCAAAAACTAGGGAAACAAATGAGGGTACTGAGCACGAATCTGAGCCTCCCGCTCCCATGTGCTCTCCTAGAGGTTTCCATGCTGCCATCTGATGCGCACAAGAGGAATCGATCACCCACGTAGGACCCTCTCCTGTCGATCCTCTATCTCCACCGAGACCTCCGTAAATGTCGCCCCATCGTCAACGTCAAGCTCCCCATGGTCAATGGTGTGCGTCGGGTCGTGCACGTATCTCCCAAGCTGAGATACGTGGAAGACGTCGTGCACCCGGTGTAACTGAGGTGGTAGAGCCAAACGATAAGCCAACTCGCCAACCCTGCTGAGGACCTGAAAGGGGCAGATGAAACGCGAAGATAACTTGCCACCTCGGAAAAATCTCCGAATACCACGTCGAGGTGAGACCCGCAAGAAGACGTGGTCGCCATCCTCGAACTCTAGTGGCCTCCGCCTCCTGTCAGCGTATGACTTCTGCCGGCTCTGTGCTATCCTCATCCACTCCTGGATGACCTGGACCTTCTCTGTCGTGGCCTGGACCATCTCCGGTCCCACAAGTGCTGACTCCCCAGGGTCTGTTCAGTACAAAGGAGATCTACAAGGTCAGCCGTACAACACCTCGTACGGTGCCATCCCGATGGTGGAGTGGTAGCTGTTGTTGTGCGCAAACTCCACCAAGGGTAGGTGGTCCTCCCAGCTACGACCAAAGTCGAGGACACATGCGCGGAGCATGTCCTCGAGAGTCTGAATGGTCCTCTCCGTCTGACCATCCGTCAGAGGGTGAAAGGCTGTGCTCAAACGTAGCTGCGTCCCGAACGCCTCCTGTAACCCCTTCCAAAGCCAGGAAGTAAAGAAAGCATCTCGATCAGAGATGATAGATGATGGCATTCCGTGGAGCCACATAATTTCCTGAATGTAGAGACGTCCCAAGCTCTCCACTGAGCCCTGCTCTCTGATGGGTAAGAAGTGTGCCGACTTGGTGAGTTGGTCAACAATCACCCCGATGGAGCTGTGACCTCTGGAAGTGCATGGAAGTCCAGTCACGATGTCCATAGATATCCCGTACCACATCCACTCCGGAACCTCCAAGGACTGTACCAAGCCTGCTGGTACCTAATGCTCTGCCTTTACCTGCTGGCAGGTGGGGCATCGAGAAACGAACTCTGCTACTGCCTTCTTCATGCCCGGCCACCAGTGCTGTCGTTTGAGGTCCTGGTACATCTTCTCCAATTCAGGATGTACCGCCAAAGGAGAAGTGTGAAACTCTCTCAGCACCTCCTCTCGCAAAGCGACTGGTACCATGGTACGTCCTCTGAAAAGGATGTCATGCTCTGCTCCAATGGAGAAACCATCAGGTGTTTGTCCCGAGGATATCTGTGTACGCCGTGTCGCACAGTCAGCGTCCTAATGTTGTGCCTCTCTGAACCGCTGCAGTAGAGGAGGGGTGACTGTGAGAGACTGGAGGAAGGATGCTCCATATCTATCCACGAAGGATATCTGCAAAGAGGCTAGCTGCTCCGTCGCCTCCTCGAGTAGCTGAATGCCCGTCCTCCTACTGAGGGCATCGGCTACCACGTTCCCCTTCCCAGGAGTATAGACTATCTCAATGTCATAGTCCTGGAGGAACTCGAGCCATCGCCGCTGTCTCAGGTTCAGGTCCTTCTACGAGAAGATATACCTGAGGCTCTGATGATCAGAAAAGACTGTAAAGCGCTCGCCCATCAGGTAGTGTCTCCATGTCTTCAGGGCGAAGACCATTGCTGCTAACTCCATGTCATGGGTAGCGTAGTTCTGCTCATGCGGCCTCAACTGTCGTGATCCATAGGCGATCACTGCCCGCTCCTGCATCAGGACGCAACCGAGTCCAGTCCCTGATGCATCGCAGTAAACTACGTATCCAACTCCCTCCTCAGGCAACCTCAAGATAGGTGCGCTGGTCAATCTCTGTCTCACCTCCTGGAAGCTCTGCTGACATCTGTCTGACCACACGAAGGGTTTCCCCTTCATCCTTAACGTACGACGAAGCTGCAAAAATTTCTCCTTTGCCGAAAAGTGAAATCCGGTCTCATCCCCTGGATGAACCACGTTCCTTACCTAATACAGTCAATCCCGTCATGATTAGTTAATTCATGGCATGGATGACGTCGTAAGGAATCGACGCTGCTAACAAGAGATCCAACCGTTACTCTCGCCTCCAAGGGTTGAGTCACACTGTCGGCATCAGTGTGTGGTCATTGGGTTTCCTCCAGTAAGAATCTCACATGTGAGGGTCAAGTCAACAATTTTTAACCGGCACCTCTTAGTAAAAACAAACAAAAGACAAGAAAACAAAAGTCACCAAGGAAAGTATCTTTTATTACTTCAACTTAAAGTACAAGGACACAAGGAAACACAAACTATGAAGCTAGAGGCATTATGGTCAAAGGCCTATATGCCTGGAGCTAGTACCGCACTAGTCCACCCGCTTCCGGAGCTCCATGATCGTAAGCTTCAGCTGCCTGAAGCTGTGCTCTCCCCTGAGGTCAGGGTGGACCTCATGGTGGTGGTGGTGGAGCCTCTAAGCATCGCCCACCTCCTGCTGCTCGGCCAGCTCCTCTGCCTCGTCCGCCTCCTCCCTTCAGACCGCCACGGTTGAACCTCTATCTCCACCTAGGTGGTTCCTCAACCGTCTTCTGCTCCTCTGCATGGCGGGTCAGGCAGTCACGAGCCATGTGGCCCTGCCCGCCGCACGAGTAGCACTGTCTTCCTCTCGAAAGACTAGCTCCGCGCTGTGTGCCCCGCACTGCTGAGCCAGTGTCCTGAGGACGACTTCCTGAAGGTCTCGTCTGCCTGGACCCCTGAGTCATCCGTCGACTGTCTACTGCAGATGACTCTTCCACGTGCCGCCTTGCGGTGGGTCGCGGTGCTGTTGTAGACTCAGTAAGGAAGCTCTCGATCAGAAGGGCACGCTCCAGTACTCCTGTCTGAGTCGGTATGCTGAGGGAGATCAGTGATGCCCTGATCTCGTGTATCAAACCCTGCTCGAAGGTCCGATCCCGGAAGAATGGGTCTTGTACCATGTCGGTCGAGTAGCGCGAGAGATCAGTAAATCTCGCCGAGTACTGAGCGACCGTCATGCTGCCCTGCCGCAGCTGAAGAATATCCTGGATACACACCGCACGAAGGGTGGCTGGGACAAACTCCGAGCAGAAGAGGCTCTCAAATTCCGTCCAAAGTATAGATCCCTCATCGTACACCTGGAGCATCAAACTCCACCATCGGCCCGCTGCTGCGTGCAGTAGGCTCACAGTGAGGATCACCATGAGGTCTGCAGGTGTCCGCACTAGCCTAAAAAGTCGTACCACTGCCTCCAGCCAGTCCTCTGCTGCCTGGGGGTCCGTCTCCCCACGAAACCTGGGTGGTCGCTGGCGCTGAAACTCATGCAGTGCGCTGAGGCGACGTGCATCGTCAGCGGCTGGTGCGTGAAGCATCGGTGGCTCGACGGGTAGAGCTACCGCCGGTGCCACAGCTGAACAAGGCCATGTACCGAGGCCTCATCGCTCGGTGGGCTGTCATCACGCTCGACTCTCGGAACCCTAGCTGGCTGCCGTCGTGGGGCCATCCTGAATAGGAAACAGGTACGCCATGGTCAAACGGTATACCTGGTGAGCTGACACAAAGAAATCACAATGAAAACTTTGAAACACACCCGCAATCAATGTTTTCGTGAATTAATTCAGAAATCAGAAGTCAGGGTCCTGGTGTACGGATACGTCGGCCACCGCACCAACACTGTACTCCCTGGACTGGTAACCACACTCAATACGCTAAACATTATTGCTTCACATAGAAAAGATCAGAGTTCGCGGTAGAACCGAACTCCTCTGATACCAATTTGTCACGACCTGCCCTCGGGGTCCGTGTCGTGACTACCCCAAGCCCGCCTTCCATAGGCCCGGGGCTGGCGACTAGCACCAAGGCGTAAATCCCGGTAAAAAGGGAAGGCATTGCCTTTGTAAAGTAAACAAACACCACAGAGTAAGAAAGCGGAAAGTAAACACTAAGTAAAAACAGAGTACAACTGAAAGTGCGGAAAAGTAAATGGGCCAGTATACAAACCCAAACTGAAAGTAAAGTACAACTCGAAAGGGAAAACAACAACTGTAAGTAAAAGCCGCTACACCGAGCTATCCGCTGGAGATCCCACCTGAAGGGTGGGTACAGATAGCTCCACTGCTCCACGGGTTCCACCGTCCACTCCGAGTACGTCCCGCCCAGTGGTCCACCTCCAGGTACCATCCTGCTCTGCAAGCCTCAGCCAAGATCAACGTTGTCCGTCGTCTGCAACCAACACAACGTAGTGCGGGCATAGCCCGTGCAGGGGTGAGTATAAACTACTCAGTAGGGACCCTAAGACCCCCGAAGGTCTCCCAAAATCCACAAAGGATAAACCACAATGGAATATACAATCACGAAGTAACAACCGACAGTGCTTAGGTATATGCCCATACATATACCTAAGTCATCAATTCCAATACGCTTTAACCTCCGAGCCCAAGTACAACTCAGTCCACACAGGAAAGTAAACGTATTCCACACCGGAAAGCAAAACGAAATCCACACAGGATAGCACAACTCAATCCACACTGGAAAGCAACAGGATTCAGCTCACACAGGTATACTTTTTCAAAGGACGATGAAGATGATCTCTGATCCATCTAAGTCGTCGGACCCACGAAGGATCGATAGGTAACTAACCCCCGCAAAAGACCCACACAGGATCGGGCCCACACAGGACCTGTAGGCGCTGGTTCACACAGGACCGCTGAGCGCAAAGACCCACACAGGATCAGACCCACACAGGATCGGGCCCACACAGGACCTGTAGCACTGATCCACGTAGGATCGCTGAGTGCTGTAGTCGTCGTCGAATCCACACAGGATCTCTGTACTTTCGTCGTCGCAGTCACAGTAGCAGTAGCAGTAACAGTCACAGTCGCAGCCATCACTAGGGTTCCCGCACACAGCAAGCTCGTTCGGGAGGGTCCTCTCCACGATCCGAGAGGCTGATACATCAATTGTCACAAAGTCCAGAGTTGATGTATCCAAAAGTTCTGTATCGTCAACAGGAACTCAACGCAACAGACGACACGTCGATCGAAAGCCCGGTCTGAGAGTTATTGGCTTTTTCGTCCTAGGGGCCCGGTTGGTATTTAAGGAAAAACCAACCCGACCGTACTCCACCTGCATCCAAACCTCGGGTGGAGTATTCCAAAAGAACTGTCTCACTAAGAGGAACTCAACAAAGCTGACGGCACGTCAATCGGACGTCCGTAGCTCAAGATATGAGCGTTTCCGCTCCGAGGGCCCGGTTGGTTTCGTGTACGAACCAACCCGGCCGAACTCAAAGTATTCCGAAACTTTGAGTGCGATATACCGAATCGACCGTCTCGATCCAAGGATCGCATCTCCACTGACGGTTCATCAATCGGAGGTCCGTAGCTCAAGTTATTTCCAAAAGACCGAAGTCGTCTCGAAAACGGGGGGTCCGGGTCCGGGCCGACCCGGCCCGACCCCCCTGGGTCGGCCCGAACCGGGTCGACCTGACCCGGCCTGGCGCCGCTCGGTGCCACGCGCGGGGGAAATGCACCCGCTTCTTCAGCTGGCGGCGCGGCTTAAGCCGCGCCTTTGTCAATCAATGGCTACCCTTCGTGGGGGCCTGCCGTTTGGAAAAACGGGGGGGGGGGGGGCACCTGCCCCCCTTAATGAAACAGCCCCCCCTTTTAAAGGGGGGCATTCAAGCTGGCTGGGGGAAATAAATTTCCCCGGTTTTTCCCCTTCCGGCCGGCCCACCTGGCTGGCCGGTTTTTCTTCAACGGGACCGGCAAAGCCGGTCCCCTTTCCGGCTTCCGACGCCGGCGGCTCGGCTAGACGCCGGTCTTCCCGTTTCGCAGTGTCCCGGAACCAGCCGTGATGTTCGTCGTCCGGCACGGTGCGACGGCACCGCGCCCCTCCGCCGCGGCCCCGCTCCGGCCGCGGCGCCTTCGGTTCCCTTCGACGCGGCGCGACGGCGTCGCGTTCATGATAATCCTTCCACGGCGCGGCGCGACGGCACCGCGCAATACAACTGTGCGAATTTCCGCGTGGTGCGACGGCACCACACCATCTCGTTCATCCACAAGGAAATCATAATAATCAAGGACAAGGGAGGGGGAATTCGGCCGTGTTTGTGCGGTCCGACCCCTTCCCTCTCGTTAGACGATATCACATAAATATTTATCCACAAGATTATCATGCTAGAACGAAGAACGAGAGTAAATAAATAATCAACAACAACCCCTACCTCGGTTCAAGAACGGTGATCTTCAACGACCCGCAGATGACAAGCGTCGCGGAGGTCGGCGTCGTGGAAATCGTTCATCAATTCCGTTGACGAAGAGGTACGTCCGAAGAGGTACGTCATTGGAGAATCTTCGTAAGCCGACGAAGGAAGTCCAAGGAGGAAGTGGCGTTCCCTTTCTTTGACACGGAAGGTGTCGTCGATCTTCGGAAACAACCGGCTACGAAGAAGAGAGGAGCGGCGTTCTTCGTCGGAGCTCGAAGGTTCTTCGCGTTTTTCGTCAAAGTTGAAGAAGAAGAAGGAGAACCCAAATTCTCTCAAGAAGGCTAGAGAAATATAACCAAATAAAATAATCAAGAGTCTTATTTTATTCACACACTTAACAAATTGAATTTGAAAGGTTTGAAATTCAAATAAAATAACTCCAAATTAATTAACAAGTTGTCATGTCTTTTAAAAGGGGTTAAAGGGAGTTTTGAGAGAAGATGAAAAGTTAGGGTTCGTGTTGGCCCCACCACACATAATCCTCTCAAGGGAGGTTAAGTGGGTGTGGGTCCCACCCCTAACTTCCTTTGAGAGGAGTTAACCAACAAGTTAAAAAAAATAAAAAGTGTTTCCACATTTTTATTTAACTTCTTATAATTCTCCCAAAACTAACTTTCGTCCCGCCTAAAACGCAACCTCGGAAAAGGTCTACTTAAGCGATTATCGGCACTGCGAGTTCATCGGTGTCCTCAGATTTCAATTCCGAGCACCGGGTCAAACGTTAGAATTTCCCGCTCGTTCGTTCACTGAACGTACTCGAGCCGAACTTCGGAAATTGATTCCGGGCACTCCGGGCCTCGGAATCAGGTGCCGTCAGAAACCGCATTCTTGTAAAATTCCAAAGAAAATTAAGAGAAAATTTCCCTTGAATTTTACGAGTCTTTACATGTATCGAGATCTCCGAGAAAACGTTATTGGGATAATATGAAGAATGAGATCGCCGAATATACATCAAAGTGCCTGGTGTGTCAGCAAGTGAAGGAAGAGAGGCAGAAGTATAAGGGGATGATGCAACCATTGCCCATACCAGAATGGAAATGGGAAAAAATCACCATGGACTTTGTCACCGTACTTCCGAGGACATCCAAAGTCAACAATGCAATCTGGGTTGTTGTGGATCGTCTGACAAAGAATGCACACTACATTTCTATTCGGGAGGATTTATCTTTGGATCAACTGGAACAGATATATATCTGGGAAGTGGTAAGGTTGAATGGAGTACCACTATCTATTATGTCTGACTGAGATCCAAGATTCACCTCTAAGTTTTGGAAGAGTCTTCAACATGCTCTGAATACTGAACTAAACTTTAGTATGGCCTATCATCCTCAAACTGATGGCCAATCAGAGAGGACTATCCAAACACATGAGGATATGCTGAGAGCATGCTCAATGGGCTTTAACGGAGGATGGGATCAACATCTTCCTCTGGTTGAGTTCTCTAATAATAACAGTTTCCACTCGAGCATCCAAATGGCACCATATGAAGCCCTGTATGGGAAAAGGTGCAGAACACTGGCATGTTGGGATGAGGTCGGTGAACGTAAGCTTCTTGGACCAGAAATGGTCGAAGAAATGGTGGATAAGGTGAAAACCATTCAGCTTCATATCAAGGCATCCCAGAGTCGACAGAAGAGTTATGTAGATAATCGTCTACGAGACCTTGAGTTTAAAGTAAAAGACATGGTGTTTTAGGCATATCTCCAGGGAAGAAGGTGATGAGGTTTGGAAAGAAAGGGAAGTTAAGTCCAAGGTACATCGGCCCCTTCAAGATTCTTGATCGTATTGGGGTTGTGGCCCATCGACTAGCACTTCCACCTACTATGGCCAAGGTGCATGATGTATTTAATGTATCCCTCTTAAGGAAGTACATACTGGACCCTTCACATGTACTCTTTTCTGAGGTGGTACAATTGGAAGATGATCTTTCTTATGAGGAGAAACCAGTAAAGATCATAAATCGTAGAGAAAAATTTCTACGAAATAAGAAAACTCCCATCATCAAGGTGTTGTGGAGAAACCACAAATTTGAAGAAGCAACTTGGGAATCGGAGGATATGAGGAAGATGAGTTACCCACATCTGTTTTAGTGTGGGAAAAGGAAAATTTCGAGGGCGAAATTTCTTAAGGGGGAATATTGTAACGACCCAAAGTTTCATTAATGTAAAATCCCTCTTGATCAAGTTAAATGTCTCTTTATAAAAAATGTTTTTATAAGATTTCAACTTCTTTGGTTTTATGATAAGAGTTGTGATAGTTACTTTTATAGCCGTTGAACAGTGATCACAAGATTAGTATAAATATAAGGCTTTAACGAACCCAATTTTACTCAGACAAAGGAAGTGATGGCCTCATCCAGTAGAATTTCCCCATACGAAGCACATTTGTCGGAGCTCGGAAAAGAGGTGGCATCCTTGGGCTTCGCCCTTGACCAAGCTCAAGCTGAGCTTCATTATGTCATGCTTGAACGTGACCGTCTACAGGAAAAGTGGAAGTTGATTGAAATTACCACTCGAGCGATGTTATCCGAGCCACCCTAAGAGTCTGTCACCATTGCACACCTTACCCTTAGGTCTTATGCGGCTTTTTTAAGGGGTTATGTAACAAATAAGTAGTTCCATGTTCATGTACATTATTTTTTAATATAATACTGAATATAATTTCTAGTCATTTTTGATACATTGTAAATAGTTTTTAAAGTACAAATGGTGTTTTTAGTGATTGTTTAATTTAGAAATCTATTTTATAATTAAGGTATTTTTAAATTAAATAATATTTTAATAAAATAATAACATTATTATTAAATTAATTTTTATTTAATATAAATGATCTTATAATTTTATGAATGCAATTAAAATTTTTATTAAGGTTTGAAATCCATTTCTGTCAAAACCTGTGAATTTTCGATAAATGTTGGTTTTTATTTTAAAAGTGAAAATTCACATTTTTAGAAAATTATTTACATTAAATAAATGTTATTTTAGGAATCATGACGTTGAAATTATCCAACGGTGAATTTTTCATAATTTTCTGAGACAGTCAAATTTTTGGGTAAAAATTAAATACCTTTTAAATATATAATGTGTTTTATGACATCATAATGACCTAATGGTGATGTAATAAAGTACTATAATCCTCAATTTCGGCCAATATATGTTTTATCATTAAAATAATGAGGTTTTGGGTTTGTTTGACTTACTTTTCAAAGCATTAATGAACCCCTCAAGACTTATTCAACACTTTGTCTTTTAAAATTAATTTCCTAGGGAGTGTGACTCACCTCCACATAAGAAACCTTATTATTTTAATAATTTCGGACCTTGACCTGGTAAAATATTTTTTTCCTATTTCCTTTTCTAGAAACCATGGGCAAAAAACATGGGATGGTTTGTGGTTTGGATTAATTTAATATAAGGGGTCCCAATCCTAAATAATAAAGTATTCTCTCACATTTCCTATATAAACCCACCCAAGCTCCCACTTACTCCTCACTAAAATCATTTGGAGTTCGTCCAACCTCTGACCTAATCTCTCTAGAATCCTCCCAAGGTGCCCCAAGCTCCCAAGAAGCCTCTCACAAGCCTCTCTCTAGCCTTTGGAAGCACACTTCCAAGTAAGGGTTTTTGTTCCTTTCTCATTTATGTCAATTTTATTTAAGTTGTATTTCCATTTTAATTTCAGTTATGAATGTTGGGGTATGGTTTCACACCTCCTAAAAACTACCCTCTTATTGTTTTAATGATGGGATACCCCTTTCTCTCTCATTTAATTCCTCCCATGTACACCAATTACTATGCCGAAATTCCGAAAGGAACTTCTCTCTCTTCTTTTACATTCAAGAAATACTTTTGTATCATGAATCTAAATTCCATTTCAATTGATGGGACATGTATCTATATGAACTCCTTACTATCCATTACATGTAAATATTTTGATTAACCCATTTCTCTCTCATTAACCTTTTTTTATGAATTCTTATGTCACACTGTTACGCTGCCGAAATCGCACCGATTTTCTAAGGCAATGTCATTGTGTAGTGAATACCGTGCCCATTTCTCCATCAAGGGTATTAACCTTTATGAACATTTACATATTGATTGTAAAGTTTCATGTATGAATTCCACATTCCTTTATCGTGGAAGAAATTAGTATGTTTTTTGAATCCATGTTTTATGATCCATGTGGAACACTTATGCATGAAATGAAATGTTTAAGAAGGGTGCGCCCTTATAGCGCTCTAATGCATTAGGTAATGTATAGTATCATGATACATCATGTGCAATGAGTGTTGACTCATGCTAATTCAAGTGCAATGAGGGTTTACTCGTGCTTCATGTGCAATGAGGGTTTACTCATGCTCCATGTGCAATGAGCCTTGGCTCATGCTAATTCATTGTTAAGTGTTGTTGCCACATTTCCATGTTATGATTATCATGATTTATCATGCCTTTATTTTCATGTTTCATTTATGCTCTATTGATATGCCTATTGGCTAAAATGTATTTTACTCCTCATGTTATTCCATCTGTACTCCCTTACTGGGCTTTATAGATCACCCTTTTCTTATGCATGTCCTCGGGTTATCCCATGCAATGCTAAGTACGGGGGAATGTAGTGGTCATGTAAAGGAAGTATTCAATAAAGATGTTGTATTTCATGTTTTAAGTTTTTATGTAATGATCATAAGCCCCAAAGACACTAAACCTCTCGATCTTCTTTGTTGTATCATGTGAATCTTTATGTAATAAATCATGTTTAAGTTGTAATAAAAAGCAGGGTTGTCATAAAAACACAATTTGGGGATAAATATTTATTACACCATAGATCATAGGGTTGTATCAAAAACATTTATAATTCATCAAAATATGATTATAGTAGGTTAAAATACTCCCATAAGTAGAACAACCAAAAAAATAAACACATTTCTTCCATGAATAATCTAGTATAATAATCCCCCAGAAAACGACAATCAACCACCAGTGATATTATCCAAAATCCCTAAAAAGAAACATAATTCATAGAAATATCCAACTACAATAAGGATAAATAAAAAAATAAATCAATTTTATATTAAGTAGGAACACATGAGAAATTAAATAACATGATTAAAAGGAATAGTATATCTAAAACCCAAGGACAAAAATCTAAAAAAATGTATCATAGGAACTTGATTAAGAAATCCACTTCTTGGTGAACCTAACATAATAAATAAGGTACCCTAAAATATACAGTCCATGGTAGTGTAGTACTCATCCTAGTAAACCAATAACATTATAAATACATCCACTACTTTGGAAGTAAATGATCATCACATGGATAACATCATATACGAACCCCTTAAAAACTGAATAAATCTAATAGTAATGTCAAAAATTAATAAAAACCAATATCTTACAAGATAAGTAAAATTAGAAAAAGAAAAAGAATTAATGAATTAATAATTACTGAAAATTCACAAATATAAATTAATTTTTAATAATGAATCATACAGATAAATAAATATCCAAATCCATATTAAACTATAGAATTATACATATTTTGATAATTCAACATAAATACATCTAAATATGTCTCAAAAAAAAAATTATAAAAAATTATAGCTTTAAAGAGAGAAAGATTAAAATGAATGGGTTTTATAGACTAAAAAACACAAGAAATGTCTTCTTATTATAATAAGAAGAAATAATCTAAGAAGGATACATTTTTTAATTTGAATTTTTTCAGGATAACCTTTTACGATCTTGTTAAATTCAATTAACATGACCATTACATAGAATTCCTTATATGATATTAGTCTATATTCAAATTTAATTTAATTTTTATCTCATTAAATCTCTATTCAATGAATAAATCATTCAAAGCATAATTATTTACTAGGTCCAGGTATACAAACACTATCCCCTAAAAATGGTTAAAATATTCTTTTACTATTATCATTACTGGGGGAAGGATTATAAATTCAATGGTCATGTCCAACATCAAATGCATATGTCAAATCGCTCTAAATGAAGATAGTTTTCATGAAAACCCATGAAAACCCATCATACAACTGAGAAGGTAAAATAAAATCCGAGCACACTTTACTGGATATTTCAAGTTACTCTATAATATCATTTAGTCATAATAATTCAATATTTGATTGAAATTTAATGACTTCATCAATCCTCTATGTATACTACAATACCTTAAGGGGACCATGATAACCATGTATTTAAGGTAGAAACTGGTTCATGAATCATTGAATATAATCCAATATTATATAGTTTTTTGACTACACCACTCACCCTTATGTTGGGATTGATTTTGAAAATTGGAAGATTCATTGCTAAGTGATGAGTGTAATCCCCATGAAGTTCATTTTTCTAGAAATATTTTATACATACTACATTTATCATTCTAAAGAAAATACCATAAATAATAAAAAATATCATCCAAATCTATTTAATCATCAACAATAAAATCACACGACCCCAATAAAAACAAATACACCAATCTAAAATCATATTTTTCTAAGATCAATACATTTTATGTAGGGTTGAAAGCCCCATTTTATCGAAACATATAAACTTTTGAGCCAATCCATACCTTCAAAACATTCCAACTAATTATTAAATCATCTGACTATCTCTAAAAAACTCATCAAAATTAATTTTTTATCTTCACCACAATTTAATATCTCCATTCCCTCCTAAATAATTCAGAACATTTATATAGGCTTTAAAAACCTTAAACATTTTATTAAAATGAAGGGTCCACTCCAAATTTTTTATTTTTATTTTAAATAAATAATATTTTGTAATTTGATTATGTAATTGACCATCATTAAAAAACTGCACTTCATTTTGATAACTCAATAAAAACATATTTCCTTTTCAAACACCTCAAAAAGTCATTATAAAAATAAATAATTAATAAATAACAATAGGTAAATAGAAATCTATTAAAACTCAAAAAACTAGGTTTGAAATAAAATACATCAATAAAAAATCCACATTTTCAAATAACTATCCATCAGAATACCAACATAGAAATAAACCATGACATATCAATCATTAAAAAATCCATCAACAATAACTCACTATAAAATTTTACCTAAATTCATATAAAATGATTAATAAGATTATTAATATATTTTTGATCATTAGGTACTGTTATATGAAAAATAAGGGAGGGAAATATATTTTCAAATTGTTTGGTTTCTAGTTTTAGAAAGCTTTACAACGACCATGTTATGACACCTATCAATACTGTCAACCCATGAGAATAACATCAACATTATTTTCTATATCATGGGATTTAACTATACATATCCCATCCTTATTCTATTTTATTATAAGACACCAATAAAATCTCTAAAATATTCAATAATGTGTATATTGGGATCAAAATTTCATCATAAAAGATATAAATTAATAAAAAATAAAAAATAATGACAGTCAACATAAAGTCTCAAACCGTGACTACCCATGAAGATTTATGTTTCGTAAAAAATGGTGGTGATAAAGAACAAAATTATAATATAAATTATGAGTTCTTATAGTGTTATCTATATACTAAAAAGAAACATTGTAACACCCTATGATATAATATATATTTTCATTTATATGAACACGAAGTATTAAATAGCGTATTTTACATGCTTCACATATTTAAATGAACCACAATGTACTATTATATTATTATTATTTATTGTGACTAGTATCACCTATAAATTTAATTTATGTGTATGAATCTGATGAACTAAATTATAAAATATATAATGTTTACAAACGCGAATAATGAATTGTTTTTATATTAGTTAATATTCTTATTTGATTGTAAAATGTATTCATTTTTCTGGAAAAAAAATATGTGCAATGTGTTGTTCATCTTAATAAAATAAAAAAATCATTATTTTTCTTGAAATCATCCCTCCAAGGTACCCCATATAGGCCATAGATAATGGAAGATAATACCCCCCCCCCATTTCATGCCTCCATTAGTTCCCAGGATGTTGACAACACCGATGGTATAAAAGTCTCACATCTAGATGGAATTACCCTCTATAATTCTATAATTATGAGATGGGATAAACATCCACCAAGAAACTCCCTGATATAAAATCCAAGTAATGGAAACTAAAAACCTTTAATAAAGAATTTGTAGAGTAAAATAATACTTGAGTCTCCAAATAAAATACCCAAATAAATTCTTAGTACAATTATAGAAAACAATCCACAAGTTTGAGCTTGTAATGTGTCACACGGTCCACAAAGTCCTCACGGTAACCTAAAAATAGTTTTAACATATGTATGGTGTTTTTATAATGTATAATATACTGTATAATACTGTATTTATGATATAAAAATTTAAATTTATTAAATTAATAAATCCATTAGAAATTAGTATAAATAGTTGAACCTAAGAATGTCAAATAACCATTCATATATTTACTATGGAATGCTCAACAAATAACACATCGAGATAAAATAACATTATAAGAATACTCTTGGAAAAGGGGTACCCACACCGCATTCCCACTTAGGTTCCACTATCACAGCCCAACCTCATATGTCTGAGAACTCTTAAAACATTTTTTATAGAAACCATGATTGAATACACTTGGTACATCACATTACATATCGTTTGAAGACACATGGTATATTAAAACACTTCTCACAAAAAGAGATCCAATTAATCACATAACATCTATCCTAAAGAAACTTATTTCATCACAGTACATTTATAATACATTGATACAACATTAATATAATGGTATTGTGAATATAAAGGACATCAACCTTGTTCCCCCCTTTTACTATACAAGTCACCCACTATGAACCACAAAATCTTATCCTAAAAATTACCATAGGTTATATATAACTAAAACACATAAAAACCCATGCATGGAAAATTCACATGAATGAGAAATCAAGGATGATTAGGTAGCCAAAAATCTCTCCTCATAATCATGATAATGGTAAACACCACTAAAACATTTGGTTTTCAGCACATTTTACTCGAAACGGGATTGGTATTTTTAGAAATCATAATGAAAATACAATATATGAATATATATATATATATAATAGCCTCAAACATAATCATATTATAATTTTCATAAAAAATTTCCTTACAAACTCAAACATCATCCCAAGGCCACACAACATTTTCCACTTGAATGTCCCCCACATAATGAATCACGCCATAAAATAAATCCTTTCATATGACATGTTTAATGTTTCTTTTTAAGATAGAAAATTATCCAGTTCATACCATTATTCATTATATATTCAAAATTAATTAATAACACAATAGATATTAGACACAAAACACTCTTTTTTTACACATAAAAAATCACCACATTACCTCAACCACACATCATTAATGCATATCATTTTTGTATCCATATGTCACATCCACAACCACTTAGAACAAAAAAATAAAATTATATTTTACATGTCAATACCACTATATAACATAACATCGACCCAGCACATTCACCAAACCAGAAATTAATATTTTTAATTCTACATTAAATAAAATGGTATCAAGATAATTAATTCAATATTTTTAGGGGATTCTCATTAAAGCTGATGATCCATGTGAAACAAATTTATTTTTAAAATATCCATTCTTAGCGATTTTTCCTATGTAGTGAGTTCAAAAAACAATCCCAATAACACTATTAATTAAACATAACATAATCTAATTCTAGAATAATAAAAAACATTCTCAACATACTATTAGAATACAAATAACAATAACCCCATGTGTTGTCTCCCCCCCCTTCCATTTCAATTGAATATTTAATTATCTTTATTTAGCTAGATAAGAAATATTCTAAAAAGATAAAGAAAAACCAATGTTCCCTCCAACATTTTAAAATTATAAGTGAGGTGAATGATCCCCTAACTTGTATATTCCTATTATAGCCAAAGGATATGGGATATGTGGTTATTTTATTCATGTTTGTTTTAAATAAATAGTTCCCAAAAAAAGTTGAAGTTCATCAGCTTGAGGAGAGTTTTTGGGGTCATACGAATGAGAAGAAAAGAAATGAAAAAGGGGATGGTAGAATATGTTGGGTGTTTTAAAATAGCCGCAATGCATTAACTAGGAATGTGATGTTGAAATCCATCATTGTATTTTTCCAAAAAAAAATCACAGGTGAGTTTTCATTTAATATCTAACAAAACATTCCTAAAAATGATAAATAATTAACTAGGAAAAATAAATTAATTCCTTTGTTGTTATGAAGTTAAAATCATTGAAAAATTACCTCGATGGTTACAAGTCAATAAAGAAGAAGAAAATGAACATTAAGTATACAAAAGGATATCGTTATGTTAGAAGAATGAGCTGAATTTGTGTACTTTCATTTTACGCTTACATAGTCAGTTACCCTCACGTGATTGCATATCAATACAAATGGATAAATTGTTACACCCTTATTCAATGATTTATTACACTAATAATCTGATGAAACATAATGGAAGAGGAATGATCATGAATATTTGATAACATTACATTAGATACCTCTAATATTTTTATAGCCCTTAATAAATTTAACCAAACCCCAGAAAATGGATAATATAAGATCTCCAAATAACCCTCAAATGAAATAAATTCCATCATTCTCAACACAAATAACACATCACCAATATTTCATACCAACCTTGATCCCCCGCCATCACATGAAAATCTTCAGCACCATTCTATCCTCCAAACTACCCATGAAAAAGCTATCAAAAATAATAGACATCATGAATCCCATTACACAAATCATGAAAATAATCTTTCAATGTAAAGATATTATCCACTGTGGGTGAAACATACTCACCTACATGGTTTTAAAATGTGTTAATGTATAACACACCTTGATTAAAAAATAATTCTATAAACATCATATTTTTAATTATTTAATCACACGTCATCATATAAAATATAAATTCTAATAAACTGACATGATTCAAGATTCACATAATAAAATAAAGAAAAAATCAAAATAGATGTGGGTATTTGGAATTAATCTATGCCTCACACTCACAATTACTCTCCTATAATCCACCATGGAACTATAGAACACAAACCCAAAGTAAGTTCTTTCCACACAACACCATCTCTTGATAATATTGGATATCTAATTGTTTCACTATGAATTTCATATCATCCATTTTATCCATCAATCCATAGTCAATGAAATGGGTTTAATCATGAATATTATAATGGTGATAAGACACAACAATAATTTCATTGATCCTATTCATACACATTGTATGTTCCAATGGTATACCACCTCATCAACATGTCTTGATGTCTAAAAGGACCCAAAAACTGAAGTGTTATCTTACTCTTCCTCACAACCCACTTCTAACCATTATTATGAGGAACCATCATGAATCAATGGTCTTCCAATAGAAACTCAATGGGTATCCCCCCTATGGTCAGCTTAATATGTAACACCCCAAGCTTCTACGGTACGCTTCTCTTTGAATATTGTGATAGTGTGTGTTGTACGCAACACCGAGTTCTAACACACCATAACCAATCAAACTAGCCGTTATGAATAGTAATACCTAATTTTTGAAATTATATATATTTTATATTTCAAAATGGACTACATTTTTGGATTCGGAATATCGAATTTAGCATAAGGTGAATTTTTGGTACTTTTTGGATAACTTTAATATTTTGATGAATAGTGAAAATTAATAATTTTAATTAAAAACAACATTCTTAATCGAAATAATTTATATTGATAAATTATGAATTTGACTGGTTAAAGTATATTTCGAATATATTTTTACCATTTTATCCAACGGTGTTCATTAGAATTAATTTCACTTTGAAATTGGACCTAAACAATTGTCAATCTTTTGGTATATATTGTTTCTTAAAAACACGCTATTTGTTGTAACAGTGGGAAATAATTATAAAATTAATTAATGAAACTTATAGGTTTGGAATTTTGTAAAATAGACATCATTTTTGAATTCAGAATATCAATTATATCTTAGGGTGAAATTTTGGAATTGTTCTGAAAAACATGAATTTTTGATGAATAGTAAAACTACTAAGTGGTAGTTAAAAAACTGAATTTTTTCATAAAACATAATTTTACCACTTTTGTGAATGAAATTTCTAAAATCCAAGAGACACGGTTAATATCAAGAAGTAAAATGTGGTTCAATGAGATGAAAATAATTTTTGGTGAATAGTAACTTTTTACTTTTATTTACCACAGTTAAAAGTAAATAGGGTAATTAAGGGTAAAAATGATATTAATATTACCCTAACACATGTCCTAATTCTATCGGACAAGTGTATCTCGACCAAAAACAACCTTAAGAACAAAATATTGTCATTTAGTTCCACTTGTATTAGATTAGGACATTTATTATTATTTAATTCAAAGAAGAGTTAAAAGAGTTAAAATCAATGTTTATTTTACTAAAACATTTTTAATATAGGGTTATACATAAGATAAATTCGCTTGTAAATATACATTAGAAAGATAATAAGATTTAATACATAATGATATTTTATTTCTAATTATTAGACTTTATATAATTTAATTTATTTATGACACAATGATGATGCAGTAATTACCAAAATAGTGAAAATTTAAAATAATTGATATTATAAATACCCAAATAAATATAATTTGAGTCTTTTAATGAATTAAAATAATTTTCTATGATAATATGACATATTAGTATTGGTTTAATTAACTTTGTTCGAAGTAATAATTCTGTTATGAGTTTCACAAAAATCAAATATTGAATAGTGTCAAAATTGACATAAAAGAGTTTTTAAAACAAATGTTATATTATTAATTGATATTAAATTCCTAAAAATATAAGGTTCGGCCAAGAGACTTATCTCATAATATGTGTATCATTAATGGACCACTTGGGGGTCACTTGGATGTATATACTATGTTTATTAACCATATAATATAAAAATACAAAGAGACATTGTAAAAGTGAAACTAATTAACTTAGAGTTAATACATAAAGATAAGGTTAATATAGGTACCCAAACCTGTCTAAATTCTATTGGTTTAGTGTTTTTTCGACCCATCCCCACCTTAAAATTTAAATAATATACTTTGTATCCATTATAAACCGAATATGAATTTATTATAAATTAATATTTCTAGCTTTTCCAAAGGTGCCCCTCACCCCTCTTATAAAAGGGCACTCCTCATTCTCATTTCTTCACACCTTCAAAGCCTTTTGGTTCGGCCAAAATCTGCCCAAATACTCTTCCAACATCCCTCAGTACAACCTAGAGGCCTTAGTTTGATCAGAAAGCCAACCTAAGGAGCCCTTTTGATCAAATCAAAAGGAAGAACCCGAAGAAGAGGTTATGATTTCACCACCCTTTTCCAAGTTTCTTTCTTCTTCCACTTCTTCTTCCTTTTTTGTTGCCATTATAAAATAATAACTCCATTATCATATATATACTATGATGTTATTATAAATATGGTACAACCATATTCAGTATTCTATCCACCCTTTGAATAACATGTCACCATACGTGCGTACGTACGGCTTACCGTCTCCACGTCGTGGTGTAATTGTTATTCAATATATTATTATTAGGATGGGTATAATAATGATGTGTAACTCATGTAAATAATAAATATAACATGTTAATGATTATGTATATATGATATAACATCCATTTATATATTATTTTAAAATCAAAAAAATGATATTGTCGCTCGTGCGTACGTACGGACTACCGTCTCCACGAACGCGATGAGATTCATTCTCCATAGTATCCATTCAAGTATAATTATCATTTTATGATTTAAAAATGATGTTTAAGGACTTGATATCATTCTGGATATGAATAATATACATCCTATCTGTTACAAACATGTCTTACGTAACAAAACATATAAAATAAAACGAGTAAGTTAACACCCGAAACAACGATAACACTAAGATATTATTAACAAATCAATGTTAAAAGATCATATATGATATCATATTAATGTATATGATTCTTGTATAATTTAATAACAATTATTTCACCATTATACAGGAGGTTAACCTACCCAAACCATGGAAAAGTACAAGGTAAGGTTTATTTCACAATCTCTTCATTATCTGAGGTTCCTATACGTAATAATCTACTTGGATCTCTTTATCATCCACATCCATGTTTCTTAAAAATGTATTTCAAAACATTTTTACTATTTAAAAGAATATGGGTTAAAGTCATCTATAACCTTGTTTGACTTTTTATAAGAGTTTTATAAAGGAATCTTTCCGTCTTTTTCCAAACAAGGTGCTTTTAACCTTTTCGACAGAATTAAGGTTAGAATGTTTTTTTAACATATACGGCGGGTGCGGTTATTTTCCGTCATTATAAAATCGTCGAAGCTTCCCTCACAAGCTTATAAGAATATTTTCAAAGAAAATGTTTTATTTTATAAATATATGACTCTTAAATGATTTCAAAAATAGAAAGAGATATTTCTCTAAAAAGAGTTTTGATTTCTTATATGATGGATTTTACGCTTATTTGAAGTTGATTTATTATGATACAAAACTTCTATATTGTATTGAAGGTTTTGTGAAATGTTTGACTGTGGATGTGCTATTTTTATACCATTTATAGTTTATGGTGAAAGTATTGACGTTTCGTATGCTAGTTTTAATACGAATGTTTATGTTATGTTTAAACCATTTCATATGGGAATGAATTGGACTTAATATGTGACGGGTGGAGCCCACTATAGCTCCTCGATGCATCGGTAGGTCTCATGAGACAAACTAGTGTCTTGTCACAAGGCCATGGCAAAATCTTATTTGTAGTCTTGGCACGGGGCCTTGGCTCTGTGGTTATGATAGTCTAGCATTATGCATTCCATCATTATGAAAGTGGTTATTGATATTGCATGTGATTATTAGATTAGTAGAATATCAATGTGATTAATAAATGGAATTATTTCATTTTATTTTTTCCATACTATGTTGAAGTTCAAGTTTAAAAGGATTTTGTTTTATTTATACACTGGCTTAAATGTTTATTCTTATTTATGAATGTTTCTGCTATATTGTTATCCTTACTGGGTATTTGAGCTCACCCCTTTTCTATGTTTTATTTTTCCCAGGATGTGAAGAAGTAAGTTATGAATCACCTGTAGGGATATTATGTGGGGATATGAGTGTGGGATATGGAGACTATGTTGTTGAAGTAGTTTTTCACTTTATGATGTAATACTTTATGAATATATCTAGTGTTTCCAAGGCTACTAAACCAATCGGTCTTTCGAGATTTGATCTTTCTTGTGATCATGCCAATGTTATGTAATAATGCACCGACTCTGGGTAACTGGGGTCGGGGCATTATAGTTGGTATCAGAGGAAGTTTAGTACAAAACTTGGAAGATAGATTTAGATAAACTCTGATTAGAGCACATAGATTTAAGATGGAATTTGAGGATTATTATAGAAGAACTTCCAGGAATTTTGGTATTGTTGAGATTTTGTGAGTTTTCCGAGCAATACATACCTATATGGATACGAGCAGGTAGACACGGATCTGGCACAGATGCACCTAGGGGTAAAACCCGAAAACACCGCTTTGAGCTATACTCGAACAGGAACTGGTGCACGACAATGGGCCTTGCAGCACTCTTGGTTACGACACTCCCGGGGGATATGCTTAGAATGACTCTCATTCTATTTAAAAATAATTATGAAGGGTTTATGAGTATATATTTTCTCAAAGAAAACATTCTTATGATTATGGATTATATCCATAAATAGTTCAATTTATGTTAAGTGGTTTATAAGTATGATATTATGTATTTTGATTCACAAACTGATCTAGTTTATGCCATTGTTTAGAAATGGCGCCTAGTGGAAGAAATGGAAACCGTATCAATGCACGCACTCCATGTAGGGATTTCCCTCCTGCTCAAGATAATTATATTGGAGCTGGTGATGCAACTGGTGCCGATCAGCTAATCACCATACTGGAACAACTCACTAAGGTTATGAATAATAACCTTACCCGTATGGAGCACCCTGATCCGCAGCGTGGAAGATCAATGTTAGATTGATTCATGAGGCAACAACCACCAACGTTCAATGGGAGTACAAATCCCTTAGTAGCTGAGCAATGGATATTTTCCCTAGAGAAAATATTTTAAGCTTTGGGGAGTAGTGAAAGGGAAAAAGTTATCATGGCAGTTTACCGCCTCACTGGAGATGCTGATCAATGGTGGTCATTGATTCAAAATACAAAAGAAGATGATGAAGTATCAAATATGGAATGGAGGGATTTCAAAGATCTGTTTTTAGAAAAATACTTTCCTCGCGACCATCGAGCAGATATGGAAAGGCAATTTCTGAGTCTGAGACAATAGAAGGATGAGAATGTCACAAAGTATGAGGCTAACTTTACAAGGTTAACAAGGTATGATGGATATTATATATGTAACCCAATAAGTAAGATTTATCGTTTCTTTGATGGGTTAAAACCATTTCTCCATCGAGCATTAGTCTCACAATCCTTTTCATCGTACGAAGAAATTGTCTCATGTGCTATCAAGACAGAAAAGGAATTCGCTAAGTCTTATGACTTTAAAGCGAAGAAAGAGAAGAAGAGACCTGCTGATCAATCTGCTAATAGAAATAAGGGGAAGAAGGGAAAGGTTGAATATCCATCCTATGGTAAATGTGGGAAGAAATACCCTGGTACTTGCTTGAAGGGAATGGGAGTCTGTTACAAGTGTGGTGAAAAAGGCCACCAAGCTCGTGATTTCAAGGGGAAGAAGGAAGCTACCAATGGTCAATGCTAAAATTGCAGGGAGATGGGGAATTATTCAAATGAAGGTCCTAAGCGTTAGGAGAACTTACCTCAGAAAAGGCAAAGGGATCAAGGCCAAGCTTATTCTATCACTACTGCTGAGGTAGAAGCTCCGAAAGGCATGGTGGCAGGCAATTTAATGGTTGCCTCAAGTTTAGAAAATGCATTCTTTGATTCTGGATCATCACATTGTTTCATATCTTCCCAGTTTTCTGAGAAAATTAGATATTTACAATTTGATTTAACACGGGAGTTTTCAGTTAAAACTTTTAAGGGAAGTATCATTGCAACAAAGTTTTTTGAATCAGTCCCCATTAGAGCACATAAATGTTCTTTATCTTCTGATCTCTTCGTCATACCTATGATTGAGTTTGATATAATCCTCGGTATGGACTAGATTTCGGACTATGATGCGAAGATTTATTGTAAGAAGAAAGAGGTTACGATTTTTGATGATAATGATAAGGAACACCTTATCATTACAGCAGAATCGTCACCACCTAATTCTTATCTAGATCCACCCCCAGTAGCTCAACTAAATTCAATTATTGGGGAGGAAAAGAATAAAATAAATGTGTGTGAGGAAAGGAATGTTCAAATAGAGGATGTACCTGTTGTGAAAGAATTTGTAAATGTATTTCTGGAAGATTTACCTGGACATTCTCCAGAACGAGAAGTTGAGTCTTCCATTGATTTAATTCCTGGATCAAGGCCTATATCAAAGACCCCTTATAGAATGCCCACTGTAGAATTAGTCAAACTAAAGAAACAACTAGAGGAATTGAGTAATAAGGTATTTGTTCTCCCTAGTGTTTCTCCATGGGGAGCCCCTGTTCTTTTTGTTAAAAGGAATGATGGATCTATGAGGTTATGTATCGACTACAGGGAGATCAATTCTATAACAATAAAGAACAAGTATCCCCTACCACGCATTGGTGATTTATTTGACCAAATGCATGGAGCTCAATACTTTTCAAAGATTGACCTTCGATCTGGATTCCATCAGTTGTGTGTGAAGAAGGAAGACATTCTGAAGACAACATTTCGAACCAGGTACGGGCATTACGAGTTTACTGTAATGCCTTTTGGATTGACTAATGCACCCTCTGTAGTCATGGATCTGATAAATAGAGTTTTCAAGGAGTATCTCGATGAATTTGTGGTGGTATTTATTGATGATATCTTGGTATACTCCAAAACCTATGAAGATCATGAAAATCACTTGCACATTATCTTAAAGACTCTGAGAAGACATGAATTATATGGGAAATTTAGCAAGTGTGAATTCTGGCATCAAGAGATTTCTTTTCTTGGACATATTTTCTCTAAAGATGGAATCTCTGTTGATCCTTCTAAGACCAAGGAAATCCATGAATGGTCAGAACCTATGAGTTGAACTGAGGTACATAGTTTTATTGGTTTGGCAGGTTATTATCGACGATTCGTCCAGAATTTAGACTGATTGGCTAACCCATTAACGAAGCTCACACGTACAGGGGTTAAATTTGTTTGGACAAAAGAGTGTGAAGAATGTTTCGAAGAACTGAAGAGATGATTAGTCAATGCTCCTATATTGACTCTACCATCAGGGAATGATGGGTTCGTTATTTGTAGTGATGCATCGAAGAAAGGACTTGGTTGTGTCCTTATGCAGAATGATAGAGTTATTTCCTATGCATCACGACAGTTGAAAATTCACGAACAAAACTATCCTACTCATGATCTCGAGTTAGCAGCTGTGATATTTGCCTTGATGATATGGAGGCACTACCTCTATGGTGAAAAATGTGAGATATATACTGATCACAAGAGTTTGAAGTATATTTTCTCACAAAAAGAACTCAACATGTGGCAAAGGAGATGGCTTGAATTACTCAAGGATTATGATTGCACGATACACTACCACCCAGGGAAGGCAAACAAGGTGGAAGAAGCTTTGAGCAGAAAATACCATGGAGTTTTGAACAATATGAGGATTGAAAGGGATCCAATTTTCATGGATCTAGTGAAGATGAACATGGGAATAACCATGGAAGGAGAAACATTAATTCTTTTTCAAATGGTCGCCAAACCATCTTTACTAGAAATGATTAAGAGTTCTCAGACTGATGATGAATAATTTCAAAAGAAGATTAAAGTTGTGAATGATGGGAGACTGAGAGACTTTGTGTAGGAAGATAGAATTTTGAAATTCGGGAAGAGACTTTGTGTTCCCGATATACCTGATCTTGGAATTGCTGGATAATTATCATAGTTCCAATTTCTCTATACACCCTGGGAGCAACAAAATGTATAGAGATTTGAAGGAACATTTTTGGTGGGACAATATGAAGAGGGAGATTGCTGATTTTGTGTCAAGATGTATGGTTTGTCAACAAGTGAAATATGGAAGGCAACACCTTAGAGGAGTCATGCAACCTCTTCCCATACCGGTGTGGAAAGGGGACAATATTACGATGGGCTTTGTCATGGGGCTACCAAAGACTCCTAGAAGGAATGATGCAATATGGGTTATTGTTGATCGTCTTACCAAGTCAGCACATTTTCTTGAAATAAGAGAAGATCTACCACTGGAACGTCTATCAATACTATATATTAATGAAGTTGTGAGACTTCATGGAGTACCCATATCAATTGTTTCTGATCGTGATCCCCGTTTTACTTCAAGATTATGGAAGAGTCATCAGAAATCCATGGATACTGAACTTCATTTGAGCGCTACCTACCACCCTCAGACAGACCGACAATCAGAACGGACTATTCAAACCTTAGAATACATGTTGAGATCCTGCTCACTTGACTTTCAGGGTATGTGGGATCAGTATTTACCTCTGTTAGAATTTTCCTATAACAATACCGTCTATTCGAGTATTCAGATGGCACCATATGAAGCGTTATATAGAAAGAGATGTCGCACATCAACCTGTTGGGATGAAGTTGGTGAAAGAAAACTTGTAGGTCTAGAACTCGTGGAGGAAACGATGGAAAAGGTGAAGGTAATCCAAAATCACATCACAGCAGCTCAAAGTAGGCAGAAGAGCTATGCAGATAATCGAAGGAAGGATTTGGAATTTCAAGTCGGTGATCATGTTTTCCTGAAGGTATCTCCATGGAAGGGAGTCATACGTTTTGGTATGAAAGGTAAATTGAGTCCCAGGTACATCGGACCTTTCGAAATTCTAGAACGAATTGGGGCTGTAGCTTACCGATTGGAAATGCCGCCAAGTCTCTTCAAAGTTCACGATGTGTTCCACGTATCTCTTTTGAGGAAATACATGCCTGACCCAATGCATGTACTCACCTATGAGGAGTTATAACTGGAACCTGATCTATCTTATTGCGAAGAGCCAGTTAGGATTCTTGATATGAGAGAACAAGTACTAAGAAACCGGATGACGCGTCTGGTAAAAGTTTTGTGGAGAAACCATAAGATGGAAGAGGCAACGTGGGAACCCGAGGAACATATGACGAAGAACCACCCGAGTCTTTTCATGTGATAAGTATTATAGAAATTTTGAGGACGAAATTATTTGAAGGAGGGGAGAATGTAACACCCCAAGCTTCTACAGTACGCTTCCCTTTGAATAATGTGATAGCATGTGTTGTACGCAACACTGAGTTCTAACACACCATAACCAATCAAACTAGCCGTTATGAATAGTAATACCTACTTTTTGAAATTATATATATTTTATATTTCAAAATGGACTTCATTTTTGAATTCGAAATATCGAATTTAGCCTAAGGTGAAATTTTGATACTTTTTGGATAACTTTAATATTTTGATGAATAGTGAAAATTACTAAATTTTAATTAAAAACAACTTTTTTAATCGAAATAATTTATAATGATAAATTATGAATTTGAGTGGTTTTAAAGTATATTTAGAATATATTTTTACCATTTTATCCAATGGTGTTCATTAGAATTAATTTCACTTTGAAATTGGACCTAAACAATTGTCAATCTTTTGGTATATATTGTTTCTTAAAAACACGCTATTTGTTTTAACAGCGGGAATTAATTATAAAATTAATTAATGAAACTTATATGTTTGGAATTTTGTAAAATAGACATCATTTTTGAATTCGGAATATCAATTATAACTTAGGGTGAAATTTTGGCATTGTTCGGAAAAACTTCAATTTTTGATGAATAGTGAAACTACTAAGTGGTAGTTAAAAAACTGAATTTTTTCATAAAACTTAATTTTACCACTTCTGTGAATGGAATTTTGAAAATATGAGAAACACTGTTAATATCAAGAAGTAAAATGTGGTTCAATGAGATGAAAATAATTTTTGGTGAATAGTAACTTTTTACTTTTATTTATCACGGTTAAAAGTAAATAGGGTAATTAAGGGTAAAATGATATTAAAATTACCCTAACACATGTCCTAATTCTATTGGACAAGTTTAGCTCGACAAAAAACAACCTTAGGAATAAAATATTATCATTTAGGTCCACTTGGATTAGATTAGGACATTTATTATTATTTAATTCAAAGAAGAGTTAATAGATTTAAAATCAAAGTTTATTTACTAAAACATTTTTATTATTGTATTATACATAAGATAAATTCTCTTTTAAATATTCATTTCAAATATCATAATATTTAATACATAATTATATTTTATTTATAATTTTTAGACTTTAAATAAGTTAATTTATTTATGACACAATGATGATGCAGTAATTACCATAATAGTGAAAATTTAAAATAATTGATATTATAAATACCCAAATAAATATAATTTGAGACTTTTAATGAATTAAAATAATTTTCTAGGATAATATGACATATTAGGAGTGATTTAATTATCTTTTTTTTAAGTAATAATTCTGTTATGAGTTTCACAAAAATCAACTATTGAATAGTGTCAAAATTGACATAAAAGAGTTTTTATAAAAATTATTATATTATTAATTGATATTAAATTCCTAAAAATCTAAGGTTCAGACAAGAGACATATCTCATAATAGGTGTATCATTTATGGACCACTTGGGGGTCTCTTGGATTTTATAGTACGTTTATTAACCATATAATATAAAAATACAGAGAGACATTGTAAAAGTGAAACTAAATAACTTAGAGTTAATACTTAAAGATAAGGTTAATATAAGTACCCAAAACAGTCTAAATTCTATTGGTGGAGTGGTTTTCGACCCATACTCACCTTAACATTTAAATAATCCACTTTGGAGCCATTATAAACCGAATATGAATTTATTATAAATTAATATTTCTAGTTTTTTAAAAGATGCCCCTCACCCCTCTTATAAAAGGGCACTCCTCCTTCTCATTTCTTAACACCTTCAAATCCTTTTGGTTCGGCCAAAATCTTCTCAAATACTCTCCCAACATCCCTCACTACAACCTAGAGGCTTTAGTTTGATCATAAATCCATCCTATGGCGCCCTTTTGATCAAATCAAAAGGAAGAACCCGAAGAAGAGGTAATGATTTCACCACCCTTTTCCATGTTCCTTTCTTATTCCTCTTCTTCTTCCTTTGTTGTTACCATTATAAAATAATAACTCCAGTATAATATATATACTGTGATGTTATTATAAATATGGTACAACCATATTCAGTATTCTATCCACCCTTTGAATAACATGTCACCATACGTGCGTACGTACGGCTTACCGTCTGCACGTCGTGGTGTAGTTGTTATTCAATATATTATTATTTGGATGGGTATAATAATTATTTGTAACTCATGTAAATAATAAATATAACATGTTAATTTTTCTGTATATATGATATACCATCCATTTATATATTATTTTAAAATCAAAAAAATGATATTGTCGCTCTTGCGTACGTACGGACTACCGTCTTCACGAACGCGATAAGATTCATTCTCCATCGTATCCATTCAAATATAATTATCATTTGATGATTTAAAAATGATGTTTAAGGACATGATATCATTATGGATATGAATAATAAACAACCTATCCATTACAAACATGGATTACGTAACAAAACATATAAACGAAAACGAGTAAGTTAACACCCAAAACAACGATAACACTAAGATATTATTAAGAATATCAATGATAAAAGATCATATATGATATCATATTAATGTATATGATTCTTGTATAATTTAATAACAATTATTTCACCATTATAAAGGATGTTAACCTACCCAATCCAAGGAAAAGTACAAGGTAAGGGTTATTTCACAATCTCTTCATTATCTGAGGTTGTTTATATGTAATAATCTACTCAGATATTTTTATCATCCACATCCATGTTTCTTAAAAATGTATTTCAAAACATTTTTAAGATTTAAAAGAATATTGGTTAAAGTCATCTATAACCTTGTTTGACTTTTTATAAGAGTTTTATAAAGGAATCTTTCCGTTGTCTTCCAAACAAGGTGCGTTTAACCTTTTCGACAGAATTAAGGTAAGAATGTTTTTTTAACTTATACGGTGGGTGTGGTTTTTTTCTGCAGTTATAAAATAATCGAAGCTTCCCTCATAAGCTTATTAGAAGATTTTCAAAGAAAATTTTTTATTTTAAAAATATATGACTCTTAAATGCTTTCAAAAATAGAAAGAGTTATTTCTCTAAAAAGAGTTTTGATTTTATCTATGATGGATTTTACACTTATTTGATGTTGATTTAATATGATACAAAACTTCTATATTGTATTGAAGGTTTTGTGATATGTTTGACTGTGCATGTGCTATTTTTATACCATTCATAGTTTATGGTGAAAGTATTGACATTTCATATGCTAGTTTTAATACGAATGTATATGTTATGTTTAAACCATTTCATATGGGAATGCATTGGACTTAATATGTGACGGGTGAAGCCCGCTATAGCTCCTCGATGCATCGGTAGGTCTCATGATACAAACTAGTGTCTTGGCACAAAGCCTTGGAAAAATCTTATTTGTAGTCTTGGCACAAGGCCTTGGCTATGTGGTTATGATAGTCTGGAATTATGTATTCCATCATTATGAAAGTGGTTATTGATATTGCATGTGATTATTCAATTAGTAGAATATCCATGTGGATAAGTAAATGGCATTATTTCATATTATTTCTTCCATACTATGTTGAAGTTCGAGTTTAAAAGGCTATTGTTTTAGTTATACATTGGCTTAAATGTTTATTATTATTTTTGAAAGTTTTCGCTATATTGTTATCCTTACTGGGCATTTGAGCTCACCCCTTTTCTATGTTTTATTTTTCCCAGGATGTGAAGAAGTAAGTTATGAATGACCTGCAGGGATATTATTTGGGGATATGAGTGTGGAATATGGAGACTATGTTGTTGTAGTAGTTTTTCACTTTATGATGTAATACTTTATGAATATATCTAGTGTTTCCAAGGCTACTAAACCAATCGGTCTTTCGAGATTTGATATTTCTTGTGATCATGCCAATGTTATGTAATAATGCACAGACTATGGGTAACTGGGGTCGGGGCGTTACATAACAATTACATTCGTCCGGTTTGGCCTTCATCCTCTCATCAACACAATGAAACTTCTCTATCATGATATGCACCACCACAATGCCAAAAAATAATGACCCCTACCTCATTCCATCACAACAGAGGATGATACAATCACCCATACAAAGCCTAAAATTGTTATCTACTTATGGATGAGTGCTAGGTATTGTTATAAGCGAACTCAACCAAAGGAATGTACTTTTCCCAAGACTGTCCAAATTCAAAGATAGAGGTCCACAACATATCAACAAGTGTCTGGATGGTCCAATATCTCTTCCCATCCATAATAGGGTCCAAAGATTTGATTAGGTGTAACTAAGAGCCAAATACATATAGATAACCTCCATCAAATTGTTAGGTAAAATGAGAATGTCTGCCCAAGACAATGGACCTAGAGTCCCCTTATATCCTCAAAATATCATCATCATACATCCTTGCAGAAACATCCTTGATTCTGGAATACATGATTTCTTGGAAGTGGGATGACATCTTCAGTTGATCAATAATTAAACAGATAGAATCATATCCTCTCACTTAGGAGGGTGATCTATTTGAAATGTCCTTTGAGATGTCATCCCACTTGTGTGTGGGAACATCTTGGGGCTACAAAATAACTATGAACATTATTCTCTACTTTTACATATTAAAAAACATGACATCAATCCACCAACTCTACCACAACCAATTTTTTTAAGGTCAACAAAACTATGACACCATACTACATTATAACTTAGAAACATCAGGGTGTACTTATATGGGTGGTCTATAAAACTCATCAAAGACTCTCTTACACATCACCAACAAAAAAAATTCCTCTGATGAATCAAATGTTAGTTCTCACCAACTTCTAACCATACGTCGTAGGAATCACTATGACCAACATGGTCATGTATCACCCCTACCTCTGAGTCTCCCATTTGAGACTCCTCTTCTTCCTGCATCAAGAAATAAACGACTTGTATCAATAATAAGAACCCTCCACCAAAACGTTCCATTTATCATTTTTCAGGGCCCTCAACTCCCTCATTTCCCCTCTAAGCATCTCCACACTCTAGAACAACATCCTTCCATGACTTCCTACATAGTGATTCAACCATGAAACTTGCCTTATATGAGGTGTAAAAGACCTCAAATGTATAATCCCATAGAAACTCCATCTAATCAATTTTTTAAATATTCAAATCATGTTGAAAGAGTTATAAATCAATAAATTGTTTTTTAAATTCCAAAATTATTTCTAAAAGGATGTAATTTCATGAAAAAGCAAACTCAAACAGAACCACTATTAGCTCTAAATCACATATGGCATTGTTATCCTCATTAGGGAACAACATCATTAACCCAAAAGATATAACTTACTTTTTCTTTATTAATATTCATCTAAGGAATAGATGAAAATAATAAATAAACACATAAACATCACCCCCCACTGGATACCGAATCCTCAGAGTACTAAAATTATCCTCTTCCAGTAGTCGAACACTCCTTTCCAATGATCAGTTCAGAAGAAATCCATTTCGTTCCAGTCATATATTTCAATGGGGGTCTTAATCCCTAAGTAATTATATATGAACCTATGGTAATTTCAATTGATTATAATGAATCTATGACCTCTTCCTCATTATTTGGTTCAACCCAAGAAAAAAGTCATCAATATTTGATTGGTCCATGACAAAATCTATTTGGGACACCACATGCCTAATGATATGTACCTCTCACATAAAAACATGCAATTGGTTAGCATCCCAAATAAATAGTGGTTTATGAAAACCTACATAATAGATTATAGTAGATCATTATTCTCATTATATGAATTTGAGTGGATGAAGATGTCATTGATGAACACAGGTACAAAATGGTCCATAAACTCTTTGAAAATGATGTTTATGAGCACCATGAACACAACTAGTTCATTCTTGAAATTGAACATCTTGACCATGAAGTCAAAGTGGCAATACCTATAATCGGAAGGTATTCATTGGGATATCCTACTTCTTCACCCTCCACTACTGATACCTTGAAAATAGATTATTCTTCTTAAAAAAATCACTCCCCTTAACTAGTGAAAATATCTTTAATCCTGGGAAGAGGGTGTTGATTCATGATAATCACTTGGTTAAACCTTTGGTTGTATGTATACAACCTCATTCTATAATATTCAATCGTGGAGAACAATAATAAAGAACCCCATAGTGAGAAACTATACAAAATTCAACCCATATACATTAAACCATAAATCATAATCATAAACTCCTTTGAAACTAAGGGTTCTATCTGATAAAGAGCCATAAGAATGTGAGAAGTTCTTAGATGGAAATCAATAATAGACTACAAATTACATCATTGGGGTAGTGTCAAAACCTATAGTAGAAAATGTCAATAAATTTCAGGGCAATATTGAGAGCCTCCTCAATACCCGTGACTATTGATTCCACTAATAAACCATCGATAAATGAATATAGTATCTCCATACATATAATTACCATTTGACTTCTCTAGATGTCCATAAATACTCCATGCTGACCATCCACACAAAAAAATGGCTCTCTTTTAGAGGTAGATGATACTTTTAGGGATAAAATACAGGCAGTTGATGTTGAGGATTACATTAAATGGTTGTATCTGTAGTAATAATTTTCCCCACAAGATTGATTATTCAATATTAGCAATAAACTCCCCTAATGCACTTCATCTAAACTGGTCTAATATTTTTTTAGTTTATTCTATACAAGGGGAACAAGAAACCACTCTATATCTAATCCCATAACATAGACTAGAGATAGTGAAAAAAATTATTATGAATACCCTAAATCAAAATTGGCACAAACAAGGGTGGAAGATAATCTAATAATACCATGAATGTTTTCTATACCCTCTTGCATTGGAATATCAATATAATGAAACCATCCATTTTGAATACCCAACCTCACTACTAAAAACCACATCCATTTACATTTTTAGTTTGAGGTCCTTGAAGATAGGGAACATCCTGTGTTTGACTTATTTCTTCCCTATATCCTATCAGTGATGTATAATCCTACTAACTATATTACTAAAACACCCTCTTGGAATTTGATACCGAGGATGATACTGAAGCTGACCTCACCAACTAAAATAATCTCCAATAACTATAGGAAAATAATTTTGAAGATGACCATGAACACCATAGGAATAACACACCAGATAAAATCCCCCAGGGGGAGAACAGAACCCACTATTTGCACAAGGATGGAAAAGAAGCTGTTGAGGTCAACTCCATGCTAGTTGTATCCTCAATGGCCTTTGATCCTATGATCTATCATAGATAACTCTACTCCTCGATGGATAATTTTAGTTCACCTAATCATAAAATCATCATTTTTTATTCATATACATGATCACATACACCTTATTCTATAACATCAAATATATGAAAAACATAAAAAGAGTTATGATATAATAGATAGAATTGGGGAGTTACTCTTTAAGAAACTGATAATGGTACTCCTCGTCATGGAAAAAAGATTGGGTGAACATTGAAAGAGATCATTGAACTAGATCCTTAGATCCATCAGAGACATACTCTCATACTAATGTCAATGAAACTATATTATCATAATCTCTTTCATGTTCAATGATTGGATTTCCACTTAGAACTCTATTTTTATGTCTTATAAAAAACATATGTCTCTTTCCATATACTTAGATATAATTCAAACCACTAACACCCTACACCCTTCATCTTAATCACTCCTAATTAATCCTGGGGATCTACATGGGATTAAATCAAAATCTCCTCTATCCAATTTATTACCTCTAGATCCGACACTCTACACTCATACTTTTCCAATTCTTTACACTAAATGGAATGAAATATCATATGCCATGGGTCATCCTCCTCAGTTATATCACCCCTCTGGTGGTCATCTAGGTTAGACTACTAAACCTCACCAGCCAGAACAACATGTTGAAGATGTCTATTGCACATTACTAATTGAAAAAAGAGATTTCATTAGACCAATAGTATTAAATTACATTGATAATCACTTAAATTTATTTATTTTTATCTCCCAATATCATCAAATTTAGTTAAGAACATAAATATTAATGATGGATGTACCACTACTAGGTATGATGCATAAAAGTGGAATCACCTCGCAATATCATTCAGTAGGCTTATAGTTCTTGCATAGGATCATGGGATTAAAAAATCCTAGGTCCTAACTAGTTTTCCCTAGCCTATGTCACACATCATGATAAACTGATATTTCTTTCAAACAACCTATGAAATACTAATAGTGACTTACTCTAAACTCCATATTACCTCTCAAAAAACATTTTATACCACTCTAACATTACCCCATCACCCCATTGTAACCCTCATGGGTGAAAAATTTATAAATATTGTTAATTAACCCATAGTATTTCCTTAACCTCTACAATTATAGGACATGGAGATAAGGTAAATAGCTACTAAGAAACTCCATGATATAAAAATAAAATAATGTAAATAGAAACCATCCCCTAATGATTGAATAATTTTAAAATATTACACAAGTCTTCAAATACAATAAAAAAAGTCTTAAGGATTTGACATTGAAACATGTCCAAATTACATGATAGTAATGCACAAAAATGTCAACGAATACATTTAAGTGGCTTACGAATTAGGTTTTATAGACATAGAGTAGTCATAGCATGTATACTCAGAAAAATCAAACCCCAATTTTTTATTGCACATGTGATAAGAGCTCACTCATTCACCTATTAGAAAACAAAAGAACTGATGCACCTACTAATGGAAAATAACCAATCTCATCCTCACTATTGAATAATCATAAAATAACACATCCATGTATGATAACATAATATGAAGCGAATTGTTAATACAGTACCCCACACCACTTTTCAACTAGGGTTCTAATATAATAACCCAACACTGTATTTCCTATCATTATTACCTCTACATATAGTAATGCTATATGAATACACTTGGTCCATCACTTGACAATTCTCTTGAAGTTACCTGATCCGTCATATCACATCTCACATTAAGAGACTTGGTACATCACATCACATCTATAATATATATATATAACCAAAATATAAGTTATTGTGAACAAGAAGGACATAAACCTCACTCCCTCCTCTTACAATGCCTGACCCCCATTTTAACCACATAATACTCTCAGCAATCATCACCATAGAAAAACTATTACCATAACCCAGCACAGTCTGGGAATATGAACCTATAATGGAAGAGAGAGAAAGGAATATCTTGTCTCTATCCATCTATACAAACCATTACAATGTTAGGGAACCCCCCCCCCCCCCACTAAATTATTTTGGTGTCGGCACATGATTCTCAATGTTGGTTGGGTGAATATAGAAATCACAATAAGCATTCAATATATATAATTATAAAAGCCAATCAGACAAGACTAACCTATTTGTTCATAACAAGAATACCATCCCAACTCAAACATAACCCCCAAGGCCTCACAACCTCCACCACTTTCTCTTCCACCTATAAATTCATCACAACATACAATGAAGCCTTAAAAATCAATATTTCACCATCCTTTTTAAGTCAAAAAAATTTTGATTCAATATTAGTGGCGATTACATGTTCATTATTAATTGATATTGAATTCCACTAATACCAGGAAGATAAAAACACATCTAAATTAAATACCAATCATTCAAACATCAAAAACCCCCATAGTACCACTCCCAAACATCAATTCTATATCTCTTTATTGATTCCAAAAGTCAAATACACAACCATATTACCTAAAAACCCTTTATATATTTCACATGTTGCTGACACAACGTAAGAAAATTATGACACAACATATTCATCACACCGCACACTCAAAAGTCTCATTATATATTAATATAGGGTTACATAATAATTTATTAAATATATTCATGAGTTTTTTAAACAATAATAGGTTCTTTATTAAATAAATTTTTTATACAAACATATATTCTAGTTCATTTTTCATTCATGGTGGTTTCAAAGAATACGATAAAATATGATGATATTAAGACATACTGATCAATATAGTAGAAACTAACACAATTCAATGAAATAACAATAACAAGAATGATCAATCTGCTAGTGGAATATACAAATAGTCACCTCATGTTATTTTTTCCACCCTCTTTATATTTCCACAATTAAATTATTTATCATCATTAAGTCATATATACTATCATAAAAATGGATATGAAAAGTAAGATCCCTCCCATATATACAAATAAATGATAGAAAAAGGATTACATTCCTGGTCTATTTTACTATAGACAATGGATAGAGGGGGTAGGGGTTTTTATCTCAACTACTAGTTTAATAGAAAAGTTTCTCAAAAATTATTGAAACCCATACAACTGATGAGTCTTTTAGGGTCATTCAGATGTGAGTAAAATGAAAGAAAACATTAGAGGGAGAAGGGTTTATGTATTTTAAAATTGAAACAATGAGTGAAATAGAAATCAGGCATTGAACCCCCCCCCCCACAATAATTAATTATTTCCAATGGGTTGGTTTATATAGAGACTTTATTTGTGATTGAACAAATCCTTCCAAAAAATGTTTTCAATCATTAAATGGGTCAAAAAAATTAATTACATTTTTTTAGAATTAATAAAAATTGGAAAAGGACATTTGGGTATACATGTTGAAGAATAAGAATAAAATAAAATTTCTATTCAAGAATGGGTATCCTTATGTGAAAAGGATTTGTTGTAAAATGGAAATGAGATTTTACCCTTACAAAGCTAGTTAATGTTTTGAGAAAACATAATGGTATATAATGGTAACTTGTTATAACATTTTTCTTGTTTGATTACCCTTATATGGGTATTAAAAAAACACTAATACCTTTATGTAAGAATCTTCACATCACTGGAACCTTATGCATCTCTGACAATTCATTTACTCAAAACCCTAGGTACCCACACATGGTGCATTGGAACCCTTTTGAAACTAAAGTATTGTACTTATGAAAATTCAATTACTCTTATGTTATCTACGTAAGTCCTTTATAAAGAACTATTCTATAGCTCATGTTTGGTTATATAGATCATCCTCTTATGAATCCTTCACAAAAATAGAAATACACTTTCAAATATAGCAAGTCCTATGAATTTATATGTTTTTCTTTTGAAATTATCATTTTTCTATAAGAAAAAATATTGTTTATGAATAAAATGGTTAATTAATAATATAAAAAATAATCACCTTCAAAAATATTTTATATTTAATATTAAAACATTTTAAACCCCTTAAACATTAAACACTTATTATTTCCAAAACACCCAAAAATAACCCTAAACATCAGAATCACATTACAACTCAATAATTAATTTAAAATAAAAATTTTTCAATTTAAATTTCTCAAATAATTTAAAAAAAAATTAAAACTAATTTATGAAATTTATATTCACTTTATAATAACATCTAAAATTTGAAACCGCTTTAGAACCATTAGTCACCCAAAATTGAAAAGGAAGGCTCTGGAATATTATAGACATTTAAACTATTTATGATTCATTTTAATGAAATGTATAGATTATGTATTCAATAAACAATTTCAAAATTAATCTAATTATTTTTATAGGTCATGGGATAAATATTAATCTAGTTATATTATTGAAACAAATTTTACCAAATATAGTTTTCATTGTGTTTTGTCTACTTATTAAAAAATGTATTACTAAAAAATATAGATATTTAACCAGGAAAAATCTATTCAATATTTGGAATCCACATGTCCAATTTTGGTAAATAGTTCCTCTTTTTTTCATTAAGAATATTGACCTTGGTAATTATTTTCACTCTTATGAATGGTCAATTGGGTAATTAATGAAAAAAATAATGTGATAAAAGTTTAAAAATATCTATAACATATAATTTATCTACAATGGATGAGTTTAGTTTTTCCGAAATCATCTGATATTTTAATATATAGATACTAAATTAAAATTTTCTTTGATAATGGCCTTAATATTTTATTAAATAAATTAAAATTGGAATATGTCACTCTAATGCCTTTAATATCGTTTATATGCTTTATAAAATCCATCCACACATCATTGGATTAATTTGAGATAGTGGTTCTAATTGGCCTTAAGAGACATCCCCATGTTTCTAAAAGATGTAATCAAATTTTTATTGAATCATGAGTAGTGGGGTATTATTTTTTCATTGGAAATAAAACCAAAATACCAAAGGATCTATTACTAAAAACTATTGCGTGATGCATGTCAAAAAAGTGTTACAATTCAACCTCACATCCATGAAAACATCACAAAATCTTACCAAAAACAAATTATAGTACTATGTATAAGAATAAACAAATAATCTCAAAGACTCCAACATACCTCCCAAGATCCACACCTAGCTCTGAGCTTCAAGACATAAGACAGCCCAAGCATCATGATGCACCACTAAATGAATGAGATTCTTTTCAATTACCTATATATTGAAATAAAACATCTGTAAAGGCACCAAAGTGACATATAATGGGCGAGTAATAAAACTCAATTGGTATTTCCCCAAATTACTTATCTACACACATCACAATGATAGAACTAGTTATCACATTTATGAACATTTTATGTAAACCCGTTACACAGGTCAACAATTACCTAAAATCCAAACACATCCTTACCAAACCATTTTAAAAAAATCTACACAATACTAAGGAAATAAAATAAACACATCAATAATTTTTTTTTCAATACATATTGTCAAAACCCATTTCACCTTCTGTCACTGCACTCATATTCAATGATATTCACAAGCTTCCTACACACACATGCACGAGCTCAGTGTTACCATTACAGAGGAAATTCATGTCCAAACTTGTACATCTGTAAATTTTAATTGTACTTCAAACCCACTACACCTTGATGGTGTGTCTCCACACCCACTATTTATCTAGTCCTACATGTTCCTAATCACTTAGCAAGACACACATGGCAACCACATTTACCTGAACCACACCAACATGTAAATAAATAATTTCCAAAATCACATCATCCAACACATGAAAATCCACAAAATTCAACAATTTCCAAACCAAAAAAATCCCTCAATCAAATCATCAATTCAAAAAACTTTCCAAAACACATCAATTAATCACCAATTTATTGAATTTTTAATCCATGTTAAACAATAATTCAATACAAAAAACCATTAAAATGAAAACTATTTTTCACAACCCACATTCCACAAAACAACCTATCCATTGATTATAAAATAATAATTTCAAACTCTGCATCAATAATAATTCCACAACAATAACCCATTTTCCCCAAAATTCACAAATCATTACATTAATTGGATTCCATTAAACTTTGCACATCTAATTCAAAGTCAATTTCATGATGAACCAATTAATTTTAAATAAATCCTTCTATTTCTAGAAAAATGGAGTATATAGTGAATCCAGTTACCTTAGGGTTTGTAAAAAAAGACCCACCCCACAAACGCACACTAATAATATGTAAAACTCCCAGGAAATCTCAATACACACCTTTCCCAAACATCTAAAAGACAAATTTATACCACTATAGGACAAAAAACCCTAGATCTATATGTGATAGATATAGATCTTGGAAACTGAGAGGGATAGAGAGGGAAGTAGATCTACCCCAAACCACAAAAATACTAAGATAGAAGATTTTCCAAGTGATAATCCCCTAAATATACCCTTTAAACTTTTCGAATAACTTCCAGAATTATTAGGAGATCCTTCCTCACCCGTAAAAAGAAGTCATACCATGTTGGGTTCTAGTGCGATAAGTAATGGATGTTTTAGGTAAAGTCCCGACCCCCCCACCCCCCCACCCGAATTTTTTTAATAACACCATTTTTAAACTGTTTGAATTCTTCTTCCTAAATGGATTGTGTCACATGGTTTCTTGCATGGTTAGAAACAGCCTGCACCAATAGTGTAAAATCACATTATCCCTAATTGAACTGTTTACCTAGGATGGATACACGGTTTTGAAAACTGTGTTACTTAGTTGTGAGACAACCCCTTAGACACTACCTAAACATTCACAGTTTCCTTAAAGTTTTGACTATTTTTCACTAACTATGATCAAACCATGAACCCTATCAATGTTCCCAAAACCTTCAGGGAAAAACATACAAACCATCCCAAACTATTCCAAACCACGTTACAAACTCAAAATGGATAAAAATGAATGTGTACCTCAAATTTTTGATACCAAATTCTCCTCATAATTGGTCTGTCAATCCTCATAAAGTATAAAACCATCGTTTTCATAAAAAATATCATGCCATTTCTTGATGATCTCTTTCTCTCATTCCCATTTATGATGTAGAATCAAACTATGTTGGCACAAAACCCAAATTATACCAATGATTTTACCATGAATGACATTACCTTGAATATCCACATTATGTACTGGAACATGCACCAAAAAATGTTTTTCTCTAGCTCAACATGAACTCATTCAATCACTTAGTCAAGATCTAGACGATACTTTTTAGACTGAGAATCATTAAACACATTGTGCACTACACTAAACTATGGTGGTAAATCCAAATGATATTCCACCTATCAATCCTACTCAGTTATCTATAAAGGCCCAATATAACTCACATATAATATACCTTACATTACAAAATGTTGATGTCCATGCCTTGGAGATATTTCCCAATAACACATTATCACTCACCTCAAATGAAAATGGTCCTCGATGATGATCTACATATGATTTCTAATGTATATTTTCCATCTTCATTCTATATCTGATCAACATAATCTTTTCTATGGTATCTTGGACAAGGCTCAGTCCAAACATCAATATATCACTTGTTTCAAAACCAGAAAAGTGAAGAACGAATTTTATTATAATATATTGTTTCAAATAAATTCATATGTATTGAGTCCTATTAACTATTATTATATGAAAATTCCACCAATGGAATGTTTTGCTTATATGAGGCACCAGAATCTCTGACACAATCCCACAATATTTGTTACATTGTTTGTATCATGCTCGCAGATTTCCCATCCATCCTTAGATGATATTCCACACTCATCATAAACTATGTCCCAATGGCTCTTTTCAAGAACCTCCAATAAACGAGATGTGAACCTCATATCTCTATCTGATATAATTTAAATTGGAAGTCGATGTCTCTTTAACACCTTACAGATATAGAACATGGAATGATCCTTGACGGTATGAGTTTCTGTAATTCGGATGAAGTGAACTGTCTTTGTGATCCGATCCAAAATCACTTATATGACATCTTGTTTCCTAACCATTCTTGGATATCTTGTAACAAAATACATTGGCATTTTTTCCCTCTTCTACCCTGGGAAAGGTAATGAATACAACATTCATTCTAGCCAATAATTCTCTAACTTGACCTTCTGAAAAGTCAAGCATCGCGAAAGTAACTCAAAAAACATCCTTTTCGAACCATCCCACCCAAAAAGCTCTTTCAACACCTTAAATATTTTATTAATTATTGGATGGGAATCCTGTTAGGAATGATGATATGTAATGAGATATTTCACCACAAAATCCACTAAAACCAACATCTGATTCTAACATAAAAACATTAAATTTCCATCTATTTTTATCTATCAATGGTCTCCACACCATTGAGTTCTAACCTCATTGACACACTCTCTCAATCAGACATCCCTGCCTCATTAACAAAATAGACCAAGTAAGGAACCAAAAAAATTGTTAATAAAACTACTACATCACCCTGGTATGCACATTCCAACCACATGTAAACTCTAATGGAAATGAACTTTCACTGATCTGATGCCAGTTTGACCACCTATGTGTATGAAATTCTACTTAATTCATCTCCCACACAATTTCCATTATTATGGGTGAATATCAAGTAAAATTCAAACATCTGGAGATTCACTTTCCATCTCCTTTTCTTCAAATACAATTCTCTTTGTGATAAAATATGCATCAAACTCTTATATTTTATGAACACTATGAATTTATCACCTGAGAGACAATGACACTATGTTTTAAAAATATGCACTACATCTTCTTACTCAAAATTGTGTGTTTGTTATTTCTTCTCTTGAAAGATCAACTACCATAATCCATATGAAACAACATGACCCCCTTGAATGATAACACACCCAAACCCTAATCCAAATGCATCAAAACACCCCACATACCCATCCACATCTCTTGAAAACCCCTGATTTGTTATTATGTAATGTCACCCTTAATCCATTCAAATGATTGTTGGCATTAATCATTCAATTGAAATGGAAAATTCTTCCTATTCAAAATTGTTATCAGAGAAGCTAGTCATAAAAATTCGTAAACAAGGCACTGGTAATACCTAGAATGACCAATGATTCTCTATATCTCAAATACATTCCTTTTTGGTTTCCATGGTATAATAGCCTTTTTTGTCTAGATAAACTAAAATAGCTTTCCCATTAATAAAAAGGATATGGAAACAAAGTCATTTTATCCAAAATAAAACTGTGATAATTTGGAATGAAATCAATTATATCTCAAGATCCCCAACATTTTTGCAAATTGTAGCTTATGCTCAAACCATTTCCTGGAATACACCAATATATCCTCGACAAACACTACCAGAAAATAATCATGATATCTATAAAAAGTATATTCTTCAGTTACATAATTACTATTAGTAAAGTAATTATATCAAAGCACATAACCACATACTAATAATGGCCATATCTTCTTCTGAATGATATTTCTAGAATATCCTCCTTCTGCACCCGCAACTGATGATATCTGGATCAAAATTAAATCTTGTAGAATAACTGATCCCCCCCTAACTAATTAAAATGGTAATCAATTCATTGGGGTGGATATTTATTTTTTATCAAAAAATAACTATGCTTATGATTATCAAAACATTAGTGAAGAGTTTCATTCTCCTATTTAACAAAAAAACTGGAGTTTCCCACGAAGAAGTAATGGGCTAGATGATTATATTGTTTTTGATCCCATCGAACATCAAATTCAATTCCAAAAACACTATGGGTGTCATTTGGTATCATGGATGTGAGAAAAGACTGGTCCCTGAGAGGAGATAAATCGCAAACTCCACTTATCTCTTAGGGTGAGACTTGAGAATTATTTTTGAAAGAAATCCTGAAACTGATAAACCATTATTCATAAACAACTTATCCAGTATTTTCTAACTGATTCTAATGAAAAATCCTCCAATTTATATTATATCATTCCAACTACTTGTGCCATTATTGGATTAGGGCATCTCTCACTTCCAAATATTTCCCATGGGTACTGAAATGATTCCCCCACCTGTAGCCCCAATGATACCATGTTCATCCATTGTTTCTCTATTTACAATCACTTTATAATCTGTTATACATAGCACAACAAGGTTTAAGCAGATTTCTTGCCACATCCCTGATTCAAATATACTTCCCTTCAATAATTCACTCACAAAAACATTAGGTGAAAACCATTATAAATTCTTAAATTTAGTTTCACACTCCATCACTGAATAGTTCTCTTGTAATAATATAATGAAATCCATCAATCATTGAATTATAAACATGTGATCATATATTTGTTTCTTGAATAATTCCAAAATATAAAAAAAATACTTCCCTCCACTTGAGCTCGGACAACTAACTCATGTCACAGAAGTGCAAGATCATCATGTATGTACATTGTAAATGTGACATTCAGGTTTTCTAGTGTAACTATGAAATCAAAGATTCAATTCATCCTATTCAACCACAGATTATCTCATTTTTGTTCTTGATCACTTCTATTGATGGGTGTATTCAGCTTCTCAAACTAAATTGAATGATCTACATGCTTCATCTCATCAATCTTATTCCCACATTCCACAATATGGAAAGGGTGCACTATGCTTTGAACACGATTTTGGTACACCTGTGGATCTTGTAAAACCATGTTTTCAGTAGCATCCTCATGTTGTTATCTATGACGCCTACCATGTTCCATTTCTATCAACACAACAAAAACTATAAATCTCACTCCCTAGAAACTAAAGGAATAAAATATCAAATTCTATCACATTTCATGTATCAAAACTAATCATTACAAAACAACCATTTATCATGTTCAACTATTTTTAAAAAATCCACTATGTTTTGAATGTTCACCCATTTTCAAAATAGCTCAAACATCATTTTTTCGAAACTGTGAATTTGAAAACCATTTACACATTTTTTCAAAAATAAACACATTAAAGTCCCAACAAAAATTGTTACGCCGATGAAATATGAAATCCTAGTGGGTAGTCATTTATATCATATATTCCATGCTCATTTCACTAGATTCACCAACAATCATGAGACCACATTCCTATAATTATCTCTAAAACAACTATGTACTAAACTCACTGGTAACGTAACGTTCAACATAAAATGGTTTGCTATGTATTTTTATGCTATACATTTCATGTCTCAATAATCATACTCCTATCTAAAATCCCAACTCATGGAATAAACTGAGAATGAATTTCAACTCCAATATAAATGATTCATACTAAAATAACCGTGCAAACTAATACCACTTATAACACCCCACCCATCCTCATTGGATTGAGTCGAGGTTGTAGTGATACTTTCCCTTAAGAGACATCCCCAAGGTGGTAATGTCTGGAAGTAAATGCTAATTGATTAATTGAATGTTAATGATTATTTTTCCTTTTAAAATAAAACTATCATCCAAGGGTTTTGTTACCAAAAATAACTAGATGATGCATATCAAAAATTTATTACAATTCCACCTCATACCCATGACAACAACACAAAATCATACCAAAACCAATTCAGAGTACCAATCAGAAGACTAAAAAACAAATCTCAAACACACCAACAAAGATCCCATGGTACACAGCGATATCTAATCTATAATACCACAAGACCTCCATAACATCATGATGCACCATTAAAGGATTGAGATTCATTAACATAATATATGCCTCATAATACAACCTTTGTAACAGAACCAATGTTCCAAATGAGGGGGTGAGTAATAATACATAGTATACCATTCCCCTAAAAACATACCAAAACATGCCATAATGATATATCTTGTTAGCACAATTATATAATATTTTTATATCAAATAATTAAACAAGGAAACAATTTCCATAAAAAAACACATCCTTACCAAACCATTTTAGCTGAATCAACATAATACAAAATAATGAAACCAAAGAATCAATAACCAATTTTTCTATACATATTAGCATAATCTATTTCACCTTTGTATAGAAACAGTTTTATTCAAATCATATTCAAATGTTCTCTAAGCGCACACGAGATCAGTGTTACTATGATGGTGGAACATAAAATCCAAACCCGGACACCCTTTAATATTAGTGGTACTTAATTCCCACTTATCCTTGTTGGTGGTCCTTTACACCCACTATCCATATCATCAAACATATTATTAATAAATTCAGACAACAAATATTCCATGAACATTTACCAAAACCAAAAAAACATGTAAATAAATAATTTCTAAAATTTTATCTTCCAACACATTCAAAGACATACTACCCAAAAATATCTAAACCCAACAACCCCTTTCTAAAATAAAAAATTCGAACAACAAGCCAAAACCCTTCAATAAATCACACATTTATTGAAACCAGTTTTACTCCATTATATTTACCAAAACATACATTAATAAAATAATATTGAAAAATATTTTCCACAAACTATTTTCCATAAAATAACCAAGACACCAATTTTGAAATTATAATTTTAAAATCCAACAATAAATAAAATTTCATATAATCAATCCTTTTTCACCTAAATTCAAAAATCATCCCAAAATGGGTTTCCACCAAGATTCAAAAATATCATTCAAAATATACTTCAAGAAAAATAATTAATATTAAAATAATATATATAGTTATATAAAAATAGGGTCAATAGTGAATCCATCTACTTTAGAGTTTGGAGAAATCGACCCATAGTAATATTGCACACCGAAAACTGGGTGAAACATTCACCGAATTTTCTTAGAACCCTTTCCCTAACATTACAAATCACAAAAATTACCAATAACGTGAAAAAACCCTATATATACATGTGACATATGTAGATTTAGAAAAATGGGGTAGGGAGGGATGTGGATCATGAGAAAATCATAAAACTACTAAGAAATGAGACATTCAAAGGGATAATCACCATAAAATCTCCTTGAAAACCCTTAAAATATCTCCCCAAATGAGTGGGGGATTATTCCTAACCCATAAGAATAATAAATATATAGTTGGTTCTAGTGGGAGGAGAAATGCATATTTTATGGAAAATACCAAGCCCCCACAACATTTTTTAAATCACTTCTCTTAAACAATGCACAGTTTGCTGCACGGTTAAGAAATTCATGAATTAACTATGCAACATCTTCCCCCTCAATGGAGTGCCTCTCATATTTGGATCATATAGTTAGAAAATCCATGAACCAACCATGAAGGATCGCACTTCCCTTTGTTGTATGTTTCACATAGTCTGGCCGCGTGGTTTGGAGAACTGTGCACCTTAACCAAGTGCCAACCCCTTAGCCACTACCTCAACTTGCATGGTTTTCTGTAAGTGTGGGATGATTTTCACTAATGGTTATAAAACTATTCACCCTTAAAAATGCACAAAACCTTCCAAAAAACATTCAAACAATCCTTATAATTTCCCAACCACATTACATACCTTAAATAGAAACATAACAGATATATACCCAAAAAAATATGTACTACCAGTTCGTATAAAAATTAAAAGATGTTTTGATTTAAAATATAAAATTATTTTTAATGGAATTAAATTATTTTTATGATATTAATTTTTATATTAATTTTATAATTACAATAAATCCGTGGATAACACTGATATAGTGTTTTTTCAAGTACAGTAAAAAATAGAAGTAAATGAATTTAATAGAATAAAAAGTAATTTTTTTGAATGAATTGGGATTTCACATAAATTTTAGAGTTAATAATAATTTATAATTGATGGTTAAATATTTAATATTAAAATTTCATACCATTATTGATGTTTTTAAAATCAAAATATGTCTATATTTATTAAAATGATTGTAATTGTATTTTTAGTTGAGAAATATACTATTAAATGATAAAAAAATATCTCAAAATAGAAAAATATAGATTGTATATTCTTTGAAATGGTATCCATTTAAATTTTTTGAGACAATTATTAAATTATAAGTAAATTAATAACATTTTTTTATCCAAATAATTTATTACCATGGTTATAGTTAAAATTGGTTAATGAATGGGTAAAAATGACATAGATAGTATACCAAAACATCCAACTAACTAAATATTATCAGTTGAAGTTATTTAAAAATAAAACTATACTATATTAAAAATTATGGCCCATCAGTTCCACTTTCAATTGAATTGTTTTCCATATTTAAATATTTAATTTAATTCCATGTGGTTACTTTCCATGTCTATAAAATGGTACCAATGCTCTTATATTATTAGCTCTAACAAGGTCCATTTATCTTGAAAAAACACTAAAATCCCTCATCTAAGAATAACTATTCATGTTATATAGGGTATTTTGTCCTCAAAATCCAATCTTGAGGGTCATTTATAATATATATAATGAAGTCTTCTTAAAGTGGTGGTATTTTTATTAACTAATATCTTCTCTATTTCGTATTCTATAACCTAAATCAATTATTTCCTAATTGTTCTTGTATAATAAAGTAATTATATCACATATACTATGATTTTATTATGTTTCTTTCATAACATTTATCCATCTCATTTTGATCAAGTGGAAAATCAAATCATCACTCATGCATATGTGGATACTACTGCCTCCATGGAGAGGTATGATTCATTTCCATCACCATATTTCATGGATGGTTATTATGATGGTTTTAAAATTTATATATGAAATTTATGATATAATAATGACTCAATAAAATTGAATTATATATTACTTTAATTTCTCTCCATCCATTGAAATGTGGAGACATAACTCATCCATAGATACGAACAATCGTATCCTTGTAGTGATATAATTATTTTTAAAATAAATTTTCATATTAATGTCTATAAGTTTGAATATAATGAATAAATATGAATAAATATGATATGATTTAATTTCATAAAAATATATAACCATGATCAATTTTCAATAATCAGATCTTAAAAACTAACACATTCCTGAAAATTAAAATAGTTGCCACTTGGAAAAGTGTATTTAATCTATAATTATAAATAAATGGGAATTAAAATTATATAACTGATACATTTATGATATTTTTTTATCAATATACTTCTTTTATTGTATTATAAATTTTTTTGATTTATTTTAATTTGTTTTGTAGTTCTTATGGTTAATCATGGCATTGTGGTAATGTTTTTACATCATAGCCTCCTTATTATAGTGATGGATTATGATTAAATTTATAATGATAATAATATATTATATTTCCCTACAAAACATTATATATTTTATTACCCTCTATTAATTGATGGATATTAGAAATTAGGATTTCATTTTAGTATCTTTAGGTACTCAAGATACTGAAATATTCATTTTAAGGAATCCCAACATTTTATTAGTTTTTGGTCGGAAATATTAATCACCCATATCTATATGTTCTATAAAATGTTTTCAAGAATGTTGTAAATATTATTCTTTATTTTTTAATGTAAAATTTTCCTATATTTTTATTTCTATTAAAAAATTAAATTATTATTCTTGTGGTTTCCCAAAAAATATACTTTTTACATTTTATTGAAAATTTGTTGGGAATATTTTCTTAACATACATTTCTTGAACGAGATTTATAAAAGATGTGACTGCTCAATGCGTTGACACTTCCATTTCATGTTTCTTTAGTTATGATGATGAAATACTTTTGAAACCTTCTTTATTTTATTTGGGTTAGGATATGATGGAATGATAAATGTTTTAATGATCTTGTGGAATACAAAATAATGGATTGTGATTATGTAATTGGGGGGACAATTATATCCTTCCAATGCATTGGATATAGAAAAATGTTTTTTATCTCATTTGGTACACATGAGGTTATCCCAATCCCAAAATATGGTACAAATAATTTTATTAGAATCCTATAAGAGGGTACATTGGTGGTTATCCCAACCCAAAAGAAGAACACTGGTGATTATCCCAAGACTAACATGTGAGGAATTTCATAGTCTGTTGCCTGGACATAAGATTTATATGGTTATGATTATGAAACCCTTTATGAAACTCTCTAAAAATATTAATTTAAATCATTGTTATGCCCTCATGGATCAATTTGATATTTGCTTCTGATCATTTATTTTATAATACCAATCTTTATTCTATGAATCATGATTATGGTCTTTGAATTTTTGGGTATAATTTTCAAAAGATAAGATCAAATTATAAGACCCTTATCCCATGTTATTTTAAAATTATTATTTATTTCTCCCTTGTTCACACATACTACTTTTCCAAGCTTGGACATTGTTATGATTACTTTCCCCCATGATATGAATACATATTTATGTGAGATATGTCTAAAAGGGTTCTAGTCATAAAGAACTATGTAATAGATAATTTGTATAATTTATATACTAGTTGTTTATATTTCCCTATTTCCAAAGAAACAAAAACTTTAAAGTTCATTCATGCATAATAATTTTATAAAATAACTATTTATTTAGAAATATGAAATATAGTTATATGAAATATTTGGAGGACCTCCAAAACCAAGATAAAATAATGGTTCCATGAATCTATTTTGTAATGAACTAGCCCGAGTTAACATGAAACATCTCTTAAGATGATCATCCAAAATAATATATAGAAATTCTCAATCAGCCAAGTATAGAAAATAGTTCTAGGTTATCTTAATGAAACCAAGTGTTAATTTTTTCACCATTAAATAAAATAAAAAATATATGGAATTCCATTATAATCTAGTTAAGTGCGTCTATAAATTTATTATCCATGTGTATGAAGTATGAAGATAAAAATAAATAAACAATCAAAACATGGAACAGAAATATGAATTTCCCAATCAACTCACTTTTAAATATAAAACATAATCTTTATACATAACATGAACATATATAAGGAAATTAAATTAAATATGCATGACAATAAAAAATTACTATGGACTACATAAAACAATATAGAATGAACAATTTGGGGATACATACACATTCTATAAATTATAACTTGAACCATTGATAAATACACTCAATGATACTAATGGCCACTCTTTAAACCATAACACAACCATCAAAGGAAAAACGTAGAAAACTTTTACAAGATATCATAGTTTGGGAACCAAATAGAGAACAAGAAGCCTACATACACGTATACACATGTGTTAATATAGGTTGTGAGATAATATTTCCCAATAGGATTAAAAAAATAGTATATGTAATTCAATCCATAATAAATTTCATAAATTTCAAATTGAATAAAAAATAGAAATTGGATTTATATATGTAATGGATAAAGAAAACTAAACATCATTATTTTATAACATAATAAAACAAAAAAATATATTAGATAAGAAAAGTATGGAACCAATACTTAAAAGGATAATTAATTGAAAACCATAAAAGAAGACCTTTGTGCATATGAAAATAAAATAAAATATATCTATTTTAAAAAAACATTCAAAATTATACACATATATCAAATTTTTCCATCTCCTTTGAAATCATCATATGCATTAAAATTCTGAAAATTATTCCTAAAATAATAAAAAATAATTGAAAATACATTCGAGTAAGAACAACAAAATCCAAAAAAATTGACATAAGATATCATTGTTTGGATTATCAGTGCCAAAAATGAATATGATAACAAAGGGATATAATTAGGTATGAAATGATAGTAACCCAAGATAATAATAATTATTAAATTAAAAGAGTCATGGGAATCTAAATATGTTCTAACATGAGATGATCCTTGACAATACTCAATTCAATCATATGTTGGCCTATGATGAATTTCAAAAACTATAACCACATTAGACACTCAAATATTTTCATCATGAAAACCCCATAGAATGGAAAAAATCAACACTAGTGGACTCTGGTCGGTGTGTAATATAATCTAGTGTATAATAAACCAAGATCACTCAAACACATACCCTTGGATTTCCGGACAATTCAAAATGGAGTAGAAAAATAAAAAAACATAAACATATAATTTAAATAATCAATGAAGCATCACAAATAATTCTCATCTCACCAGCAAAAGGATCCCCCAAAAAGATGCATTTTCACATCCATCAAATTATTTTATTATAGTTAAATATATACCACGGAATTGAAAAACTCTAGGGATGAAATAATATAAACTATAGAAATAAAACTGAGGGTATGAAAACATATCAAGTAAACTATTTTATCAAATAATGTCACCTTGAATCTAAAATTCAATTCCATGTTAATTTATATTCCTTGTAATTATAAACCGTTAAAACAAAATTTATTAATCATTTTGAAATTCAATTTTTTTTCCTAAAAGATGACACTTTCCCTTATAATAATTATAAATGAAAAACTCCTCTTTGATTTGGAACTACATCATGGCAGATTTCCATTTCCCTTTAGAGAATAATGATTTTTTAAAATTCGTCTATCAATGTCAAATTCATTTTGGGTGTACCACTAAGTCATTTCATGATCACATTTCATGTATAGGAATAAAAGTTATAAAATTAAGAAATAGATTACAATAAAAAAATACATTATGTAAAGTATGAATAGTATTGAAAACAATTTAAAAAAAATTAAGGGTGTCACATATATGTATTTCTATATTACATGTTATTTATTATTCTCATTAATTTCAATTTATGTGAAATAAATAGAATCAGACAAAAATATCAACATCAAACAAGTAAAAATATTTTTCCTTTGATTGGAAAAGGAAAACCCACTAAAATTATCCTCCCTTACAAGACCTAGAAAACCAAATTCTTATTATTAGACTCCACCCAAACCCTTGATTTGAACAATAAAAACATTAGGGTTTATTAGAATAAATAATATTAATATTAATATAAGAATGAAAATTAGGATAATAAAGAATATCAAAAAAGAAAATGCATTCCAAAATGAACCAATTTGAATAGAAAGAACTGTATCATAAATTCCGGAGGGGGTATGTTGAGGATGATAAATTATACTCTCTAGTTTATCCAGGTTAAATGTTTGTAGATGAGGAAAAAAATACTAAACATTAGTAAGGTAATTATTTTAATATCAGTAATTTAATAATTGAGGACAAAATAGATATGATAAAAAAATGTTTTACTAAGATTACCACCAACCAAGCAACTCACAATAGAATGGAATGGTAACCATGAATATTTTATTTTCATAATTATACAAAGAATGAACTATTCATTCAAACGAAAATATAATAAAGGTTTGGGAATCCATGTGATTTCTTCTAAAGGGTTTCCAAACTATTCATAATAGGTGTGTAATTCCCTCACTACATAGGAGTTAATAACATGGGTTTTCCTCAAATTTAATGGTCTTATACATAGTTTCTCATAACTATGTTGTAATCAATTTTCAAAATAAACACACTAAAACTCAAATTCTATAACCCAAATATAAAATTTAACGTGATATTATATACTATATTACACCATAGTCAGATAGGGGTGCCACATAATTAGTGAATACTCAATTTTGTAGCACAAAAATTAAGAACGAAGTTCACATAGTCAAATATCACATAATAAGGTCATTAGTGATTTAACCAATTGATAATATATTTTTTTGGAAAGACATTTCTAAATTCATTTATTAGTGAATAATGATTATTTACCACTAGTAATTGAGACTTTTATCTATATCTACTCATGTGTTCTAAAATAAATTATTTTGAGATATTCCAATGTATATCATATACACTCTTCATATCTCCAATTTTTCTCAAATCCACTAATGTATAATAAAATATCATATTCACATCTGTCCATACATATTATATAAATGACCACATAATGATATCATAATCACTGTAAATGATTGGGATATTGATAATCACATTACATAATATCTGATATGTACTATATAAGAATTTAATCAATTCAATCTATAGACCATAAATTAAAAAAATGATATATATAACTCATGTTCTTCTATTTAGTATTTATTTCCAATATTAAGGTATTAGTCACACGTCATCAATAAGAGTCATTATTAGGAAAACATAGCCTTCCACAAACCTTTATAATGTCCTCTATTGTGGTAACATGTACATGATGAACATTGTTAGTATGAGAATGAACTATCTCAACTAATCACCACATGTTCCTTACTCTAAAATCCTTCAATTGGAATATGTCCAGTGATAGGTGTAGATATATTTAAATAAAATGAGGGGAGACATTAAATCTTGTTACAACCTTTCTCCCACTCTCAAGAAACATCATCAACCATGGAAACATGTAAAGTGTTACCCATATAATAAAAGAAGTTAATATAAAATATACATCTTCAAATACAATATAGAATAAAAAAATTCATCACCAAATAAATGGAACATCCTAAATATATAAAATTCAGAACAATAATAAAATGATAATACCTATTAAAATTAGAACTCTCCACGAATAGCTTTCACATTATATTTCTATCTCTATCCTCCATGATTATATGTTTTCTTCAATAATTGATCTCAGTTCAAATAGGGTGAACAATGCACAGGTGCAAATATATGGGTAAAAAATATGACATTGTATAATTTTATAAGGCATGGATCATACCCCATGAATCACAATTATTGATGTGAATAATTAATAAATAATTTATAGTAAATCTAATGAACCCAGACACCGTCCCTAGACATAACAAATTTCTAATTAATCTATAATATGTTATTCACACCTCACATTTATGACATTCACCAACGAAAAATGTAACATAATTACTATAAATTGAAACCATTATAAGAATTAGATCAAATAAACTTAAATACTATATCTTACTAAAGTGTATCAATATTTTATTAAATAAATCTTACATCCCCATAATTAACGGGGATAAAGATGTTCCAACCCTATCTATCTCTTATCAATACATCTTGAATTGTAATTCCTATCTACATAAGATGTGTATGTTAGTCATGAAATAAAAAAATGATGGAAAATTTTATGTAATATCTCTTCTTAGATTTCATACGCAAAAATTCATCATAGAAGAACACATATATTAGATACTGTATAAAATATTAATCTCCACTAATATCAGAAATTAAGTAGGAAATAAAAATCTATATAGTTGTATATATATATGGATGATTAGAGAAATACATATTTTTTTAAATTATTTTTATATAACTAGTTCCCCAAATCCTATTATTGTGGGATGGTGAGAAGATAATATTTTTTGGATCATTTTTCATTACTCCCCTATATCTATGGGGGAGAAATAGTATAAAATATCAAATGAATCATCATCCATTACATTCTTATATTTGGTATAGTAAAATAACTACCCATATATAGTGTCGACATTCCAAAGAAGATAGAGGATTTCCTCATATAAATATATCACTAATTTAATTTATTTTTTATCTTAACCTATATCTATTAATAAGGGTGAATATAAGAATATGATGTCACTATCCTCTACCTAGATCAGTGTGTGAGAAAGATAATGTCAACATCTTCTAAATCTATATCTACTGAAAGGTTTAGTAATAGAAATAAATGTATTATCTTTTCATAATTTTAATTATTCAATCATTGGGTACATCACATCTAGAGGAGGATGATTATAAAAATTCACGTCATTCATAATAGGGGATTCACTTTACTGTCACATAAGACTTTTCATATAATATTCGCTAGTTCTTATAACCTCTTTAATGGATTTTCATATTATTTATCAACTATAATCAATTTTTAATATTTTCATTAATTAATAAATATTGTTTGTAAATTATTAAGCTAGGAATTCTTGATATAGGTCAATATAACCTTCCATACATTGCGTCACAACTGTTCCATCTATTATAACCAAGGGTGATGACACTATATTCTATAATGATTCTAATGAATTTTTGTATTCTTTAATGTTCCTAGTGTCATCCCTTGTAAAAATTCTATTAATATTTGCAGAAAAACAAGTTTTTATTCAATTCCTCAATGATTGGATCTCTCAATTTGGGGAAGATGCATCCTTTAGAGGCACACCATTATTATTATTTTAAACAGCATACTACATTGTCCATCATAACAAAATAATATAATTAGAAAAAATTACCCTTTTTAATTTATTAAACAAAAATTAGCCTTGATATAAATGGATATAGTATCATATTTCATATATTTAAATTGAGCTTCCTTTTTGGATACAAATTTTCAGTGATCACTAGTTCATTATCATTTCTGATCAACTAATGAATTTTATCACATTATTAATTATTCATATAAAATTATGAAATTTGTATTCTTTTTCATTAAACCTAATGAAATATTTTTTAATCCAATTTATCATTTGCATAAAAACTGTATTTATTAAATCATTTTTAAAAAAAATAGTCATTTATCATATGAATAATAATCATTACAAATCTTGTTAAATATCGCTCATGTAAATCATTAATTATGATGAAATGATTTATTTCCTATTATATTAATAGAATTACACATTTTATAATAATACATGACTTACTTGAAAATAATAACCACATACAATATTGAATTAGAAAAAAATCAATAAATTTACAAAAACATCTCATTAATGTCAAATAAAATGAAATTTTTTCATAAAATTGTTAATGATTAACAATCCTATAATTCATATTACATGATATTTTTTCGTCATTAACATAATTTTTTGTTATCAACAGAATGTTGGCACAAAATCACTTATTGAAGCAGAGATCAATTATTATTATTTAATAATAATAAGTTCAAGATTAATTAATCACTGGTTGCTTAATTTTTCAATCAACCATCCATAAAAATACACCACACATGGTTATATTTTGATAAAAATATCTATTAGAGTATGAAGTAACATTAAAAGCCAAAAAAATAGAATTTATTCAAGATTATGTACAAAAAAAATTCATTTACAAATAGATGGTGCCACATAGAACTCACCAATACACACAAACATGAAAATTTTCCCATCCTTGAAACGAAACTCCTATAGTGTATATAGATGATCTGATATATCAAATGATTAATATGGTTTACATAGTATTAGTTGAGAAACCAGCCTATACAGTGAAATGTGGAATCATGGGATATTTTCCAATCTAGAAGATTAAATAGGGTTGATTAAACCACAATTTTTCCTTCACATGTAGATTCTTCCTTTGATACCATATTTTTATTCAAATTATCAAATAGTTTATCGAAGAATCCATTTTGTTGGTGCACTACGCAATCTATGGCTAACATGTCTTTTATTCCTCTATCTGCGCATTTCATCATATCGTTCTCATTATCATGATCTTCTCCACCAATTTTGACACTACATAAGTTGTTTCATCAAATTTTATGGTATAAACCTAGTAAGAGGGTATATATTCTTCAAAAAATATATTGTTCGGATATATAATGACCACCCAAATTAATATATTCCATTTATTTTACGTAGTCCAAACATTATGTTCCAAAAAATTAATAGATAATGTCGAAATCCTGAAAATAGAACGTCAATTATAGATATTCAAAATTATTTGTATTCAACTGACCACAAGGCTTGCAATAATATATGGTAGTTTTAGTGATTCCTTCAAATAAAAAATTTATAAAAAATGCATTTAAATCTTCCTTAAATCTTCTCTCTAAGACGCGCTCCATTTAATTATTTGAGTTTTTATTGAATACAATGTAATTGGATTCATTTTAAAAAATTCTATTATGATCTAAATTAGTTTTGATTAGTTAAATAAAAAACCCTTTAAATTATAGAGGGAACATATAGAACCCAAAACATTCCTCTATGATTTCTCATTATCCATGAACCAAATTAATAAAATTATTTGGTCATAATATCTTTCACAAAAATAGTAAAAATGTAACATAATTTTATAGAATTATTCTAATAATAATAATTACAAAATTAAAAGGGAATCTTGAACCATAAAAAATGAATTATAATTAAATATTCATACCTCAACCACATCGATTAACCCTTATCGGAAAAATAAAACATTCTTTTCTGCTTGAGACTATGGAAAATACAACCATTTAAAATCATATATTCTCTATCAATCCCTCTAAAATAAGAATATAATAGTGGTATTCTATGTCAAATGGTAAATAATAATATTATTATTTATTCAATAAAACAATAACCATCAGTGATGAAATGAAATAAATACATCCAAAAATTTACAAATTTGTCTTCATTAGAGAAACATGCAATTCTAGACTGATCAGAATTTTATTTATTAATCTTACATTCCATTCTGGTGGAATTTTCGATTATAACATTTCATTTCAAAAAAGATAATACTTTTTAAAAAATATTCCAATGGAGATCCAATTTTCATAATAAATATAATTTTTTTTATTTAAATGGGATCAAATATATTGAATGGAATTGAAAAAGGTGTTGAGATACAATTATGTATAATGTAATTCATGGATTGAAATCCATACTATAACATTCTTCCCACATTTAGAACTTTTATCCTTTGAATGTAAATACACCATAGATATCCCAAAAAACAGATTATTTTAGAAATGTAAGGATTCAATTTAGAAAATATTTAGTTTTCCAGGTTAATATGACATAGTAATCATATGTTTAAAAACAATTCCCATAATAGAACATTTCCATTACATGGTTTAATTGAATGTTTACTCTCCCCTTACTATAATTATAATCAACTTATAAAAATACTCTATCATCAAAATGGAAGATGTTTTGGATTAAATTTTTTATTATTGTTAGGATTTTCTACAAATTATTTTATATCTCACCAATATTTTATTAATATTTCTCAGAAAATAATAAATCATTACACATTTAATTAATATCACTGTTTCTATATTAACATAACAAAATGTAACCAACATCCTTCATGAGTACTATACATGACAAAAAAATAATAATAGAAAATAATAAATATTCAATGAAACCATCTAAGTACAGCTAAATAACATCCACTAAGAAAAACACACTAGCTAACATAACATTCCACAAAAAAATAAATCTTAAATTAGAATATCTAACAACCAATTGAAATTTCAAAACAATATGATAATATTTCATCACTACCATTACATACCTTTGATATATTTATTTAAACTTTTACCCATGTCTAATTCTCTAATCCATGGGTAAACCAAAAATGAAAGATAAATTTCAATTTAACTAGGTAACAGAACCAAAAAATAGAGATTAATAAGATAGAAAATGGTTTCATCCATCATAAAATCTCTATAATCAAGAAATTGGGGTAGAATATTTCAATCCCAAAGGGAGATGAATAACAATATATAGATAGAAAATAGTTATACATGATTCATCATAAAAAAATTTCATCATTTTTTATGCCGTTATATCTTGTCTTTCCATTCAATAAAATGAAAACATATACTCAAATTTCACACATGTTCTTTAGACATTTTCCAACTACATCAAATAATACCATCCCAAAAAAATTCAACAACCAATAGATTATTTTAATCTCTTGAAAACAAAAATAGGTCATAATTCATATGAAATACATTGAAAAAAATAACTCTTTTTGATAGTCGTTTTCATGATCTATCTAGAAAATATAATTGAACAACATATCTATAATTATAGTAAAGGTAGAAAACCCACCACATATACCCTTCATGATCCCCACACAAACACATTTCCACTATAATAACACTGGCACTTCATCTATGTTTACATTCTCTAGAATTTAATTCACACTAACTCTATTCAGTTTTAGTTTTCTTAATTTGGTTAAGCTGGATCCCCATCACTCTAATTTGGGAGATACTACTAAAGGGGTCATGCAACCTCTCCATAATCCCCTCAATGGTTTAATATAATGAAATAAAAATTAGAAAAAACCCAGACACCATATTAAATTGGAATAATTATTTCCATGCATAAATGAATAAAAAATAGTCTATTCCACACACTTATGTACCACCTATCAAAATTTGGGAATCTTCATGATGCTATTGAAGGTCATGAAATTCATATTATTTTGATCCTTACATTATTCATTATAGTTAATTTCCAATAAAATAATTAATAACAAAATAAGTTAATAGTCTTACACTTAATGGGATGTATCAATTCACATCCAAATATTTTATCACATTTTAATTGAAACATTGAATAAAATAAACATTTACTTACATTTCATAGATTTATATATATCTATTAAACATGGAAATCAATTATATTATAGAAGGAATCCTCACAAGGTAATCATTTAAACATGAAATCAAGTAGAATTCATTATTATCCTATTAATATAGAACCTTCATAAGTATCCAACACTTTAAATATATCCATTAGAAAATTATAATGGATGATGACTAAGTCATATAATGCTCAAATTCACACATAAATCCACAAAGTCTCAAATATAAATTATGAATAACAATTTCAATCCTTATCTTAGTACATCATCACAAACACTTATGTAAAATGAAGTGTAATAATATTTTTCAATACTACCAACTGTTTATAAGAAAATACCTTTATATGTTCAAAGAAAATTAAGTGGTTATAGATAAATTCACCACCAAACTATCCCACATAAACTATGGATGAATTTTAGAGAATTAATAATGACATTTTAAATTAATAACCATGATTAATGTCATACATGTTTACCATATTATAAAAATAGTTCACATATAAATGTCTAATTCAAGTTACATCAAAGGGGTTAGGTTTTGATTTTCATCAATCACCCTCAACCTTCAGAACTTACTTTATTTTGACTACATCTTCCCTAGATCGTTAGTTAGACTCAAACTAAACAATCCCAATTACTCTTGAAATTTGGATTATAGAAACCCCCATTATATAACCAAAATACATATCTATTATTTCCATATATATAGTTAAATTAAATCAAAAATCTTGTCCCCAATATGCCAAGGGATAGCAAACTCTACTTAGGTATCAACATAAAATAATGGTCAGTAATGAATTTATATATAACCTAACATTTTGTAATGTGAAATTTTATCAACAATGACATAATATCAGTAAACATTCATGACATATAAAAAGTATTTTACAAAAAAAATGTTTCTGTGTTTGTTTAATTTTCTTGTTACCTTTAAAAATATATAATAATCTAATGCATCATCAAATACAATGGAACATTCAAAAAAACTGTAATCCTATGCAATAACATTATGAGGGTGTAAATCATAATGGGAACGCCACACCAACTACTACCATATCAATAATACATATCTAGACTTTAGAATCAACCATCACTAATATATACTAATCTTCATGGACATACGGTTGACAATGGACAAGTGGGAATATATGGATAAGCTATAATAGAAAGTATAAAAATCATAAGAATAGATGACAACCCATGAACCCCTAGTGCCTATATGCATCAATAATAAATTATTTTAGATAGAAAAATGTAACTATAAATCATCATCATTCATAAAAATAGTCATGATCAATATTTTTAAAGATACTCATATATCACATTCATCACACATAGAATATAATAATGTTACGTAAGTTATATAAACCCCTTCCCAAGTGAGAATAATATGAAGGTCCCCCATGTACTACTTCCAAATTCATTTTAATCATAATATAATATCTATATATTGTATACCTCTAATCAAAGAATGTTCCTTGGGTACATCTCACACCATCTATTTCCAAAACATCGTGCATTTTGGAAGTCATCCAACCCACATGTACATGTTAGTCATGGAATAAAAATAATATCATAACATAATAATTTGATCTAATATCCCATCATTGATTCCCATGTCAATAATTTACCCATGATATTCCCATCCATTAGATGATGAAAGGATTAATTATTTTCATGTACCACAGAAATGTCAAAGGAAATCCACATCTCCATCGCTACAACTAAATATATAAATGGTGATTTAAGAACACATCTCTGTAGCTAAAGATATATATTTAGTTGTTTTAATCCAAGTTATATATATAAAATAAGATATAATAACTATGACACACCAAGGTTTTAAAAATAAATGAAATGCATGATATACTAAGACTATATGAAACAAAAAAAATATTTTAGGATGATATTTATAAAGTATCAATTAAAACATAATTTTGATGCTTCTATGTTTTGAATTAAAAAAATTCATGTACAATTGTGATAAATAAGTTATTTTGGATTCTGCTGGAACCAACATAATTTTTGGTGAATAGTAGCATGCCCTTATGAATATTAATGTGAATTGTAATTTGACTCAAAATAATAGTAAATTGTATGCTTATTTTATTTTATTAAGGATTTAATATAATTACATATAGATTAATTTTTCAAGGTGATATAAAATGGGTTATAGTTTTAAAATTGTTATTTTTTGAAATAAGTATTATTTTTTATAAAAATATAAATAAATCATAGTTTTAAAATTATTTTCAAAAAGTATAGATGATTTTTTAATTATACACATTTACAAATTGTTATTGTAAATTTTTGATATTTTTCTGAAATTCTTGAATTTTTGATGATTAGTAAAATATGGTAACATAATGTATATTCAAATTATGAATTAAATACACAATTTTGACCTCATGTCTCATGTAATACCACTTGTTTCGAACTCAATTACTCTATGAACAATTTTTATCACATGAATGAAGACTATTAATATTCTTGGATAAAAATATTAAAATAATGATTACAATAATGTAAAATCCCTCCTCTCCTCCACTATAAATACCACCCTCAATCCTCTCTTCCTATCACACCCCTCAAACCTCTCAAACCTTGAGAAATGTCTATGTTCTACCAAATACCCCACCCAAAGATCTTTTCTTTGTCAAATACCTATTGGTTTCACCAAAACACAAAAATTGAAGGCCGTAAAAGTGGATTTCAAGGAGAAGAGATCAAGAGGTAAGAGTCATCTTTCATTTTCATGTGTTTTCATTTAAATTCATTTCAGTTATTATACTCTCTTCCCATAACCTTATAAAAGTGTTATTAAATGTCTATAATATTATATATTCTATATATTATCATGTTCATGTAAAAAATCATCATCTTTTTTCTTCTCATATTCATCTTATTCATAAAAAACCAATGTTTGTGATGTGTTGTTTACCAAAAGTGTGGATAATGTGCTTTAAATAACAATTACATCATTCTAAGATGATCCTAAATCCCATTTAATTGTTGAAACAAAATGTATTTTGTCTTATTTAACCTATTTTATGCTCTATAATAAAACAAGAAGTATGACCACAAATTATATAATGAAACAAGGTCTTGATTATTGAAGAACAACAAAAAATGATCTAAACAAATTTCATTAATTTTTTATCTAATGATTCGTCATCATATATGATAAGAAATGATTTATGGTATCATTATATTTTCAATAAACACATGAGTAACATTTAAGTCCACTTTTATAATTTCATTTCCATAATACAAGATAATAAAATAGAAATCATCCATGGAAATCATGTAAGAACACACCCGAAACAGTGGAAGAAAGAAAATACTAATAACTAATGGGTGAAATTATGTTATAAAATGATCATATAAGGTGTTATAAACATGAAATTCTTCTTTAAAACAATAATAATACTTTTTAAACTATTATACAAGAGATTTAAACAAGTATTAATTTAGATAAACCTGAGGTAAGGGAATTCATAATCTGATTTCCATTCTTTCGGTTAACCATCAACTTCATTATTTATGTGGTATTAAAATTTTGTGTGCCATGCTTTTTTTATATAAGGTTCAATTATGTGTATTCAAATTTTATAAATGTATTACATCCACTCTATTAAGTCTCACATCAAATATATTATATCTTGAAGGTGATTTTTTTTAAATTATCTTTTAAATTTTTATTTTACAAAAATCAAAATAAATCTTTTTATGAAATTATTAATATTGTATTATTATATTTTGGTTCTTGGGAATTTTATTCGATTAATGATGATACCTATACATCCCTCTAATGCATTGGGTATGTGTATGTTTGAGTTCGGCCGTATGGTTACTCCAAGTGTAACTACGATGGTTACACAATAAGGTAGACACTAGGGTTACATTGAATGGTAGCCATGGGGGTTACAAATGATAATATAACCAATATGGTCACAAAATTATAAATGTATTACTCTAAGATACCTTAATGGTTATATTTATGTTCTTTATGATTTTTTTTAAATATTATGGAAATCTCATCTTTCACCAAGTATATATGGGTGACAAGTATGTCTTTTGAAAATGATATCATATGTTTACAAGTATTCGTGGACTAATGTTTTCTTTTATAAATTTTTATATCCCTTACTGTTATTTTTTGTGATCATCCCATTTTTTAATTTATTTTCACAGTTTATAATGATGTATATGAAAAAAGTAAACCCAATTTATGTTTTATAATGATTTTCAATGAAATCATGTTTTATAATTATTTTTCAATGAAATCATGTTTTATTTGAAATGTTTTATATTTTCGATTAAATGGATATTATTTTTGTGGTATATTCTATATATGAATGTGAAATATTATTGACATATTATATCCAAATTCCCTAAAGCTATAATCTTTAAAATATACTAAATATGAAAGGATGTATGTTTTTGACAAAAAATTATTATTATGTAATGTAATATTGTTAGGTCCTCATAGTTGGTATTAGAGGATGGTTTACATAAATTTAGTGGTTTGGATGATGTTAATAGATAAACATAAATGATTTTTAATCAATGTATAAATTTAAATGATATATAATTTAAATATTACAATATTACTTAATCTAATATTTTTTTTCCAAAATGGTATTTCGTAGAAGAAATATGGAAGCTGAGGTGGAGAGGCACTGACCGAACGATATCATTTCGAATCTGCATCCCAGAATGGTAGCGATTAGAACCGATTACATTGTGGCATTAATAGATCAGCAGATGTAGGCAATAAATGGTGGATGAATCCATGCAACATAAAAAAACTGAGGTACCAAAAAAGAACATGATATTAGTGGTACATTTTTCTAGGAACCACCATCATGCTTTTAGGGGATATTTTGATGTAGTAGTGGTTGAAGGATGGATTAAATACTCTAAAACGATAATCGATATCATGGGATGTTTATATAATCCAAATTTAAGTCATTAAATATATTTTCATCAAGGTGATGATTATTAGTGGTGGTCAATGGTCAATAATATCAGGGATATAGAGGATATTGAAGCCTTAGTGTGGGAAAATTTTAAAAGTCTTTTCCTTGAATAATATTTTCCAATAATGGTGTGACATAAGGTTTGTAATAAATTCAGGGAATTATAAAAAAAAGGATAAATATTCAATGGTCCTGTATTAAGAAGACTTCACCTGAATAAATTTTTTTTTTCTCCAAATCTTATTGTGGATCTTGATAGTAAAATAAAACATTTTTACTTAGGATTGAAGACAAGGTATTGTAGTGAATTGCAGTCCCTTGAATTAAAAACATATGAGAAACATGTATGATGTGATTATAGGATATAAATATAGTTTGAATATGATCATGTTCACTTTGAAAATAAAGATAGGAAGTGTACCAGATGGAAATTGATGGGTAATAATCAACCAAAAAATCTGATGGTAAGAAAGTCTAGTTTCAAGTTTGTGAAAGGTGTGGAAAAAAAACCCTGGGGAATTCTTTACCAAAACTGGGATGTTTTTTCAATAATGTAGGTTTCGACAGATGGCCTGAAATTATAATGAAAATTATCTTAATATTGATACTGATTGGTAGACTGTTGACTATTTTAAATGTGGTGAGATGGTTCATTATGTAAATTCCTTCCCAATGAACAATATGAAGGATACAAATAAGCCAAAATAAATGAAGAAAGGTGTAGTGAGTTCCTTTGCGACTATGTTAGTAGATATTGGGAAATCCAAGGAAGTTGGATTAGGTACCTTGTTTTGTTAGTAACATTTTTCTAATGTTTTGGTTTATTTGGGGTTTACACATTCCATTTTTTCTAAGGAATTCTATGATAAATTGGAAATATCACCTATAAATGAGACAAGATATTATTGTTAAAACACCGGGGATACATGTTACAACGTAACAGAATTTGTTAGAATCATCCTATTGTTATCTATGGAAAGAAATTACCTCCATACCTTGTTGTTTTTTCCTCAGTGTAGTTTAATATCATTCTATGGATGGATTGGATTTATATTAACCATTCTAAGATTGATTGTAGAACTATGGAAGTTTTTTTGGGAATGAATTTTCTCTAATATACAATAACGAACCAATACAATTTAAAAGATATATGGTATTCAAGATGCTATTGAAAGATAGAAATTAATTTTATCTTGATCATATTGTTGAAAACATGGGAACTATTCAGATTAATGGTCTTCCACTGGTAAATGAATATCATGATGACTTTACCTATGATTTACCCTGTATTATACCTAATCTGGAAGTTCAATTAAAAATTTAATTAGTTTCTAATGACAATATAATTAGAAAACATCCTTACTAAAAGGATCAAATCGAACATTTAGATTTGAAAAATCAGTTGCAAGATTTTCTTTTTAAATGAATCATTCATCCTATCACTTCACTATGGGGTGGTCCTATTTTTTATTATAAATAATGATGGTTCAATTAAACTTTACATTAACTATAGAGCTGTAAATAACATCATTATTAAAAACAATTATCATTTTCCTCATATCGATGAATTTTTTGATCAACTTGAGGGAGATTAGTACTTTTCCAGTATTCACTTGAGATCAAGATACAATCAGTAGAAGTTGAAGGGTGATGACATCCCAAAAACAGCTTTCTGTACTAGATATAGGAATACTGAATTTTTTTTATTCCTTTTAGGTTTAATAATGAAATTATTTTACTCATGGATCATAGGAATATTATACTTTATGAGTTCCTGGATATGTTTTTGGTTCTGTTTATTACTGATATTCTTGTATTTTCTAGGAGTAAAGAAAAGCATGAAAAATATATAAAGGTTGATTTGAAACCTTAATGGAAAAGAAACTGTATGGAAAATTCAGTAAGTGTGTTTTTTTGTTTCAAATTATTTCTTTTCATGGGATTATTGAAAATAACTATGGAATAGAGTTCATCATACCAAAACAAATGTGGTTGATGAATGGCCACAAATTAAAAATGTTATAGAGGCTCATAGTTTTCAAGAATTAGTGGGTTCTTACTAATGATTTATTGAAAAAAATTTCATGGCTATCTAGCCCGCTAACTATGTTAACATGAAAACTGTGTAAATTTTTTTGAACATAATAGTGTGATGTATTTTTTTCAAGAAATGAATAGGAAATTGGTGAATACTCTAGTTTGGTCCATGGATTCTTGAAATGATGATTTTTTCATGTATTTTGATGCTTCGTTGAAGATACATGGCTGTGTGTAGAGAAATAATGATCAGGTAATTTATTATGCTTCAAGACAACTAAAACATCATGAGTTAAATTATCCCACACATGATTTGGAATTAAAAGTTATGTTCTTTTCTTTAACAATTTTTAGGAACCATTTAGATAAGGAAAAATGTCAAATATATACTGACAATAAACTTATAATGTATATATTCAAATAGAATAAATTAAACATGAGGTAGAGAAGATGGATTTAACTAATAAGGGATTATTATTGCCTGATCAATTACTATCCATGAAATGAAAACAATGTGGTGGATGCCTTGAGTTGAAAATATCATTCATCATTATCCATTTTATATTTGGAATACGATCACTTGACTAATGATTTGATGACTGTTGGCATCTAATTTGTTGGGGGAGAAAATACTCTATTTTTACAGGTATGTATGCAATCATCATTATCATAAAGAATTAAGTAAATGGATAAGGAAGACCGTGAGCTATAGAAAAATGTAGAATTGGTTAAAATGGGTATGTTTCAAAAACCAAATCTTCATTAAGATTGTGTGTCATGATATGGAAAAAGGGTTTGTGTTCCTTTTGATTCCCAGTTGAAGAAATAATGTTTTTGAAAAGATCATAGTTCTCTATTATTAGTTCATCTAGGAAGTACTAAGATGTACAGAGACTTTCAAGAGTATTACTGGTGGGAAGGAATGAAAATGGATATTTCATATTTTAACATGAAATGTTTGACATGTCATTAGGATAAAGTAGAGATATAGTTACCGAAGTGGAAGCTTCTTCCATTTCAAATGCTATAGTGTAAATGAGGGAATATATCCATGGACTTCATTTTTTGACTACCAAAGACTATTTAATGTAACAATAAGATTTTGGTTATTGGTGATCAGCTCACTAAATAATCACAATTTCATTCTTTTCGAGATACTATTTCATTGGATCATCATTTGATTGAATGTACAATAAAGTGATTGTTAGGTTACATGGAGTTTTCCTTTCTATTCTATCTTCGGGTTCCCAAGATGACATCAAATATTTGGATGGTCCTTCATAAGTCACTGGGCATAGAATTAAATGATAGTAAAACTTTTCATCCCCAATCAAATGGGAAGTCAGAACCAACAATTCCAATATTGGAAGATACGTTTCGAGCTTGTTCAATGGACTACTATAGACATTGGTATCATCATAATTCTTTAGTTGACATTTCTTATAATAACAATCTTCATTCTCGTAAATAGATGGCACATTTTGAGGAATTGTATGATAATTGGTTATAGCTTTTTAGGATGATGTCGATGAAAGGAAGTTGATGGGACCAGAATAGAAGAGGAAGTTTCAGAGAAGGTGAAGGTGATCTAGAAACCCAAGAGGATAGCTCTCAGTAGGTATTAATGTTATATAGAGAATAAGAGGAAAAACATTTCTTTTTAGGTAGAAGATCATGTTTTATTAGAGGCTCATCATGGAAATGTGTTATGTGTTGTAGTAAGAAAGGAAATCTATGTACATAGTTAATTAGACCTTACTAAATCCTGGAAAATGTTGGACATGTCACTTACCCAGTATCTTTCCCTCCGATTTGTCTCAGGTACATAATGTTTTTCATGATTCAATGTGGAGAATATATGTGGCAGATTCATCTCATGTACTGAGCCTAGAAGTAGTTCAGCTGGAAGATAACCATTCTTGTGAAGATAAACTAGTTCAGATTCTTGATCAAAGTGAACATGTATTTCAGAATAAGTTAATCCACCGGGTAAATGTTTTGTGGAGAAATCACATGGTTGAAGAAGCAACATGGGAGCCTAAAAATGCATTGAGGGAAATTTACCCTCACTTGTTTATAAAGTATACAATGAAATAAAAATAGAAGCATGAAATTTCCAGTAGGTAGGGAGAATGTGACACCCCAGGGTTTTACAAATAAATTAAATCCATGAAATACTAAGACAATATGTAACAAAACATTGTTTTAAGGATATAATTATATATCATTATTTAAAGAAAATTCACCTAGTTGTGTAGAATTCAAAAAAATGGTCATCTATATTTTTGATCAGTAAGTTATTTAATCTCTGATGGAACCATATTAATTTTTGGTGAATAGTTACATACCATTATGAATAGTAATATGACCATAATGAATAGTATATTGTATTTTTATTTAATTTTCTTAAGGATTTAAGATAATAACATATTTATTAATTTTTCAATGTGATATAAGATGATTTATCATTTTATAATTATTAATTTTTGAAAAAGGATAGATTTTATATAGAAAATAAAATTAATCATATTTATAACATCATTATCATAAAATAGAATTCATCTTTAAATTCTACACGTCAAAAAATGGCTTCATTGAATTTTTGGTTTTTCAAAAATTATTTATTTTTTTATGATTAGTGAAATAATGAACAATACGATATATTTATATTATCTTGTAAATAAATTATTTTTCCACCATGTCTCATTTATGCCCACTTGTTTTGAACTCGCATTATCTATTTACTATTTTGATCACAATGATGAAGACTATTCATATTCTAGGACAAAAATATAAATATAATGATTAAAATAATTTAAAATCCCTCATATCCTACACTATAGATACCACCCTCATTCCCCTCTTCCTCTCACACCTCTAAAGCCATGATAATTTTCTATGTTCTTCTAAATCCCATCCGCAAGGATATTCCACATACCCATGACCTGCCAGTCTCACCAAAAGGTCATAACCAAAGGCCTTAAGGAGGATCACAAGGAGAAGAGATCAAGATTTAAGAATCCTCTATCATTTTCATGTGACTTCGTTTCATATACTCTCTTCCCATATCTTTATTCAGGTGGCATGAAATATCTTTAATCTTATATATTTTTTATGTTATCATGTTCATGTAAAATATTCACCATCTTTCTTCTTATCATATTCCTCTTATTCAAAAAAATTTAAAACATTGTACGTGACGTGTCCCTCTACCAAAATTGTGGACGATGTGCATTGAATTTCCATTACATCATTCAAAGATGATCATAAAACTATTTAAATTGTTGAAACAAAATTTCATGTGTATTATTTAACCTATTTTAATATTTGGCATGAGATTTTATGCATGAAATTAAATTACATACTGATAAAAGTTCATGATTATCAGGGAACCACAAAAAAAGTATCTAAACAAATATCATTAATATTTTATCGAATTATTTTTCATCATATATGAAAAAATTATTTTGGGTATCATTATATATTCTAGAAACACATGAATACCATTTCATTTCTCTTTTATAATATCATTTACATATGATAAAGAAATAAAATACAATCTGGCCTTGGAAATCATGTAAAGAAGGCACCCGAAACAATGGAAGGAATAAAATACTAACAACTAAAGGGTGAAATGATGATATAATATGATCATATGAGGTGTTATAAACATGAAAATGTTTCTGTAAAATACTAAAAACACTCTTTTAACCATTATACAAGAGGTTTAAACAATTTTTAAGTAAGAAAAACTTGATGTAAGAAAATTTTAATCCTGGTTTGCGTTGATTGGGTTAAATTTCTATGTAATACCCACAGTTTGAGGTATGTGACCCATGTTTTGGTACGTTTGTGATGTATGAAGTGGTTGGTTGATGTATGGAAAATTCTGGGAAAAACTTTTAATGTTGTGGATGTAACACCCCAACCCCAGTTACACAGATTCAGTGCATTATTACATAACATTGGCATGATCACAAAAGATAAAGTCCCAAAAGACCGTTTAGTTTAGCAGCCTTAGAGGTTCTAGATACATTCATAAGGTTTAAATTACATCATTAAATGGAAAAGTACAACAACAATATTTCCATATACAACACTAAGATCCCATAAAATATCCCTGCAGGTCAGTTAAAATATACTTTTACGGATCCTGGAGAAAATAAAACATAGAAAGGGGTGAGCTCAGATGCTCAGTAAGGATAACAATATAGCGGAAACATTCATAATAAGCATAAAAATTTAAGATAATGTATAAGACTAAAACAAAATCCTTTTAAACATGAACTTCAGCCTAAAATGGAAAAGCTATAATCAAAATAATACCATTTACATACTCACATGGATATTCTACTAGTTGAATAATCACATGTAATATCAATATCCCCTTTCATAATGATGGAATGCATAATACCAGACATTCATAACCACATAGTCAAAGCCTTGTGCCGAGAATACAAATATGATTTTGTCAAGGCCTTGTTCCTAGACACTAGTTTGTCTCATGAGACCTACCGATGCATTGAGGAGATATAGCGGGCTCCACCCATCCACTTACTAGGTCCAATGCTTTCCTCATATGAAAAGTTTTAAATATAACATAAACATTTATATTAAAACTGGCATATGAAATGCCAATACTTTGTCCATAAACCACGAGTGATATGAACTAACACATCTATAGTCAAACATATCACAAAACCTTCAATAAAATATGGACTTTTTGTATTATAATAAATAAACTTCAAAGAAACTGAATATCAATCAATGGATGTTGACATAGATGAAATAAAAACCTTTTTAGAGAAATATCTCTTTCTATGTTGAAATGAATTAAAAGTCACAAATTTATAAAAGAAAAATTTATATTTGAAAATATTCTTATAAGTATATAAGGGAAGCTTTGACGTTGTTATAATTGCAGAAAATAGCCGCACCCTCCGTATAAGTTTAAAAAAACATTCTTACCTTAATTTTTTTTAAAGGTCAAAAAGTGCCTTGTTTGGAAAATGTCGAAAAGATTCCTTTCAAACAATTTTAAAAAAAGTAAAATAACGGTATAAATGGATTTAACCCATATTCTAGTAAATATTAAAAAGGTTTTGAAATAGATTTTTAAGAAACATGGGTGTGGATGATATAGAGGTCCCGGTAGATAATTAAATATAAACAACCATGAATAATGAAGAGGTTGTATAATTAACACTTACCTTGTACTTTTCCTTGGTAGATGGTAGTTTAACCTTTTGTATAATGGTGAAATAATTTTTACTAATTGATAAATGAATCATATACATTAATAGGATAATATATATGATCATTTATTATGGCATTATTAATAATATCTTAGTATTATCGTTGTTTCAGGTGTTAACCGATTCGTTTTCCTTTATATTCATTGTTATGTGAGTAATATTTTTTTAGGGATGGGATGTATTTTATTCATATACAGAATTATATCAATCCTTTAAACATTATTTTTAATCATCTAATGAAAATTAATCTTGAATGGATACAATGGGGAATGAATCTCATCCCGTTTTTGGAGACGGTAATCCGTACGTACGCACGAGTGACAATATCATTCTATTGATATTAAAATTATATATAATTGGATGTTATATCATATATAAATGATCATTATAATTTTATATTTACCATATACATCAATTACTCATCATTATTATACCAATCCAAATAATAATTTATTGAATAACAATTATACAACGACATGGAGACGGTAAGTTGTATGTACGCACGTATGGTGACATGTCATTAAAAGGATGAATAGAATAATAAACATGGTTTTACCATATTTATAATAACATAAAATTATATAGAATATAATGGTGATATTATTTTAGAATGGAAAAAACAATGAAAAAGCATGTGGAAGAAGAAAGGAACTTGAAAGAGGTGATGAAATATTTACCTTTTCTTCGGGTTCTTATTTTTGATTTGATAAAAAGGGCTCCATAGGATTGATTTTAGACTAAAAGAATGCCTCTAGGATTAAGGGAGGATAGTTTAGAGGCTATTTGGAATGGGGTTGGCCGACCCAAATGGCATTGATGGTGTGAATTAGAGATAATTGGAGTACACTTTTATAAGAGGGGTGAGGGGCACCTTAGGAAAAGCTAGGGAAATTATTTTATAATAAAATCATTTTTGGTTTCTAATGGATCAAAAATGGATTATTTAACGTATAATGTGGGGATGGGTAAGAAAAAACTCAAAAAGTATCTTTTAGATGGGTTTGGGTTAATATGTTTAACTTATCGTTGACATTTAACAATTAGTTAAATAGTTTGACATTTACCATGTCTCTTTGTATTTATATATTATATGGTTAATAAACATACTATATACATCTAAGAGAACCACATGTTTCTAAAAGATGATAAACCTATCATTTTATAATTATTTTTTCCAAACCATATATTTTTAGGAATATAATACCAATTAATAATATAATATTTTTTTTAAAAACACTTTTATGTCAATTTTTACACGATTTCGTATATTGTTTTTTCTAAATTCATAACATCATAATTACATCGTAAAATATTCCTCTAACCAACCATAATATGTCATATTGACCTAAATTTTTTTTCAATTTCATAAAATGTCTCAAACTACATTTATTTAGATATTTATAATATCAATTATTTTAATCTTTCATTAATATGGTAATTACTGTATCATCATTGTGTCATAAATAAATATAATTATCTAATGTCTGAAAAATATAAACAAAGTGAAATTTTCTTGGAAATATTTTATCTTTCTAATGAATATTTAAAGTTGATTTTATCTTATGTGTAACACTATGTTGATAATGTTTTAGTTATTAAACATTGATTTTAACTCTTTTAACTCATCATTGAATTAAATAATAATAAGAGTCATAATCTAATCCAAGTGGTCCAATGAGGTTCATATTTTATTTATAAGGTTATTTTGGTCGAATTTCACTTATCCAGTAGAATTAGGACACGTTTTAGGGTAATAATAATATCATTTTTACCCTTAAATACCCTATTTACTTTTAACTATGGTAAATAAAAGTAAAAAAGTTACTATTCACTAAAAATTACTTTCATCTTATTGAACCACATTTGTATTACTCATATCAACTGTGTATCTTGGATTTTTGAAATTCCACTCACTTAAGCAGTAAACATATGTTTTATATGAATTTGTAAATTCTCCGAGGAGGTGGGTAAAAGACGATAAAATGTCCAATAAAATTTTTATATATCTAAAATTATTATAAAATGACTCCAATGAATTGCATTGAACTTATATAGGTTTTAAGTATCTATTTTGACCTAAAATAAATGAAAATAAAATAAATAATTATTTAAATAAAAATTCGGTTTTAAACTACAACTCTGTGTTTTTCACTATTCATCAAAAATTGTATGTTTTCAAAAAATGACCAAAAATTTACACTAAGCTAATTTCGATATTCCAAACCGAAATATGAAGTACATTTTGAAAGATAAAGTTTATAAAATTTCAAAAAGTGGATTTTACTATTCATAATAGCTAGTTTGATTGGTTGTGGTGTGTTAGAACTCGAATTTGCATACAACACACGCTATTGTATTATTCAAAGAGAACTGTACCATTTAAGCTTTAGGTGTTACATTCTCCACTCCTTCAAATAATTTCATCCTCGAAATTTCTAGAGTATTACTGTGTAAATAGTTCGTGTGGTTATTTATCATAAGTTCCTTGGGTTCCCACGTTGCCTCTTCCATTTTATGGTTTATCCGTAGAACTTTTACCAAACGAGTAATATGGTTTCTCAACACTTTTTTTCTTGTATCAGAATCCATGACAGGCTCTTCGCAATAAGACAGATCATATTCCAGTTCGTATTCTTCATAGGTGAGTACATGCGTTGGTTCAGGAATGTATTTTCTTAATAGTGATACGTGGAATACATCGTGAACTTTAGAGAGACATTGCGGTATTGCCAAACGGTATGCTACAGCCACAATTCGTTCTAGAATTTAGAAAGGTATGATGTACATGGGACATTATTTTCCCTTCTTACCAAATCATATAACACCTTTCCATGGAGATACCTTCAAGAAAACATTATCTCTTACCTGAAATTCCAAATCCTTTCTTCGGTTATCAGCATAGCTCTTCTGTCTACATTAAGGTTCCTTGAGGTGGTTTTGGATTACCTTCACCTTTTACATCATTTCCTCCTCATGTTCTAGTCTTATGAGTTTTCTTTCACCAACATCATTCCAACCAGTTGGTGTGTGACATCTTTTTCCGTATAACACTTTATATGGTTCCATCTGAATACTTGAATGGAAGTTATTTTTATTGGAAAATTCTACCAGAGGTAAATATTGATCCCACATACCTTGAAAGTCAATTGAATATGATCTCAACATATCTTCTAAGGTTTTAATAGTTTGTTATGATTGTCCATCAGTTTGGGGGTGGTAGGCAGTGCTCAAACAATGTTCAATATCCATTGCTTTTTGAATAGTTTTCCAGAATCTTGATATAAAACAAGGATCATGATCAGAAACAATCAAGTGTGGTACTCCATAAAGTCTTACAACTTCATTAATATATAGTATTTCCAATCATTCAAGTTGTAAATATTCTCTTATAATAAGAAAATGTGCTGACTTGGTAAGACGATCAACAATGACCCATATTGCATAGTTCTTTCAAGGTGTCTTTGGTAGTCCCATGACAAATTCCATTGTAATATTATCCCATTTCCTCTCCAGTATTGGAAGAGGTTGCACGGCTCCTCCAGGGTATTTCCTTCCTGATTCTCTTGTTTACAAACCTTGCATCTTGATACAAAATCAACAATCTCCCTCTTCATGTGGTACCACCAAAAATGTTGCTTCAAATCTCTATAAATTTTGGTGCTCCCTGAGTGTATAGAGAAATTGGAACTATGATTATCATCCAACAATTCCCTTTTTAGATCAGGTATATTGGGAGCATAAAATTTCTTCCCAACTTTAAAATATCTATTTTCATACACAAAGTCACTCAATCAACCATCATTCACATCTTTAATCTTCTTTTGAAACTCCTCATCATTGGTCTAAGTACTCTTTATCTTTTCTAGTAATGATGGTTTGGAAACCATTAGAAAATGTTATGATGATTAACCTTCCATGTTTATCCCCATATCCATCAATACAAGATCCATGTATATAGGATCCTTATCAACTCTCATATTGTTCAAAACTCCATGATCCTTTGTACTCAAAGAATCTCCCACCTTATTTTCCTTGAACTGGTGGTAGTGTATTGTGAAATCATAATCCTTGAGTAGTTCACGTCACCACCTTTTACTCATTTTGTGTTCTTTCTGTGATAAAATATACTTCAATCTCTTATGATCGGTATATATCTAATAAATTTCACCATAAAGATAGTGTCTCCAAATAACCAAAGAAAATATTAGATATTCTAACTTAAGATCATGAGTAGGATCGTTTTTCTAATGAATTTCTAGCCGTCATGATGCATAGGAAATAACGCTATCATTCTGTATAATGATACAACCAAGTCCTTTCTTTGAAGAATCACTATAAATAACAAAACCCATCATTCCCCGATGGTAGAGTCAATATAAGAGCATTGACTAATCTTCTCTTCAATTATTCAAAAAATTCTTCACGCACTTTTGTCCAAAGAAATTTAACCCCTTTATGTGTGAGCTTTGTTAATGTGTTTGCCAACTACGGAAAATTATCGACAAAATGCTGATAATAACCTACTAAACCAATAAAACTACGTACCTCAGTTATAGTCATCAGTGCTGTCTATTCTTATATTTCCTTGGTCTTAGAAGGATCAACAGTGATTCCATCCTTAGTGAAAATATATCCATGAAAATAAATATCTTGATGTTATATTTCACAGTTGCTAAACATCCCATATAATTTGTGTATTCTAAGAGTATTCAGATAATTAGCACGTGATTTTCATGATCTTCGTAGCTTTTGGGGTAGACTATGATATCATTGATAAATACCACTACATAGTCATCAAGATATTCCTTGAAAACTCTATTCCTTAGAACCATAATGATAGATGGTGCAATATTAAACCCTAAAGGAATTACTGTAAAATCATAATGCTCGTACCTATATCGAAATGCTATCTTTGGAATGTCTTCCTTATTAATGCTCAACTGATGGTATCCAGATCAAAGGTCAATCTTTGAAAAGTATTAATCTCAATGCAGTTGGTCAAATAAATCATCAATGCAGGGTAGGGGATACTTGTTCTTTATTGTTATAGCATTGATCTCACTGTAGTCAATGCTCAACCTCATAGATCCATCTTTCTTCTTATCAAAAACGACAGGGGCTCCCCATGGAGAAAAAATAGGGCGAATAAATCACTTATTACTAAATTCCTCTAGTTTTTTCATTAGTTCCACTAATTCCATAGTGGCCATTCTAGAAGGGGTCTTTGATATGTGCCTTGATCCAAGAATTAAATAAATGGAAAACTCAATTTCTCGTTCTGGAGGATGTCCACGTAAATCTTTGGGAAACACATCAACATATTCAATTAAAATAGTCACAACCTCTATTTGAACATTCCTTTCCTCACCCACGGTTATTTCATTCTCTTCCTCCCCAATAATTGAATTTAGTTGAGCTACTGGGGGTGGATCTAGATAAGAATTAGTTGGTGACTATTCTTCTCTAAAGATAATGTGTTCTCTATCATCTTCATCAAAAATAGTAACCTCTTTCTTCTTACAATAATTTTTTGCATCATGGTTTGAAATCCAATCCATACCAAGGATAATATCAAATTTAATCATGGGTATGATGAAGAGATCAATAGATAAAGAACATTTATATGCCTTAAATGGGACTGATTCACAAAACATTGTTGTGATGATACATTCCTTAGCAGTTTTGACTGACAACTCCCTTGTTAAATCAAATTGGAAATATCTAATTTTCATAGCAAACTGGGAAGATATGAAATAATATGTTGATCCAAAATCAAATAAATCATTTTCTAGACATGAAGAAAGAATTAAATTACCTGCCACCACTTCATTCAGAGCTTTATCCTCAATAGTAGTGAAACCATAAGCTTGTCCTTGATCCCATGGACTTTTCTCAAGTAAGTTCCCCTGATGCTTAAGACATTCATTCATATAATTCCCCCTTTCTCAACAATTTTAGCATTCATCATCAACAACCTCTTTCTTCACCATGCAATCACAAGCATGGTGGCCTTTTTCACCACACTTATAATAGAATCCCATTCCCTTCAGGAAAGTACCATGATGTTTCATCCCACATTTAATACAGGATAGATATTCAAATTTTACCTTCTTCACTTTATTTCCATTTCCAAAGTGTTATGTAGATCTCTTCTTTTCTTGCTTGGCAATAAGGTCTTAAGAATTAGATAATCCTTTTGCTTTCTTGATAGCACACAAGGCAATATCTTCATACGAAGAGAAGGATTTTGAGACTAATTATCGATGAAGAAATGGTCTTAAAACATCAAAGAAATGATTAATATAACTTCTTGGGTTATGTATATAATCTGAAGAATTCCTCTTTAACCTTGTAAATTTAGCCTCATAATTTGCGACATTCTATTCCTCCTTTTTCCTCGGACATAGAAATTGCCTTTCCATATCCACTCGATGGTCACGAGGAAAGTATTTTTCTAATAAAAGAACTATAAACTCCCTACATACCATATTTGATGATTAATCATCTTCCTTTGTGTTTTGAATCAATGACCACCATTGATCAGCATCTCAAGTGCGGCAGTAAACTACCATAACGACTTTTTCTCTTTCACTACTTCCCATGACATGAAATATTTTCTCTAAGGAATTTTTCAATTTCTCATCTACTAATGGATTTGTACCCTCATTGAATGTTGGTGGTTATTTCCTAATCAACTGATCTAACATTGATCTTCCACGCTGTGGATATAGGTACTCTATATGGGTAAGGATATTATTCAAAACCTGAGTGATTTATCCCAATATAGTGATTAGATGATCAGCCCCAGTTGTATCACCAGCTCCTCAATAATTAGCTTGAGGAGGAGGGCAATCCCTACAAGGAGTGCATGCATTGATATGGTTTCCATTCATTCCACTAGGTGCCATTTATAAACAATGTAATAAACTAGATTAATTTATGAATCGAAATACATAATTCAAACCATGTAAAACACTTAACATAAACTGAACAGTTTATGGATATAATCCATAATCATAAAAAAAATTTCGAGGAAGTATATACTCATAAACCCAGTATAATTGTTTGTAATGAAAATGAGAATTATCCTAAGCATATCTCCCAGGAGTTTCATAACCTTGAGTGCAGTAAGGCCCATTGTCGTGCACCAGTTCCCATTCGAGTCTACTCAAAGAGGTGTTTTTGGGTTTTACCCATAGGTACATCTGTGCCAGATCTGGCTCTACCTACTCATATCTAGAGAGGGATGAATTTCCAGGAAAACTCACAAAATCTCTACAATACCAAAATTGTAGGATGTTCTTCTATTCTAATCCTCAAAGTTTATCTTAGGGTAATTTTATCTAATCAGTGATTATCTAAATCTAGTTTCCAAGGTTTGTAATAAACTTCCTCTGATAACAAATGGGACGCCCCTACCCCAGTTACCCAGATTTGGTACATTATTACATAAAATTGTCATGATCACAAAAGATCATGTCTCGAAATACTATTTAGTTTCTTAGCCTTGGAAGTGCTAGATACATTCATTAGGTCTACATTACATCATGAAATGGAAAACTATAAAAACATTATTTCTATAGACAACACTGAGATCCCTAGGTTATCCCTACCGGTCAGTCAAAATTTATTTCTTCGCATCCTGGAAAAAAATAAAACATAGAAAGGGGTGTGTTCAGATGCTCAGTAAGGATAACAATATAGCAGAAACTATCATAAATAATCATAAACATTTAAGGAAATGTATAATAATAAAAAAAAATCATTTTAAACATTTACTTCAGCATAAAATGTTAAAGCTAAAATCAATGTAATTCCATTTAATTACTCACATGGTTATTCAACTAATAAAATAATCACATGCAATATCAATTTCCACGTTCATAATGATGTAATACATAATTCCAGACTATCATAACCACATAGTCAAGGCCTTGTGCTGTGAATAAAAATAAGATTTTTTAAGGCCTTGTGCCAAGACACTAGTTTTTCTCACGAGACCTACTGATGCATCGATGAGACATAGTAGGCACCACATGTCACTTACTAAGTCCAATTCATTCCTCATATGAAAAGGTTTAAACATAACATAAACATTCATATTAAAACTAGAATACGAAATGTCAATACATTATCCATAAACAACAAATGGTATGAAATTACACATCCACAGTAAAACATATCACAAAATCTTCAATACAATATGAATATTTTGTATCATAATAAATCAACTTCAAACAAACTTAAAATCCATCAAAGGATGTTCACATGGATGAAATCAAAACCTCTTTTGAGAAATACCTCTTTCTGTTTTGAAATACATTACAAGTCATGTAATTATAAAAGAAAAAATTAATATTTGAAAATATTATTATAATCCTATAATGGAAGTTTCTATGTTGTTATAATGGCAAAAAATAGACGCACCAGCCGTATAAGTTAAAAAAACAACATTACCTTAATTTTGTCGAAAAGGTGATAAATTACATTGTTTGAAAAACGATAGAAAGATTCCATTCAAAACATTTTATAAAAAGTCAAATAATGGTATAAATGACTTCAAACCATATTCTAGAAAATAGTAAAAATGTTTTGAAATACATTTGTAAGAAACATGGATGTGGATGGTAAAGGGGTCCCAGTAGATAATTACATATAAACAACCTTGAATAATGAAGAGGTTGTAGAATTAACCCTTACCTTGTAAATTTCCTTTGTCGAGGGTAGGTTATCTTAATTTATAATGGTGAAATAATTGTTATTAAATTATACAAAAATATTACACATTAAAATTATATCATATATGATCTTCTAATCTTGATTTATTAACAATATCTTAATATTATCTTTGTTTTGGGGGTTAACCGATTCGTTTTCCGTTATATTATTTGTTATGTGAGTCATATTTTTTATTTATGGGATGTATATTACTCATATACAGAATGATATCAAGTCATTAAACATTAATTTTAATCATCTAATGAAAATTAGTATTTAATGGATATGATGGGGAATGAATCTTATCGCGTTCGTGGAGACGGTAATCCGTACGTACACACGAGTGACAATATCATTCTATTGATATTGAAATAATATATAATTGGATGGTATATCATATATAAATAATCATTATCATGTTATATTTATTATTTAAATCAATTACACGTCGTTATTATAACCATCCAAATAATAATGTATTGAATAACAATTATACAACGACGTGGAGACGGTAAGCCATACGTACGCACGTATAGTGACATGTCATTCAAAGGATGGATATAATAATGAATATCTTTGTAACCTATTTATAATAACATCACAGTATATATAATATACCAGAGATATTATTTTAGAATGGAAACAAAAACGAAAAATGAAGTGGAATGAGAAAGGAACTTGAAATAGGTGACGAAATATTTACCACTTCTTCAGGTTATTCCTTTTGATTTGATAAAAAGGGATCCTTAGGTTGGCTTTATGACTAGAGTAATGCCTATAGTATGAAGGGAGGAAATTTTATAGGGTATTTGTGCTAGGGTTGGACGATCCAAATGGCTTTGAAGGTGCGATTTAGAGTGAAGGGGGAGTTCCCTTTTATAATAGGGTGAGGGGCACCCTAGGAAAAGATAGAAATATTATTTTATAAGAAAATCATTTTCGGTTTATAATGGCTCCAAAATTGATTTTTTAAATGATAAGGTGGGTATGGGTAGAAAAACACTCAACCAATAGGTTTTAGACATAATTTGGTTACTATTTTAACCTTATCTTTAATATTTAACTCTTAGTTAAATACTTTGACATTTACCATCTCTTATTGTATTTTTATATTATATCGTTAATAAACTTACTATAAACATCCAAAAGAATCCCAAGTGGTTTCATAATTATACAAATATCATTATATAAGTATTTTGGATTAATCATGGATTTTTATAAATAGAATATCAATTAATAATATAATATTTTTTTTAATAACTCTTTTATGTCAATTTTGACACTATATGGTATTTTGTTTTTTAAAAATTCCTAACAGCTTTATTACATCTAAAAAATTCCTATAAACAACCTTAATATGTCCTATTAAACTAGAAAATTATAGGAATTAATAAAAAGCCTCAAATTACATTTATTTAGATATTTATAAAATCAAATATTTTAATCATTCATTAATACAGTAATTACTACATCATCATTGTGTCATAAATATATTTAATTATATAATGTCTAAAAAATATAAATAAAATACAATTATTTATGAAATATTTTTATATTTTTATTTAATATTTATAGTCAAGTTTATCTTATGGTTTAGTCTATATTAAAAATGATTTAATTATTAAACAATGATTTTAGCTCTTTTAACTCTTCTTTCAATTAAATAATAATAAAAGTCGTAATCTAATCTAAGTGAACCAAAGAGGTTCATATTTTAATTCTAATGTTTTTTTGGTATAATTTCACTTATCAAATAGAATTATGAAATGTGTTAGGGTAATAATAATATCATTTTTAGCCATAAATACCCAATTTATTTTTAACGGTCGTAAAAAAAGTAAAATGTTACTATTCAAGAAAAAATTATTTTCATCATATTAAACCACATTTTTATTTCTGATATCAACCTTATCTCTCAGATTTTTGAAATTCGACTCACAAAAGAGGTAAAATTATGTTTTATGTGAATTTGCAAATTATCCTTGGATGTGGGTAAAGGACGGTAAAAACTTCAATAAAATTATTATATATATAAAATTATTATAAACTGACTCCAATTAATTACATTAAACATATATTGGTATTGTGTATCTATTTGGACCTAAAAAAATTAAATAAAATAAATAATTATTTAAATAAAAATTCGGTTTTAAACTATAACTCAGTGCTTTTCACTATTCATAAAAAATTGAATGTTTTCAGAAAAATACCAAAAATTCACCCTAAGCTAATTTTAATATTCCATATACAAATATAAAGTCAATTTTTAAAAATTAAATTTATAAAATATCATAATGTGGAAATTATTATTCATAACGACTAGTTTGATTGGTTGTAGTGTGTTAGAACTCGAAGTTGCATACAACACACGCTATTGTATTATTCAAAGAAAAGTGTACCGCGGAAGCTTGGGGTGTTACATTATACACTCCTTCAAATAATTTCTTCCTCAAAATTTATAGAGTATTACTGCGTAAAAAGACTCAGGTGGTTATTCATCATAAGTTCCTCGGGTTCCCATGTTGCCTCTTCCTTCTTATGGTATCTCCATAGAACTTTTACCAGATGAGTTTTCTGGTTTCTCAACACATGTTCCCCTGTATCAAGAACCTTGACAGGATCATTGAAATAACATAGATTGGGTTCCAGTTCTAATTGTTCCTTAGTGAGTACATGCGTTGGGTCAGGCATGTATTTTTTCAATAGTGATACGTGGAATACATCATGAACTTTGGAGAGACTTGGAGGCATTGCCAAAAAGTAAACTACATCCCCAATTTGTTCTAGAATTTCGAATGGTTTGATGTTCTTGGGACTTAATTTTTCCTTCTTACTGAAACGTCTGACACCCTTCCATGGACATACCTTCAAGAAAACATGATCTCCTACTTGAAATTCACAAACCTTTCTTTGGTTAGCAGCATAGCTTTTCTATCTACATTGAGCTACCGTAATGTGGTTTTGGATTACCTTCACCTTTTCAATCGTTTACTCTACATGTTATGGGACTACAAGTTTTCTTTCACCAACATCATCCCAACAGGTTGGGGTGAGACATCTATTTCTATATAATGCTTTATATGGTACCATCTGAATACTTGAATGGAATATATTGTTATAGGAAAATTATACTAGAGGTTACTATTGATCCCACATACCTTGAAAGTAATATGAGCATGATCTCAACCAGTCTTCTAAGGATTTAATAGTTCATTCAGATTTTCCATCAGTTTGGGGGTGGTATGTAGTGCTCAATAAAAGTTCATTATCTAGGGCTTTCTGAATACATTTCTATAATCTTGATGTAAAAAGGGGATCACGATCAGAAACAATTGATAATGGTACTCCATGACGTCTTACAACTTCATTAATATATAGTCTTTCCAATCGTTCAAGTGGTAAATCTTAACTTGTAGCATTAAAATCTTCTGACATGGTATGATGATCAACAATGACCGATATTTCATAGTTCTTTCTAGGAGTCCTTGGTAGTCCCATGAAAAATTACATCGTAATATTATCCCATTTGCACTCTGGTATGGGAAGAGGTTCCATGACTCCTCCCGACTATTTCCTTCCAGCATTCTCTTGTTGATAATCCATGAATCTTGACCCAAAATCAGTAATCCCCCTCTTCATGTTGTCTAACCAAAAGTGTTCTTCAAGTATCTATACATATTGGTGCTCCTAGGGTGTATGGAGAAATTAGATCTATGAGAATCATCCAACAATTCCCATTTTAGACCAGGTATATCGGGAACATAAAGTCTCTTCCCAAATCTAAAAATTCCGTCTTCATATAAAATGTTACTCAATCTCCCATCATTCACAGCTTTAATATTTTTTTGAAACTCCTCATCATCAGTCTGAGAACTATTTATCCTGTCTAGTATAGATGGTTTGGCAACCATTTGAAAAAGTTTTGATGCTTCACCTTCTTTGTTATCCCCATATCCATCTTTACTAGATCCATGTATATAGGTTCTTTTTCAACTCTCATATTGTACAAAACTCCATGATCCTTTCTACAAAAAGCATCTGCCACTTTATTTTCCTTCCTCGGGTGGTAGTGTATAGTGAAATGATAATCCGTGAGTAGTTCAAGCCATCTCTTTTTCCTCATGTTGTGTTTTTTCTGTGAGAAAATATACTTCAAAATCTTGATATCAGTATATGTCTCAAATTTTTCACCATAGAGATAGTTTCTCCAAATCATCAACACAATTACTACAACTTCTAACTCAAGATCATGTGTAGGATAGTTTTTCTCAATAATTTTTAGCTGTCATGATGCATAGGCAATAACCCTATCATTATACATAACCACACAACCAAGTCCTTTCTTTGAAGCATCACTATAAATAACAAACACATCATTCCTTGATGGTAGAGTCAATATAAAGAATTGACTTATCTTATCTTCAATTCATTAATAAATTCTTCATACTCTTTTTTCTGAACAAGTTTAACCCCTTTACATGTGAGCTTTGTTAAGGGGTTAACCAAAGAGGCAAAATTCTTGACGAAAAACCAATAATAACATGATAAACTACTAAAACTTTATACCTTAGTTATACTCATCGATGTTGTCCATTCTTTGATTGCCTTGTCCTTAAAATGATCAACAGTGATTCCATACTTAGAGACAATATAGCCCAGAAAAGAAATCTCCTATTTCTAGAATTCAAACTTTCTAAGAATCACATATAATTCGTGTATTCTAAGAGTCTTCAAGATAATGCTCAAGTGATTTTCATGATCTTCATAGCTTTTAGATTATACCAAGATATCGTTGATAAATACCACTACAAAGTCATCATGATATTCCTTGAAATCTTTATTCATTAAATCCATGAAGACAAAGGGTGAATTAGTCAACCCTAAAGGATATAATGTAAACTCATAATGCCCGTACCTGGTTCGAAATGCTTTCTTCAGAATTTCTTCCTTCTTCACGATCAAATAATCATATGCAGATCGACGTTCAATAATTGAATAGTATTGAGCTCAATGTAGTTGGTAAAATAAATCATTAATGCGAGGTAGAGCATACTAGTTATTTATTGTTATAGCATTGATCTCTCTGTAGTCAATGCACAACTTCATAGATTCATCTTTCTTCTTATCAAAAAGGATAGGGGATCCCCATGGAGAAAACTAGGGAAAATAAATCCCATATTATTCAATTCCTCTAGTTTTTTCTTTAGTTCCACAAATTCCATAGTTTCAATTCAATAAGGGGTCATTGATATGGGTCTTGAACTAGGAATTAAATCAATGGAAAACTCAATTTCACATTCCGGAGGATGTCCACATAAATATTGTAAAAACACATCAACATCTTCTTTTACAATAGGTAAATCCTCAATTTGAACATTTGTTTCCTCACCCACAGTTATTTCATTTTTTCCACCCCATCAATTGAATTTAGTTGAGCTATTGGGGTGTGGATATAGATAAGAATTAGATGGTGGTGAATATTCTCTGAAGATAAGGTGTTATCTATCATCGTCATCGAATATAGTATCCTCTTTCTTCATATAATAAATTTTTTCATCATGGTCCGAAAGCCAATCCATGATGAGGATTATATCAAAATCAATCACGGGTATGACGATGAGATCAATAGATAAAGAACATTTATATGCACTAATGGGGATTGATTCACAAAACATTATTGCAATGAAACATTCCTTATGAGTTTTGACTGACAAATCCCTTGTTAAATCAAATTAGAAATAACTAATTTTCTTAGAAAATTGGGAAGATATGAAACAATGCAATGATCCAAAATCAAATAATGAATTTTCTAAACTTGAGGAAACCATTAAATTACCTGCCACTACATCTTTTGGAGCTTCAACCTCAGTAGTAGAGATATAATAAGCTTGGTCGTGATCCCTTGGCCTTTTCTGAAGTAAGTTCCCTTGACTCTTAGGACATTCATTCACATAATTCACCCTTTCTCTAAAATTATAGCATTCAACATCGACAGCCTCTTTCTTGCCCTTGCAATCACGAGCTTGGTGGCCTATTTCAACACACTTGTAACAGACTCCCATTCCATTCAGGAAAGTACTAGGATGTATCATCGCTCATTTACTACAGGATAGATATTCAACTTTTCCCTTACTCCCCTTATTTCCATTTCCAGAGTGTTAAGTATATCTCTTCATCTCTTCCTTTGCTTTAAAGTCATAAGACTTAGAGAAATCTTTTTCTGTATTGATAAAACATGAGACAATATCTCCGTACGACGAGAAGGATTGTGAGACTAATGCTCAATGGAGAAATGGTTATAACCCATCAAAGAAATGAACAATATTACATCTTGGGTTACATATTAAATCTGCATCATTCCTCGCTAACCTTGTAATGTTAGCCTTATACTTTACGACCTTTTCATCCTCCTTTTTCCTAAGACTCAAAAATTGCTTTTCCATATCTGCTCAATGGTCACAAGGAAAGTATTTTTCTATTAAATTATATTTAAACTCCCTCAGTTCAATATTTTTACTTCATTATCTTCTTTTTTATTTTGAATCAATGACTACCATTGATCAGAATCTACAGTGAGGTGTTAAACTGCCATGATAACTTTTTCCCTTTCACTACTTTTCAAGGAATGAAATATATTCTCTACAGAATGTGTACATTGCTCAGCTACTAATGGATTTGTACTCCCAGTGAATGTTGGTAGTTTTGGCCGCATGAAGAGATCTATCATTGGTCCTCCACGCTGTGGATCCGGGTGCTCCATATGGGTTAGGTTATTATTCATAACCTGAGTGATTTTTCCCAGTATAGTGATTAGCTGATTAGAACATGTTGTATCACCATCTCCACTATAAGTATCTTTAGCGGGAGGGAAATCCCTAAATGGAGTGTGTGCATTGATATGGTTTACATTCCTTCCATTATGCGCCATTTCTAAACAATGGTATAAACTAGATTAGTTTATGAATCGAGATACATAATTCCAAACTTGTAAAGCACTTAACATAAACTGAACAGTTTATGGATATAATCCATAATCATAAAAAAATCATTGAGGAAGTATATAATAATAAATCCATCATAATGGTTTGTAAAAGAAAATTATAATTATCCTAAGAATATCACCCTATAGTGTCATAACCAAGAGTGAATCAAGGCCCATTCTCGTGCAATAGTTCATGTTCAAGTCTAGCTTAATGTGCGTTTTTTCGGGTTTTACCCCTAAGTTCATCTGTGCCAGAGCTTCCTCTACCTGCTTGTATCCAAAGAGGGAGGTATTGCTTGGAAAACTCACAAAATCTCTACAATACCAAATTTCAAGGAAGTTCTTTTATACTAAGTCTCAATGTCTATCATAGGGTAATGTGCTCTAGTAATAGTTTATCTAAATCTAGTTTCCATGGTTTGTACTAAACTTTCTCTAATAAAAACTATAATCCCTCACCACAGTTACCTAGAGTCGGTTAATTATTACATAACATTTTAATGACCACAAAAGATCAAGTCTTGAAAGACAGTTTAGTTTAGTAGCCTTGGAAGTGCTAGATACATTCATAAGGTTTACATTACATCATGAAATGGAAAACTACAACAAAACTGATTCCATAGAAAATACAGAGATCCCATAGACTATCCCTACAGGTCATTTAAAATATAATTCTTCACATCCTGTGAAAAATAAAACATAGAAAGTGGTGAGTTCATATTATCAGTAAAGTTCACAATATAGCATAAACATTCAAATACAAGAATAAAATTTTAAGGCAATGTATAATACTAAAACAAAAGCCTTTTAAACATGAAATTAATCATAATATAGAAAATATAATATCAAAATAATTCCATTTACTTACTTACATGGATATTTTACTAGTCGCATAATCACATGGAATATCAATAGCCACTTTCATAATGATTGAATGCATAATGCTAGACATTCATAACCACATAGTCAAGGACTTATGCAAAGACTGCAAATAAGATTTTGTCAGGGACTTGGGACAAGACACTAGTTTTTCTCATGAGATCTACCGATGCATCGATGAGCTATAACGGGCTCCACCAGTCACTTACTAAGTCCAATGCATTCTTTATATGAAATGTTTTAACCATAACATAAAAATTGTATTAAAACTAGCATAAGAAATGTCAATACATTTTACATAAATCAAGAACGGTATGAAATAAAAAACCCACAGTGAAACATTTCACAAAAAGCTTAAATACAATATGGGTGTATTGTATCATAATAAATCAACTTCAAACAGACTTAAAATCCATCAAAGGATGTTGACATAGATGAAATCAATACTTTTTAAGAGAAATATATCTTTCTATTTTTAAATCATTTAAAATTCAAGTAATTATTAAAGAAATCATTAATATTTGAAAATATTCTTATATACTTGTAATGGATGTTTCAACATTGTTATAATGGTGAAAAATAGACGTACCCGTCGTATATGTTAAAAAAACCTTCTTACATAATTTTTTTTGAAATGGTCATAAAGTACCTTTTTTGGAAAATGATGGAAACATTCCTTTCAAACCATTTTATAAAAAGTCAAATAATGGTATAAATGACATTATCCTTTAGTCTATTAAATAGTAAAAAATTGGAAATACATTTTCAAGAAAGATGGATGTGGACGATAAAGAGGTCCCAGTAGATAATTACATATAAACAACCTTGAATAATGAAGAGGTTGTAGAATTAACCCTTTGTTGATGTTTCTTTCCATCAAAAAGTCTAAACCAATGGAAAGGGAAATGCCTTAGCTTAAATTGATTCATCCTTTGAAGAAAACATCAAAAATTAACAAAGGCATGAACAAGGGTTAAAATGCACTTGGGTTGCGCAAGTTCCCTCATGGTCGCGCAAGTACACTTGCGCACCGCCTAATGGTCACACAGGTGACTTGAGTGACCCATTGAATTTCACCCAGGGTCTTCTCCAGGCTATAAATACCCCTATGCCCTGCCTATTTCGAAGATGAAAAATTTCAGAACCTCGGATTTGAGCTCCTGGTGACCTAGTCTCTTCTCAAAGTTTCCAAACACTTCTAAGGTAATTTCTAACCAACAACGGAAGCCCTAAAGAAGGGGGGGCCTAAGTGTTGAAACTCATCAACACATGAGCGCCTGAATGGACAACCCTTAAGGGAAATGGCCACACTTGCACGCCGCCTTTCTCTTTCACCAGAACATGTGCACCACACTTTTGGAAGCCCTTAGGGATAATACTAAAGGTTTGAGCCAAGTCTTGCTCAAGTATTACCCTAAGGGCTAAAAGCCGTGCAAGTACCCATGTGCCGTGTAGGTATACCTGCGTGTCCAAAACTTGCGCGCCCACACAGTATATGTGCGCCCACCAGGACTTTCACCCTGGTCTCTTTTTTAGTTCCCTTCCTACCCATTTCATCCCTCTTACACCTATCCACCTCTTCTCTTCAGGAATAAGATTTCATAACTCATGTTAGAGAGTTCATTCATTCAAATTCATCCTTTAAAATGAGAAAATACTTAACATGGGCCTCCTTTTCATGAGTAAGACCCAAGTCCTCATTAATTTGGGCATCCTTCTTAGGGGTAAGCACGATGTTCCTTAACCTGGGACTCCTTTTTAGGAGTAAGCCTCAGTCATATTTCAATTATTTGGGCCTCCTTTTTAGGAGTAAGCCCCAAGTCCTCATTAACATGGGCCTCCCTTTCTGGAGTAAGCCACAAGTCCCTTAATCTAGGCATCCTCCTTAGGAGTAAGCCCCAGTCATATGTCTCTTAACCTGGGACTTCTTCTCAGGAGTAAGCCCGAGTCTTAATTTCTCTTAACCAGTCTTAATTTACTTTTGCTCTGGGCTTCCTTCTAAGGAGTAAAACCCAATCATAAGTCCCCTCCTAATTTGGGAATCTTCTTCAGAAGTAAGCCCCAAGTTAGAGTATCCAAATCCCCATAAAGTACATATACATTTATGGAACTTGTTCATGGGTCTCTTCCCTGATGTAAAACCCAATATTCATCTATTTTGGGTAGTCATGCATACATAAGACCCACATCAATGCATTTTTTGTGGCACAATTATCTTGTTTCATCAATACCTCTTGTTTCTCACAACGAGCATGACTCACGTGAGCTTAGAGTGTAAAAGTAATCATAAAATATTTCATTGAGACATCAATCATGCAAAAACACCATTCTCCCTTACTATAACTATGTGGGGTCGAATTCCTTTTCTAAATAAAGGATATGTAGGTATCCCATCTACGGGTACGATCCCAACTCTGAAATAATACATGTCCTTATGAATGACAATAAACTTCATGTTCCCCACTGAGTGGCTTTAAAACAAGTATGGTTATCAAAGTGATCAAGATAATTTTATGTATGGGAGGATACACTGACTTAGAATCTCTAAAAAAATACAGATGATTGTCAATCGATGATGAACCTTGAATACAAATAAAAGATTTTATAAATCTTCTACATATCAATCATTGATTTTTAGTTCTAAAGGAAAGCTCATTTTATACTTGGTAATGAAATAAGGATTCACGAACATAACTTAAATATATAAAGAGAGTCCCGAAGTAGACAATAATTCCCCTCAAAAAAGTGTGATGAGTCCGACCTCCCATCCTCTCAACCAATGCAAATTCATAAGACACATCAGTCCACAACTAATGAGCACCTACCTTTGGAATGTATGTCCAAATGGATATGGAATCATTGGATGTTTCTGGATCCATGAACAAACCCGTTAGAAATCAATTGGAATGTTTGATCCTTTAATCAACGAGCTCATCCCCAATTCCAGAGGAAACAAAAAATGGTGAACCCGATGTGAATCCTTAACCAAGTTAAAATGTTATTTTACTTTTTTGTTAGGCCTCTATTTAAACTCAATGAGAGGGCCAACAAAGTAATCAATAACATATGTGCTCATATAAAAGATGTAGCAACCAACTTATCCTGATTATGTTTGTTATATCAAACATTTACTCTTTTCCATGATCATATAAATTACAAGAATGGATTTTCTTAAGTTCACTGTTGTGAATACTTCTGCTGTCAATACTTATATTGTGAAAACCTCTGCAGTGAATGCATCTGTTGCTACTCCTGATGGATCATCATCTTCTCTGAGGACGATATCACCTACTCAGCATCTTCAAATCTGGTTATCAAATGCACTGGGTAAGGAGTATTGTCAAAACGGTACTATTATGACTCTAGAGGCCGCAGGACAAGCCCTCCAGGTCAATAATTCAACCTGGTTGTCCGGACAGCGACGAATAGTGATCAATAAGAAGGTGGTGCCAACCATAGTCTCCAACCGTTTCGGGTCATTATCCTCGGAACAAAATCACCATTCACTCCCGTATTCCGGGGAGGTGAATGGGCAGATCCCTTAGGGCCTTAATTCAAGGATACAGGAGTCCTTCCTGATGATTCCCATCAGCAATCACCACCAGACTCGTGCGGCAGTGCGCCCTTAATGTGATGGGGGTATCATTTCCAATCATTCAGCTCAGGTTTAATGAACCCGAGTAGTCAAAACGAGCCACCAAAGGAAAAATCCGGTTAACAGTGTGTAGGTTCTCATATCTGCCATTTATAGAGAAGTCCACCAACCTAACTTGGTGGAAAGCAACGATCGGGCACACACACCCATCGATTTTAAATCAGCTGTCCAATATACTCGTCTAGCAGCATCATGCCAATCCATCCAAGAAATTCCAGTGGAGTAGTATAGACAGGAACATACACCTGTTTATAAATCATTGGCTAGTGAGAAGGCTCTTCTAACTACATGTGATAGAGCCCGCCAACCCAATGTTTTGACAACTGGTAAAAAAGTACATACAACTACTTACATTCATCAATCCGGCCAGCAGCCTCGTCAGTCAGTATTGAAGGAAGTTGATCAACCATGTTCAGAGGAGTGTAATTAGAAGGCACATACACCTGCTAGTATTGATCAAGCATACCAAAAGTCTCATTTGGTAGCATTCAGAGAAGCCAGTCGGAAAGCTTCGGCGACAAACAGGAGGCAGACTCAACTCTCTGCCCCCACACATGAGTACTGTCTGGACTCACTGACAGAAAAAGGAGGACATGAGTATGAACATATACCAACTCTAAGAATGGAATGGACGTATATCCCCGTTCTGGTAGCTGAAGCCACCAAGCATATTCTCTAAATTGTGAAAGAGCAGAAGCAAATCCCTGCTCATATTCTGGATACCTGCTAGGATATTATAAGAGCTTCGGAAACTCATTAGGGAAAGACACATAAATATATCCCTACCGGTGAAGTGACACATCAACAGTTCACTCCGGAACAGATACACACGTCTGTTCCAGTCCAAAGGGTTGTGGGGCGTACTCCCCCATACCATACGGATAGCCAAGTCAGGCACATACACCTGGTTTGAGCAGAGATAATCAGCCTAACCTTATTATTTCTCCTAAGAAGGCACATAAACTTGCCAAAGTGAGTAAGAAGGCATCTAAGAAGAATACCTGCCCAGCACAGTCATGAAATCAAAGGCCCATCTGTAACAAGGCCTTAATTGATGCTGTAATTTTTGATGCAGTCAGACAATTATCTATTGCAACTCAAGATTCTAATCTTTCAGTTCCCATTAGTCAGGACATTAATTCCGAACGTCTGCATTAGACACATCTTCATGAAGTCTTGCATCATGAAAATTTATTGCATCTCAATGTTTCATCTTCAGATGAGAGCCACAAGAACCCTCTGTGTGGTCATAAGACCAAGGAGCAAAATGTTTCATCTTTTTCTGTAACCCACGATGTTGTTCCTCCCATGATGATGAATTGAGCTGTGAAATTCCTCTTTAAAGTAGTGATGTACATTGCCTGGAAAATTCTCTAATGGACAATGTAGTGATGAGAAAGCCCTCTTATCTTGAGGCACTTGAAAAAGTAAAGCCAGTCATATCTGAAGCTTTACCATCAGCAAGTTAAATACTTTCTCAATTAGAAGATAGTCTGAGGTGTAGGTCATTCTCCAAACCACCCTTGGGTCATGCATCTTCTAGTTTGATCAGTGAACTCTCTACCAATCTTGTTTAATCCGATAAAGCAACACAGAAGCACAAGCTCTGGTCTAATTGGCTAGAAGAATCACTGAATGATAAAGAGGAAGTATTGAATATGGGAAAACAACTAGTGAAAGGTGAAGTGCCAGTCATGTTTTGTCCTTCGACTGATTCTCAGTATGACATTCCAGAGATGTTGATGGAAGATTATATTCAATATATTCATCTCAACATATGGAAAACTCTTTGTTAGTTAAAAAATAAAATATTATCTTATGATGAATATCAAAATCATGTCAAGATAATAGAAGGGTTACAACGCCAAATAGATTTGGTATCTCTCTTAGTTTCTCGATACCCGAAGGCTGAAAAGAAGCAGAGGTCCCTTCAGCATTCATGCCATGGTGCACTATGAAGATTGAGCCTGTTAATTGCCAATGCCCCATCTGGTATTCATATTAGGGGATGGGGTGTTCAAGGAGAACGTCATTTCACTGTACTCTCCTATCATCAAAGCCCGCCGAAAATGGTTTTATGCAATGATATTGACCATGGCCGGCCACAATCAATGGGATTTATTTGTAATCAAAAGCATTCCCAAGAACAGGCCTAAAGTAGTTCCTCCCAAAATCAAGCATACCGAGAAGAAGTTGTTAAATTACTCCTACATCAAGAAAATGAGAATATTGAACAGACCTTTTGTTTGGAACAAGCACATCACCAAGTGAGAGAAGTGTCAGAAATCATCCAACGGTCTTTTGAGCCGGAAGATAAAATTTGATACAGGTTGATGCATCCAGCTAATTTCCGGCTATGGTCCACAAGATCAGGAGAGATTTCATGAAGGTCTCAGATATAGCATGTCAAGATCCACCCCAGCTTTCCATATTGGGGACTCTTTTAACCCAACCCTCAGAATCAACAAATAGGATTCGAGGTGTTGAGTAGGAACAAACCTAGTCCACTAGACTGAGGAATTTTTCAAATCCTCAATCCCTCCCTCAGAGAAATTTATTCTTCTCTCGATTAGGGAATATTCATCAAGATGAATGAAGAGCCAAATTATCAGGAGATTCACCCCAAATTATAGTTCATCAAGAAGTTCATGAGGGATCGAATCAACAAAAGGCAATGTATCATCAAGGTCATGGAAGAAGACAATATCACAGAAATTCCGATAGAAGAGATGCAATGTGTTATGCATCAATCAATGACATCAATGCCGTTGTCACTGATCCACCAGAACGGGTTCACTCATAGGGATCAGATGAAGAGGTTCCTGCTCAAGAAGTTGTACGCACAGACACAAATGAAGAAGGTGTGCGTACACAAAATCAAAGGATTTAAAAAAACATAGGTAATCCTTCAGGTAACCCACATCCCCCAATCCTAAATGGAGCCAACAAGGGGAAAGGGAAGAATCAGGTTACATACCCGTCCTCTGGAGAAGGCCAATCACTCTCACTAGAGCAATGATTTGCACAACAAGAGGAATAAATGAAGGAATTGAGGAGGTTAAATGCAGAATTACATCAGGGTAGACTCCCTCCTAAACGTGCTGGAGTCAATCAGCCAAGGGAATTTGTTGCGACTATTGAGATGGATCATGAATATCCTACTCTATCAGTACACCCTCATGGATCTAATCATACGGGTCAAGTGCAACAAAAATAAACAGTGGTTCCATCAGTTGCATTACCAGTTACCACATCTGTACCAGCACCAATTATTGCACCGACTCAGGTCCAAGATCAATCGGATGTTTTTCAAAAGTTAATAACCTTTATTGAGTCATTACCCGATCAGTTGGAATATATATTGGGAAAGTGTGCACAAATTCAACCAAAAAAGAGAGCTTACCCTGAGTGGGTTGAGGTAATTCCTCCCCCATCAAATTTTTCAAGTACCACATTCCCAATCATTCATGGTTTGGGAGACCTAGAGCAACACTTAACACATTTTTTTTCTCGTTGTGATCTTATGATGGGAACCCCTGAGCAACAAGAAGTAGTTAAGCTCAGGTGTTTTGTACAGTCATTACAAGGACCTACTTTTTTCTGGTAAACAAGCTTGAAATCCCGATCAATTACCAGATGGGAGGTTCTCCGCCAAAGATTCCTTCATCGATTTAGCTCAACCTTTCCAAAGGCAAAATTATTTGATCTTTCAAACTGTATGAAAAGGGAGAATGAAAGAGTCTTAGATTTCATTGCTCGCTGGAAGGGATTAACTTATTCCTTAACCTTAGAAATCCCTCAAGAAGAATTGTTGCCAATCTATGTGGAAAATTTATGTGATGAGCTGCGCAGCCACTGATCCCTATGAAATACACAGGAGGGTTTCGAGACCTTACTTCAATCGCTCAACATATTAAAGATTCCCTTATGAATATTAGGGATAAAACTCGTGTAATTCCATCAGCTCCAGGGAGGAGAATGGGTAAAGCAGTGACTGCTACAGTTATTCTTAAACAAGCATCTGTACCTTCTTCTACTTCAAAACCTTCATCTTCTCTATGGGCCCCACCTTCTGAGCACCAACAACAGAGGCCATTTCGTCAAGATGATCAAAGCGATCAAATACAGAAACAATTTGATGATTTGAAGTGAAAATTTTTCTCTTTATAAATTGAATAAGTTACTGGTTACTTCATTTCGAATTTAGAGAATAATTTGGTTTAGCTGCCGAGGCCCAAGAGGCTGAACAAGGAAGGAGATGAAGACCGTCCCAATTATTTCCCTTTTCATCAGATGCTGGTACATCCCATCCAGGAGTGTTTTGTTCTCAAGACCTCCTACAGAAAATGGTGGACTTGGGCAAATTTAAATTGAAAGGTTCCTCAACTCAGGTAGCATGTGTTACTGCTACAGATCCAGAGGAGGAGGGTGAGTGGCAAGATGTCAAGAACAAAAATATGCGAAAACATGATGATTGGATGGTCAGAAAAATGATCAACTGAACTCATGCTATATTTCGAACACAATTGAAGAAACAAATTGTGGCTTCTGCCATGAATGTTGTAGAAAAAACCACTTCATCAGATGTAAAATCCTCAAAGAAATGACATAATTCAATGAATGACGAAGAATCAGAAGAAGATGAGTATGTGTCAAAGCCTAAGTTGTCATTGACTCTGGGATATTTCATGCCATCTACTTCAAAGCCACGAGCGTCGCCCCACCAAACGGTATAGCCTAAACAGGCTAATCAGTCAGAGTCTTCATCAGATGAAGAGTTCATCTTCAGTTCTATTAATATGATTCAATTAACAGATCCATATGCCAGTCACAGTTTTGATTTTCATGAGCCTGAGTTCCCTATATCAAACAGAAGAATCAGAGTATATTCCAGAGGCTCAAGATACAGGGGAAGACGTTGAACTTTCAGAGGCCACTATTCTAAATCTACCCCTTCTAGAACAGTGTATGCAGCAGAAACTCGTGGCATAGCCCTTCAACGAGCTCAACAAGAACAAGAAAGATCTTCTACACAAGGCAGATTCAGTCCTGGCACAATTATTCTGGAAGATTGGTTGAAGGTTCCATTTTCGTCCTCTCAACAAGTAAATAGACCTAATCAGTCTATTCTTCCAAATCCAGGAGTATTACCAACTCCTATCCCAATACAAGATGCATCAACTTCCAAATCATCAACTTCTAAGGAAACTGTGAAACCACATGTTTCTATTGGGAAACACGAACCTTTAGATCAAAAGAATGATGTATTGAAACACCTGGCCCAAGTACTGGCCAAGTTATCAATTATGGATGCTTTGAATCTATCAATGGATCTTCAGGAGGCAATTATCGACGCTTTGTCAAGTCCTCAAGAGTTTGGAACTGAAATTGTTGCAGCTGAAGTCTACCACGTAGAGAATAATCCTGCAGAATGACATGCAGTGATATCTATTACTGATGAAGATGAATATGATGTCTTGTATGGACATATTATACCTTTGTACTTATCTAGAAAGGTCAATGGTTTAGAAATCCGAAGATCTTTCATTGATAATGGTTCAAGAGTCAACCTCATTCCCATTAATACACTTTGTCGATTGGGACTCACAAATTATGATTTATCTCCTTATTCTATGATGTTACAAGGATTTGATAAAAATGAACAAGATCCACTGGGTGAGATTACACTCAGAACTCAGTTTGGAGACCTTGTATCCAATTCAGATTTCATGGTTGTTGATCAAGACTCATCCTTCAACATCTTTCTTGGAAGTCCCTGGAAGAATCAACATGCGGCTATCCCTTCATCATATCATCAATGTATCAAATATAGTTTCGATGGTCATGTTGGGACATTTTATGGTGATAAGGACTTGTTGATGACATGTGAATCTCAATACATTGAGGCAGAATTCTATAACATGAAGGGAAAGGATAAATCCACAACAAGGGAGATTACCAAAGTTAATGCTCCATATGGTTTGGAAAAGATTCTAGTAAATCCATTTACACATGTGATTATAGATTATGTGTTGCATATCTTTCAAATTGACAGGATATACTCAAATCAAAATACTCTCATGGAAAGATCCATAATGTCAATTATGGTAGTTTATCTAGACATCGTGGGAGAAATTGGTGACCCACCAAGGAGTGATGAAATCCCAAATGGAGATGTCTTCATTTCATCCGCTGAAATCCAAAAAGTATATACATATCCAATCAGGATAGAAGAAGTTATAGCAACATCAGAGGTGAAAAATGATGTCGATTCTCAATCCATCATCTCCTCTTTATTTCCCAGGGAAGACCCTTCATCATCAATCAGACGAGAAATAGAAGATTCTTCTTCAAGATGTTTAAATTTTAACATCTCTTCTGATCATGAAATTTTTCTTCATCATCTACTATGCAAGTATAAATAAAATCAATAATACATGTTTATGAAGAAAAAGAATAAGAAGATCTCAGGGATTCTCCTCCTGCATTTGAAGAAGGTATCTCTACCACCGTGGATGAACTCAGAGAAATAAATGTGGGTACAAAAGAAGATCCATGCCCCACTTTAATTAGTGCGAACATAACTCTTGAAGAACAAGAGATGTATATTACCTTTCTAAAGAAAAATTGAGATATATTTTCATGGAACTATATAGAGATACCAGGTCTTGATCCTGATGTTTCCACTCATCATTTGGGTTTTCCAGAAGAACGTCGAGGATTCAAACAAGCTGCTAGAAGAACACACCCAACCTATGCTTCCAAAATTGAAGTTGAAGTGGATAATATCATCAAAGATAAATTCTTTAGAGAAGATAAATATCCCAAATGGTTGGATAATATTGTCTCAGTGAAAAAAAAGAATGGGAATATTAGAGTTTTCATTGATTTCAGAGATCTTAATCGACATTGTCCTAAGGTTGATTTCCCAGTACAAATTACAAAACTCTTAATTGATGCAACAGGTCGCTATGAGGAAATTTCTTTAATGGATGGATATTCCGGATATAATAAAATCCGAATGGCTCCAGAAGATGAAGAATCTACAGCCTTTAGGGCCCCTCAGGGTGTGTTCTGCTATCGGGTAATTTCCTTTGTCCTAAAGAATGCAGGCGCAACATATCAGTGTGCCATGCATCATATCGTCAAACCCTTTTTGGGGAAGTTTTTTGAATGTTAAATGGATGATTTGGAGGTTAAATCCAAACAACGTTATAAACACTTGACTGATTTGGAAGTCATATTCCACAATCATCGGCAACATAATTTGAAGATGAACCCCTTAAATTTCACTTTTGGGGTAACCACAGGAAACTTTCTCAGCATTGTTGTACGCCATCGTGGTATCAATGTTGATACAGAGAAGACAAAGTCAATCCTTGGTATGTCACCTCCTTAAAATTTGAACGAATTGATAGGACATCAAGGACACATGGCCTATATTCGGCGTTTTATCACCAATTTGGCGGGAAAAAGTTTACCTTTCACCAAATTGATAAAGAAGGGAGTCACATACAAGTGGATTGAGGAATGTCAATAATCATTCGATATTCTCAAGAAATATTTCATGACTTTACCAGTTCTCATGCCACATGTTGAAGGAATCCCACTTATCCTCTATGTGACAGCCTTAGAGTGATCATTTGGTGCCTTTCTTACTCTGAAGAATGATGCTGGGAATGAAAATAGCCTCTACTATCTCAGTTGGACTTTGCATGAAGCAGAAACCCAGTATTCTAGTATTGAGAAATGATGCCTAGCATTAATCTTTTCCGTCCAGAAGTTGAGACACTACCTGCAATATCACGAGGTCCAATTGGTATCTCAAAATAACCCTCTCAAATTTATCCTTAATTTTCCAATGATTAAAATACATCTAGCAAGGTGGGTAGTTATCTTGCAGCAATTTGATATTCAATATGTGTATCAAAATGGAATAAAGGGCCAAAATCTGGCTGATTTCCTAGATGAACACCCTTCAGTTGAAGATATATCTTCAGATATTGAACTCCCTGATGAGGAAGTCTTCTCTATTCAAGAAAGTCTTCAAACATGGGAAATGTACCTTCATGGTGCTTCCAGAAGTCCAACAGGGATGAAAGTGGAAGATCCAAAACTCAACAAGTTTGGCTTAGGAATTGTTCACATTTCTCTAGAAAATGCATTGTTACCTTATTCATTCCCATTATTGGCAGGCGGTACAAATAATGAAGCAGAAAACCAAGCTCTTATTGCAGGATTGGAGTTAGCTCTTCATGCACAAGTGAATCACTTAAAAGTGAAAGGTGATTCAAACCTGGTAATCAAACAAGTCAATGGGTTGCAATCAGAAAAAAAAAGAACTAATCCCTTTGTTTGATTACATCCAAGATTTAATGGTGGAGATTCCTTCAGAATCGACAATTTCTTATGTCCCAAGATCACAAAATGCCCAAGCTGATGCACTGGATAATTCAGCCACAGCTCTGGCAGATCCAAATCAGGATGAGACAACCATTAGTATTGCCCACTGTCATACAATGTCACCTTATGTTCATGCCAGAACAATGTAAATCAATGAAATTAGTCCCATATCTGAACCACATGGTCATACTACAGGATGGATGACACCTATCAGGGAATACCTAAAAATGGAACACTTCTACAGGATAGAGCCAGGAATGAACATGTCCGGAGACGTGTGGTCAATTTCACTCTTTATGATAGGCCATATCACTTAGAGAAAGTACTCTACAAAAGGGGTTGTGATGGAGTTCTCTTTAGATGAATTGATGGTGAAGAGACAATGGCTGTCATGAAAGAAGTGCATGCAGGAGTCTATGGTGTCCATCAGTCTGGACATAGACTATCTGATCAAATTCAAAGGCTTGGGTACTTTTGGTCTAAAATGATACAAGATTGTGTTGATTTCACAAAGATGTGTCATTCATTCCAAGTACATGACAACTTCATTCATCAACCCCCAGAGTTGCTTCATACAACTAAATACTCGTGGCCATTTTCCACATGGGGAATAGATATGGTGGGTCCTTATCCTTCAGTGACAGCCAAGCAGTTTATGTATATTCTTACTCCTACTGACTTCTTTTCCAAATGGGAAGAGGCAATACCTCTCAATGAAGTTAGTTCTAAAAGCATTGTTAGCTTCATTAAGTCTAAAATCATTTCCATATTTGGTGTCCCTAATACCATATTGACGAACAATGGAACAAACTTATTTTCATCCTAGGTGAAGAAGTTTTATCAAGAATACAACATCAAATCCAATCATTCATCTTGGTATCTTGCAGCGGCCAATGGCCAGGTAGAATCTTTCAACAAGACTCTATCAAATATACTGTAAAAGATGGTTGATAATGATGAGAAGTCATGGCCTGATAAACTATTTCATGCATTATGGGATTATCAGTCCACCACCCGCACTGCAATGCGGTCAACTCCATATTCACTAGTATATGGAACAGAATTAGTCTTGACAATTGAAATTCAATTGTCTTCACTCAGAGTTTCCATTTTTGATCAGTCATCTATAGATGAACAATCTCAAAAGTGATTGACTGAATTGGAACAGTTAGATGAGAAAAGATTGTGCACCTTGCACCACTTGGAAGTCTATCAGAATCAAATATCAGGAGATTTCAACAAAAAAGTATTTCTTTGTTCATTCATTCAGGGAGAATTGGTATTAGTTCTCAGAACTCCAATGATACCAGGAAAGAAACCTCCCATGCTTGAGCCAAAATGGGAAGGACCTTACTCAATGCATAAGGTCTACTCTAATGGATCTTATTCATTAATCCCAATGGAAGGAGAACTCATCACTACTACAACCAATGCTATATTTATGAAGAAATATTTTGTATGAACACAAAATACAACAATGGTCCATGTATATGACCTAAAACTATTCGCACTTTCATCCAACGTGATGCTAAATTGTATAGTCCCTTACGTCCAGAAAGATGTTAAACTGCATAACCAAGGGTCTAAGCATATGACTTTAAACTATTTTCATTTCTTTTGTCCAAAATGACATTAAAATGTGTCCCATTTATTGTCTTATACGATGTTAAACTATGAAATAATACCTAATACATCCGAAATGATGTTAAACTGTGTCCTCTTTTGTCCTTAATGCATGACATTAAACTACACAGTCCCTTCATATGTCCTACATGACATTAACTATGTTTTACCCATCGTCCTAACTACATGACACTAAACTGTACAGAAATACCTTAATACATCCTACATGACGTTAAACTGTATTTTTGTCCCTACTACATGACACTAAACTGTGCAGCACCAATAGTCCTAACTGGAAGACTTTAAACTGCATAGTCCCTTCATATGTCCTACATGACATTAAACATTGTATCGTTAAGGTTGTTGTTTCCTCTTGTTTCACACACCGAGTATGACTCACGTGATCTTAGAGGAAACTTAAAACCATAACACCCTCTCTGGGCTGATAACCACACGTAAGTCCCAACACCATTTTTTAGGTTTTTGTCCCCAAGAACAACTTGATCACTAATTCATTCATTAATCAAACTTCGTGGACTTTGATCCTTGCCTTATAGGATGGGTACATAGACAACCTCCCGAGGTTCAAGCCCAAAACCAATATCTTCACATTGGTTCACCTTTTTCCCTGCTACATGACGTTAAATTGTACAACACCTTTGTCCTATATGACAATAAACTACAACATTCATTGATGTCCTCACCTAAGAGGAAATAATTATTTATATTGATATCCAATCATCTTATATTTCAAAGACTATGTGCATACATGGTAATTCCCAAAAAAAATTTCCTAAGTAAAACCATCATTTCACTAAAGTCCCCTTTCACCCTTCACATGTACGAACTAAATTTGTACATAGGGTATTTCAAGAACTATGTGTGGCTTGATTCCCATCCCTATGGGATACGTAGGAACGTTCGATTGTCCCTCGAATCCAGCCCCAACTCTTTTGGGCCTAACCCCAAAATCCACATTTAGTCCCCTGGCTAAAAATTCCTTATTAAAACACACACTGTGTATTCATTATAATGGTCTGAGATCTATGAACTTAAACTAAGATCTCTTATACTTTCATCCCAAAAGACGTTAAACTGTATTTGAAGAACTATGTATGGCTTGATTCTCATCCTTATGGGATATGTAGTGGAATCCAACATTTCAATTCAGGTCCCAGCCAGAGCATCATTATGGTTGGAATTGATCTGTGTATCTCTACATACATTGGAAAATACCCATTTTATGTGTCATAATCATAATATTAAATATTTTTATATCATCATAACCCTTTTCTTGAATTCTTGCAATTAAAGTAAATTTCTGAGAGTTCTTTTGTTTGACTATGTAGTAGGTGCCCTTAGGCGGCCTTGCATAAACAGTCTACATAACAGACTTGTCAGCCAACAGATACTATTATTTGACTATGCAGCCAATTCCCTTAGGTGGCCCTGCATAATTCAACCCCCTAAAGGGTTTTTTAATTAATGATGAATTCATTCATGGAAAGAAAACCACTTTTGACTTTAGTTGTATTAATGACAATAGGTTGGGATATGCAGAAATAACCATCCATAACATATTTGTCTCATACTATTTTTCATGATCTGAAAGTATTCAAGTCTATGGTTTATATTTCTCTTCCCTACGTCTGGGTCAGACCATCGTAGGAGTGATATTAATTCAGTTCTTGGACAATCCTATTTGGAAATATCTTCTCCATATTCAAGTACCTCTCTCCATACAGAAAACTCTATGATTTGTAAAATTTGAATCCCCATAAACTTCCATTGGATTTTTAGTAGTATAAAAGTAAATTTCTTGAGAGTTCTTTTGCCTGACTATGCAGCACGTGCCCTTAGGCGGCCTTGCATAAGTAGTATACATAACAGACCTGTCAGCCAAAAGATGTTATTATTTGACTATGTAGCCAATGCCCTTAGGTGGCCCTGCATAATTCAACTCTCTAATGGGTTTGTTAAATATTGGTAACTTCATTCTTGGGAACTACTTCTTCTAATGCCTTTTTATCCCTTTTTCATATCATTCCTCAGATTTAAAATTTCTTAAGTCATAGTTTACATATTTCCCCTCATACTTGATTGTGGTAATATGTTTTAAGTTAAATTATCAAGGAATTGAGTCAATTATAATCCATTTGGTCAAATCTAATCGACCTTAATCATTAGCCTTTTTATGTCCTACATGCATGACTTTAAACTGCCGATAACCACAAATACTCGTGGTTTCTCTTTTTTCCTTAGAGTCAAATCCTCTTTTCTCTCCGACTCTAACTCTGAGGGGGGACATTTGTTGATGCTCCTTTATGTCACAAATTCTAAACTAATAGAAAGGGAAATTCCTTATCTTAAATTAATTCATCCTTTGAAGAAAACATCAAAAATTAACAAAGGCATGAACAAGTCATCAAATGGAATTGGGTCACACAAGTTCCCTCATGGCCGCGTAAGTACACATGTGCACCGCCTAATGGTCTCGCAGGTGACTTGTGCACCCCCTTTGAATTTCTCCCAGGGTCTTCTCCAGCCTATAAATACCCCTGTGGGGCCCCCCATTCTGATGACGAAAAATTCAGAACCTCAGATTTGAGCTCCCGACACCCTAGTCTCTTCTCAATGTTTCTGAACACTTTTAAGGTAATTTATTACCTAGAAAGGAAGATGTAAATAGGGGGAAGGCCTATGTGTTGAAACTCATCAACACATGCGCTCCTGAATGGCCATCCCTTAAGGGAAATGGCCACAGTTGCACGCCACATTTCTCCTTCACCAGAACTTGTGCGCCACACTTCTGGAATCCCCTAGGAATAGAACTAATTTTTTGAGCCAAGTCTAGCTCAAGTATTACCCCAAGGTTTAAAAGCCACGAAAGTACCTATGTGTCGCGTAGGTATACCTGCACGCCCACACAGTATCTGCGTGCCCACCAAGACTTGTGTGCCCCTATCATTTTGGGTGCCCTTCCTAACCATTTCATCGCTCTTACACCTATCCAACTCTCCTCTTTAGGATTAAGCTTTTAGAACTAAAGTTATAGAGTTCATTCATTCAACCTCATCCTTTAAAATGAGAAAATCCTTCACTTGGGCCTCCTTTTCAGGAGTAAGCCCCAATTCCTCATTAATTTGGGCATCCTCATTAGGAGTAAGCAAAAAGTTCCTTAACCTGGGCCTCCTTTTTAGAATTAATCCCCAGTCATATTTCCCTAATATGGGCCTTCTTTTGAGAAGTAATCCCCAAGTCCTCTTTAACATGGGCCTCCTTTTCAGATGTAAGCCCCATTTCCCCTAATCTGGGCATCCTCCTTAGGAGTAATTCCCAGTCATAAGTCTCTTAACCTGGGTCTTCTTCTCTGGAGTAAGCCCCAATCTTAATTTCTCTTAATCAGTCTTAATTTACTTTTGATATGGGCTTCCTTATCAAGAGTAAAACCCAATCATAAGTCCCCTCATAATTTGGAAATCTTCCTTAGGAGTAAGCCCCAAGTTAGAGTATCCAAATCCCCATAAAGTACATATACCTTTATGGACCTTGTTTATGGGTCTCTTCCATGAAGTAAAACCCCATATTCATCTATTTTGGGAAGTCATGCATACATTTGCCCCACATCATTGCATCTTTCGTGGCACAATTGTCTGGTTTCACCGATACCTCTTGTTTCTCACACCGAGCATGACTCACGTGAGCTTAGAGTGTACAAGTAATCATGAAATATTTCTTTGAGCCATCAATCATTCATAAGCATCATACTCCCTTACTCCAACTACATGGGTTCTGAGTCCTTTTCTAAATAAAGGATACATATGTAGCCCTTCTGTGGGTACGATCCAAACTCTAAAATAATCAATGTACTTCTAAATGACAATAAAATTCCAGTGCCCCACTTAGTGGCTTTAAAACTAGTATGGTTATCATAGTGACCAAGAGACTTTTATGTATGGGAGGATACCATTGACTAAGAATCTCTAACAAATACAGATTATTCTCTATCAATGAAGAACCTCGAATACATATAAAAGATTCTCTAAATCTTCTACATATCAATCATTGATTTTAAAATCTAAAACAATGCTCATTTTATACTTGGTAATGTAATAAGGATTCATGAACATAACTTAAGTCTATAAAGAGAGTCCCAGAGTAGACAATAATTCCCCTAAAAAAGTTATGATGAGTCCGACCTCCCATCCTATCGACCAATGAAAATACCTAAGACTCATCAGTCCACAACAAATGAGCGCCTACCTTTGTAAAGTAGGTCCAAATGGATATGGAATCATTGGATATTTCCAGTTCCACGAACAAACCCGTTATAAATCGATTGGAATTTTTGAACCTTTAATCAACGATGTCATCCCCAATTCCAGAGGAAACACCCTTACCTTGTAATTTTACATGGTTGAGGGTAGTTTCACCTCCTTTATAATGATGAAATAATTTTTATTAAATTAAACAAGAATCATATTCATTAATATGATATCATATATGATATTTTAATATTTTATTATTAATAAAATCATAGTATGATCGTTGTTTCGGATGATAACCGATTCATTTTCCTTTATATTCTTTATTATGTGAGTCATATTTGTTCTAGATGGGATGTATATTACTCATATCCACAATGATATCATGTATTTAAACATTATTTTTAATCATCAAATGAAAATTATTCTTGAATGAATACGATGGGGAATTAATCTCATCACGTTCGTGGAGACGGTAATCTGTACGTACACAAGAGCGACAATATCATTTTTTTAATATTAAAATAATATATAATTGAATGTTATATCCTATATACAGAATCATTATCTTGTTATATTTATTATTTACATCAATTACACATCTTTAATATACCCATCCAAATAAAAATGTATTGAATAACAATTATACCCCGATGTGGAGATAATAAGCCATACAAACATACATATGGTGGATTTTCATTAAAAGGATTGATAAAATAATGAATTTTGTTGTACCATATTTATTATAACATGACAGTATATATAATATAATGGATATATTATTTTATAATGGAATAAACAAAGAAAAAGGAAGTGGAATAAGAAAGGAACTTAAAATAGGTGATGAAATATTTACCTCTTCTTCGGGTTCTTCCTTTAGATTTGATCAAAAGGGAGGCTTAGGATAGCTTTCTGACTAATAGAAGGCCTCTAGGATGAAGGGAGAAGAGTTGAGAAGGTATTTGGGCTACTTTTGGCCGAGAAAAATGGCTTTGATAGTGTGAATTAGAGAGAAGTGGGAGTGCCCTTTTATAAGTGGGGTGAGGGGAACCTAAGGAAAAGCTAGAAATATTATTTTATAATAAAAGTATTATTTGTCTCTAATGACTCAAAAATTAGTTATTTAAAGTCTATGTTGATTATGGGTCAAAAACCACTCAAAAAGTAGGTTTTAGATAGGTATGGATACTATTTTAACCTTATCTTTTAGATTTAACTCTTCGTTAAATAGTTTTACATTTACCATATCTCTTTGTATTTTTATATTAAATTGTTAATAAACATACTATATACATCCAACAGAACCCCATGTGGTTAATTAATGATACACGTATCATTATATAAGTCTTTTGGCCGAACCATAGATGCTTATGAACATAATATCAATTAATAATATAATATTGGTTTTAAAACCTCTTTTATGTCAATTTTGACACTACTGGGTATTTTGTTTTTTCTAAATTCATAATAGCATTATTACATCGAAACAAATTCCCCTAACCAGCCCTAATATTTCATATTAAACTAGAAAATTAGTTTAATTCATAAAAAGTCTCAAATGAGATTTATTTAGATATTTATAATATACATTATTTTAATCTTTCAGTAATACGGTAATTATGACATCATTATTGTGTCATCAATAAATTTAATTATTTAAGGTCTAAAAATATAAATAAAATACCAATATGTTGGAAATAATTTTATCTTTATAATGAATATTTATAGTCGAATATATCTTATGTGAAACTCTAGATAAAAAATGTTTTAGTTATTAAACATTGATTTTAACTCTTTTAAATCTTCTTTGAATTAAATAATAATAAAAGCCTTAATCTAATCCATGTAGACCAAAGAAGTTATATTTTATTTATAAGGTTGTTTTTGGTCGATTTTCACTCATCAAATAGAATTGGGACATGTTTTTGGGTAATAATAATATCATTTTTACCCTTAAATACCCTATTTACTTTTAACCGTGGTAATTACAAGTAAAAAGATACTATTCAGAAAAAATTATTTTCATCTAATTGAACCACATTTTTTTACTGATATCAACCATGTCATTCAGAATTTTTAAATTCCACTCACAGAAGTGGTAAAATTATTTTTTGTGTGAATTTACAAATTTTTCTAGCAGGTGGGTAAAAGACGGTAAAAAGTTCAATAAAAGTTTAATATATATCTAAAATTATTATAAACTAACAACAATGAATTAAATTTAACTTATCTAAGTATTATGTATCTATTTTACCTAAAATAATTTTAAATAAAATAAATAATTATTTACATAAAAATTTGATTTTAAACTATAACTTAGTGTTTTTCACTATTAATCAAAAATTGAATGTTTTCAGAAAAATACCAAAAATTCACCCTAAGATAATTTTAATATTCCGAATTCAAAAATGGAGTCCATTTTGAATGTTAAAATTTATAAAATTTTAAAAAGTGGGTATTACTATTCATAATGGCTAGTTTGATTGGTTGTGGTGAGTTAGAACTTGATGTTGCGTACAAAACATGCTATTGTATTATTCAATGAGAAGTGTGCCATGGGAGCATGGGGTTTTATAGTGGAGGAGGTGAAGAGGCGCATTGTTGGTGCACGGTTTGATCAAAACGTGCAGCCAGCCCAGGAAATCATGCAACCTTGATAGTGGGCTCCGCACGGGTGGTGCATAGTTTGTCAGACCGTGTGGGAAAGCTCTGCAAAGTCCCTGGGTGAGGCAATGGAAACTGCATAGTTGGTTCACCGTTTGAAAAACTTTGCGAGGTAACCATCCAACCTCTTATAGATTGGCTTTTTAAGTCCTGAGCCACTCAGGATTTCCCATTTTTTCCTAATTTTCCTCCCACTCGTGTATCACGAGGGAGTTATGGTTTTCAATTATTGGGGGAGCCCCTTAGCACATTTTTGATGCAAATCAAAGGGGTTTCAAGGTGGTTTGAAGCTTCTTTTTCCCATGTAAGTATCTCCTCTTGGTTTCTTTTTTTCCCTCTAGATCTACATCTATCTCTCTCTCGGTTTTCTAGATTAACACCCATTGTGTGTATATCTATGTTTTGGTTGCCTTGGGTGTTAATTTTAAGACTTGTGGATGTCAGGGAGGGGTATATAAAGCAATTTTGGTGGTTCATTCTCCAGATTTGAGGATGCGTGGTAGCTATTGGGTCAATTTCATTAGAACCCTAAAGGTATGTGGCTTCTCTCTCGACTCCACTTTTCTAGAACATGGAGCTTGGTAACAATTAATTTGTGTTGCTTAAAATTATTGTGTTTTTGGTGTGAGAAATTTATTGGTAATTGCTTTAGTGCTATTTTGGGGATTTTTGGGAGGAAATGAGGTTTTGTGAAAAATTCTCTTGTTGTGATTTTAATATAGAGATTTTAAAATGGGTTGTTTTATTGAATTAATTAAAATGGCTTGTGAAATAGTTTTTCAATAAAGGGGTTGATTTATTGAAATGGGAATTGGCTTGTAAAAAGGGTGGAAGTATGTTTTCAATAAATGTTTGATTTATTGAAGTGGATCATAATGTAATTGAAATGGATAATTTCATATTTTGGGGACATAGGTGGGTGATACACTTGGTTATTACATGTTTGAATTTTGTGTTGAAGTGGGTGGGATGTACCACTATAATAAGGGGATGGGTAGTAGACAGAAGGGCCCCCATCAATGGTAAGTGGATGGGAAGTGCCACTAAATTTGGAAAGGAAGAAATGGGTTGGATAGAAGTGCCAACGTGATTGTTATACCAGTATTGGTTTGTGGAACCTTGTGTGGTGCATTGCTTTGCTAGATGGAAATTGTTGTGCCAATTTGAAATGATGATATGTATTTTGGGATGTTTCTTTGGATTTCCCTTGGTTTTCTTGGCTTGGTAAGGGTATGTTTGAATTATAGTAATGGTTTCACTTGTGATTATTATATATAAACTAGATTATATAAATGTGATAACGGTTTTATCCTAGTGGTGTGTGTAGGGATGTCAATTGGGGAAAACCTACTGAGTATTCGAACTCACCCCCTGCTTTGGAACTTCGATTATTTTTTAGATGTCGTATCCCAATACATAGTTAAAGGTAAGGTGTCTCATTGCTAGTGGTTCATGGTGATGCTTAAGAGATGTGGTGGTTCTTGGAGAAAGGAGCTTGGGGTGGAGTCATGGATTCTGTCTTGGTTTATTTTGGGTCTCTTTTTTAGTCTTCTATATAGTACTCTGATATCTTATTGGATTGTATTGTTTTTGGGTTGTATTGTGGATCAACATGGTTGTATTTTGGGAATACATGCTTGAATTATTTATTGACATGCATCATATAATGGCTATTAGTGGATGGTTTTGTTTGTTTTTTCTTAAGGGAAAATCATTCCCCAATTTTTTCATGAAGCCCTCAACAATTATTTCAAGCCTTTGGACCCTTGGGAATGTCAATTAAGGCCAAGTAACCATCACCGCCTCCTAAATCCAATGATATAGAGGTGGAGTATTACATGTTGTATCAGTTTGTTCTGTCAATTGGAGTTGATTCTTGGATTTGTAGTTGACATTCGTTGTGGTATATTCCGTGAGTCAGTATGGTAGCAAAGTGTTGGAATGTCAGAACATGGAATGTATAGTATAAAAGGACTTACATATCCCTTTTATACAAAACTATAAGTTATCAGGGAGTTGGGTACATAAGTGTTTTGGAGACACTTATAGGCATTGTCAATATCATTTTCTTGGGTGTGTCCAATGAGATGTGCCTGGAATATATGGTAGAAATGACTTTCCTCTAGGATGCATATTTCATTAGGCATACTGATTTATGGGATGGATTGTGAAATTTTTTTTCAGATGTGACAAATTGTAATTTGACTAAATTTTCTATTTTGAAAATGGTTTGGTTTTCAAAAAGGGTGAAACATGGAAAATGTGAAAAGGTGGATAGGCTTGTTGTGATAGTGTTGTGTAATGTAATATGAAATGGGAATTCATGATGTCTACGGAAGTGAGACTCATGGTTGTTTGTTTTCTGTTTATAGAAATGGCACCAGGTAGGCATCATAGAGACCTACCGGAAGTAGCCGATAAGAATGTGGTTGCACCTGAGCCCCAGGTGAACCAGAAATTAGTCCAGGGCATAGTGAAAGCCTTCTAAGCTGTGGGAAGTTTGAATAGAGTCGAAGAGACAAATCATGTTGATTATGCATCTCAATTTCAAAAGAAGGATCCACCCATCTTTAGGGGTGATTCAGACACGGAAAGGGAAGAGTGGTGGCTGTCCAGAATGAACAGAATCATCCAATTCTTGGGGACGCCGGTATAACTAAAAGTAATTATAGCAACGTATAAGCTAGATGATCTTGCTCCTTAGTGGTGGGAGATGGTAGTACAAGAGGGAACAAACCAGGGTATGACGTGGGAAGGCTTTGAGGAATTTTTTAATAAACAATTCTACCAACATACGTTCATAATTCAATGAAAAACTGATTTCTTTAGTCTAAAGCAAGAGAATATGGCTGTGATGGAGTATGCATCCAAGTTTTGGAGCTTAGTGCGGTTTTCACCTGAGGTGGCGGGTTAAATGTCGTTGAAGTAAAGGATCTTCGAAGCGGGTTTAAGGTAAGAGATCCATTCAAAAATATCTTTGATGTGTATCGGTGATTAAACATAGATGGTGAATCAAGCATCAGTGGCTAAGTAGGATCTGTTGGGTGCTATGGGTGGAGGAAGCATGTTGGTACCCATGGGGAATAGTGGGAACTCTAATGCTGGGTTCAAGTGAAGGAGGGGCACTTATTCCTAGGGAGAGATTATGGAACATAATCCGATGGTGGGATCAGTAAATTTTCCTCAAAAGCCCCAGAGAAAACCCATATGTTTTCAGTGTGGCTCTATGGAACAAATCAAGTGGGACTGTAGGACACAACATTGATCATGTCACAATTCCAAGAATATGGGGCATATTCAGTGCTATTTTAGGAATTCTCCAAGGTTTGGTGCACATGACACTCCTCAGGGATCTCAGATGTCGTATGCTTTGACAGGACGAGGATAGTAGTATAGCCCTTGTTGGCAGAGCAAATTCATTCATGGTGATTCTCATAACACCAAAACTACTCAAAAGGGTGATAAAGATAAGAGTGTGTCAACCAAGGAGTTGTTTGGAGTAGAACAGGTTGTGGTTCATTATCAGTAGGGAAAATCTACGGTGTGAGGTCCTATTCTTTTAAATTATACATTTATGCAGGTGTTGTATGATACGGGTGCTGCACAATATTTTATTTCTGCACGTGTTGTTGTGTTACTGTGTTTAAGGGTATAAATGATGCCTTCAATTATGAAACATCATACTCCTCATGGTCGAAGAGAGTGTTGATCCTTCTTGTGTATATATTTTTGTATCATTGTGGGCATGGTTGATCTAATGTGGAATTTCTCAATGTTTGAGATAGATGTATATGATGTAATCATGGGAATGGATTGGCCGGTGGTGTTTAAGGCCCACATCGGCTGTAATGTGAGAATAATGGTATTTATGACACCTAATGGAATTAGACATATCATTAGAGAGGAGAGGCATGAATGGAAGGGTGAAACAAGATTATTGGAACTAGCAGTGGGCATGTTATCATATTAGTTGGTAGTGTTGTCATTGGAATCAGTAGGTGGTGTTGAGAAGAGTGTCCCTCCAGCAGTGCTTGATCAGTTCATGGATGTTGTTCTCGAAGAATTCTTTAGGTTACCTCTCTTAAGAGAAGTGGAGTTTATGATTGATCTCATTCTGGGGACCAGCCCTATCACACTTCCATATTACCGAATGGATCCTACAGAATTTCAAGAATTGAATGTCCAGTTGGATGTTTTAGAAAAAAAAGGTTTTATCCGTCCTAGTAGGTATCTGTGGGCAACGTCGGTGTTGTTTGTGAAAAAGGGGAATGAAACATTGAGGATCTATGTTGATTAATGTAGACATAAACAATTTACGATAAAGAACAGATATCAACTTCCATGAATTGATTATTTGTTTGACCATTTGAGGGTATCCCAATCATTCTCCATGACCGACCTGAGGTCAGGATATCATCAATTGCTAGTGAGGAAGGACGATATTCCAAAAATAGCATTCAGAAGTATATATATGCATTATGAATATGTTGTTATGCCATTTGTTCTAACGAATTCACTAGTGGTGTTCATGGAATTGATGAATAAGATATTTCATAGATATCTGGATTCATTTGTGGTGGTGTTTGTAGATGATATTCTGGTGTATTCAAAGACAAGGGTGGAGCATGAGCAGCACTTGGTGACAGTTCTACGGATATTGAGGGATCATCAGTTGTAAAGAAAAGTTTTAATGTGTGACTTTTGGATACAGAAAGTCCGTTTTCATGGCCATGTGATTTTTGAAAGGGGTGTTTCAGCGGATCTGGAAATGTTAGAGGTTGTTATCTTGTGGTAACTGCCATAGAATGTGTTTGAGGTATAGATTTCCTTGGTCAAGCTGGGTAGTATCACTGTTTTGTTATTGAATATTAAATTTTGGCTTCATTGATGACATCTTTGACAAGAAATAATGTTCCATTATAGTGGAATGAACAATGTCAGCAGTGTTTTGAAGAGCTAAAGGGTCTCCTTACATCAGCACCAATCTGGTTTTTCCAGAACGATGAAAAGGGTTCGTGGTGTATTTCAATTCATCAGGATCAGGGTTGGGGTGTGTTCTCATGAAAGTGAATCATGTGGATGCGTATTACTCTTAGAAGGTGAGGGTTCATGAGAAGAACTACCCAACACATGATTTGGAATTGGCAGTAGTGGTCCATGCTTTGAATGTGTGGTGTCAGTATCTCTTTGGTGAGAAATTCACAGTATATATAGATCATAAGATCTTAAAGCACATTTTCTCACAAAGGTATTTGAACTTGAGGCAGTGGAGATGGATGGAATATTTCCATATGTTTGATATTGACTTGATGTACACATCAGGTAAGGGAAATTCGGTGGCAGATGCAATAAGTAAAAAATCATATGCTCAGGTGGGGAAACAGACATCAAACCAGTGGTAGTTGATTTCAGTTATAGCTAACATGTGGTTGAAATGTGAGGACCAGGGTGATAGAGCGATCTACTTTCCAGTTTTGTTGATTCCTGAAATGGTTTTCCTGGTTATAGAGGCACATATATCTAATTCTGATTGTGTGACAATGAGGTCGATACTCAATGGTGGGGAGACCATTAAGGGTTGGAAACTGAATGGAGAGTCAGTTTTCTATTTTTAGAATCATATGGTTGTAACATTGGCTTATCAATGGGATATTCTCATTGTGTTTAATCATTCTAGATGGGCTATTCATCCTAGAATTTATAAAATGTATAAATTGTAGAAAGTGCAGTTGTTGTGGGATGGTATTAAAAGATGAGTAGCTGAGTTTGTTTCGAGATGCTTGACTTTCCAGCAGGTCAAGGCAGAGCCTTAGAAGCTAGTTAGAATGTTGCAGTCATTACGAATCCCTATTTGGATGTGGGAGAAAATAGTGATGAATTTTGTCACAGGACTCCTGAGAATGGTCAGAAAGCATGATTCCATTTGAGTGATAGTGGATCGACTAACGAAGTCAGACCATTTCATTCGAATTTTTGAATCTCATACAGTGGATGATCTATCCAAAATCTATATCTCGTATGTGGTAAAGAGGCATAGTGTTCCAGTTTCGATCATGTCTGGTCCAAATCCAATGTTTATATCTTGTTTCGGGGAATCTTTATAGCAAACCCTTGGAACTAAGTTGACCTTGAGTACAACGTATCACACTCAGACGAATGGTCAATCCGAGAAGACGATACAAACATTAGAGGATATGTTTTGGTCTTGTGTCATGGATTTTGGTGGCTCGTGGGGGGAGCACTTGTCGTTGGTTGAGTTCTTGTACAGTAACAGTAATCAGGCATCTATATATATGGCTCCATTTGAAGCATTGTATGGGTGGTCGTGTCATTCTCCACTATGATAGGTTGAAACGGGTGGTTCCACGAAGGTTGGACCAAGCCTTTTCAAGGAGACTATGGAGAAGATCATGTTAATTGGGAAGAGAATGGATATGGCTCAGAGTCGTCAGAAATCATACACAGATCATCGTTAATGGTCATTGTCGTTTGAGGTGAGTGATCATGATTTCTTGAGGATCTCTCCTAGGTTGGGACATCATTGGTTTGGGAATTAAGGATGGTTATCTCCAAGGTATATTGGACCTTTTGAGATTCTTGTGCAGGTTGGTGAGGTGGCTTATCATTTGGCTTTGCCACCTAGGTTCAGTGCGGTGCATAATATGTTTCATGTGTCATAGTTGAAAAAGTATCATCCGGATCTAGGCTATGTTATTCGATGGGATCATTTTGAGCTAGATCCGTATGCTTTGTTGGTGCACATTCCAGTGTAAGTTGTGTATGGGAAAGAGAATGTCTTGCGGGGAAAAATCATCGGTCTGTTTTGTGTTTTGTGGAAGCATGGACAGATCCATGAGGAGACATGGGTGTGGGAGAAAGATATGGTCGAGAAATGGCTCGATCTCTTTCGACAAAGGGTGGTTTCACTACATTCTGAGGATGGAAAGTCCAATGGGGGGAGAATGTGGTACCTTTGATTTGAGGTATGTGACCCTTTTTTTGGTTGGTTTGTGCTTTTTGAAGTGGTTGGCTGAGGTTGGGGCAATTCTGGGAAAATGTTTAAAGTGGTGGAGGTTGGACCGGGGTGCACGGTTGGCGCACGGTCTGAAAAAACCGTTCGTCCAACCCAGGAAACTGTGCACCCTTGACAGCGGGCTCTGCATGGGTGGCACATAGTTTTTTAGACTATGCGGGAAAGTCATGCAAAGTCCCTAAGAGATAAGTGGAAACTGCATGGTTGGTGTGTAACACCCGAGACTTTTATGTTATATAAATTATCAAAGGAATCTTTTTCTACGCAACACTTGCTTGACTTGCTTTACACGCAATCGCGACCTTCCTCGATAGCTTGCGTCGTACGCAATACCGAGTTTCACTAAACAACAATATGCTATTAAAACTAGCCGTTATGAATAGTAATAACCACTTTTTGAAATTTTATAAATTTTATTTTTCAAAATGGACTTCATTTTTGGACTCAGAATATCGAAATTAGCCTAGGGTGAAATTTTGGTATTTTTCTGAAAACTTTCAATTTTTGATGAATAGTGAAACCACTAAGTGGTAGGTTAAAAACTGAATTTTGCATAAAACTTAATTTTACCGCTTCTGTGAATGGAATTTTGAAAATCCGAGAGACACGGTTAATATCAAGGACTAAAATGTGGTTCAATGAGATGAAAATAATTTTTTGGTGAATAGTAACTTTTTACCTTTTTACCGCGGTTAATAGTAAATAGGGTAACTAAGGGTAAATATGATATCAATATTACCCTAACACATGTCCTAATTCTATTGGACAAGTGTAATTCGACCAAAAACAAACTTAGGAATAAAATATGACCATTTAGGCCCACTTGGATTAGATTAGGACATTTATTATTAATTTATTTAAAGAACGGTTAAAATAGTTAAAATCAAAGTTTAATAAGTAAATAATTTTTAATATGGGGTTATACATAAGATAAATTCTATTGTAAATATTCATTAGAAAGCTAAAAATATTTCCTACATGATGGTATTTTATTTGTAATTTTTAGACATCAAATAATCTAATTTATTTATGACACAAAGATGATGCAGTAATTATCTTATTAATGAAATATTGACAAAATTGATAATATAAATACCAAAATGAATGTAATTTAAGACTTTTTATGAATTCCACTAAGTTTCTAGGTTACTATGATATATTATTGTTGATTTAAGCAACTTGGTTCGAACATATAATTCTGTTATGACTTTCACAAAAATCATATATCAAATAGTGTCAAAATTGACACAAAATAGTTTTTATATAAAATATTATATTATTAATTGTTATTTTATTCCTAAAAATCTAAGGTTCGGCCAAATGACTTAGATAAGGATATATATATTAATAATAAACAATTTGGGGTTCGTTTGGCATGTTATAGTAAGTGTATTAACCATATAGTGAAAGAAAACAAAAAGACACGGTAAAAGTTAAATTAATTAACTTAGAGTTAAATCTAATTGATAAGGTTAAAATAATACCCTAAACTTGTCTAAATCCTATTGGTTGATAGGATTTCGACCCATACCCACTTTAGCTTCTAAATAAGACCCTTTGGAACCATTATAAACCGATTTTGACTTTAATATAAAATAATATTTTGAGATATTCCTAAGGTGCCCCTCTCCTCCCCTATAAAAGGACACCTCCTCCCCCTCCTCCTCACACCAATTTGAGCACTCAAGCTCGGCCAACCCCTGCCAAAATCTCTTCTCCACTTCCCTAGAAACATCCTAGTGGTTCTGGTCTTCCTCAAAGACCAATTCTAGTGCCCTAAGAGGAGGTCTCAAAGAGGCGCTTCAAAGAAGAGGTAATTACCGTTACCAATTATTTCATCTTTATTTCTTCTTCCACTTCTTCTTCTTAGGTTGTTTCATTATGAAGTAATAACATCAGTATCACTCATATACTGATATGTTATTATAAGTATGAAACAACCCTATTTCACCATCTATCCATCCTACGGAAAAAGAAATCACCGCGCGTGCGTACGTACGGAATACCGTCTCCACGCCGTGGTGTAATCTATTTTCCACCACCACCTTACATGGATGGGTATAATGGTGTAAAGAATAACTATACATAGTTATTACAACATCATATTGATTTTGATATATTGTATAATCCACTCCAATTCAATTCAATATTTATAGAAATGATATCATCGCTCGTGCGTACGTACGGACTACCGTCTCCACGACACGATGAGATTCATTCTCCATGTTAACCATTTAAGAATGATTATAATGTATATATAAGAAATAATAATGAAATATATGAAATTATAAAGCTACTGGATTTATGTATATATATACATATGTATGTCATCTACTTACTTCCATTTCAAGACAATAAGGAAAGAAAAACAGCGTTCATGCGTACGTACGGACTACCGTCTCCATGAACGGTGTTTTTCATTTTATTTATCTATCTATTATATATATATATATACTGAATATATATGATATATAAATCATATTTTATATTCTGGAAGTAAGTAAATCATGATATAAGTAATAATGATGTCAAGAACAACAAGTCAAAACACCTACGATAAATGAAACGATTTTACCCAAAACGCTTCTTTAACATGGAATTTACAAAAGAACGGGTAATATAATGTCATAAGTGAACCATATATGATATCATAACAATGAATATGATTTTTTAATAAGTCAATGACATTATTTAAATCATTATACAGGAGGTTCGGACACATACGAAGCAAATTGGACCTAAGGTAAGGGAAATATCACAATCTCATTTTTATCCGAGATTGTTTATTCGTAAGTATTTACTGGGGTGTATTTTATCATCCACATCCATGTTTCATCAATATGTAATATTATTTTCATCCACCTACAATTGTTTAAATCCATTTTTACCCTTCGGTGAGTTTTTAGTAAAAGAAATAAAAGGAATCTTTTGTCATTTTTTTTCGTACGAGGTACTTTTTGACTTTTCCGACAAAAGTACGAAGAATGTTTTTTTTAACTTATACAGCATGAATGGATTTTTAAAACATTATTTCCAAGAAGCTTCCTTTACAAGTTTTTTCAAGTTTATTTTTAATCAACTTCTTTTAGTTTATAATTGTATGACATGTTAAGAAAAGAAAAGTGTTTTTGAAGAAGAAAGGATATTTTCCTCAAGAATGAAGTTCAAGTATTTTATCAAAATTATTTTCCATCTAAGATAATAAAAGGGTTCTGTTTTTATCCCTATTATTACATGGATTTGATTATGTTTTGATGGAAACATTTTTATGAATTCCTTTATCTTATATGAATTGTTTTATGATGTCATGTTGTTTAAGAATCCCATTTTTATTACATGGGTTATGCTATGATGTATGTTTTATTATTATGTGGCACACATAAGAAAGGAATCATTATAAGATGGGTGGGACCTATATCTCCCTCCAATGCATTGGGTAAAGATTTTATATCTCATGAGATAGACATGGCTGAAATGGTAGGTTATACCGGTTCAGTGAAACAGGACTGAAACGAGGGTTACTCGATTCAGAAAGGGACTTTGTCCACTAAGATAGTCTTGGCATTGAGTCTTGACTAACAAGAAATGATTATCTATGATTATGTGTGTATGCCACAAAGTTTCATGTTTTAAGTTATGATTATTTGGATTACATTTCACTTCTATGATTTATCCCATGTTATGATATTATGAGCTTTTTTGCAGGTTAAGATTTCCAAAAGCTATGTTCTTATATATATGATGTGATTGATATTTCTTTTGTTTACCCTTACTGAGCATTTGAGATCACCCTTTTATGTTTTCTTTTCCCCAGGATATAAAGAAAGGTTTTAGGTAAAAAAAAAAGGGATGACCTTTATGGGAGATATTGAAGAACTTTCACCACGATTAGAAGATTACGTTCCGAGTTTCCAAAGACACTAAACTATTACGATCCTTTAGTGTGTGTTTTTGTTGTGTACTAAGTATTCCGCAAAAGTAATGTAATGTCAATGTACGATAAGCTTCGGGTCTCTACAATTGGTATCAGAGGAAAGGTATAGTCAACCTTTGGAAACTAAGGATGTGAAAGCCTTAGTAAGAACCCTAAGGATAAGTCTAAGCATAGAACACAATCTTAGTGTTTTAGAAATGGCCTTGAATAACCTAGGATAAGACCTTAAGCATGAAAATTTTATTCTTGAATTATGTGGTTTCCTATTATAATTAGTGTTGCTCACACTATTCTTCTTGGTTTTAGTCAATGGCTGGAACCCGAAGGAACCGTGTTAATGCGGAATGCGATGGGCAATGCAATGATTGTCCCCCTGAGCAACCAAACGATATGGGAGCTGGAATGAAAAATCTTGTAGCCATGCTCACACAACTTTCTCAAGCTATGAATCATGCAGGATTTCCAAACGAACAAAGGAGGGAGCAACATTCTGTTGAATCCTTCATGAGGCAGCGTCCACCTTCTTTCAGCGGGTCTACTGATCCATTAGTTTCTGAACAATGGATTAGTACTACTGAAAAGATATTTTCAGTTCTTCAATGTTCTGAGCATGATAAAGTCATCCTAGCAGTGTATCGTTTGGAAGGAGATGCTGATCAATGGTGGAATCTTGTTAAGAATACAAGGCAAAGGGATGAAATTGAGTATATGGAATGGGACGAGTTCAAGAACTTATTTTTCAATAAGTACTTCCCTCGTATTCTCCGAACAAAGATGGAGAAAGAGTTCCTTGAACTGAAGAAAAGGGATGATGAATCTGTTGGTACCTATGAAGCAAATTTTACAAGACTTGCAAGGTACGCTTCTGGTATTATTATCCAACCTGAGAGTAAGATCGATCGATTCTTTAGTGGCTTAAAACCAAGTCTTCGAAGGGCATTAGCCATAAGGGACTTCAATAGCTACGAGGAAATCGTTCGATGTGCTCTCAAAGTCGAGATGGAGATTGGAGTAACCCATCAGTCACATGGGTTTGATAAGAAGAGGAAGACGGAATTCAAAGAAAAATCTAAAGAGCACACGGAAAAGAAGATGAACTTTCCCTTATGCTCAAAGTGTGGAAAGAAACATGGAGGGAGTTGTCTTAAAGGGACAAGTAAATGTTTTAAATGTGGAAAGGAAGGTCATCGGGCATTTGAATGCCGTGATAATGGGAAGAAGATGTCTAATGATGCAAACAAAAGAAGGGATACACAGAATGAACCTGCTACACTTCAATGTTTCAAGTGCAAGGAGATGGGGCATTATGCCAATCAATGCCCAAATCCAAGGGTTGATGATGATGGTCGACGTCAACAAACTCTTAAGGCTAAAGACAAAGGAAAGTCACATGAAATTTCTATCAGCGAGGTGGAGTACGATAACGATGTGGTGAAAGGTACACTTACCATCCACTCTAAAGTAGAAAATGTTTTATTTTATTCTGGATCCACCCACTCTTTTATTTCTGAAGACTTTTCTAAGGGTATCACCGTATTACCTCAACAATTAGATGTTGAGTTAGCTGTGACAACACCTAATGCCACATCAATCGCATCAAAAGTTTATAATTCTTCTCCGATCGAAGTTTGTGGGAAAGTGCTTCCTGCAAATCCTGTGATCCTTCCTTTAGTGGAATTTGATGTGATTCTTGGCATGGATTGGCTTTCTCTACATGGAGCTCATATCGATTGCCAAAGAAGGGAAGTCACATTTCATATTCCAGATCAATCTACGATCGTCTATCGATGCAAGGATGAATATAACCTTCCAGTGGAAATTTCTTCCATCTTATGGGTCTTGATTCCACTAAATGAAGGTTATATATCTCAAATGGTTGGTGAGAAACTCACGATTAAGAATATGCCCATTGTACGGGAGTTTGATGATGTCTTTCTGGAGGAATTGCCGGGTCTTCCACCAAATCGTGAAGTTGAGTTTTCAATAGAACTCGTACCGGGTGCTTTGCCTATTTGAAAGACACCTTATAGAATGGCCCCAATTGAGTTGCAGGAATTGAAGAAGCAACTCCAAGAGAATCTTGATAAGGGATTCATACGCCCTAGTGCGTCACCTTGGGGAGCACCTGTTCTATTTGTTAAGAAGAAAGATGGATCAATGAGACTCTGCATTGATTATCGAGAACTTAACAAGATCACTATCAAGAACAAATATCCTCTCCCACGCATTGATGACTTATTTGACCAACTACGCGGAGCTCAATACTTTTCCAAGATTGATCTTCTTTCAGGGTATCATCAATTAAGGGTCAAAAGGGAGGATATACCAAAGACGGCTTTCCGTACAAGGTATGGACACTATGAATTTATAGTGATGCCATTTGGTCTTACTAATGCCCCTGCTATCTTCATGGATCTAATGAATAGAGTCTTTAGAGACTATCTTGATCAATTTGTGGTAGTCTTTATAGATGATATTCTTGTCTATTCAAAGAGAAAGGAAGAGCATGAAGATCACTTGAGAATTATATTGAAGACCCTGAGAAAGGAGAAGCTTTATGCCAAATTTACCAAGTGTGAATTTTGGCTTCAAAAAGTTGCATTTTTGGGTCATATAATCTCAAAAGAGGGGATATCTGTGGATCCAGCAAAAACAGAGGTTATCGAAAGATGGTCAAGACCAACAAAAGTAACTGAGATCTGAAGTTTTCTTTGTTTGGCTGGTTATTATCGACGTTTTGTAAAAGATTTTTCACGATTATCTAATCCACTCACCAAGTTGACTCGGAAAGGAGTTAAGTTTGTCTGGACAGAGGAATGTGAAGAGAATTTCAAGGAGTTGAAAAGAAGGTTATCCAGTGCACCTGTGCTCACACTGCCTTATAGTGGAGAAAGGTTTGTAATCTACAATGATGCATCCAAGAAGGGATTGGGGTGTGTTCTTATGCAAAATGATATGGTGATAGCTTATGCCTCACGACAGTTGAAAATCCATGAGCAAAATTACCCAACACATGATTTGTAGTTGGCTGCGGTAATCTTTGCATTAAAGATTTGGAGGCATTACCTTTATGGTGAAAGGTGTGATATTTATACTGATCATAAAAGTTTAAAGTATATTTTCACACAAAAGGAGTTGAATATGCGTCAAAGAAGATGGTTGGAGCTGATTAAGGATTATGACTGCTCAATCCATTACCACCCTGGGAAAGCAAACAAGGTGGCAGATGCATTAAGTCGACAAGACCATGCTAGTTTATCCATGATGAGGATCACAAAAGATCCAATATTTATGGATTTACAAAGGATGGATCTTGGAATTATAATGGAAGGGGAAAAATATTATCTTTCTCAAATGAATGTTCAACCATCTATACATGTGAAGATTAAAGAAGCACAGAAAGAAGATGTCGAGTTACAAAAGAGGGTGAGAAATTTTCCTGAATTCAACCTTGATTGTGATGGGATAATAATGTTCCGGAATCGGGTTTGCGTTCCTCCCATCCCCGAATTAAAGAATGAGCTGCTGGATGAGGCTCATAGTTCATCATTTTCTATTCATCCTGGAAGCACGAAGAAGTATAGGGACCTGAAAGAGTACTTCTGGTGGGATGGCATGAAAAGAGATGTTGCTGAATATGTCTCTCGATGCTTGGTTTGTCAACAAGTTAAAGCTGAGAGACAGAAGTCTAAGGGGATGTTACAACCATTACCCATACCCGAATGGAAATGGGAAAACATCACTATGGACTTTGTCACAGGACTTTCTAAAACATCCAAAGGCAATAATGCTATCTGGGTCATAGTTGATCGTCTTACAAAGTCTGCACACTTCATTGCTATTAGAGAGGATTTCTCTCTAGATCAGCTTGCCAGGATATATGTAAAGGAAGTGGTAAGATTGCATGGAGTACTACTTTCTATTATATCTGATCGAGATCCGAGATTTACCTCGAAGTTCTGGCGAAGTCTTCAGCATACTCTGGATACAGAGTTGAGTTTCAGCACTGCTTATCATCCCCAGACAGACGGTCAGTCTGAGAGAACAATTCAGACCCTAGAAGATATGTTGAGAGCTTGCTCTATGGATTTCAAAGGAGGTTGGGATCAACACCTACCTTTGGTAGAATTTTCTTATAATAATAGCTTTCACTCCAGTATTCAGATGGCTCCTTATGAAGCTCTCTATGGAAAGAAATGCAGGACTCCAACTTGCTGGGATGAAGTTGGGGAAAGAAAGCTATTAGGACCTGATCTCATTGATGAAATGGCAGAAAAGGTTAGATCTATTCAACAACACATAAGAGCAGCTCAGAGTCGACAGAAAAGTTATGCCGACAACCGAAGAAGAGACCTAGAGTTTGAAGTGGGCCATAAAGTGTTCTTACGAATATCTCCCTGGAAGAGGGTTATGAGATTTGGAAAGAAGGGGAAGTTGAGCCCTAGATATATCGGTCCTTTTGAAATACTGGATCGTGTTGGGAAGGTAGCTTACCGATTGGCGCTTCCACCGAATCTCTCTCAAGTTCACGATGTGTTCCACGTATCTCTCCTGAGAAAGTACATACCAGATCCTTCACATGTACTCAGCTCAGAAGTTGTACCGCTGGAGCAAGATCTTTCTTATGAAGAACAGCCGATAGAGATACTGGATCGTAGCAAAAAAGTCCTACGAAACAAGACCACTCGCTTGGTGAAAGTTTAATGGAGGAACCACCAACTTGAAGAAGCTACATGGGAGCTTGAGGATATGATGAGGGAGAAGTATCCTCATCTGTTTGTTACAAAGTGACGAATTTCGAGGGCGAAATTCTTTTTAAGGGGGGTAGAATGTAACACCCGAGACTTTTATGTTATATAAATTATCAAAGGAATCTTTTTCTACGCAACACTTGCTTGACTTGCTTTACACGCAATCGCGACCTTCCTCGATAGCTTGCGTCGTACGCAATACCGAGTTTCACTAAACAACAATATGCTATTAAAACTAGCCGTTATGAATAGTAATAACCACTTTTTGAAATTTTATAAATTTTATTTTTCAAAATGGACTTCATTTTTGGACTCAGAATATCGAAATTAGCCTAGGGTGAAATTTTGGTATTTTTCTGAAAACTTTCAATTTTTGATGAATAGTGAAACCACTAAGTGGTAGGTTAAAAACTGAATTTTGCATAAAACTTAATTTTACCGCTTCTGTGAATGGAATTTCAAAAATCCAAGAGACACGGTTAATATCAAGGACTAAAATATGGTTCAATGAGATGAAAATAATTTTTTGGTGAATAGTAACTTTTTACCTTTTTACCGCGGTTAATAGTAAATAGGGTAACTAAGGGTAAATATGATATCAATATTACCCTAACACATGTCCTAATTCTATTGGACAAGTGTAATTCGACCAAAAACAAACTTAAGAATAAAATATGACCATTTAGGCCCACTTGGATTAGATTAGGACATTTATTATTAATTTATTTGAAGAAGGGTTAAAATAGTTAAAATCAAAGTTTAATAAGTAAATAATTTTTAATATGGGGTTATACATAAGATAAATTCGATTGTAAATATTCATTAGAAAGCTAAAAATATTTCCTACATGATGGTATTTTATTTGTAATTTTTAGACATCAAATAATTTAATTTATTTATGACACAAAGATGATGCAGTAATTATCTTATTAATGAAATATTGACAAAATTGATAATATAAATACCAAAATGAATGTAATTTAAGACTTTTTATGAATTCCACTAATTTTCTAGGTTACTATGATATATTATTGTTGATTTAAGAAACTTGTTTCGAACATATAATTCTGTTATGACTTTCACAAAAATCATATATCAAATAGTGTCAAAATTGACACAAAATAGTTTTTAAATAAAATATTATAGTATTAATTGTTATTTTATTCCTACAAATCTAAGGTTCGGCCAAATGACTTAGATAAGGATATATATATTAATAATAAACAATTTGGGGTTCGTTTGGCATGTTATAGTAAGTGTATTAACCATATAGTGAAAGAAAACAAAAAGACACGGTAAAAGTAAAATTAATTAACTTAGAGTTAAATCTAATTGATAAGGTTAAAATAATACCCTAAACTTGTCTAAATCCTATTGGTTGATAGGATTTCGACCCATCCCCACTTTAGCTTCGAAATAAGACCCTTTGGAACCATTATAAACCGATTTTGACTTTAATATAAAATAATATTTTGAGATATTCCTAAGGTGCCCCTCTCCTCCCCTATAAAAGGACACCTCCCCCCCCTCCTCCTCACACCAATTTGAGCACTCAAGCTCGTCCAACACCTGCCAAAATCTCTTCTCTACTTCCCTAGAAACATCCTAGTGGTTCTGGTCTTCCTCAAAGACCAATTCTAGTGCCCTAGGAGGAGGTCTCAAAGAGGCGCTTCAAAGAAGAGGTAATTACCGTTACCAATTCTTTCATCTTTATTTCTTCTTCCACTTCTTCTTCTTAGGTTGTTTCATTATGAAGTAATAACATCAGTATCACTAATATACTGATATGTTATTATAAGTATGAAACAACCCTATTTCACCATCTATCCATCCTACGGAAAAAGAAATCACCGCGCGTGCGTACGTACGGAATACCGTCTCCACGCCGTGGTGTAATCTATTTTCCACCACCACCTTTCATGGATGGGTATAATGGTGTAAAGAATAACTATACATAGTTATTACAACATCTTATTGATTCTGATATATTGTATAATCCACTCCAATTCAATTCAATATTTATAGAAATGATATCATCGCTCGTGCGTACGTACGGACTACCGTCTCCACGACGCGATGAGATTCATTCTCCATGTTAACCATTTAAGAATGATTATAATGTATATATAAGAAATAATAATGAAATATATGACATTATAAAGCTACTGGATTTATGTATATATATACATATGTATGTCATCTACTTACTTCCATTTCAAGACAATAAGGAAAGAAAAACAGCGTTCATGCGTACGTACAGACTACCGTCTCCATGAACGGTGTTTTTCATTTTATTTATCTATCTATTATATATATATATATACTGAATATATATGATATATAAATCATATTTTATATTCTGGAAGTAAGTAAATCATGATATAAGTAATAATGATGTCATGAACAACAAGTCAAAACACCTACGATAAATGAAACGATTTTACCCAAAACGTTTCTTTAACATGGAATTTACAAAAGAACGGGTAATATAATGTCATAAGTGAACCATATATGATATCATAACAATGAATATGATTCTGTAATAAGTCAATGACATTATTTAAATCATTATACAGGAGGTTCGGACACATACGAAGCAAATTGGACCTAAGGTAAGGGAAATATCACAATCTCATTTTTATCCGAGATTGTTTATTCGTAAGTATTTACTGGGGTGTATTTTATCATCCACATCCATGTTTCATCAATATGTAATATTATTTTCATCCACCTACAATTGTTTAAATCCATTTTTACCCTTCGGTGAGTTTTTAGTAAAAGAAATAAAAGGAATCTTTTGTCGTTTTTTTTCGTACGAGGTACTTTTTGACTTTTCCGACAAAAGTACGAAGAATGTTTTTTTTAACTTATACAGCATGAATGGATTTTTAAAACATTATTTCCAAGAAGCTTACTTTACAAGTTTTTTCAAGTTTATTTTTAATCAACTTCTTTTAGTTTATAATTGTATGACATGTTAAGAAAAGAAAAGTGTTTTTGAAGAAGAAAGGATATTTTCCTCAAGAATGAAGTTCAAGTATTTTATCAAAATTATTTTCCATCTAAGATAATAAAAGGGTTCTGTTTTTATCCCTATTATTACATGGATTTGATTATGTTTTGATGGAAACATTTTTATGAATTCCTTTATCTTATATGAATTGTTTTATGATGTCATGTTGTTTAAGAATCCCATTTTTATTACATGGGTTATGCTATGATGTATGTTTTATGATTATGTGGCACACATAAGAAAGGATTCATTATAAGATGGGTGGGACCTATATCTCCCTCCAATGCATTGGGTAAAGATTTTATATCTCATGAGATAGACATGGCTGAAATGGTAGGTTATACCGGTTCAGTGAAACAGGACTGAAACGAGGGTTACTCGATTCAGAAAGGGACTTTGTCCACTAAGATAGTCTTGGCATTGAGTCTTGACTAACAAGAAATGATTATCTATGATTATGTGTGTATGCCACAAAGTTTCATGTTTTAAGTTATGATTATTGGGATTACATTTCACTTCTATGATTTATCCCATGTTATGATATTATGAGCTTTTTTGCAGGTTAAGATTTCCAAAAGCTATGTTCTTATATATATGATGTGATTGATATTTCTTTTGTTTACCCTTACTGAGCATTTGAGATCACCCTTTTATGTTTTCTTTTCCCCAGGATATAAAGAAAGGTTTTAGGTAAAAAAAAGGGATGACCTTTATGGGAGATATTGAAGACCTTTCACCACGATTAGAAGATTACGTTCCGAGTTTCCAAAGACACTAAACTATTACGATCCTTTAGTGTGTGTTTTTGTTATGTACTAAGTATTCCGCAAAAGTAATGTAATGTCAATGTACGATAAGCTTCGGGTCTCTACATGGTGCCTTATTTTCAAAACCGTGCGGGGTAACAAAGTGGCCACATAATGATTGAGTTTTTAAGTCTCGAGCCACTCAAGATTTGCCATTTTTTGATCATTCTTCATCCCACTCATGGATCACATGGGATTTCAAGTTTACAAAGGTTGGAGGATCCCCTTAGCAAATTTTGGAAGAAAATAAAATGAGTTTCAATGTGGTTTGACAGTGGTTTCTCCCAGGTAAGTCTCTCCTCTTGGATTCCATGTTTTTTTCTCTAGATCTACATCTCTATCTCTCATTTTTTCTATATCCATACCTGTTGTGTGTAGATATTGGGTTTTTGTTTCCTTGGGTGTTGATTTTAAGACTTGTGGTTATTAGGGAAGGGGATATAGAGAAATTTTAGTGGTGCATTCGCTGGATTTGAGGAGGTGTGGTAGCTTGTGGGTCAATTTCGTCAGAACCATAAAGGTAGGTGCCTTCCCTCTCGACTCCAATTTTCTAGAACATGATGCTTTGTTAAAATTAATTTGTATTTCTGAAAATTAATTGTGTTTTTGATGTGTGAAATTTATTGGAAATACCATTGGTGGGGTTTTGGGGATTTCTGGGAAGAAAGGGGTTTTGGGTAAAATGTTCTTATTGTGATTTTACAATCGAGATTTCAAAATGTGTTGTTTTGTTGAATTAATTAAGATGCCTTTTAAAATAGTTTTTAAATAAAGGGTTTGTTTTATTGAAATGGGAATTCATGTGGAAAATTTGTGTAAGGGATTTATCAAAAAAAAATTGATTTATTGAAGTGGTTCAGCCAATAATTGAAATGGTTAATTGCATATTTTGTTCACCTTGGTGGGTTATATGCTTGGTTATGGATTGTTTTAATGTAGTGTGGAACTAGGCATGAAGTACCACTATATTAATGGGTTGGGTAGTGGATAGAAGGGCCACCATCAATGGTAAGTGGATGGGAAGTGCCAATAAATTTGTGATTGAAGAAATAGTTTGGTTTGAAGTGCCATAGAGATTGTTATACCTATATTGTGTTGTGAAACCATGTGTTGTGAATTTCTTTGTTGGATGGAAATTTTTGTTCTAATTTGAAATGATAAAATGTCTTTTGGCATGTTTTTTTGGCTTTGCCTAGGTTTTCTTGGCTTGGTAAGGTTATGTTTGGCTTATAGTAATGGTTTAACTTGTGATTAATTTTTATAAACTTTTTTATATAATTGTGGTAATTGTTTTATTCTAGTTGCATGTGTAGGGAAGTCATTTGGGGAAAACCTACTATGTATTAGTAATCACCCACTACTTTGGCACATTGGTGATTTTGCAGATGTCGTATTTCAAGACACAGGTAAAGGTAAGGAATCTCATTTTTTGTGGCTTCCGGTGTTGCTTGGGAGATGTGGTGGTGCTTGGAGCAAGGAGTTTCAGGTGGAGTCATAAAGTGTGTGTTGGTTTATTTTATGTCTATTGTATAGTCTTCTGCATAGTACTAAGATATTGTGTAGGATTGTATTGGTTTTGGGTTGTATTTTGGATCAACATGGTTGTCTTTTGCTAATACATTCTTAACAGTTTTATTGACATGCATCATATAATGGCTATTACTGGGTTGTTTGGATGATTTCTTCTTAAGGGAATATTGTTCCCCAATTTGTTCTCAAAGCCCTCGACATTTATTACCAGCCTTTGGCACCTTGGTAACATCTCTTAAGGACAAGTAACCCTCACCGACTCCTCGTGCTACTATGGTAGGGGTGGGGTGTTACATTATACTTCATCATTTATATGGCATTATTATTGTTTGTGTGATGAATTTTATTTATATAATTATTAATTATGTTTATTTATATTTTATATTCATATCACATCCACTCTATTAAGTCTTAATTAATTTATATGATATTATTATAGGGGTTTTATTTTTGAATCATCTTTTAAAATTCTATTATACATAATTGAAATGAAATGTATTTCTACAATTAATATTTTTTTATGAATATGTTCTAGTTCTCAGGAGATATTTATAAGGCAGCGTGGGACCTATATTTACCTCCAATGCATTTGATATGTCTATATTGGAGGTCAGTTTTATGGTTACTCTATGTGTAACTGTGATGGTTTCATAATAAGTTAGTCATGAGGATTACAATGTAATCTAGTTCTGAGTGTTACAAATGAAAAGGTTACCAAGATGGATACAAGATTATGTAAGTAATTCCCCAAGATTCCATTGTGGTTCTATTTTTGTTCTTTATGTTTTTTTTTGAATTCTCATGGAAATCTAATGTTTCACAATTTAAGTATATATGAGTGACAAGAATGTATTTCAAAAATGATTTCAGATGTTTACATGTATTCATGGTCAAATGTTTTCTTTTCTTCCATTTATATTCCTTAATGAACGTTTTGTGCATATACCATGTTTTTAGTTATTTTTAGAGTTTATAAGGATGTGTAATGAAATTATGGAAACCCCATTAAATGTTATAAAGATTGGTAAAAGTAATCATGTTTTATTTGAAATGTATTATATTTTAGAAGAAATGGATACTTTTTTGTTCTATCTACTGTATATAAATATGGAGTGTAATGTAAGTATTATATCCCAATTATATAAACCACTAATCTTGAAAAGATCCTCAATAAGAAAGGAAATGAGTTCTTGACTAAAATTCCATATTATGAAATGTAATAAGGTTGGGTCCTTATAATAACTAGTATATTTTCATCCATCTATATAATATAAGTAGAAGATATAAAGAGTGTAAAAACTAAGGTGAATTTTATTACATCACATCCCTATATCTATTATGCTTAAGGAATTATCCTCTACCCATTTCATATTATTGACGTTGGCCAAATTTATTATATACACCTTTCTTCTAGTCATTATGTGGTCATTATTGGCATGTGTTTTATTATTATTTGGGATAGATATATGAATCATTAATATATAAATTCTTACCAAATTAGTGGGTTATATGTTTAAGGACATCATAACCTCACTCTATCCCTTGTCAAAATATTATTGTAACATAAACCCCTATAAAAATCTATCACTGTTTATATAAATCTACCATAGGCTATATTATATATTGATATATATTAATATATAAAACAAAATCATCATTCATAATCATGAAATCCAATTTTTTTTGAATGAATTTCAATATAATAGTCCTTGGATGTCAAAAAATCCTCAATTGTTTACCACACTCTCTTATCCATACATAATAGTGGAAATAATTATATATTTAAAAAATGATACTTTTACAATTTCCATCTACACATTCAAAATAATTTTTAGTATAAAATTACATTATTAGACTATCATATACATCATTTATATTAAGTATATATACTCTAACAATATTCCAGTATCATTTTGATAACCTAATTGAAAATTTGTATAAATATTTTTTTGGTACAATTCAGTCAAAAGAAGTCTAAATTTAAGTTATACATTTTTATAAAAAAACTTCTCTATGTGTTTCTCATGATTAGTTCATTATTTATATAAAATTAGTATCCTATCATATCGATCTTGAAAAGAAAAATAATATACATGAATTTAATATAATGAATCAATAAAGAAAGATAATATGAAAGAGGTAATTTTAAACACTTCACTTTTAAGGAAAATAAAATACACGTACATTATCCGTGTTGATATGTAATTATTTTATTTATTATAATCCCTTCAAAGGCTACCTCCAATATAAATAATCATTCTTATACCATAGAATCCATACCCTTAATCATAAAAACTGAATAAGGGTAATCTTGGTATGATATAAAATAATTAAAATATTATTTAGTCACTAATAATGTATTATTTTGATGTAAAAAAATTAGATAATAAGATTATAAAGTTACAAAAATTTCACATTAAAAGAACCACTGTTTTCTAGACATATGAAAAATTTCTATTTCTCGATCCATCATTCCATTAAATAGAAATTTATTATTTTACCTTGTTAATGTGAGAATAAATATTTCCTCTTCAAAAATTCTATGAAGATCAAATTTAGCCTCTAAATGACATAAACTAATTAAAATGAGTGATAATAGAATCAAAATAATTTATAAAATAACAAAATATTGGGCATAGGAGAAGTAATTCTCAAGTAGAAACCTATAATATTAATATTAAATTATATTTTATTAAATTTATTATGAAACTGTTACAATTATTTTTTATTAACTTGTCCTATTAACTAAATTGAAAATGGAATATTATTTTTTTAATTATTTATAACTGTAAATAGAAGTTATAACTTGTAAAATATATATTCTGATAATTCCTAATACTACATTATAATTTCATAGCTAATCTAAAACTGGAGGTTGTCCAATTAATATGATTAATCTTTTTGGGTCCAAATGTTTTTAACCCTCACCAACATCCCATTGGCTCTTTTAAAAGCCAATAATGACTATTTAGGGTATATTTTGGAAATTTTAATAATCTTACCACAATATTTATCAATTAATGGTTGAGTTAGTTTGTCTAATTATACCAATAAATTATGAATACGAGATTAATTTTCACTTAAAAATTCATAATTACTTATAAGTTTATTGAAAGTATATATTAATATTAGTATACAATATATTAATATGATATAAATATCTCCATCTATTATTAATTGTGTACCCTCTAATTAAATTTGATTATATTCGTAGTTCTTGGAACATAATGGTTCCCATTAGTTAAGAAACTCCATGAATTTTGAATTACATGTTAATAAGATTATTCTATCCCATATTATAGTAGTTTTAGGAAAGATTATACCCCCTTGTATTAAAAAATATTATGAACCAATATAGTTTCCATCCTCAAAAGTAAATGTATTCATGTGAAAATTCAATTGATAACTCTTATTATATATAATAATTGCATAATAAGAGCCATGTTTTCATCGATTTTATAAATTTCTCTTCAAACTTTTCATCTACTTATCCATTTTCACAATATATCATCTAATATAACATGTCTATTATAAAAGGGATATTTTTTATTTAAAACACTCAACAATGTATTCATAGATACTATTTTTAAAAAACCCTCATCATTAGTTTTATATCTATTACATCATCATATTTTAGTGTCTACAATAGTTTTCTAAATTATTTTTAGGATATCATAGAAAATTTAAATATATAGTTAATGTTGAAACTAGATGTTACAAAATTTGATTTAAAATATGTTCAAACAATATAATTACTTGTAAAAATGATTATTTTTCTTTTAAAAGTGGTCATTGTTTTCATATATTGATCCATCGTCCTTTATGATGAATAAAATTTGAAAATGAAAAAAAGTTATACATAATCACATTTATCAATGTGATTCCCCTCATGTAACAATGATTCACATTAATAAATAATGTAAATCATCATGATCATATCTCATCCTCCATAAATCCTTACAAAGATAAGGTTTTCATAATAGTATAAAATTATATCACAAAAACTAATTTATCTTATAATTTTAATATGGTAAAATGGAGATTCATAAAATTAATATGTTTTAATTTACAATATATTTTCTTATTATATAGAAAAATATATAATTTATTAAAAAATAATAACTATAAAAAAAATTATCTTAAAATTGGTCAATATCGAACTACACTTTTCATATTTTTGGAATTTTTGAATGATAATATTTTGTTATTTATCTTAGAATTTGATATAATCCACTTATGGTGTTACTCCTTTTCGTTCCATTATCCCACGAAATTTTTCTTATCAAATTTATCATCTATATATTTGAGGGAAATAGATTATTATAATATTTTTGTATAATTAATATATTTAATTAAATATATATGGAATCTATATAGAAAAAAATATAAATAAATAATATAAAAACATGAAAATATATTAATTTTTTTAAAATAAAATGTTGTAAAATGGAGAAAATAAAAAAGTCCACAAGAATAGATGATTCCATAGTGAATCCATGTCAAATAATTTTTTTCCGAAGTAATAATTGAATATAAAATATTATTATATTATAGGAGGGTTGATTTTTTACTTTTATAATTATTTAAACACAACAGTGATGGGTGATTCATTTACATATTCAACACAATAAGCATAAAATAGTTATGATGAAAAACAATGTGGTAGAATTTTTTTCATTATAGATCACATCAAAGAGATCCTATATTTACTATTTATTATAGTTGAGTGAACCCGAATTTTTATATATTCCCAAACCTAATAACAATATTACATTTTTTTTAAATCATAAAGGAACATACCTAGACTACTTCTTTCATTTATAGAATAACAACGTCTTCCATTTAATAATAAAGGAATGAATAATAATGATACAATATTGGTATAATGGTGACCTAAATTTATAAATGAATCATATAAGTATTTATTAATTTTAATTTAGATATGAATATCCAACTACATTTGTTTAAAAATATATCAATATATAATATAAATCAATTAAAATAGGTTTACTTAAAATGAAATAATAAATCAATGAACACAATGAAATATTTTTTTAGTCTTTAATCAGAAAATATGTTATTATAAAGTTATTTATATAAACCTTTGTATTAATAAGAAATATTCAAGTATGAATGTGTCAACATTTAAAAATTCTGTTTTATTCCATCCAAATAATTTTACTATATCTCATCTATATTGATTTCATAAATCCATTATTCAATCAACACATCATATATCACATTCCTAAAAATACAATAATATGTATATATTCAGTTATTTTATCCATAATAACTTCTCACCTATGATATCAATTGATTTTTCTTTCAAATATAAATTTTAATATTTATTTTACATTAAATAAATTGTAAATCGTTAGTTTCATGTATATCATAGGGGGAAAATAAATGCCATAAACTGCACAGATTTTTCATTATATCATTATTATATTTTTTTAATATATTACATGATTCAGTTAATATTAATTTTTAACTTCACTTTACAATTTATGATTATATAATTTATCTCTTTATATATTAAATATTTGTTTTGTACATATACTTTCAATCAACCGATTTATGCACCATTAATATTATTCACATTATGCAAGTAATAATTACTATTTATTTATAAATAATTAATATAACCAAATCCTAGTTAAATAAAAACCACATTAACTTAAAGAATATTATTTTCAATACATTAAAAAATATATGAAAAATAAAAAAAACCAAAAACAATCTATTTATAATATTTTTTTGAAAATATTGGCTTATAACAAATATAACATTGTATCCAAACATAATCATTATTATAACATTTTAAGAAAATTATATAGAAAAATTGGAAAAAAAATTCATAAAGGTTTTACATCAAAATTATTAATTCATCATTATCTTTATTTTTAATATTCATAAAAAATTTCTTCATAATTTCATCATATTTAAAAATTCCTATATATGTGTCTTATGATCCATGATATCTGTGTAATATATTACGTATGTTAAATTGAAATCGTCAATTCACTTTCAATAACATGTCATTGTTATTGATCAACATTTATGTATCTATAATATAATTTAAGATCTTATTATAGATTTATAATTTATATATCATTTTATTATTATTGTAAAACAACAATGATTATGAAAATTTTAAAACTGTAATAAAATTGATTTCTAACTTCACATGGTTACAAAATCTAAAATTCCATATCCCTTTATAGTTATATAGTCATATTAACATATGGGATATATAATATAGAATTCAATATTTTCTTATGTCAACTATGACATAAAACACATAAAATAAAAGAAATACAATTTTGTTAACCATAATAGAATAATTATCTTATGTTTTCTTTTTTAAAACATTAAATATTATTATTGGTTTTGTAAATTTATATTTTAAGTGAATATATTCATAAAAACTCAATATAAATCAAAAATAAAAAATCAATAAAAAATTATAAAGATATTTTGAAAGAAAATATTTGTACAGTAACATCTTTAGTATCATACTAGAATAAAAAATGGAAAATAATGTACATGAAATTATTTTCAGATTATAAAATTCATGTATCCAAAGGAAAAATAGTATTTAGTAGCTTTAGGATAATTATTTTATGGATGGAAATCAAAAATATTTAAAAACAATTGTCTCAATTTGAGTGATACCAAAAAGCCCAAAATTCTACATAGATCTCAAAATATATATTTTTCTCCTTATTATTTAATATTGAAACATAAACCTCTCTTGAACATTATCAATACAGTGGATTAAAAACATAAATACAATCATTTAATAGTAAAGAATTAATATATTATAGTTACGAGTATACCTTTTCATGGTTTATAATTAAATATCTTCATGATTGATATTTTACATTGATTTTAAAATATTACTAATTTTAAATAACATAAATGATGAGTGAATGAAACATAGTAGTGATGAATATTACTATAATTTTAAATAATTTAATATTTATTTTACATTCGTTTATTTAAATTATTAATTATTTGTTTTCTGTATATTTTTAAGGAATATAAAAAAAACAAATATTCTATTTATTTCCATAAAATAGTGATAATATTATAATATAATCCAGAATGATCCAACAAATAAACTATTTGTTACAATTGATTATGAATTATTTATATTTAATTATTGGAAAATTACCCTATTATTCAACATTCCCTGATGAGTATCATTTTTTTACTTAATTGTCCTCACTTTACCATTTAGTAATTTAATTAATCCTCATGATAATTGGTCCCAATTATAGATGGAAAATTATTATAGATCATTAATTGAAATTCAAAATGGGAATACAATTTAATAATTGAAAATATATATGTTAATTACTTTAACACCTCAATATGTTTAGTAGTATAACATTTTGATTAATTGGGTTAAGGGAAAATAAAATAATCATTTTTTAATGATACAACATTCGAGATGATGTAAATTTTACATGAAATATTCTAATACAAACATAAAATCTAATCACTATACATGTAAAAAATCATTCACAACTCTCCATTCATTTATCTTTAATTACAATTAAATTTTCATTCAAAATATATAGATATATGTTCAATATGTTCCTTGAAATGAATTCATCAACCTACTGTATAATAATATTAGACAGAATAGTATTTACTCTCTTTATATAGAATGAATTATTTCCCCATTACATTTAAAAAAGGTCCATTCAATGAATAAAATTAAAAAAAGATTTAAAATATCTGTAATAATTGTCATAATTTAGTGAGAGAACATTTTAGGATGAGTTAAATAATATAATTTATATAAATAATTTAACATAATTTAAAATTTATAACACAACTACAATCCCTGAGAAAAGTAAAATATTTTAATCCTCATAAAGAGAATAATAGGATGGTGCTATGATGATTAAGGAGTAAATAATGGTGATGTGACCATTGTCTTAGAGTTATCTCAAGAACATTAGAGTAGTGTATACCAATAATTGATCTTTAAATTATCCAAAGTCACAATAATATTCTTCTAATGTATCTATTTATCTTCCAAAAAGTTTGTTTATAAAAATAGGTGTTAATATATAGATTTTAGTAGCATGTGACAAAAAATGTTGATAATTTATCTCTTAGACGTCCCTATTCAAATATAGCTCTCTATCTAAGGAAGTGGGGTTGCATCAACTGGAATAGGAGGAATTTTTAAGATAATATCTCCAATGGTTTGGATGAATTGGTCAAATAAATATAGTTTGGATTATTGAGTGGCATGAGACGAGTCTTAGTTCATAGTATTAGATAGAGTTCAACACCACTAATTCACAAGGAAATCTCATTATTATCCATTTTATTTTTATTACCAATGTTATATTATATGAAATCACTATAAAATATCATATAATCTCTAATAAATTAAGATATACTTAATATAATAAAATATCTCAAAATAAAAATCTTCATTGATTGATAACCATAGTAAATAACAACAAATTATCTAAAATACGGTAATGCTAGTTTAAAAAAGAGATTTAAGAACTATCTAAAGGATAAACGTAATTTTTAAGTGTATTAGAAAATTTTTCACATATATGATTTTGGGGATTTGGTTTCTATAGATCAAATAATCATACACTTATCTCATTGTATCAATATTGGTAGTCTCATTGAAAATAGTTAAATATAATGTGATAGGATAATGTAAAACCCTATCCATAAGACATTTTTGGCAGGGAATTTTAATTTTATCACTATAATTATAAATAATGATTTTACGTGATGTTTATATTCTCAAAGTCATGATTTTTTTTAATATTGAAGAGGTCAAATATTTCAAAATAATTGAATGTGTGGTCTATATATGATTGATTTTTTCTCAACTGACACCAAAAAAATGAGGGTCTGATCATATCATTATAAAAAAACCCATTATTTTTTAGGAAATGATAAATACATTTAAATTGTATTTTATTTATGTTTGACAACAATGAAGACGAATTTTCATCGATTTAGATAGTAGGTTTCTAGTGTAATAATAAAGGTGGCAAGGTGGGGGATAAAATAACCACTACATTAGAAACATTTTTCTAATAGTTAACCATCATCCTTGTAGTGAGTAGTCACTAGAAATTTGAGTTCAATAGTAATTTCATAACATTAATAATAAGCATCCAATGAAGTTGATGTTTTTACATTATTTTTTATCTAGATTCTATAAAGTAAATAGTAAATTTTGATAGATTGGGATATTCATAATTTTTTCCACATAATCAACAAAAAAACATATTAAAAGTCTTCAAGTAAGTCTAAATTTTATTCTATAAATTATGAAATTGGAATTTAGTACTTTTGATTTAATTTAAATTATTAAACATCCAATGTTGAATGAATATGATTTTGAATAACTTATGGGTACTCAACATCATTAATGATAGATTATTAGAAGGGGAATACTGGGATTTTAGTGGTGTATCTATATAATAATACCTTGTAAAACAGAAGTTATTCAATGGTGTTATCATATAATAATTGTAAAAAAATAATATGAAGATATCAATCTATAAATTTGATGATTATATTATATTAAAAGAAAATTAATATTTTTTACATTATGTTAGAGGATTACTTTTCAGTTATAGAATAATATATACATTGAATATGTGATTCCGTGATACATAAGAGTATAATTATAATTATTATATCATAATAATATATTTAATAATATAGGAATACAATATTCTATTTAGGTTCACTATTTTTTTCCTCAAAAACCATCATTCCAGTTCATATGCTCCTACTTGAAAAAGTTCCCACAAGGACTAACTTTTACCAGTCATTTAATTTATCTCAAAATCATAAATAACTACTATGGAAACAAAATTTAATTATAATTTATTATAACTAATGTTGAATTTTTTTTTCTGTATTTATGACACCAAAAATGTTTTATAAGTTTTTTACTATATTATATTAATCAGTGTTCCCTCTAGTCTCTATGTTTACTTTTTTATATAAAACAAACTTATATACTGTGTGATTATCCTTTTGGGGAGAATAATCCATGTTTAAAACATAGTCAATGAACTTGGAATCTATATAATGTTGAATCGAATATTGATATATTTCTTAGTTCAAACACTTGATTGACTTTGGGTTTGAAGAAATAATATCCTTTAGAATCATTAATTCATCAGTGAATACTATGAAAAATACATGATTTATTTTATCATGATGAACATAGTACACCACAATTGTTATTATAAAATATTTAAGATCCCATGATTTAAAAAACCCTTTCCATGGTCATTTGCATTTTTTGGGCTGAGTCCAATGTTGTTTTTTTATTGGTTACAGTAGTTATGGAAGGTTTTGTTAAATTATAACTGATTTTTTATATAAGCCATCATTTTTTTTCTTTTTCATTTTTTATCTTCAGTTTAATATTTTGGAAGGAACCTAAATTTATACCTTAGGGGTGACATGGCCATTTTTTTCATTCTGTAAAAAATCATTATTGATGATTATTTTTACAGTTTTTTGAAAATTATAGATTGATTTTTTTAATGATATAGTCATTGGTGCATGTGAGAGTTATTCTCTTCGAAATAAAATTATTTTTCACATTTTTAAGGGGCCCTATAAATTTCATTAGATTAATATGTACTTATATAAGAGACATGTGATTTCATAAGACTCATTCATTATTCTTTATGTTTCAGTTCAACTTTATCAGATGTTTCATTTTATATGAGTATATATTATTTTCATAAGTGTCTCTTTTTATTTTCAAATTGTCTATTTAAAATAAAAATTTATTTCACTATAGTGTAAAAACCATTTATCCCCAGCTTAAGAGTATCCCCCATATCATGATTTTATTATTTCTAGTCCTTCAATTATAGTTTTATTTTATGATTTGAAATGGAATTTGAGATACTAAAATCCATAAATTTGTTAATTTTGAACTGTAAATAAATTCCATTTTCATAGAATGATTGAAGCATCATTTTGAGGATTTTAAATTCTTTAAATTGGTTATAAATAAAAATTATAAAATTCAATAGTAACTAATAGGTTGATTAAAATTTGAAAAAGTAAATTTATGGAATATCACTACAAGACTTGGCTTCTATTACATTATATTTTTAAAATAATTATTATTTTATTCTTTCTGGTTTCATCAATAAAGGATAAATTGAGGGACATTATTAGAAAATAGAGAGTGAACATTATGATTTTTAAATACCCCAGAATATTGTTTCATTTTATGCTTTATCTTGTTAGGATCTAAACATACTCTTGTCTCACTATGCCTATGCATCAAACCATTAAATAATAACATTAAGGCGGTGGAGTCTAGAATAGTGTATAATATTTTTGTAAATGATAGAATTATTATGATACTATTATCATCTAAAATTCTGAGGATTAACCAATATATAAAATAAATTTAATAAATAAATTGAAGTGTAATTTTATCACTTGATCATTATAGGTTTCTATATTTTCTTATGTAATGGTAAGCTAATGATATTAGTGGAGGATGTTTGAATTCACGGAGATAATTTATGAGCATAATTTGTTGTATATATTTTTAAATCATCTATCATAAATTTGTATCAATAAAATTAATTTAACGAATGGGTTGTATAGTTATATAATGATTCAAATACATGACATTGATAATTTTCATGTAAAACATGAATGAAATTTTGATTTCGTTATAAATGTGTTACTTTTGATTAATAGTGATTATATAGAGTATTTAATTTTTTTACAATGATTTTTTTTATTATGGGTTGATGAAACTATAGTTTTGGTTTAAATGGTAAGGATAGTATTATGAAAATAGATTAGTTTTATGGAAATTATGGAAGATGTTAGAATGAGTAACTTCATTTGGATTATAGGTTATGGTAGTGGGATGCTATGTTTTGATAATATATGATTGGTGTTAGGGAATAAAATTCAATATGGTGAAAAATGATTAATAAAAGAAGGTTATTTATTTGAATTTTGAAATATAGAAAGTATTACTTATTTTTATTATAATAAATAAAATAATTCAAAATTATAAATAACATAGTTGTTGGATTAGGAATTAATTGACATTATATTTTATTAATGAATTTAATAATGAATAATTTTTTTTTCAAAAACAATATATAAATAATTGGGGGATTATGTGACTAAAAATAGAATATATGATTGATTTATGGATTATTTGCGTAAAATAGTTGTATTACTATATGTAGTATAGGTGATAGTAGTTGTTTGTGGATAATTAAGGAATAGTGGGGGATATTTTATGTTGTTGTTGTGATTTTTAGAATGAACACATTGGAATAGTATTGTGTGTGATTTTACTATAGTCATGTTATATTTTTTTGTGATGTTGTCCGCACCTCACCTATATCAGGTAAACTAACCAATGATTAATGTTTATGAGATCTAGGTGCCTTTTTCAAACATCTAGGATGGAGAGTGAATGGATTGATAACTTCACCCTCCCCCAGATCTCTCTTATAGATGTAGAAGTAATATTATGGATTAAGGTTTATATACATGAGTTAAGATGGTATGATGTCAAAAGTTCGACTATTTTGAACATGGAAACTCATTTACAGGAAACACATAGAAAATGATGGTGTGTGTTACAATGGCATGTAAATGAATACAACATAACATTTAAGGAAAACAACATGAAAAACTAATTTATGTGACTTTATGACACCTCATATAATAGAATGCTCAAATTCTACATATATTGGATGAAATATGAGAAACAAATAAAAAACATAAAAATTTGGAAAATGAGATTTCAATAATATCTGGAATCATATATAAAGTGACACTTATAATTAAAGTAATAGGACTTGATAGAATACCTCTATATATCCAATGATTCTTATGGATCATGATTCAAAATCTGTATCCATGAGATATCATAGAACCATGAATAGGCTTGGAGACAAATTTTTGGGAGAAAAAAGGGGATGTACACTGCGGGAAATGGGAGAAAGATGGAAGTGGTGAATTAATTATGTTCATTAATACTAGTATTTTAATTTCACCCAAAATGATATTGGAGCCCATGATAGTGTAACTGTTTTCCATACCTTGTTCCAAACATGCACCACTACATTGACCAAGGAGGACCTTACATGGGCTAGGCACACTGTTTTAGAAACTATGAGTATCCCAGGAAAATTTCCTCTATAAATTTTCAAAGGCAATCCGCATAGTTTTGCACCAAGAATCACATTGTTTTAATCAACTATGTGGCCTTCTACAGTTCATTGATATCCCCTCTTTGTTTTTATTATCCATGTTTCCAACTTTTTTACCCATTTTTTGGATAATCAGGCTCCTTAAAAGGCTTGAATGCTTTTGGTACATTCTTTAGCCCCAATTTCATATATAAAAGAAATTAAAAAAATGAATTTAAACTAAAAATTAAATGATTTGTACCATCATGAAAATATGGGTCATTATAAGCATCCCTCATTAATGAAATCTATTCCTAAATTGGACATTTGAAGGTAAATATCTATCACCTAATAAAATATTTTTCCACTAATCTCATATATTAGCTTTTCATTTCCAAGACTCATCATGTACTCGACCATGCATCCGTAACACCCATAAAAATTTAAATGGCATGACACAAAGTTCCCTCACACTGTGATGAAAAATATGCACTAGATACTCCTCAAAGGAAGAATCCAACTATAAAAAACCTTATCATGTTTAAATACTTGTCTGAGGTCTGGTTAATATTCAAAAAGATGAGATATGTAAAAGACATCATGCATAAAATCGTATCTCATAAAAAGTTCTAACTGGTAGTCCAGAAGTCCACTCTATTTCATAACCTAAATAGGTCCTAATTATTTAATTGATAGCATATGCTACCTATGAATACATCAATGGAACATCCTATGAGAAAATAAAATGAAAAAAAGATCTGTAACATCAAACTCCCTAATTCATTGATGTTGATTAGAATATAACTACTATCTGGACTAATCTTTCATCATGATATTTATAATCAATTTTACATTCTTTATAGTCTCTTAAATGTTATGTGGTCTAAGAAGATAAGGCTCATGTACCTCTAAACAACACAAAGGTGAGAAGAAATTTCTACTATATAAGTATTTATAAGGCTCTATATTGATTGTATCATGAATACTATTATTGAAGGTGAACTCATTGTAGTGTATGTGTTTCTCCCATGAACCCCGAAAATAAAGGATGGATTCCAAGAAAATGTCTTCTAACTCCTGTATAATATGATACATATGTCTATTTCTTACAGGGTGATAGGTCATGAATGGAGGCACCTATGTACCCATGGCATTATATAACCACTTCGAGAACTATGATTTAATGTGAGCATCACTATCAAAAACAACTGTGCACGGAGTTCCATAACAACTTTGACATCCCTGATGTATAGTCTCCCTAGCTCATCTATAGATATATTTTCTTGTATAAGTAATTAACGAGGGATGTTCACCAAATGATCAATTACAACCCAATCTATATCATTTCCATGAGATAATATGAGTAAAAAAATAATGAAATCTAGATGAATATCCTCTCATTTTCATTTTAGAATAGAAAATGGCTATAAAAGTCTTACTAGTCATTGATGTTCCACATTCACCTGTTAACAGGTGGAATATTGAGTGATAATTTTTAAAATATAATGTTTCATACCAAGCCACCAATACTGGATCACAAAAGCATGATACATATCGGGGAAAATTGAATGTACTACCTATGTTGTGGCATGAGATTCCAGCATCATCTCATCAATTATGACTACTGGAACCCATACATTCTAATGAATGCACAATATATTATCCCAATACATGGTCTAACAAGAAGATTCATCATCATCTGAGAATAATTATTTTAGTTCTATGCTATCTGTAGTACACCCGGTTTTTGGTATGTAACCCTTACTCGATTAATTTCATGGTTTTAAAGTTAAGGGTGTTGAATGGGGGAGCCGGGAGAACTTGGAATGATATTTTGAGGTAAAGGGGAAGTCGCACCGGAGGCCCACTATTTGTCTAAACTGTGCGGAAAAACCATGCGCATTGGGTCTTGGAGGCAGTGGCTTCCACAAAGTCGGAGCACAGTTTGTCTAACTGTGCGGCCAAACCCTGCTAGAAGGGTGGTCGAGGTAGTAGCTAACGCACGGTTAGCGCACGGTTTTTCAAACTGTGTAAACATACCCTGCAGGCGCTTACAGGAGATCCTTAAATTATGGATCTCACGTGTTTTTGCCTTTAAATGCCTCGTTTAAGCTTCTAACTGTCCCTAACTCTGGATTTTTGTTCTCCTGGGGTCAGAGACAGTTCTCCCATCATTCCGGAGGCGATTCGAAGGCTTCTCATGATGAATCGATGCTGGATTCATGAGGTATGTGATCATTCTTGTTTGGATTCTTAAATCTAATTATATCTACTTCTTCTTTTCTTTCAGTTTCTTAGATATATTCCCGTTATGGGTATATCGAAGTGTATGGATTCCAAATTTTATGAGATTTGTTCTTGGTTGTGTTAGGATATGAGATCTAAGGAGGATCCTCAGTGAATCAACATAGTTTTCTTGTGTGTTCTACATTTGTTAGTGTTTTTGTCAAAACCATTGAGGTAGGAGGCTTATATCTCGACACCTCTGGTTATAATTGAATGTCTTATTTTCAAATTGGTTTATTTAATGGAATTGATTTGAAAATCATGGAATACGTATTCTTTAGTGATGATTTATGGTTTTAGTGAAATTTTGAAATCTTGGTGATTTTTTGTGCAAAGCGTTTTGGATTCTTGAATTAAAATTGATGATTTTAAATTATTGATTCACTATATTGGTAAATGGATGGATGAAAGATGGTTTTCCAATAAAAAGGGTGTTTTATTGAAATTATTTGGTATTGAAATGGCATTGATGAAATTGGGTTATTCTTTGGTTTTCAATAAAGGTAAATGTTTATTGAAATGGTTTGAATTGGTTGAACACACTTGGTTTTGAGGGAAATGGGTTTCAATAAAAGGTGTTTTAATGAGAGGGTGGTTTTGGCATGATTTTTGGGAATGTGTGATGTGTGTTCATATTGCATTCAAGAAAAATAAGGGTTAGGGGTATCCCCCATCATTCTGGGATGGATAAGGGTTAGGGCTCTCCCCCTTCAAACATTCATATTGCATTCAGGACAGATAAGGGTTAGGTGTCTCCCCCATCATTCTGGGATGGATAAGGGTTAGGTATCTCCCCCGTCAAACATTAATATTGCATTTGGGGTCGGATAAGGGTAAGAAGTATCCCCCATCATTTTGGGATGGATAAGGGTTAGGGCTTCCCCACTTCTAGGTAGCATGCATGGTTGTTTGCATGGGTTTGTGGAATGGTTGGGTGTGCCATAAAAAGGATTGTATGAGAAATGGTTTTAATGCTTATTTAGTTATTTTCCTGAATAAAATATATTTCTAGAAAATTGGTTTCAATTTCCCTTTTATGTTTTGGGTTATAAATGGGTTTTGGGAAACTTTTTATATTTAGTTATAAACTATTTTTGAGAAATTGTTTTATATAAACTATTTTATATAATTGTTTCTTACTCTTCTATCCTAGTAGAGTGAGTAGGGAATTCATTGGGGAAAACCTACTGAGTTTTATACTCACCTCTTCTTTTTCACTTTAGTGCACTTGCAGATGTCATATTCAGAGACATAGGTAAAGGTATGGTATCTCATTACTAGTGGTTCGTGGTGATTCTTAGGAGATGTGGTGGTGCTTAGTGCATTGAGTTCGGTGTAGAGCCATGGAGTGTGTCTTGGCTTGTTTTGGGTCTTTTGTTTAGTCTTCCGCTTGGTACTCTAATATTGTGTTTGTTATGTATTTGTTTGTGGAATAGTTTAGTTCTCTTTTGGTAATGCATGAGTTGGTTGTTTCATTTACATGCATCATATAGTGGTTGTTAGTGATGTTTTGGATGGTTTATTTCTCAAAGGTTAAATAGTCACCCACATGCACGGAAACCTTCGACATTTATTTCCAGCCATTGGCATCATGGGGGTGTCTCTTAAGGCCTAATAATGACTCTTTGAGCTCTCAAAACAATGGGAATTGGAGGGTCATTACACTATCGATATCATATCATTTCCTTATAATCACTCATTCCAAAAGAGTGTAAGCAACTTGTAAAACTAATAGGATATTTTATCCATATTCCTTCAAAACCAAAATGTGTATCCCTAAAAAAAGGATATAGTATTACACAAATAATTGGCATCATGAACTGTTTTTTTCTAAGTCTTCTAGGTAATATCATCAACAACAACATTTTATTTTCTAAGTGTATAATAAATATAGAAAACAACGGATTTCAGGTACTCAACACATTTTCACTTCTTGATATTTGGATCACACTTTGTAATGATATTATTGAGGCCTTGCTACTATATGAATACATAAAAATGAACTTCTAGAATATAGTGTCTCTAAAAACATATGTAATGAACTAGAAAAGATAGATCGAGGTCATGCATGGGTTAAGATATCTCTTGATTCCACAGTCGAAGAGACCCGTACATGAGGACTCATTTTTCGAGCATCAAAATAGCTCCCGTCCTGTTTTCTGGTGAAATATAATAAACATTATTGTTCCCAACTAGATTGAGATGAATCATGATTATTACAGATTTCATATAGACCCTAAATTTCTGAAAGGCTATGTCAAAAGCATATAACGATAGGAATTTCAAATCCTTTTTCACCAGTCTAGTTAGAAGAATTGAAAGGAATGAGAAATCCTAGAAGAAGAATTTTTAATTCCAATCTATCCACAAGAAACATTATATATATAATATTTTCATGGTATATTCTTGAAAATTATACCTCCCAATTTCTCTTGGACTACTAAAACTCCTCACATTGAATTATATGACCCAAGAACTGTACTTTCTTAACCCAAATATGTGTTAAACGATATTATTATAGAGATGATTTTTCCTATGTGTATTGAACATGATCTCAATTTTATTAGAATAGTTATTTCAATAATGTTAATACACTAAGAAGTCATCAATAAAAACTAATATAAATGATTCTAGTTACCGGTGGAATTTCCAATTCATTAGAGCCATGAAAACCAAAGGTTTGTTCATTTGACAAAACAATATGACCAAGTACTCATAAATACCATACATACTCTTAATAGTTCGCCAAGGTTTGTCTAATGACATTACATACACCTAATTATAGCAGGACCTAAAATAAATATTTGAAAACACCATCTCTCCAAAGATATGATCAAAGGGGTAATCTATTCAAGTTATTAGATACAAGTTCATAACCATAAGTGGTTTTAACCATATGTAATTTACACAAAGCATAAGGGTTCCATCCAACTTATTGTAAAAAATGATCGGTGAACCCCAATGAGAAGTTTTGGTACACATTAATCATTATTCCACTAGAACTAAAAACAATTTCATAAGATCTAGTATCTACATATGTTATATCCTATAATAATGGATTGACACTAGTGTTTCTCTATGAACTAGCTCAATAGAATACTTTTCCTCTCGGATTTGAGGTTTTCTAGAAAATTCATCTGGGTAGACGTCCCAGAAACACTTCACTACTAGAGGGAAAATACTAGCTAATGCCCCCTAATCCTATATAAAGAGACATGTGATCTAACCTATCACACTACATGGACTCTACTACTCTGTTCTTTATTGAGATTAAAGAAAATCCCATTCATCCATATGTATATTCATATCACCATATAATCATATAAACATCATCCCCTAAAGATAGTAGTCAATGTGGGCTTTATAGAAACTAACCAATCCATCACAATGATTACATAAAATCCCATCATGCCGAGTATGAAAAGAGTCTATAAAAATGGCTACACTCCAATCTCAAAGGGACAAGAATTAAACTCATGTACACTATTTTATCGGATGCCAAACAGGGTATCAAGAATCACCACATCGTAGAGGAGTTCAATATTGATGCCCCAAATCTCTGGTAGAATTCCTGAGTCAACTCTTCCATATATAGTACTTGTCATGAAACACCTTTCATAGACTACAATATATGTAAAATCAATGTCGAAATTGGGAATCATTTCCTCTATTAGAAAAAGAAAAAATTTCTAAAGGTGGTTTAGTAGGAGGGATCAATGGAGGCTCTAGACCTGCAACCTCTAGTTTACGGTAGTAACCTTCTTCTTGGCATACGACCATATGATGTCATCGAGGGATGATGCTACAGTTACAAATCCCTGATTCAGAAGAAATAGAAACTTTAGAAATAATTATAGATAAGTAAATACAATATGCACACATTTTTACTATCAATGGTTCCAATCTATCTTCCCACTCAAATAGACAGATCTACGAGATGAGTAAAGACCATAATGGTCATAAAGACATAACTGACACCCCAATACCTAGTACCCATGTTGGGTGTGGTCTAGGTCTCACGTCACTTGTATAAGATAATTGTTTCATTCTAAAAGTAATATTAATTTTTAAATTTTATCCATTTCTGTTTATAAATTTCATTAAATGGTATAATTAGATGGATCACCATTTCCAATCCATATGGTCTCTAAATCCTCATAAACAAAAATATTAAATCCACATAATCTACACCACAAAAACATACAACCCCCGAGATTGAGGGTGCATGGATCAACATGACATATTTAGCTATTAAAGGTTTATAATTTAACAAAAATAAGGAAATACTATTAGGATAAGGTAGATACATTAAGTGTTTATTATTTTTCCACAGTCTTGATTTGAATTCTAGCACATTTACATATATTTTAATCAAATCACTATAAATAATAATGTGTAAAATGGATGATAAAATATAAACATGTTATGGAAAATGCATCGAATACCAGCCCTATTTTTTTCCTATAATGATGAATGTAATGAAATTCCCCCATTTCATCAATTCAGAATAATAAAAATATCATTATAATAATACCAATAATAATAACATCACAATACATGTGTGTCACCCAAAGGTGAAGTTGTATCAGCTATAATAGTCATATAAATAATAAAATTTACCCATCCCAAGTTATTTGTGTTTTCCCTATATGAGGTTTCGTTTTTCCAATACATAGGTTCATTGCCAAATTCTTTTATATCATAGGGTATTATCTAATTCCAATAAATTAAGACCAATGAAAAATAACCTGGTCTAAGACCACTTTGTAACATCCCGACCCAAGAATCACTGAGCCAATGCCTTGAGCACAAGGGTCATACCACTTCAATGATGGCACCCCATATGTCAGAGGCTACCGAAAAGGAATGAGTTTGTAATGGAAATAATATTGGGAGACTATAACTTCATGTCAGAGTGGAACAGTGGATGTAACATTAAACAGACAGTAGAGGAAGGTTATATAATCATACACAATAATGACTAGAATAGTATCCCACTTTAGCAGAATAATATACAACATATATGATAACAAATTAATATATTAATAAAATAAAAACGCATAAATAAAAGAGAAACTGAATAGAAATAAAAATATCCCCAATTAAATGTCATATACAGGTAGATATCATGGAATGATAATATAAAAAGGGTAATATGGGATATGAATATACAACATTCTATATAAATAAACAAAAGTCCAAAAGACTTCTCCACTAGAATGTTGATCTTATTAACATTCCTAGGCTCCCATTCTCAATTTTATAAGTTATTAATATCAAATATTTATAGTAGGGATATTTACCTTATCCACATATATAGACTATTAATCTACTCTGGTACCAATGTTATACCGAGTAGGGCATGAGATAAAATCCTAGTAGGACACCACCAATGTTGTTTAGATGTAATCCATGGAGTGTACATAGCTTAGTAGAGTTCATTTACATAGACTAGTAAAAATGATAATTAAATAATTTACATCCTATATAGGTTCCAATATGACATTTGACAGTTATGGCTACTTTGGATGATGCTATAATGATATCCTCGTCTATAGCTATAAATTTAAATAAATATATATATATATAGTATTGTTATATACTTTATCTTCATATATTCACTGAGTACATGAGGACTTAAGTAGCCATAGACATGAATTATATGTGGCAGTTGTGCTGGGGGATAACTCCTTCATCCACAAATAGTCTAAAAGAACTGATATTCACTTTAAAGGGTGAAATCCCAATATCTCATTATAAATATGAGATTTCAAACGCAATGAATGAGAAGGTCGGTGAGATTTCTTGTCAACTCCTAATGTTGGAGATGTATGGAATCATGAACACTATCAAAATAGTGTTAATGCTAGGAGATATCATGCTCAACCCCCGATATAAGGGAGAGTCAAACATCATGCCCAATAAGACCAATAAACATCTTTCCATGGACTACATCAATGGTGTAATCATATTTTTATAACATAAATTAATCATCACCACTCATGCATTATAGATGTCATTCCCAAATATAAATAAGGGAATTAAAATACCTATAAGGAATATAGATAAGAATGAATTAACTTTCCTGGCCTTTACACCCAATAACTTTCAACTAATTAGTGAATTTAATTCATTATGAAATGGAAAATATCATGAAACAACTCATACACTTAATACAATACATTTAATTAATCAAAATATAGTAGTTGGATTTAATTGTTCAAGGAAGAACTTAAGATGATAAATTATAAATTAGTCAACTTCCTATAACTGAAATTTGATTTATAAATCAATACATACACTAAGGAGGTGATTTGGACTTTATACAATTAAATAAGGAGAGTTATTCAAGAACACACACCCAATATGTGTCAATGATAGAGGACAACATCCACTAAATAATATACAAAGATCCATGGAAGTATATTAAAAGGATTTATTTATAATAAAAGAAATATTTTATAGGAAATGCATAGAAAAGGAAGGTGTGAGGTATAATGGTGAAAATATGAAAAATAACTTAAATTTTACTGAAAACAACTAGACCATCTACTATAGGTCCATTATCGACCCCCTGTCAAATAGCGACCTTAGATTAGATATATATTGGAAGAAATCAAAGAAATGAAGAAATAATCTAAAAATAATGAGAATGATATTTCATCAAAATATAATAGAAGATACAATGAGAAACATGTAATTGAAGAGAAAGGACTTGAGGTTATACCTCTCGCTATCCAACACTTACAAAAGAACATGACTTGAAGTCTATATCATAGAGATATCATGGATCCTAGAATAGTCTTTTTGATGGATTTCCTATGAAATTTGGGGTGATCCTCCAATTTAAATGGGAGAAAGGGGGAAGGGGTGAGTAAATTAGGTCAATTGAGGGTGGAATTTTAATTTCAACCAGATAGAAATGAGTCCATGGTTTGGTTGCATAGTTGTCCAAACTGTGTGTTAACTGTGCGCCACTCCAATTCCCAAGGAGGACCCTACACTTACTAGACACACTATTTAGGAAACCTAGTACACCCTTGAATATATCCTTTGAAAATATTCTAAGTCAAATTTCATGGTTGGGCTCTATAGCCCCCACACTTACAGACAACCATGCCTCCTCTTATAAGCCATTGAGATCCCCACATGGATACACCACACTATTAGTATGAATCATGTGGTAATTGTGTGGCCCACCCTTTTACCCCATTTTATGTGTCTCTGTGATATTAAATCTCCAAATACTCTTCGTACCTTCCATAGGCCATAGTTCACATCTATAAATATTAAACAATGCATTTGAGTTGAAAAACAAATGATTCGTTCCTCCATGAAAAGTCAGGTTGCTACAACCTTTTGTTAAAACTAAATTTTGATATAGTTATAATTTTCATTTGATATAATACACTTAATATTTTAAATTTTAATGAAAAAATTATATTATAGTGAAATTTTGGTATTTTTATGAGAATTTTCATTGTTTTATAAATAGAGAAAAAATATGATTTAATAGAAAACTGAATTTTCTTCTATATAATTTATAATGTCATAATATATTTTAAATGGGATTTTAAGAAAAATCTAATAAAATATATAACACTTTTAATCCAATTTAGTACATTTTTATTTTTAATATATTGAATTTAGATATAAAAACCTAGTATGATTTTGAACATTATCTCTTGAAACCTCCGTTTTCTCATTCTATATGTGGTATTAATAAAAAAAATTAACCTTATTTTAATTTAATATTTAATATTTTATTCCATTATTTCAATGAGAATTGTTTAATATATATAAGAATGACATATTAATTTTTTCCAATTTTATTAGTGAAAATTGATATTAAAATTACTGTGATTAAGGTAAAAATGAGTTTACTTTGGGGTTAATGTTATCATATACATTTATAATGAATTTACAAATTTTACATCACCCATTTTATGTCCATATTTCAACTATTAACACCTTGGTATATATTTTAATGAGTTAATGTGAAACATTCCTAGGAGAGTGTCCTATATCAAAAGTTATGTAAAGAATAAAGAAAAAAGGGAACCTTCATTGCCTATAATATTTATAAACCATTTGGATAGAGAAAAAACAAAAATGGGTTAGATCATACACATTAGTTTTATAAATAATTTATTTTTTTGATATTAATTTTGTTTTATTTTTTTTAGATTATTTAGTTACCTAATATGCTTAAGAAAGGACTGAAAATTAATTATTAATTTAATAATTTCATAAAATTAATGATATAGAAAATTTCAAAGGATATGTAAATTCAATGAATTATTGTGTTCATTTAATTTTTTAGATTAATATATCATTTAAATCATATTTTAATTTATAATATTTTAATTCACTCATTTTATTAATATTTTAAATTCTAGATTAAATTAATAACATTAAAATTAACATTAATTTTATTTTATAATAAAAGGTATTTTATTAATTGATTTGAAATTTATAAAAATTATATATTATATAATTTTAGTTGTTAATGTTAGTAAATATAAAATATTTTCCATTAATTTGAATTTTTTTCTAATAACTATACAAACTATTGAATATGGAAACAGTTGGTCGGTGTGGTTATGGGTTTATTAGTGTTTTTACAAGTTACTTGCGTTTCTTCTAAATATAATTTAAAAAACCTCGGATTTTTATATTATAAACTATATATCATATTTCAAATAATTTGTTTCATACTATATAGAAACAATAATTTTATTTTAATATTAATGAAAAATTTATTTAGGTTTGAAAACTAGTTTCCATAATAAAAACAGAAATAGTAAATAAGGAAACATGGAAGATAAGGAACAAATTATTTAACAAATATGTTATATTTTTTGAGGGTTTTTTATGACTAAATTATCTATCTTCCCCAATAATTATCAAACATGTAATCACTAAATGTATTATTGTCCCCCCAATGGTGAATACTTTTGATTATTTATAAGAATGTAACTCCTCCTCAACTGTAAAAATGTACACACACCCCCCACAACTCCAAACATATAAATCCATTTGGATAAACAGAGATACAGCCAAATAACTCCAAAAATTTCCTCCCCCATCCCAGAAACCTTATTTTTGTAATAATTAAAACCTTTTAAGGATCAAGTGAAAACCTAAAGAAGAAACACAAAGAATATGTATTATTCTTCTAAAATTGTTTTTATTTAATTTCATCATCCACCCCATAAAATATTTTTTTATCCTGATCATTTAATAACCTAAGCATATTAAAAACACTGATATGTTTTTATGTTAATGTTACAACATAAATCATCACACATTTCCATCTAATGGGATATACAATAATCATTCATGCGTACGGCGGACCACCACCTCACAAATTGATGTCATTAGTTTTCTATTACCACTGATAAAGGTTCATAATAATGATCTATTTAAAGTTTATATATGATATAATTGAAATTTTCAATGTTATTCATGTTACGTAATTATTATATCACACATACCTTCTATATTTCAATTTTTTGGTAATATGATTGTGTCACTTGAGTGTACAGCTGACTACCACCTCGCGAATCGATGTGATTCATTCACAATTTAAATATAATGTATTAAATATTATTTTAATAAAAATATTTTATAATTATGAAAATAATAATTGTACTAGAATAACAATACAAATATATATCATTTACTTTTCTTTCTTTAATACTACATGAAAATGGAAGAAGTGTTCATGCGTACGTACGACCTACGTTCTCCAAGAATATTTCATTTCAGTTCCTATCACAAAATTATATGGATTACTCTAAATAAATATATAATTAATATATATGATATCTTAAAAATGATATAATTTTTGGGAAGGATAAAATAACAATCTAAATAAGAGGAAAAAAAAATAAAATGTCAACACATACGCGAAAAACAAGGCAATTAACACCCAAATAGGGCTAATAGAAAATGATTATTTCCAAAATGATGAAAATAAGTACTAAAACACTAATATATGACATAATACATATTAATATTTTATTTATACTTTATTAACATGTTTATAACCACGATATATGAGGTTGGGAAGTGTTTTATCAAAAAAAATGTTTGAGGTAATGGATTTTGTCTCAATTTACAATATATTATGAATTATTTTTTATTATGATACAACACACTTTTATGTGGTATATATAATACACATTTTAACATGTAATACCATGAATACATTATACGTCAGAGTATATTTTATTTTAAATTTAAAAATTTCATCCAATGTGTTTTTACTTGAACTTTTCCAAATTGTAAAAGTTATTGTGTAATTTCAGTTTCTTTTGTGGTGTATATGATAATTTCAAAAACCATATACCATATTTATATACAGTATTAATGTGGAATTTTATTTATTTAATTTCGGAAATATTGATAAATGTATCTCTTTTACTCAATATAAAAAATTGATAATATGAAATTATTTTTAATTAAATTGATTATTTGATATATGTGGAATTCATTGGACCTAAATTGATGTGTGAAATTCAGTATAATTTTGCATCTCGATGCAGTGGTAGGTCTCATTTGAGAAATTAATTGTGAAAAACTAAATGGGATTATTCATGTAGTGTCTTTAACTTTTTTCCAATATGTCTTGATAAAAGAGGTACCATGATTCATGATATCATAGTCTGTATTAATTAATAATTTACTCCATTAAACCTTAAGATTTTCACTATGAAAAAATCTATAGATTCATTTCATTTTCATGTTATTTAGTTAGTGGCTTGCGTGTTAAATAAATTACCTTTTCGTATTGATTATTCCATGACAAATTATTAAAATTCAATTTGTGTTCATTTATCTAACATTCCATATTGATTATTCATTATTGAATATTTATATATTCTATTGTACTTAATCCCTAATGGGTATTTAACACACCCTTGTTTGGTTTTTCCCCGGGTTATGAATAATAAATATTTGAATTTATTTTCAAGGATGTATATTATTATCATTTGTCTCATATTATGGCTAATTTTATTTTCCAATTATAAAATGTGTATCATGTATCAATCTAGTTATCTAAACTTCTAAACTGATCAGCCCATTTAGATTATATTACATGCAATCATTCCAATGTAATGAATCAAGGCATTAGCTCTGGGCTTCTAGGGATGGGGACATTATTGTTGGTATCAATATTATGTTTATTATAAATTTTGGGATCTTGATTTAGAAAAACCTAAATTTGGTAACATAACACTTAGATATGATTTTAGGATAATAATATAATAATGCCATATATTTTTGGTAAGGTAGATATTTTTGGGTTTTCTTAGAAATAAATCCATGTCTAGATACTATATGTGGATCTGGTTCTAGAAAATATGATCCTAGGGGTAAAAACTCCAAAAAGGGAATGTTTTTCTTGAATCAAGAGTAAACTGGTATATGACAACAAGCCTTATTATGCACCAGGTTTGAAACACCATGGGGATATCATAAGGATAATTTACCATTACCTTAAAACACATTATGAATTATTTGAATTTATATATATCCAGATGAAACCATGTTTATGGTTATCAGATTACTTATGGGTATATTTTTCAATTTTTTATAAAGGTTTCACTAGATTTTTTATTAAGAATAATGTTAAATAATTTTATGATCTAATCTAATGTATTACAATATATATAAATTTAACAGGTAAGGAAGAACATAATTAATACTCATGGAATATGTAGAGGTTAACCTACTGGGGAAAGAGATATATATGGAATTGGTACTTACAATGTTATGAATATTTTAGAAATGAATAATCATGTTATTACAAATATCATTACTCATAAAAAGAAATATGTTCCATAGTGTTATTCTATGATGTTGGATCGCTTTATAAGATAGATGTCCGCAACATTTAGTGTTAATAATGATCCAATGGTTAATGAAAATGGATTAAGTATTTGGATAATATATTTATGGACTTGGGATATGGGTAAAAGGAAATCATTTCACATGTGTTTTATTGTCTCAATAGTGACTATAATCAATAGTGGCCATTGAACTGGAATACAATAGAGGATGATAAATAATAACTCATTTAATGGAATGATTTTAATGAGACATTGTTTGAAACATATTTACCTTATGAGAAAAAACATGATATGGATATAATATAACATAGTTTAAAAGAAATTTATGATGAATGTTTTATGATGTCTAAAGATATGTAAACAATGAAAAAAAGGTATGATATATAATTTAAATACAATAAAAATTGTATGAATGGCCATTTCAACGTAGTGATTAATCTATGTATTCAAAGGATAGTGGTTCCTAAATTTTCTTATTCATACAACGAAATAGTGTGATGTGTTATCAAGGAAGATAGAAAAATTTCCTTGTACAATGGATTCGGTGGGAATATGAATAAGAACAGTATTTTAGGGAAAATAATTGATAAATGGAAGATGGTAATAATGTATTTGCACAAATGTTATAACTATCAATTGAGTCAGTTAGGGAAATTCTTTAATGGATTAGATGTTTGTTGTAAGTGTAGAGAAAAGGGTCATCCTGAAAAAGAATTCAAAGTGGTGATATAGTGTGCTACTATTATTGAAACTTAGTTTTTTTTACATGGATGAAACTGTTTCCCTGGAAATGTAATCAAAAACAAGAGAAGTAGATAAATTGAGAATCAAAATAATATAAAATCGATCGATGACCATCATTCATGTCACCACGATTAGCATCAGATTGAATGGTACATGTGTATCACCCTACATGACCCACCTGACCATCACCCAATGTGGGACACCTATAAGGAACACCTGATTGAATGTTCCCCTCTCCCGATGTCCCATACTTTCCTAAGAATAGGACCCTCAGATATTCATTTTCAAGGAAGAAATTTCCAAAAGTCCTACTGACTCTATGCCCTCGTTAATCAATCACACAAGCCCTCAAAAACTATCTCAATATTCCAGTTTTACCTTAAATAGAGGGAAATAAAGAAGGGTTTTTAAATTAGATCCCCCTCAAGGACTAAAATAAACAGAACCTATGTTAGTAACTCTCTCCCTCATGGTTGAGTAATAGTATCATGAGGTCCCCTTCTCTAACCACAGACCTGTGTGAGATACTTATAGGAAAACCTATGGATACCTGTAAATTCTTGATAAAATCTTCACCAAAGTGTTGTTTCCTATGTGGTTCATCTACCAAGGTACCATGACCTCACCCAGGTCCACCTAAGAGAAGAAACCCTACACGATCCTTCCTTTTCTCACCCAGTACTACCTATACATCCTTTCCTTGGATCTCACTAGCCTCTATCCCAGTTGAGCCTCTTATGAGGCCCTCATAAAATCTAGTCATCGAAGGGCCTATCTTCAATTGGATACCATGTCTGAGAGGGACCAAATTAAAACATATACTATGGACTCTGAACCATAAATACCATGTATAGGGGCACACTAGTGTTTCTCCTATTTGGATTCTCATTTCTTTGGTCAAAGGTTTCCAACACATATCCATCCGAATGGTTAGTGTCCTCTAAGTGCCTGTGGATTTCATTTCTTATGCTTACAATAAACCTACCCTAGGAACGATTATACAGAATTCATGGTTAGAGATACAATGGTTATGACCATGTCCTACCCATATCAACTTAATGACTTGGATCCATAAAATTTAGTTGAGAAGGTTATGTATTACACATTATTTTCAATCCAACATGTATTGATATCCTCCTCCCTCTCGATGGGACAAATTTTTGGCATTTCGCAATGAGTTAGAAACTATCCTTTCTTGTTGTAGGATGAAATCATGCTACTATTCTCAGTTAGTGTCATATATATATGGTTATAATAACAAGAATATCATGGATAAAATGATTAGTGAGGATACAGTGACCAGATATATTCCCATCTCTCACCGTACCCTTGGCCTCTTACACCAGCAGAGGAGGATATGTGTGTGGTTTCTTGGATCATCCACATTCACTTGATTATCACATTCAATAATTGTTAATCATGACACATGTGGTCTTATAGGATATCTCTTATCATGTAATCCACATGGTTAGATGCAAGATTCAGTAAAGAAAAATATTTCAGATATTTCTCTCACCTTAATTCAGAGTGCCTCCTAGGGAATTTGTACTCAAGGCTATGTATCCATTGTCAAGGAAAAGAAGATTTTGTGGTTTCTAAAATATTATGATTCCTATTGTTTCTTATATTGATCATGAATCATGGGTGATTATTGTTCAGTACTGATCATTAAATTCATATGACTTTAATCCCATAGACCACATTCGAAGTGTAATACCTGACAAATCTACGACATCCTCCTCATGAGAACTCCATGAACAAACCTATGGGAATCCACTTATAGAGTAATCCCAAAAATTAAACCAATCCTTAGTCATCCTCTTAGTAAGTAATCCCCAATCTTAATCCCCGTTATCCAAGTAAAAAAAAGTGTGTTATCCCAAAACAATTAATCGACGTGAAATACAATTTCTACTATAACTAGGACACAAAGGATGCCTTCCTAAGGATAGAGCTCAATGGGCTTCATCTTATGTATAATTCCCAAAAAATATCCAAATCATCATGTGTCAAGAAATACCTCATGAACTTCCTTTCATAGGGAATCATCTTGATGAGTAATCAAGAACTAAAACCTCTCAAAGGGTCATACAAATCTATGATAATTTTTTTGGAGTACCTCTAATAGATAAGGGTCCTCATCACAAAACAATGTAAGCATTGATTCCCTTCCAAATGGAAATTGTAGTAATACTCACTGAGGTTCAAACCTAACACCCCAAATAAACCATATACTATTTAGGGAAAATTCTTGGCAGGGTAAAATTTTACTTGGGAATCTATATCCCTTTCATATTTCCTATGATTCTATGGCATAAGTCATACACAAAACATTGAATAGGAACCTTACACCTAAATATCCAAGCCACATAATGCTAAATTTTATGGTTTTGTTTTCATAACATGACGTTAAAAGGTATAATGTCCCCAATTAGGAGGGACATAACAGTGCTGGTTCTAATTCATTTCATAATGATACAAAGAAATCCCTTCTCGTTGGTCTGATATTAACATTATAATAACTTCCATATGCATAGATGATGATACACTACAGAGAACCCAGTGTGTGTCTTTAAAAACAAAATTTTCCTAATAACAAAAAAATAATATATAATTTATACATAAGAGGACACCATTAACACCAAAATGTTGATACATATAGATATTTATAATTATGAAGGACCTCATATACAAATAATTTATTCTATGTTCTACACATGGTAAAAATTAATTGTAAATTGAAGGGTGATTCACATAATACAAGTGAATTAATGAATGATTCATGAACATATATTAAATGAAATTTGAGTCTATGAGTATGACAAAATCCACCCCCCCCCCCAACGGTGTGATAATCCCAACATACCGTCCTCTCAACCATTGTGAGTTCTTAGTTTTTGCTGAGAAAACTCACTAATGAGCTCATGCCTTTGGAAATCAAGTCCCTCATGTATATAATTCCGATGGGTTTTTCTAGATCCATGATCAAACCCACTAGAAACCATTTGGAAATAGTTTACCCAATATGTATGATTCAAAACAACTCAATCCTCTAACATCAACCATCGAGCTAAGTGATTTTGAAGGGAAGAAAAAAATTGAACCCATCATTAATACATAATCAAGGATATAGTGTAACCCACATATCAGACCCCTTTTTCTCTAAAACTGATAGATGGAAAAACAAAAAAACATTATTCGTTCATTTTTTTTATTTCAAATGATATTTTACATTGATTGGGATTTTTGTTTTTTCTTAATATCAAGGGAATTTTATTTATAACTCTCTTAAAACTAATTGAAAACATCCATATTTCCCTAAATAATTCCCTAGCTATTTCTCAGGTTGGGTCTTCATCTACAAAAAAATTCCACCACCATCCACATTCTTCAACGATGGTTCTTGAACTCTTTCATCTAAGAGTTTTATAAGAATGGTATAATCCTAGCCTCAGATGCCTCTCAATAAGCCCTTTTAATCATAAATCCACACCAATCATCCAGTCAACAATAACAGGTGGTCTAGATGTACATGGTACCAACCTTCATCTTCAAAAATTTTTGGATCCTTTTCCAAGAATAAAACAACTACTCCCTCCCTTACCTCTGGGTGTTGGATCAAGAGGCTTCATATGGCCCCATATAGAAGAAACATGGCTCCCTGAAAATAGAACTTACTAGTAATCACAACCACTAACACCATATTGTATTTGTCCCTCAATATGTTGAGGGTTACATCATTAGATATCCATCCCAGGCCACTTATACTATAACAGTCAAGAAGGTTAGTCAAGGGAATAATCCAATAAACATGGAGCAGGGTTACACCCTTCCCCATATAGAGATAGCAACCATCTAAATACGGTGGAAATTTTCAATAAGGAACATACACATACCCACTTTAACTCATCCCTTAGTAATATTCACCCAACCACATTTATGGATTCTCATCATTCAAGTCCGACAGCAAACCGTGAGAATAATCATACACATTACCATGCTAATAAATCCATCTATATGACACATTCACTAGCCTTCAATGAATCCCATTGAACAAATATGGTAGGAATCCTTAGGTAGTCTCACACACCTACATGAATTCATCATGATTTCTTGTAGTTTCATCTAGTAGCACCTGGATAATACAATGTTAATTTTATTGTGATGAATAGGGGAAGACTCAACTCCCATCCCCTATAATAGATTTATATCAATATCCATTTGTATAAAAGGGGGACATAAGTAGGCATAGACCCACAATCCATTTGCAGAATGAAAAATTATCACTCTTATGATCAGTCAAGCTACCTAGAAAATCTTGATAATGGTGAAAGGGTAGACTCAAATCCCTGCCCACATCATACAGACATTCCAAGAAATCATAACAGTAATGAAATTTGTTCTCAATGCATGGGAAAAACTATATCACCATAAATAGGGTGGATCATCAGTATATCACACCATATTAGACACATAGTTATCTCATCCATGAGGAAAATGTGACAATATTCCCAACAATATAAGGACAACTAGATAAGGAACATTCAAATTCTCTAACAAGAGGTAATCATCTTATCCCAATGTCCACTCCATGGAAGGCATAAAAACATACCCATGAAAATCACGTCTCCCTGAATGATTCCCCATTTTCTTGAAAATAGGTATCCAACAATAATCCTCATTATTGAAAACTTGTAAATAAATATTCACTCTTGGATCCCTCTCTACTCAAGGATTGATTTGTTGAATCCCTCAGATGGCTATCTATGGTAGCTCAACATCCCACCCCCATGTTACCAAATTACAAGGGAAGTTCCAACAACTACAAATGTTCTCTTAATACAAAAAAAAAACATAGAGACTTTCTTCATGACCACAATATGATGGATTTCTAGATTCCATCTATTTATAAGAGAAATGGAATCCCTCTACGTGTCCAAAAGATCTAGATCAAGAGGGTCTTCCCCTTTCTGTAATACACCATGGTTTTCCTCCCCACGATATAATTCACAATGAATTTTATCTCCACAATAATGTTTCACACCATAAAAAGGGTCATCTACTTGGTGATTCAGTGATGATAAAGTCTTACTACCCAGAGGAACATGAGAAAAACATGCCATTCATGTCTGATTCCTTATCACTAACAAGTGGAATTCATTATCAACTAGAAGGTATCCCAAGATGATGGTCATACTCTATGCCACCCTTGGGAATCCTGCCTTCAAAATTGAAGGAGGAAATCCATATCAATCTCACAACATAGGATAAAAATTAAAAAACTCTCACTATACTTAAACAAGGTAGAGGATCCTCATGAGAAATAATAAGAAGAAATGATAAACATGAGGAAATAACTTGATAAAGGCAATATTCCATTCATGTTATAGCCTCTATACACCCCTTGATACAACATTCCAGAGCAACTGTCGGATGATTGGGTGCACAAAATCTATATCTGTTAATGAAAAATGATTTATCACATGAAAAAAAAGGTCTTAACCTACAATTAGTTTTTAATTCTTTTCATGGTAATATAAACATTACAACACCAGAGTGACTTGGCAGATCTATTGGCTTCATGATATCTATAGATCAAGAGACTACAAGGATCCCTTCAATGTGACTCCCTTAGTAAATTAATGAGATTGTGAGTAATAATCAGTGATACCCTATATGGTTTCCATATCATATGATGGGGACCACATGGAGTATTAAATTTCATTGTTTTCCTTTATCCACTTATGCTATATCACAACCAACATCATTAGTACCTCAGTCCTCTAAAAGAAAATCTTCCAAAAAGAGACATTGCTTGAATACAAAAAAGGAAATGTGGGAATAAGATGATGTATAAAATCAAAATATCTACTTTAGATTATCATAATTATTTCCTATAGTACAAATATCATGGGAACCACCCCTGTATCGGATTCAACAAGAGTCGACTAGCTAGGTAGAATCTTTATCAGGAAAGGATTTTATTTTTAATTCAAATGGCACTATTCACTTAATGGATACAATCATAGATGATAAATATAATTATAAACATGAATTGTCTACATATGAATGGGGAACTATGGGATGCGATCTTCAATGTTTGGGGTACATGGGCGTATGAAATCATTCCACAAGTCACTAAAATAACCACTAGATTTCTTAAAAAGTCAACATAAATAAAACTCATGAGGGAGCTCTCTGGCTATATTATAAATAGCAAGAGAATTCCCCAATGCAACACAGGGACTTCCATGACTCAATCATTGTGTAATATCAATTAGATGATATGTAATCACTGAATCAACCCCAATGTGTAGGAAGACCTCTTCAACCTAAGATACTAAAGGAAGAATCCCCTTCAAATCATGTTCCATGTACTGAGAAATCCAGATCAATTACATTACCTCCTAAGTCACCTTTAATAGAAGATCCCCATGATGGTAAGAGAAAACCTATAATCAATAAGTTTGATGTTTTGAAGAAAATATCCTATTTACCCTGAAATTTATCAATCTGGGATGCATTATGTTTATTAATAGATCTCTTTGTAGAACTTATTGAGGCCTTGTCAAGCCCTTAGTAATTAGAAGCCACGTTTTATGTTTCTGAGGAATATCATGTAGATAACAATCCTAATAAATTTTATACAATCATATCCTTCATAAATTAGGATGAAAATGTTTTTATATAGGTACGTGTCAGGCCCTTGTATATATATCTTCTAAGATAAATAACACTCATATCCATTGAACTTCATTAGTAATAGAATAGGATTCGACCTAATCACAATATGTACCTTTTTTCAATTTGGTTTCAATGTATCTAAAGTTCCCCCCTAAACCACAATTTTATAGCATTATGAAAAGAATGTAAAAAATAATCTTGATGAAATCAAACTTAGGACTCAGTTTGATGATCCTGTTCCTAAATCTATATTTATGTTTCTTAGATTGGATATAGATTTAATTATTATATTAAGAATACATTTGATACATCTGTATGTGACTATTAACATTTTGAATAACCAATTCCTTAAATGTTATATTAATGGTCAAATTTAAAAAATTTATGGTGAGAAGGCCCCATTCAAATTCTTCAAGTCCTAATACATTGATGCATGATTCTATCATAAGGTAGGTAAATAATTCAGGGATGGTAATTTCACATGGATCAATGCCCCAAATTGTGTGGAGATAATTCTGACCAATACATTAAAATAGAACATTGTAGAGTGTGTTATTTCCATTAACCAAATTTAATCTGTGTGTACAAATTCAATAACAATTTTAGTAAATTCAATGATGTTAATTGTGAATACAGAGCCTGATTGCATTGGAGAAGATTTAAAATCCATGAGAATTAAATAAAAAGAAGATAAAAAATGTCTTCATTATATCCCATAATCTCTATGAAAGCCTAATAACATCAGTTGGGTTGGGAAATATTTTCATAAAATTGGGATAAAATGAAGAGGATAGTTCTTAGTCTATTTTCCCCCTTCATGACAACAAAAATCCAACATTTTTTAAAGTGAGTATGGAAGGGTTGCCTCATCTTCTGGATGTCAACATAGAGACTCCCCTAATAAAATTGAGGAAATTTATTAATAACCTACTCCATAAAAAGATGGTAAATAAGTAACACACAAGGAAGATTAAGACGAGAAACACCTTAGAGATTCCCCTCCAACATTTGAGGAAGGTGTATCCAGTGCTATTGACGAGATCAAGGAGATAAATATGGGTAGATAAAAAAATACATTTCCCACATTGATCACGAAGTCTATAAAATATGAAAAAAATGATATATATACTTCCATACTAATGAAACACTTTGATTTTTTTCCTTGAATTACATAGATATGCTAGGCCATGACCCTGAGGTTGTCACCTATTAGGTTTATTTTCCCAAAGATTTCTGGGGATTCAAAAAGGTAGCCAAATGGACACACCCATCCCATGTCTCTAATGATATGGATGAAGTAAATAGGATCCTAAAATAAGACTTAATATGAGAGGAAAAATTTATAAAATGGTTAAAAAAATTGTATCAGTAAAGAATAAGAATATAAAATCATAGTTTTCATTAACATTAGATATCTCAACTAGCATTATAGAAACGATTAATTCCTAGTTTCAATCATAGAATTCGCAATTTATGAAATCTATGGTTATCAATCCCTCTCTTTCATTGATGTCTATTCCCGGTACAACCAAATCTGAATGGCCTTTGAAGATGGTGAATCCATTTCCCTCACGAACCATTAGGTATTATTCTTCTACTAGGTATTGCTCCTTGTCATGAATAAAGCCACTGCTCATAATAACATGCTATATGTCACATCATCAAGTAGTTATTGGAAATTTTTTCTGAATGCTATTTTGAAGATATAATTGTTAATTCTTGAAAACATTATAACCACTTGGATGACCTATATACCATCTTCAACAAGCTATGAAAACATAGCCTAGTGATGAACCCCATAAAATGTTCTTTGTGTGTAACCTCAGGAATCGTTCTCATCGTTTTTGTAATATTTCATTTCATCAATGTTGATCCTAAGAAAAAAAATATCCATACAAGGAAACCTCTTGTATGCCTTAAAATGTATAGAAGAATTTTGGGATACTTTTCCTAAATCTGGCACTTTATAACCAACCTTGTAAGACAGTGTTTTCTCATCACCAAATTTATAAAGAATGGGGTTATGTATTTGTAGAGCAATGACTGTCAATAAGAATTTGGAAACCTAACAAATTCGCTCTTGATACCACACATATTAATTCAACTTGTTGAAGGGAATCCAATCACTATATTTTTGACAACCTTGTAATGATAACTATGTTTCATTCTAGTGAAAAAATGACACTTGGAATGGAAAAAAAAGATTTACTATCTATTTTGAACCATGATTGATGCCATGATTCCTTATTTTGATATCAAGAATATCTTCCCAGAGTTAGTATTTTTAGTTTAGAAATTGAGGAACAACTTGTAGCACCATGATGTCTTAATAGTCTCATAAAATAACAAAATAAAATATACCCTTAGTCGCATATGTTTAAAAGAAAAATAAATTCGTGGGTGGTTATCCTGTAGTAGTTTGATAAAGTGTTCATACCATAAAAGGCAGTGAATGTTCTAGCCCAAGAATTCTTCCTTTTAGAGAATCCATCTATTGAAGAGACATTGTTAAATACTATATTTACAAAGAAATAGATATTTTATTTTCAAGGTGGCCCCATAATGTGGGAAATGTATTTAGATAGATAATAAAATGTCCCAACATTTAATAGAATGGATGATCGTAAACTCAATAATGATGGCTTAGGGATTGTTCTAATCCCCCAAGTAATGGAATTATAACCGTAGACCTTCCTCTTATAATAAGTTTGAACTAAAAATGTGGTGAAATATCAAACCATAATTAAATACTTGTAATAGGATATTCAAATACTAATAGTCTACATTGTTGTGACAGGTGACTCATAGTTGGTGATCAGATATATCGATGGAGATTATGCTATAACAAATGAAGAGATAAATCCCATCTTGTGTATGTCAAACAATTGATGAAATTGTTTATCTATGAGAGAACATTATATCACATCCCATGATAAAATAATTCCTTGGAAGATGAATTGGAATATATATATATGGATTTATAAGATCCAAAATGGGAAGAAAGGTTCATCAGAAGTTCCCATCACTGGATGTTCTTACCCTTTGTTCAATATATGATGGAGGTGTTCAATGATGTATGACCTATCCCTGATACATATGTCCCTAATACTAGTTGGATGATGGATACCACTGGCGTCCTCCAAGATGGAGTACCCCAACTGAAAATATCTTTTAAGGAGCAATTCATGTGGTGAGAAATCAATATCTTTTTTTATGCTGGACCAAATCCCCATACAATTCATATATAATTGAGTCTTTGATGGAGTTCTTATCATATGTGCTTATGAGGAATATATTGTGGGATTTATGGAATAAGAACAAGATATATCCTTTGGTCCCCACCAATCATGGTACATGCATTCTGATCAAATCTATTGGCTAGGATACTTATGGCCTTCAATGAGATGAGATTTCATATAATTCCCCAATAAATTTCATTCCTTCCAAGTCTATTCCACCTTCATCCATCATCACCCAGTGTTAATACATACAAGGAAATGTTCAACGCTACTTTATATATGGGGAATGGATGTTGTGGGACTATACCATCCATATACGACAAATAAGTTATAATACATACAAATTGCTATGGATTTATTATCCAAATGGGTTGATGGAATAACCCTAAAATATGTCAGGGCCAAAAGAATTATCAAATTCTTAAATGATAAAATTATTACATGATATGATATCAAACAGTCAATATTGATGGAAAGTAGCACCAATTTCTATTTTTCTGAGGAAAATAATTACTAGGAATACAATATCGAATTCAACCATTCATCTCGATACCACACATTGGCTAATGGGAAGATAGAGGCCTTCCATAAGAACCTGTAAAACATACTCTAAAAAATGGTGGGAAAGACTGAAAAGTTTTCTTGTGACAATATATCTTCAATCTTTATGTGTTTACTAGACAAAAACATGTACCTCACCACATACTCATTGGTATATAGAAGTCAAGAAGTATTGTACATTGAGTTTCAATTACCATTTCTCTACATTTCCATATGTGACCAACTAGATAAAAGTGATCAATCCTAGAAATGAATAGATGAATTGGATTAGCTAGATTAAAAAATTATACATTCCGTGTATCCAATGGATTTCAAAAAAATTCTGATAACATGCACCATTAACAATCATTTACACTTATGTATATTTCTTGAAGATGAATTGGTATTAAACATTAGGACTGCAATGATATGGGTAAAGAAGCCTCTAATGCTTGAACAAAAGCATGAGGGGTCATGGTACATACATGATGTACATGCTAAAAGAGAACGTTCCTTAATCCAAATGGATGGGGAAATATTTATGACTCAATCCAATGCAAGGTTCTTGGAGAATTATTTAATGTAATAACATGAAACCATTAATTATGAATGCATGACATTTAACTGCATAACACCAAATAACATCCTAGCTAGAAAATGAGAAGCTGAATAGTTGGTCTTCACCGCTTTACCTTAAATGGAACATAAAAATATATGTTATTAATGGAGTTAAATTATGTTTCATCATTATATTTTTCCAATAAATATAAATTTCACGACAAATCGTCCTATTCTTATGACCCAAAATAGTTGGACATTATTCTTCCCCACCACATGGAATTAAATTGCATGGTTCACATCTCTAAAATTAGGAATTAAAAAACCAAGAAATTACCAAGAGTTTATACCATCATGTCCTATTAAATATGGGCCTCTATCATAGGTCAAAGTCCCAATCCCATCCCTTTAACCCCCCAGCAGTTCCAGATGCCCGATTGGCTAGACATGAGAATGAAATGATGGGAATCTTCCATTCATAATCGTCACCCACATCATTTCCCCTACTTGTTTGAGCCTAGGCCTTCTTTTTATGAATATGTCCCAGAATTGTCATGTGCTTATCACATGATTGTAAAATGAATGATCTGTTCATGAACTACGTGTGGCTGGACACTCATTCTAATGAGATACTTATCCATGCACATATCTCAATTCATGATACCATTTGTAATGAAAAAACACATGTTCCCAGTTTATGATCTCACACATGTTTGAGGAATCCTTTCAAGAGATACGTGTGTGTTGATTATCATTCCAATGAGAATCATAGTAAAACCTAGATTTCTTATCCTAGGTCCACTAAAAATAAAAAAGTTATACAAATTTCCTTCTTTCCCCATATGAATGTATGGTTGATATGGGGAAAAATTTTCAATAACATTATATTGATGGATTCATTCTCCAATAATACATGTAGTGACACCTATATCTCCAATATCTAGTCTATTTGAAACACAAAAATTCCATACATTACCTGTGTATGGGTGAGACCTACATAAGGAACTATTCATGAATTACATAATTCTTGATTCTTAGTTCATAAAAATTCATTGTGATACCTAAACATCATGTATTGAGCTTAGTCATCATCCTAGAAAATATCATAAGACATATTACACATATAACAACCTAATTTATATGAGGAGTTTTTTTTATGAACTACATGTGTCTAGGGTCTTACTCCAGTAAGATAGATAGTGACACACTAGTCTAATTCCATAGTCCTACCACAATATTTATTTCCATGTTAGGTTACTCATGTCCTCCCTATATGACATCCAACGGTAGTGAATTTCAAAACAATGTAAATCATGGTTCTCATTCCAATGGTCTATGTAGATATGCCATAGATTCCATCAATGAGGACAACCCCATCATTTCCCTTTTTTAAATCAGTTCATCATTGCTCTTCCCATATGACATTCAACTACGTGGTCAATTTCCTCACAAAAGGACATTAAATAGAAAACGAGTCAAATAAATATTTATGGTTTGAATCTCATACTATTGGGATATATAGTGATTCATCGATTATACCCCGAGGACCAACCACTATAGAAAAATAAATTCCCCTACCCATCACTTTTGTTCCTTTGTTTTCGAGAAGAATATTTTTCCAGTAATTATTTATTACATAAAAAATAGCTCATTTGGGCCTAGGTTGTTTTGTAATGGGGATCCCTACAATATTAAGTCATATCAACCTATGTTGGGATTATCATGGTCCTACTTAAAAGACCTTAATAGTCAAAATAGATGTACTCGTCGGATGAATATAATCTTTCGGATTTCCTCTATAAATATTTTTGTCTTCATTATAATTCCAATGAGATATGTTGTGAGATATAGATCTTAAATAATGGGGCCAACAACAAAATAATATGGGAAATAACCTCATTTTACTATGTATTTATCATATCTACATAAGAGGATTCAATATGGGTTCTCACACTACGAATGAACAAATTTTAAAAAATCACCATTTGTTCTTGTCACTCATGACTTCTATCAGTGTGGAACCTTTATTTTATAACTATGAATTACATTATTATTTTTCTAAAAATATACATAGTGATTCTTGGGTTCTATACCTTATTCCATATGAAATCATATGAAGTCACCTATGTCTTTACCGCACAATATTAAACCATGTGTCTCATATCCTGACCGCATTACATTAAATTATACAGTACTTCAAGAACTCCATGTGGATTTATTACCATTCTAGTGAGATAAATAGTGAGACCTTAGCCTCATGTCCCAGACCTAGCCATGGGTTAAAGACAAATTCCTTCTCTCCTACATGCAAAGAAGGATCTGTGAATATGATTTTTATTTGTGTCCCCTCATTTGGGGTTCCACCAAAGAAATTGTGATTTCACCCTTCTACAAATGGGTCAAATATATTCAATGGACTATACAATTCATGGAAAATATATGTAAAAACACTTCCTTTTATTCATATAAATATCCACTCCACACATAATACTCTTGATCATGATTCTTTTATATCTTAATATCCTTTCTATATCTCTCGATGGAAAAATGTCTAATACATGAGGGCTCTTTTTCCTACCAATATTGTAAAAATTCCCAGTTTAATTCATATAAATATCCAACAAAATAGATTTCTCAGCTAATGAATTCCAATTTTTTACAATTTAGTAATACACTCTAATCAGATTTGCATTAAATACCCACAAATCATTTTTCTTCAACCAGGAGTAACATCCCCCTTGGGAACATCCTCTTTTATCCTTGTAAGGTTTTATAAAGTTATGTTGGAACCCATGATTCAAATACATTATGTGGTAATCCCTCACACTTTTTCCCCATATCATACCTCTTGATCAAAAAACCTCTTAGTTCATTATTTACAATTTCATATTTCATATCCAAGATATGTGGTAATGATTTGGGTCTGATATGCAACATATTAGATATTGTTTCCAAAAAATCATGTTCTTATTCATAGGACTTAAAACAAAAAGAACTATATTCACTATGGTTGGGTTGAACCCACATATAGAGAATATTACCTCTCATTATTTTGAAATTTGGACTTGACATTGTCTTTATGTATTCTAGTACTTTCCTCCAATAAACCAATCTCCGTGGTCAGGGAACTAAAAATCACCACAAACTTCCATTATCTTTTTTATAATAAAATGTTGTAATTCCCAAGGACTTCTATTCCTGAATATACAGTATCATGAAAAATATAGATTTTTTAAATTAAACCCCGAAATGGGTTTTTCATCAATGTGATGCCACTATTTTCAAAGATGTAAAACTTCCTAGACAATATTGCATAAAAAACCTACAAAACAAGTTTTTCAATCATTGGTAACATCTTTCTTCGGAGAGACCACATAAAATGAAATAATACATTCCCCATAACACTCTATAGATCTGGGGATCCCTAACTCATAGCTTATAAATTTATGCTCTCACACCTATAGATGGTTTCATTTTTCATGAAAAATTACCATGAATTGGAGAAACCTAAAGCATTCCATCAAATATAAATAAATTAAATTATTACTCCCATAATTTCCTTATTCAATGACTCTAAACTCAATAGCATTATTTCTATATTGTAAAATTTTAAATTCTAAATCATAATAGCCTAGTGACTTGATGTTATAATTTTCAAAAAAATATTCACCATAAAACAATAAACTCTATAGTCAATTTATAGGTAACATGAAATAAAACTACACGATACTCTAATATTTTTCAGAAAGGAGCCCCCCATCATAAACCATTTTAAAAAATGTACCCTCCGTCACAAAATCCAAATTCATATTGGCATGGTTTTCTATTCACAACCAATGCCAAAACAAATTCTCATATCATTTTCCGAAATATACCCCTATAAAAATAACCCATTATGGTCATGAGAAATTTTAATCTCTATAATCCTACTTGGGTCATCAAAAATAGAACGTAAAATTCTAGAGAACTCATTTTCTAGACTATTCTATAACATTCCCCAGTTTTCTTTGGATAATTTTTCCACAAAATAGACCCGTTATCCAAATGATTCTATTATTTTACTATGAAATAACATTCCCTAGATTGGATGGTATAATGTATCCCTTAAATGGCTTTTTTCAACCACTAGTAACTTTCCCTCATAAGATAACTCCTCTATTATCAAACATCCTTTTTATGAATCTGTTACCAAAAAATAATTTCTCATAATTTTCCTTAGGGTATCTAAATAACGTTGTAAAATTCATGGACAAAAATCCTCATTTGGATTATAATTTCATAATTGATGGTCATATTTTGATATTAAGACTACCTGCAGTAGTCTATATTTCAAGTCTATAAACTACCCTGGAAAAGATACATATCACTCACCAGATTTAAAACGTGCAAAGGGGACTCTAGTTAAAATAGGAGTCTCATATTTCTAGACCTACACTCTTTATGGTTTTGGAATAATATCAAGAAATAAAAACATAAGAGGAATAAATTTTGTTAGGATGATAACTTGAATAGGGAAGTCTAACCAAAAACCAAGTCTCACCTGTTAAGTGTCATCGATATTTTTATAGACAAAACAATTATTGTTATGATATTAAAAAACACATAGTTTGTAGGGTTATCCATATAATCCTAGGTGTAGTCAAAATTTTCTAGGTAGTCCCCATGGCATAAAGAAAAAATTTAGTGTTTCTTCCCATCCCCATCACGGTGGTTGATACTTGCTGACATAAATATTTATTTCTATGAAAATTATTTTTAATGTTATGTTACGATTTCAAAAATAAAATATGGAATAATTTATAGTTAATTATAAAAAAAATTCTTTCATTTAGGAAAATAGACAATGATATGGTAGCATTAACAGGACAAAGTCTCTCCATCACAATTTAAAAGAGTCCATCGACTTAACGCTTCATTTGTGGAATGGTATCTTGAGCCCATCATCCACCTGTTAAATCCCAGACAAATGAATGGATTCACCCTCATTATCCTGGTGATGTTCTTTGGATTTAGTCATAAAAGATGTTGACCCTTGTATTTGGTATCATTATAATGAATGGTTGAGTTGTATAAACTCATCCTGGGTGGAATCTAATTTGTACAAAAGTTTATATCCTTGAATAGTTTCAAATTAATCCATTATTTAAATTCCTCCAACATCATAGTATGGTTGGACTCCATCAGCAATAATGAATCATATAAGTCATCAGTGTTGATGAGAATCATCTCATTAATGAGGTCATGTTGATACTCATTCTATATCTCCCATTTAAAAATGATCATTTTTACAGTTTAATGGATCAGACAACAATAAAATCCTATATATCTTAGCACATCCAAATGAATGGAATATGATGGAATCATGATGGTAGGTCTTCAAAAGGCGTCGTGATAATATTTCATTAGATTTCCCACCAGATAAGGTAGATTAGTACTGATAGTATAACATTAGTCATATGAGGTTATTATTACCATCACTTTTATGTGATTATTATCCGCTTTTTTGGAATCATTGGTCTTTATAGATTTTACGGACCCTATAAAATGAATACATTGTTTTTTTGGGGAATGTTCATTCAAATAAAGAGAAATACGGGAAAATAATTTTTAAAGACATTAATATTTACTAGGTACTCACTCAAGTGCCTCATGTTAGACCCATTCCAAATATCATTTCACAAGTTAGTTGCCTTGGAATATAAATCGCATAGAATGATAAACACCTTATCAGGGAGAATGATTCTTTAGCAAGGAATCTTAAGAGGACAATATTTGTGAGAAGGTAGCATGGTGAGACTGATGAGGCTAAAGAATCAGGACAATACATTAAAAGAGTACCCCTATTTATAGTAAAATAATCCCCTTTGTGTTTCCCTCATGTGTTCCCCACCTATAAAAAACATAGGCTGATTAAAAGTATGGGTGACCGATGTGGATAACTAGTGCACAAAACCTTTGCAATTTGTTCATCCGTTTCATCCCTTTAGCTTAGGATCATATTCTATTTTTTTCATCGGATCCAACCCAAGGGGGGGTGACACTCTATTTTTTAATATGGATGTTAAGGTTTCAACGGAAAAAGTAAAAAATGGAATAGAATAAGATAAATTAACATGGTCAATGATAAAAAATACATCAAAGTCTCATCGCACCGGTGCCCCTGAGCAACATCTATGCATAGGGTTCCTATGCAATAGCCTGAGGGAATGAGTTGAGATTTAGACAGCATGGAATCCCTATGTGACACCAATCTATAGTATACCTAGAAAAATATACCATTCTCCCTAGGTCCACAATTTTCGAATATATATGACACTAGTGTATTCATTTTTAGGGACAAAATTATCTGAATTTCTCCATGATGCTCTTATCACAGTATTACTTTTCCCAATCCCTCTGAAACCATTTAGGTACTCATATAATACTTTAGGAATAGATAATTAAAGATGGGTACTGAGTGATCTTATGGTCTAAAACATAAAACAACTGTATGAGGAACTCTCTACCCTATGTTTGAGAAACACATGCATGAGTTATTTTTACGTAACTAGGGACACGTGCAGGCCACTACTAGGAAGACCTATAAAGAATATCGAAGGAATGAGAAAAGCCTCACCCATGTTTGGATTCATGGTGGTCTTTTCCAAAGGTACCATCACCTTACCATGGTCCACCGAATAGAAGAACCCCTATGTGTTCCATCCTTTTCTCACTTAGGCCTACCTATGTGGCCCTCCCTTGATCTCTCTTGGCAGAATCTTACACAAGCCTCTAATTAGGCCTTCTTTAGAGTCATTTATGGAAGGTAATCTATTCTATTGGATCCATTATTTAAGAATGACCATATTGAAACCTTCAATGAGGCTTACGATCATCAAATACCACTAGTTGGGGTACATTAGTGTGTCTCCCTTTTTTATTTTCAATACTATAGTTAGATATTTCCATCACTTGTACCACCTAATGTATAGGGTCATGAGGGTGCATTTGAATTTTCATTCCTACAGTCACAAGGACCCTATCCCCGTGAACAATGTTAGGGAATTTTTATTCTCAGAAACTAGGGTTAGAAACTTTTCCAACCCATATCATCTCTATGACTGAGATCCTCAGGCTCTAGGATAGGATTAGTAATTATTATACATTCATCATGGAATGAGATATTCCTCCCTAATTTAGGAACCAATTTCACGGAATCTCTCATAGATTATGCCCTTATAATTTCTTATGAGAGGATCTACACTAGCTCTTATTTTCGTCTAGGGATGTATCGTAATTTTTAGCCAAACATGACTATCATAAATATGAGTATCATATAAGAAATTAGAACCAATGGTCTAAACATATCTCACCATACCCTTTTCTTCTACCACTAGTGGAGGAGGGGAAGTGTGTAGTTTGTGGATCTTACTATTCCTCCTGTTTCTTACATGAATGAATGACTAATCATTATGTGTGAGGGATAAGAGTATAAAAATTATAATAGACACCACAATATTAGATACATATATTGTTCAAGTAAATTCATTTAGATATTCCATTCACCTTCCTTTAGAGTTCCTCCCTATGAAGGAGTCCTCATGGATATGTATGAAACCTTATATAAATGTAGAATGTGTAGTTTCTCGTATCTTTAACAAACTCCTTTTTCTCACACTGACTATGAGTCAAGTGGGATTAGAGGTCAATTGTGATCACACCATCCACAGGAAACAAAACTCATGGGCCTTATTCAATTTGTATACCCCAACCAATCAAGGGGATCCTCCGTATGTGTAATCATCAAACATAACCAATCATTGGGAATCCTCCTCTTATGTAAGCCCAAATCATAACCACCATTCACCAAATTAATATTACTGTTCAATCCCTAAAGTACGAAACAATGATAATCAAATTCCTACTATAATCATGACACATATGATGCCTACCTATGTACCATGTTCAATGGACCTCCTCCATAGGATTAATTCCAAAAAAAGACTCTAAATCACCTTGAGCCTATAATTCCTTCATGAAACCCCTTTGTCAGGGCATCATCTTTTGGAGTAATCCCTAAATTAATACTCTAAATGTGATATAATTCAGTACAAGAAAAATATTTAGAGGACCTACAATATATATGGGTCCTCACCACCGAGCTACCTCTACACAGTTTCTCATCGAAATGAAATATGTAGAAAGCCTCCCTAAGCTACATATCCAACATTAAAAATCAACCCAATTATCTATGGGACACATTTTTGATATCGTCTAATTCATCATGGGAATCCATATCCATTATAGGTTCACTGGGATACATTGACATAAGTCCCAAATGAATAAAGGACTAGCCCCCTCTTTCCTATATGTCCTAGACACATGATGTTAAACAACACAGTTTGGTCCTCTTCACCTGACCATAAAAGGTATGTTCTCCCCCGTTATGTGGCAATGAACTGCGTGATTTCTGATTCCATTCAGCAGTATATGTCAGAATCTATATCATTGGTCTGATCTCAATATAAAAATTACTCATGTATCCATAGATGATGATACACTCTTAAACGCCCCACTGTGTGTCTACAAAACCAGCATCATAATAATAACTAGATACCCCACAATTAGTACATAAGAGGGTTCAATTGATGGATAAAATCATATATATATATATATATATCTACATTTATTAAGGAACTCTGATAAAAACATATGATTCTACATTCCATAAATGCTAATAATTTATTGTAAATTCATTGGTGATCCACATCATACTTGGAAATTAATTAAGGAGTCATGAAAATATGTTAAATCTTTATTAGAGTCTCAGCGTCCCTAATGATTCCCCCAAAGGCTGTGATGATCCAGAACTCCAATACTCTAGACCAATGTGAGTTCTTTAGCATCATGGGACAAGATCCCTAATGAGTGTATTCTTTAGGAAACAAGTTCCCACATGGATATATAACCATTGGTTGTTTCTAATTACACAAAAAACACATTGGAAACTGTTAGGAAATATTGAAACTGATGTGAATGATGGTATACAATTCAACCCCATGTTATCAACCATCTGTTGATGTTATTAAAAATGGAAATAACTGTAAATTATTTTGTATCTACAGGGATCTAGTACTACATAAGTTAATTTCCCAAGAATTAGGTGAATATACCATGGAAAAAAAATCAGGGATCAAGGTCAAGAATATGTTATTGATACAATGGAAGCATAATGACTTATATGCTTCTGTATATGGATCCATTATGTATATTGAAAAATTATTTTATCATTGATATTATCATCTTAAGAATTATGAAATATATACGTATTGTATTCCAATACTACTTTATTAGGGATTTGAGAGATTATGTTGAATGGTGAGAAGAAAATTGATTCCGTGGTTAGTTTAATTATTTGGAAAACATATGTTAGATGGAATGATAAAGAATAATTTTTTGGATGTTAAGATAATGATGTTGGGATAAAGAGACGATTGATATGGATAAATTAAATTGGACACTAATAAGAACCATTGAACAACTTCTCATATTTTAGATCGTAATATTTGGATGGTTTATACGGTTAATCATATATAAAATGGTTCATGTTGATCATTAGATAATTTATTTGATATTAATGTATAACTTCAACATATGATGAAACATGTGCTAATATATAAATTATAAGTATTTCAAGGTACAACCGACATATATTAATTTTCATATAAAATATAAAAATATTAGGTGAGCATAATTCCTTATATTTTTTATAGTGAAATAAGTCCTAAACTCTAGGAAAAGGGGACTTGAAAGAATTTTTTCTATTATTATCATTTTTTATGATATCAATGAACAATTCCAATCCTTTGGTTTAAGAAATTTTGGTCATTAAATTTTCCCTAAATATATTCCTTATCTCCTCAACTCAATATTATAGTTCTAGTTTTATCTTTTATATCCATGTTTTCATTTTCCATTTATGTTATCTCTATATATAAAACTAGTTATGTGATTATTATAGATGAATTTTATACTTTTTTTCTCTATATTTAAGAGGATTTTATATTAAATCTTCTATGATGTTGGGATTTCATCATTCAATTTATAAATATTAATCCCTTTCTTACATAGATAGAGATCAAAATAAAAAATTGTAATTTATTTTAAAAGGGAGAATGTAACTCCATGAAAATTATAGAAGAACAAAATTTTTAGTATATAGAATATGTCACATAAAACATCAAGTTTTTTAAATTAACCCAACACTAGTATTAGTTTTCATTACTTGCAAAAACTACAATATTCGAAAGATTTTATTACAAAGAAGTATATGTAATAATAAATATTTTTAAAATTATTATTTAAATGGAATATTATAAGCTAGAAATTAAATTAGTTTTTATGATTATGGTTTACTAAATTATGAAAATATATGTCAGAATTCATTGTTTTCCAAATAATGTGAAATGAATATAAAACCTAACAAAAAATAAAGGAAATATTTTTATAAAAAACAATTGTGATATGCCAAATAATTTTATCCTATTAAATTAAATTAATTATTATTATTTAATTATCATAATAAAATTTTTATATTATATGTCCAATAAAATATTTTTTCATTCTTCATATATATTTTATAGGAATATGATAAGAGAAAATCCATTTTTTTGCATAAAAGATATATTTTTATAAATTATTTTTTGTTTTCTTTTTAATAGAACCCTTTTTTATAATACATTTTGAAAATACTATAATTTTTTGATTAGACAATAAACAACATTTTTTAATTTATAATGTAAAAATAATCTTTTGATGAAATTTTTGTTTTTTATAAAATGTTTCTTTATTGATGAATAGGGAAAAATAATGAATTTTAATTGAAAAAATACTTTTCTTATAAATATTATATAACAATAAATTATATTGTATATTTGTTTTAATGAAAAGATATATAGATTTTACATATACTAATATATTTTTTTCATTGGTATCATTTTCATATTGAATATATGTATATAGATATGATGTAATCTCTTAAGAATTTTCACTTTAAAAACATGCATTCTCATTCCATTAATGTGATTAAATTTTAAATAAAATTTTAACTTATATGAATTGAATATGGAAATATATTTTTCATATTTTGAATCATAATAATATATAATATATAATATATAATAATGTCAAGATAATTTATGAAAAAAATTATTAATGAAAAAAGTTATAATTAATTACAGTGCTTAAGCTAAAAATGAGTTTACATTGTATTTAGATGTAGAATATATAATGTAAAATGACCAACTAACTTTACCATCTCTTATTTAAAAGCTATAAATTGGTCCTTACCACCTTAGGCTTGTTTTTTTTAATTTTTTGGGTGAATTTTCCATGAAAGTGACTTATATAGTAAATTAAATAAGGTAAAAGAAAAAAAGGATCATTCCTTACATATTATATTTATAATGAATTGGGATAATGAAAAATAATAATTTTTTTTGGTTATACATATTATTTTGAGATATAACTATGTTTTTATAATTCTATGATTTATTTTGAGATGAATAATTTACATAAAATTCTTAATAAATTCTAAAAATGTGATTATTAAGTTAAAACATAACTAAAAGAGATGATAAAAACATATTAAAAGTGAAATAAAATGAATTAATTATATAGTTTAATTATTTTTTGTAGATTAATATATCACAATAGAGATATTTTAATATAATATAAATTAATTGAATCATTATCTTTTTTTGTATATTAAAATTAAATTAATAATGTCAAAATTTACACAATTTCTATTTTAAAATAAATTATTTTAGGTTAATTGTTCTAAAATTTCAAATAATACTAAATTATCTCGGATGATTTTTTGAAATTTTAATAAATATTAAATATCTTATATTTAAGGTCCAATTTTTTCAATGTAAATTATTATATTTACCATGAAATAGTAAAAAAACTCAGTTAGAGGAGTTACGGTTTAAGGAGTGTTAATTCTTGTTACATTAAGTAGCCTTAAAATTAATTTGCAACACCCATATTATTATTATTATTATAAAATTTTATTTAATATGTAGAATAACATGGTCTAATGATATATTAATGTTAATTTTATTGTAGTACCAATGGATTAAACTATTAGGTTAGAAAACTAGATGTCATAATAAAAGTTAAAAATAGTAAAACAATGAATCTTTGGAGTTAAAGAACAATTTCTCTAAAAAATGTCTAAAATTTTGTGTCTATGGTATTTTTATTAAAAAATCCTCAAATTTTTTTATTATAAATCATTTAGAAACTTGATATATGATTGAACTCTCAATATTTAATACGTTTCTATATTTATATGAAGTTCACTCCTCCTCAACTATAAAAAGGCACACACTCACCCCTACCCACCATTTGCACACATATCAAGACATTTAGATCTCCAAATATATTACTAAATCATTACCCAAAATCCCTAACATCATCCTTCATTCCTTTTTTGTGATAAAATATAGCATATCAAGGTTTTGTTGAAAACCTAATGAGGAAGCTCGTAGAAGATGTAATGTTTTTCTAAAAGTGTATTTATTTTATTTCCTTCTCCACCTCCTTCGATTGATTTTATATAATTAATATATTTTAAAATTAGTATCTCCAATATAATTAAATTTCTTACTGTTAATTGTAAAACCTACAACATCACACACTTCCGTCAAATGGTATATACAATCATAATTCAGTTGTACGGAGGACTACAACCTCAGGAACTGTTGTCATTCATTCTTCAATTACCACCATTAAATTTTGGGAATAATGGAGGATATATAGTTTATATATGATATATATAAAATTTATGACATTATTAGGATTCTTGAATTTTTATATCACACAGACCATCATGGATTCCATTTTTAGAAATACTATAATTTCACTTGTGCGTACAGATGATAACCGCCTCCCGAAGTGATGCGATTTGTTCACATTTTACAAAGAATGTATTAATGATGTTTTAAATAAATATATGTAATATCTATGACAGAATTATGATATTAAATTATTATCTAACATTTATCTCTTATAATTATATTTCTTTATTAGGTCATGAAAATTTATGTAATGTTCATGTTGATGAAGGACCAACCATCTCCTTGAATGGTGAATTTCATTTCAAATAACAAAATTATATGGATTAATCTAGAAATCTATATAATTAATAATTATGATATTTTCACTATGTTATATCTTCTATAGTTGATAAAATCATGATATAAATCATTCAAACATGAAATAAAATTTCAACCCATACTCGATAACTATGGAAATTCATCTCCATATACATTTCATTGAGACTTATTTGTTATTTTTCACTAATTAACTATTATGTGGGGTATATAATACCAATTTTTACATGTAACATAATAAATAAATTATCCTTCATGGTATTTTGATATTCAATTTAAATAATTTCCTCCAAGAGAACATGACATGAAAATTACTAAATGGTAAAAATTATTGTTCACTCTCACTTCATTTTGTGATTGTTAACTTTATCTTGAAATAATAATTTTATTCAAATAATTTTTTATTGTAAATTAAATTTCTATTAAATATACAGACTCTTGTGTAAGTTATATAAAAATTACTTAAACCATATTACAAATTTACCAATAGTGTCTACTTCAAAAGATATTTGCAGAACGTTGAAAATATTAATATATTTTTATTTTTTAATCAATATGGGTATATTGATTATAAGAAATACTGATTTAATTAAATTTATTATTTGATATATGATTAAATATTATAAATTTAAGTGATGGGTGGGTACTATTATAATATATCCCCTTAATGAATTAGTATTTCTCGTCAGACAAATTATATGGGACAAATTAAATGGATTTCAACTTATGTTATTACAAACGGTCTTGTGATAGGACATGATAATAGAGGTAAAATAATAATTGATATATTTTCATCTAATAATTATGAATTTGTTGCATTTATAATTTAGTAATTTTTATCCCTAAAATTTTCACTCTGAAAACATATATGGATGAATTGCATTCTTAGAATTATCAAGATATTTAAATACATTGTGTGTTAAGTTATTTACATTTATATATTGATTATAAATTATGGATTCATGAAGGATTATTTTTTACATCACCTTTAATGATCATTTGATCCCACCATTATTTATTTTCCTTTTCCTAGGTTATGATGAAGAGATATTTTCATGATTTCTCAAGGATTCGGTTTATTAGATTTTGTTATCTATATTTTTCTATTTTAAAATACAAATATAAAATGGGTATCAAGTATGTATCTAGTACTCCATAAATATTAAATATTAACACTGTTAATATTTTATTTCTTGTAATCATGCCAATGTAATGAAGTAAGGAATCTTCTCTAGACTTCTAGAATCAAGGTCATTACAGATTCTATAAAATCAAGTGTAGTTCCAACATTGGTAATAAGATTTAGGAAAATGAAGATTGACGAATATAACCCTAATAAAGATTTTGAGGATAAGTATTAATGAAAGTCATAATGTTTTGGTAATGTAGAAACTATTTGTGTTTTCCTGGAAATATATTTCTTTTCGGGTACAACAAGTGGAAGTGGTTCTAACACATATATGTGTAGGAAAATATCCCTGAAAAGTGAACCATATGCCTGACTCATGTGTAACCTTGTACACAACAATGTGCCATACTGAACACATATTTGGATATCACCTAGTTATATTATTAGTATAATTCAAAATTTCATTACAACCCAATATAGAATATTTTAATCCAAGGATATCCCTAAAGAAACCATGTTTATGATTTTGAGATTAGTTATGGATATATTTTTCAATTTATTATAAATATTTCTCTAGTTTTAGGATTAAATTTTTTACATAATTTCATGATAAAATCTATTTTTTCATTGTTTAAAATGTCACATACAAAGACGAAGGTTATGAATACTCATGTCCTATATTGTGGTTTCCCTTAAAAGGATGTTGATATATCTAGTACTGGTACTGTAACATCCTAGGTAAATAAAGAATATTGAATTTTCATATTTATTAATATTTTAGAATTAAATATTAAATTTTATTTAAAGGTGGTTCCATTTTAAATGGCGTACTTGATATGAAACAATGGGTTTCTTTGAAATCTTATGGTGCACACAATGTTGTGTTATACTAAAAAATTAATAATATAATATTATTTAAAATGGTAGTTAATGCCTAAACATTGTATTTTAGGGAATGAATAGAAATAACTAAAATATGATTATAAAATTTAATTAAATGTTTTTAAATTTATAAAATAAAATTTAAAGGCTTATAATGTGAATGAATCCAATTTTAATCATAAATACACTAATATTCTTTAAAATATCCATTTACCACCTTTTGATGGAGAACCCCACTTAAATATAGTATTGTTCACTTTTATATGTTTTATTTTACAAAATAATATTCTTCTCTAGAATCGGGACATCAAAATTTACTTTGGGTAAATTTTTGGTATTTTTCTGATAAGGTTCATTTTTTATGAATAGTGAAAAATACTACATTTTAATTCAAAACTACATTTTAATTTAATTTATTTATATGGATCGATTATATTTTTATATGCTTTTAAAGTGTTATTAGATTATATTTTTACCATTTAATTCAATTTTGGTCATTGGATGTTATTTGACTTTGAAATTGGACATAAACAAGTGTAAATCTTTTGATAGTTTTTATTTCTTAAAAACACGCTTTTCTGTTTTGACAATGAGATATAATTTTAAATTAATTAATTAAAATTATATGATTTTAATTAGTTAAAATATACATCTTATTGGAATTTAGAATACCAAATATATCTTTAGGCTAAATATTTTGGTATTTTCCTGAAAATCATCTATTTTTTATTAATAGTGAAAACACTTAGTAGTAGTTAAAAAATCAATTTTTTAATTTAAATGAAATATTACCACATATTTGAATTGAAATTAAAAAATATGACAGAAATTTTTGTTATCAGTATGTAAAATGTGGTTCTATAAGATGAAAATAATTTTGGTGAATAGTAACTTTGGACTATTATTTACCGCGATTAAAGGAAAACATAGTAATTCAAAGTAAAAATAATATTATAATAATATAAAAATTTACCCTAAAACTTATCCTAACCTCATTTTATGGGTAATGTCTGACCAATAAAATCCTTGGGTAAAACATTTGGCCTTTTAAATCCATTTGGATAAGATAATGACATTAATCAATTTTTATTTAAAGTTAAAATAAAAATATCATAAATATGTATTGTTTTGGTAAAACAATTTTAATGTGCGGTTATATAATTGATATATTTGACTATAAATATTAATTGGTAAGATAAAAATATTTCAAACATCATAGTATTTTATTTATAAATTTCATACATTATATAAATAAAATTATTTATGACACAATAATGAAGTAGTGTTTACCTCATTAATGAATGATTTAAATAAATAAGATTATAATAATTAAAACAATATCCAATCCAAGCCAATTATATTTGGATGAATTTATTTCAAACAAGAGTAATCTTATCTTCTTTTTTAATAAGTTTCGAACATTTTGAAACCGAAAATCACTGTATAATAAAATAATATTTTCAAACTTTCTTAAAGAGCCTCTTCTCCGCCATATAAAAAGCACTCACCTTTAACACGTTACTCAAACATCTAAATACCCCTATCTCATCCAAAATCATCCTAAATAAGCTCTCCATATCCCCTTATTCTACCTATAAGCCTCACCTTAGGCATAAGGCACTTCATGAAATACTTTTGGTTCAAACCAAACAGAGTTACCCTATTTAAAGGTAACATATTCTCTTAAGTTGTTTTATTTTATTTTACATATCCAACCCCCTATACTCTTTATATTCCATTATTTTATAAAAAATACAATATCCTAATTATAGTAGGTTATATTTATGTGATGTATTCAAACTACACTTACACACACCTCCATCTAATGGGTACAGAACATATTGTCTTTGTGGACAGAAAACTACTACCTCACGGAACGATGATTGTTCAATATTATACTACAACCTATTATGGTGGCCATTATAATTGGACTATAGTTATATGTGATATATATTATATTTATAATTATTTTCAAATTTTTTTATTTTTTTTATAACATAAATTTGTGGATTTCATAATGGGTAATTGCGATAATTTTATTTGAGAAGTGAGGACTACTTCCCACTCAAAGTGAAATGATTCGTTAATTCCATATGTTAAATGTATAAAGGATGGAGTTAATAATGAAATTAAATATGATATTATACATGAATTATAATATATCTATTTATTATTAAGTTATAATTCCATTAAAAATATGAAAATGAAAAGATAGTTGTGTTCATGTGTACGTACGACTTACCATCTCCATGAATGGTGCATTTCATTTCTTGCCTCCAAATGTTATGTAATATTATAAATACATAAATATAATGGATTTATTTGATATATATGATATCTAAATCATTAATATCATTTTTTAGGTAATGTACTTTTTACCACATGAACAACTTGTAATTATAAGAAGGTCATTTTTGACTCAAGTACCAAATTTCGACAAAACGACCGTTAATAACTTAAATGATTCCATAATGTTTCTGAAAAGTTAATAAGTTATATAAAAGGAATAATAAATTCGAAAAATGTTATTGAGAAAATATAAATTAACTTTAGTTTATTATTCAATAATTTAATTAAAGAACGGGTCAAGTCGGACCCGAGGTAAAGGGTTTCTTATCTCACTTTTAATTCCATGAGATTTACATTATTCACCACTTATTTATTTCATGTGGTGTATTTTGTACTGAAATTTTATATATATTACCATGATTATATTTATATTTATGGTATTCTATGATTAATTCTGTGGTAATTAACTTTTGGTCATACGACTCGATTGACTACTACGCGGTAAGGGGTTTTCATCTCACTTTTTATTCTCATGATATTCATAATATATTTGTCACTATTTTCTTTAGTGTGGTGTATGTACTTTCCATTATTGTATTCTTTGTGTAATATTCATTAATTTATGGGTATTTAAAACATCATTTTAGGATCATTCTTTTATGGGGTGTATGTTTTGTAAGTTACCAAATCATTATGGGAACCTTTCACCCTCCACTATCTGAAAGACTTATTTTGTTATGTCTTTTAATTAACATATTATTATATTGGGATAAGTTTTTATATATAATAATTGTTGTAAATTTTCTGTTCAAGTAATAATATACCATTTTCTCTCTCATCAAATCTTTTTCAGAATTTTAATGTGACATCGTTAGGATGTCGAATTTCTATAAGGGAACTTCTTATCCCAATTTTAATTCTTTGGGTCAAACTTATACTTGTTGATTATGTATTTATATGATTATATGTGACTGACCACTGATTATTTTACACACATAATTATGTAATTAATTTTTCCTTAATTTAAGGAAACAATTTGTATAAGGGATTTCATCTCAATTTACATCCCATAGATTATTCATTGATGTTACACACCAATTCACTTTTAAATTGTGAATATACTAACCTTTTAAATATTATATCATGAATCTCTTTATTCTCATGATATTGTATGTTTTGTTAAATTTAATTCTATAATTATTTTTATTTATGTATTCTCTAAGTGGTAACAAACTCTTTAACTAAAACATTGTTTTAAATGTTTTAAATATTTATCTTTCTAAAACTTTTTCATTAATTTTCATGTTTTAAAAATGGTTTGAAGGATTTATTTGTATGAATATTAATGTTTTAAATTAAAATTCAATTTAGAAGATACAAAGTTATATGGGACACATTGATTAAAAAATATCATTATTGAATGTTTTAAATAGTTTTGAAAATGGTTTGGTAAAACATTGATTATGTCATTATCTTGAAATAATATATTGTGATTTAAATGAGGAAATTTTAGCTTTCCTTTTTTCTTGTTTTATTTGTTATGAATATTTTATGGTTATGGGCATTTTTTTACTTATATGGTTGGTTAAGTGAAAAACCTAGGGCGGGTGAGCCCGAGATAGCTCTCCAATGCACTGGGTAATGTGACAGAAGTAAACATTAATGCATCTTATAATATATTTGGGGAATATACTGTGATGGGTATTCCAAATGTAACTCCCTATGTATTTGTGAAAGATAAATTGTAAGTATTTTATGTATGCCATAAGTTACCTTTATGGTTTATGAATTCTATGTTTTATTCATAAATCGTAGGATTTCATAAGTAATGTTATGATTGAAAAGTATGGTTTCAATGATTTGTATTTATTGATGGGATAATGTTTTACTTCTTTATTTTATAACCCTTTTTATGATTTTTATACTCATCCCATGTTTTGAAATGTTTTTAATGGGACTTAAATATGAATAGGATCAAGGATAGGATTAAGGAATTGTCATACTGTCTAAAACATGGAACTGGAAAACTTTTTTAAGTGATTTTATTTTCTGAAAAAAATTGAAACCGAGTAGAATTGTATACTTTTTAATTTTTAAGATGTAATAGTTATGTCCTAATTAAATAATTACCTAAAACTAAAAATATCCTCAAGGTAAATTATTCAATTAATTCATGATTGTGTAATGTTTATGGTTGGGTCCTTATTATTTTTATGAAATACATGGATATATTAGGGTATCATGATTTATTACTGACTAATAATCTTGGTTGGATAGATAAACACTTTAATTATCAAGATTCACTAATACTGGATATCTTAATGTGATAGAGTACCCCATAATTTAGTGGGACTACTGATCCAATTACATCTTAGAAATATATTTTTTATTTGGAAAAGATATTTTTTTCATTAGGATGTATTGAAAATGAAATGTTTAAAATTGTAGTGTATTTCTTAAATAGTGATTCTAATAAATGATAGTCATTCATATGTAATACTATGGAGAAAGAGAAAAAAGAACTAATAGAATAGAAATCTCTTATTGATATATTCTATGTAAAATATTTCTCAAGAGAAACATACATATATTAAGATAATGTTATTTAGTTTCATGAAATAGGAGGAAGAAATTTATTCTGAGTATAAAGCTTCCATTTCATGTTTAGAAATATATTCAATGGATTTCATACCCAACACAGAATGCCCGATTGAACATTTATTCCATGGTATTAATCAAATTATTTGAAGGGAATTGGTGACTCGAGCCTTTTCATCATACGATGAAATTATTTTATCTCTTATAAATATATAGAATGAATTATATTACTATAATGGATTCAAATTTATGAAATATGAGAGAAGGAGAGTAGAGAAAATAATAGATAAAGTGAAGAAGGGAAATATTTATTTTCCTAAATGGTAAAACTATGGAAAGAATCTCTATATGAAATAATTTAATGGATTGGGAGGTCAGCATAAGTATAGAGAATAGGGTCACCATACCAAAGAATGAAAAGGTCAAGAAATATATTACTTCTATTATGTGTTTCAACTTTAACAAGATGGGTAACTTTGAAAATGAATTTCAAATTAAACAACATATTATACCCATAAAGAATATAGGGGATCAAGGTCAATATTATGTTATTGATCCAACAAAAATGTAATGATTAATTTTCATTTTTATTTGGATCCATAGAATTAGTTTTAAAATATTTGTATTGATGATATTCCCATCATAATAATTATGAAATATATAAATATTGTCCGAAATTACTATTTCATTATGGATCTGAGAAAATATATATAATGGAACTAAGAAAAATAATTTAATATCATGTTAAACATTTTGAAAAACACATGTTTGTGGGAACGATATCCCTTAATTTTTTTTAACATGTAGATATAATGATTCTGGGAGAAATGGATGAATGATATTGATATAGTAATTTGGATAATACTAACAACCCTGGAACAAATTACAATGTTTTGGATCATAATTTTTGGAAGGCAAATAAGGTTAATGATTTTTTAAATGGTTTAATTTGATCTTTAGAAAACATTTTAGATATTAATGTTTTACTTAAACAGATGATGAAACCTATATAAATAGCTAAATTAGAAATAATTTAACAAATAACCAATGAATAAGATTATTCTTGTTAAAATGAAACATATTAAGTAAGTATATTTCCTTACATTCATTGAGAGGGAAATAATTCCTCAACTCTTGGAAAAGGGACTTGAAAAACATGTTGTCCTATTATAATAAATTTTTATGATATCAAAAACCTTTTTTCGGCCTCAGGTTTATGACTTTGTGGCCATTAATGTTACATTGAATATGTTCTCTATCTCCCTCCCATAATATTTGAGTGTTATCTTTCTCTTCCCGATCTAGGTTTTAATTTCAAAATAAGGTTCTTCAATATGAAAAAATATTAATGTTATCATTCCACATATCTTTTATTCATCCACTTCTATATTTTTATTAGGATGTTTCATAATAGATTTATTATGTTGGTTTTTTAATATTAGTGTTTAAAAATGTTAAATCCTAGATTACTGAAATCATTTCTGTGTGGCAAGGATGCATCTCATTTATGGTGGGGTGAATGTAATACAAAAAAAAATTAATAAATAATCACATTTTTATTAAATATATTATGAGATATGGAAAATTGGGTTTATATTACAATTAATGAAATACATAGTTTACTTTTGGTTATACGCATTAACTACATTATTTAACAACTTTTGTAACACAAAATAATGAGTTTCACTGAATAAAATAAATATTATTCTTTACAAATGAAAATTATCACATATCCATTAAATTGGTGGTCATGAATAATATTTACAGACGTACGAAAATAAATAATTCAATACATTTCTTACTAATTAATTGGAAACTAAAATAAAAAACTATTGAATATAAAAGAACTGTTTTTATAAACAACTATTTTATTCCGAAGGGATTTGACATAATTAAATTAAATAAAATTATATTACTAAATGGTATTAATAAAATTAATATACTATAAATTTAGTTAAATATTTCTACATTTAGTCAATATATCATATCTTAAATTTATAATACCAAATTAAATTTTACACAAAAAAGTAATATTTTTCTAAAGGAAGTTTTTCCACCTTTTATTGGCGCACTTTTTTTAAAACTAAATTTTGAAACTTTTATAAATATTTTTTTAAATAGTAATCATCATTTATGAATGATTATTTTAAAAAAATCTTAGGATAAAATTTTATAATTTTTAGAGAAGTTTCATTTTTAGGTGAACAATGATAAATAATTAATTGTAATTAAAACTAAACTTTTCATATAAATAATTAATATTATTAAATTATTATTCAAATTGTTTTATTAATGAATTAGATAAATTATATATCTATTTAACCAATTTAGTTCATTTGGATCATTTTTATATTGAAATTCGATATAATTTTTTTTTAATCATTTGAACATTTTTACACTTATACCCTCCTTTCTTGTATCATCTACATGGTAAATTTTAAACATTATTTTTTCTACATATGAAAATTGAATTTTGAAAAATGTATTGCATATTTTTTTAGTAACAATTTATCATTTTTAATAAGGTCTGTTTAATCTTTGATAAAAATTATTAGTGAAAAAGTGAATCTTAAATACTGAGATTAAGCTAAATACGAGTCTACAAAGTGGTTGAAAAAATAATATATTTTTTAAAATAACATAACAATTTGTTCATCACATATTTTATGGCCATATTCCAAAATTTTCCACCTATGGATATATTTTTATTAGTTATAATGAAAAATTTCTGTGAAATTGACCTATATAGTAGGATAAGTAAGGAAAAGAAAAAAAGGAACCCTCATTGACATTAATATTTATAAACCATTAGGATAAGAAAAACACACATGGGTTTGATAATACTTTTTATATTGATATATAATATGGTTTTTGGATAATTATTAATTGTTCTCAATTTTTATATATAAATTAGTTAATTAAAATACTAACAAAACACAAATGATGTAATTATTTATTTAATAATTAAGTAAAATAAAGGATATTGAAGATATTAAAAGTGAAGTAAAATAAATGAATTACTATGTTACAATATTTATTAGATGAATAAATCTTTTATCACATATATTAATTTAATATATTTGAATTAATTTTTTTTTTAAATTTTTAAATTCAAAATAAAATAACGATGTCTAAATAGATATTTATACTATTTTATAATAAATGATAATTTATTAATTGATTTGAATTTAATAAAATTTTAATATTATTTACTGTGATATTTAAATGTTAAAATATATGAATTTTATTCAATTCGTGGATATTTTTTTTAATAATAAATATTTTCACCATTAAATAATAATAAAAACTCAACTTCCATGGTTACGGTTTAAGCATTGTTTTTTTAACGTTACTTGATCTTGTATAAAAATTAATTTTAAAAAAACTTTATTTTTAGTCTATAATTTAAATATAATATTTGGAATCTTTCAGGACAAATTATATATTATGTATTATTTTATTTTATTTCTTAATGGATAAAATACTTAGGTTAGAAACTAGTTACCATATTGAAATAATAAAATAATACAATATAGAAACATTGGAGATGAGAAAAATATGCTTAATGCTTTACTTATATTATTTTATTGAAATTTTTTGGACCAAATCATACCCCCTCCAAATTGTTACTCATTCATGGATAAATTTGATGAAATCTTAACCTCCAAATAGTGAATAATGTTGAGTATTTACAATAATTCCGCACATCCCCAACTATAAATAAGAACTCACTCAAACGAAATATGAAAACATATCAATCCATTTTTACTAACAAAAATCTTACTAAATCAATCCCAAACTTCCCTACACACATTATAGAATCCTTATTTATTTATAAAGAAATCCTTTCATGTTTTTAATACAATCCTAACAACGAAACCCAAATAAGAAATAATGTTTCTCTAATAGGGTTTTAATTTTATTTCATTCACCTCCACTGTAAATTGTTTTTTTTCATGAATATTTAATAATATAATTTTCTTAAATATACTAATATTTTTTTATGTAATGTTTAAAACCTAAAAGCGTAAACACTTCCTTCAAAAGGGATACTCAATCATCATTCTTGTCTATAAAGAAATACTACCTCATGAACCGATGTCATTCGTTCTTCGATTACAATATTTCAAGGGTGTTAAAAATGGTGGATTTAAGGTTTATATATCATATATATATTTTAAATTTATTATTTTGTTAATATTAATTAATAATTATATCATTCATACCTTCATATATTTTATTTTTGGAATATGATAATGTTTCTTGTCTGTAAGATGGACTACCTCCTCTTGAAGCGATGTGATTCCTTGACATTTTACATGGAATGAATTATTGATGGTTTTAATAAAAAATATGATATATATTACAGAAATATAATAATAGTATCATATTATTCATATATATCATTTACTATTATTCCTTCAATAAGATAAGAATATGGAAGCAGAGTCCATGTGTACGTATGACATAACGTCTCCTTCAGTGATGAATTTCATTTCCTATGAATATATTTTATGGGTTAATATAAATACATATATAATAAATATATGTGATATTTGCATCATGATTTATAAAATATATATTAAAAAATTATGATAAACTTATTTGGAAAAAAATAACAAGTGAAAACAAACTTGTAAAATAGTCAATTAACACATGAAAGAGTGAAAATAATTACAGACTATTAAAACATGAATGATAATATGTTATAAATGAATCATATATGATATAATTCTTACTAATATTGTTCTGTTATATTTTAATAACATTTTTTAATACACTATGTAGTAGGTTAAATCATTTATGACCACAAAAATATGTAATGCAAGAGAATTCATCTCAATTAACATTCTATTGAGTATTATTTGTTGTAATTCCCAAATTCACTTTTATGATGTGTATATAATTTCTTTTTTGACATTTAATATCATTATTACTTTAACCTTTATAGTATTTTAAGATTTAATAATAATTATATCAACCAAGGGTATTTTATATGAAAATTACCATATGGTAAATATATTTGTGCAGTCTCACATTATTTTTTAATTGATAACTTTCTCTTCAATCAATCAATTTATTATAACAATTTTTTATTGGATGTTAAAATTCTCTTAAAAAACCATAGTCTTGTTTAATCGATATGATAATTCTATAAAACCTAATCCATATTTACATACACTATTTACCTAAAAGAATATTTTATGATTTGGGAAATATTCATAGGTCCATGTCTTCTACACAATAAAAATATAATATGATAAGTAAAATTGAATTAATTAAATTGATATATATATATAGGGATTTATTTGTCCAAATGTGATTTTTGGGGATCATTATAATATAACCCCTTGAAGAGTAAGTGGGTCTCATGAGAAAAATTTAGTTATCCAAATTAAATCGGTTTATACCTATAGTAAGTTAAACTATCATGTGAAACGTCTTAACAGTAGAGGTACCATAATGCATGAGATCGTACTGTTTATTAGTTAATCATCACATAATTTTAGAAATTAGTGTTTATTATCCATGGTATTTTCACTATGAAAAATATATATATTCATTTTATTCAGAACATATCAATTTAATAGAATATATGTTTAGTTATTTACCTTTCCATATTAATTGTTCCTTATGAATTTATTAAAAATACATGTGTGTTTAGTTATTTTCCATTTGATATTGATTAATCATTATTGCTTCATCATAGATTCAATTTTACATAACACTTATTGATCATTTGAACTCACCCTTATTTTGTTTTTGTTACCCATGTTATGGAGAACAGATTTTTGAATGAGTTTTCAAAGATTCCATATTTAATATTTTTCTATATATTATGTTTTATTTTCTCATTGAAATGTAATATGGTCATCTTTTATGTATCTGGTTCTCTGAAAATACTAAACAAACCTATCATTAAATATTTGATTCATTTTAGTCACTCAAATATAGTGAATTAAGACATTGGCTATAGGCTTATGGGGTCTATGTTATTACAGATGATGTGTTATATAGTGTGGGTCCAGAATGGTATTATGAGGGGATTAGGTTGATTAAATTCTTGATCCTATGCAACCAAAATATAGTACATAAGAGTGGATTATGAATAATCCCCTCTAAATTCATTTTCTATATAATTAAAATGGGTTCTGCGCAACACCCTCTAATCCTCAACTTTAGAGGGAATTATAAATCCCATCTAGATTAGTTTTTTATAAATGTTAGTGTGGGATTATATAAGACTCTTTGTAATAATCAAATTTAATGGTGGTTATAGAGCCCCTTAATTTCTTAAATTAGAGGGGGTATTAAACCCCCTAATTTTTTGCATTATTTTTTAATATCTACTTGGATTTTATATTAGGTTGAAAACCCAATATAATGTATTAAATTATAGGGGGTTCAACAACCCCCCCTGTAATTTCATAAATTAGTGGGGGTTCAAAAACCCTTTAATGTCATTAATTTAGAGGGGGTTCAAACCCCCCCTAATGTCATTAATTTAGATGGGGTTTATGAACCCCCACTATATTTTTTTAAAAACTACTTCCATAATTTATATACATATATACATATATATATATTTAAATCAGAAAATATAAATAATTAAATACATTATATGATCATGTTATATAAAATATTTATATGATTTTATTTAATGGTATTTATATTCATACATAAATATAATCTTATAATATTATGTTTATTAATATATATTTATTTAAATAAATTTTATTTCATATAATATTAATTATTTTTTCTGGTGCTTTTTTTTTTGCGATATTAGATGATGTTTAACCAACTTCCAAAACAATTTCCTATAATGTGTATCCACATATACCAGAATTTTATGTAAACCGATGCAAATGACACATTGTTTCCACCTTAGTGGTAGTTTCCCATAACCACTACTACTGCATTTAGAGGGACTTATAACCCCTTCTAAATTAAAAAATAACCCCTTCTAACAGTAGCTTTTCTTGTAGTGATGATACCCTTCTATTTAATAAAATTGATGAGTAGTTGAAATATGTATTTCTGGTAAGTGAATACGAATATGTAGTAATGTGACTAGGATGAGGATATGTGATAGGAAAATGTGTCGATATAGTTATGATGAAATGGAAAGGATAAGAGTACCATGAAATTTTTTATTGTGGGGTGTTAGGGGAAAACTAGTAGGGGAGTTGTGGAGGGAGCCCTTTCTAATATAATTTTGGAGTTTACATTATTCATTTATTCATCTGTATGATTCTTCAAAATATACATTATTGGAATTTCAAAAGATATTAGTAAGTATACATATACGTTTGAAACTACATATAATTTTAATTTATATGATTTTAGGTGTGATTTAGAGATTTAGTTGGACATTTATATATTAGAGATGGGAGATATTGTTTTATTTAATTTGTTAAGATGCTTAATTTGGTATTTATCTTACATACTATTATGATAATTAAATTTTCATTAATTATTTTTATTTTCAAATATTGGATTTATTTAAATTATATCTATTATTGGTGGTTTTGTTTTTATATTCGTGGTATTTATGGGTGTAATTCATCATAATTTAGTGAATTATATCCTTGGATATAGTTTCTATAATGTGAAAAAAAGAGGTAGACTTCATGTGTTACTATTATCTTCCCTAAAGATCCATGATGGGATCCAAGTGGAGTTAAATTATTTCATGACACTAAAACAAAATAAGAGCTCCACGGTGGTTATTTAATGGTCGATTGACAAAAATCCACTAATAATTAAATATTTTAGGAGTGTTTTTTATATGCAACCACTATATATGTGATGAAATTAAGAAAATGAACTTCTACACTCCCCTAAAATCTATTCCCTTGATATTACACCTCTCACCCATTTCATCCCACCACTGATTCATCTCCCAAGCCCTCTCTACCCCAAGCCATTAATTCTGATCCATCACAATTACTAATCTTTAACATGACATTGTAGTCATTTTCACTCCCATTCTCCCCTCTATATATCATTTCCACTATCATCATGCCCCTCTATTGGCCCCCATTCCTCCTATCATAGTGCTCGACAACCCAATTTCCCCATGATATTTCCCCACGAACCCCCTTTCTTTATAACGATCCCAATCCCCCATCTATCACTCTTATCCTTCACCCGCCATTCCCTTATCCATCAAGGAGAACCCCAAACAATCAGTGTTATAAGGTACTTCTTTCCCCAAATTAAATCACCTATCAATTTAAATTATTCACTATAGTTTTTGAAAAGTTTCATTTCTTTTTGGGGTTTTCATGGAGTGTTAGGAAAATAGAATCTATTAATTCATCATATATTATAATTATTTTAATTAATTTAAAATTAGTGTGAGTGTTACGTTTACACAAAACGACTTCTAACTACCTTAAAATCAATAATTTTATTTTTTTTTATATCAAATTTATTTAAAAAATTAATTTTAGGTGTGTTGTAAAAACAATATAGAATTAATGTATCATATTGCAAAATTTCAATAATCAATTTTCAATTTTGTTTTTCCTCTTTTTAGGTAAATATTGACAGATTGACTCAATTAAAATTCATTCTTATAATTGATATTAATATATATATATATATATATATATTTTTTGACTGAATTTTATTTTATTATTTTTTTTTCTAATGAAAACATAACGTACATTTATAACATTTTAACATATTGAATTTTAATAAGTTTCTAGAAGTATTCATAAGGTCTTTTATAATGATAATTAATGATATTTGACGTAATGGAATTATATTTTATTATAAATGTAGATAAATAAATTTTGTTAAATGATTACTATAAATAACATTTTTAACAAAACTTTTTATAAAATTTTATTGATTTTTGAATCATAATCTTGGTAAAATTAGTCGATAAATACTCATTTACCACTAAAATATTATTGCATAAAGAGTCATATTAGAGTAAGAGTTACATCATTGATAGTATTGTTTCCTTTTTTATGTAGTTGTAGGAGTCCCATGATCATCATGTTCATTTATTTTATATAGGAAAAACATAAAGGTAATTCAAACATAGTATGAGAATCAAATTCTCTACTATCTCCAGAAGATATATAAATTTGATAATGAATGATTCTTAACACATGTTTTTAATGAATTTCTTATGAAAATAAATCAAAATTAAATGAAAAGTATTTATTTCTAGAAAACTCATATATATATGAGCAAATATTGGAAAACTAGGGATTCAGTATTCCATGGATATTAAATTGTATAGTGACCATATTTATATTCAACATTGAATGAAACAGACATTCTAATGAATAAAATTATTGATTGTGATGAGATTTTATGTAATGATATAGGTATGATAAAAACATATCTGATGTTTGATTGAATTCCACGGAAATTGGTGTTTTGATAAAGGAGTTTTCTAATGGTATTCTTCTAATGCAGCCCTCATATAATTATGTACCTAAATACATTTATCTATTGAATTTTGGATATTTTCTTACAATATTTTATGTTATGATATCGTTTATTCCAATGAATATGGTGGCTAATTCATATTATTCATGAAGTTATCTTTATCTTCCATACTAAACTAACATTATATTTTCATATTGTTGGTTTTGAAAAAATTTGTGATTTTTCTTCAAATGACATAATATATCATATTTAGTAAAATTTTATTTCATGAAGTTGAGGAAAATTTTAATATATGGATAAAATATACATCGCATTACCAGGGAACACACCACGGTATGCTAAGGGTTTGGATGAATTTTTAGGTTTTTAATTTCCTGTAAATCCATTTATGTGATACTAATATTATCATCCCGTACATGTAAATTTTTAATATTTTTAAAGTGTCGTGACAATTATGTACACATGATATTAAATAAATTTCATGATCAATATGTTTGTTGGATTAGTTATTTATAATCAAATTTTAAAAAAACATTGATCCCAAATGTATGTAAATATAATAAGATCCCAATTTATTTGTCAATATTAGATGATGTTCAAAGACTTATAAATATTTATTTTTGTATTGCATAAAAAAATCATCACCATCAAAAAATATTAGAAAAACTAGTTTGGATTTTTCTAAATATTAACATAACATATGACGGTTTTGGTACAACAAGGAAATTATCTCCAAATTTGGACATATTAGTGAATCCTCCCCTTTATTATATTGATTGTAATGTAAGAAAAAATACTACTTTTTAGATAAATGTGTTTCATATAGTGTTGATGATATAAATAACGTTATATATGGAGGAGGTCCAATATATCCAATGCATTCTTTTCTACTAAATATTTACAATATGAAATACCAATGTTGAATTACAAATTATGTGATATACATTATATTGGATTTAATATGCGACACATTTACTGATGTTATGACCTTTCCTCATCTTGTGATGTGAAAAAATTTGATAACAAGAATGGTATAAATTATATAAAAATACATGATTTTCCATGTGAATTTATTCCATTATTGGGAGTGGATTAAATTATATAGGAGTGGAAAAAAATTCATCTTCTATATGGAATTCAATCAGTAAATTTGAGGCCTGAATCGACATACTACAACAAATAAGCATAGAAAAACACACCTATAATGGGTTTTTATGAAATTCCATTAAAACATTGATATAAAAATTATTAATATCTTCAAAAACCATCATGAAACTATACAATCGTTATATAGGTAAAAAACTATTCTATGATAATGTGGCATACAAGATATTCCATATTAGGGAATACATTTTACTCATTACATCAACATTTCTCAAAGAAAGTTAGGAATGTACCATTATAATTGGATTGAAATAGATTCATCTCATTCGGCCTATCACCGCTATGAATGGGGAACATTATAATACAGTCATTGAAATCAATAACTGAGAATATAGTTATATATTTTCATAAATTTTCCTCCACAATGATGATCATGTCCCTTATAATGATTGGAGTTTGTAAATGGTCATCCTAGAAATAAATAATGGGAAGGAACTCATCGTACATATCTAAGAGATAGTGGTATCCCACCTAGTTGGTATAGGGAAATTATTGTATCAACAATATTATATATTTTATGATGAATTTGATGTTAACAAAAACCTTGTTTTTTTATAATAATTTCATGTGAAGTGAGTTTTATAGGATTTTATATTCTATTTTAATGAAATTTAGCATTATGGGAATGATTATGTAAATACCTTTTTCATCAATATGTTACATTGAAAAGAAAACTATTTCACAGGGTATCAATTATACATTATGCTAAAGAGTTTTCATTTGGATCATGTAATGTAATAACTCTGGTAGTAACCGAGAGGCGCCCTGTACCGAGTTGGTCACATGGCCTCAAGCGCATTTCCCTAAATGCTAGAGGCTACCGACTAGCAGTAAGGGTCATCGGTTTTATAGTAGGAAAACTATGACATCATTGGAAGAGTAACAAAGCGAAAGAAAAACAATAGCAATAGCGGATGTAGTAATAATCCATACAAAAGTAAAGAGCGGAAGAATGGAAAATAATAAACTGAAGCACACTCACAAATATATATATATATATATATGAATGATGCATGATACATATGTTTAGGAAATCATCCAAACAATTCACAATGCTAGAATACAACAGTACTAAACCAAATACAAAAGAAAGCAATTAAATAACTCCTTAGCATCAAAAGCCATAACATGGTATCATACTCTCCAGCTCTATAGTCAATCAGGAACCTGAAGTAGAAGGGTGATTTCCCTTATCTATACGTGCAATAATATAATATATTTGGGAGCAAAAGAATGACCCTAATAGGGTGTGAGATTAAATTCCAATAGCCAACCACACAAAGATCTGTGCCTAATTATCAGTGAATATATATTGCAGGTAATTATCAAATATGTAGTAACAAGAAATTACTCAGCAATAAATAGTTACACATATCAAATAATCATCTAATAAAGCAAGGTAACCCACTAGAATGTAAACATAGCCTATACCCTCTAGTTCTGTCATAATAATATATAATGACTCTCTGAGGAAGAAATCACTATCGATTCCCCTTATAGTCAAAACTAATTTAAATACATTCTGAGGAATCTCACAAGGTCAATTCCCCATAAAGTATAAAGAAGTCAAGGACACTCTGAGGATGCTCACACAGTTTATTATCCTTATTGACCCAAGTATTCATAGACTTTCTCATAAATCTCACACAGTCAATTCCCCTTATAGCCCAAAGTGGATCAAGACTCTCTGAGGAAGCTGACTCGGTCAATTCCCCTTATAGCGCAAAATGGTTCAAGACTCTATTAGGAAGCTCACTCTGTCAATTCCCTTTATAGCCTAAAGTGGTTCAAGAATCTATGGGGAATCTCACTCGGTCAATTCCATGTATAGCCTAAAGTGCTCAAATAATATCTGAGGATGCTCACTTCGTCAACTCCCCTTATAATATACTACACCAGGTTTTCATGGACCTGTGTAAATCCAACAAGAAAAGCAACGTAATACAGACAGAGTAAACCTACAGAACTAGTTAGATAATCAGTCTACATCATATTAGGCATGTCAGATAAAAAATAATCAATCCATCCTATATTTCTAGGCATGGGAAGAACATTAAGGAAGCCTAACATGTTAAACAAGAACAAACGGTCGTAAATAGTGCATACTTGGGAAACCACATCGAAATCACAACAAATAACCCTATACATATCCAATTAACCTCTACACATGAATACATGCATGGTAGGCAATAAATAGGGGTAAAACGGTAATCACGCAATACCTCGTTCATGGGTATTGGACAAAATTGCACATAATATTAAAAGCCTTTCAACAGAAAGGCACAAACCACCTACCTCAGTGTTGTAGGAACGATATACAAGAGCCTTGAAGCTTGAATCACCCTATAATGTTGAAGATCTAAAAACATCTAAAACATTCAACAGAGGATAACATGAGAAAGAATTGGAATCATGAAACGAATCTCAAGCAGAAGATAGAGCTTACGGAGGCTATCCAAGTGCAATTTACGACGGTCAAATAAGAGTTCAAATGCTCGGTCAGAGGATCAAAAGAAAACCACGTCCGTAATAGATCTCTTGGACAAATAAAACCTAGAAGAAGGTGTTTCTGGACATTAGACGTCACCCCGATGTGTTTATTGAGAAAAAAAATGAAAATACATGGTGTATACTTTATGATTCTGTACACTACTTTAGTCGGCCTCCAAGTCACCGCCACACGACCGTGTGTGTGGCCACTACACGGCCATCACACGGTTACCCATGGTAACCTAGTACACGGCCTGTACTCATAATGTACACGCCATGTACTTTGGAAATTTCCAAAAATTCGCCTTTTTTCTCAAAAACAACCAGAAAAAGACAACATACCTGAAAATAAGGATCGAGTTCTTACAATCTTCCCCCCTTAAAGAAATTCATCTCAAAATTTCCTTAGCATGGAATATAATAAGAAACACTAAACAGCTCTGGCCACTTTGCTCGTACATCAGCCTCCCACTCCTAAGTCTCATCATGTACTCGCTCGTGCTGCCATAGCACCCATACTAGAGGAACAATCCAACCATGGAGAACCTTCTTACTACTATCAACAATCCGGATACGATGCTCCTAAAATGATGCATCCACTTCAAGCTAAGCCTCCTCGGGTTGAAAGACATGAGAGATGTCAGAAAAGTAACATTGGAGCTAAGGAAATTTAAAAAATTCATGCGTAGCCCGGTACCTCTAGGGTAACTGCAAATGATAGGCAACGGTCCCAACTCTCTCTACAACCTCAAATGTCCTAACGTACCTTAGTGAAATCCTATCATGTCTCTTAATTCTTATGTTCCCCAACCTCAGTGTGACACCTAAGAAAACCCGATCCACAACCTTAAACTTCATAGGTCATCTTCGCTGATCAGCATATGATTTCTATCGAGACAGTGTAGTAGCCATCCATTTCCAAATTAACTCTATTTACTCTATGGTCTCCTAAACCAGACGAGGTCCCAGCAAGGCTGCCTCTCCTACCGCCAACCAATGTAGGGGTGATCGAAATGGCCTACCATAAAAAGCCTCATAAGGTTCAATCTGAATAGTTACATCAAAACTATTATTGTAGGAAAATTCCATAAGAGGTATGTGCTTCTCCTAATAATGTCCAAAATCCAGGATGCATGCTCGGAGCATGTCTCCAATCACCTGAATCATATGCTCGAACTGGCCATATGTCTGGGGGTGGAAAGCTGTACCCAAAAGTACTTATGTACCAAAAGCCTTCTCAAGCCCCTTCCATACCTGATAAGTAAAACCGACATCCCTGTCTGAAATAATTGAGTGTGGAACTCCATCTAGACGTATAATCTCACAGATGTACAACTGTCCCAGCTCATCCACACTGATGGTTCCCATGATTGACATGAAGTGGGAATCCTTCATGAATCTGTCAATGAAAACCAAAAATTCTTCATTCCCTCATGGTGACCTCGGTAAACCTATCAAAAAATCCTTCATGACAACATTACACTTCCACTCGAGAATAGGTAACTGCTACAAAATCCCTACAGGCTGCTGAAACTCCACCTACACCTGCTGACAGGTGGAACACCTCATGAAGAAACTAGAAACATCACTCATCATACCTGGCCACCAATAATGACACATTAGATCATGATAAATTTTGGTTACACCAGGATGAACAACCCCAACTGACGAATGAAAGTCCCACATTAGCTCCTCACGTATGTCTTCGGGAACCCATACGCACCCTTGGGAATGCAAGATCTTATCCTTGCCTATGTTCCATCCAGGAATAGGGACCTTTCTAGACATGCTTTCCTGTAGGACTAGGCCTTCAGAATATTATAGCTTCTACATTATAACTCGATCAAAAAGAGTATAGGTAACAGCCATTGAAGAAAAAATTTTCTACCCATGTTTATCATGCTCCTCCAAATGCATCTTAGAGAACAGAGCCATAAGCTGCCACTCACTGATGGCCTCCTAAATTTCCTGTATATGGGTTATCCTGCTCATCACATCATCCACTGTGTTTCCCTTCCCCGGAATATACAGAAGCTCAAATTCAAGATACCAAAGGTACTCAACCCACCTTAGTTTTCTCAGATTCAAGTCATGCTGAGTGAAGATATAATTGATACCTTTTTGGTCCTTGAAAACCACAAAATCCTATCCTAATAGATAATGTCTCAACAACGTAGGGAATGAACAACGGATTCCAACTCAAGATTGTGCATCGGGTAATTCCCCTCATGTGGCTGCAACTTCCAAGACCCGTATGTATCGACTCAATCTCCCTACATATGTAAAAATCATATCCCGATACTAGATGCATCACCGTAAATAGTATTGCTCTTTCCCATCTCTAGAAAGGAAAGTATAGGTGTTAAAGACAACCTCTCTTTTAGCTCCTGAAATGTTGACTCATAAGATTCTAACCACAGGAAGTTTCCAAACTTCTTAGTCAAACTCATAAGTGATGATACTATGCATAAAAAGTCATGTATGAATATTTTGTAGTATACCACCATCCCTAGAAAACTCTTCTCCTGAAAAAGGTACTTCGGCTGCTCCTATAAAACTACTGCTCTCACTTTCTCTGGGTCTACTGATACTCCAATCTCTGAGATAACATGACCCAAGAAGTTAATCTGATCTATCTAGAAGTTCATTTTTGAGAGCATAGAATATAATTGATTCTATCTCAGTGTACTCATAATGGTATCATGATGGGTAGCATGGTCGTGTTGAGTGTGAGAGTACACCAAGATATCATCCACAAAGACTACAACAAAAGAATCCAAGTATGTATTTAACACTCGGTTCATCAGTTCCATAAAGATTGGAGGTGCATTCGTGAGACCAAAAGGAATAACCATGTACTCATATAGACCAAACCTACACCGAAAGGCTATGAGATGTATATTATATGGTCTAATGCGCAACTGATGGTAACCAGATATCTTGTAAATCTTTGAGAACACTTGGGCTTCTCGAAGCTAATCAAATAGACCATAAATCCAAGGCAAGGGATATGAGTTCTTGACCATTAACTGGTTCAACTTCTGATAGTCCACAAATAGCCCGAGGGAACCATCTACCTTCTTCACAAATAGGATAGGAAAACCCCAAGGATAAGTATTGGGTCAGATGAAAACCTTACCTATAACTCTTACAAATGCTTTTTGAGCTCTTGTTACTCTAGTGTAGACATAATATAAGGACAAATAGATACTTGTTCCACTCCTGTAATGAGCTCAATAGAAAAGTATACCTCTCGCTTCAGAGGAAATCCTGAAAAATCCTCTGAGAAGAGGTCCCTGACATGATCCACCATTGGAGGAATGTCTAACTATGAAGTCCCCTAGTAATCTAGGAATAGAATATCCATCTGGGCTATAACTCCCTGCCCATAATGATCGAGTCCTGCTCTTCTCGCCTATGTATCTAACTCGCCCCTTAGAAGAAATAATCTACCATCTGGTGATATGAAACTCACCCTACGGTGATAACATTTGACGACTACCTGGAAGGGAAATAACCAGTCCATCCCATGAATGACATCATATCCTTTCATCTCTAGGACATAGAGGTCCCATAAAAATTTACACCCACAAACCTCTAGAGGGCACTCCCTGCACTAACGTACATTATCCATTCTCATTCCTAGTGGAGTGTCTAGCATCGAGATATCAGTAGAAGAAAAGATGCAGAGACCAAGTCTCTCCATGACATCAAAAAATATTAAGATATAGTAATCCTTGTATAAAAAAGAGAATAAAATACAAACTACACTACTAAGATTGTACCATGAACTATAGAGGGATTAGGATCCTGCTCATGTGGGATCTGCTCCACTGCAAAACTATAGCCTGCCCCGCGGCCCTATAGATGACATAAATATATATATATACATAAATCCAGTAGAATTATTATTTCATATATTTCATTATTATTCATTAACTAAATTTTATGATCATTCATGTATTGTTAACATGGAGACTGAATCTCATCGCGTCGTGGAGACGGTAGTCCGTACGTACGCACAAGCGATGATATCGTTCGCATAATTATTGAACAGAATTGGAGTGGATGGTATAATATATCAGAATAATTATGATGTTATAATAATCATATATAGTAATTCTTTACACCATTATACCGATCCATGTAAGGTGTTGGTGGAAAAACAGATTTCACCACGGCGTGGAGACGGTATTTCGTACGTACGCACATGTGGTGATTTCGTTTTCCGTAGGATGGATAGATGGTCAAATAGGGTTGTTTCAAACTTATAATAACATATCAGTATATGAGTTATACTGATGTTATTACTTCATAATGAAACAACTAAATAAGAATAAGTGAAAGAAGAAATAGAGTTGAAAGAATCAGTAACAGACATTACCTCTTCTTTGAAGCGCCTCTTTGAGACCTCCTCTTAGGGAACTAAAATTGGTCTTTGAAGAATACCATAACCTCTAGGATGTTTCTATGGAAGTGGAGAGGATAATTTGGCAGGGGTTGGCCTAGCTTTAAGGCTCAATGTTGTGTGAGGAAGAGAGGGGGAGGTGCCCTTTTATAAGGGAGGAGAGGGGGACCTTTGGAAATCTTAAAAATATTAATTTATAATAAATCTAAACCCACTTTAAAACCTCCAAAAATGACTCATATTCGAATATTAGATGATATAGGGTTGTAATACAATCAAACAATAAAATTTACACATGTTAGGAATTTATTTGAAACATTATCAACTTGATTTATCCTTACTTAATCAATTTAATTTTATTTGTGGTAATAACATTCTAAATTTTAAATTATAACAAATAATAACTTACATGTTTTTAATTTTACATAATTGGATACTTTATAACATTTTATAGCATATAAATTTAAATTTATAATTTTTAAATATCTTTGTGATTTTTAAACAATTTTATAAAATGTTATTTTTATAAAATAACAATAGTGTCAATTTTGACACTGTTCATTTATTTGAATTTAAATAAAATATATACAGAATATATGTTCAAAATAAAAGTTATAATAGATTCATAAAAGGACATATGTATCTACAAAATTATTATAGCACATTAAATAGTTAATATAATATTTATTTTATTATTTTTAAAACCATTTATTTGGTTTATCTATTAATAAAATAATTACTACAACATTTTTGTATAATTATTTAATATACTTATTTGTTGCATAAAAATAAAAAATAAAATCCTATGATGAATATAAATCTATTAAATTTAACAATAATACTTTTACTAGAATTTATCATCTTAAAATCGTAATATTTAAATTGTTATATTTATTAAATTATGAAGGTGACAACTTTGGCATCATTTAAAATAAAATAATATAAGTTTCATAATCACTTTTCTAAGACCCCAAACGGTTATACATTAGGTAATTGTATTATTATGGTATATATATATACTACCAATAAGTTTTGATCAGGTTTGTCGGAATTTTAATGGGTATTATTATTACAATAAAAACTATATTACCGATTGTTCACTTAATAAATAATTTCTGCATCATTAAGGTATCACAATTAATGACAATTATTTAATCCCTAAAAATTCTAAATAAATTATCATGACGTAGATAATTTTATTAGATTTCTGGATACTATTCATGTTCTAAGTTTTATGATGTTTATCACTAAATTAAAATTATTATACTAATAAGATTTAAGAAAGTGACATATTGTCACTTTCTTTTGTTTTAATAATAATTAAATTATTTTCATAGTCAAAAGTCCATAAAATGAATCTAATCCGACCCTTAGTTGATATGGGTATACTTTTAGCCATCCAATATAATTTTGGGATATGTTAGGGTAATTTTATAATATTATCTTTACCCTTAATTACCTGATTTACCTTTAACTATGGTAAATAAAATTTACCGTAGTTACTATTCATAATTCCCAAAAATAAAAAGTATCCTATTAACATAATTTAGACCCAATGATTCCAAATATGGAATCAATTTTTTAAAATTCAATACAAATAAGTTACAGAAATTAAATTAAAATTAATCCCATTGTAGAATGAAAACGGGTTTTTGTTTAAAACATTGCAAAAGATTGAATTGATTTACCCTACGAATTTAATGTAAAATCAATGATAATAACATAAATTATATTAAATGGTAAAAATATATTCTATTTATACATTAAAACCAATCAATATTATAATTTAACCATATAAATTATTGCGATGTAAAAATTTGTTTTTAATTAAAATATATCGTCTTTTTATTATTCATCAAAATATGAAAGTTACTAGAATAATATGAAAATTTTATTCAAAGTAAATTTTTATTTCATGATTCTAAAGAAGAATTTTATTTTGTCAAATTGAACTTATAAACATGTCAAAAACTAGATTTAATGTGGGTGCGCCATCAAAAGGCGGCAAAACTGCATTTTTTTTAAAATACTTATTTTACCCGAAAAAATTATTTTATTCTTATACAATTTTCTAGAAAATGTGTAAGATGAATAATAATGTAATAAAAATAAAAATTTAGTTAATACTATTCGTAATGGCTAATTCATAAAAATATTATAATAATATATCGTTGTTTAGTAAAACTCAGTATTGCGTACAACACATGCTATCGAGGAAGGTCGTGATTGCGTGTAATGCAAGCCAAGTCAGGGTTGCGTGTTGTGCAAGAATCATTTGTTGTTTTTTATAACAGAATCCAACCATATTTCATTTATACATTGAATATATATATATATATACTCAATGTTGCGTAGAATAACTATTATTAAAATTGGGTGTAACACGATCCAAGAATAGTGTTGCGTATACTGAAAGCTAATACAGTGTTGCGTATAGCGCAAGGTAATCTTGGTGTAGCATACAACACAATAAATTAGTGAAATTAAAAGAATATTTTTCATAAAATCTCGGGGTGTTACATTCTACCCCTCTTAAAATGAATTTCGCCCTCGAAATTCGTCGGGGATATAAATGGTTTACTACTCGAAATATTGTTTTATAGAAATGCACATCGTAAAAAGGAATACCAAAACCTGGCTTTAAAAACTAATGTATGTAATGTAACGGTTAACCAAATTAACTCATCATTGGGGTTCCACGTAGGAGAACATAGGTGAAAATATGGATATGGAAGAAAATTCTAACCATCAAGTTCTGATGGAGATTGGTAGAGAACATGGCTATAAAAAACCCATCAATTACAAAGCCATAGATTTGTGATGATTTCAGGTACCATCTCATTCATCAGATATAAGGGCACTAGGAAAACATTTTTGGTTTTCAAGATCATTTCCCTATAGTTGATGAAATTGGAAATAGAAGAATTACTTTCATGATTTTGGTACAGTCTCACCACTGTTCGTTCTTTAGAAAATTTCCAATTAATCTCTTAAAGAAATGATGTTGAATTTGTCATTCATGAAGTGTTAGTAGCTCATGTGATAGAATGATGGATCATTCCATCTGTCTCAAACAAAAGGTTATAAAAGTTATCAAAAATACCTAAGTCCGTCTATAGTGAGATTAATCATATATGGTTCCTAAAATGAACTTATACTTCATATATGATACTTATTAATATAATAAACCTAGTTTCTACTAAACAGGGACTTCCTGTAGGCCAGTGGTAGGCGATAAGGGCTAGTCGCACTTCGGTTGTGGGTTCGATTCCCACAGCCTTGTCCGACGTGATGGGTTGTCGCCCGTCCTGCAGGTTGTCCTTTTTCTAAAACGACATAACTAAAACATCCCATCAATAATATCAAAAAAAGTTCTATCCTTAAACAATACAAACTTATGTCCAACATAATCCATTCTAATCTTTATGCTTATCTAAAATACTTCGGTCCAAGCTCATAGTATAATGAAAATGATTACTTGAAATATCATAAACCAAGCATGTGAATACCATCATTTATCCCCCTTATATCTTGTTGGTCACATTCCAATCATGTGAATACCTTAATCATGAATTCTCTTGAAAAATGAATACCCACTAAACCTTAGTGAAAACATGAATGCTGTCAAAAGATAACTCTTTCCACATACCAAAATCCAAAAATTCTATATACTCAAACCATGATATAACCTTCTACTTATATCAGTCATGAGCTCATGAATACTATCAAACATTTAATTTTCTCCTTATCCCTTCATTATGTGCATATCATCTACATTCCAAAAATATCTGAATATCCTCTCATGGATACTGGTACCATTTATCGTACAATTTAAAAACTCAAGGAAAGACAAAATTGTAACAATCCTTAGATGTCTCTTTATTCCATAGTACCATGAGATTACTTATTCAACTTTACACTTGATAAACATGTAATCATTCCACTACCTTCTTAAACCATTTACCGAGATTCAACAATTCTTTAATCTCACATATCATTTGTAGTCTCTTCATCGTCATCAACAGAAATACTACCCATACGACCATACTGATTCTCTTCATGAGACTTTCCATTAGGGAATTGGTTTGCATAATGCCCATACATTCCAAATTTAAAACATTTAACCATTGTTGATGTCGTAGCAATACCAATATCCTCATACCTAGTGTTAATTGAACCTTTTCCTTTCCACTTACTAGCTTTGTGTCCATCTTTTCCACACCCAAAGCATCTTCCAGTTCCTTTGAATCAATCTCCCCGATGCCTCTTCCCACATGATTTACATGAGGTAAATTGAACTTTTTTTCCTCTATGATCATCATGAAACTCCATCTTTCTCTTATTATCTGAGTCGGGAACTTACCAAAGTTGAGATTATTGATCATATTATGAGATTGCTGATTAGGCATAATAACAATGTTTGGACTTCCAAATCCTGTTTCATTTGGTTTCTTATGAAGAATATCATTCCATTGTCCGTCATATCCTCCATTATCATGAATCTTCTTGTTTCCAGCCATATTCTAAAACCCAAAAAGAATAGTGTGAGAGGAAAAAATCATGCTAGGGAAAATAACATAGTAAAGGGGGAGCACCCTCAATATCTAACATCTTAGGTTAAATTCTAATATCGTTACCATAGTTCTAGGACTATATCCAATACGTATACTTATCTCTAGGTACATCCCTAGACATACCTTGGAAATATCTCTAGGGATCTCACTAATATTTTCGCATCCTAGTTTCCAAAGGTTGAATAAAACTTTCCTCGGATACTAAGTGTAGATACCCGAAGCTTGACATACATGGACATTACATTACTTTAGCGGAATAATTAATATATAACAAAAACAGACACACAAGGACCTTAATAGTTTAGTGTCTTTGGAAACTTGGAACGTAATCTTCTAATCGTGGTGAAAGATCTTCAATATCTCCCATAAAGATCTTACCCTTTTTTTTCATACCTAAAACCTTTCTTTATATCATGGGGAAAATAAAAAATAAAAAGGGTGAGATAAAATTCTCAGTAAGGGTATGCATGGATAAACAAAAACAAATCATATTCATTTGAGCTTAAAAACATGAACATAATGTTTAAACATCAAAATCTTGAGCAATGACATAAAACATTGAAGTACGTAAGGAATAGATCATAAAGAAACATTAATAATGATAAAATAGCATGGGAATAAAACATCTAATTGTGGAAACCATTATGCACATGATATGATTTCCATAGTAGCCAAGGCATTGCTGCCAAGACCATCTTGGTGGACAAAGTCCTTTTCTGAATCGAGTTCACTCCTCGTTCCAGTCCTGTATTACTGAAATGGTTTAACTTTCCATTCCAGTCATGTCTATCTCATGAGATATAAATCTTTACCCAATTTATTGGAGGGAGATATAGGTCCCACCCATCTCATAAAAAAATCATGCTTACTTCTGCCAGAAAATAAACATTCATCATTCATAATAACCCAACGAATAAAATGGGTTTCATAAACATCCTCCCATAATCACATAATCCTTATAAAAGTAATGGATATCATTTCATAATAATAAATGTGAAACCATGTAATTCCTAGATACATTATACTTGAAACATACACATATGAAATAATGTCTTCTTAGATGGAAAAATGGTTTTGATAAAACATTTGAAATGAATTCTTGAGGAAAATATCATTTATTCTTCAAAATAATTTTCTTTTCAAAAAATGTCATGCGATTTTAAAAGAAAAGTATTTTTTTTTTGAAAATAGTCATGAAATCATTTTGAAGAATCTTCATGAAAATAAGGCTTTATAAAACCGTAAAAATCTGTTCGTGCCATATAAGTTAAAAAAACATTTTTCTTATACTTTTGCCTGAAAAATCAAAAAGTACCTCGTAATAGAATGATTCCATACATACCATATAGTAAAAGTCAAAAATCTGTAAAAAGTACTTTAAACATACATGAAAACACTTTTACAAAACATGGACATGGATGATAGAAATAACCCCAGTAAATACTTACGAATAAGCAATCATGGATAAAAATGAGATTTGCGAAATTATCCCTTACCATATGTCTGATATGCTTCATATGTATCCAAACATCCTGTATAATGATTTAAATAATGTCATTGACTTATTACAGAATCATATTCATTGTAATGATATCATATATGGTTTACCTATGACTTTATATTTCCCGTTCTTTTGTAAATTCTATGTTAAAGAGTGTTTGGGGTAAAATCATTTCATTTATCCTTTGTGTTTCGACTTGTCGTTCTTGATATTCTTATTTATATCATGATTTAAATAATTCAAAAATGTAAAACATGATTTATATATAATATATAATCATCATATACATACATATATTATACATTGATAAATGGAATGAAATGCACCGTTCATAGAGACGGTAGGCCGTACATACGCATGAACGCTGTTTTCGTTTCCTTATTGAATTGAATGGAACCAAATAGATGACATACACATATATATATATACTTAAATACAGTAGCATTATTATTTCATATATTTCATTATTATTCATTAAATAAACTTTATGATCATTCAGGTATGGTTAACATGGAGAATGATTCTCATCGCGTCGTGGAGACGGTAGTCCGTACGTACGCACGAGCGATGATATCGTTCCCATAATTGTCGAATAGAATCGGAGTGGATGGTATAATATATCATAATCAGTATTATTTTATAATAACAATATATAGTTATTCTTTACACCATTATACCCATCCATGTAATGTGTATGTGGAAAACAAGATTTCACCACGGCGTGGAGACGGTATTCTGTACGTACACACGCGTGGTGATTTCGTTTTCCGTAGGATGGATAGATGGTGAAATAGGGTTGTTTAATACATATAATAACATATCAGTATATGTGTTATACTGATGTTATTACTTCATAATGAAAATACTAAAGAAGAAGAAGTGGATGAAAAATAGAGTTGAAAGAATCGGTAACGGACAATACCTCTTCTTTGAAGTGCCTCTTTGAGACCTCCACTTAGGGAACTAAAATTGGTCTTTGAAGAAGACAAGAACCTCTAGGATGTTTCTATGAAAGTGTAGAAGATAATTTGGCAGGTTTTGGCCGAGATTTAAGGATCAAGGTGGTGTGAGGAAGAGAGGGAAGTGGTTCCCTTTTATAAGGGAGGAGCGGGGCACCTTTGGAAATCGTAAAAATATTAATTTATAATAAATCTACCCCCTCTTAAAAACCTCCAAAAATGACTCATATTATAATATTAGATGATATATGGTTGTAATCTCATAATAAAACAAAATTTTTACATGTTAGGAATTTATTTTAAACATTATCATCTTGATTTATGCTTACTTAATCAATTTAATTTTATATGTGGTAATAATATTCTAAATTTTAAATTCTAACAAATAATTACTTATTTGTTGTGAATTGTCCATAATTGGATACTTTATAGCATTTTAGACCACATAAATTTAAATTTATAATTTTTAAATATTTTTTTTGATTTTTAAACAATTTTATAATATGTTATTTTTATAAAATAACAATACTATAAATTATGAAACTATTCATTTATTTGAATTGAAATAAAATCTATACAGAAGATATATTCCAAATAGAAGCTTTAATAGATTCATAAAAGGTCATATGTATCTAGAAAGTTAATTTAGGACATTAAATAGTTCATATAATATTTATTTTATTATTTTTAAAAACATTAATTTGGTTTATCTCTTAATAAAATAATTACTACAACATTTTTTTATAATTATTTAATATACTTATTTGTTGCATAATAATTAAAAATAAAATCCTATGATGAATATAAATCTATTACCTCTCACAATAATACTTTTACTAGATTTATCATCTTAATATCACAATATTTAAATTTTTATATTTATTACATTATGAAGGTGACAACTTTGGCATCATTTAAAATAAAATAATATAAGTGTCATAATAACTTTTATAAGACTCCAAACGGTTATATATTAGGTCCTTGGATTATTATGGTATAGATATATACTACCAATAAGTTTTGGTCAGGTTTTTGGTCTTTTTAATGTGTATTATTATTTCAATAAAAACTATATTACTGATTTTTCACCTAATAAATAATTTCTGCATCATTAATGTATCGCCATTAATGACAATTATTTAATCCCTAAAAATTCTAAATAAATTATCATGATGTAGATAATTTTATTATATTTCTGGAGACTATACATGTTCGATGTTTTATGATGTTTATCACTAAATTAAAATTATTATACTTATAAGATTTAAGAGAGTGACATGTTGTCACTTTCATTGGTTTTAATAATAATTAAATTATTTTCATAGTCAAAAGCCCATAAAATTAATCTAATCCAACTCTTAGGTGATATGGTTCTACTTTTAGCCATCCAATATAATTTTGTCATGTGTTAGGGTAATTTTATAATATTATCTTTACCCTTAATTACCCGATTTACCTTTAACTACGGTAAATAAAATTTACCGTAGTTACTATTCACAATTCCCATAAATAAAACGTATCCTATTAACATAATTTGGACACAATGTTTCCAAATATGGAATCAAAATTTTCAAATTAAATACAAATAATTTTAAGAAATTAAATTAAAATTAATCCCGTTGTCGAATGAAAAACGAGTTTTTTTTAAAACATTACAAAAGATTGAATTGATTTAACCTACGAATTTAATGTAAAATCAATTCTAATGACATACATTATATTAAATGGTAAAACTATATTCAATTTATACTTTAAAACCATTCATTATTATAATTTATCAATATAAATTATTGCGATGAAAAAAGTTGTTTTTATTTAAAATATAGTGTGTTTTTAATATTCATCAAAATATGAAAGTTAGCAGAATAATATGAAATATTTATCCAAAGTTAATTATCATTTCCTTATTCCAAAGAAGAATTTTATTTTGTAAAATTGAACTTATAAACATGTCAAAACTAGATTTAATGTGGGTGCGCCATCAAAATGCCGCAAAACTGCATTTTTTTAAAAATACTTATTTTACCTGAAAAATTTATTTTGTTCTTATACCAAGTTCTAGAAAATGTGTAAGATGAATAATAATGTTATAAAATTCAAAAATTAGTTAATACTATTCATAATGGCTAGTTCATAATAATATTATAATAATATATAATTGTTTAGTAAAACTATGTATTGCGTACAACACACGCTATCGAGGAAGGCCGTGATTGCGTGTAATGCAAGCCAAGTCAGGGTTACGTGTTGTGAAAGAATCCGACGTTGTTTCGTAGAATAGAATCCAACCATATTTCATTTATACATTGAATATACATATATACTCAATGTTTCATAGAATAACTATTATCAAAATTGTGTGTAACACGATCCAAGAATAGTGTTGCGTATACTGCAAGCTAATACGGTGTTGCATATAGCGCAAGGTAATCTTGGTGTAGCATACAACACAAGAAATTAATGAAATTAAAAGAATATTTTTCATAAAATCTCGGGGTGTTAGAGTACTGTCGCTCTTCATGTGTCTCCCTTCACTTCCGTACTAGTCACATGTCCACTGACTACATGACATGTAAATACCTACTACACAGCGTATAGTCAGTTGTTACACCTCTCATCACCGATAGGGCTACAAGCCCTATGTACTCATCCCACACGGCCAAAGTACATGGCGTGTGGTAAATTACACGGTGTGTACCCAAATAATTTGGTATTTTCCTCATTTCCCTTATTTTCTCAAAAACACTTAAGGAAAAAGGAAAAGAAGAAACCTGTACCTCAAGAATAATAACCAGGTTTTTACAGTATTGGTGGATTATGTTTCAGTATTTTATAACAAAAAATAACAATGGAATCACATGAGTATTATTTTCAAAACCCTGAAAGAAAATCATATGTATAGAATGATTTAAAAATATGATATTTTTATCCAAGAATAAGATTCTATATTCCATGATATATTAGATAGGATCATCTAAGTGAATCATTAAAATATATAAGAATTCATATCGGGGGGTAACCCATAAATAAGTTTGTGATTCAGAGCTTCTTGGTCGTGGTTGGTTATTTTTGGTGTTTTTTTCAATATTTTTCCAAGACTTTATCTCCTAATATAGAGTTATCATTTAATGGTTTTTACAATGGATGTAATTATATGTTTCAATTGCCATTTTGGGGAATGAAGAAGAGTTTTAATTCATCTATATTATTTTTTCTTATGTTACTAGGTTTTATTTATAATATTATCTATGATTCATTAGGTATGAGTCTATGAAGTGTTCTAATTACATGGAATTTAATGGTTGATGATGGCTCTCACCAACTGCATACTCAAGTGAATAATTATCCTAGACATGATCTATATTTTTATGGTGATTTATTATATTAATATATATCTCTATTATCTCATCAATGAGAAATTTACTATGTATTCAGCCATAAGATCAAAAAGTAAATTAATAAAAAGATGTGTGGACATGATATTGGGATATTTTTTTTAATAGCATCATTCATTTTAGTTTTTATATTTATTATAAACATGGAAAAGGAAATATAGTTATTAATGAATTGAACATGATCTTATAGACTCTTTCTTGGAAGGTAATCGATGAATAATTATGTGTGATGTGTTTGATTGTTGACATGAAATTGGATGTGGTGGGTGATCAGATGGTGTTCATAGATTTTTTGAAAGATAATTTTTAATTTGATGATTTGATTCATAATAGAAGAACATCTAATAGAAAAATTTATTGTATCTTTTAAATCTTTAATATTGGGGACAACTCAAATGTCCACTCTCGGTCTCTCAATAGTGGTCTATGCCTCAAAGGAATATCGGTCACACCAATCTATAAGGAAATATTTTATAGATAGTGTAAATTGTTCTAATTATTCAACGAACCCAAGGAACACCAAGTTGTATCATTATTATTGATATCTATATTGGTTTAAACAGATGATAAGGTTGATTGAAGACATACTATCATGATCCCTTACCTAATAAAATATTAATTTAGACCATCAAAGACCTGCAAAAGTGTTGAATCCATTACTCATAATGGAATAGTTGTGGTAATAAATAAATATATATATATATATCACTGTGTGTGTGTATGTGTGAATTTTAATATTTCTTTGATGTGTTCACCTAGTTGGAATCATGTGGTTTGGGTGATCAATTATTGACTTACTAAATTGGCTCATTTTTATCCAATTAGTGAGACGAAATAAATGGAAGAGTTCGGGAATCTATATTTCAGAGAGATCATGTGCCTCCATAGATTTCTGTATTCCATTATTTCTAACGAATACATGATATTTACATCTATGTTATGTATATGTTATTAATTTTCAATGGGTACCCAGTTGAATTTAATCATGGTGTATCACCATCAGGGAGAGGGAATGATTGAGTGAGCTATTTATATTTGGGAGAATATTCTTCAGGTGTGCATGCATGATTTCATTGGTTATTGAGAAAATAAATTCTCCATGTTTGAATTCACATAATAATAATATTTATTATTAATAAATTAAAATGGAAACCTTTGAATAATTTTTTGGGTGTCCATATTAGTATCTATTGTGATGGTTAGACTTTGTATAATAGTCTATAGTTTGATAGAGCCTTTTATGGGAGCCTTTGGAAAATATTTTGTTGATTTGAAAATTTTTAGAGGTGTATTAGACTTATAAAAATTCATATGAATACAATATTATTATCATATTGGAGTTTTAAGATTTTTATCATGATTTTCATTGTGTTTTACCCCATTTAGGGACATTATCATTTTGGAAAATATGGTATGTTGTTAACAAGGTTGGATGGCCCTTTCGAGATTATATAATATCATGGAAATGTGGGTTGTTGGCTTGAATTTCTATATCACATAGAATCAATTCATGTAAGGTTTCATGTTTCCCAATTTTTTATGTATCAACTGATCCCTTCCCATGTAATTCATTGGGAACATATTGATCCTGATCTTGAAAACAGAGTGGTTGAGCATCCATTTCGTAATATGGAACACCATAATAAGTTACATCATGGAAAATTATTTTATAGTTCTATATTTTGTGTTAGTATAGCTATAATAACAATGATATGTGGGAGAAGGATGTGTTGATAATATTGTACATGCCTTATCTCTATTAAAATCTATAATTTCATTCAATTTTAGGTTTAATAATGCAGCATAGTGGGGAGAATATTATTTCTATCATGGTTATATATATAGATATATATATATATATATCCTATTTTTATATTAATTTATCATTTTTTTGTTTCTAGATGATTTATTTCTTTGTAGTTAAAAAGTTATGAGTTTATGGAAAATTATGTAGGAGCATGGTTTTTTTACATTTATATGTTATTGTGTGGTAACCGTGTTGTAATGATTCTTCCACTCTAGTGATGATTTTCACAAATTTAGAATGTTTTTCAAATACATGGGTGTTATTTGGAAATAATGTGGTCATATCAGATGTTTTCACAAGCCTTTGACATGTTTCTACTATCCAAGTTATTTGTTTTAGGTAACCATAGAGTTTTCTATTCAAGGGACAGTAGGGAATTTATGGTTTTCTAATTGTATATCCTAAACAAGAACCTCATTTAGATTTCCTAAAATTATAAAATTAACCTGATATAATTTCACATTTTAATCTCTAATCTCCTCCAAATATATCATTATCACAAACCATATTCTCCTTCAAGCTTTAAGAGGTTCTCACTTTGGTCTCCTTGTGATTATCCTTTATTCCCGGAGCATCTCTTTATGGTATGTTATGATTTCAATTTATTTTATCTTAAGATATCTAGATATCTCATCAGTATCTTTTATACTTTTATGGGTAAAACTATAAAAGGATATTTTTATATATATAGGGTTCCATGGAGAAGTGATGATTTTTTATGGATCAAGTGATTTAATTAATGGATATCTTCATTCCCAACCTTTATTTCAGTGGGAAATTAGATTTCCTTCAATGGTGATGTTTGTGTCTCAATACAATGGTCATGTAACATCACAACCTGTTTGAAACTAAACAGTGCCTTGAGTTAGTGGATTAATAAATATTCCCCTTATTACATCAACTACCAACTAGTCATGAGGTCCTAGGGTGTTTCGATGGGGAGACTATGTCCTCATATTAATGTGTATACAATGTTGTAATTATAAAAAACAAAAGGAATAAAATAATAAATCACTGATTGGAAATTAAAATCCATAAAACAATAATATAAATAAACCTAAAATAATTTTCATGTAAAATACGATGATAATTTCATTTATCTATACCAAATTGAAGTCAATACAAGGAAATAGGATTCTATTGCAATACATGTATCAAATTTAATAAACCACCAAAAAGAAAATATCACTATCTACCATCATGATCATACTGTGGTATTGTTCTCCGCTAAACTAATAAATGACCATAGCAAGAATAAAAAAATTCATTCTTTCCTCGATCTATACCTGCATCCTTGATGTCTTTCTGGGTAACAAAAATCATCCCAAACAATGTGTGATATGAAAATCAGTATGCCACCAGCAATGATGTCAATAGCATGACCAATAAATTTATATAAAATAATGAAGTTTATTTTACGTCATAGCTATGATATCAATAAAATTAATGTGTAAAACAAATATATTATCCTATCAAGAAAAACATGTCTCCAATTGAACAGTAATCATGTTCCCATAGAAATGGGATGGTACACCTAAGCTACTGCAATCATGGTCTAATTGTAAAGAACCAAAAGTATGTGTAATTCATTCCATTATATCAACTATAATAAAATACCCATACCAGGGCTATCTATGAAGCATTGAGAAATATCTAAAATGGATAGGACATGAAATCATGTATCAAGCATGAATGGACCAGATAAAAGTTATATATGACCAAGGAATCCATGTTAACTCCACAGACCATCATAATGGGAACTCTATAAAGACTTGGGTGGAATCTAAGGAGCTCATCCAATGTGTTCTAATCAAGATGGATCCATGGGGTAGCAATGTTCCTGTAATACTATATAATGAGTTTCTAATGAGTATAAATTTCCAAGGTGTCCACTAACATAATAAATAAAGATACATAGAGAATAAATATTCGTGGAATCCAATGCAATAGGTATTTTAGGTGTACAAATTTCCATGTAATATACTTCCATTATCAGTACAAATTAATGGAGTATAAATTTCAATTGAATATAATGTAATTAAGATATGGGGTGAATAAGTGACAATGAAATCTACTTACATAATCAATTAATTCATTAATTTACATCTCATATAAAAATCCTGAATAATCCATGGATTTACCCAAGTAATTCATTATTTTCCTTTTAAAACCATTTAACCAATTCAATACATATAATCACACGAAAATGAGGCATAAAATTTTTTCTATAAGTCATTCAATTTTCATGAAGTCCCCTTTTAACAATTTCTATCTCTCACACACAAATTGGGGTGGTATAGAATGGATATGATATAAAAATACACCGTGAAGGTTATCTGAGATGGGGATTGTAAGCTTTAACCCTATAAAGGGTCTATTGGGTAACTTAAACCGGACTAAGACAATATAATCAATGCATTAAATTAATTTTAGGGGAAATTGTGGAAGTTATTTCACAATAAAAAATGAAAAAATGTACATAAAATACAATACATTAAGGGAATGTTATAAACCACCTATCATATACTACATGTTGGAAACCTGTCTAGTATCATCTCATAATGGGTCATCGATTGATTGAAAAATTAATAATTTATGATTTCCCTAAAAATAAGTCATATTATCTTGAACCAAAATAACACTATCTATATGAATAAAAATGATGATCAATATAAGATTAAATATGAACTTACCAATATAGATCTAATGAGGTGATTGGTTCTTCAATCAAATGTGTGATGGTGAAATGGGACAAAAGAGCATATTTTGGAATTAAGGGGTTCTCCACTATGAGAGAGGAGGGAGGTAGGTGATCCTCTATTGAAAATAATAGGCCACACATCTTATATTAAAAAAATTATGAATTTATATGGTGTGTCAATGATTTATATGTTATATAAATCTTATGGTCAACCCACTGGGAAAAACTCCTTATGTGTCATGAATTGGCCTACCTAGTCTATTATAAATCATGTATTGAATACATGTCATGTAAGCTAAAAACACATTATATAATTAACCTGTAGAAAAAATACATCGGTCATACATCATCTATTCCAAAAGCATCCCAACTAACACATTGGCCTAGATTCATGGTCATTGTTAAAAATACAACGTAATAAAAGCTACAATTAGAAATAAAAGGATTCATAACTCATTGAAAAATCCAATATATTAATATCATCCCACATTAATGAAATTAATTCCTGATCATCCCTTACATGGGTTGTGATGTTTTATTTGGGAATAACACCTGCCACTGAGCTCATACATTAGCCTCACGATTCAAAGTCTCGTCCTATAAACAGTTGTGCTACCGTAGAACCCATACTAGTAGAACTGAATATCCTCTATGATCCTATATACTCTGATCGATAATACATATATTATTATCTACAAAGGATGCATCTACCTGCATCTCATCCTCATTTGGATATAGAGTATGGGACTGTTCAGAATGATAACAGGGTAGTTAAGATATACAGATTATGTTGTGCATCAATTGTCACCCATGAGGTAACAGTTACTAATAGGCTACTATTTGACACTCTCTTAAATGATGAATTAGTTAAAAGCTATGTAAATGATTGTCTTTATCCTAACCCATCTATTTCCCAGCCACATTGAGATATGTAAAAAGTCTTAATCCCTAACATCGAACTCCAGAGGTCATCGATGGTGATAGGATTAATATTTCTCTCTAAATCATGTATAATTCATCCACATTTAGATCACATATTCTACTCTGAAGACACTTGTAGGAGATGATTTCCATGATAAGACTACTCTCCGACCTCTAATAAGAATATGGGTGATCCGAATGTCCTATCATACAATTCCTCCTAAAGATCCATCTATATAGTTTCCTGATTGTTATTTTTTATGAAAATTTATCCATGGGTATATAACCATCCATTGATCACCCAAAATCATGGATTCATGCTCTATGAATGTTCTCTAGAACCTGTATATGGTGTTATGTCTTCCCAGGATTCCAAGGATGTTTTATATTGCTTAGATGCACCAGTGTACCCAACAACCTCTGTAAGATTTGCCAAAACATAGTTGTAGACTACACATACCTTTCTATTTTAATGGTATGAGGATCATCATGGGGTTATACAATCTCAATGATATAAAATCTCCCAAGATCATATAGTAAGAAGGTATCCCTTGTTCGTAGGAAATTAGAAAGCTTTGGGAGTCTGTCAAAAACAACACATACAACATCACTACCTTTAGGTGACTATGGAAAATCAAACCTGAAATCCATCAAGATATAATCCCATTTTGACTCAGGAATTGATAACTACTATAAGAACACCAAAGATCCCGGATTTTTTTATTCACATGGAGATAGGTGGAACACCACAATATAAAACCAACTACATCTCATTCCATTCCCAGACATAAATATTTAATATGGAAATCATGATACATATTTTAAATGTTGGGATTTTCTTCCTAATATAATGCCTGAAGCTCAATCATCAATTCATAACATATGTCTAATGGAACCCAAATGTTACCATTTATTCATATAATTTTACCCTCACCAACAGTCTGACTAGGGGGGTGGTTCCCTACCTTCTATGCTCTCCTGTTGGACTAATCCCTCATCATCTGAAAGATACTTCATCACAAACCTGTCTATAAGAGTAGAAATCACTACCAAGGGTGAGCTAAAATTCTTCCCTTGATCATCCTCGACCTCCATATTCATCTTAGGGAATTTGACCATATTCTACCATTTTTTACAGGCCTTATGAACTACCTGTATCAGATTCCTCCTTTTATGTGAATGTGCAACTGTGTTTCACTTTTTTACCGTGTAGGAAAGAGCAATTTTGAAATATTGATGGTATTCAAACCACCTTAATTACCTTTGATTCATGTTACACTTTTCAAATATGTACTTGAGGCTCTTATAGTCTATGTACACCACAATATTCTCTCCCAATAAATGGATCCCCCAACAGTGTTAGGTATGTACATCCATGGATAACTACATATCATATATAGGGTAGTTCCACTTGTGTAGACTCAACTGATGAGGCCTGTATGTGATAAAACTCTCCTCCTAAATCAAGATAGCTCCTATACTATTTCTATATGCCTCACAATAAACTATATAAATCCATCCTGGCTTATGAAGAATTTGTACCTGTGAGGAATTCATTCTCCATTTTAAATATTGACAGTTGTCTCAAAAATATATGACCATAAAAACCTCACACCCTTCTTATTAAAAACTCCAATAGGTATTATTAATCACTATAGGTTCTGTATATAATTTCATTAATAATTCACTTGTCCCAATAAAATTATTTATGTTAATGTAATTCATATTATTCTCTATGAAAATAACCACTAGTACCTTCTCTAGGATAACTGTTACACCTATCCGAGAGATAATATGATTCCTTAAGTGAAGAAGGTATATCTACAAGTAGAAATTTGTGAGATTATAATATAATAGATCTTCTCTCATTCCATCTAATATGATATCAATTGGTTTTTCATTTTCATGTTAATTGTGAGAATACACCAATATATCATCAATCAATACAACCACTAACATATCTAGATATGGATGAAAAAACATGTTCCTTGGTGAAATAAAAAATGATGGTATGTTTATAAGACCAAACAATATAACAAGATCATAATATGGATTATTCCTACTATGAAAAGATATAAGAGAAATATCTGTATGTCAAACACTCACTTGATGATAACCTAATCACATATCTATCACTGAGAATTACTGAGCTCCCCAAGTCTAGTCCATAAGATCATCTATTCATGGTAAGGGATACATGTTCTTCACCATCAACTTATTGATTTTATTGTAATCCACACATAAACATTCAGTTCCATATTCCTTTTTCTAAAAATGTATTGTCAATCCCCAATGAGAAGTACTAGGTCAGAAAAAATGTTTTTCATCCAAATCACCTAGTTCCATCTTGGGATCATGAAAATACTTAGTATCCATAATGTATGAAATAATGGATACCTCGGTATATCCCGGAAGTAGCTCGATGGGATACTATAAAACTCTCAATAGATGTAGTGCAAAAAATTCTTTTGGGAAAACATCCCTGAAATGATCATCCACATGAGGGATGCTACCTTAATTGGATCCATGATCATCCATATATAAGCTAGTAATCTAGTCTATAATCCTACATAGCCCAATATTATCGGGTCTATCTCTACCTTCCAAGACATCCCATTAAACCTTTGGAATAAAAAAACCACTTTCTAGTGATGTGAATATAATCCAACACTGATAGAAATCAACATGGGAATGATAAGAAAATAAAAATTCTATCCAATGTATAATATAAACCCAATAATGTCAAGAAAAAAAATATTCCACATTAATTGTCACCAACCTATCTCAAGGGGGATTCTCTTCACTAGAACATTCCCTCTGATCTGATCCCCAATGGAGTATCTAGTATCACAATTCCAACAGAAAACTGAAAAATGAACACAAGGATCTCCATAATAATAATATATGTGAATCTATGAGCTTCACCTATATTAAAATTATAGGAAACAATAATAATTTCTAATAAGATCATATATGTCACCATAGATGTACCAACACTTTAATCCTTAGTTCTAAGCTGTATAAATTATATTTATCACAATCAATGGTCCTGTGAATCTACCTCACTACCCAAAGGTGGTCAACTATATTATCACGGTATAACAGTTCTATGTCTACCTCATCCATGGCCACCACCTCGGACTAAATGAATAGAACTCGTAAAAAACCTAGTTTCATGTAGATCTATGAATATTTTTTGGTAACCTATAGTTAGAGTCATTTCCCTTCAACTAATAGATGGAGGGAAGGTCCTGAAAAATCCATGTATATGCCTCATCCAACTGAATCATCATCACTAGACTATGACTCTTTTTTACTAACTTCTCATATCTCATTGTCTCATACGCTAATGAAAGTGGACATAAATTACATCAGTTATAATCTCTCTAGTATTCCCCTCAGGAGAAGCATCATAAATGTTTTCCTTTCACTAGATACAAAACCACTAGGTTGAGATCCTGCACTATCCTACTATGTTCTCCATGATTCCCTAAAATTTCATTTAGTAATAATTACATGGTTCACTACATCAGTAATAGTATTAATCATAAACACATATAACATTGATAAAAGAATATGATTTAGACCTTCTTTATAGAATCTATCCCTATATGGATCATCATAACGATAAATCCACACCAAACAGTATGTCTCTATAAAGTGTGATGAATAGTTCATAAAGGCCATCACACCCTGCTCTATCAACATAAACACACCATCCCGTTCAGATATTAGTTTGCTAGGAAAGAACAGATCATAAAAACAATATTGGAAATACCCATAATACATATCATGAATTGTATCATCCTAGTTCACAAAATCCAACCAGTTCTTAGATATTCCCCAACTCATATATATCACAATCCTTACACTCCTCTATAGATGTGTCTACAGATGATTGGAGAATAATAATGTAGTCTTAAGACATGTCCCTGTAGCCTATATACCACAATACCTTGAATACCTGGAAACATTCTAATGCCAGGACACATGCATTAGATCTTCCATTTATGAGGCAAGATATGGGGCTCCTGGAATGTTCTCCATAAATAATAAGTTGATCTCAAGGAACTAGGAATCACTAACAACATTAGTTATAAATTCAGGTGATAAAAGTGGAATTACTATAAGTTATATAAGTATCCCAGTTCTAACCACCCCTATATCATGGTCATTTCCACCCTCCTACCACTTTAATGGAGGTCTATGTAGTGGAACACTTCTAAAAATTCCAATCACATTTCTCAGAAATGAATAATGTATTGACCAAGACACAGATATTAAAAGGATATAAATGATTGAATCATTCTTATTGACATTACTCACCACTCTACATTCTCCTAAATATATGACTGGTTAAAATAATGATTGTAAATAACACCATATACGCTGACTACTTCCCACTCTAATGTCAGGTATAGTAAATTTATCTTTTAAACAACAATGCTCTCAAAAATTTGTAGGCGACCATCGCATTTAATTTAAATTCATTTATATATATATTTATTTCAAATTATCCATAATAGTATAATCAAAATGTATCACCAATTGCAACCTATAATGGTACATATACCTTATAAATTGAATTGTGTTGTCCATTCAATCATGAACATAACATCTTTGAGTCCATCTGAACACTGGTCCATGACTCAGCATGTCATAACAGATCACTTAGGTGTCATTTTTATCCTATAAAGGAAACCAATATTTTTAGTTAAATAAGACACTATAAGTTCTAATTATTTTTCTCATTCCCCTACACAAAACATTAACCAAATCATAAATATATCATGCATGTCATTCGTAATATTGTCATCCAATCGGGAAACACATCCTATGTTGCAATGCATATGCATAGAATTTTAATACTATAAGGTTCCTAAATTTATTCCCAAACGATGCTTTAATTCCCTCATAACATAAATTCAATTAAGAAGTATGAAATCATTTTAATAATCATACATGATTTGTATCACCAAATGGTGAAGTCAAATCAATTTTAATAGAAAAAATATGGAATAAAATTTCCATATTCTTGGAAATTTGGTTTATTATTGTATGTGGTTTAGTTACTCCACAGAACTACTCATTACCAAATCCCAATTCATTACTAATATCTCATATATGGTCTTAGAATAATAATGTATGAAATGTTAAACATCTAATACCACATTGTAAAATCCCAACCCAGGTTCCACTAAACTTTTCCCCAAGCTAGTGGGTCACGTTGCCCCAAATATTTCTCCACATATTTTAGAGTCTTTCAACTAGAAATTAGATCATAGTGTGGGTCATTACAGAGAATTTTAACTCATGTCAATGTGTGTTCAGTATTATAATCATATAAAATAAGGAGAAATATATAATTAATCACTCATAAGAAATAAAAATCAAGAAATATATAATAATAATAAATACAAAAGTACTGTCATATAAAATATAAATATTTTATCATGTATCTATAAAAGTATTAATGAAATACAAGAAAATTAGTATCATGTATAATACATGTATAAAAATTATAGGAATACCAGTGAGGTACAATCTCCAGCTAGCATCACAAGTATAGATAATTCTTGTGCCCCCTTATTCCTTTGAAATAATGAATTCAAACTTCATAAAGTGGGTACTTTCCTAGATCCTTACTTACATACATGAAGTATGTCTAGATACCCATCAAAGAAATTAATTGATTGAGAGATAACACTCAGTACTCTACCATCAATGGTGTCTACAACATGTATTGTTTGTGTATAAAAAATTTTGTAGTGTGTAGTATATCAAAGGTATGACAATAATATAATTAATGCTTCAAAAGAATATATGATCCTTTCTAGAAAAACATAGATCCCTATCAATACCAATCTAAAAATAAATCTCATATACAAGGGATATCTATAAAATATAAAAAAATTATCCAAAATGGTTACAATTTGTTAACAAGTTTTAGTCATGAATGGGGAGGATCTAAGGTATAAATGACTATTTCATCCTCATTGATTCCATGGAGCATCTCGATTGAAACTCTATAAAGGCCTAGGTGGAATCTAAGGACATCTACCAAGGGCCTCCAACCAAGGATGTCCAAGGGGTATAAATATCCTTAGCATCCTATAGAATCAAAATCCATAGAGATGAAATTTCCATAGAATCCACTACCAAAATCAAAATGTATCCATAATGTATAAATGTACATGGAATCTAATTTAATAAGTATTTGAGTAGAAGAAAGTTCCATTTAATCTACTACAATTATCAATACTGATTCTTAGAGTAAAAATATCAGTGAAATACAACGGAATTGATATCCGTGGAGTATAAATATACCTAAAATAAATAGTACTAACCATGAAATTCATCAATTTACCTCTCATTTAATAATAATGAATAATACATGAGAATATCTTACTCAATCATTATTTTCCATTTAAACCGATTTAATCAATTCAATACATTTAACCACATGAAATGGTAGAATAAAAATTCTTATACTACTCATTCAATTCTCATCAAGTATACTTCTAAAAAAGGTGACATAACACACACCCGACAGTGATGTATAACATGGGTATAATATAGAAACAAACACCATAGGTGATATAGGTTGAGGAAAACTAGCTCCAACCATATATAGTATCTAATGGGAAACCCAAACAGGACTAAAATTTTTTAACAAAGAAATCCAAAAAAAATAATGGGAAATACAGAATGTCATAGAATTATTCATAAAGAAACCAAGCTATGTAAACCAAAACAAATTAAGGGGAAGATATATACCACATACTGTATAATTTTAGTAGAACACCCATCTAGTATCTACTCTTAACTTGATCTAGATTAAATGAAACAGAAGAACAAACAAAAAATGTGAAAATAAGGCATATTTACTTTCCCAAAAAATAACATAGTGAATACGAAGGGAAATGAAGAAAGATATAAGATAAAATTATAACTTATTAGCAAAAATCCCACAAGGTGATTATCGATTGAAATGGAGTTCATATGTGGAAAAAACACTAAATCATATTTTTAGGCATCAAGGGGTTCTCTCATGAGATTGATAAGGGTGGGGGTGAGCCTCATTAAAAAATAATAGGCCCTTACTCTTATTTAAGAAACTAAACTTAGGAGTTTACATGATGTTTAAATGATTTACATGTTGTGTAATTCATGGTTTCTTCTTCATAGAAAAATCCCTTTATAAGTTGTGATTTTTTCCAGTGCAGGCAATTATAAATCATCATTTACAAAATACACATCATGTAAACCACATATACATATATATATATATATAATTTAATTGGCCTAGAGCCAACCTATATCCCTCCTGGATTTTCAATTCCAAAAATAACCCAACCGGTCAATGGGTACATCTATGGTGACTGATAAAAAACAATTACAATGGTTTTTGATCAAATATAATCGAATCTATACCTCATTAAAAAATCAATGATCATAGAGGGTATATCTAATAATTTACTTTTTTTCATAGATATTCATTTTTTGGTATATTTAAATTATTTATTTGATATCAAATAAGTATTTTTAAGAATATTTTTCATTTTTGTATGAAAAATAGGTATTTAAAGGATTTTTTATTTAGAATTTTTTATAAACTTCTTGTGTTCAATTAAATGACTAATAATATGGTTTTGAAAAAAATGGACATTCATGCATGGTAGTGGTGTTTCTTATCTTGTGAATATTTTTATAAATCTTGTTGAATATTTTACAAGAATGATTTGTTAAAACATGGAACATGGGATCCTATGATGCTTCAGGTTATGGACTTATGAAGCCATTATTAAATTGGGAAACACAATTGGATATAGGTGTCACATAAAAATAATATGGTAGGAAGAATTATTTTTATGAATTAGATTATTCTATATTAGTATTATTTATATTTCTTAGTACGTATTCCCATAGGCTAGACATCAACTTTAGTTTCATCTTATACATGGTTATATGGTTTCAATTTTGATTCCTCACATTATTATCATAAAAAATGATATGGATGGTTTTAATTTCATCCCTCTATTTATCTTGCATGTAATTTATCATTTTCATGGATTTTTAAATATGTAACATTTTAAAGGAAACCATATTATGTCTTATGATAAAATTTTTCTAATGAAATTCATTAAAAAATGTTGTTTTAATTCTATATATAATAGTTCCATCATGGAATAAAAATTATATATTCATGGTTGTATCCACCTTGGAACATTTTTTACACCCTATATAATACATAGGGTCTTTAAAGACATGGTCTTGTAGGATGTAGGTATAGGGAAGGGTTTGATATAGCTTAAATAGTCCTATTGGATAATATCACTCTTTGAATGATTGGGATGTATGTGATGAATGATAAAATGGAGAAATATTTATTCTTATTTTCTATATTTTTCATATTCTTCTGTATTAGCATTATAGATTTGTTTTTATGTGACTCATGGTTTTGTACTTATTTAATATTTATCTAGGGTTGTTTATCTTAATATCTTGTTCCCTGAGACAGGTCATGTCATCTATCAGGGTGAAATAATTCTCATTTATTTGTATTTTGATACTCTGGTGTATGTAAACATCCCTTGGTGATCGCGACCATGGTTTGGGATTTGTGTCAAGTCACCGTAGCAGACATGATACATTTACTCAGGTTGGTTCATTAAATTTGTACATACTCACAAACATACACAAAAACACAGACACACACACAAACATATGTGTGCGTGTGTTCTTTTAGAGGGTATGAGCTAAAAGGCCCTAAAATATTTTAGTAATGATTCTATGAAATCCTATTCAAAAAATATTTCATAAATTACAATTTTATAATCATGTATAAGTTTGCTATTATAAATGTTATGATAAAATAGAAATTTGTCATATATTAATAATTTTCAAAATAACCCAATATAAAACTGTTGAAAAAAACTATTTTGTATGAAGACCATAATTTCAAACATGTGGAAAAATATAACTTCTCTTTATAGTATCCTTCCAACCCTCTTTTTATAACTAATATGTGGAATCCACCATTTAATGTATAAATATACTTTAAATCATTTAAAAAAGTGAAATTATAATTTTAAATAATTAGAATCAAACTATCTTCCCATCATTAAAAACCTTTAATAAAATCTATTTTCCAAATAAGTTTAAAATTAAACTGAAAAATATAATAAAAACATATTCAAAAATGGGATAATCACCTAAATGAGCCATAATAAAACTTTACTATATTAAATAATTGTTCAAGAGAACCCAAAACTATATGAGTGGATATAAAAAAAAATTTAGAATAAATCCCCATGGTGATACCATCAATCAATGAATAAGTGTAATGGAATACTCATTAGGTCCTAATGTGATATGGACATAGAAATAACCAAGAGAAATATTTAATGGTAATCCCACATAGTCTTATGAGTTCTTGTTTATCAGATTCTATTTCCTGATCTATTTATATATATTAACATCCATGTTCTAGTTGAGTTTAATTATGTTACAATGGAATAAAAAATTCCCTCAATTTTCTACCCTCATTCCTTTACCAATTAATAAATGGTATGTGATCAATCCGCAAGAAACGTGGCCATCTCATGAATTAATAATAAAATCAAAAAAAATATTTATCTCACCTCTAACATCCCATCAATAAATAATCCCATTTATCATCAATCCAGAGTAACATAAAAATAATTGATTAACATGATATAAAATGAATCATATCTATTCTAGAAACTACAACAATTCTATCATAATAGGGTGATATAGTCATAAAATATTTATTTTTCATCTTCAAAATAGTTCTTTAATAACGAATATGGAATGATAGATGAACTTATTATAATTAAAAGAAAAAATCATCTCAACAACAATTTAAACCTATTTTGAAACATTAATTCTCATCCATACTACATAAAATTTCTTCAGGATCTATTAAACCCCAATTAATTTGAAATTTTTTAATTAGAGATTTTTTTTAAATTAACACCCACCTTACAATTAAAATATCATTTTCAAAAAAGATGTTTGATATAACTCTGTAATTTTTTAATTTCATTTCAAAAGCCCATAATTCATATAAACAATAATATATAAGTAATAAAAATCCTTTTTTAGAAACAACATACTCAAATTAAAAGGAAACCGAGTTATTTCAAGTGTTAAATTATTTTAATCCATTTCAGAACACCATCACATAAATAAAATATTATTACATTACATTGAAAATGAAGTTAATGAGCATAGTCATTTTATAAGATATATTATAAAGATAAATGTTAGATATATTTATCCCATCAAAGAAGAAACTACATGAATTTGATGATTAAGTCCAATCCATGAAAGTAAATGACCTCTATATACAATAATTCATCAAATCCACAGGATTAGACCCATCAAAAAGCCTAAATTGTTTCCCATTTTGGAGAGAGATTCATAATGAATAGAAGGTCAAGGGGAAATGAGGAATGAATAATAAGAGTGGAAGATTTTAAAGAAGTGGTTAACTATAAAGATATACATAGAAACATATGGAAAGAATATCAAAAATATGTAAGTATAAAATTAAATTGATCCAAGGGATATCATATGTTCAGTTTCGTATGAGATATGATAATAATAGGAAAAAACCCATATAAATTAGATATATATTGTGTAAAAAATTCATAAAATTAAAATTTTACCAATTGGGATACAACGTATCACATTCTGCCATCTTGAAATACCCATGCCGTTACACCCACCATAGTGGAGCCTATAGGGTTTTATAATACTACATGTCCTCTGATCATAACAACTAAACATAATCCCTAGAAAACTATGGTTTGGCCTTTCAAGTTTATGTTGTGGAGTGAAAAACATGGCTAGAAACATGGAACATCACACCCCACTATGACACCAGAAAATATACATCATGAAATTTTTTAATGGAAGGGGAAAAGTATCTACTTCAAAATTGTTTCCCACCATTACATAGCCTGTATATTTTCTTCTGTTCCTACCCTATCGCAAAAAAATAAAATTTATTTAAAATAGAATTAGTAGAATATAAAAACCAATAAAACTATATAGCCTCTTTCTAAACATAAAATGTTTCATATCTAAATTGTATTACACTAAAAAACACACAAAAATTCAAATTTCATAAAAATTAATACACCATTAAACAAAATAGTTACATGTGGAATTCACATCCACCCCCCCCCCCCCCAATTCAACATCATCACCCATGAAAGTCAAATAAAAATATAAATATTTTAGAAAACTAATGCATCAAAAATCCAAAACATAATAGTTCAAAGGATGGAATATATCTAGATTGTATTATTAGTAAAGGTCAACAAACAACACCCCATTCCTTAAAATTAACATAATCAATTCACAAAAACCTAAAAACATTTCTAATAACAAAAAAATCTAAAATAAAATGACCTGGGACTCATTGTTAATGGGGGCCTAAAACAGGTTTCTTGAACATTCATAATTTAACTAAAATGGAAATATAAAATATAAAATACCATTAAAAATAGAGATATCACTACAATAAACATTTTCTCTCAAAATACCGCACTTTAATTAAATATTATATATCGATCATAAAAATCCATCCAAGAAATGGTTCAAACATCTAAAAAGGGAGAACAACTATATAGAATATCCCACAACCCCAAAATAATGTCAAACTATATGATATCTAATAATCTACATATAAACATATACAATGTATCAACATGGTTTATAAAATCAGTTCTTGAAAAAAAAAAGATTCAATAACCTAAAATATAGCTCTAGAACACAGTCCAATGTTGAACCTAATAGAATATGAGGTGACTTAGCCATAATATATATACATATTCCATCATTAAATATGAAAACCTAATAAATCTCACAAAAATTCACACCCTATAAATGTAATAGTTTACTATCTTTGGATACTATATATATATTAAACTTATTTTATAAAGTATATTCATCATATCCCAAAAAACATTTCACCTAATATAACCTTCTTAAAAAACCATACTTCATTCCATTTTCTTATCCTAGGGAAATAGAAACATATGAAATGGTGATATTAAATGCATAGATTGAGTAAAAAATAGAGATAATAATATAACATTATCAATGAATATATGATAATATAAGGATATGAATGCTTGATCATAATTTTTAAAAATATACCCAACAATTAATATGCCATAAATTGATAATCAAGGCATAAATCCTGATCATAATTTAAAACATGAGGCCAAAGATTCTGGAATTGTAAATAATTAACAACAATTTATGATATAAAATCACAATCGTGTGAAATATGATTTTGGAATACATTGAATCAATGGAAATAATTTCTTTTTCAAGATGACTACAGCGACCATAATACCATAGTGGACAAAGGCACATAGTGTATTAGGATCACTCGCCATTTATTTGAAATATAATATCATGATATATCCTTATTTAAAAAATTTCTTTATTGGTCTATATAATTCTAGGATCACCCATAAAATAATGGAAATAACACATATGTATTCCACAAAATCATAACAACATTCATCATTTCATTATAGCTTTATTAACTCGTGGAAAAGAAATTGGGTTCGTAAATCAATCAAAATAAGTCATCATAATCTCTCTAAAAAATTTGGGTTGATAATATTATTATAGTATATTCCCAATGAAGAATAATAATAAAAAATGATTGTAGAAATATATGAAAATAATAATTTAAAACAATAAAAATATTCTTTTAAAAATAGTATTAAATATCATTTTCATTTTATAAATATTAAAAACATAATTTGTTAAACCTTACAGAAGATTATTTAAACATTTTTGAGAAAATTAAAATATAAACCATAGGAAAATATATCACATATACCTTATTAATTATTTTTTAAGATTTTAAAACCTTGTTTTATATTAATTTACAAAATCATTGGATTATATAAAATTAAAAATAATAAATTTTTAAATAACATTTTCATGGTAGGGACGAATTTCTTACTTAAAAGGATAAATAAGGTAGTATTTTCATAAAAACATTATTTCTGCCTTATTGAGTAATAGAGTGGTAAAATGGAATATAATACATGAAACCCCTAGATATGTTTATATTATAATAATATATATTTGTTGTAATATTTAAATAATAAATAATTTAACTCAATGTAAATGGGTGCATAAAAAATATTGAAAAGAAATTACATTGTAACATAAACCTTTACCAAAAGTCTTAAATTGCATCACACTTTATCTACACACACACACATATATATATATATTATTAATATATATTTGAAAAATATTTATATTCACAATAATACTAAACATTCACTTATAATGTCTTAATACATATTTATTAAAAAAAAAATTTCAAAATAAATATTTTTGTGTTAACTCTTCTATTTTTCGTGCAGTTTTAGATTGATAGTTCTTTTAAATGATCCTTGATCATGGTTATAGAATATTAATCAATTAAAAAATATCATATTTATAAAATATTTCAATCAACCATGTATATTGGTGATGTAAAATGATATACAACAGTTCATGGAAGTCGTTGTCTGCAAATACACATGGGTGATGCTTTCATTATCCAATAAATTTAAAGAATGAAAGGTTTAAAATAATTTTTCATTAAAAATGATATTGTTTTTATAGATATTATTTTTATTAACTAAAAATTTCTTTATGATTATCCACGAGAGTATCTCATAATAAATTAAATACATCACTTCATGGTGGTGGTGGTACGCGGGTATGCAAGATTGAAGTTTTCATTTCTATTAGATGGGGAAGAGGAAAATCATGACTATCTCATAAGCATAATAAAATATCAGTATACTGATGATACTAATTCCATTATTTTTATATGGTTATATATAATTTATATTATGTGTAATAAAAAATATAATTAAAGGAATTTTGTTATGATGATTACCACTTCCTTCGAATCTATCCTTAAGACTTCTTTAGTAGGTCATTTGGTGAAGATCATTTAATAAAAAGGTAATTAGATGTGGAAATTCTTATTTACATATCATGGATGATATAGGGTTATAAATGTTCATGAATAGATGAGGATAATATTCTCTCTACTATATGTTAGTAGAGTGTGGCCCTTGTAAATACCCTTTATATATAAATATCAAAATGTAATTTACGTGGTCATTTGGAATTGAATAATACCAATATCAATTAAAATACTAATTTAATTGAAATAAACTCAAAAAATAAAATTAAATACCTATTTGACTTATATTTTGAAGTATTATGCCATTATTTTGACATTTTTAGCATATTTTGACCTTTACTAAGGTGAAAAATGTTTACATTGATAAATTTTTTTCGGAATAAAAATAAAATTAAACATATAAATAATTTAAATGTTTAGATTCAAAATAAGGAATCTATTCAACAAATTTATATTCAAAATTTTGTAAAAATTAATTTTAATATAAGTTTAAAAATGCAAAGAAAAATAGTTTTTATAAAAAAATTTATTTTTTACATAAAAATAAATTTACACAAAAATAATGCATAGATGTGATTTTAATTATATTACTTGTATTAAAATTAAATATTATTTTTTTCCAAATGTAAAAATAAATAAAAACTAAATTGATCATTGTAAATATTTAATTTATTAAAGTGGACTAAAATATCATATCATGAGAGTAAAGTATAACATAGTTTCCAAAAGGTAAAGCATGCGTTTCTAAACTAAATACAGTAGTTTAAATTATTTATTTTATTACATTGAGACTTATAAGGTCTAGCTATGATTTTATATAATTTTATTCATTATTATATTATAATTATGTCAAAAAAGTTATGGTTTATCATAAAAACCTATTTTTCACTATTAACCTAAAAATTGACCTGTTTATAAAAGTCTAAAAATAACCCTAAACTTTTTTTCATGATTAATCATAATAAAAAGATAATTTTTTCATAATAAAATCCAAAAAATTTAAATTTTTACTTTATAAAAAATTATATTTTATATAGTGAAAAAATATTATTCAATAAAACAATTTTATTTAGATAATAATAATTAATTTAATATACCTTATATTTTATTAATAATTATAAATATGTAATTAATTTATTTAAATTATAATTATTGGAATATTAATAATAAATTTATTTAATTTAATTTACTCAAAAGTATCAAAATTTACAAAAATATGCTAATAATAAAAATAATATCTCTAGAAATAATGGAATTTCAAATGAAAAATAAATCTCAAATAATATTTAAAAATATTTTTCTATATAAATTGCGATTAATTGAAATATCATATATTTTATTTAATTTTTTTAACAAATCATTATTTTTCTATGTCTGATGTTGTCTATATTACAATTTCTCAAACACATCAAATTAATTTTGAACAAAAATATATTCTAAAATCATATGGGGTTATGTTCTACCCCATTAAACGAATTTATCCCTAAAAATTTCATTAATCAGATGAAAAAATGAGGAATCATATACTAGATTACATCCTTATGTTCTCACGTAGCTACTTACAACTTCTTGGATCTCAACTAATCATGGACTGGGTGGGTGGTCTTGTTCTGATAAACATTAACTCGTTGATCCAAAATCGTCACTTTTTATTCCTAAAAATAAGGATCATACTCTTGTGGTAGAACATTTGAGTTTAACACATGTGATGGATTGGGTATTTACATACATAGAATAGATACTTGGAATACAACATGATATTTAGACATGTTATATGAAAGGTATTAGAAATAATTTCCCATCCAAATACAACCTAAATATCAAAGGGACTGATATATCTGGGGATTAACTTCTCCTTATTTCAAAATCACATATCCAAATCATAAAAAGATGTTTTTATGGAGTTAATTACCATTAACATCTATCACTAAATCCAAATGAAGATTTTTATGATATCCCACTTATCAAATCTATGAAACCAACATGTGTTATTCCATGAATCTTTTAATTTTTTCTATTTTCTAAGATATCTCAAGCCCCAAACGCATTAATTCTCTAACAAAATCATAATATTCTCTAGTTTTTTTATAATTTACATATAGGGATTCATAATAATCCATCTGAATACTTTAATAAAACCTATTATTGTAAATAAATTATTATACTGGAAGGTGATATTCCAAAAAAAATCTTTGAAATACAAAGAGAATGATCCAAAAACAACTTTTTCGATTTCAATGGTTATATGTGAAAAATCATCTCTTATGGGAACAAACACAGTGCTGAAGATGAACTTCATATTCAATAGTTGTGGAAGAATACTCTAAAACATCATGGTGAATCTCAAATCTCGTTGAAATATGACTGATGTTGGTAACCCATAAAACTTTACCACATCTTGAATTAATATCCTTGTAATTTTACAATGTGATAAATAATTTTTTATATTAGTAAAATTAGTTTATTTTGTAAGGTGATTCACTATATCCCATCTTATAATAGAGCTATTATATTTCCGCACAGTCCTATTATTAAATCAATGGTGATTTTCTCAATTTCCAAACATGTATGGGTAATGGTTTCATAAACCCCTTAGACATATGAAATTCATCTTTAATATGATGACATACGACACATTAAGATATATACTCTATAAAAATCCATTTTCATGTTGTCCCACTAGAAATGATTCATTAGATCTCTATACATTATTGTAATTCATGGAACGATATATAGTTATGAGATATGTGATTCATCCAATAGGTAATTATTTATTTCTATTATTAAAGGGACACATATTCAGAATATGAATCATATAATTTTATCAGGGGGATGTTTTATCTTTGAAACATTCCTTACTTTCTTTTATTGTTCCAAATCCGTTTTTTCACCTCTTTAGTCTACAAATCGATATATGTTTGAAACATTTATTTTAGAGTGATATTATTTCTCATATTTATTTGTTATTTCATGGTCCATCTTCTTTAAAATACATATGTATTATAGGAATTTCATTCTTTATAATGGACTTGATGACATGATCCCTCCATATAATAGCATCTGTAACCATTTTCACCTTCCCAAGAAGGTAATGTATTGAGAAGTAATAGTATTTAATAAAATAAATATGTATCATTTGAAAAATATTGAACTCTTTATAACAATATTTTATGATAAATATATATCCAATGTACTTAACTGTAATTATAATGACTATCTATTTTCAATGATAAACTTACCACATCTAACACCATATCTTCAATCAAGTAATTTTTTTCATGAATCATAAGTTTGCGTAAGTCATCTGCAACCACTATGTAAATTTTCATGATAAAAATTTCTTATACATTCTTTGATTGATCAATGATTATAAAAAATCAACTTTAATATAGGTTTGTGAAAGAACTTCTGGACTGACAGAACATCTCTTTAGATCAATGAAATTTAATTCAAATATTTCAATCTAATAGAACTTATCTCTTGTCTTCATCAACTTGGTTTGAATATTTGATAGTAATGATAAATTCCCCACAAATAATTACTAGTTTCCATATATTCTAAGATAACTATGGGTCATAGTCATCATAGTTTTTTAAATATTTTAAAATAACCTCAATCATTGAATTGTACATTTATATGTCCTTCATTGTAATTACATGACCAAGGAATTAAATTATCTATTCTTAGAATTCGATTTTTCTAAATTTCTCATAAATATTATCCTTTTATCAAGGTCTTAAACACATACCTCAAATGATATTTATGCTCTTACATACTCGTTGAACATATCATAATGTCATCAATATAGACTGAAAAAATAGATCAATCTAAAATTTAGAGACTTTAGTTATTATATCCATAAATATAGAGGGGTCATTAGCAAGTATAAATGGAATAACTATAAATTCATAGATTCCATAACATATAATAATGGATGTCTTGTGTATATCACAATTGTTGACCCTTAATTGGTTATATCTAGATTGATGGACAATCTCTAAAAAATATTTACCGCTGTACAGTTGATCAATAAATTCATCAGCACATAGAAGAGGATATATTTTCTTGATAGTGATGTTTGTATGTTCCAAATTTTCAATGAAAATAAACATTGTCTAGTATTTATACATAACCAAAAGAATAATTTCACCCAATGGTGATGCACTAGGTAGTACGTATCACCATTCAAGATTCATATATAGTTTCTTATTCAATAGTTACTATTAAATTGGCATTATTCAATATAGATTCATGAAAACATGAGTAACACTATGTATGAGTGTAACATCCGAGGAATTATAGAAATTAGATATTTTCATAATTTTTAATATATTTGAATTAAATATTAAATTTACATTAAATGGTGATGCTATGTTCGATGGTATACCTAATACACTGCAATGTGTTTCGTTGAAATCATACATGGCACACAATGTGGAGTTATACGGAAAAATAAAATAAAAATATTATTTTAAATTGAAGTTAATGCATAGTAATTGTAATGGCAGGAATGAACATAACTAAGTAAAATGTGATTATAAATGTTTTTTGAATATTTTAACATTTATCAAATAGATTTTAGAGGAGTAAAATAAAAAATAATCCAATTTTAAGGATAAATACTCTAATATTTATTAAAGGGTTGATTTACCTCTTTTGGATGGAAATTCCTTTTTAAATCTAGTTTTTATCACTTTTATATTTTATATTTGTAAAATAAAATTATTCTATAGAATAGGGACATCAATATTTACATTGGATTAAATTTTTTGTATTTTTCTCATAATTTTCATTGTTAATGAATAGTGAAAAATACTGAATTTTAATTCAAATCTACCTTTTAATCATATTTATTTATAAATATTAGACTATATTTTTTGTTGGTTTAAAGTTTAATTAGATTATATTTTTACGATTTAATAATTTATTGGTTATTGGAAGTAATTTCACATTGAAATTGGACCTAAACAAATGTCAATATTTTGAGAGTTATTATTTCCTAAAAACAAGATTTTTGTTCTGAAAATGTGAATTAATTTTAAATTAATTTCTACCACTTCTCTGTTTGAAGTTTTGAATAATTAATTATATATTTGGAATCATGAGGTACAAATTCTGTAAATATGTAACTTTTATTTTTTAGACATTAGGAATATTTATTTCAGTAAATATTCTATTCACTATTGTTAAAGGGAAAATCTGGTAAATAAGGGTAAAAAGAAATATTTTAATAATATTAAATTACCTTAACATGTATCCTAATCCTATTGGTTGATACATGTCCATCCATGGTCATCTTTGGGTCGATTTTGGGACCCCATGGAGCTACATGAGAGTGATAATGACACTTTATATTAATTAATAAAAGTAAAGACAAAAATTAAAAAAAAATCATTTAGTAAATAAATTATATTATAGGGTTCTATAAGTAATATAATCGACTATTACTATTCATTTAAAATATAAAAATATTTCCTACATCATGATATTTTTTATTATTTTTTGACATCAGATAAATAAAATTATTTATAACACAAAAATGATGTATAGTTTACCTCATTGATGAATGATTTAAATAAATATGATTTTTAAAATTAAAACAATATCCAAAACTAGTCCAATTATTATTTTATGATTTCGTATCGAAAATGAGTCATCTTATCTTCTACTTTAATGAGTTTGGACCATTCTAAATTGAGAATAAATATATAATAAAATAACACTTTTGAACTTTCTTAAAGAGCACATCCTTCCACTTATAGAAAGAACTCACATCTAACCCATTAATCACAACTCTCAAGCCCCTTGGCTCATCCAACCTCTTCCAAATTAAGCCCCCTACACCAATATCTTCCTCTTAGAAGCCTTAACAAAGGCAGATGGTATAAGGACTTGGCCTTAAACATTACATAATTTTGAATTTAGTTAATAATTCACATAGAGAATCTTTTCAGGTTTATATATTTAGAGAATTAGGTCATTACTTATACATTAAAACTTGAATATTACATATAGACACTTCTACGTAGTATCCATTTTTTATAAAATAAAAAATCCTTAAAAAAGGATTCATTTATAGTTCCACGTTTTAGATAAAATCACTTTTCCATGATCCCATCCATGACACTATTCCACTTTATGTCATGTGAAAAACATTTCAAAAACATGGGATGAACATAAAAATCTCATCAATGGATACACAAATAATGAAAACTATTATTTTTTGAAAACAATAAAGTAAACAATGAATACCTTCTCATAAGTAATACTTTTCCCCTTTATGATGTATTAATACTCTTCACTTAATAAAATATCATTACTTTCCATTTTGTAACCAAAATATTACCATAAAACCCATTGAAATAACACATTATATATAGAGGTAACATAGGACATAAACATACATAAATTGAATAACCATACGTTTAACTTCCACACATATCACTAAATAAAATAGCCATATAGTATTATTCCAAACCCAATGCATTGGAGGATATAACATAACCACCTATCCTAATTTATCAGGACCCCGCTCGTTATTTGGTTTATCACAGAACAACCCGTCAAATGTCCAAGTGCAATTATAAAATTATAACACATAAAATAATAAATATAGAAATATTTAAAAAATAAAAGTTCATTTTCAATCAAATTAATCATTTCAAGATATTGAAATAATAAATATATTTCAAATACCATTTTCAATACCAAAACACCAAACAATATAATAAGGGGTTTCTTTTATTTTTTTTTAAAAATTAAGGCTTATAGAGAAATCCAACCGACGATTACAGTGGTGGAGAAGAAATTATCACCACAAATGATAAAAACATTCCCTTTTTCCATTTAGTAAAATGAAACGTAAAAAATATATTCCCTTTTACAAATATTAAAATTCAATGGGTTTTATTATATATCATATAAAACAATGTTGTGTAAAAAATAAAAAAAAGGCACAATGAAAGGTAATTGAGACAAATTCCCTTACAAAGAATGTTTTTTTAAATAAAATAGATCAATTTTTTCTATTCACAATATGTAAACACAATTAATGTATAAATACAAGATAATACATCCAAATTTATTTCATATATAATCCTAGCATGACATAATAAAAAGTAGTACATTAACCCAAAGAACGGAAATTGGGTTGAGAAGTTCCCTAACCTCTTGTCCGACTAGACCCATTCATTCTTTAATTTCATGAATATTAATCATAAGATAATTTAGGCTTTCCTAAAAACATTTTTCATGTTTATTATTTCTTCTATATAACTTATTACCTTACTATAACAATTATTTAATTATTTGAGTTCATATCCGACATTTTGTCGATGTTTGGAACCTGAGTTAAAAAATAATCTTTTATAATTATAAATTTTCCATGTCATCATAAGTCCAATATCTCTAGAATTATATTCATTATTTCGATATAATATAAATAATATATATCCATTTTATATATTTATTAATGATAGTATATAACATTTGGAGATAAGAAATGAAATGCACCATTCATGGAGACGGTAAGTTGTACGTACGCATGAACGCTAATTTCATTTATATTTCATATTTTAATGGAATGAAAACTAAATTATAAACAGGTATATTATAATTATAGTATAACATCATATATATAATTTTAGTAACTCTATCCTTTATATGTTCCATGTATGGCATGAACGATTCATATCACTTTGAGGGGGCGGTAGTCCGCACTTCCTCAAATGAAATTATCGTGTTTACCCATTATGGAAACCATAATGGTATTATTTCAATTAAAAATAAAGAAAAATGGAAACAATATAAATATAATAAATATAAAATATAAATATAGTTCCATCATAATGGCCACTATAAGATTAGGTAGGAGATAATCGAACAATCGTTGTTTCGTGAGGAAGTAGTTCGTCGTCCATAGAATCAATATGTTCTTTAACCATTAAATGGAGGTGTGTGTATGTGTAGTTATAATACTTATAATAACACTGAACTAGTAAATTTAGGATACTGGTGTTTCTATAAAATAAAGGAAGAAGAAGAGTTTAGGGGGTTGGAGAAGGAAAATAAAACAAAAGAACTTAAGAGAATATGTTTTCTTTAAATCGGGTAACTCCCAATGGTTTGAACCAAATGGATTTCTTGAAGTGAATTTTGCATATGTTAAGGCTTATAAGTGTAATTGATGGATTTGGGGAGATTAAGTGGGCAGTTTTTTTATGAGCCCATGGGATTTAGAGGGGTGTGTAATGAGTTAGAGGTGAGGCCTTTTTAAAAGGGGAGGAGGGGCTCTTTAGGAATGTTTGAAAATATTATTTTATTATATAATGATTTTTGTTTTCTAAAGGTAAAAAACTCATTAAAGTCTAAGAAGAGATGACTAATGTTCTTAATAAACTAATATGATAAGAATTGGATAGTGTTTGGATATTTTTTTATTCTTTATAATCATATCTATTTAAATAATTTATTAATGTTGTAAACATTCCATCATTATTCTGTCATAAATAATATTATTTATTTGATGTCTAAAAAATATAAAAAATTTCCATGAAATGAGAAATTTTTTTATATTTCTAATGAATATTTACATTCAAAGAGATAACTTATATAACCACATGTAAAATAATTATTTACTTAAAGATATATGTTTATGACATTTTTGCCTTTACTTTAAATTAATTAATATAATGTGTCATTATCACTCTTATGTGGCTCCATGGGGTCCCAAAATTAACACAAGAATTTCAATGGTCATAAATGTATCAACCAATAGGATTAGGACACATGTTAGTGTAAATTAATATTATTATAATATTATTTTCACCTTGATTTACCCTATTAATATTTAACCACGGTAAATAAAAGACAAAAATTAATATTCACCAAAAATTATTTTCATCTTATTAAACCACATTTTAATTACTAATTACAATTACATATGTTGGATTTTCTAAATTCAATTCAATGAAGCAGTAAAATTTCATTTAAATGAAAATGTATTTTATTTAACTACTACTTAGTGTTTTCATTATTCATCCAAAATTGATTTTTTTCAGAAAAATATAAAAAGTTCAACCAAAGAGATATTTATAATTCCAAATGAAAAAATTATGTATATTTTACCATATTAAAAACCTATATGTTGAAATAATTAATTTTAAAATTAAATCCCATTTTTTTAAAAGAAAGATTTTAAGAAAAAAACTATCAAAAGATTAACACTTGTTTATGTCCAATTTCAAATATAAAATTACAGTCAATGACCAAAAATCTATTAAATGGTAAAAATCAAATCTAATTACAATTTAAAAACTATTAAAAATATAATCTAACCATATAAATAAATTAGATTAAAAGGATGTTTTGAATTAAAATACAGTATTTTCACTATTCATTAAAAAGATATATAAAAAATACCAAAAATTTAACCAAAGTAAGTTTGATTTCCCGAATCTAATGAATAATTATATATTTTCAAATAGATCATATAATAGTTACCACAATAATATTTAAAAAGGGTTCTCCATAAAAAGCTGGTAAATCAACCTTTTAAAGAATATTAGACTATTTGTGCTTAAAATTATATCCATTCATATTTTAAGCCCCTTACTTTTATTGGATAAATTTAAAAGAATTAATAAAATTTGATTGATCATATAATAGTTATTTATGTTCATTCCCACTAATACAACTGTAAGATGTTAACTACCATTTAAAATAATATTATAATATTATTTTTTAGTATGACTCTGCATTGTGCACAACATTTGATTTAAAAAACCCATTATTGTATATCAGGTACGCCAATAAACAATGAATCCCCTTTAAAATAAAATTAATCATTAATTCAAATATATTAATAAATATGATAATGTATTATTATTTATTTACCTGGGACATTACATCCTTCCCCCCTTTTGGAAATTACACCCTCAAAATTCTATTCACATATCAAATAAGTGGGGGTATTTATCCCTCATGGAATTTTCAAATTCTCACATTTCCACTTCAACCATATAGTTCTTCAAAAATAATTTACCTGATTAATTACTTTATTCCACAACACTAGCTCTCTTCGGTCAAGAATCTGGATTAGTTGTTCCTCATAAGAGAGATTCCCTTCCAAATGAACTACCTCTAGGCTCAAAACATTAGATGAATTTGGCATGTACTTCTTTAACATTGAAACATAATAAACTTTGTGTACCTAGGATAAACATGTAGGTAAATCTACTCTATATGCAACTTATCCAACTTTATCTAAGATTTCATAATGTCCAATGAACCTCAGACTCAACTTTCCCTTCATACCATAACGCATGACACTATTCCATGGAGAAACGTTGAGAAATAAATGATCACCTACCTCAAAATAAATGTCCTTCCTTGAGTTATCTGTATAACTTTTCAGCCATCTCTGATCTATTCTCATGTTCTTCAGAATCAACTTAACTTTTTATGCCATCTCTTCTACAGATTCTGGTCCCATCAACTTCCTTTCACCTACTCCATCCCAAAAAATTATAGGCGACATTGCTTCCCATATAATGCCTCAAATGTAGCCATATGTATATTGGAATGAAAACTATAATTATAAGAAAATTAAACTATATAAATAAGTTTGTCCCAACTTCCCTGTTAATCCAGTAAACAAGAACACAACATATCCTCCAAGGTCTGAATTGTTTGTTCTGACCACCCATCTGATTGTGGATGGAAAGTTGTACTAAATTTAATTCAGTACCCAACAACTTCTAAATGTCTCTCCAAAATTTGTATGTAAACCTTGGATCATGATTAGATTAAATGGAGAGGATAACTCCATTAAACCTGACTATCTCATTAACATTCAGCTGATAATGTTGATCTAGAAACAATGTATCAAGAATGGGAAGGAAATGAGCTGATATAGTCAATCGATCAACAATAACGCAGATTGCATTATTACATCATGATGTATTTGTTAATCCCACAATCAATTCCATGTGTATATTTTCCCATTTTCACTCTGGCAGCAGTAAAGGGTGAAGCATCCATTTTGGTAACTACCGCTCTGCTTTTACCTGATGACAAGTCAAACACTTCATAGTAAAGTCAGCAATATCTATTTTCATTCTGTCATTCCAATAATACTCCTGAAGATCTCTGTACATCATAGTACTGCCAGGATGAACTGAAATTTGAGAACTATGAGTTTCACCCAAAAACTCATTCCTGGACTTTGAATCACAAGGCACGCATATTATCTTTCCAAACCTCAAGACACAATATTTTGCAATGTTAAATTCAAGAAACTTTCCCTCCTAAACCAACTCTAACATTTTATCTATCACACTATCTTCCTTATGTGATTTCTTAATTCTCTCAGATAGAGATGATTTAACTAACACCTGAAACAAAAGAGAGGAATCTCCTACCCCAACAACATCTATATCAAATTTCATCAAGTATTTTATTGAAGGACTTTCTTAAAAACATAACATGGTTAATGAAGAATTACATTTTCAACTCAAAGCATTAGCCACATTATTTTCTTTTCCTGTATGGTAAGGAATTGTGCAATTATAATCTTAGATTATTTCCAACCATCTCCTCTGTGTCATGATTAATTCTTTTTGGGAGAATATATACTTCAAAAAAAAATCATTATGTATTTCAAATTTTACTCTATAGAGATGATGCCTCCATATTTTTAAAGAAAAAATAACATAATCCAATTCCATATCATATGTAGGGTAATTTAACTCATGAAGTTTCAACTAACGTGAAGCATAAGAAATTACATGATCATTTAGCATAAGGACACATATAAGTCCTTTCAATGAAGCATTATTATAGTTAACAATCTAACTATTTCTGGAAGGAAGTTCCAAAACTTGAGCATTCACCAATCTTCTTTTCACTTCTAAAAAACAATAATCACAATCATTTTTTCAAATGAACATAACACCTTGCCGAGTTAATATAGTCATTGTGCTAGATAACTGTGGAAATATTTCAACAATCATCCTTAATAACCAACTAAACCATGAAATCTATGGTTATCATTTATATTTGTGGGTCTTGGCCATTCTTCAACACCTTTTTATTTAACAGGATCAATAGTAATGCCATTTTTTGAAACAATGTGACCATTGAAGGAAATTTGTTGTAAACAAAACTCACACTTGCAGAATTTCCCATGAAGTTTATTTTCTTTTACGGTCTGAAAGACAACCCTTAAATGACAATAATGTTCCTATTTACTTTTGGAATAATCCAAAATATTATCAATGAAAACAACCAAAAACTTATCTAATAACTCACAGAATGTACTATTCATAGGATCCATGAATACAGAAGGTGAATTGGTTAACCCAAAAGGCATAACTGAAAATTCATAATGCTTATATCTAGTACAAAATCCGGTCATTGGAATTTTTACATCCTTTACATTCAATTGATGGTACTCCAACCTCATTCCAATTTTTGAAAAACACTTTGCTCCCTAGAGCTGATAAAATAAATCATTGATATGAGGAAAATAATACTTGTTCTTAATAGTGATATTATTCAATGTTCTATAATCAATGTAATGTCTCATTGAACCATCATTCTTTTTAACAAACAAAACTAGGGAACTCCATGGTGATGTTCTAGGTTGAATTAATCCATTTTCTAATAACTCCAGAAATTGCTTCTTTAACTCTAAAAGTTCAATTTGAGAAATTTTATAAGGGGGTTTTGAAATTGGATTAGCATCAGGAACTAAGTCAATATAAAATTCAACTTCCCCGTCATGAATTATACCAGGAAATCAATCAGTAAAAACAACAAGATAATCATTTACCATAATCATGTCATTAATATGAAAAATTCCTTTGTTTTCAACAATATGTGCTAGGTAACATTCATTTACATCTTTTACTAGTTTCTCAGCTACCTGATATGTTATCAAAAGTAAGGTTTCATTATTCTTCAAAAATTTATATTCTTTAAGAAAATAAACCACATTAACTATACATTCAATCTTAGAATGATAAATGAAATCCCAATCCATGCCCAAAATAACATCAAACTCTACTAGAGGGAAAACCATACGGTTTTCAGGTAGATTCATTCCACGCACAAGGACATGAAGGTTCTTAAAATTTCATTTTGTCTCAAACTTTCTCCTTGGAGTTTTTAACATAAGTTCTGGATTCATATATTGAGATAGAATTAATGATTTAATTGAAAACCTCTCAGAAATTAAAGAATGTGTAGAAAATGAATCGAACAACATGTTGGATTAATCTAAACAAACAAACAGTGTATATGATACTACTTCATTCGATGGCCCAACATCTGTTGAAGTAGTTTCAAAGGATTTCCCCACCCCTTTCTGCCTATAGTCTGGCTACTTTCCCTCAGTTGAGTTCTTCGTTGGACAATAATTTTCATAATGACCCATTTCATTGAAGTTAAAACATCACAACATTGGGGTTTCATTGCCTACTTGATCATAATTCTCATAGTTACGAGCAATATGAAAATACTATCCACTCTATAAGCACTTTGAAGACTTTGATAAACATTTTCCATGACGGTATTTACCACACTTCTCACAAGATGGATATTTAATTTTATTACCTCCAATATTCTTTAATTAATTCTTTCTCTTTGCGTGCCAACAAGACCACTTCTTTTGTTTTCTCTCTTGGAACACCTAATCATCAGAAAACATTTTTTTCCCTACTCAGCACATCTGACATGTTTTTTATAGATTTTGAATTCACAAGAGGCTAATGATCTTTGTTATCACAGCTTCAGTCCTGAGTTAAACTGATTTATCTAACTATCATGATCTCATATGAAATTTGGAGCATACCTTTCCAGTCGAGTGAATTTTTCTTCATAAGAAGCCATTGAGTCATCCTCCTTCCTCAATTCCAAGAATTATTTTTCCATCATAAGATAAACCACCATTGGAAAATATTTCTCAAGAAATATACCTTTGAATTAATCCCAAGAAAGAGAGTCAACCTCCTCACTATCCTTGAAATTTTCCACCATCGACCACCACTTATAGTCTTAACCGTAAAAATGATAAACAACAAGACTTACATTTTGATGTTCTGAACACCCCAAGACATCAAAAATCTTCTCTAGTGAATTATTCCACCCTTAAAATATCATATGGCCATATGTTCTTCTTAATAATGCAGGATATTTCCTCATGAAATGTTTCACTACTGACATTTTCCTCTGTTGTTGTTCTGGATGATCTCGTGCATGGATTACACCACCATTTATTGCCTAAGTCAAAAGTTCCATCACAACAACAAATTATTCAATTCTGATTCCGACCATATCAGGTTGCTGATTTTGTAGGTTATCTTCCTCCTGATGTGACCCCATCATAGCTTCCATGTTATATCTACAAAAAGCTATTTTTAACATAAAAATATATTAGGTGAATCAACATGGTAATTTTTAAATTCTATATCATTGAAATTTTAACATAAATTAATTTATGGATATTAATTTAACAATTCCCAAACTCTTAAAGTTGTCTAAACTGACCTCTTATACCTACTATAATGACATGGCCTTAAATTTTACATAGTCATGAATTAAGTTAATAATTCACAATGGGGATCTTTTTAGGTCTATATATTTAAATAATTATATTATAAAATATACATATCATCTCTAATATTACATGTAGACACTTGTACTTAGTAACTATTTTTTTAGAAAATAAAAACTCTATAAAAATGATTCATGTCTAGTTCCATGTTATAGACAACATGAATTTTCATTCATCCCATCCATGACCCTATTCCACTTTATGTCCTATGAAAAACATTTAAAAAACATGGGATGAGTTTAAAAATCTCAGTAAGGGATACACAGAGAAGGAAAACTTTTAGTTTTTCAAAACAATAAGTAATCCATGAATATCATATCATAAGTAATACTTTTCAGCATTATGAAGTAGTAAATACTCTTCACTAAATAAAAGATCATTGTTTACCATTTTTTAACCAAAATATTTCCATAAAAACAATAAAAATAACACATAACATATAAAGGTAACTTTGGACATAAACATACGTAAATTGAATAACCATATGGTTGACTTCCACACATATCACTAAATAGAAAAGCCGTATAGATGACTTCAATACCCAATGCATTGGAGGTTATAACATAACCACCTATCCTGGTTTATCATTTCACCACCCATCATTTGGTTTATCACATAACCACCCATCAAAGGTTCAAGTACCATTATAAAATTATAACACATAAAATACTGAAAATATAAATATATCACTGAAAACATTTCATTTGTAATAAAAATTAATAATTTCAAGATATTTAAATTATAAATCAATTTCAAAATCCATTTTCAAAACTAAAACACCCAAAAAAATATAATAAGGGTTTTATTTTTTTCTTTTTAAAAACAATAAGTCTTATAGAGGAAGTCAGATAACAATTACGACAACGGAGAGGTCGTTGTCACCACAAATGTTAAAAAAATTCCTTTTATCATTTAGTAAAATTATACACAGTAAAAATTATTAAATTATAATTGAATGAAAATTAATAATGGTTTATTATATATCATATAAAATAAAGTCGAGTATAAATCAATGTAGTCTTCAGTGAAAGGAGATTAAGACGAAGTCCCATATAATGATCATTTTTTTGAAATAAAATCGATTCATTAGGTGTATCAACAATAAGTACACATAAGTAATGAATAAATACAAGATGAGACATCAAATGTTATTTCATACATAATCATATCACGACATAATTAAAATTAGTAGATTAACCCAAAGAATATAAATTTTCTTAAGTAGTTCCATTACATCGTGTCTGACTTTACCCGTTCATTTTTTTAATTTCCTAAATTATAAACATAAGTCAATTTCAAATTAAAAATGAATATTTTTCAAGTTTATTTTTTATTCCATATAACTTATTACATTTCTATAACAATTTGATAATTATTTGAGTTCATATCGGACATTTTGTCGCAGTTCGGAACCAGAGTTAAAAAATTAACTTGTTATAATTATAAATTGTCCATGTCATCAAAATACCATCATCTCCAGAAATATATTCATTATTTAGATATAATATATATCATAAAATCTAGTATATATATGTATTTATCGTAGTACAAAACATGTAGAGATAAGAAATGAAATGCACCGTCTCTGGAGACGGTAAGCCGTACGTATGCAAGAACGCCACTTTCTTTTTTATTTCATTTATTAATTGAATGAAAACTTGTTTATACATAGGTATATTATAATTATAGTATAATTTACTATATAAAATTTCATTAAATCCATCTTTTATACATTCCACATAAGGCATGAATAAGTCATATCACTTTGATGGGGTTATGTCCGCACTTCCTCAAATGAAATTGTCGTGTTTACCCATTATAGAAACCATTAAGGTATGAAATAAAGGAAAAATACATAAGAAAAGAAACAATATAAATATAATTTATATTACATAAAAATATAGTTCCATCATAATGGATACCATAAGAGGCTATAAGAGATAATCGAACAATCATCGTTTCGTGAGGCAGTAGTTTTTCATCTACAGAAATATTATATTCTTCACCCAATAGATGGATATAGGGAATTATTTTTTGATTAATTATTATAAAAACAACATATTACATTAAGGATATTGTTGTTTATATAAAATAAATGAATAAAAATAGTTTATTTGGTTGGAGAATAATATAAAACAAAAGAACTTAAGACAAAACATTACCTTCAAATCGTGTAACTCCCTTTGGTATGAACCAAAAGGATTTATTGAAGTGCCTATATTCTATGTTAAGGCTTATATGTGGAATATTTGGATTTAGATATCTTAATTGGGTAATGGTTGGACAATCAAAGGGGCATTAGAGTCTTGAGTAATGAGTTACTTGTTAGGGATTTTTATAAGGGGGGAGGTTCTCTTTAAAAATGTTTGAAAATATTATATTATTATATAATGATATTAGGTTTATAAAGGTACAAAACTAATTGAAGTCGAAGATAATATTAATCCTATTAGATATAAAATCATCCAAAATGAATTGGACAGGTTTTTGATGTCGTTTTAGTTTTATAATTTTATTTATTTAAATCATTCATTAATGAGGTAAACACTGCATCATTATTGTGTCCTGCTTAAATTTATTTATTTAATGTATAAAAATTATTAAAAAATACCATAATTTTGGAAATATTTTTATACTTATAATTAATATTTTTAGTCAATGAGATAACCTGTATAACCCCATGTAAAAATTGATTTACTAAAAGATATAGTTTTATGTCATTTTTGTCTCTAAATTATTTAATCTAAAGTGTCATTACCACCCTTAAATGGCTCCATGGGGTCCCAAAATCAGCACAAAGATACCCATGGTTGTAAATGTATCAACCAATAGGATTAGGACACATGATAGGGTAAATTAATGTAATTATAATATTATTTTTACCTTGAATTACCCTATTTACTTTTAGTCATGGTAAATAAAAGTCAAAAGACACTATTTACCAGAAATTATTTTCATCTTATGGAGCCACATTTTAAATTATAATAACAACCATGTAGGTCAAAATTTTTATATTCAATTCACAGAAGTAGTAAAATTTCATTTTAATGAAAAATTCTGTTTTTAACTACTACTCAGTGTTTTCATTATTCATCAAAAATTGATATTTTCCAGAATAATATCAAAAATCCAGCCTAAGCTATATTTGATATTCTGAATTCAAAAATTATTTCTATTTTATCGAATTCAAAATATAGATTTTGGATTAATTAATTTTAAAATTAATTCTCATTGTCAAAACAAAAAGCGTGTTTTTAAGAAATAATAACAACCAAAAGACTGGAACTTGTTTATGCCCAATTTCAATGTTAATTCACATCCAATGACCAATATTGTATTAAATGGTAAAAATATAATATAAATACACTTTATAAACAATTGAAATTATAATATTTCAATATAAATATATTATATTAAAAGGGATTTTTGAATTAAAATACAGTATTATTCAAAATTTGTTAATAATTAAATTTTATCAGAAAAATACCAAAAATTTACTCAATGAAAATTTTGATGTCCCTAATCTAATTAATAATTTTATTTTTTAAAATAAAAAATATAATAGTGGCCAAAAATAGATATAAAGATGGTTTTCCATCAAAAGGTGGTGAATGGACCTTTTATAAATTATTAGACTATTTGTGCATAAAATTAAGTTCATTCATATTTTAAGCCTCTAACTTTTAATGGACAGATGTAAAAACATTTAACAAACATGTATAATAATATTTTAGTTAGGTATGTTCATTCACACCAATAGAACATCTAGTCTTTAACTACCATTTAAAATAATGTTATATTATTATTATTCAGTATGACTCAACATTGTATGCAATATAAGATTTCAAAGAAACTCTTTGTCACGTATAAGGTATGCCATCGAACATAGCATCCCATTTATATTAAAATTATTATTTAATTCACAAATATTAATAAATATTAAAATTTATTATTCTTTATTTACATGGAATGTTATAGAAGGTATTTCAAGTAAACATTTTGGTTCAAACCAAAGGCAGATACCTGATTTAAAGGTAACGTCTCCTTTTAAGTTAATTTCTTTTATTTTACTTCTCCGTCCCCTTAAATATTTTAATTAATTTATTTGATAAGAAAAACAGTATCCTCAATATACTGGGTTTTTCTTCTTAGAATGATTCTAACTACACTTACACACACCTCCATCTAATGGCTAAAGAAATAGTGTTTCGGTGGACGACAAACTATTGTCTCACGAATTGATGATTGTTCAATCTTCTCCTACCTCCTCTTAAGGTGGAAATTAAGATGGAACTTTATTTACATGTCATATATATTACATTTATATTTTCTCTATAGTTCTATATTTTTTTTATATCATATCATTATGGTTTCCATAATGGGTAAACATGATAATTTCATTTTTGGAATTGTGGACTACCGCCCACTCAAAATGAAATGACTCGTTCATGCCTTACATGGAACATATAAAGGATGGAGATAATTAAATTATATATTATATTATACTTGTATTATAATATGAATATTTTTTATTATGTTATCATTCCATTAAATATGATATAGTAATGAAAGTTTCATTCATGCGTACGTACAGCTTACTATCTCCAAGAACGGGGAATTTCATTTCTTATATGAAAATGTTATGTAATATTATAAATACATATATACTATTTATATATGATATATATGATATCTAAATCATGAATATTATACTTTAGATAATGGAATTTTTAAAACATTGATAATTTGCAATTATAACAAGTTTATTTTTGACTAATGTTCCGAACATCGACAAAATGTCCAATATGAAATCAAATATTTAATTAATTATTATTGCATGGTAATAAGAGATATAAAAGGAATAATAAATTTTAAAATGTTTTTGAGAAAGTATAAATTATCTTATGATTATTATTCAGGAATAATAAGGAAGAAATGAGTGATGCCGGACACGAGGTAAGGGGTTTCTTATCTCACTTTTAATTTAATGAGATTTCCATTATTCACCACTTATTTATTTCATGTGGTGTATTGTGTAATTACATTTGATTTATAATATCATGATTATATTTTTATTAATGGTATTATGTTATTCATTTGGTTTTTATTAACTTTTGGTCCTACAACACAATTGATTACAATGTGGTAAGGGGTTTTCAACTCACTTTTTATTCCTGTGAGATCTATGCTATATTTTCCACTATTTCCTTTTTTGTGGTGTATGTAATGAAAATTATTGTATTATTTTCTTAATATAATATAATTTATTCGTATTTACATCTCTTTTGTATTATCCCACTTTCATGTTGTGTATGTTTTGTAAGTTACCAAATTTGTAAGGGAACCTTTCGCTTTCCTCTTTTTGTCAAATAATTCTTTATGTTATGAATTTTAATTTACATCTTCTTATGTTGTGATATGTTCTTATATATCCTCAATACTGTAAATTGTATGTCCAAGTGATGAGATACCCTATTTTCTCACATTAAGTTAGTTTCTAAATTTTAAAGTGAAGTTTTTAGGCTGTAGAATATCAATAGGGGAACAACTTATCCCAATTTCGATTATTTGGGTTAAACTTGTACTACTTGATTATGTCGTGATATGAATATGTTTGAAAACCCCAGATAGTTTTACACTTACTATCCACTTATATTGGGTGTATTTATATTTTTCAGACATAATTATGTCATTGATTTATCATTAATCTAAGGATACCATCATTATAATGGATTTCGCGTCAATTTACATTTCATTGAGAATTCATTGTTGTTATGCATTAATTCAGTTTTATATGGTGTATATACTTTCTATTGGAATATTATTCCTTGAATACATTTATTCTCATGATATTACAAAATTTTGATTAATGTTATTCACCAATTGTTTTTATTCAAGCATCTCTCATTTTGATAAAAACTTTTAACTAAAAAATCATTTTAAATGTTTTAAAGATTTAGTCTTCTAAATATTTCTCATTAATGTCATTGTTTTAAAAATTGTTTTTAGGATTTATTTATATGTACAGTAATGTTTTAAAATTTTAATTCTTTTAAAAGTTTCTATGTGGGATGAGACACTTTGATTCCAAAAATCACTTTATTAAATGTTTTAAATGGTTTTCATAATTGTTTGATAAATAATTGTTTATTTAAATATCATGATTTGATATATTGTGTTTGTAATGTGGAAATGTTATCATTTCATTATGCTGGTGTTATTTGTTATGATTATGTTATGGTTATTGGGCATTGTTTATGTATACGGGTGGTTCTGTGATAAACCTAGTGCGGGTGAGCCTGAGGTTGCTCTTCAATGCATTGGGTAACCTGGCAGAGGTGAATGTCAGTTTTTATCCTAAGATATTTAGAGAATATACTATTATGGGTATTCCAATGTAACTATCTATGTAGTTATTATATCTATAGTGTAATTATGTTTTATATGCAACAAGTTACCTTTATGATTTATGAATTCTGTGTATTAATCAGAAAACATAGTATTTCATGAGGTATGTTATGATTAAAATGTATGGTTTCATTTGTTTGTATTTATTAAAGAGATAATTCTTTTTTCCTTATTTTATAACCCTTAAAGTGCTTTTTATGCCAATCCCATGTTTTTGAAATGTTTTTCACCGGACATGAAGATTAATATGGTCAATGATGGGGTCAAGGAAATGTCATCGTGTCTAAAACATGGAACAAGACATTACTCATTTTTGAAGAATTTTTATTTTATTAAAAAATAGAAAATTGAGTAGAAGTGTCTACTTTTTAATTTTGAGATGTAATGTAATAGTTACAATAAAATTCTCTAAAACTCTAAAGCTAAAAAAGATCCTCAATGTGAATTATCCATTTATTTCTAGATTAGGTAATGTTTTAAGGCAGGGTCTTTATAATGAGTTCTAATGAAACCTAAATTTCATGATTCAATTGTAGACTATGAAATTATTAAAGAAATAGATCATCATATTTTGGTACAATAGGTGTATCTTGTATTTTTACATTCTCCCCAACAAATTTTTCTAAATACCCATCCTATAATAGTATTAAGTCCTATATAATTAATGTAATTTCTACTAAATGTTCATATCCATTCTCACAATGGAAAATTATTATATTTATATTTAGGCTATCATATGTGAATTCCATACATCATCAATTAACATGTGACCAATATATAGATCTAATATATTTTTATAATCATATATAATATAACTATAATAATAATAATAAAAACATCAAGAAAGACATTCCAAAAAAATGATACCATAAATTAGAAATATTCATTGGATCCTTCATTATACCATTATGAGTTTTCAGTGCTAGTTTAAAATCTAATAAATGGGGCAGTGATGTGATACACTTATAAAATTATCTAGATATAATAACCATAAATTTTATTATATTGGCCCAATTAATTTCTTTATTGGATTAAGATGTATTTAACGATAATTTTGGTCATTAACACTTAGAGTCATGCATTAGTTCACATAATATCCATACACCTAATTATTTTATAATTTATTTTTGGTTGGTGAATTATGTTGGTATTTATTTTAATCAATCTCATTAGATGAAGTTGTGTGTAAGTGTAGCTAGAATACATATTATAAAAACATACTAGTATATTGAATATACTGTAGTTGTAACAAAAGAAATTAATAAAAAGAGTTTATGGGGTTGGAGAAGAAAAATAATACAAAAGAGCACAAGTGAAGATGTTACCTTAAAATTGGGTAACTCCCTTTAGTTTGAACCAAATGGGTTTCTTGAAGAGCTTCCTACATAAGCTAAGGCTTCTAGGATGAGGAGAGGGATGTGGAGAGACAAAATTATCAGAGCTTGTCCGAACCAAAGGCTTGCGAGGTGTGGGTATGTTGGTAGAGGTGGGGGCCTTTTATAAGAGGAGAGGAGGGTAACTCTTGGAAAAGTATAAAATGTTACTTTATTTTCAAATGGTTTTCTGAATTTTATGGTCCCACATTTATGTTTTTCGAGGATAAGGTGATAAGGTTTCTAAATCCACCCATCAAATAGGGTTTTGACATGTGTAAGTCCTAGATTATTCATTATCTTTCCATTTTATTTAAATCGTTAAATAATGAGGTCATCGCTGTATCATCATGATGTCATAAAGAATTTAATTTATTTAATGTATAAAAATTATAAGAAAAATACTATGATGTAGGAAATATTTTTAGATTTCCACTTATTATTTATAGTCTAAATTCTGACATGGATAACCACATGTAAAAATTGTTTTAGTAAAACAAATCATGTTTGTGACATTTTTTTTAACTTTAAATAAAAGGCATAAATGTCATTATCAAACCCAAGTGGCTCCATGGGGTACCAAAAATCGACCCATGGGTTGTATTGGTCGGCCATAAGTCAACCAATAGGGTTTGGACAAGTGTCAAGATATTTTCATTTTATTATAATATCATTTTTATCTTAAATTACACTAATTACCTTTAATCGCGATTAATAAAACTTAAAAGTTACTTTTCTTCAAAAATTATTTTCATCCCATTGAACCACATTTTACTTAACAATTAAAATAATTTAAATTGGATTTTTGAAATTCAAATCACAAAAGTGGTAAAGTCCCATTTAAACGAAAAATCAAATTTTGTAACCACCACTTTGTGGTTTCACTATTCATCAAAAATTGATGTTTTTCAGAAAAATACCAAAAATTCACCCCAAGATATATTTGATATTCCAAATTCAAAAATGATGTCTATTTTAAAAAATTCATAACATAGATGTTTCATTAACTAATTTTATAATTAAATCCCGCTGTTAAAACAAATAGCGTGTTTTTATTAAACAATATCTTTCAAAAGATTGACACTAGTTTATGTCCAATCATAAAGTTATATTAATTTCAATGACCACCATTGGATTAAATGGTAAAAATATATTCTATTTACACTTTAAAACCAAATAAAATGATAATCTAATCATATAAATAAATTATATTAAAAAGAGGTTTTGAATTGAAATACAACATTTTCACTATTCATTAAAAATTGAACTTTTTCGGAAAAATACCAAAAATTTACACAAAGTAAATTTTGATGTCCCGATTATAAAGAATAATTTTATTTTGTCAAATATAACACATAAAATTTTCAAAAAGTGGATTTAAAAGAGGTTTTCCATCAAAAGGCGGTTAATCGACCTTTTAAAGAATATTAGACTGTCTACACTTAAAATTGGATTCATTCGCATTTTTAATCCTCTATCATTTATTGTAAAGAGTAAAAATATTTGACAAACATATATAATCATTTTGTAGTTAGTTCTGTTCATTCCCTCCATTACAACGGCTAGGAATTAACTACCATTAAATATAATATTATTTTATTATTAGAGTGAAACGTAAGATTCCCCTGAAACACGTTGTTGCATATTGGGTACGCCATCGAGCATAGCATCCCCTTTAAAGTAATATTAATATTTTATTGAAAAATATGGATAAATATAAAAATGTCACATTTTTTATTTACCTGGAGTGTTACATCCTTCCCCCCTTTTGGGAATTGCATCCTCGCAATTTTAAAATTGTGCTTGGAAACATCCTTGAAAGTCCCACATCAGAACAAGATTCGGTAAAACAATCTCTTTAAAATAAAGAAAGATAAGTACAGAGGTCACCCAAGTTAACCCATACTAGGATTCCAAGTATGAAAATATGGACATGGTGGAAAAAAAAAGGTTCATGTTCTGATGGAGAGTGATAGTAAACATGTGTAAGAAAAAGTTAACAATAAGAAAATCACAAACTTGTGATGGGTTAAACGATATTCGATTCCCCAGTAGGAAAAGTTAACAGAAAACATTTTTGTTTTAAGTTACTTTTCATTGAGAAATTTAATTTTGAGCTTAACTAAATCATAATGAAACATACTTACTTGTCATGTAGACTTTCAACTATTACTAGATTCTTTAATCGAACTCATATTTTCTCTAAGAGACAAGTATTTAGGAAGACTTGTTTTCATTAAGAGTACTATAGTCAATTTCTAGAGAATCACCTAATCCACAAAAGAGAACTATATACTTCCCATGTCTTTAGAATCTAACCAAAACCAAAACCAAAAAGGTTAGTATAAGATCAGATAATCCAGAAATGGATAACCCTTTATAAAAAGAAAATCTATTCTTAATCACCAAAATTTTCCCAACAAAACACAAAGTTCAAAGAGGACCATTTGATAAACAATTTGTCCATAAAATTCTTCAAATTAAACCAAACTATGATTGAATCTTAAATATTTAAAGGATTTTGTCACATAGTCTTCCAAGTTAAGTCGTAGCATTTATATCCTAAAAAAACATCAGTTTCTCCTAAATTCTCGCATTGAAAATTAATTAACCTAATCACATATCCTCCATGATAGGTTAATAAATTTCCATAGATAACCCAAAATCAACTTACTCTTAATTCATAAAATAATCTTACTAAAAATAATCATTCAAACTAACCAGGGACTTCACGTAGTCCAGTGGTAGGCGATAAATACCAGTCGCACTTTGGTTGTGGGTTCGATTCCCACAGCTTTGTCTGACGCGACGGGTTGTCACACGGTCTACGTGTTGTCCTTTTTATAAAACTACAAAAATAACCCTAACATGTGTTAACCTTAATAGTTTCATTATACCTCTCATTTTCATCCAAATTCATTACGGTATCAACATCTTAATTCTTGAAGTCTTATTTCACCACCATAAGATAAAATAAAACAATTCCCAAAAAGAATAACATCATACCTTGATCATGGCGTCCAATCGGTTTCATCGTCATCTTGTTCACGTAGGTAGATGTACCATGCATTACAACAATGATTTAGAGATCCTTCAAAATCATTTTCTTCCTCCATCCAAATACACCTTGTACAATACAGGTCATATGGTTGTTCACAGAAAAATAGTTTTGGAAAATAATCATGTATGACATATAATTCCAAAACATCTGATAAAACAGGATTTCTATAAAATAGTCGAACAGAATTTGAGTTGAAACTTTCTATTATTGGTCCTTTTAAAATACCATAATTATGTGCTGAGAGCCTATATTTTAAAATCAAATACAAATAGGTTGCGCAAGGGTCTCCTTCCTCAGCACCGTCTTTAAAATCATAATATGCTTCAAATTCTTGTAATAAGGTAAAATATTGAAAATACCTTGATAATACTTACCTTTCTTGAAAATATGAGAATATTATGAAAATAGTATTTGTCTAAAAACAACCAATGATCCATGATGATAACGAGGTATAGTGGAGGTGTTTGATATTTCAAACAACTTCTTGCAAGTGAGTTGTATGCTAGAAAAAGTTTCACAATCATCCGAACAAGACTTTGCAATAATTATTGCAAACATGTCATCAGTAAGAGATAGGAATGTCGTTTTAGATCCTTCTCCTTCCATTCGTAACCGACTTTACATCTCCTGAAATAAGTTATAAAACAAGGATTTCACTTAAATAATAGATATAGGGACAAATCATGTGTCTAACAAAAACTCCTAATCCCAAAAGTTGTCTAAACCGACCTCTGATACCAACTATAAGGCCCCGGCCTTAATCCTTACATAATATTGAATTAATTGAATAATTGACATTGAGGATCTTTTCAGGTTTAGAGTTTTATAGATTTAGGACATAACTATTACATCTCAAATGATTACAAAGTAGAAACATTTACTATGATTCCATAAAATAAAAACTCTTAAAAAGAAACATGTCCATTTCCATGTTTTAGGTTGCATGACTTTCCCTTGATCCCATCATTGACCCTATTCCACGGCAAGTCCTGTGAAAATCATTTCAAAAACTTGGGATGAGCATAAAAAGCTCATTAAGGGATACACAATGAATGAAAACTGTTAGTTTTTCAAAACAACAAGTAAACCAAGTATACTTTATCAAGGTAATACTTTTCACTTTTTCGAAGTAGTAAAAACTCTTCACTGAATAAAAGTTCATTACTTAACCTTCTGTAACAAAAATATTACCATAAAACCCATATAAAGAACACATAACATATAAAGGTAACTTAAGACATAAACATACTTAAGTGGAATAACCATACGGTCAACTTCCACAAATATCACTTAATGGAATAGCCATACGACCAACTTCCATACATACTTAATGGAATAGCCATACATCTGACTTCCATACCCAATGCATTGGAGGTTATAACGTAACCACCCGTCCTGTTATTCACGGCACCACCCGTCATATGGTTTATCACGTAACCACCCGTAAAATGTCCAAGTACCATTATAAAATTATAACATATAAAACCAATATAAAGGACTGATAACATTTCCACATTTCAATCACAATATATCATTTAAATATATTGATAAAATAGAATCCTTTATCAAAACCATTTTCAATACCAAAATACATAAAAGATTATATGGTATTTATTTTATTTTAAAAACATTACGGCTTGTTGAGGAAGCCAAAGATCAAATAATACTCGCGGAGGTGGAAAATGTCTTTGTCACCGCGTACGTTAAAAGAAACATTCCTTTTTGTCGTTTAGTAAAACGCTTTGTAGAAAAATATTACTTTTGTATAAAAGTAAAAGTCAAAGGGGTTCATACACCGTATAAAATAATGTTGTGTATAAAATAAAATATGCCTCAATGAAAGGAGATTGAGACGCAGTCCCTTACAAAGATGGTATCCTTGGTTTAAGGATAAATCAATTACATAATTATGTGTGAAAAACGAATACACCAAATATAAGTGGATATTAAGTGTAAAACAATCAGAGTTTATTCACACATATTCATAGAACGACATATTCAAGGAGAATAAGTTTATCCCAAAGAATCAAATTTGGGTTAAGAAGTTCCCTTGCAAAAATTTGACAACCTAATGGCATCACTATAAATTTCAGAAAACGAGTTGATGAGAAATAAAAAGGGTATCTCATCACATGGAAATAAAATTTAAATCAATAAGGATATATAATAACATGCTTCAATGTAATATCATTTGAATTTAAATACATAACAAAAGAAGTCTTTTAAAAATAGGAGGGTGAAAGGTTCCCTTACCGACATGGGTATCTTTCGAAACATACACCCCGTGAAAGAAGAACAATACAACATTGATGTAAATACTCATAAATGAAATTATATTACACAATGAGTAAAATAATGGTCAGTACATACACCACTCAAAGGAAATTGTGGAAAATGTAGCATAAATCTCATGGGAATAAAAGTGAGATGAAAAATCCCTTATGAAAACTCAGCAGCCTAACGGCGCCACATAAAACTTACAGAAATGGATTGATGAGATCAAATAGGGTATCCAATAATATTAACATAAAGATTATAGAAAGAGGAATATAAAAGAACATCCCCCAACATAACAAAGAGGATCATAAAATAAGTAACATAAAGGAGAGTACTTAAAAAGAAATAGAGAGGTTAGATCTCTTACGAAAATTCGGCAGCCTAACGGCACCACTCAAAACTTACAAAATGGATTGATGAGAGAGAATAGGGTCTCTTATCATATGAACATAAAAATTAAAGTAAATTTAATATAAAATAACATCCCAATAACAATAAAGATGATCTTTAAAAGGAATTACAAAAAAGAGCGTACTTAAAAAGAAAGAGAGGAGTATGATCCCTTACCTCGAGTCCGACTTGACTTGATCGTTCCTTAACATCCTGAATAATAAACATGAGTTAATTTCTACTTTCATAAGAAACTTTTTCAAGTTCATTATTCATTTTTTATAAATTATTGTCATGTTATAAACATTATTTAATCATTTAAGTTAATAATGTTTGTTTTGTCGATATTTGGTTCTTAAGTCAAAAGTGGACTTTTTACAATTACATGTTGTTCGTGTGGTCAAAGGTTCTTTATATCCAGAATGACATTACTGATTTTGATATCATATATATATTATATATCCAGAATATACATGTATTTATAATATTACATAATCATTTATAGTTATGAAATGAAATGCATCGTTCATGGAGACGGTAAGCCGTACGTACGCATGAACGCTAGTTTCATTTCTATGTCATATTAATGGAATTAAAACTAAATGAGAGATGTGTATATTTTTAATTAAAGAATTATATTAATACTTTAGATGTATCATACATCATATATATCCATTATATATACTTATAATAGTACATTACATTTGAGGATAAGAAATGAAATGCACCGTTCATAGAGACGGTAAGTCGTACGTACGCATGAACGCTACTTTCATTTATATCTCATACTTTAATGGAAAGAAAACAATAATGATATAAAGGTATATTATAATTCCAGTACAACATCATATATAATAACTTTAAATCCATCCTTTATACATCCCACATATGGCATTAACGAATCAAATCACTTTGAGGGGGCGGTAGTCCGCACTTCCTAAAATGAAGATATCGCGAATACCCATAATGGAAGCCATAAATGTATGCCAAAAATGAAAAATAAAGAAGCTTAAGTAAAACATAAAAATATTATATATCATATATAAACATATTAACATCTTAATTTCCACCTTTGAAGGTGTTATATGAGTGTTGAACAATCATCGTTTCGTGAGGCAGAAATTTGCCATCCACAGAAACAGTATGTTATTTAACCATTAGATGAATGTGTGTGTATGTGTAGCTCGAATACTTATTATAACAAAATCCTAGTATATTGAATATACCATAGTTTTTACAAAATAAATTAATAAAAAGAGTTTAGGGGGTTGGAGAAGCAATATAAAACAAAAGAGCACAAGTGGAGATGTTACCTTAAAATTGGGTAACTCCCTTTGGTTTGAACCAAAAGGGTTTCTTGAAGATCTTACTACCTAAGATAAGGCTTCTAGGATGATGATAGGTATGTGGAGAGACAAAATGATTAGATTTCGGCCGAACCACAGGCTTGAGAGGTGCGGGTAAGTTGGTAGAGGTGGGGGCCTTTTTATAAGAGGAGAGGAGGGGCACTCTTGGAAAAGTATAAAATGTTACTTTATTTTCAAATGGTTTTCGGATTTTAATGGTACCACATTGATGTGTTTCTAGTATAAGGTGATAAGGGTTCTAAATATCCCCATTCAATAGGTTTTTGACATGTGTAGGTCCTAGATTTTGCATTATCATTCCATTATATTTAAATCGTTAAATAATGAGGTCATCGCTGCATCATCATGATGTCATAAACAATTTAATTTATTTAATGTCTAAAAATTATAAGAAAAATACTATGATGTAGGAAATATTTTTATATTTTCAATTATTATTTATTGTCAAAATTATTACTTGTATAACCACATGTAAAAATTGTTTTAGTAAAACAAATCTTGTTTGTGACATTTTTATTTTAACTTTAAATAAACGGAATAAATGTCATTATCAAACCCATGTGGCTCCATGGGGTACCAAAAATCGACCCATGGGTTTTATTAGTCGGATATAACTCAAAAAATATGTTTAGGACAAGTTTCAAGATATTTTCATTTTATTATAATATCATTTTTACCATAAATTACACTAATTATCTTTAATCGCGATTAATAAAACATAAAAGTTACTTTTCATCAAAAATTATTTTCATCCCATTGAACCACATTTTACTTAACAATTAAAATCATTTAAATTGGATTTTTCAAATTCAAATCACAGAAGTGGTAAAGTCCCATTTAAACGAAAAATCAAATTTTGTAACCACCGCTTTGTGGTTTCACTATTCATCAAAAATTAAAATTTTTCAGAAAAATACCAAAAATTCACCCTAAGCTATATTTGATATTCCAAATTCAAAAATGATGTCTATTTTACCAAATTCATAACATAGAAGTTTCATTAACTAATTTTATAATTAAATCCCACTGTTAAAACAAATAGCATGTTTTTATGAAACAATATATTTCAAACGATTGACACTCATTTATGTCCAATCTTAAAGTTATATTAATTTCAATGACCACCATTGGATTAAATGGTAAAAATATATTCTATTTACACTTTGAAACCAAATAAAAATATAATCTAATCATATAAATAAATTAGATTAAAAAGAGGTTTTGAATTAAAATACAACATTTTTCACTACTCATTAAAAATTGAACTTTTTTGGAAAAATACCAAAAATTTACACAAAGTAAATTTTGATGTCCCGATTATAAAGAAGAATTTTATTTTGTCAAATATAACACATAAAATTGTCAAAAAGTGGATTTAAAAGAGGTTCGCCATCAAAAGGCAGTTAATTGACCTTTTAAAGAATATTAAACTGTCTACGCTTAAAATTGGATTCATTCGCATTTTTAATCCTCTATCATTTATTGTAAAGATTAAAAATATTTTACAAACATATATAATCATTTTGTAGTTAGTTCTGTTCATTCTCGCCATTACAATGTCTAGGAATTAACTACCATTTAAAATAATATTATTTTATTATTAGAGTGCAACGCAAGACTCCCAAAAAACTCGTTGTTGCGTATTGGGTATGCTATCGAGCATAGCATCCCCTTTAAAGTAATATTAATATTTTATTAACAAATATTGATAAATATAAAAATGTCATATTGTTTATTTACCTGGGGTGTTACATCTATCATGGTTTGAGAAGCAGAAGATAGAAATATATTTTCACTCTCTCATTAACCCATTTCCCATAAATTAATGGGATGGAATATCAACTAAAGGATTGTGGATATTTTCTCATAGAGGAATTAATACTAATATTAGCTAACCTTATTTTGTGTTGGAGATCAACATGGATATCACTAGTATTCATTGCATGAGAAGTTGGGTGAGCATTTTCATGAGGGTTGTTGACCCAAATCTAATCCCATTTGGTTTCTCATTGGTAAAATAACAGTGTTTTCCTTCACAACCATTTATTACTTGGTTCCTTATGGTTCCATCCATTTACTAATATAAATGATTTTTTTGGATTAGAATACTTATAAAAGTAAAAAATTTAACATAAAATAAATAACTCATAAATAATGTGTATTCCATAATTAAAAACATTATGGTTTCAATATATATTATCCATGTTTGTTTTCTATAGAAAATTCAATCCCATATATATTAAAATCCATTATAATTTTTTGATGTTAAATTTTTATTAACTAAACAATACCCCCTTGGATATTAAAAAATCATGTGCAACTATTACTCTTTTTTGTGAACTATGTGAAGACTACATTAAAACCCTACAAGTCATTTTCAGGGTTATTAAACCTTGGTGATTTTTTCCCTAAACCTAAATCCACTTTTTTATCAATAATGGTATTTAATTACCTATAAGCTACACTATTATGACCCAATATTATCATACAATTATATTTCATCATTTTTATGAATATCCATAAAATATCATATACACACACTGAAGTACCATAATTTTTTAGTCATTTGGGATATTAATAAATGAAAAAAGATGGCCCATAGGTAAACTACATCATCTCGCACATTGATCTCTGTAACTAGATATGTTCATAGAAATATCATATAAAATGTATTTCATTATAACCCGGGGTAGGGAACCATATTAAAGGGTCAGATCATATGAACAGTAAGGGTAAACATGAGAGATATGTAAGAATTACATGAACATAATGATATGATAAACTGAGAATAAATTTTGAAATCCATATATTTCATATCAAATATCATAATAACGACTCATGTAATAAAAATTTTATCTTCCTAAGAAATGATTCATAAGATCATCATAGAAAATGTGCCCAGAGAGAATAATGAAGGAATAAGACATAGATTTTTTCCATATAGAGAATCATGTGAAATAATTTCCATATAAGTATAGTATCATTTCCAAATCAATCACATTAGAATGGGTTAGATCCAAAAACATCACAGTAGTCAAGGTTCACATATATGATTGTAAGAGAATAAAAATCCCCCTAATAAACTGGCTTCACTCCCTATTCTAGTCCTATCTATCTCATGAGATATAAATATTTACTTAAGGCATTGGAGGGAGATATAGGTCTCACCCATAAAATAATGAAATCCATATTTTTTTTGTTCCATAATATCAACATAATTTCATCATATCATAAACCATAAAATGAAATATATTTCCTAAATATTTCATGACATCATGACCTAAAAAAAGAAGTATATTTCATAATAATTTATTTATATCATCATAGAAATACCGATATAAAATAAAGTAGGTTTCTTATTAGTTTTATCATTGAATAATATAAGGAAAATAATTGAGTTTGATAAAAATAATTCCATAAAAAACATAAAAAATTCAGAGAAATAATAATAACGGTATCCATGGATCATATCCCCATTAATTTATAGGCAACATCAATAGATTTAATCATAGATATAAAATGATATTTTTATCATTTAAAAAATTTATGGAGGAAAAAATCATCTCATCTTTGAAAATAAAACTTCTTATGAAAATAAAGCCTTCTGAAAATATTTTTCATTGAAATAAATTTGAAAAAAGGTAAAGGAATCTTCATATAAAATAAGGGTAAGATTAATGGGATGTTTCTTTAATGTTGTAAATGATAAAATACCTCTCACATTTTTAGTAAAAACCAAACAAAAATTTTTTGGAAAATGAAAAGAATATTCCTTTAAATTAATTTTTTTAAAACTGAATATATGTATGAAAATACATTTTAAAATCATTGGAGAATAAAGAAAACATTTTAATATATTTTTTTGAATATTTTTTTTGAATGTAGATTTTTGATCGAAGTGAGAAATAAATTCATATTATCTTAAAAAAATTCTCAATTATATTTAGAGAAAAAAGTGTAAATTTTTTAATATTACATGAAAATATAATGAATAAATAGAGGATAAGAAAATAATTATTCAATTGAGATATGTATCATAATATTCAATCATTGGAGATATAATCATAAAAAAATATCGACAAATGATTAGATTGTAACATAAAATCACTACCACATTAGTATCTTCGAATCACAAGTCCCATGAATTAATAACATAAAATATAACATAAAATATAATTTGTATATATAAATTCCTGATAATATATTTCATCTTGTTTCATATACACCTCAATAATACATATAGTTTCATAACATAACATGCATCTCAAAGATTTAAAATTGAAACAAAAATCCCTTATAGATTTTCTAACTTTTCAAATGTAAACCCTGTGAAAGAGATATAATATAATGGATAAGTTAAATAAATATTTTATATTTATGATAATAATTAAATTAATTATTTGGTAGTATATTTATCTTATTAAAGAAAGATGTTTTGAATATAGAATTTGACTCTGACAATGTAAAAGTAAGACGGAAATCCCATACATTATGTCTTGTCTTCCATTGTACATATTCAAAAATATTGTATAAAAAATTAAAGTTTATTATATATCCATTACAGAAAAATATATATATATCCTACCATATATTAATTTATTATTATATTTTATAACCCATTTATTAACAATACCATATTAAAGTCATGTTTCCGTAAATAACTGTTTTTCTATTCACGTAGGTTTGGATTTTATATTTTTAGTCCTATTACATACATGAAGATTTAATTATATAAATAATTATAAATATGATATAAATATCATATATATATTCAATATATATTTATATATATTAATCAATAATATTTAGTGGTTGAAAATTAAATACAGCATTCATGGAAACAGTTTGTCGTACAAACGTGTGAATGTTGTTTCTGTTTTCATATTGGATTAAAATAAATTAAGATATATGATATATTATCATTATTGTTTTTAATTTCATATATATAATATATTTTCATTAAACTCATCATTATTCCCTTCTATGTATTGTGTGAATGAATTACATCGTTCCATGATGCTGTAGTCCGCCAAACACATTAGTAATGTTATCATATTCTGAAAATATAGATGGTATGAACTTATGTGTGATATAATATATCAATAAGTACAATAATATAATAAATATAATATATAAATAATAGATCCAAAATTATTTATATTATTGAGATGTCATAATAAAAAAACAAATGGCATTGGTTCCTGAGGTGGTAGTCTGCTATATACATTAATGATGATTTCATAACACATTTACTGGAAGTGGAGTATTTTGTAATTCATGCCCTTAAAGAATATATTAGTATATGTATTATAATAATGTTATTATATCATAATTTTATAACAATAACTTATGGGAGGTGTAGGTCGAAATAAAACAAAAATGCTCATTGATGAATGTTACCTCATCCTTTGGTATCATCTTTAGGATTCCACCAAAATCTTTATTATGCATCTTTCTATCCCAAAAATGTATTTTATGATGATATTAGAAAATATGGGAAATTATTTGGTTATGGAATAGAAAATAATAATGTCTTTTATAGTGTTTAAAATAGAGTAAAGGTGGTGTCCTTTTATAAGTGATGTTAGTGGCACACTTGTTATTTTTTAAAATAAATATGTGTGATGACATTTTTCACATTCAACAATGGTGCCAAATAGAGAGAATTTGATCCTAGGATATTAAATTACATATATATAGATAGAAAATATATTTTACATGTGATTATATGTCATTTTGAACCTTATAATTTTTTAACCCCCAAAATCCATTTTTACCTTAACCACAAAATATTTTAATTATTATTTTTACTATTCATTTTCATTAAATATTAATTTAAACATGATAGATAATATAAATATTTATTAATGTAAATATTCAATATATTTTACCAAATTAAATTCATATTATTTTAAATTTTTAATTTGAAATTTATATCGCAATCATGATGAGAACGCATGCATTAAAAGAGAAAATGTTCAAAATCATGTAATGATTTTATTTATAATTTCAATATAAAATTTATTCCAATAACATAAATAATATTATTGGATATATAATTGAATTAATTTTATGTTATATATAATTTATAATTCAATTTATCATTATAATATATAAAATTAAGAATAATTTTAAATTAAAATTCAGTATTTTTTATTGTTCATCAAAAATTGAAACTTTACTGAAAAATATGAAAAATTATCCTTAGGATAGTTTTTATAGGAAAATTTCATAAATTATATTTATTTTAAATTTTTTTATAAAATAGTATAAAATTAATTTCATTATAATTCAATAAAAAAATAAAATACTTTTTTGAGAAAATAATATTTTCCAAAGAGAAATAAATTTTAAAAAATATAAGTACTCTTTTGTCAAAAATTATTCTTTATATAAAAAATATATACATAATATATAAAAACTATTTATTATTATTCATATCTCTTAGTTTAACAGATATTTTATAGTGTTCATTTTTAAAATTGTATTAATAATATATTGTGGTTTTTTCAAAACTTAATGATGTGTGTCACACAGTTTTAACTAGGTGTTGTATATAATGCATGCTATGAATGAATTTTAATTTATTCAAAAATTATTAATTCAAAAAAATTTGGTGTGCTACATTCTAGGCCCTTAAAATGAAAATCTCCATCAAAATTCATCACTTGGATAAAAATCCAATTTCTATATTTATGCCTCATCATATCCTCAAGTTCCCACATCGCTTCCTAAAAAAGTCTATTTTCTACTAAACATTTACAAAGTGTGTGATCATGATTCATAGAAATTTCATTGTATGATCCAAAATCTCGAATGTTTATTCCTCATAAGAAATATCTTAAGCTAGTGGTATGGAATCTATGGTCAATATATGTGAAGGTTCCGGTATGTACAACCTCAGTATATATGGAAGAAACACATCGTGGACTTGTGAATGGTTTGGTGGAAGCTACAAGTGATAAGCTATCATCTCTATAAAATAAAAAATGAAAGCTAATTATATTACTATGTCTTAGTTTCCCATTATTTACAAATAATATAACCATAATCCATACATAGTTTTTTAGAAATGCTTTATCTCCAAATTCAAATTCTATATCACACCGGTTATTAGTAGCATAATATTTCTACCCACACTAAGATACCTTGATGGGTTTTTGATTAGATCTAACCATTTATTAAATTTATTCATATATCTTATGTCCCAATATATTTCTTTCTCCTTATGCATTACAATATTTTGGATCTGTATATTGCATTCCATAGAGGGATTTAAAAGGATCAATATGAATTCATGATTTAATGATATTGTTGTATGAAAAAATAACTAGAGGAATGCGTTTGTACCAAAAATCAATGATATCCAAAGAATAATATATAAAAATATCCTCTAGTATTTTTATTTTTCACTCAATATGAGTTTATATATGAGGATGATACATAGTTCTTAAACTCAACTTTATATCAAAAGATTGTTTAAGACCTCACCAGTGCTTTGATTTAAACAACATACCCCAATCAGATAGTATGGAATGTGGTACTCCATAAAACATTACCAACTACTTATTGATTATACTGGGCCGTTGATCCAAAAATAATTATTCCATAATAGTATTGAAATGTGATGAATCAGTAGGGAGATCGACTATAAACCATATAGAATTATTCTCTTTAGGCATGTTGGGATTACCTTGGAAAAATTCATAGTGATGTCCTTCTATTTCCATTTGGTATGGGAAATTTATATAAAATCCCCTTAGACATCTTCCTTTTTTAATTAACAAGATAACATACCAAACAATGAGATATAAACTCTATGATATTTCTCTTCATTCCCTTCCTCTAGTTATAATCTTCCAAATCATAATAAATCTTCATACATCCCAAATGAAGAGATAATGAAGGAAAATGAGCTTTATATAAGAACACCTTATTAAAATGTGGTATGGAAAGAATTCATACATGGTTACTAAACATTATAATTCCATCACGATCATGAATAGAATTGGGAAATTTTTTAACCTTCTTTAGTTACTCTATATCTTCATTATATGCCTCATTAATCATCACATGGATAGATAGTTGAACATTCAACTATGCGGGATAATATTTTTCCCATTACATCATGATTTCTAGATCCATCCATTGAAAATAAATAAATATTGGATCCTTTTTTATCCACATTATGAATAATATATCATGATCCCTTTGACCCAAGAAATCAATTTTTTCTTTCAATGGGTGGAAAACTATAGAGATGTCTGAAAATTCATTCACTTATTACAATATTCATTGGTACATATTAAATCCCTATGAGAATATATATATTAAAATTTATGACTAGTTTATATATCATAGTTTTCTCCATAAATATAAATCATCTATATCTTTGCTGAAAAAATTACAATTGTTATATCTAAATCATGATATTGGTAATTTATTTATAAATCATTAATTTCCAGGAGCAAAAAGATATAAACCTAACATTATATATAATAAAATATATCAATCCATTTTATGATACATCACTATACATTCCAAACCATTATTTACTATAGGTTATTGTATAAATTGGTGAACTGAACAATCTTCTATTAATTTCATTCAAATTTTCATCAGGTTAATCTTTTTAGAGGAACTTGGATCCCTTTAGAGTGTACTTGATCAGAGGATTAGATAGTCTCAAAAAATATCCAAAAACCATTAATAATATCCATAAATTCCATGAAAAGTATGAATATCAATCATTGTTGTTGGTCTGGGAGAACATTCAATAGGCTCTTTTTTAAGGATCAACTATTATACCCTATATTAAGATTATATGAACATAATATGAAACCTTTTAATCCAAAATTTACACATTGTAACTTAATCATACATTTTCTCCATCCTTAGGGTATTTTTTATAATTCTCCTATGATATTTATTCTATTCATTATTTTTTTGGTATATAAGAATAAGGTCTATAAAGACTACTATAAACTGATCAAGGTAACATTTAATGAATCTATTCATTGATTCTATAGAAATATTAGGGTAATTTGTAAGGCCAAATAAAATATCTATATATTTATTGTATCCATCGGTTTTATGGGATTGTTTTTTGTGTATATATATCTTCTTTGAACATAAATTGATTATATCTATTATGAAGGAAAATCTTGGAGAAGTATTAATCTCCATATAGTTGATCAAACAATTAATCAATAAAGATAAGAATATATTTAATCATAATAGTGATATTATTCCATTCCCGATAATCAATTAAGATTCATACTGATCAATTTTTATTTTTAATAAAAAGAATATGTTCACCCCAAGGATACAGACATGGAAAAATGAATCAATTTTTATGTCTTTCATGGAGTTACTTCAATTCTTACAACTCGTCCAGCTTCATCCTATTAGGATTCATTGAAATTGGTGTCACACTAGGTATGTGTTATATTGAAAAAAACAAAATCATAATTTGATTTATGTTTAGGAAACACTTCTTGAAATACATGAAAATTTTACCGTATAATATGCATATCAATGACGTTGAGTTTATCACCAACCATATGAGATAAACACCACTTATGAATGGGAATTATGTCCCATAAAATTAATATAATCTCCATAGCATGCTCATATTTATCGCCACATTGATATATGGTCATAAGTTAGTTTGGAATATCAAATATAACATCTACTCCATGAAAATTGATGTGGGAGTTGTGTAGAGAAATATAGTACATGCCTAATATAGAATTTAATTCAACTATAGAGAAAATGAAAATATTTAGAGGAAACACATTCATGGAGACATCATCTAGAGAGGAATCATAGACATGATATACTATTATAAAAAAATTAGTTCTTTTTAACTACTAATTCTATATATCATATTTTAGGTGGATCCTTGATACCATTTTAAAATTATTTAGATATGAAAAAATGGATAGATCCTTTTTCAAATAAGACATTAATAGTTACATAGTTTATGGAATGTGTACCTTTCACCATGTTTTTATCTCAATCCTCTTCAAGATTTCCCTTTTTTCAGCCATCTTATGAGGTTTCTAATATAGATCCTCCTCTTTAAACTTATTATTGGGACATTTGATAGAATAGTTCACATACCTCTTTCATTTCAAACACTATAATGTGAGTATTGATTTCTATATGTATTTTTCTATATTTGCATCCTTAGCTACCTTCTTCCCACCACTTCAAGAAACTAATTTAATAATGAAATTATTTTATACAGTGAAAAATTTTAATAGCCCCCATAAGACAAATTATTCCTTTCTTCTTACCATATTTTGGTAATAACGGAAATATCATCTTTTTCCCTCAATTTTTTTTATATTCTCATTTTAATCCCAGTTTTATTTTATTATCAAATCCTTAAGATAGATACATATATCAATATTTAATTTACACAATGATTGAACATAGAACAATATCTTTATAGATACTGATGTGTCTTTTTGATAATTCAATTCAGAAACATGGTTTAAATCCATTGAATAATTAAACTGCATTACATTCGAGTTGAATGATAATACCATAATCATACCTCAAATGTCATGTTAAATTTTCCTTGTAGGTTCTAACAGATTCGACATACTTTTTCTATAGCTCACAGAAATCCTTATTAATCTTCGTATATATAATATAAGAAAACAAATTATTGAAAAATAAGGTCATGAACTGATCCCAATACATGGATTCAATTTTATCATATTTCCTCATATTCATGATTATATTGAACCATTAATCCAATTCGCCTTCCAAACTATAGGCACCCAAATTTATTTTTTCATGGTTTGAATACAAGAGAATGGAAAATATATTTTCACTGGGTTTTGATCCATTTTTCCAAAACACGTGAATCATATAACCCACTGAAATAATTTGGGAGATACCTTATGAAAAACTCAACATAATGTATGTCCCCCAATTATTCATTTGTATATCCATCATGATTCATATCTTGATAATGTTTTCTAGTCATAAAAATAATTTCCATATATCCCAATCCAATAACATTTGGATTCTAAAGAAAGGAAATCACTTAATTGTTCATTGCACTCGTCATTAAAATGTTTCGTTCATGTTCCGTCCATTTAAAAAACCAAAAAGTATAATATAATAAAATATAAACATGATGGTGAACTACATAATCATAAGAAATTAGATATAATATGACTAATTTATGACACCCTTAATCTATGAAATCTTAAGATTATATTTGGACATTTATTTTTATCTTATATTTAATTCATTCATGACGTTTCATAAAGACTATAATAATTACAAAAGATTATCCTCTAGGAGTGTAAAACTAAGTGTGTACAAGGCTCATTATTGTGAACTAGGTGATGATTGAGTCTAGCTCATTGTACACTTTTGATTTTATTACCCCTAGGTATGTCCATTCCAAAGCCACATACACTTGTATTATCCTGAATGTTGTGTAATTTCTTGGAAACCACTCTCTCTATCCTTTACCAATATTCCTCGACATTTTCATATACTTGGATTCATCCATATTGTTATCCTTATACATGTCTTGGAAAATATAACTAAGGATTATTCAAACTAGAGTCCAAATGTTAACTAAAAAATTCATATCATATGAACTTTAACAACCGAAGATTATCATACATAGATGTTCAGATCATTTTTAATAAATATTCATTACATTACACAAACACGCACTTAGTGACCATAATAGTTTAGTGTATTTGGAATCATGGAAACAAGAAAAAAAGGTCCATATGTAAATAACATAAACTTAAATTGTGATATTAATAACATTCTCCAATATTATAATTATCATAAATGAAGAAATTCTTCATAACCTGTGAAGAGGTAACATAATAAAGGTTGTGATCAGATGCACAGTAAGGGTAAAAATGTGAGATAAAAAATAATAACCAAAAAAATATGGTGTTGAGAACATTATAATTTCATTTGAAAACCACAACATGTATATCAAGGATATTAATATTGAGTCTTAGAATAAACATTAGAAGTTCATAAGACGATGAGTAATAAGAAAATAATAGAACATATACCATGGGAGGATACCATTTCCATAAGACATTGATTTGTGTCATACAAATAACCATATAAAATAATTTCCATATTTGTAAGGGATAATTGGAAAGGATATCATAGTGGAATATGTTCATCCTTAAACCATCATAATAACAAAGGTTCACTCCAATGTCTATCATAACTAAAAAAGTCTATAACAAATCCAAGATCACTCTCCATTCCATTCCATTCTATGTCTGTAGATATGAATCATGACCCAATGAATTTGAGTATGATATATTTTAAAAAATAGTTGTTATTAAAACCACATTATGTGTTCCAAAATCTCATAAAACATTCATCATATAATTATCCTTGAAATTTAAGGGGTTTCAGAAACATTTCCAGCTATCATAGTCTTTATAAAATAAATAGGTTTAATAAACATTTCATCCTTTAATAATATGATAACCCATGGAAAATGATGTGGGTTTCATAATAATTTTATCATGGTATAACCCATATAAGAGAAATGGGTTTTGTAAACATCATTTTATCTTAAACATAAACAATTCACAAAGAGAATAAGAATGTTATCCTTGTATCATAACCATATAAATGTGTCTGTATCATCAAATTATGACATCATAGATTAAAAGTGATTTTGATCGATCATTTAGAACATTTCATAAGGAAAATATCAATTAATATTGAATAAACATTTAAAAAATATTTTAGAAAAATATTTTTCTTTGAATATAACAAGAAAACATTTAATGTAAAATTCAAAAAAAAATTGATCATGATAATTGTAAGACTTTTTCTTTTCATACATATTAATACAAATATTCCTTTCAAATTATTAATGAAATCAAAAGAGGTATCTTTTTGAAATAAAAATAATGATTCGTATCAAAATAATTCTGAAAAAAAGTAAAATAAGTGTAAACATGTATTGTTAAATTTATGAGAGGATAATAAAATATTTAAAAAAACATGAAAACATGGTTTTATATGAGAATGGTTTTCTTACTAAAAAGAGAAATAAAATCGTATATTCAAAAAAAAATCTCAATTATTTTTTACCTATGATTGTAGAAATGAATATATTAAATGAAAATATCAGGAATAAAAGTGAAGAATAAAATTTATGAGTTTATTGATATATGGATCATGATATTTTATCATTGAAAACATTATCATAAAAAATTAAAATAAAATATGAGATGGTCATGTAAAATCCCTACCACATTGGTGTTCTTGAATCTTAATCCCCATGACAGAATAAAATAAAATGAAAGTCAACATATAATGAGGATAAAATAATTCATGATATTAAATTCAAAATTGTATTTACAAACACCTCCTTAAATGATATAAGTGCATAATATAATGTATGTCTCAAAGAACACAAATTTTGGAAAAATCCATTATCGATTTGATAAATTTTGAAATGTTAACCCCATTAAAAAGATATCCTAAAATTGAAATTTAAATAATGAAAACTTATATATAACCATAATAATATATTTTCATGATATGTATATATGACACATAAAAGTAACTTATATTTAATATGGTATTTTTATCAATGAAAGAAAAAGTGTGATAGAAAACCCTTACATTAAGTCTTGAATTCTTCCTTACATGTTCAGAACACCCCAATAATAAATATATGATTATTATAAATATATTAAATAAAAATAATTATATATAGAAATTACCATATATTATTTTATATTGACCATTTATTTCCCATTCATTGACAAATTAATGTCAATGTAACATTTCAGTCAATAACTATTTTGTTTTTCATTTATGTTTAGACATCTAATTTTTGGTCCTCTCACATTGATAATGATTTATTCATATAAATAATGATAAAATTGATATAAATATCATATATATAATATATATAAACTATATAGATAATTATAGTAATATATAAATTGGGAGATTGGAAATTAAATACAATGTTCATGGAGATGGTGGGGTGAATGTGCAGATGAATGTTTTTTTCATTTTATTTTGGAATTGAAATAAAGAAAAATAAATGATATATTATCAATATAGAATAATTTTTATTCCATATATATAACATATTTTAATAATACACAACATTATTAAAAACCATGTAAATTTTTAAAAAATATCATCCTTTCTTGAAAAGATACTTAGCTATGCACACAAGTGATGTTTCATTCTCCCAATCGTTGGACAGTATAAAGGTACATGTGATAAAATATTTCATGAAGTATAAAAATATCATAAATATAATATATAAATAAAAAATACCTCATTATTTATATACTTGAGAGGTGTTAATAGAAAATATTAAGGGCATCAGTTCTTGAGGTGGTAGTCTGCCAAACACATGATTGAGGATTTCGTAACCCCATTGACGGTGTTGGAGAAAATTTTCAGTCATGAGGCTAAAATAACAAAATTTATGAATATTTAATATAATTAGTTTATTATAAGAAAATTGTATTTTAATAATTTAGGGTGATTTAGGAATAACTGAAACAAATACACTCAATAGTGAACATTACCTCTTCTTCAATTTTCCTCCATAGGTTCACACAAAAAGCATTACTAGGTTGAAATTATGTGAAAAAATAAATATTATTGGATAATATTAACTATTTTAAGAAGTTATTTGGGAAGTTGTTTTTCAAAACAATAGTGTTATAATGTGTGAATAGGTAAGAGAGTGGGTGGCCTTTTGTTATGGAGTTGAGTGGAATAGTTGTAATGTTTTTAAAGAAAATAGTCTACCCTCATTTTTCACATGATGAAAGTGTAAAAAATGGATAATATAAGATAAATATAAATTATATGGTGGAATTACAACCATAAAATATATATTATACTAGTTTATATGTCATTTTAATCCTTGTATTTTTTAACCACATGGTAATCCAATTTATACTTTAACTATGGTAGATAATTCTTACTATTGATAGTATTTTTTTAGGTGAAAAATTAGTTTCAACTTATTATGTAATATAAATTATTATTATTTAAAGTAATAAATATATTTTTTATAATTAAATTAATAATAATTTTAAATTTTAATTTAAAATTAATCCCATAGACGCGATGAGGTAGCATGTTTTTAAGAGAAAATTCTCAAAAGAAAACAATGTTTTTTAACCACCCAGTAAACCATTTTTTACTTTAACTATGGTAGATAATTTTTTCTATTTATAATATTTATTTATGTGAAAAATTAATTTCAACTTATTATATAATATAAATTATTATCATTCAAAGTAATAAATACTTTTTAAAAATTTAAAGTCACAATAATTGAAATTTTTAATTGAAATTAATCTCATAGAGGTGATGAGGAACCGTGTTTATAAGAGAAAATGTTCAAAAGTTAACAATGTTTTTTAACCATCCAGTAAACCAATTTTTACTTTATCTATGATATATAGTTTTTTACTATTGATAATATTTATATAGGTGAAAAATTAATTTCAAATTATTATATAATATAAATTATTATTAATTCAAGTAAAAAATATATTTTTCTAAATTACAGTCGTGATAATTGAAAATTTTAAATTAAAATTAATCTCAAAGACGCTATGAGGAATAATGTTTTTAAAATAAAATGTTCAAAAGTTAGCAATGTTCTAATTTAAAAATTAAATCTAAATATAAAAGGTCGTTTTCAATTAAAATTAATTATTTTTCATAATTCATCAAAAAATAAGTATTTTTAGAAAATCCATAAAAAATTCCCTAAGATAATTTTTACATGATTATTTAACCAATTATGCATATTTTTTAGATTAATTTTCAAGTGTAATTAAAAAAAATATAAATGATTATAAAATGAATGAAACAGATTTTTTTAAGAAAATAGTATTTTCGAAACATATAATTATATTAAAGAAAAGAATTTTCTATTTTAACAATACATATAATTTATATAAAACCATTATATATAGTATTTAAATTTCTTTATTAATATTAATTTCACAAATGTTAGAAGCTACGTTATTAGGGTCCTATTTAAATAACTACTTTAATAATATATCGTGGTTGTGTGAAAACTCAGTGTCATGTCTAACAATTGCATAACTTGGTTATCTATGTAATTAAATCTATCAACAAAATTTAATTTATTAAAAATAATTATAAAAAAAATTGGGCTTGTTACATACACAATATGTTTACCAAATGTGTAGGATATTTCCTATAATTAGACTTATCTAAAAGGTTATTAAAATTTTATTACTACAATAATCTGAAAAAATAACTATAGCCATCTATGATAAAAACCAAGGATAACCCTGAATAACATGAATAAAAATTATATAAATTTAGATGAAAAGATAATATATCTCACAAAAATAAACACCCTATATATATATCCATCCCCTGGTAGCCTAGAGTCAATATTTACATTATTACATTAGAACTAGATATAAGGAATCACATACCAAATGAAAAAATTGTAGTTTATAATTTTTAAATTAGACACATATATGAATTTCATATACATTTTTAGAAATAAGATAAACAAAATTTTATTTGGGAACACCATAATTCCCCTTATTAAATACCTATATATCAATCACAAATAAGGTCTTAGTATCATTGGGGAAAAAGATCATAAAAATTTAGTGTAGTCATATACTTAGTAAGGTTAAGAATACATTTGAATGATTCATTGATTTATTTTAATAGTAAATATGGAAAGGTAAATAACAAAAACTCATTGATTTTTGTCAATAACATCAAAATAATATAGATGGAATAAAACATGATCAAATAAATCCATATATATAATCACATGATCCTAAAACATATCAATTAATATTATAACTAATCAAATAATCAAATAGAAAAATGAAATGATCCCAAAATTATGGAATTCATAATTTCATACATTTAAAAATGTTTTCACTGTTAAATAGTTATCTTAAATCTATGGGTATAAACCTATCTAATTTTTTCATCTAAATTAACTCATTTGACCTGTCAATCCATCAAGGGGATATCTAGATGCAGGCCCCAAGATTTACATACTAATCCTGATTAATTAACCCTATGAAATGTGTGAAACATTATCAATATAAGTATTCATATTGAAATGAAAAAAATACAAAATTTTAATACTTAACTCAATCCAAAGAACATGATGATAAAAAATCAAGAGTAATATAGAGAATGGTAATAAAATTTTACATCCACTGTCAAACTAATCATAAATAATACAAATAAGGAATAATGATGATATAAATACAACATATCCCTTGTGGATCAAATTTATAATAAAGCATTGATTTAATTATTGAATTGAAATATGATAAAAATTTCATTACAATAATTTGAGGAAAATAACCTTTTAACCATGAAAATATTTGTCAAAAAATTCACAAAATATTTCCAAAATAATTTTCATTGAAATTATATTTTTTAAGCATGTAAAATAATTATAAAATCATTTAACTTAATGATAGAAGAATATTTTGTTAATTCATTGAATTTAAAATGAATGACTACTTTCACATTTTTAATAAAATCCAAAATATCATAATATTAAAAGTTATGGGAAGATTCCCATGATTGTTTTTGTAATATATATATATATATAATTTTTATTAATAAATAATTTTGTAAAAGGATAAAAAAATTTACAGACAAGTCTAGATGACATGGATTTTGATTAAAAAGGATTCTTGATTGAAGAGACAAATAATGTCATATTTTCGTTAAAAAATCCCAATCATATTAAGTACCAAATAGTGGAAAATGGTACAATTACATAAAATGTTTATGAATGAATATTGTATATGAAAATATATTGATTTGCGGAAAAAATAAATAAACAATTCCACCGAGTAAGACTTACACGAAAACGATCCTGAATAATGGGGATATTCTGAAATAAACCCTTAAAACTTGGGTGACTTCTAAATCATAATCCCAGTAAAAGAAATAAAATAAAATGAAACAATAACGTCCATTATGATAATTCGATTAATTATGTACAATATAAATGGGTTATCATATATTCCACATAATGTAATATGTGGCTAAAGTTGGATATGTCTCACGGAAGTAAAAGTTAGAAGATAATCCAATTCATCATGTTTAACTACCTTAGTATGTGTCAAAACCTAATGTGAAATAAATATAGGTTTATTATATGTATATATTAGGTAACCATAAAAATATATATCATATAAAATATTACCATCTTATAAAATATTACCAACCATTTTTTTAATTATATTTCGTTATTTTTATTATTTTGAATGTTAATTGACTTGATTTCACATGTGTGTTTTGTTATGAGAAATATAGTTCTTGTACATATGATATTGTTCCTTCACCACCAAAGATATATTAAACTTAAAAATATTATTACAATATTAATTATATATATCCTTATAAATATTCATGAAAATTGGGCATAAAAATGAATTAGATTGATTCTTGGAGATGGTACGTTTTACATATGCATGATTGATGTTATTATTCCTTTAAAAGGTTAAAGGAGAAAAAAATGTGTGATATATTAATAGATCATAATTTTAAACATTCCATATATATAACTAGTATTCATTATATTTAACCTTAGCATCTTTCATGTAATTTTTAACCAGAAAGCAAATCAGATCGCTTCGGGAGGTAGTAGTATACTTTACACACAAGTGTTGTTATCGTATTTTAAATAGAATGGGATATAAAAATATATATTTGATATTATAACTCGATGAATATAATTAAATTATAAATATTTTCTATATAAATTAAACCCATCATTATATCCAATCGTGAGAAATGTTGATAGAAAATGAGATACATCATTTCACCAGGTGGTAGTCTATCACGCACCCAAAAGATGATTTTGATTCCCATTTCATGGAAATGGAGATGGAGAAATATTATTCACTAAGTATACTGAAATATAAGTACATGGTATATTTTTTTTATATTTTATTTTTAAATACAAAATTTAATGTTTTTAAAGAAGAAATAAAATTTATCCACTTAGTGAAGAAAATTATCTTCTCTTAGAGAAACCATATTTGGATCTCTTCTTAAGGACCCAAAAATTTGTATTTTGTGAATTCAAAAATTTATATAATGTATATAAAAATATTTTTAATGGATTTTAAATGATTTTTATTTGTCAATTTTATTTATCGGTGCGAATAAGTGTGGGGAGAGAGGGCCCATTTATAATTGAGGAGCACTAGCATTTTTAAAAAACCCATAACTATTAAATAATGTGAGGTCAATCACACCCCATGTGGCTATAAATTATACTTTTATCGGTGGGGGGATTATATGGTCTAGAAATATCTCTACCATAAAAAACAAATGTCTTAAACATGTGGTTCCGTGATTTCTATGTTTCTTTATTTTTACATTTTAATTTTTTCAATATGTTAAAAAGTCCATTTAACCTATGTAATTTATAAATTATGACTAATGTAAACTCATACATATAAAATAATTTGAACAAAATTATTCTATATACTAAATTCAATAGATAAAATATAAAACATATGTTTTTCTTAAATTAATTTTATCAAAACTTCTTGTAAAATGAAAAACATTATATTTTTAAACGGTAAGGTCCTTGTCAAAGACCAAGACACAATTTATTAATAATCAAAGAAGAGAACTATAAAAGTCTGAAATATGAGATTTTTTACAGTCTCTTTCATAAAGAGGAATATGATCAACCAGCAAATTATCAAACCACATAACTTTCTGATTGATACCTTTATTAGCAAGAGCATTAGACACCATTTTTGCTTCCTGGTAGGCATGTGTGGAAATATATCTAATTTCTCGAAGAGAGGCCATACATATAATCCAACAAGATGTAAGAGTACAGGAAAGGTGGAACACACTGTTCAAAATTTCTTGGATGATGGAAGTAGAGTCTCTTTCAATCCAAATGTTGTTCCAGCACTTTGAACAAAATCAGTGGCAGGGATCACTGCCATCATCTCAGCTTCTAAGGAAGTGGCGCTGGTGCAACCTCCATAAAAGCACCCATAAATGGGAAATTGTTCATATTTGAATCATTATAAAATCATTTATAAGATCATATGTTTTTTTAGAATTTTAAATAATTTAAAAATTAATTTATTATAAAATAACATTAATTTCAATTTTGTAATTATTCATTTAACTTGAATGTAACAAAATATTTCATGAAAATTATGGAATTAAAATATATTAAGTTAAAAAAATATATATAATAGTATATTTATCTATTAAATTAATGTAACACAACAATAAATTTAATATATTTTATGTTTAATATTGTATGTATGATTTATTTTAATTTCTTGTAAATTAAATAATTACAATGTTGACATGGGATAAGAATTTAATATAATTATAGGTTTACTAAAATTTTAAAAAAGTTTACCAACAAGAGTATAATTTTATTATTATCAAAATGTAAATCCATATTCATTAACATCTTTTTTCTCTCTATATGAAAACATAATAAAAATGTATAATCAAGAAGGTGATCGTTTGTATTTTTCATTAATTAAATTATAATATATGTACTTTTACTGGAAAAGTGTCCAAGAATCTCATAAAATAAATTATAAGGTGATAAGGGTAGAAATATATCCATATAATTAAAATTGGAAAATATTGTTTGTCATTTTAACCCTTATATTTTTAGTTTAGCCCCATAGGTTACTCGTTGTAACATTAACCATGCTAATTAATTTTTTCTATTTTCCTTATTCATTATCATCAAAAATTATGTTTAGAATATTAGGTAACATAAATTATTATTATTATTCCAAATATGAAATCAGTATTTCCTATTTCAATTCACAGAACTGAAAGAATTCCACTTAAAATATAATCTCTTATATAATGAAAATGATTTTTTCCAAAGAGAAAATTCTACTATGTGGGGAATGTTTTAATATCATTATTAAATATGAAATTGATTAAATTTGAATAAATTAGATAATTTATAATATAATTTTAAAAAATTTACTTTAATACTAGTTTAGAAAATAATTTTACTCTTTAATTAATTTTAATGAAAATGGTGTTTTTATTATATATTTGTTTTTTCACTTTTCATTAAAAATATAATTTTTTAAAAAATAATAAAAAATTCACCAAAATTATTATTTTGAAATGTAAAATTTAAAAAAATTATTTTATTTTTTCAAATAAATTTTCTAAAATTATTAAAATTAATTTTAAATTATGTGCACAATGTGTGACAAATTCATCTTTTAGAAAAGTATGGGTTTTCAGAAAACTTTTAATTATTTTTAAAATAGTTATTATTTTATGTATAATCAATAGATAACCATTTATTTTATTTTATACATGTGGAATTTATTTAGTTTCTATAATTTATTTTTGAATATTCATACAAACCATATTAACGACTAGGTTTTAATGGCCATGAATAAATAATAACATTTTAATAGAGTATCATATTTTTTCAAACCCAGTGTTGTGGGTATTAAAGATATCAAAATGATTAAATTAAATTAAATTAAATATATCATAAATTATCTGAGTGTTACATTCTGTTCTAATTGTGGTGTTTCATTTGATGTATTCTATTGAATATGATGTTCCTATTTCAAAATATTAGGATGATATAATCTGACACTTTTAAATAAATTGTTTCCTAGAAATTTAATCTTGATATTGATAATCCATGGTTTGAAATTTGAAAATAACCTTATTCAAATCCCACATCCTGATAAGGTTTAATAAAATATTATTATGATAATTAGTAATTTTTATTAAAATGACTATTCAAAATAACACATTATTGGGTTTCCATGTTGGATAACAATGGTAAGAAATAAAAAGGTATACATAGAAGATAATACCAAGGCCAAATGATTAATTGAGAGTGATAGCACATTTCCATTCGAAATTTCACAAACAAAAAAAGAAAATTTTAATGAGCTAAAAACTATTTATTAAATAAAAAGGAAAGTGATAGGAAAACATTTTTTTCTTAAGATAATGTTCCCAATTTTTATGGATTATGTTACCATTTTATAGAGAACACCATAAAATATAATTACAATTGATTCCTTTTGTTTTGATTCTATAAATTTCTACATCATATCATACTATATGAAATGAATATCCAATAGTAATATTTTCTACCAGAAGAACTATAATTAAATTTAAACCACTCATTAACATTATAAAAGAATTAAAATTCATTAGTCTTATATCTAGTTATTTTCCATGATCAAAATAGATTGCAAGAGTTATCCAATAAAAATAAATGTTCAACAAAATTTGTTCCATAAATATTTGACATTATGTCTCATCCAAAATCATTGGGACCAAATTCAAATTACCAAATTTTTTATGAAGATAACTGAATCAAAATTATATTGCTCAAAAAATTTATTGTTTATCTCAATATGAAATTGAAATTTTTTGAATAAAATGGTCACCATAAAACATTAATAAATACAATAATTTTTTCAAATATAAATTCTCAGGTTGTCGAATTTATTCTATAAATCCAAATATGCTATAAACTATAACAATTATAACAGACACCATAAAATCACAAACCAATTCATGGTCACGAATACAAAACCGTTAAAATATCTTGGTCATTAGTATCAAAACCTAGAACACATATTAATCTTTACCTTCAATAAGTCATATTTTTTCCAAGAAGATAAACATTCCACTAAAAATCCATTCTTGATCATTGGTACCATTTAAAATATTCTCTGAAATCCTTAAATAAAAATACTATAGTACTTTCCTTATAGTTTTCATGATTCTTATCATAGTAATGTCATTGATAAAATACACCTATAACATAATTATTGAATCCAAATACATGATAAATTTAATCATTATACCTTTCCTTAGTAATATCATAAGGTCCAGCTTGATCCCTCAGCTTCATTTGTGGAATATTCCCTTGGCGATTGGAGCATTAATTTGCATAGTTCCCCGATCTTATTGTTTTTTAAAAAATGATCATAAAGGGATTCATTATTACACATTCATTCATGATTCTGATGGAATATCTCTCCATTCTAGAAGAAACTAATCATTCCCTTCAATAATGTACATGGTTTTTTCATTCCACAATTATCATATGTGGGAAGAACATTCTTTCCATTATTTCAAATTTTCAATTTTTTTCTCTTCTGTCGATTTATTTTCATAATTATTTTATAATTAATAAGACTTTTAGAATTATTTCTCTATAAATATACCACATAATACAAGTTCCTTGTATTATTATAATGTTTGGATGACTAGTTCCCCTAAAATTATTGTATTTTCCAAATAGAATAAACAGTCATTCGTATTCTTTATATTACATTCATTGATTTGGTCCCCATTCTTTCACTAAGTTCCATTTTCAATCAAAGAAGTACACTACATTAGAGAATATCATAATGTATCCTAAAATATAATCCCAAAACCAGTTAAAGACACATAATAAATTGAAAATTTTATTCATAGCTAATCTCAAAATCATATACAAGATTTTATTGGGAATGAATCAAAAAAAAAATATTTTCAAATTCATCTTAATGGTTTGTAAAGAAAATTTTCATTATCCTATGAATACCGCCCTGCTTTATCAAAATAGTTGTACAGTAATGAATGTTATCATGTACCAGGTAATCATTGACTCAATACCAATATTACTTTTTCAATGTTATTTCCCTTTGTAAATTTGTTCTATAACCATGCAATTTTTTAGTATCCATAGAATGATGTATTAATAGAAAAAATCATATAATTTCTATCTTACAAGAACATTAGGATGTTCTTCAATAATTTTACTCAATTTATATCATTGGGTCATGTTCTTAAATATTTTTTTCTTAAATCTAGTACTTATGTTTTCTATAAATCATAGTTTAATACAATCTTTAAAGAACCCATCCCTAGTAGCCTAGTGATAGTGGTTACTTTATTACATTGGAACTATTTATAAGGAATCACATCCAAAAGGACGTAATAGTTTATTAAACATGGTATAATTGATACATAATTTAGTTTTTAAAAAATATTAATATATAGAACAAAAAAAATATTTTTTTAATATCATTTAATGTCCCAAAATATTTTTATAATTATATTTAATTATGTAGAATTATTTTGAGGTCATGAAACTTGACGGTACATGATTCTGAGGACAGGAGTTCCTTAAATGACCTCTTGATGTTTTGTTAAGACTTAATTAGCATGAATAAGCAATTTTCATGAAAAAGTGGAACAACTCTTTAATGTTTTACAAGAATAGAAATTTGAGGGCACCATTGCGTTCAGGATGTCAGGTTTACCCTAGACGTGGCTTCTGTTTAGTCGATGAAGGTCTCCTGTGAGAAAACCAGAAAATGGAATAACTATAAATTAAATAATTAAATCAAAATTATTTTATTTTTCAAATGCTTATAACTCGTGAATGGTGACTCAGATTAAAAATCACAAACCACCACTAAACATGTATGGGTATGACCTCTATAAAAAGATACTAACATTGGCCCGTGTGGGCCACAAGTGAATGTTAGTTTTTTTCCATAAATAAAATAAATAAGTGAAAATTATTTTATTGTGAAATCCCAAACATACAAACTGTAACTCTGATTGGAAATCCGAGAGTACTTTTGAGTTTTTTGGGTCGTTTTCTCCTTAGGAAAAGCCTAACCTCGATCTGTGCAGGCCGAGGGTGAACGTAATTAATTTATCAAACCTTTTCTAAGGTACGTTCTGTAAACGCACAAGCCGCATTTTCTAACTTTTGAACCGATGCCCAAATTAAAAATACAAGGTCACTGTTGAATCCACAGCACATGGATTCATTTTTTGGAGGAATTACATTTACCTCACTAGGTCTGGATAAAAAGTTGTTTTTTGAGAATTTTTAGAAGAAATGAAATAAAATATTTTTTTATTTTATCTCATATCCTCCAACATACAAGAAATGGGTCTGTCTAGTGATGTGTCAAGCCAAAAAAATGGCATGACCTGCTGATCCTATAGAATGACATCATTGGGTAATTAGGAAGGTTCATAATTTATGACCCCCCTAAATTCCCCACATTGTTACCTCCTGTCCCCCTCTCTTGTATATATGGAGATTGAGAGGTGTATTGGAACAGTGTCACAAAGCACCGAAGTGATGAAGGAGAACTGTCGTGCCGAACTATTAGAGAATAGATTCAAACCAAGCAGGAGATGATGGTTAACACCGAACCATGAACCATGGGATAATGTATGAGCAACGTCATTGGGAAGCTATTGTGGGAATGAAGAACACAACCCACCTTCAAGCGTGGACATTCTCAAATGGGATATGAGGTAGGGGTTTATTAGTTTACACACTTTAAATGATTCCCTCTTCCCCATTATTGAATTATACAAATAACACTGGTCAACCGACTAACAGGTTGATCTGTGATTCATTCATTTTTGTAGGAGGTTATTACAGGTAATATTTGTGGGGTTTTTTTGTTGATAAATACAACAAATTTTTAAACCCATGTGTTCCTCCCTTTGATCACGAGCTAACGTAGAGGGAGTGGGCCTAACGATCCCGGCCCACACCGTCCAAAATTTTTCACACTTGCGACCTCTGTGGAGGACCGTCAGTGCGGCGGCAACAACTGGGTATGAATGAGGCAACATGCTAACACACATTTCAAGAGGAGGAAGTAACAAAAAGCTGGGGTGGTCATTAGAACGGACGACACATGACGGCCGCGGAAGAGGCGTGACCCACCATCGTGCGCTGCTGATGAACAAATAGGGTCGCATCTCATCAGCTATGGTGATCGTAGGAAGGTGTTCGGACATGATGAAACCAGTAGCACGCACTGTAATGGGTCATACATGCTACCTAGAGGCTCCACGTGGAATTTCCAATGCGAAAAAAACTGAACAGCCTTCAGCTGTTTAGAAAAACTGCGGGTCACTTCCCCTGGTGGCGATTAGGGCGTACCCCTTTGCGGGTCACGCCCCATGTGACCAGGCTGCCGCACTCCTGGGCGGCCACCCACCAAATCCAATGTCTTTCTATGTCGTCGCAGTAGAAGTCCACTTCCCTCTCGGGATGTTGCCCTACCGAGTCATGCATTATACGAGTCAGGATTCCCATTGCAGACCGGGTCGCCCCTTTGTAGGCCGGGTGGGACCTCGACCCAGTGGGCCGAGTCCGTCACCACCCTGCCCAAACCATGTCGGGCCAGGTTGTTCTGACCAGGTCGGACCAGACTCGGGCCCAACTAGGCCCCAAAACACATAAAAGTCCTTATCATGAGAATCATACTTACATTGGATGAACCATCTACAACGTTGGGATCCGTGGAGTGAGACGTTCCACTGACTTACTTCTTGATAATTTTTAAGAAACATGAGGGATGGATGGGTTGAATCACACCGGAATCCAAATGGGCCCTCAACAATGAAATACCAATAACGCACAGACAGCGCGTCGATTTGATGCACTGTCTCTTGCGTTGGAACCCTTATGAAATGGAAAATCATCAGGTTACCCCCCCCCCCGTTGTGAGACTTTATACAGGTTGTAATATGACCAATGGATTGAGGAGCAGTTCTCTTATGCGTGCTACATACGGAACCCTACGAGTGGCTGAGACTTGACAACTATCGATTTTTCAACTCTATGTGACACGAAGGACCAGTGGGGAGCACCTCTATGTGATGCGATAGACCTGCAGTGGGGAGAACCTCCGAGTGATGCAGTAGACCCATGGTACTTGACAGGAGGATTACCTCAGCAGTCCAATGTTAGTGAGAAGAACATTTGTTTGACGTGGAAGGCCCACTGTACTCGATTGAGGAGGAGTTCTCTAGTAGCTGAGGTGTTCTACAATGTATGTGGGGGTGTTACTTGTTACTATCCTTGGATAATCACATATCTAGATATCATTATTCATAGAGATCATGTGTGGGTTAGCATCATAGTCATGTTTCCCTTAGTTGTATATCTGGTTTGAGCTGAGACTATAATTGAGATGTGACTATTGCTTTGTGGTTTGTGATTGAGATCATGGTTTTTGGTTATCGTTTTAGAATTATGAGAGACCTTCAGGGGTCTTTAGGTCCCAAATTGGTATTTTTATACTCACAGATGAACAAGCATCACCCACACCTTGTTGTTTCTTGTGTAGAATACGAGCATATGGGACGAGGTTTGAGGGAAGAAGGACTAGACAGTGCTATGAGGTGGACTATTTGGAATAACGTGATGCGTGGACTACTGATCGTGAGTTTTAGCTACCCGTCGGTTATGATCTGTTGTGGATGATCCAGGAGCGGCTTTTCAACTTTTAGCAATTTTGTACTTTTCGGTTGTACTTGTAGTTTTCTAGTTGGGATTGTGTTCCTTCCCCTTTACATTCCGCACTATTTACAATAGTTGTTTACACTGTGGTTGTGTATTGTTTCATTCTACTCTGTGTGTTTGTATTGGTTTAATGGAAATGCTTTCCTATTTTAGGGATATGCCTTTCCAGCACTAGTTTCCAGCCCCTGGCCTATAAAACGCGGGCTTGGGGTTGTCATGACATGGGTCCCGAGGGACGTGTTGTGACAAAATGGTATCTAAGTATTCTGTTCTATTTAAGAACTAAGACACCGATATTTTCAATGATGAAATACTTTTAAGTGTTTTGAGTGTGGTTTTTAGTTCATGGAGTCCAATGTTGGTGTGTTGGCCGACTTATCCATACACTAGGACCCTGAATTCTGATTTCCGAATCAGTGCATGGAAACACTGATTGGGGGTGTTTTTGAAGCGTTTTTCTTGTTATTTCATTGGACTCAGCTCACCAAGTATAACTTCATTACTGTGGTGCACCTGTTCCTTTTTAAGATGTCGCCGCGTAGACAATAAGCTATGATTCCTGAGAGAGTATGTGATGACGGCCCACTGTGCGATGAGGCCTTAGTGTAAGGCCCTCTAAATGTGTTAGATCCTTCGGGTGGTGCACTAGTAGTACCCCAACCCATTACATTGTAGATGCCACCAGCCCTAACTGCAAAGGGTGCACGCTGACTGAGCGCATTGCATGAGTTCCAATGGTAGAGGCCTCTGAGGTTTCGAGGCAAGACAGATCCCCAGGTAGCAGAGGACAGACTAGAGGTGGTGGCTAGAGTTTGTTTCCTTGTTGGGGCACCATCAGATCAGATGGTGATCCTATATTCTATAAGTAATCATTGCATGACCATTAGGATGGTCTGTATGGTTACGAGGCTTTGATACATGGACTGTTATCCAAGATGGTTACTTTGGGTAGTGTGCCAGCTATAACATTACTCGTTGGTTAGCAGTTACAACTGACAGTACTGGTATAGGACACATATAGGCTTAGTTCCTTAAATGTGTTTCGTCATCAGATACCCCTCAGATACCTGGGTGATCCCGACTCAGAGGAATCTATGGACTGGCTTGAGGAGGTGCATGAGTGTTCCTAAGGGCTTCTATAGCTTCGAGAGGATGACATGTCGGTAGTTGAGTATTCATAAAGGTGTAACAACTATTCCTAGTACTCGATGAATATGATATGATCAATGCTTAGGGGCTCAGACTTCAAGGAAATGTGTGTTTAAGGACATCCGAGCCAACACTACTAATCTATGCATTCCTACTTATATTAGGGTGAAAGAGAGAACCTTTGTGGTTGAATGTTTTTTGGATGAGCAGATACATCCAGTGAATGTTAGCAGTGGGAAAGCAGTAAACTGGCGCCAGTCTCAGAGACTTGGGTGTGTAAAATGATTTTGGAATAGGATGTGATAGGGACAGGTGAATCTGTAGGACTGCTAACGTAGAAGAAGAGCTCGGAGAGCATCATGAGGTGGTGTACATTTTTACAGGTTACAACCAACCCCCCTTTGTGGTCCCCACCAGTCTTAGGGGGCTAGAGGATAGGGGAAGGGAGTAGGGGAATGTGGTCAAAGAGTGTGATGCAGGGGATCTAAGAATGATTTGATGTATGGAATGTGTCTGCTAATAGCTACTGTATTAATAGAAAGAGGTACCAATCATTCCTTCTATCCATGAATCTTTTCTAAGACCTAGATTTTCAGGTTAAATTATTAACTAGACCCTCACGTATGGAGATACCATTGGGGGGAGACACGAGAATCACAATTATTCCAACAGTGTGATCTGACCCGTGAGGTAAGAGTTTCAATTGGAGCTTCATGGTGGTAGTGTCGAGGAATTATGACGTTAGTTTTGTTATTGATAGGAAACCCATAGTTTACACTCAGATTGACTGTATTTGGCAATAAGGTTGTGTTTTATCTACAACGTTCGAATGGGGTTTTCCTTGGTTAGCGAAAAAGAAAACTGAGGAAGCACAAGATAAACATATGCATAGGGTGGTGCAGCCAATCAACCATGAGTCAACCAGCCTTACCCTCATGGCCACAAGAGTTTCATGTTTTTATTTCCAAACAAGAGATACATATTTTGAGGAAATATTTTCAAAAGAAGTTTCCAGGATAATCTCCTCGTAGGGAGAGGTACTTCTGCTTTGGTTGGGTACTTCCAAAGATTTGTGCTTGACATTTCTAGAGTTCTGACACCCTTGTCATCATTGAAAATTAAGGGTCACCCCTTCATATAGATAGAGAGATGCCATTAGAGTTTTTAGGAGCTCAGGTAGAGACTGATGAGTTCCCCCTTCTTGAGGCTACCAGAAGAGGGAGTTGGGTATGTAGTATACTGCGACGTATCAGGGACCAAACATGGGTGTTTCCTGATGCATGAGTGAGCAGTGATTGCTTATGTCTCATGAAAACTGAGGCAACATGAGAAAAACTATGCTACCCATTACCTGGAGTTAAAAGCAATGGTCTTCACCTTGAATATGTGGTGACATTACTTGATGGGAGAACATTTTATAATCTACTCTTATCACAAGAGTTTCAGGTATATCTTCTCTCAGAAGGACCGGATCCTGAGACAGTGGAAATGGTTAGAGTTTCACTAGGACTATTACATTGAGATAGTATATACTCTTGAAAAGGGTAACGTGGTAGCAGATTCACTTAGTAGGAGGTCTAGTCTGTAGTTGTTGAGTGAGGCGATATAACAGTTAGCCAGATTGCAGATATCCTTCATGGATAGGGATGGAGCATCATACCTTCAGTCTATGGCAGTCACTCTCCCACTCCTTCAGCAAGTCAGGGAGGCACAGCTTGGGGACACTAAATGCAAGGCCCAATGTGCTCATATATCCTTAGGATGGTCTCCTAAAAGATTTTCTTTAGGTAGGGAGCACATCATCCTTTTCAGAGGATGCACAATGGTACAAGTGATAGTTTAAGAGGAGGTGTTGAGGTAGATCCATTAATACTTTTTAGTTGTATATCATGGAGTGGTGAAGGTGTACCAGGAATTCGGGCATCATTACTAGTGGACCAGAATAAGGGAAGCAGTTGTAGATTTTGTATCACGATGAATCACTTGTCAGCAAGTGAACACTACATAGAGCGGGTAGAAGTCTTATGCTGATAAGAGACAATGATCCTTTAGAGTTCTAGGAGAGGGACCACATATTCTTACGAGTCTCCCTTTGATGGAGACTACATATATTTGGATGAGGCTACAAGTTATCATCAAGGTTTTTCAGTCCTTTTGTGATACTTTGGAGGATAGGTGAGGTGGCATACCTTTAGTCTCTTCCACCGTAGTTTGAGATGGTGCGTGATGTCTTTCATGTGTCCCAGCCGAGGAGATATGTGCATGACCCATCTCAGATCATCGACCATGGAGAGCAGGACTTTGACTATGGGGCGATGTTTACAGGAGTTCAAGTATAAATTAAGGATCGACAGGAGCATGTCCATTGTGGGCGATCGATACCTCTGGTGCACGTTCACTGGAATCACGAGAACCTACAAGAGAGAACAATAGAGTGGGAGGCTCATATTAATTCTTAGTACCCTCATTTGTTTTATTTTACTTTGTTTTGACTTTCAAGGATGTAAATCACTATGGTGGGGAGAATATAATATCCTAGAATTTCCATATATATTTTTTATATAGATTTATTTCGAGATAGAAAATTATGACGGTGCATGATTCTGAGGCTCGAAGTGCCTGGATTGATCCATCAATGTTTTTTATGCATTAATTAGAGTGAGTAAGTTTTTTTCCTGAAAAAGTAGAATAACTTTTAAATGGTTTCCCAGATCAAAAATTTCAGGACCATGTTGTATTCAGGATTACAAGATTACCCTTGGTGTGATTTAATTTTAGTAGGCGCATGCCTCTTATAAGAAAACATAAAATTGCATAACTGTAAATAAAATAATTATATAATTTTTTTTATTTTTCATGTTCTTATAACTCACAAATGATGACTCATATTAAAAATCTGAGGCCACCTTAGAACTCTTGAGGGTACGATCTCTTTAGAAAATACTAACATTGGTCGGAACGTTCCACTAGTAAAAAATTATATTTTGTCCTTAAATAAAATAATTATGTGATAATTATTTTTTTGTAAAATACATTACATATAAATGGTAACTCGGATTTGAAATCTGAGAGTACAGTTGAGTTCGTTGGGGCGTGTCCTCAATAGGGGGAGCCTAACCTTGATCGGCATGGGTCGAGGTAGAACATAATTAATTTATTGATTTTTTATGGTACGTTCAGTAAACGCGCGAGTGGAATTTTCAGAGTTTTGAACTGGTGCTTGGAATAAATATTTGAGGGAACCGTTGAATCCACAGTGCCAAGATTTGCTTAAGGGAGGCTTAACTTTGACCGCAGAAGGTCCAGAGAAAAATTTATGTTTTGTGACATTCTAGATGGAATGAAATAAAATAATTTTATTATTTTATCTCATATCCTCCAATGGACAAGAAATTGGTGGGAAAAGTGATGTGTCAAACAAATAAAATGGTTTGACCTGCCAATTCTATGAAACGATGTCATTGAGGAATTAGGGAGGTTCCTAATATATGAGTGCCCATAAATTTCGCACGTCATTTTCTACCATCCACTCTCCTATGTATGTAGAGATTGGGGATGGGTATCAGCATAGATTTTCCAATCAATGATGTGCTGAAGGAGTTTTGTGACGTCATACCCTTAGAGAAAGGAGCTTATCTCAGTTGGAGGTGATGGGTGACACCGTACCACGAACTGGTGGAAGCCGTATGAGTGACATCGTTGGGAACCTATTGTGGGAAAGATTAACACTCCTCACCTTCAAGTGCAGACTTTCTCCAGTGGGTTATGAGGTATGGTTTTTATTCATTTACATACTTTAAATTATTTCATATTCCTCGTTCTTGAATTATACGAACAACGCAGGTCAACCGACTAATGGGTTGATCAACGATTCATTCATTTTTTGTGGGAGGTTGTTATGAGGTATCTTTGATGGGTATTCATAGTTGTTTAATACAAGAAATTGTAAAACCCATTCTATATTCCCATTGATCATGATATATCATGGAGTTCGTGGGACAAATGAACCTGGCCCGTACCCTCTGTAACTTTTTTACCCTTGTTACCTCCATGGAAGTCCACTAGCATGATGACACCAACCATTTATGAAAAAGGAATCATGCCCACACATAATGAAATATGCGGCCATGGAACAAATCCATGGTGGTTATCAGAACAGTAAACAATGGCCAACCGTAGAGTAGGCATGGTGCACTGTCGTGTACTGTTGATGAACAAAGAAAGTCACGTCTTGTCACCCACATCAACTGGAGGAAGTTGGTTGAAAAAACGTCCAACTTCAGGTGTCAGTGCGGCATGCCATCACATGCCACTAGAGAGGTCGTCCAGCACAGTGGCCAGCCATGATGGAACCAGCAGGACCCACACCTGTGGTTCCTCCGTGCTACTTGGTGGCTCCACGTGGTTTCGTCGCTGTGAAGAAAAATGAATGGGTATTGGCCATTTGGGAAAACTGGGGGTCACTTTATCTGTTGGTGGTTAGGGTGTACCCCCTTGAAGATCGTGCGCCATGTGGTTGGGAAGCCACCACCTGGGCCACTGCCCTCCCGGGATGCCCCCTCGTAGGCTGCTCCATATACGGGTCAGGCGACCCCCTTACGGGCCGAGCAGCCCCGTTCAAACCGGGTCGCCCCTCTACTGGCCAGGATGAACCTCGACCCAGGGGGTCGAATTTGTAATGGCCCAGCCTAGACCATGATGGTCCTACCGGGTCAGACTGGACCCAAGCCCCACTAGGCCTAGAAACACATCAAAGGCCTTATCTTGAGAGCCAAACATCTGATTTATGAACCATCTACAGCATTTGGATAATTGGATAGAGATATTGCATTGAATAACTCCATGAGAATTTTGGATAAACTTAGAATACAGTCCGGTTGGATCGTCCCTGAATCCAACCGGACCCTCATCACTGAAATGCCAATAACACAGAGACCGTGTGTCTGATTGATGCATCGTCTGTTGTATTGGAACCCTAATAAAATATAAATTCATTATGTTACACCCTTTTGTGAGACATTGTGCCATTTAAATATGAATAATGTCCTGAGGAGCAGTTCTCACTAGAACCCTACATACGAAACCCTGCGACTGGCTGAGACTTGATGATTGCTGATTTTTCAACTATGTGTGACTCGATGGCCAAGTGGGGAGTGCCTCTATGTGATGAGGCAGAACCAGGGTGCAGAGAGCCTCTGTGTGACATGGTAGACCCATGTAACTCAACAATAGGTGTACCTTAGTAGTCCATGTTTAGTGGGAAGTGACTTTATGTGATGCAGCAGGCCCACTGTACTTGATAGAGATAGAGTTCATTAGCATCCAAGGCGTTCGACATTGTAAATGGGGATGTTAATTATTAGTATATGTAGAGAATCCCTGGGTTGGATATCAGCATTCATATAGACTTGATGGGGTTCAACATCATAATCCTATTTCTCTGAGTTGTATACCATGTTTGAGATGAGGCTCTAATTGAGTTGTGTCTATTTTCTTGTGCTTTGTAATTGAGATATTGCTTTTTTGTTTTCCTTCTGGAATTATAAGACACATTCAGGGGTCTTGGGGACATTATTGGGTATTTTTATACTCAACTCTACACAGGCTTCACCCACACCTTGTTGTGTCATGTGCAGATGATGAGTAGTTGGGCTAAGGTTTGAAGGGGACAAGACTGGATGTTGCTTAGAGGTTGGCCATTTGGCGTGACATGAAACGATGACTACTGATCCTAATTTTTACATACCCTTCATGTTGGATCTATGCTGTACGATCTAGGAGATTCTTTTCACCTTTTAGTTGTTTGGTTCTTTTTAGTTATACATGTACTTTTCTAGTTGGGCTTGTATTCCTTCCACTTTACATTCTGCATTCATTACAATAGTAGTTTACATTGTGGATGCGTCTTGTTTCATTCAACTATGTGTGTTTATATTGGTTTAATGGAAATGACTTCTTGTTTTAGGGATACGACTTTCCGGCACTCGTTTCCAGCCCCATGCCAATTAAAGGATGGCTTGAGGGTTGTCACGACATGGGTTCCAAGGGACGAGTTTTGAAAAATTGGTATCTGAGGATTCGGTTCTACCGAATAACTAGGATCCTGATCGTTTAATTGTAGAAATAATTTTTATGTGTTATGAGGGTGGTTTTTAGTTCGGAGAGTCCAGTGTTGGTGCGGCGGCCAACGTATCCATACACCATGACCCTGAATTCTGATTTCTGACTCAGCGCGCAAAAACACTGATTGCATGTGTTTTTGAAGAGTTTTTCTTGTGATTTTATTGGTGTAAGCTCACGAGTTATAACTTAATTACTGTGGCCCACCTGTTCTTTATCATGATGCCACCATGTAGACAACCAACTAGGATTCCAGAGAGAGTAAGAGATGACGGCCCACCTAGCGACGAGGCCATAGTGCAAGGCCCTTTACAGTGTTAGCACCTTTTGGTGGTGCCCCAGAAGAACCCCCACCTGTAGATTCCATCAACCCCACTATCATAGGGTGAATGCCTACTAACTGTGTTGCACGATTTCCAGCAAGAGTGTCCTATGGGGTTTTGAGGCGAGACGGATCCCCAGGCAGCTAAGGACATGCTAGAGGTTGTGGCTAGAGTTTTTTGGCTAGTTGGGACGCCACCAGATCATCTAGTGATCCTAGATACTATTATATATCAGTGGATGACCATGAGAATGGTCAACATGTTGATAAGGCTTCAATACATGGACCGTTACCTGAGATGGTACCTTCGGGTAGTATGCTGGCTATAACACTACCTGTTGGCCACCAGTTAAAACCTACGGTACTGGTAGAGGACACTTGTAGGCTTAGTGTCTTACAATTGTTTCAATATCAGATACCTCTCAGGTTCTGAGGAATGCCTAACTCACAGGTAGTTATGGAATGGCTTGGGGAGGTGGCTGAGATTTCCATATAGCTTCTACTGCTTTGGCAGGAAGACATGTCGGTAGCTGAGTATTAATCTAGGGGTACCGATCATTCTTAGTCCATGATGAATATGATACGATTCATGATTCAAGGCTCGTACATACGATCAAGGTGTGTTTAAGGACATCTAATCCTACACTATTCCTCTATGCATTCATACTTATGTGAGGGTCCTAGAGAGAACCTTTGTGGTTGAATGTTCTTTGGCTGAGTGGATACATCAACTGAATGTTAGCAGTGGGAAAGCTGGAAACTGGCACTAGTCTCAGAGACTTGGGCATGTAACATGTTTTAGGAAGAGGATGTGACAGGGACAGACAAATCTACAGGGCTCGAGACATGGAATTAGAGTTAGGATAGCAACATGAGGTGGTGAACATTTCGACATATTACAACCACCCCCATTGTGGACCCCACCAGGCTCGAGGAGCTAGAGGATAGGGGAACAGAGTAGCTACATGTGGTAAATGAGTGTGACCAAAGGGCTCTAGGAATTTTTTGAAGTAAGATCTATGTCTACTAATAGTTTCTGTATTAATAGAAGTAGATACCAATCGTTCCATCATTCCACAAATCTTGTTCAACACCTACAGTTTCTGGTTAAACCGTTGACATGAAACTCATGTCTAGAGATACATTTAGGTGGAGATTCGATAATCAAACATATAACAATAGTGTGATCTGGCCCTTGAGGTTAGAGTTTGGGTTGGAACCTCTTAGTTGCACCGTCGAGGCCGTACGACGTTAGTTTGGGTATGGACTGGACATCCACAGTTTATACTCATATTGACTGTATTAGGAAAAAGGATGTGGTTTATATAAAAATACGGAATGAGATTTTCCATGGTCGGAAAATAAAAAATAATCCTAGGAAATACATGATAAACTCATGCATATGGGGGTGAAACTGATCACACTTGTGTCGGCCTACCTTATATTCATGGAAGTAGATGTTTTGAGTTTTCAGTCCCCAACTACAGTGGCAGAGTGTGGGGAAATCATTAAAAAAGTTGTATATAGGATTACCTTCCCCAAGGGAGAGAGAGTTCTTCTTTGGATGGGTACTACCGATGATTCAAGCCTGACGTTTCCAGAGTTGCAGCACCCTTTTCAGCATTGATGAAGAAGGGGCAGCCCTTTGTATGGATGGAGAGATTCCGGCAGAGTTTATAGGAGTTGAGGTAGAGACTAACGAGTGCCCCCATATTTAGCCTACTAGAAGAGGGAGTTGGGTTTGTAGACTACTTTGACGCTTCATGGTCCGGACATGGGTGTGTCCTGATGCAGGAGTGAGAATTGATCGATTGTGGCTTACGACTACAGAGGTAACATGAACAGAACTAATCTACCCATGACCTAGAGATAGCAGTGGTGTTCTTCTACATGAATATGTTTCAACATTACATGATTGGTGAACACTTTACAGTCTAATTTGATCACAAGAGTCTTAGGTATATCTTCCCTCAAAAATTGATGAACATGAAAAAATGGGAATAGATAGAGTTTCTTTAGGACGATGACTTTGAGATAGTCTATACACCTGGGAAGGGGAATGTGGTAGTGGATACACTAAGCAGGAGGTCTATTCTAAAATTATAGAGTGAGGTGACAGATTAGCTAGCTGTGTTTCATATATCCTTCGTGGATATAGATGGAGCAGCATACCTCGAGTCTATGATAGTCACTTCCCCAATACTTCAGCAAGTCAGAGAGGTGCAGCTTAGGGAGATGGACTGCAAGGCCCGGCGTGCTTAGATATCATCGGGACGGTCTCCTAAAAGATTATCTAAATGTTCGGAGCACATCCTCCTCCTCCGAAGATTCACCATGGTACTAGGGATGATTCAGTAGGAGGTTTTGAGGAGATCCATACTTCCCCATTATTGGTACGTCCTGGAGTGGTGAAGGTGTACCAGGACTTCTAGCATCATTACTAGTGGCTAGGAATTAGGGAAGCAGTGGCATAGTTTCTATCACGATTCCTACCTTGTCAACAAGTGACGAATGCATAGAGCTACTAGAAGTCTTATGCTGGTAGAATATGGATATCCTTTGTAGTTCTAGGAGGGAGACCAAGTATTCTTGCAAGTCTCCCCTCGATGGGGACTACTGTTATTTGGATTAGGTAGAATGTTATCCTAAAGGTTTATCGATCCTTTTCTTATACAGTAGAGGATAGGCGAGGTGGCATACTTCTTGGTGCTTCCACCGTAGTTGGAGAGGGTGGACGATGTCTTCCAAGTATGACAGCTGAGGAGATATGTGCACAACCCATATCACGTCATCGACTATGGTGAGATATACTAAGATGACAGGGTGTCCTATATAGAGGATCTAGTAGTGATTGAGGATCGACAATAGCATCTCCTTTATAGGAGTTCGATAACTCTGGTTCACATTCGCTGGAGGCATGGGAACCTCTTGGAAAGCACATGAGAGTGGGAGGCTTAGATACATGCTCAGTACCGTCATTGGTATTATTTTCAATTGTTTTGACTTTTGATGGTGTAAATCCCTATGGTGGGGAGATTTTAATGTCCCGAAATTTACATATAATTATTTTAATTATATGAAATTATTTCAAGACCAGTAAATATGACAGCGCATGATTCTAATACATGGAGTGCCCAGAATGATCCATCGATGTTTTGGTAAGATTTAATTAGCGCGCGTATGCGGTTTTCCAAAAAAAAGTTGAATAACTCTTAAATAGCTACCCATATCATAAATCTGATGTCACCATTGTGTTCAGGACGGTGGTTTTACCCTTGGCATGACTTAATTTTAGTCAACACATGCCTCCAATGATAAAACCTGAAAATGGAATAATCGTAAATAAAATAATTAAATAAAATTATTTTATTTTTCAAATGATTATAACTCATGAACGGTGATGTAGATAAATAATCTGTGACCAACGCTAAACTCGTGAGGGTATTATCTATTTAGGAAGATACTAACATTGGCCGGCACATGCCACTAGTTAATTTTAGTTTTTGGTCATAAATAAAATAATTAATGGACAATTATTTAATTGTAAAATCCATAGCTTCTAAACGGTAACTCAGATTGGAAATATGAGACTACCATTGAGTTCTTCAGAACAAGTTCTCCTTTTTCAGACACTAACCTTGATATTCTTGGGTTGATGGTGAACGTAATTAATTTATTGAATTTTCTTTATGGTATTTTCAGTAAACAAGTGAGCGGCATTTTCTAACTTTTGAACCAGCAGTTGGATTAAAAATCTAAGGGCATCATTGATTCCACTACAACAAGATTCACATAAGGGAGATTTTCATTGAATGTAGTAGGTCTAGAGAAAAATATATTTTTTTAATTTTTAGAAGAAATCAAATGAAATAATTTTATTATTTTATCTGATATCCTCCAACGGACAAGAAAAGGGTGGGTCCAATCATGTGTCAAGCCAATAAATGACATGACCTTCTAATCATAAGTAACGACATCATTGGGGAATTGGGATGGTACTTAATTTATGATCCCCTATAAATTCCCCACATCTTTACCTACCCTCCCCCTCTTCTATATATGTTGAGCATGGAAAGGGGTATTAGCACAACTTTGACAGACAATGAAGTGCTGATGGAGCACCATGATGTCAGACCCTTAGAGGATGGAGCTGATCCCAGTGGGAGGTGATTGGTGAAACCAAACCAAAAACCAGAGGATGATATACGAGTGTCGTTGCTGGGAACCAATTGCGGGAATGAAGAACACAACCCAACTTCAAGCGTGTACATTCTCCAATGGATTATGAGGTTGGGGTTTATTCATTTACGAACTTTAAATGATTCTCTCTTCCCCATTCTTGAATTATATGATGAAAGCGGGTCAACCGACTAATTGGTTGATCTACGATTTATTCGTTTTTATGGGAGTTTGTTATGGGGTATCTTTTGGGGGGTTTGTTTTTTGTTTAATACAAGAAATTTTTAAACCCATTTTATCCTTCATTTGATCATGAGAAAATGTGGAGGGCATGGGAGTAACGAACCGAGCATATCCCTCCACAAATTTATTACCCTTTCACCCTTTGAGGAAGACCACTGGCATTGCGACACCAAGCAGATACGAAGGAGGTGACACGCTATTGCACACCCAAAGAGGAGGCATGGAATGAAACTGCGGCAGTCATCAAAACGACTCGCACCGACTGACCTTGGATGAGTAATGGTGCGACATTGTGTGCCGTCGATGAACAAAGAGGGACGCGGCTCATCAGGCGTGGAGAGCGGAGGAAAGCGGTTAACACACCTGCCAGGCATGGGGGGGGTGATGCGGCATGCCTCCACGCACTACTCGAGAGGTCGGCCAACATGCTGGCATCCGCAACAGAAAATGTAGGACCCTCCATAGCTGGTCTTGTGTACTACCAAGCGGCACCACGTGGCGTTTTTGCTGTGAAGAAAAATGAATGGCCTTTCTCCATTCGGAAAAACTGGGTGTCATTCCCCCAGTGGCGGTTAGGGCAGACCCCCATGCGGGTCGCGCCCCATGTAGTTGGGCTGCCTCCCTAGCGGGTCACCACCCTCACAGGCCTCCACCCTCCTAGGCCACCCCCATGCGGGTCGCACCCTATACAGGTCGTCCGACCCCCTTATGGGCCGGGCCATCCCCTGTGGACCAGGGCCACCCCACTGCGTGATGGGCCAAGTGCGCCACTGCCCTTCCCAGACTAGGTCGGGCCGGTTCGGACCAAACCCACGCCCTACCAGGCCCAGAAACACTTAAAGGTCTTTATCATGAGATCTGAATGTCTGTTTGAAAAAAACTCTATGGAGTTGGGTTTTTTGGAGTGATACAGTCATATTACGTACTCAATGAGAATTTGGGAGAAACATGGAGTATGGTCGAGTTGGATCACACCTGAATCCAACCGGGCCCTCAGCACTGAATTACCTATAACGCACAAATCGGGCATCCGATTGACGCATTGTCTTTTGGTTTGTATCCCTTATGACGTGGATAATCATTGGGTTACCCTACATTGTGAGACCATGTTCCGTTTATAATAAAACTGATGGATTGAGGAGTGTTTCTCCTAAGGGCGCTACTTATGGAACCCTACGACCGGCTGAGACTTGACAACTGCTGATTTTTTGACTATATGTGACTTGACGACCTAGTGGGGAGAACCTCTATGTGACGCAGCAGACACAAGGTGGGTAGTACCATTGTGTGACATGGTAGAACCAAATTACATTACAGGAGGAATACATTTTCATTCCATGGTGGGGAGCGCACCTCTATGATGTGGCAGACCCATAGTACTCGACAGAAAAAGAACCTCAGTAGTCTAAGGTTAGTGGGATGTGCCTTTTTGTGACATGGAAGCCCTACTATACTAGATATGAGAGGAGTTCTCCAGTAGAAGAGGTGTTCTATGTTGTGACTAGGGATGTTACCTGTTACTATCCCTAGAGACTCTCGCAGTTGGATCTCATTAATCATATTGATCATGTCTGGGTCATCATCATAATCTTTTTTCTCTAAGTTTTATACCTGGATTAATTATAGACTATAATTCTGATATGTCTATTTATTTTTACTTTGTGATTGATATCATTCTTTTTGGTTTCCCTTGTAAAATTCTGAGAGACCATCGGGGGTCTCGGGGTCCCTACAGTGTATTGTTATACTCACCATTGCATAGGCTTCACCCACACCTTGATGTGTCTTGTGCAGATGAGGTATAGTTGGGATGATGTGTGAGGGAACCAGGACTGGATGGTGCTTAGAAGTAGACCATTTGGTGTGATGTGATGCAGGGACTACTAATCATGAAGTGTACCTACTCTTCTAGTAGGATCTGTGGTGGATGATCCAAGAGTTCCTTTTCACCATTCAACTATTTTTTACATTTCAGTTGTAGTTGTACATTTCTTATGGGGCTTATATTTTGTCCCCTTTGCATTCATCACTCTTTACTACAGCAGTTTACTTCATGGTTTCCTCTTGTTGTGTTTCACTCTGTGTGTTTTTACATGTTTAAAGTAAATTCCTTCCCGTTTTTGGGATAAGACTTTCTGACACTTATCGCTAGCCCTTGGCCTTTGGATGGCAGGCCTGGGGTAGTCAAGGCATGGGCCCTGAGGGATAGGTCTTGACAGAACAACATAATTCCCCATATAATATCAAGGGTTATCTATCAAAAAACACTTCGTGTTATCTTGGGAAAGATAAATCAGAAGAAAGGGGTGCAGTAATATGCTCAACAAGGATAATTATACATAATAATATATTATAAATAAATAATAATAATCAATATTTAAAGTTAAATAACTGAAAAACATTTCATTTAATCAATAACTTCTTCATAATATGGTAGGGTTTGAATATGATCAAACAAAGCCTTATAAATAATCACATGAGATTGAAACTTATCCATTGATATTCTATATCTATTAATAATCATAAGAAAAGGAGAAAATGATCTCATAATGAAGAAATTTATAATATCATTCATATGAACATTTCATGAACACTCATAATGGAGATTTAATATATGTTTGAAACTCATCAAATTTTTTAAACTAATTTTTCTCATGAGACATGTCGATGAATCGAGAGGATATATATACCATGGATCCACACAACTAATAAAAATTCGAATTCATTTCTCTAATTAAATGGGTGAAACAAAATCATCATGATCATTTGTATTGAAAAAATATCTTATGAAATAATAATATATAGCCTAATCAAATATACAAAAATCATAAACCATCTAGAGTAATATGGCGAACGGTAATAAAACTCTATATACTCAGTCACACAAATCATAAAACTTCAAAATAAATAATAAGGATGATATAAATATAATATATCCCTAGTTGATCTTAAGAACAATAAGGGTTTGTTTTTGTTGATGAATACAAATATCATTATAATATCTTTAAGAAATGTTTTACGAAAATTACCATTTCACTTTTAAACTATTTTAAATCTAAAAGTTCAAAAATTATTTTGAAAATTTTATATATTAAAACAATCCATTAAAAACATATAAAATAATTATAATAAAATTCAGTCATCATGATGGAGAATAATTCCATTAATACTGTAAATGATAAAATAAAGATTCATTTAATCTTTTTGGAAAATGAAAAATATGCCTTATTTAGAAAATGACATGAACATTCATTCAAAACGTTTTTTAAAAAGTAAAAATATAAAATAATTTATTTAATATATCATTTTTAAAAGGATAAAAAAAATTCCAAATTTTTTTTATAGAAAATATAGATTTTGAAGAAAAATAATTTCTTACCATAGAGAGAATCAAAGATGGAATTTCATATCAACATTTTATCAACAATTTTAAGTACTAAATAGTTAGAAATGGTACTTTTACATAAATATTTCATCAAAACCATATTAGAAACAAATAAATTGGGTTTATTGTTGAAATATAAAATAATTAATCCAAGATATACATACGCAAAAACAATCTTGAGTAATAATGATATTGTTAAATAAAACCTTATAATTTTTTAACTTTTGAATCTTATTCCCCATAAAATAAATAACATAAAATGAAACATTGAATTTCATAATCATAAATAGATTCAATATAATGGCCCCAACCCTAGTTTCCCGGAGGCGATGGATACTTTACTATATTGGAATATTATTTAAGGAATCACATCTTGATGGACCATATAGCTTAGTAGTCATGGAAATAAGATACATACTTCAAACATAGATTACAATTAAATTATTAAAATAAACATAATTATTTCATTATGGATAGAATTATTCTTCTATACAATACCATAGAATCAGTGATAATATACTTCTAGGAATCTTGGGGAACAATAAAACATAATAAAGTGGTGAGAGTAGATTCTTAGTAAGGAAATTTATATAAAAAAGATGTCATAAATAAAAATTATTGAATGTTATGTAACTAACCCACATTTCATTTAATCAAATACTTTATCATAACATGATTTAAAGAAAATGTTACTGAATAATTAAATATAAACAATCCCAATAGATAGAAAACTTTTCCTTGTTAATTATAACAATAGAATTATCACATGGGAATCAATAACTGATATCATAATGATGAAATTCATATTGATATACATCAGAAAATATTATTCGGTCTTCATAGCCGAAATATAATACAATCAGGGATTCATTCCATGAATCTCACATTATCAAGGATGTGTACCAATAATCTACTTTATAGGTGGGGATATAGCCAAAACCTAATCTAGTTTGACTGATAAGACCTTCTGAAGCTTCATAGGGCTATATTAGGTCATTCCAATCACATGCTATGTCTAATTAAATCCTCATATGATTTTGGTGAAACATAATAACATATACATATTAAATGTATATAAAATTTCCCAATCTGTAAACATAATAATAATACATTCTGAGTAATATAGTAAATGGAATCAAAATATCACATCCACAGTAAAAATGATCTAAAAACAATTTATAATAAATTTTATTTAATATCATAAAAAATCAAACTCAATGAAGAATAAGATTCAAAAAAGAATATTTACATAGTTGAAAACACTATAATAAAATAATTTTAAATTCATAAGAGAAATAACCTTTAATTGAACTCATTTATTTATAAATCAATGCAATTAAAAAATAAAAAAATTATATAAAAATAACCTAGTAATATTATAATATAATATTAAAATAATTAAATCCTCATGACATGAGAAAAATCATCTCTTCCAAGAAAAGATAAAAAACATTCCTTACATATTTTTTTTCAAAAAGTTATACAATACCTTGTTTAAAAAATTAAAACAAATATTTCATTCGAAATATTTTATGAAAATTCATACATTGGTAAAAAGAAAATAAATTTTTTCTAATTATATTACAAACCTTTTGGAAAATAGTTTTCAAAAACATGGACATGGATGAAACATATTCCACTGTGGGGACTTAAGCATAAACAATGCTGTATAATAATGATATTAGGAAATAAACACGTAAAAGTATCATATAATGAATCCAATTAATAAACTCTTTGTTCCCATTATATATCCACAAAGAATATGTTAAATTACAATATGATATAAATGAAATTCATTTCACACATTTCATAATCAATAAAATCAATGTTTAACCTGGTGGAAGTAAATTCTGTTAATAAATTCCATACCACTAGTAGTTATTCAAATCTTATACCCAATAAAATAATAACTGTCCAAAAAAATGAAATATACAGAGATAAAATAAATTCATGATATAAAATTTCAATGGGTTGGTATACACACCACGAAAAAAATAAGTGGTTAATAAAGCATATGTCTAACAAGAAGAAAAGTGAGATGAAATACAATTACAAAGATCATATAGTTAATCAAATTAATCAATTATGTGAGTCTAATTTAAATACAAAAAGAATGTTTAAATACAATATAATATAAGTGAAATTCAGTTCACACATAACCTAATCTATGAAATAGATGTTTCTACAAATGAATGAAAATAGAGTTTATAAATCCATTACCATTTGAAATTAATAAAATAATATAACCAATAAAATAATATCATTTAAAAAACATTAAATATCATGAGAATAAATAAATTCTTTAAAAAACATTTAAATTTGGTATTACATAAACCACAAAAAAGAAAATAAGTGGTGAATAAAGTGTGTGTCCCACAAAAATAAAAGTGAGATGAAAGCCACTTTCCTTGCATTTGTTTTAGTAGAACGTGTTTTAAAATTATGTACAATGGTTTTAAAAATGTTTTTAACTTATATAAAAACCTTATAAATATTTATTATATCATATATCATCATATTATATATAATTTCTCCCATATTTTTGTCATATATCGTTATTACCCTTCTTTCGAGTGTTAACAACTTTATTTTTCCATGACTATTTCATTATAAATGTCTCAGTTCCATTTAATAGGATATTGATCAAACATCTAAATGACTATATAAACTATATAAATATCATATGTAATCATTAAAAACATTTTTATATCCATTATTTATTTTTTCATATGGAAAATAAATCGCATCGCGTCATGGAGATGGTAGGTCGTTCGTACACATGAGCGACGATATCATTCACTTAGTGATTGAAAGGATAAAGAAATATATGGTATATTAATTTTAATAGAATCCATATCATGTTTTATTTATTATATATATATATTATTTCCACCACTATAACAATCCATTTATATTTGTGATGAAAAACATAATACACCATGACGTGACGATAGTAATTCGTATATGCCCACATGTGGTGCTTTCGTTTATCATAGGATAGAAAAATGTAGAATATTGTCACAACATAATAAGAATAAAATATAAAAAATAGATGAAAATTTAGTTATTATGTTATAATTGAAACAAACCCTGAAGATGAAGTATAATTGAAATTAAATTTGAAATATTCAATAAATATAATTACTTCTTCTTCGACAGGCTTCTGTTATACGATCAATTATTGGACCTAAGGTAGGTATTTTGGAATAAAAATACCTCAATGACATGTCTAAAGATGTTGGGAATAGAAATGGGTAATTTTTTGTTATGATACATGGATCTTAATTTTGTGACAATATGAGGGAGAAGGATCCCTTTTATAGTTGTGGTGATGGGAACTTTTGGAAACTCGAAAAATATTAAATTAATATAATCTAATTTTAAATTCAAAATAAAAAATGAGTAATTAATAATTTTTTATGATTATTGGTATAAATCAAAAAATAAAATAGTTTTTAGTCATGTTTATGTCACATTCTTACCCTCTTCATTTTGTTTTAACCCCAATTTAGACTCGGTAACTCATACTGTGACAACATGACTTCTTTACTCTTTAAGGGTTAATATAGATACAATAAAATAAAATAATGTACACTAAATGAATCATGGTTGTAATTTAATACATCATACACATATTTGGTATGAATTTTATATTTTTATGAAATTCAAATCATTTAATAGAATATTATTTATTTTAAAATATAATAAATGTCAATCATGACACTATTCATTACATGACTTTTTAGAAATTTTATAAATGATGATATATTAGAAAAAACACCTTTAAATCATTGATAAAATTTATAGTTAATATTTAAAATTCTAGGATGATGTTAATTAAATAAAATTATTTTTATTTTAAAATTTTCAATAATAGTTATTTGATATTTTCATTAATTAGACAATTACTACATCATCATTTTGCAAACCTTTAATTAAATTATTTATTCCCTAAAATTTTTAAAAAAAATACCACGATGAATATGAATATTTTTTGTTGAAAAAAAATATAGTCAAACAAATACCATATATAGCCCCATATTAAATATATTTTACTTTTGAAAAACAAAAGTATGACAGGGTTGTCTTTTCATTGAATAATATACTATAAATGCCATAAATTCATCCACATGGCTCAATGATCCCAAAAAATAGAACAAAGGACTATTTTGGTCGATAATAACTGATCCAATAACATTATGACACATTTTAAGGTAATTTTATAAAATTTATATTATTATTTTTACCATTAATAACACGATTTTCCCATAACTAAGATAATAAAAATTACTAAAGTTACTATTTATATTTATTGAAAATAAGATTGAAATTTTAATAAATTTAGAACTTATTATCGCAAATAAAGAATACAATTTTCAAAATTCAAGAGATATATATTTCTAAAATTAATATAAATTTAATCTCATATACATAATGAGAAAAATATTTTTTAATGTGAAACTATTTCAAAGATTGGAATGTTTTTATACCAAAATTCAATGTGAAATTGATTTAAATGACATAAATTGGATCAATATACATAAAATTTATATAATCATACTTTAAAACCATTCATGTGAGTAATCTATAATTATAAAACATTTTGATGAAAAAGATATTTTATATTGAAATCTAGCATTTTTCACTATTAATCAAAAAATAAAACTTGGATGTAATATAAAAACAATTAAGATCAATACAATTTTCAAAATTTATTTTTAAAACAAGTATTCCATTATAAGGCCATAAAACCACCTTTAAAAAATGTTTAACTTTTATGCTTAAAATTGGATTTCTTTTCTTATCTTTAGACTATAAAACTTATTGGATGAATTAAAAGTAATTTTAATTTTACATAACAAATAAATTTTACTAATACCTTTTTTTAAAAGTGATTAAATATGGTATAGAAAAATTCTAGAAAAAATATTATTTTTTCATAAAAAATATGTCCATTATATTAAATTAGTTACTGTAATTTATAATTAATTTGTAACTAATTAGTTAATTCTATAATAATTTTTAAATGATATTTTTAATTAGGTTACTCATATTCACAACATCCATTCAATTAAATAGTTTATAATTCTAATATTAAAATAATAATATCATGTCGTTCATTTAAGCTTGATGTGGTGTATCATGTATGTTATCAAACATACTTTTTCCTTTCAATAAATCAGGATGTAACATTATACCCAATTTTAATTTCATCCTTTAAATTAGAACTCAATCTTGGTAACTAGGATTTGACTTCTCAAACTACCTCTACTAATATCCATTCTGAGAAAAGTATTAATAAAACATCCACATTAAGGTAAACAAAGGGGAGTATGATGGTAATCTGAGATAACACATTCTAGGGTTCCATATATGAAAAATGGACATGGAAGAGAAAAACAATATCCAGGTATAATGGATAGTGATAGTGGATATATTCATTATAATGTTAACCATAAAAAATCAAAAATCTGTAATTAGTTAAATGTTCATTGATTTAATATTATGAAATGTAAACAAGTAACATTTTTTAAGATCTATTTCAGAGATTTGATTAAATCTATAACTATATAGACTAATTATATAATAATATAAACATACATGAAAAGTATAGTTTCATCCTATAGTCAATTTTAACAAGAGATTCTAGATTTTCTTCAAATGATGAGTATTTCTGATGATTCAATCATTCTAAAATAATTAAAATCTCTTTATAAAGATCATAAAATTCTGAAAAGTAAAAATATGAACTCTACATTTATTTATTTAAAACCCCCAAATGGTTTTGATTAGATAAGATAATTCCCCAAAAATAATTAACCATTATATTATTAAAAACAATTTATCCCAAAAATAAATATTAATTTCCAAGGTTTAACATTGATCATTAATAAAACAACTGTCATTCCTCAAAAATATTCTAGACTAAGATTGAAACCCGAAAATTTGAATTATTTTATCAAATAGTTTTCTAAATAACATCCATCACTATTAATTTCAAATAACCAAAAATATTAATTTTATAAATCACATAATATCCATGATATTTTATCCATTTTCATAAATAACATGAATAACTATAAGTCCACATGAAAATATTATTTGACACTATAAGATAATTCAGCATTTATTACTTATAATATACTATTTATATTAATAATATAGGATTCTTAAAATAGAGAACATATTTTAAATAATATTAATAACACAATCACCAAAGAGTTTTCCAAACCCAATTTTATCTATTTGATAAAACGTATGTCCCAAAAATCAAAATAATCATCAACCACTATATGAATTAACCAACAAATGACATTCTAACTAGGATTTCATTCAGGCTAGAATAAGGAATTACACACTTGTCACTCTTCAGTTGTGGGTTCAAACCCCGAAACCTTTCAACACATGGTGGGTTTTCACCCTACCAATGGGTTTTCCTTTTTCTAAAACTATATTATTATTGTCAAAAAATTAGATAACCGTCGAAAAAAATGACATTTATATATTCAACAGTAAGGAAATTGTTTAACCAGAACATTTATATCATACATATCAATTTGTATTTCCAATAATAAAAATACATATAATTACCTTAAATTTGATTATCATATATAGCCTAATGGTTATCCATAACATTAAATGAATTTACATAATTTGTAATGGCATTATTCCTTAAATAATTTTTTCACACATACTAAACCAATGGGTTCTGTGCCAAAATATATGATTTCCCTATATGTCATTCCAAAGTATTATACTAAACTTATTATAATAGATAATTTAAATACCCATACCCTTGTATTATTATTCCATTTAAATAATTTATTTCCCAAATACATGATACAAGGAAGTGCATCATGTTTTGGAGATAGCAGTCTGTATGTATTAATGACCGACGATATCATTCCATTAATGAAGGAAATGATAATGAATTTTATAATATATATTTTCTATAACCAATATTATGTAATATTAAATATTATAATACATTAATTCCATCATTATACTCATCCAATAAATGATGTGTTGACAAACTGATTACAAAACATCGTGGATACAATAATCATTACAAAAGCACGTGTACTGATTTCCTTTTTTATATGATGATGAAAGGTGGAATATGGTTTTACCAAAACAATATTAATATCTCATAAAATATAGGATACTTTATTAATTACATTATAATTTTAACATCTCATGAATATGATGTATAAGATGAAATACACTTCAAACAGTCGCCATTGACAATTACTTATTCTCCGGCGAGCTTCCTTTAGAACTTATACTAAGGGGCCTAGTGTAGTTATTTCGGAAGAAAAGGAAACTGAAAACAAAGTATAATAAATTCAGGAAGAGAAATGGGTATGTTTTACTAGTTATAGATTGCTCAATTTTATGTGAGGATGTTATGGGGGTGTTTCACTTTTATAGTTAAGGTTAGGGGAACTTTTGGAAACTTTAAAAATTTTAAATTAATATAAATTACTTTTCTTTTTAAAATGTCTCCAATGTGAGTTATTTTGAAGATAATATTAGTATAGGTATAAATACTCTTATATAACAATATTTAGACTTGTTTAGGTCACATTCAGACCCATAGAGTTAGGTTTTAACCCATATTTAAACCCTTTAACTCTTACCATGCAACAACATGAATTTTTTACTATTTTTAGGATAATATAGATACAATAAAATGTCAAATGGACCATAAATGAAAAATGTGTGAAATTTTAGAACTCATCTAAATATTTTGGTAATATTTTAGGTTTTTATTAATTTAATATATTTTAATACGATATTATTTATTTTAAAATATCATTAATGTCAATTTTGACAGAATTCATTACATGAAGTTTTAAAAAAGATCATAAAAACATGATATATTCCAAAAAACTACTTGTACTCATTATTAAAATTTAAAATAAATCTACAAAATTTGTGTAAGAAATTAATTATAAGTTATTATATTTATTTTAATATTTTAAATAACAATTATTTGATATGTTCATTAATAAAACAATTATTGAATTGTTATTTTGCAAGACATATTATTAATAATTCTTCCTTAAAAACGAAAAATTAATTATCATGATGAAGTTAAATATTTTCTCATTCCAAATAATATTTGTAGTAAAAAATATCTCCTATATAATTCTATATTAAAAATATTTCCCTTTTTAAAAACAAAAGTGTGACAGTTTTGACTTTTCTTTCAATGAAATACTATAAATGGAATAAATTCATCCAAGTGACTGAAAGTGCCCCTAAAATCATTTGAGTTATGATTCTTGTCAGGAAAAATCATATAATAAAATTAGGATAATTGTTAGGTTAATTTTAAAATATATATAACATTATTTTTCCCTTAATTATCTCATTTTACAAACCTGTTGTAATAAATATTACTAAAGTTACTATTCATATTGTCACAAATAAAAGATACCTGTTTACTAAATTTAGACCTTTTAATTCCAAATATATAAACATTTTTTCAAAATTAAAAACAAATAATTGGATAAAACTAATTTAAAAATAATCATGTAGATGGAATGAGAAAACATGTTTTTAATATGAAAACATTGAAAATATTGAAATGTTTTTATACCCAAATTCAATGTGAAATTGATATCAATGAAGAAATTATATTAAATATTATAAAGTTCATTAAATTTTAATTTTAACACAATCATAAATATTAATCAACAAAATAAATTATTTAGATGAAATTTTTTATTCATTTAAAATCAATTATTTTTTACCATTCATCAAAACATGAAACTTATAGGAAAAAATATTAAAAATTGAAAAAAAGAAAATTTTAATATAAGTATTTAAAAGAAAAAGATTCTTTTTTCAAATATAATTAATAAATGTTACAAAATTTAGTTTAAAAAAATGAACCATTAAATAGACGTAAAATTATCTTATAAAAAATATACAACTTTTTGTGATTAAATTTGGATTTATTCATATCATAAGCCTTTAAAACTGTTGGATGAATTTGAAATCATTTTATGAATTGATAAAAAATAACATTCATTAATATATTTCCCTAATAGTGATTAACATAGATAAAATGCTATTCTGGACATTAAAATAGTTTTTAACAAAAATGGATTAATAATATAAAATTAGTTTTCGATTTATAATTAATTGGTAATCAATGAATTTATTATATAGACATGTGTAAAATTTATTTTCATAATTCAGTTAATCATGTCCATTAATACAATTAAAATTAATATATTATAATGTTATAATTTAGATTATAAAAATCATATATTCCTTTAAACATGATGTTGTGTATCATTTACTCAATTGAACATTATGTTTCCTTTTAAAAATCAGGATTTTCATTTCCTGATATAATATATAAATTTGAAATTATAAACACCACATAAAGGAATAAATGGTGAATATGGAGTATGTATCATAGAAGCAAAAGTGAGACGAAAAAACCCATGTCTCGTGTTCCATTCTATTTGTATGGGTCAGAAATACCCGTATAATAAATATATATTTAATATAAATATATTATTGAACCATACTCATATATATGATAAACTATATTATGTTGTTACAAAATTATACCACTTGCTTTTAAATAATATTTCATTAAATTCATTCTTTCATATGTGTTATTTTCCTATTTTTCTCATGTGTATTTTCTCTTAATAGTTATGGTTATTATACATTGGATTTTGATAAATCATCACAAAAATTCTATTAATATTATAAATATAAATTTTTCATTTTTTAAATCCTTATAATTATTCTTGAAATTTTTTTATATAAAATGGATCACATTGTCTCGTGGAGATGGAAGACGATACTACGCACGAGTGATGATATCATTACTTTAATGAGTTAAAGTGTAAATAAGTGTACAATATATTATTTTTAAAAAGATTATATCATGTCGTATGTATCACTTATATTCATTGAATTTACACTTACTAAAATATATATAAATAATAACTGTAAAAAAACGTATCGCTTCGTGAGGTAGTTATCTGCCATACACACAAGTCGTGTTATCATATTTTAAATCGAATGGAAAATATGAATTTATAAGTAATATTATAATTATAGGAGTATTATTATTTAATTAATATTATTTATATATGTCAAATTCACTATTATTTAAAATTGGTATAATTGTTTATAGAAAATGAGTTTCATTACTTTATGGGGTGATAATTCTCCATACACGTGATTAATGATTTTTTCCCAATTAATGGATGCGGAGATGGATAAAAATTATTGCACCCAAATAATAGCATCTTAATATATGGGATATAATGGTCTTATTATATTGTAAGTTTTAATACATAATTTATGGTTGTATATGTACAAAGAAAAATAATTGTATTAACAATGAAAATTTCCTTTTCATAGAGATCCCTCCTATGGATTTCTTCTAAAGGACACAAGTGTTTTTCCTTCTGAAAGACAAGAATATAAGGAATTTTGATAATTATTTTTGGTAAAGATTTTGGTAAATTTTTTATCCAAATGACTTGTTAGGTGTCACTATGTCAAGGGAGTGAGTGAACATTTTTAATGGAGGTGGAGGGTTATTTTTATAAATACGTAAAACTATTCAATACTAGAAAGTATTATTTACCCCATCAGGCTCCAAAATTGATAATTAAAATATTGGATGGATAATATTTTATATCCAATCATCCACCACAAAAAACATGTTTTAAACATGTTTTCCCTTAACTTATATGTTTCGTTTTACTGTTTTGTTTTTCACTATGACAACATGCCTTTTTATCCTATGTATATTAGCCTTTAAGACTAAAATAAAATCAAAATTATTAGATAATATGTAACCAATGTTTAAAAATATGGAATTTAATTTATAAAATTAAAATATTATGTCTTTTGAAAATTAATCTTTACAGAATCTCATATAACCTGAAAAAATGTTGTTTTACCAAAAATACACTAACAATGTTTTTACTATTTAGTGGCCAATGTAGTCATTATATATAATAAATTGATGCATGAGTGGAAAATATAATATAACTTGAAATATATTAAAAAAATACTTAGAATATAATATTTTAATGAATTTATATCATTTAAAAAATCATTTTTTACAAAATAACATTAATGTCAATATTGACATTTTTTGTTAATTTGAATTTAATAAAAATTAATGATATTAATGAAACTCAAATATATTGTTTTAACACATTTATAACATCACATATGTATCTATGATATTAATTATATGTATTAATTAATTAATTTTTTTTTCATATTCAATATTTTTAGTATTATTTATTATATTTTTCTATTAATTAAATAATTAAATAATTGATGTTTATTAGGAATTTAAACTATTTAAATGATTATTAACAATTAATCACTAAAATTACCTCCTTGAAATTAATTTAATTAATGTCAAAACTAATATCCATATTCATTAAAATTTTCATTTTGTCCCCATGTGAACACTTCCTTGACATTTAAAAGCAAGAGTGTCAAAATTTTTCTTTTTTCGTGACTTCATTTATTATAAATGAAAATTTCATGGAACAAAAATCCCAAAAACTCATAAATATTTAGTCGAACGTGATAAGGGTCAAAATATGACCATTTTTACTCATTAAATTATCATAATTGGAATAAATAAATATAAAATTAAACTAGATTCGTGAAAAATGAGAAGTTTTCCTAAGAGAAAATTTTTATAAGAATGGGATGTTATAATATAAAAATTATATATAAAATTTATTACACATAATAAAAATTAAATAAAATTTAATATATTTGAACTATATTTACATGAAAAAATTTTAATATATGATTTTACATTACATTTATTTTAAAATGAAAATCCAATTTTCCAAGAAAAAAGTATTTTATCTATTCTTCAAAAAATTAATCTTTTAAGAAAATTATAATGTATTCCCAGAAAGAAAATTTTGATATCTAGATATCAAAAATGTAGTTTATTTTTTAATATTATGTTTTTCATTTGTTAAATTTTAATATTAAATCATGTTCAAAAAATGATACTATTCCTCCAATCAAGAAAATATGATTTTCAGAAAACATTTCATTATCTTTCAAAATGTTTATATTTTTTCTAATAAATAGAAAACCATTTAATTTATTTTATACATGTGGAATCCGTTTCATTTTAATAACATAGTTTTTACTAGTCTTACCCACCGTCTTAATGGATAGGTTATAATAGTCATGTTTAAAGAATAATAATTTAATGCAGTAGCATGTTTAATTCAAACATAGTGTTGCATGCATTACATGCTATCAAAGAAATATAATTTATTGAAAAAAATATTATAAAGTCTTTGTGTGTTATATTCAATTCTGATTCTTATCTTTGATGTCATATATTCTATCAAATATGTTGTTTATCTTTTAATATCTCTGGGTTTATACTAAAACTATAAAGGTATAGAGTCACGAGAGATTAAATAAAAAAATTATTTCACTAAAGATTATAAAAATTTATAAGAAAATTCTCCTCATTAAACACCCTTATAATATATATCCTATTTATTTCCAATATTTATCACATGGGTAAATAGATACTTAAGAAATAGTGATATCAAATTAATATTCAGGAAAAAAGGGAGATAATTATCTATGAACAAAACTTATAAAAAAATAAGTATATATTAAACAAAACACGATCAAAACATGTGAAAAAAACTTAAATAAGTCATAAACCAAAAATCTAGAGTCATGTAATAAGGATCATTAATAATAAAAAACAATATTCATAAACATGTGAAATAATAAAAAATCATCAATGATGCATGAGGTCATATCATAAATACAATGAATATGTTATTGTAATTTACATATAATATAAACTAATTTCATTATTCAAGGATACCCTCTTGTGCCATAATAAAACAGTTTATAGAGGCCCACAGTAGGTTATGTTCACTCTACACATCCTTTTCATAATATATCATGAGATATAAAGATTTACCTAATCGATTATAAAGTTATATAATATAGAACCTGTCTATAAAAAAATAAATCTACACATATATGTTCTATAATATTATAAAATAATCATCTTTCCATCAAATCTTAATTAACATGTTTGATGGAAATTCTTTTCAAAAAACATTATAAAAATGTAACCATAATCCATCAACATTAAGAAACATAACTGTGTCATTTGATCATATCACCAGTGACTCTGAATAATCAAGATAGTATGTTTATATAGTTAATAATTACTCTTGTAAATAAATTAGAAATATTGATTGAATACGAGAAAAAATATATCATTCTATTCATAATTTTTAAAATAAATAACTATTAATTATAATAAAAAATAGAATATTATACACATTGAATAATACTAAAAAATCAAGTAATGTAATCTATTTAAAAAATAATTAAAATTAAAGTGGAAGAATATTTTCATTCGGTAAATGTTAATAAATGGTTCTTTATACAATTATAAAAAAGTCAAATATAACCTGTATAAAAATAATTATAGAGATTTATTTTTTAAATCCATTAAAACATAGTCCACTATATTTATAAATGAATTTATAATATAATTAGATAATAAAAAAATAACATTATTAAAAAAATTTAAAAACAATTAAAAGTATGATAAACACTTTTGACCTAAAATGAGAATTAAGGTCGATTTTTCTTAATAACATTACCATGGTATTTTTTTAGTAACAAATATGTGGGACATGGAAATAAAAATATAAAATCTTATAAATAAAAATATTATAATAAAATATATATTCTTCATGAGGGATATAATATTAAACTTCTTGTTATTGAAAGTATATATTAAAACTCAGCAAAAAAAAGTGAAACTCTAACAAAGCACTTACCTCTAGTCCAAACATGATATATACATAATCTATCACTCTGTATAATAAATTTAGATATACTTTAAATATATACTATTCTAATATTTATATTTATATTACAATATATAATTAACATATAATTTTTTATGGTCCATTTATTAAAAATCCATTATTAAAATATATATTTGGATGTTAATGGATATGTTTTCCATGCATGATTTTGTTTGATGGTTTTACTAATTTCATAATTTTTATAGTTAAATATTCTTACAAATTTTATAAATATCATATTTATAAACTTTTATATCTACCCATGTAAGGAAATGATGTAAAATTTAAAACATCTATTCATTGAGGAAGTTGTTTCCACATATCTATGGGTGATGTTTTTATTTTCTAATGAATGAAATATAGATGAAAATTTATACTTATAAAATCCTATTTATGTCATAGATATAATATTTATTTATTAAATATATCTTTAAAACAAACCATATGAGGTGGTCTTAAAAATTAATTACATCACTTTTGGAGGCAATAGTCTACGTCTATACATGACTGTAGTGTTAATTTACCATTGGATGGAAAAGATGTCGACAATGGTTATTAAATAAAAATAATAAAATTTTAGTATACTAATGATATAAAATCAATTATTCATATAATTTCATGGAATATTTTTAGAAGTTGGATGAAGAATGAAACTAAGATGTTTTTTGTTTAGATGATTATGTCATTCTTGAGTATCCTTCATTTGATCTATACTTACAACATCATAGGTTGGTCTTATGGTAACAAAAAAATATCAATGGCATGGGAATAGAGTGTTGGAATTTCATTTATTCATATATTGGATGATCTTAGGTTCTCATTGTTTATTATAATGGTCGGAGGGGAGGTTCTATTTTATAAATGAGTGTAGTGACATCTTTATAAATACCATTATTATAGAACCCTCAGTTTTAAGTTTGTAACCCTTAATTTATTTATTTTATGTATATAATGAGTCTTGGTGATTTTTTGGAGTGTTAATATGATGTTTTGAATGTTTTAGGGATTTTATAATGGTCCATGGTTGGTACATGGTTATTATAAATCTTACAACTTCCCTAGGAACTGTATATAAGGTGATTGAGGTCTCTAGGTAGGCGTGCTGTTAAGGAACACTGTTAGGAAAAACCATGTATCTTACTAGTAAAAGTTGTAAAAAGTTTTAAATTGGGATTTATCTTGATTGTTTCGCATCTTGGATATTGTGTGATTCAACAATGCATGTATCCCCCATGAGGTAGTAGCTGGTGCATGGTTAGCGCACAGTTTGTCTAAACATGCGACTAACCAGACATAGTTAAAATATTAGATACGTAAATAGTGGATCTATGTTAGGATTATGTTTTAACCTCTCATTTTCTCCCAAAAATGACCCCAACTCATAATTTCTTCGTTTGTAAGGCTGAGGACGAATCACCCATTGGACAATAAGTGGTCTGAAGTCTTCTCTTTGTACGTTGAAACTAGATTCTCATGGAAAGTCCTCCAACTTGGTTGTTTTTATTGGTTATACTTATATATACAAAGACATCTCTCTTTTTTCTATAGATAGATCCATTTTTCAATTTTCTGTGGTTTTCAATTAAAAATATTATTAGATTTGGGTTTTTTTAATGTTATTAGAGGAGTTCTAAGGTGATTTTTTGGTGTTTTGACCTGGTTTTGTGGATTTTTTTTATCATTTATCATTTTCTCTGATTTATCTTGGTCTGTTGATTCACTCTAGACACCCCTATTTTGAATATTAACCATTACTCTCAAATTGAATAAATTGATCATAATTGACTGATAAAGTAGTGTGAAAAGCATGGTAGAAACCATTAGTCTTGGTTTATGAATTTTGGTGATATTTTGGAATTGTTGTGAAAAGTAATTTCATAAATGATTTAAAAATTTTAATTTCAAAATAGTTTATTAGATATTTATTTGGAAAAAAGTTTTAAATAAAAATCGTGTTTCATTGAAATGGTTTAGGAATTAAAATGGTGTTGGCCTTGAAAATTATTTGGCAGGATTTTTTGCAATGGTTGTTGATCATACTCTATGTTGTGTGTTCATATTTAATTATGACGCCTAGTTGAAATATGACCTTATACTTGGTGCCAAATGTGTAATGGAACGTGGGATTTTATTTCCTTTTCATGAATTAGTAGATAAATGAGAAACTGATCATGAGTTTTGAACATTCATAATGAATAATGCATGTTTGGATGTGTGTGTGTGGATTGTGTTAGGATATTCTAAATGGTGTTCGAAACGGGTTTTAAGAACATCCTTGGTTTCTTTTAATATAAAAATATACTCATACAGAAAACTATTTTTCATAGAAATTTTTATCATTTTGGGATTAGTTAATTTAAATTTTTTATATAAATTTTTTCTTCTTAATGTACTAACTTGATCTATCATATTAGTGTGAGTAGAGATAACATTTTGGGAATGTCTATTGAGTTTCATTACTCACCCCCTAATTTGGAACTATGGTGAGTTTGAAGATAATTTTTATCATGAAATGTCAAAACGTAAATTATAATACTTATCCATTAGGGTTTAGTGATATTTGGGAATTTTATTGGAGTGATGCATATATCCTCTTGGAAGTTTTGTAGTTGTGGTTGGCTTCGAGTTTTGTTTCCTTTGTAGTCTAAAATAGTTTTCATTGTTTTTTTATAGCCTTCTTATGTGGTGTTATTGTGTATATTGTTTTTTATATAAATTATATTTCATTAAGTATTCATTCATTTATAACATGGATTATGTAGTGGTTTATTTAGTTAAGGAATTTTTGGTTGGTTATTTTATTTTCACTGGGAAAGTCATCCCCCAACTATTATAAATCCATTAGAATTTTTTTTCAGGCCTTCACCTCTTGGGGATGTTTCATAAGGCCATGTATTATCCTCCCATATTCTCAATAAAATGAGGAGTGGTGGGATGATAAAAGTGGTATCTATCATAGCCTTTCCAAAAATTGTATGGAATATGTGGTCTTCAATTTTATCTGTCTTTTAGTTGAAATTCATTTTGTTCTATTCCTTTTGTCAGGTTGGTATAAATGAGTATGATATTCTAAACATGAAATGTAGATCATAAAAATATGTATCAAACATTTTTATGTTGAACTTCAAGTTACGAGGGATTTTGGTACATAAGTGTTTTGGATACACTTATAGAATTTGGAATCTCGTTATCATGGGACTATCTAATGAGATGAGAATGATTTTCATGTAAAAATGATTTTACACTAGGAGCAAATTTTTTTGTGAAATTTTTTGTGATTCTGTAAAAATAGTATACTTTTGAAAAATGCTAATCAAGTTTTCAAATATATGATTTTGGATGTAGAAAGGTTTTGGTATTATGAAAATGGTTATATTTTCAAAAGTAAGTGATACTTTGTTTTCGAAAACAATTAAATGTAGAAAATAGTAGGTTTTGGAAATCAATTTTGTGATAGTATAATGTGTTAGAATTTTAATTTATAATACTTTAGTTAATAATGATTGGTACTTGTGGGGTTTATTTTGGTTATAGAAAATGGCACCATTTAGGCTTCTTAGAAACAAATAGGAAGAAGCTGATGGTATTATGATTATGCATGGGCCAGAGGTGAACCAATAGTTAGATCAGATAATTTTAAATGCATTTTGGTCTATGGATGGTGGGATTATGTGGGATTAACTAGGGATAGTAGATCAATCCATCAAATTCGTAAAGCAAAATCCACCCATCTTCTAGGGAGATTCTGAAATAGAAATGGAAGAGGTATTTCTAAATAGGATGAATTATATCTTCGACTTTATCATCACATGAGTTGAGATAAAATTAAATCTAGAGTCATATACATTGTATGATCATGCACACCAATGGTGTGATTTAGGAATTCAGAAAAAAATAGACCAAGGACTTGCATCAGAGTGTTATGAATTATTGTTTAAAAAAAAATTATCTCCACACAAATTTTTAATTCCAAGAATGGATGACTTATTTATCCCGAAAAAGGGATATCTCATTGTCATAGAGTACATGGATAAATTAATGAATTTAATATTCATTTCACCTTACGTTTTTACCAGTTAATCCATAAAGGGATGCATCTCAGAATCGGGGCTAATTCCAGAGATCAACTTGAAGATTATTGTGCTCTATAATATGGATTATACAGGGATAGTCTATAAATGGATAGCATATTAAAGAGAAATATCAAAAAAAAATTAAGGAGGAATCATGTAGATATCTAGATGAGATAGTGGGAACTCTAAATAGGGTGAAACTGGAAAAGGGACACTTATATCTATTGTGCAACCATAACATAAAATCAAATTGTAGGATCAGTGAGTCTCTAAGACCTACGATAAAAGATCAAGGTTTTCAATGTGGTTTGTTAAACCATATGAATAAAGATTGTACTAAACCACTAAGATATTGACACAATTACAACAAAATGGGGCCTCTTTATTTCTACTATCTTTGGTCATTGAGGTCGAGTGTTAGAGGCACTTCCCTGGTGTTCCAGGCACTGTACTACATTATGGGGTGAGGACAAAAAAATCAATATCATTAATATAATTGAACTAGCCATGGTGATTATTAAAATACCATTACTCCTCATTAAGGGAAATATCAACAGGGAAATAAAGAAAAAAAGTGTAGTGACCATATTATTATCTAGAGTTAAGCTGGTTATTGTGGATGATCCATCTTGACCATCAACATTGAGAAGTAAATATCTTTTGAATTATACCCTTATGTAATATTTTTTTTATATTGGTGAATACCAATCATTTATTACCTCTTAGGTTGTATTTTTTTATAAATTTTGTGATAATTCCTTCTGTGATAAAAGATAAAAAACCTCTTGGTAAAAGAGATTGTCAAACCATCATGTGTGGAGCATATTCTATAACTGTTGATGGATATGAGATAATCTGGGATTTTTATTTGCTTGAAATGGATTCCAATGATGTAATCCTATGTATGTATTGTTTGACTATGTTAAATGATCATATAATATATTATACATGAAGATTTAGTTTTACAACTAATGATATAGTCGATCATCTCATTTGAGGATACTGAAGTGTAAAGGCATGTGAAATGGTCTTTTTGGTGCCACAAGTTTGAAGGATTTCATACTAGTTATAAATTTTTTCATTGGAATCGATGAAAGAGATCATGAATAATAGTTTCCTTGTTGTGCTTGACCATATTCCATATGTGTTTCCTGATTATTTCACAGGGTTTTGAGATATTTATTATGTTTACAGATCATAGGATATTGAAACATATTTTCTTATAAAGGGATTAAACCTAAGGCAAATAAGATGTTTGTAGTATCACAAAATGTTTGACTTTGACTTGATGTATATAGAATGAAATTGAAATATTATGACACATTCCTAAATAAGAAATATATATACTCTATTGGAAAAATAAGATTCATATTAGTGGAAGTGGATGTTATTCATTGATGACATGAACATGGAATGTGAGGACCAAGGTGAATATGTATCCTTCATTCCAGTTTTATTTTTTCATGATTTTTCAAATGTAGTTAAAGAGGCATAGACAATCAATGATGAATTCAATACTCTGACGTAAAAAATAAATGTTGGGAGACCATTGAGGGATGGGTGTTGGATGAGAGTTTGTTTTTTTAATAAATTCTACGGCCATACCTATGGTATGTCAGGAATAAATTCTTCATTCTTAACACCATTCAAACTAGGTTATTCATTCTAGAATAAAGAAGATTTATATGGTGATGAAAGAATATTTTGGTGTCTTTTTATGAAATAGAATGTGGTTGATTTTTTCGAGATTCTTAACTTTTTACCAATTTAAGTTGAGGAATCAGTGACCAGAAAGTATGATGCAATCTTTTCCGATTCTTGTTTGGAAATGGAATCAGATGGGTATTGATTTTCTAATAGGTCTCCAAAGAATGTTATGGGAACACTATTCAGTTTGGGTGATTGTGGATCAACTATAAATTTCACCACATTTCATCCCTATTCTTTAATGTTATACGGTGGTGGGCGTGTCAAAAATCTATATATGATAAGTAGTTAAGAGGCATACAGTACTAGTTTCAATAGTGTCAAACAGAGATCCGAGCGTTACATATCATTTCTATAAATCCATAAATAAATACATTGGAACTCTTTTACCTATGAGTATGGCGTATAATCCTTAGATAGAAAGGAAATCTGAGTGGACGACAAAAATGTTGGAAGACATGTTTTGGGATTGTGTATTGGATTTTTTTTTTGGATCAGGGTGTAATGTCCCGGATTTTTCAATGTATTATTTTTAGTATTATGTGGGAATTATTTCAAGACCAGGCGTTAAGACGGCGCATAGTTCCGAGGCTTGGGGAGCCCAGAACAAATGTTTGAATTTAACTAAATAATTAATAACACGCGACTGTGGTTTTCCTAAAAAAGTGGAATAACACCTGGACGGGTGCTCGGATCGGAAATCCAAGGGCACCATTGCGTCTAGAGTAGCGGGTTTACCCTTGAAGAGACCTAACGTTGGCCTGCGTATACCGGTGGTGAAATCTGGTTTTTGGACATAATCGTAATAAAATATTTATTAAAAATATTTTATTAGCATATTTTCTGAAGAAAAATCTTAATCTCTTGTATTTTTAAATAGAGATTTGCGTAGGGGTCCCGGGTTACAGTCCTTATAACCCTGAAACCTCTGGAGGCTCTGGAGAAAACCTCCCAACGCGGCGACGATGTTCTTGATGAGCATCGCTGGTGACGACGACGTGGCAACTGGATCTTCGCTAACGAACGTCGTGGATCTAGGTAGGGCATTTTATCTCTTTGTGAATTCTTTTCCCCATTCTTGATTCCTATGATGAACGCGTACTAATCAATGAACAGATTAGCCCACTGATCAATCGTAATTGCGGCACAGGATTTTTGCGGGGATTCTGGGGAATTGAATCCATGTTGATTTCTTTCTTGTTTATTTTCTGCTCCATTTAAACATATTAACAGGAGTGGTGCAACGTTGTGACGAACGATGGTGGAGGTTTGTTCCTCAAACTTTTTTATGGGATTTCTTCCCTTCTTCATTCGCGGGTTCTTCACGTTCTTCACGGGGTGATGAAAAACGGATTGTTGAACATCTGTTCTACGACGCAATGATCCTAAATTGAAGATCTAGCATTGGAATAACCCCATGTAGGTGTGACGACAGTTTCAACGGATGGATCGAAGCAGATCAGAGGATATAGTTCTTCGAATGATTTCCTCACGGCAGGCTGGAATTGGGATTCAGAGTCAATCGATGGCCCAAAACCCATAGATTCTACATCGCAACTATGAGGATACTCATGTTCGTGAGTTTTGCATTGAATAGAGAAGATAAACAAGATCCGATGGTCGGACGAGGCACGGAGGAAGAACACCGCATTCTGGAAATTTCCTGACTAAATGGTGTGTGTTTGTCGGAGGACTACCAAACGTGTACTGCAGGAGTACAAAGACATGGGTTGGGTACACGACTAAGGACATGCCATGTATACCCTTCCCCGTCCAGACCCGTCCAGATACACAGGACGCCCCGTGTACCGGTACATGGGAAGGCGACACGGATGGACACCGTGTATGGGAATATGGCCAGGGTACATGGATGTTTCCCCATTGACAGGACATTGCATGTGCTTAGACCTACACGCCGTGTATATTCTTTCCTACATGACTCCATTTTCAAGACACAGTCCGTTTACACGGGCAGCACCCGGAGTCAATGAACACGGCGTGTGATCCATCTACACGCCGTGTAGTCGAGTTTTACCCAGCTTGGAAAGATGAAATGGGACGTTGCACGGGTAGTAGCTGAGGTCAAGGAACACAGAGTGTAACCATAATACATGATGTGTAACCTGTTTTATATGGCTTGAGCCAGTTTCCTTATGTGACTTTAACTAGTTTCTTAAGGGTTCATCCCCAAGGTCTTTCTCCTGTAGGTTTCTGGTACCATTTCTTACATACAAGAGTATGATCCCATCTGCAGGACTTTCTAAATAGAGTTGTTAGAATCCCCTCGGTGAGACATAGAGCCGGATCCTCTCTTAATTATTTAAACCCTAGGTAGAGTTCTTGGTATCGACGTGACAAACGTTACCGGGGTGTCGATCCTCTACTTAGTAGATTTGTTTAGACTGAGTTGTTGGAATGACCTCATAGCTATAACTTGTGATCCTCATTTTAACATTGTGTTCCGAAGTACATGTGGAGTGTGTTCTCCTAGAATGAGTAGTTAAAATCTCTCTCTTCGTATCTAGGAGTTTGTTCTCCTTGTTTCATGCTTAGTGGAATCTTTGAGCTGGATCTTAGTGGTAGTTCCGCAATGGTCGATCGTGTATTAGTATGTCTGGATATTCTTGTTATATGTTCTGTAAACATATACCGTGAAGAGTTGACTGTGTCTTTCTATTGTGGTATTTTCCTTTTTTGTATTCCTGTGTTGTTTTGCGGCGTCCTACAATGTATTGTTATACTCACCCCTACACGGGCTTTGCCCGCATGTGTTATGTCTTGTGTAGACGAGCGAGATTTTGACAGGATTATAGGAGGACCAAGACTGGACGGTGCTAAGTGAGATCAGACAGGCTGAGGTGTGATTCGACATCTAGGTATTTCAATCCCAATACCTTTCTTTACTGGTTGGAATTTTTTATATACTATCTATTGGTGGGCTTGTACTTTTGGCCCAGGGTTTTACATTACTATACATTACATTCATGTCATACTCTGTTGGTTGGGATTCTAGTGTATGCATGCATTTCCATTTTCAGTAGTTTTCACTTTTCAGCTTTGTGGGCATGGAGATGTGTGTGTGTGTGTGTATCTAGGTTTATGGGAAATGCCTCCCATTTTATTGACATGCCTACTCGGTGCTAGTCACCAGCCCTTGGCCAGTGTTGGAGGCGGGCTTGGGGATTTGCTTCTCGGGGCCCACTGGGATGGGTCGTGAAAAAGTGGTATTAGAGGTGGTCGGTTCTACCTTAGGACCGAGAGTCTATGAGTTGGTTTGGGGAAATAGTGTTAAGTGTTTCGAGTTCGGATTTCAGGCCAGGGACCCCAGTGTTGGGGTGGGCGGCCGATGTATCCATATACCAGGACTCTGATAACCTGTTTTCGACTCAAAAAATGAGAACACTAGTTGCAGGGGAAAAATAATGGTACATCCATCATATAGTAAGGGGTTGTGGTTTCCATGTCCTTCTTGAGTAAGTTCTCCAGATATACTCGTTGACTGAGATACGTCTTGTTCTATACAGGATTCCTCTACAACGTGCACCAGCAAGGATCTAGAAGCTCAATCACGAGTATGACCCATCAGTGATGAAGCTTCAATATAGGGATCGAATCCCCCAACTTTACCTTCAGGCGGTGTGCCAGTTGTTCCACCACCTATGGAGCAGTGTTTGGTGCCTACTGTACCAGCAGAGGAGGAGCGCAGGATGAGCACACTCCCCGAGTTTTGGAGATAGAGACCCCTCAGGTTTCAAGGAAATCCTAACCCCAAGGTAGCAGAGGACTAGCTTGAGGCAGTGTCCAATATCTTCCGTTTGGTCAGAACACCAGCAAACCAGATGGTGATCCGAGCAGCGAGCCTTCTACAGGGCTCGGTAATGTGATGATAGAGTTTTTTATCCATACCCATGACGAGGCTACTCAATCATGGTCAGATTTTGAGCATCTATTAAGTCAGGATTCTTCACCAGTTACCCTGAGAGAAGTACGTATACATGAGATTCTTCAGCTTCAGCAGGGGACCATGACGGTGGCTGAATATTCATCAAGGTTTACTGACCATTTCTGGTACTTGATGGATATGGTCAGGGATCAGTACTTCAGAACCCGAACATTCGATCGGGGGTTGCACAGAGACATCTAAGCTAGCATCATCCCTATATGAATTCCTACATAAGATGGGGTGCTCGAGCGGGCTATGGTGGTCAAGACCTTCTTGGCAGAGCAGAGACTACTGGCAGTTGCCAGTAGTGAGCGAGATGAAGCAGCGACCTCGGTAGCAGGGAGCAGATGTCAAGGACCCAGAAATGGGAGACATTTCCAGAGGAGATCCCAGTATAGGGGATCTATCATACAGGGTTTTCAAGGCGCATCCATCCAACCTCGAGAGAGGCGATGTTACTCATGTGATGGCAGGGGACATATCTCCCGAGATTGTCCGACCCATCGTACTACTGACACAGGAGCGGTGGATGGACCACCAAGGAAGAGGCAGCGTGTGGAGCAGACAGATCCGTGAGGCGATGGATGTGGTAGAGGAGCTGGGAGAGCATCTGGAGGTGGTCTACGTTTTGACCTTTTACCACCACCACCCCCACGAGGTCCACCCCAGGCTCAGGGTGCTGGTGGATAGATGCTGGGACAGCTGCAGGCGGCAGAGTCTTATGACCCAGGTGCTCCTGGAATGATTAGAGGTACAATATGTGTCTTTTCTACTTTGGTTTCCATATTAATAGACATATGTTCCAGTCATTCCTTTCTTTCTTCTTTTCTTGTTCGAGTCCTTGAGATTCATGTTGAACCGTTGACTCGACACTTACGCTTAGAAACACTAACTGGAGAAGATTCAGAGATTAGACCCCTTAGCAGAAACTGTAACATGAACCTTGGAGGCGAGAGTTTCAGTTGGAACCTCTTGGTGGTAGCGTTGAGGCCTTAGGACATCATTCTTGGCACAGATTGGTTATCCACTGTTCATGCCCATATTGACTGTTTTTGGCGAAGGGTGTGGTGTGTCTGCATTGATGGAAGGAGGTTCTCCATCTTCGGTGAAAAGGAGACCTAGGAATCATAGGATGGACTTGTGAATAGGAGGAGATGTCCGATTTCACATCAGTTGGCTATCCTATCCCATGGTGCAATAGATGTTACGAGTTTCCAGTTTCCAGCAGTAGTGGTTGAGTATAGGGATGACTTTCCTGAGGATGTCCTTGGGCTACCTCCCCATCGGGAAATATATTTCTACATTGAGTTTCAACCCAGGACGACACCAATATCCTCATCAGCATATCGGATGGCTCCAGTAGAGCTTCTTGGGCTGAGGGTATAGCTGGAAGACTTGTAGAGGAAGGGCTTCATGAGACCCAGTGTTTCACCCTGGGCGGCCCCAGTGTTGTTTCCCAAGATGGCATATGGGAGCTTGAGGTTGTGTGTAGATTACCGGCGCATGAATCAGGTGATCGTGAAGAACCGGTATCCACTACCAAGAATCAATGACCTCTTCAACAAGATAATATGGGAATGGTAATTCTTGAAGGTTGATCTATGATCAGTCTTTCACCAGTTGTGAGTTTGGGATGAGGATACACCGAAGATGGCTTTCAGATTTCGCTACGGCCACTATGAGTACTTTTTTATTCCCTTCAGTTTGATGAATGCCCCAGAAGTGTTTATGGGACATATGAACTGGATCTTTTAGCCCTTTCTAGACTAGTTCATAGTAGTCTTCATTGATGATATCCTGGGGTACTCTGCATCCAAGGAGGTGCACGCGGGGAACCTGAGGATGGTTCTGGATAACCACAGAGAGCACCAATTGTACAAGAAACTCTCAAAGTGTCAATTATGGATACAAGAGGTCCACTTTCTGCGACACGTTATCTCTGCAGATGGTGTAGCAGTGGACCCAGCCAAGGTGGAGGCCATTTTAGCAAGGGAGCCACCTCGGAGTGTGATGTAGGTGCGGAGTTTCCATGGGTTGGTATGCTACTATCGGAGATTCATTCCTAATTTCTCCAGGTCTTCAGCACCCATGGAAGCTTTGACCTGAAAGGGGAAGCCTTTCGTGTGGACCGAGAGCTGCCAACAGGCTTTTCAGCCATTGAGATAGAGTCTGAAGAGAACCCCGATCTTTAGATTACTGGTGGAGGGTGTCGATCACGTACTATTCTGTGACGCATCATGAACCGGGCAAGGTTGTGTCCTGATGCAGAGGCAAGCAGTGATTGCCTATGGCTCACGTCAGTTGAGGCCACATGAGCCAAACTATGCGACCCATGATCTTGAGTTGGAAGTGGTAGTATTGGCATTGAATATGTGGCAACACTACCTGATGGGAAAATGGTTTATCATCTACTATAATAACAAGAGTCTCAGATATATCTTTTCTCAGAAGGATCTGAATTTGAGACAGAAACAATGGATTGAGATCATCCAAGATTATGACTTTGACATTTTTTATACTCTTTGGAAGGGGAACGTTGTGGCATATGCTCTCATCAGGAGATCTAGTTCACAGTTGCTGGATGAGGCGACGAGGCAGTTGGACTCTTTATATTTGTCCTTCGGGGATAGAGATGAGGGAGATTACCTTCAGTCGATGGTTGTTACCCCTCCACTCTTATATCGAGTCAGGGAAGCATAGCTCGAGGATGCTAGATGCAAGACTTTACATGCTCAGATATCCACAAGTGATGCTTCTGATGGATATTCAAAAGGTGGGGAGCATGTTGTTCTTTTCCGAGGGCCACAGTAGTACCAATGGCGTTGCGGGAGGAGGATCTGAAGAAGATCCATACATCTCCCATGGCGGTGCATCCAAGTGTGGAAAAGATGTACCAGGACCTTCAACGTCGGTTCTGGTGGCCAGGAATGAAGAAGAGTGTGGAAAAGTTTTTTTCTCGGCAACTTACTTGTTAACAAGTAAATGCTGAGCACCAGGTTTCAACAGGTTTGACTTAGCCCCATGAGGTGCCTGACTGGAAGTGGGATTGGATATCCATGGACTTCATGATGGGTTTTCCATGTACGTCTAGGGTAAATGATGTCATCTATGTGATCATTGACCGACTCACCATGTTGGCCCACTTCCTAAACATATGGGACCAATGTTCAGTATAGATCTTGGGACACCTCTACGTGCAAGAGATAGTTCAGCTTCATGGAGTTCCATCCACAATCATATCTGATCGTGATACTCATTTCAAATCTCAGTTGTGGAAGGGATTACAGGAATCTTTTAGGACTCAGTTATGCTTGAGCATAGCGTTCCATCCTCAGACTGATGGACAGACGGAGTGGACCATCCAGGTTCTAGAGGATATGCTATGAACTTGCATACTTGACTTCGGTCGTATTTGGGAGGATCACCTACCACTGGTGGAATTATCTTATAACAGCATTTATCATTCCACTATTCGTATGTCACCATCAAGCCTCTTTATGAGTGACCTTGCAGGTCACCACTTTGCAAAACTGACCCAGGAGAGTCAGCACTCATGGGCCCAAATATGGTGCAAACTACTATAGAAAACTTGCAGGTCATCCGGGTGCAGATGAAGACTGCACAGAGTTGGCATAAGTCTTATTCCAATAGGAGACCGAGGCACTTGGAGTTCGAGGAGGGAGATCATCTGTTCCTCTGGTTCTCACCACGAAGAGGATTTCAGAGATGTGGCCGAGGTGGCAAGCTATCTCCGAGGTTCACTGGACCTTTTCAGATTATGAGTAGAGTTGGTGAGGTGGCGTACCACTTGTCTCTACCTCCTCAGATGGACCACGTGCACAACATCTTCCATGTGTTGTAGCTACGGAGATACATGCATGAACCATCGCACGTTATCAACTAGGGCGATCTGGACATCGATGATGGAGGGACCATTGTTGAGTACCCAGTGGAGATCAGGGATCGGCAGGAGAAGATCCTCCATTGGTGAGATATTCCCTTGGTGCGTTTCATGTGGCAGTACATGAATCTCCACGAGAGCACGTGGGAGTGGGAGGCTCAAATTCAGGTGAAACACCCACATCTTTTTGAGTAGCCTTTGTTTTGACTTTTTAGGGATGTAAAATCCCTAAGGTGGGTGTGATGTAATGTCCCAGATTTTTCCATGTATTATTTTTAATATTATGTGGGAATTATTTCAAGACCAGGCTTTGAGATGGCTCGCAGTTCCATGGCACGGTGAGCCCAGAACAAAATTTTGAATTTAATTAAATAATTAAAAACACACACATGTGGTTTTCTTGAAACAGTGGAATAACAAATGAAAAGGTGCTTGGATCAGAAATCCATGGTCACCATTGTGTCCAGAGCAGCGGGTTTCCTCTAGGAGAGACCTAACATTGGCCGACGCATACCGGTGGTGAAATCTGGTTTTTGGACGTAACCGTAATAAAATATTTATTAAAAATATTTTATTAACATCTTTGCTGCAGCAAAATATTTATCTCTTATCTTATTAAATAGAGATTTGTGCATGGGTCTAGGGTTATAGACCTCATAACCCTGAAACCTATAAAGGCTCTGGAGAAAACCTCCCAACGCGGTGACGGTATTCTTGACGAGCTTCGTCAGTGACGACAACGCGGTGACTTGATCTTTGCCAATGAATACCGCAAATCTTGGTAGGGTGTTTGATCTATTTGTTATTCCTTTTCCAAATTATTGATTACTACGATGAATGCAGACTAATCTATGAAAAGATTATCCAACGGATCGATCATAATTGCAAGATGGGATTTTTGTAGTGATTCTGGGGAATTGAATCCTTGTGGATTTATTTGTTGTTAATTTTCTACTATGTTTAAACCTATTTATAGGAGCAGATCAACTCCATGATGAACTACGGCTCAGGTTCGTTCGTCAAACTTGTTTTATTGGATTTATTCATTTTTTAGCTCGTGCGTTCATCGCGTTCTTCGCGAGGCGATGAACAACGGATTGTTGCGCATCCGTTCTGCGACACACCAATCCTAAATTGAAAATCTAGCATTGGTAAAACCCCACAGAGGTGAGAAGATGGTTTTTGAGGACGGATCAAAGAAGATCGAAGGATGTCGTTCTTCAAACGATTTCCAAACGGGAGGCTGGAATCGGATATCAGAGCCGATCAAATGTCTGAAACCCACAGATTCGGCATCACAACTACGAGGCGACCCATGATCTTGATTTTTGAGGTGAACGGACAAGGGAAAAGGGATTTGAATGTTGTCCAAGGCAGGGAGGAAGGAGATGGCATTCTGGAAATTTCCCAACTACACGGCGTGTAGTATGGGATACATGACGTGTGTTCGTTGGCGGACTACCTGGAATGTACTCCGGGAGTACACGGACCTGGGTTGGGTACATGGCCAAGGACACACGGTGTATACCCTTCCCCGGCTAGACCCGACCAGATACACGGGATACCCCGTGTACCGGTACATGGGCAGGCGACACGGACGGACACCGTGTATAGGCATATGGCCAGGGTACACGGATATTTCCCCATTGACAGGACACAACCTATGCTTAGACCTACATGTCGTGTATATGATTTCCTACACGACTCTGTTTTTACAACACGGGTCGTTTAGACGGGCAGCACCCGGAGTCAAGGAACACGGTCTGTGATCCTTCTACATGCTATGTAGTCGAGTTTTACACAACTTGGATGGATGACACGGGCCGTTACATGGGTAGTACCCAGGGTCAAGGAACACGATGTGTAACCATACTACATTTCGTGTAACCTATTTTACATGCCTTGAGCCAATTTACTTCTGTGACTTGGACTAGTTTCCTTAGGGTTCGTCCCCCAGGTCTTTCTCTTGAAAGTTTTCGGTATCATTTCCAACATACAATAGTATGAACCCTTTAGCAGCACATCCTAAATAGAGTTGTTGGAATCCCCTTAGTGAGACTTAGATCCATATCCTCTATTAATTCCTGGAACCCTAGGTAGTGTTCTTGGTATCGACGTGACCAACTTTACCCGGGCGGTGATCCTCTGCTTAGCGGATTAGTTCAAATGGAGTTGTTCGAATCACCCCATAGCTATTGGTTGTGATCCTCATCAGAACATTGTGTTCCCAATTACGTGTGGAGTGTGTTATCCCAAAATGAGTTCTTATTATCTCTCTCTTTGGATCTAGGAGTGTGTTCTCCTTGTTTCATGCTTAGTGTAATCCTCGAGCTGGATCTTAGTGGTGGTTTCGTAATGGACGATCGTGTATGAGTATATCTGGATATTCTTGTTATATGTTCTGTTAATATACAATGTGAAGAGTAGGTTGTATCTTTTCTATGTGGTATTTTCCTTTTTTGTATTCCTTTGTGGTTTCGGGGTGTCCTACTGGGTATTGTTATACTCACCCTTGAACGGGCTTTGCCCTCACATGTCGTGTCCTGTGTAGACAAGTGATATTTTGACAGGATTCTAGAAGGACCAGGACCGGATGGTGCTCAGTGAGATCAGACAGGCCAAGATGTGTTCCTACAGCTACGAATTGCAGTCCCAGTACCATTCTTTATATTTGGACTTTGTTACAGACTCTCTTTTGGTGGGATTGTACTTTTGACCCAGTGTTTTACATTACTGTACATTACTTTCTTGTCATACTCTATTGGTTGGGATTTTAGTGTATGCATGCATTCCCATTTTCAGTAGTTTTCACTTTTCATCTTTGTGGGCTTGCGGATATGTGTGTGTGAGTACAGGTTTATAGGAAATGCCTCCCATGTTAGTGACATGCCTACGCGGTGCTAGTCACCATCCCCTAACCTAATGGAGGTGGGCTTCGGGAGTTGTGGCTCAGGCCCCACTGGGATGGTTTGTGACACATGGGAAGAGCACAAACCATTAGTGGAGTTCTCATATAAAAATAGTTACCAATACTCGACACACATGGATCCTTATAAAGCATTCTATAAGAGTATTTTCATTCTCTGCTTTTTTGGGAGGAAAAATCTGAGACTTCATTGGGTGTGTCGAGCCTTATACATGAAACAATACATATGATTCAGTTGATCAAAAAAATTGATGGAGATGGCATATAGTCCTCAGAAATCAGATGTGGATATAAATCATTGAATATTATCATTTTAGTTGGGTGATATTGTGTTTTTTAGAATATCTCCATGATTTGTAAATAATAATTTTGGGATGTAGGGTATGTTACCCCCTTGATACATAAGATCTTCTAAGACGATGGAATGTGTTTGTGATGTGGAATATTATTTGGAATTTCCACCATATTTTAGAGACATTCATAATGTCTTCAATGTATCTTTGTGGAAACTGTATCATCCAGATTATGACCATGTGATTTGATGGGATAACACTAACATAGTGTCAGATTCTGCATTGGTGCACATGTCAGTGCATATTGTGGATAGGTAATATAATTTTATACATTGAAAAAGAAACATAAATGTACATGATTTCTAGAAACATTATTAGATTGAGGAAGGTACTTGGGAATGGGATAATGAAATGATAGATAAATAGTTGGGACACTTTTAAGGAAATAATATTTTTCCACTATATGTGGATGGAATGGCCAATTGTGGGAATATTGTAGCACCCCTAGTTTCATTCAGTTATTCATTAATCAATGAATTATAAGTATTTAAGGTGGTTTGGTAATGTTTTGGATAATTTGGATGAAGTTTGGAATGTTTTTTAGGATTTATAAGGGTGCACAGTTTGTTTATGGTCAGTGAAAACCATGTAATGTACCCAAGAAATCATGCACAATGAGATAGAGATATTTAGGTAGGAACATGGTTAAGGGGCATGGTTTTTTAAAACCATGCGGCCACCCAGTAGAAACAGTGAAAACCTAGGCCATGGGATTTTTCATGGATGGAGAATGATTTGGAAGCTATCAAATAAAACTATGTGAGGCCCCCTTGATGAAGTATCTAGTGCATAGTTACCTTATTTTTTCCTAACCATGAAACTAACCATGTGCAGTTTAAAAACTAGACTCCAAAATGTGCATCTTGGTTGGTATTATGTTTTAAACCATCATTTTCACCCAAACTGACCCTAACTCGATATTTCTTCCTCTAGTAGGCCATCATGGCTTCTTCCCATCAATCTGATGGTGATCTTAAGGACTCTTTTGGAGCATTGAAGTTTAATTCTCATGGTAAGTCATCATTCATAGTAGATTTTTTTTGGTTTTTCATAGATATTTTTCTCCCTCTCTCTCAGTTTTTTAGATCTACTTATGTTATTTATAAATCCAATTTTTTTTCAAATATGATTACATTTTCCATTTATGATGTTAGGGGAGGAGATCTAAGGTGGTGTTTTGGATTTTTTTACATAGTTTTGTGGATGTTTTTCATGTGATTTAACATCTTCGCAAATTTCCTATTGTATTTGGATTCACTCTTGCTCCTCCATTTAGAATGTGAAGGCTTAGTTTCTAATTGATATAATTAATTTAAATTGATTGTGAAATTAGTGTTTAATTCATTGTATATTATTTATTTATGTGTGGTTTGAAGAATTATTTGAAATTAGGTAATGTTTGAGAAAAATTCTTTGATAAATGATTTTAATTTTCTTATTTTAAAATAGTTTCTTGGATATATTTATGAAAAAAATTTCCATAAAATGTTTATTTTATTTAAATGGTTTCTTAATTTTGATGGTCTTGGCATCGATATGGTTTTGTAATGACTATATTTGCAAGGTTATTGGTTATACTTGGTGTTGTGTTTTCATATTGCAGTATGAGGAAAATTTGAAATTTGACATTGTGCTTAGTGTCAATGGTGTAATGGAACATGCGAGTTAATTACCTTGTCATGACTTAGTATAATGACAAGGTGTTGCTTCTTAGAATGGAACAATTATAACAAAGAATGCATGTATCTATGTGTGGGTATGGATTGGATTTGGATACAACAAATGGTTTGTGAAATGGGTTTTAGGAATATTTTTCTTTTATTTTCATGGAAAATGGTTATGGATTGGAAAACAATTCTTATAAATAAAATTGGGTTTTAGATAAAATATTTTTAATGTTTTATATAAATTTAGTTAGTTGTTTTATCTTATGGGCTTGAGTATGGATGTTATTTTGGAAAATACTACTTAGATTCATTAGTCACACCTACTTTGTAACTTTGGATCGTTTGTAGTTTTTGTTTTTCAGGACATGAGAAAAGGTAATGTATCAAACTTCTCTAGTTTTTCATTATGGTAGTATAGATTGTTTTTAGAGTAGAGCCTAGAGCTGGTTGAAGCATGGGAGTTGTGGAAGTCTTCGTAGTATTCTTCTCTTTACCTTTATGTTTTGTGGCCTTCTATTGTGGTAATCATCTGGAGTTTTTTTATATAATTTTTATTTCTTTTAGTTATATTTCTTTTATATCATTCATCATGTAGTGGTTTATTTAGTTATGGAATGTTTTGTTTGTTGTATTATTTTAAAAGGTAAAATAATTTCCCAAATATTATGATGTCTTAGGAATTTATTTCTATCATTTTCCATCATGGGGATGTCTCTTCATGCCACCTGACAACTTCCCACCTTCTCAAGCCACTGACTAGAGGGAAATAATTTATAATTGTTTTTATTATATAATAACATCTATTTAAATAGAAGGTCGAATCAAATTACATAAATTTAAAAGCTAATATCTTTGAGGAAAAAATAAAATCATCCTATAAAATTTAATATAATATTTACTGATATTTTTAAGCCTTATCCTTTTATTTTAAGCACTTTAACACATTTTAATCATTACTAGGGTGATGAACTTTTCACATGTGTAACTATTTTTTTATTATTAAAAATAAAATTGAACTTATTGAAAAATTTGGATTTTTTTTCGTGTATGGAATATATTTTATAGGATTTAATTAAATATATGATAAAATTTACATTTAATATAAGTATTAAAAAAATGAATAGTTTTTTGGAAAAATTTCTTTTAATGAATATAAATAAATTTTTTCCACCAAATGGTGTATTAAAATGATCTCGAAGCCATTTATTTGATTATGGGTAAAATAATAATATTTTTATTACATTAAAATAATGAGTAAACTCTATTTATAAGCATGAATACTAAATTAATGGAAATGGGTTTAAATGGTTTTTTATTAGAATAAAATATAAATTTGTATCCAAAAAGACAATCAGGAGATTCCAAATTCAACATAATTTTTTAAATGATTTGTTTTATTCCTTAAATAAATATTTAGTCAAGAAAAGTGTTACATATATTTTTAATAAATTTATATTTTATAATGACATCATAAATGTTTTGGAATTTGTACACATGTTATTATTCACTATTCACATAAAAATAAGATACATCGACCATAATCAACCCATTAATCTATGTGTAGGATTCCAACTCCACCATTGTGCTCCATGAATCTCTACTCCATTGAACAATATCCTTCCAGGATGTCCAATAAACGCATTATCTTTGAAATTCCCTTTTCTTGAGGTGTATGAAATCTCAAATTTATAGTATCGAAGGATATCATTCCACATCTTTTTTTGTAGATTTATTTATTTTTGAAAAAAATATAAATCAATTTATTGCGGTTAGTTAAGACCTTAGAGTTCTACAAGATGTAATTTCACCCCATCTTCAGCACAAACACAACAACAACTAGATCCAAATCAAGATTGTCATAGTTATGCTCAATGGGGTGAAACATCCTAGACCCATAAGATATCAAACCCATATGCTAAATTAAGATTCATCCTACGAATATATGAGAATCATAATAGAACACATAAAACACCACCACCACCTATGGAAACTAATGAATTTTACAATTGATAGATTTCACCTTTAGGTTGTTGAACAATGCCAAACATGGATTAGTCTATGTTAAATCATTGTATATGATGGTCAGAGTTTCCAGTGAGATCATGAACCATGAGAAATTAGACATCAACCTCAAATAATATCAAATGAGATTAGGGAATATAAGAACCTCTACCACATTCTTATGTGATACCAATGAAACAACTACATAAATATTTGACAGGTCCATGATAAGACCTTTTTTATGACCATACCTTCATGAGTAAATGAACATCACACTTATAGAATGTACAAGTGGATATCTTCCCATTGGGATGGTGGTGTTAGAGGACCTGAAAGATAGATCTAACATGATCAGCATGCTCCCCCTCTAAATTTTAATATATAAAGTGGTCATCGTTGAACATGTCTACAAATAGGTGTAGATACTCTTGCAACATGAACTTCATGATCCCAACAAATAGATCTAGTGCATTTGTGACCCTAAATGAAATGACCATGAATTCAATGTTCCAATTCCTTCATGGAAACATTGCCTTTGGGATATATTACTCATTCAATCTCAACTTGTGATTCCCATACCACATTTCAATCATAAATAACCAACTTTCTCCTCTTAACAAGTCAAAAAAATAATTATTCCAAAGAATAGGGTAGTAATTCATGATAATCACTCAATTCAACCTTATTGGTCTATATAAAAAATCATAATAGAATATGCCTTCTTGAGGAACAACACTAAATCACCCTATCATAAAACACTATCCAAAATGAAACCCTTCTATATCAGATCATTTATGAGAATCCATAATTCCCATAACTATATGGGTCTTTTCCAATAAGGATCCATCAAAATCAAAGAATTTTCTAGATTAATATCTCCCATAAACTCGATTTCACATCGAGGGGGTAGTGTTTTATCCTATATGAGAAAAGAAAAATATAAATTTTGAGACATCCTTGGGCCCTCATCTATCTAGGTGTCTATTTATTCCACTAAAACCATTTCTATCGGGTAATGAAGAAACTCCACACTTCTACTTCCCATATGATATCTCTTCTTGTTAATTAAAATTAAAAATTTCCATCCTCATCCAAGAACATGAATCTCTACTAGAATATAAGATAATTTCATGCATGGAATATAACCAATAAATATTTAGGATTACATTTTATGGTTTTATCATTTGGAATGAAATATCACCACATTAATGATGATTCCCCATAATCAATCCACACCCCTAGTGCACATCAAACATGTCATCCTTGTATTCGATTATCATAGTTGGTACCAGAAGAATCAGAAGCCAATATACATATATTCCAAGAGCATGGACTAGATCATGTGAAATATAGGAATGTGAATCTCCTGAATCAAAAAACAGAAAAAAGGGAGTTCAATAATTTATTCTTAACTCGAATGATCTCATGCCCCTGTGGAACTTGCACCCTATAGCATGAAAACTCCTATTTTGATTCCCCATCCTCACTGCTGATGAACACCTCCATGGGCATGATCAGGTTGATGTCCTTGAATATAAGTAACATTCTGCGATTAGCCTCAATCTAACCCATACCATCACAATAAAGCATATGCATTCATCCCATGTTGATGAAATGACCTTAATTTTTTTTGGTGATGACATTGAACCATAAAACACCACTATACTGAGCTCCATTAACAATGATTCAATAATTCAGATGCTGACTTTGGCCCCCATAGGCATAGAAAACTGGATAAAATATTCTAGCACAATAATGGAAACCACTATCCCCATAATGATGGAAAGTAAGATGATGACTTCGACTCCTCACTAGTTAAAACCTCAAAAGGATATGAACATGAGATCTAAAAATAATAACTCTACTTTTTAGGGAACCATTATGGTTCTCCTATTATAGTAGAACTCATTTTTAATGAATATTTTTTATCACCTCCAACTTATTCTACACCTCAAATTACACATTCAATGTAATAGTGATAATTATATTACGGATAGAAGGGAATACTTCATCCTTAGGATGTTTTACATGGGAATAATCATTAGAAAAAATTGAGGGTCAAAAGAAAAAGATTCTTGAACATGATCCCAAGATCCAATATAGACACACTCCCCTATAAAAAGATATATCATCTCTAATTAATTCACTACCATTATGGCTAGTGATTGGAATGCTTCATGGAACAAAATTTGAAATTAGTCCAATGAAACAATTTTCTCTATCCAAACACGTAGATACAATTCCCACCACTAACGTATGACATCCCTCATCTTCATGAATAATGGTAGAGCTAGTGCTTAGTTGGGGCCCATATCAAATAGAATGAAACATTGATCTCCACCAATCCATGCTATATCTCTAGATTAGATACCCTACCTTCATAAATTTCTAAGGCACTGCTATAATATTCATACAATACCCTATATTTCTAATCATCCACATTAATCTTATCAACCATACGTTAGTTAGATGGGTTAACCAACTAAAAAACATCATCCTTAGCGTGAAATATATGACGTATATAAGAAACAACTGAAAAAAAATATTTCTTATACCCAGAAGTATAGAATTTCATTAAGAATCATTTAGATTAATTAATTTTCTCTCCCCATATCAACTAATTTAGATAAGAACATAAAAATCATGATTTATATATCTACCTTAGGTCTCTATCACACAAGTAGAGTCACCTCACATTGTAAATTGGTATGCTCAGATTCTGTACATTGAATCATTGGTTCCCTAACATAAAATGTCATAATTAGTCTTCCCTTACATCTTTCACACACCAAGATTAACTGATGGTGTTTCCTGAAAAATTTACCAAATCCTCATAGTGCCAAAATCCAAACTCCATCGTATCTATCAAACAATCCTCTAATACCACTATTTCATGAACTAATACGTTTATGGTACCCATCATTGGTCTAAAATGATATAATGGAGTTAATGAACCTTGAATCCCACTTCCAGTAGCCTCTAAGTTATAATCAATAAAAAGGGTATAAAATAATAATAGATAGTTGTCATTTCCCTCTATAATTATATTATCACAAGATAGGGTGAACAACCATTTATAAACCCCATGATATAATATGAAATTAGTGGAAACAAAAAAAAATTCCAATAGTGAATTTATAGAGTAAAAAATACATGAGTCAAAAAATAAAATACCCAAAAGAATGTATTAAGGTAGTGAACCAGTAACGTCTCCAAATTCCAAGATAGTAATGTCCAAAACGGTCCAAATATTTCATATAGTAACAAAAAAAGTAGGTTGTATATACATATGGTGATCATAACATATATAGTCATTATGATCAATCCATGAGTTTTTTGTTCACATGGGAAATGATATTTCTAATTCACTCATGTGAAAAAAAATATAATTGACAACACTAAATCTGGTCAACTAACAAATCTTATTTTCACTAAGGGATGCCCAACAAATAACACATCAATGTATAATGACATAATATGAAGAATATCATTAAAATGGTAGCCCACACCTCTTTCCCACTATGATGCAGCTCTGAAATCCCAATAGTGTAATTCTGAGCGCTCTCTTCTCTTCCATGCAATAATCCTTCCAGAGTAAACCTATACCATCACATAGCATCTCACCCAAAGACCCATTTTCCATCGCATCAATACTATCCTAAAGGAACCTGGAACATCACATCACATCTCTACCACATTTAAAAAATTACAATAGTATCGTATTATGAACATGAAGGACCATAGCCTCATGTCCTCTTTCTACTATGTCGAACCCTCATTATTAATCACATTATACATTCATCAACTATCACCACAAATACAATATAATAATAATCCATTAGCCCAAGTATAATAACATTACCTATAAGCGAGATTAGGGGTGGAAAATTAGCTGGTGAGATATCCTCACCATTCGGATATATGTAGAAAAAACACCAAAAAAATTAGTTAGTGACATATGTTGTTCAAAACATATAACACCCTGAAAAAACTAAAATATGAACATCATATTCGATAGTGTGTTAGCCATGCAACAATAAAAATGGAAATGAAAAAAATCATGAGACTTCATGAAATATTTACTATTATAAATAAATTTCAATACACTATATAGATTTTAATTCATTAAAAAATGTGTCTATCTTGTGTTACATGGAACAAAAAAAATTGATTGCTTGTGTCAAACAAAAGATAAATTTTTATTTAACAAAAGTACACTGCTAATATTGTTATGTAATATGATAGTTATCACCTAGCTAGTGGAATGGAGTGAAAGAATATTATTAACTAATATATTAAAATATATATTTTACACATTTTTATTAATTATCTATTAATTAGTAATAAAATTTGAATCATTTGAATGTAAAAGTAACGTTTTATGAAAAAAATACTTATAAAAGAGTTTTAAATTGTTCTTGGTGTACATAATTTAAAATTAAAATTTACCTCTTTTATAAAATATATATCAAAAATGAAATATATTATTTTAATTTTTAATAAAAAAATTATCTTGGGGTGAATTTTTTGTATTTTTCTGAGAAGTTTCATTTCATAATGTTTTGTGAAAAATAAATAAATTTATTTGAAAATAGCGTTTTCATTTATGTAATTTATAAGAAGAAATTTAATTTCAAGTATGTTTGAAAGTTAAATTATATTAATTTAATATTAATTAATCCAATTTAGTTAGTTTAAATCATTTAAATTAAGAATTTTGATTAAAAAAAGTGTAAATGTTTTAACATTTTAACTTAAAAAACACTCTTTCTCATCTTGCTTGTAGGATGAATTTCAAATATAATTACTACACTTTTAGAAGTTTAATTTTCCGAAATTAATTCCATATTATGAATAAAAATAATATATATTATCTAATATAGTCAATAAATTTTATTACCATAATTATTAGTGAAATAAGTTAAAATAATTAATGTGATTAAGGTAAAAATGAATGTACATACTGATTAATCATAGAATATAATGAATAATAATGAACCAATACTATCCAAAACCCACTTGATGTCCATATATATATTATTTCAACCTAAGTCTCTATTTTTTGAGTTATTAGGTTACTATTCAATGTAATTGACCTATATAATAAATTAAGTAAATAAAAAGACAAAAAGGAAAATTCATTTCCTATTATGTCTTTAAATTTCTGTTATAGGGAAAATATCATAGGATTAGTTATAAATATTGTTTTCAAAGATCTATAAGTTTATTATTATGATAATTTAGTTTAATTTTTTATTGATGAAATAATTACTTTGAATTTTTACGAAATAAAAACACAATAATTATTTATCTAATAATTAAATAGAATAAATTTAACTAAAAATATAAAAAATTTATTTAAATTGAATGAATTATTGAGTTTGATTAATTTTTTATATTATTTTACCAATTTAAACTAGTTTTAACATAATATATTTTAATTCAGTCATTTTATTTATATTTTTTAATTTGAATAATATTAATGACATCATAATTGACCGAAATAAAATATTATAATAAATGATTATAATTACCAACAAACCTATATTCTCCCAATTTATGTTTAAATATATATAAATATTAAATATTCTCCATTAATTGAACAATTATTATTTTATAATGAATTTATTTAACCCTAAATTCTAAAATATTTGTTAGAGGGGCTAGGTTTAAAGTTGTTTTTTTGCGCGTTAAATGCACTTTTGTTGAAATCATTTTCTAACAGACATGATATTTTTATTTTTTAAATTAGTTTCAATTTTATAAAATTAGTGGGTATAAATTTTATAATACATATCACTTAAAATGTTTCTTAAGAGATAAATTACATTGGATATAAAAACGGTTATCATGGTAACAATAACAAAGGAAAATTTTAGTAAATATAAAGAATATAAGAGAAAAATATAAAAACGATTTTCTATTTGTGTGTATGAGGTTTTTATCCACAAAATAAACCCTATACTACATTATTATTCAATTTTTTTTCCACATGATATAAGGTATACCTCCTAATAGTGAATACCTTTAAGTATTTATAAGAATTTCGCTCCTCATCCATAAATAGGAACTCATTCCCCTCACTTCTTATGCATCTAAATCCATTTGTCTCACCCAAAACCAAGCCAAATCACTTCCCAAATTACCTATCCTCTTTTTTGATGCCTTATTTTTGGGTATATTTCTAACATAATAAGTTCTTGTTAAAAATAAAAGGATGATACCTAAAGAACATGAGGTTTTAAACACGTTCACCCAAAATGACATAAGTGTTATGGGATTTCATAAAATTTTTATTTCTTTGAGTAATATTATAATTTTATGTATATATGTTTTTTTATATGATGTATATGTCTCGCATTTCAGAAGTAATATCCTTAATTATTCATTATTCATTGTATATTATGTTTTAATTTAAATTATTTCAACTAAGGGGATTAGATTTGAAAAATACCACATGATAAAAGTTTTTCCAAAAAAAAATTTATTTTGGGTATGTTATAATTCTCTGAAAAAATCCCTTTATCGTAATTATTTTTTAGTAGACGTTAAATTTATATTAAATATACACATTATTCTATGATGGAAATGATTATTTCATAAACCGTATACCATTTTTTCATATTGTGTTTACTATTAATGTTATTTTACTAACTGGGAAAATATTGAAAAATCGGTATCTTTTACTCAATATGAATATTTTATGATAAGGCATACTATTCATGAATTATATCGATTATTAGATATATGAGGAAATATTTATACATGAAGAGATGGGTGAAGCCCTATATTTACATATTCCCTTCATACATTGACAAGTCTCATTAGACAATTATGTTGGCCAAATTAAATGGGTTTATACCTACAGTTTTAAACTTTCTGGAGGATAAATCATAAAAGTATAGGGTTTCATGTGCCTAAAACATCACATATAATAATTAATCATCTCCTTCATTTTATTTTATTCATTATTATCCATAATATTTTCTCTTTGATGTTATCAATGGATGCGTTTCATTCATAGTATATTGTTTAAATGAAATGTGTTATCAGTTATTTATTGTGCCATATTGATTATTCCTTATCAATTTATATAGTAATGTCATTTAAATTGAATTTGTGTTGAGTTACATACCATTCCATATTTATTCTTCCATATCATACTATGATATTTATGTTATTTAATTGGAATTTGTGTTCAATTATTTAACATTCTATATTTATTATTATTATTATTGATTCATGATAACTTCCATTATACTTAGAAATTATTGATCCATTTATCTCACCCATATTTTGTTTCCTTTCCCATGGATTCCATATAGTGTACCACAATATATATGCAGGGATATTATAGATGGAATTATGGTATTCTTGAAAACTATTGTTTTTTAATTTTTGTATTCAATAGTAATTCTAGAATCAAGTTTGTATCTATTTTAGCATGACTACAAAACTATTATGTCCTTCGGGATTCGATTACATGTATTTTATACCAATATAATATAGCAGGAACTATATTTGGGATACTAGGGTCAAAGTTGTTATATATGGTATTAGAATATGTTTAGTATAAAAATTTGGAATAGTATTTTTTTAAACATGTGATAGGGAAAATAACCATATATTATAATTTGAGGATAAGTATAGGAGAACATCCTACTATTTTGGAAAGGTAGTGATTATGAGGTATTTCCTAGAAATAAATCTAGTTATAGATACTACAATGAGACTTCGTACAAGAAAACATGGACATTGGGGTGACTACTCTGAAAAGGGAATAGTGGGATTAACTCGAGCATTACTTGATACATAAAAATGTGCCTTACAATGCCCCTGGTTTTCCACACTTGGGGGATATGCTTAGTATAATTCAGACTTTCTTTACAAACCATTCTGAATGATTTGCATAGATAAATATAATTAATGACTTAAGCCCCTAATCCAAAGAATAAACTATTTTTAAATAAAATAAAACAAGAATACATGTTTTGGGGTTCACAAAAATTAAATTTTGGAATTGTCATTACCAATGGGTTTTTGCTTACAACAATCATGAAACGTGTATGGATTATACAAAAATTGTATATGTAATAATTTATTTAAGTGTTATCGATTCCATCATGGGTTATAGAGTTATATAATTATTAGAATAGTAATTTCTTGAACACCTCATTTCAGGTTTTATGTGATCGGAGAAATCGAATAATAATGATATTTTCATATTACTGTATGGAAAGAATAAGTTTTAACAGAAAATTTATTTTAGGAATAATTTCATAACATTTTATAGACATAATTTTATATGTATTTATAGACTTTATGTTTAATATGATCATTAATGATATTTTCATAATATTTAATTAAGATTATTAGATAATGTGAAAGAAATGTTTATTTTTAAAACCCTAGTAAAAATGTTATATAATGATTAGGTTTATTTCTTTTATATCTTTTATTATTTTTGAGTTGTTATATATTAATTATAGTAATATAGCATATAAAAAAGTCAAACCACATTTAGGATGACAACCCATTACATCTAGAATAGTATTGGGGCATTAACACATGGTTGAATTATGATAGGGTTTTCACACCTACCATTATCCTACTTAATTTCCTAGCTAATATAACAATGTTTCATGTTAAATGATGTACATGAATTTTTCATGTAGTTTTATAATTTTATAATTTAGTTTTAATTAATTAGTTTAACCATTTTTTATATTTTTTGTTTATTTTTGAAGTTTTATAGTATTTTAGATATTTCGATAATTTTTAGTTAATTTATATACTAATATAAGATATTCACTATATTTATTATTTATATTAATTTTATATATTATATTTAACACTATATTATTATTATTATTAGTTTCTCTAATTTTATTTTGGTTTATTTTATAAATTTTTATTAGTATGTATATTAAATTGTATTTTTATTTTTGTTCATTTTTTTGCTGTACTAATAAAATAGTATTTGTTAATAGTTTATTATTATATTTAATAGTAGTATTATATTTAATTACATGTGCAATAATATATTATTCATTATATTATTATTATTTAACATAATTAGATAATTAATTTTTTATTGTTTTAATTTAACTTTTTTATTTAACTTTATTATTTGATCTTTATTTCCACCCTTGACCTGCTCTCCACCCTTCCCTATTCCCACGCCCCCCACTTCCCCCCTAACTACCCACGTCACCCCTCCCTCTCCTCAATCCTCTCTCCAATCACGCCCAAAAAATATCCTCACCCGCCGGCCCCTCAATAATCCCACGTTGCCCCCTTATCTCTCCATTCCAGCACCCCCTCCACCCAATTACCCGATACTCCCGTCCCTCTACTCATTTCCCCCCTTCTCCCTATATAACCCGCACCCCTTCTCCCTATCTAAGTCGTCGCCCCTCATCTCCCCACGGCAGTGCCTCCCTTTTCTCCTGCCGCTCTCCCCTGTAGACCCACCGCCCTTCACTCCTGTTGTCCAAATCCCACGGCCCTATCCACATTCATCGGCCGCCCCTCATCTTCCCACGGCCCCTTCGCCCCATCATCACCCCATCGACCCGCACTACCCAGCCTATCTCTCGCCCGCTATACCCCCTCGCCCTTTTCCCCCAACACGTCTGCAGGTCAAAAAACCGTACACCAACCTTTGAGAAGCCCTCCTCGGTCATCAACCAATGTAAAACCATCATCTGGAGGGCAACGGAGGTTCGAATATGTCATCGACGTTCTCTTTGATTCCAGAGATTCACGTCGCACAATGAGTTCAAGTGCCGATCGGAGCATATTTTCAGCGGCGCGGTGGTTTGATTCGGGTGTGGAGTCAGAAAATGATAGGAGTAGAGGGATGATTATTATTTTTCAACGGTTGAAGGCAGCTCACGGTGACCACAACGATGACACGAGCATGGTGATTTCTTCTACTTATTGTTATATGTGTCGTGTCCTCATGAGGGCAGGCTAATCCTTTTTTGTGTAGGAGTTGTGATGAAAGTGATGGTAATTGCATGTCTTTAATTTATCATCATGTTTGATTGCCTTTTAAATTAATTTTAATTGGATGTTTATTTAATTAATTATATCTTCATTGAAATTAATTGTTATTTGGGCTCTCCACACATTTTTTGGTTCCTGTTCGTGTGATACCTAATATGATATCACGAACGAGAGTTCATCAGAGAATTTATTTATTCGGAATTCAATCAAGCGCGTGAGCGAATTATGAATAAATAAATATATTAATTGGAAAATTAATATTTTGTTTGTGCACTTCTTCAAACTTATGTGAGTGATACAGAATAAGTGATCTCATTTGAGAGAACCTGGTGTAGGTAGATACTTCGACTTTGTGAGAAATAGGTCATCGTATTTCATCATGTAATTCAGTGCTATAATGAAGTGAAAATTATTCGTCAGGACAGAGAACCCAATGATGGATATTATCTGTAAACATTAGAATATTTTCTAACATCATAGAATGAGACCAGATAGTATTTTTATTAATTTGGAATCAGTGATAATTGAATAAATAAATATTAAAATGTGGGAATTAAATAATTGACATTGCATGCACGTGAACAAATGTCACGACTTTGACACTTCCATCTCCGCCAGTTTCTTTCATAGATTAGTTCACTTAAATAATATTATTCAATTTAAATATTTATTTTTAAAATAGTTATTTAGTTTTTATAACTTAGTTTTTAATCACACAATTAAATCCCATATTCCTGAATATTCCTCCAAGAGGACCTTTCTAGTGTCTACTCAAATTCTCTCTGTGTTTCGACCCTGGTCGCCACTTCTATATTAATTTGTAGGATAATAAATATTGAAAAATTTCACACGTTGGGACGTGCATGCCAAATTTCTGGCGCTATTTCTGGGGAGAATAGTAGCATTAGAGATTCCTTTAATAGATCGATTTAGGTCAAAAAAATTAAATTAAAAAAAACCAATAAAAAATAGTTTACTACTCTGGGAATTTTTTATTGCAAGGATTTTCAAGACACCCAGAAGTTCAAGATGATGTGGGTCATGTCGCACAATTACAACTAGTGTCCTCCCTATTCACCAACATTTTAAGTTATGATGTATAATGATTCACCACACATGCACTCTCTAGGTAATCCTATTTATTTTAGTGATTATCGTTCAAGTCTGGGTTATGATATTTATTCTAATTGTAGTCCTTATCCACTATTTGATCATTTTTAATGTCAATGTATTCTTGAAAATTTAGAACTTGATAATTCATGTCAAACAAATGATTCAATAATTGATCACATGTTGCAATCTGCTATCATTGAGACAAATAGGATGTTTCAACTTCAAGATGAATGCAATGAAAAGTTTCTCTCCTCAACAAAAGATCTAGAAAATAAATTGAAGAATTTAGTAAATCAAATGAATCATATTTCTTATCTAACTACTTCATTACCACTTGATGGTCTAATGAATCATATTTATGAACTAACTACTTCATTACCACTTGATAATCTAATTCAAAAAAATTCTTTTTAGGAGAGTGAAATAGAGGTTCTATTTGAACAACATTTATGTCCCGATTCTAAAAATGAGATTGATCCACCTTCATTTCATCCAAGTGATGACTCATATCCATCACAATATAATTCTTCCAATCTAATCACATTTGAAGAATATGAGAGTTTGGTCTTCTACCCTGTTGAACTTAATGGTCCCTCGGAAAATGTGATTTCATGTCCTTCTTCAATGAATTCAGAACACAGCCATCCCAAAGTAAAATATGTCATGATTAATGTATATCAAATTGCACCTTTTGAGGATGAATAGGACATCGAACAAGGTCCCTTCTTTATTATGATAGATTTAGAATTGAACCAAGATACAATAGATTTCCACACTCAAGATGACATCACTTCAAATGACATTGAATCACCTCTTTCTAAAAATCTTTGTGAGTATGAAACATTTTCTAAAATGGAGACATCTGAAACATGTCTGGAGTCAGAGAATCAATAAGAATTGATGGTAGAGAACACTCATAATATTATAGAAACAATGGAAGAAGGGTATTTCTTGGAGGATCCTGATTTCGTAGTGACACATGTGCCTATAGAGAGTTATGATGAGGGTGGTATAGAGGGAAATTTTAAAAAAGATGTTATTCTTGACAATATAGAGGCATCATCTCAAATTGATCCCACACCACTTGCTTCCTACATCGAGGCTAAATACTCTTCACTTGAAATACCCACATATGTGAACAATATTTTTGACCTGGTCACAATCAATGGAACCATAGATCATGAATTGAGTTTGAAACCAGTAGATTTCCCTGTTCTTGTGGATGGGTGTGAAAACAAATTAGGACACATCATCAACCCAGATACTGTAATCCAGAATGTGATGGATATAAGCGAACCACTGAAGGAGTCTGGTAATGGTTGTTTTTCACCTCTGTATGTTCAAGGAGGTAATCTTCTTGATCTTTCCATTGAGGGTCTTTTCCCAAAATTCAATAAATCGATGAGTCTTTCTTCAGGATTGGTATATCCATTTTCTTGTGAGTTGGCATATTTTCATTTAATTCCACACATCCATCATTTTAACAAGATTTCATTTAGATTTTGTGCAGCTTGCAGGATAAACCCATCTTCAACGAATGGATTCCACACTTCTTCTAAAAAAGAAGCAGATTCCCAGTTTACATTTCCATTCAATCTTGGGGGAGTTTCAACAACATCTGGTTGAAGATGAAGTTAACATAGTGCTCAATGCGAGGCATCCCATCATTTTTTTTCTCTTCACTGCATTTAATTTCATTTCATTTAGTTTTATTTTAAATAAAATGGAATGCATTTACCTCAATCTGTTTTCTCCCAACATAGTAGTGGATTAAAATTCATCATAAATATTTTTATCATCCCATGATTTTGATTATGGTGTGACTTCTTTTATATGATGCATGTATGTGCTGTCAGTGTGTAGGTTTTATAGGTATACCATTTCAGGAGCTTCATCGGATACAAACAACATATCCACGTTAATCTACACTTACATAGGGAAGTGTTTTATTTTTTTCCATATTTTATGCTTCCTAAAATACCGTGTAAACTGACAAAAAAACAATAAAACATTGATAAATGAAAAAAACTAGCATTCCTGTCATTGGTGAAACCACATGAAATCTGCAGTTTTTTTTTGCAACACAGTCGGGAACATACCACTTGTGTCCCTAGGTAGTATGAGCACCTAATTCTTGTTTGTAATTATTTTATCCTTGATCTCCTGACTTAGATGATTGCTGATATTATTTCATGATTCAAAAATGTTTTTAAAAACATGTATATTTTTTAGACTATTATTTGCACTCATGATAATCTGTGTTGTCCAACATTATATTTCCATACCCGTGAGGACTATGAGCCATTTTAAATCATCTCTTATTTATATTTTTCTTGAGGGAATCTCGACCATGTTATGTCTTCTAGAACATTACATTTTTTTTCATCAAAGCGATAAGAATTTTAAAAGTTGCACTAAAATGATCAAGGAATCTGTTTGATATTTTAGCCCAATTAACCCACTGAGCCACCCATATATTTTCTCCATCGTATAGCCTTAGAATCCATGAATAAACCTTTTTAAGATAATCCCATAACTGATACCCTTCCCTACCCATTTCATGAATTTATGTATGATAATTTTAAATCTAAGTGTGGGGGAGAGATTTACTCATGGAGTGGGTTCGTTGAGGGGTAGTGATTCATTTGATGTACATGGATTGAAATTATCCCATCCGGATCTTATGAGTTATTTTTCACAGTATCCAAATTCATTACATATATTTTGATATAGGAATATAGAATCCTTTTGGTTCCAACAATGAGTACATTGGTGGTCATTACGCGGCAACCCCCTACTTTGGGGATACCTATAAAAGTGATGATTAATTACTCCATGAGCTAGGACGTTTTCTATGTGACCTACCATCATTGAGATGTTAAATCGTATATGCTACTTGTGTACCATTCTTTGGGATTTTTGTTTGAAATTTATTTCATGGGTTTTTTTGAGTTGATACTCAACAGTTTTTCTTGACTATATTATTTGAGTGAGTTGTGTTTTAAAAAAAGAAAAAAGGGCGAAACATTGAATTATCATATGCTTGGGTACAAGAAATGTTTTATGTTTGGGGGAGAAAGAGTTTGAGGGAGAAATTTGAGAGAGACATTTGGATTGACATATATGTTGCATTTATTTCAAGATTCAACCATCCTTTTTACCAAAAAGATGTCAATTTTTTTAAAACAACTATCCCATAGCTTTAGAAACATTTGAACCTCATGTACATTCCTTTATATTGGTGAATTATTTTGATTTCCACTAGTGGATATGTGAAATTCATGGAATGTCTATGGTATGCATGCATGTGTATGAGAATTGAGTATAACTTTGATCATATATTTTGAGAGATGAGAGTGATGGCGTGATAGGTCACATGATACACAAGTGCACGTACTTTTTTTGAAAATAATGCAAGTGAAAGAAAAATTGTTTTGAAAATTGATGTTTTAAATGAAGCAAGATATTTTATGAGGAAAGAGAATGAAAAATTTTGAACTTATAATGTTGATATTTGGATTTGTCTACGGGACCACTTGTGTGTGATTTCGGATTGTTTTGCCTAGGAGTGAAAAAGTTTAAGTGTGGGCGATTTGATGTACATGGATTTTTCATGTATTTGTATAATTTTCTATCTTAGTTTTAATTATTCAGTTTAACCAATTTTTATATTTTTAGTTTATTTTTGTAGTTTTATAGTATTTTAGATATTTTGATAGTTTTTAGTTAATTTATATACTAATATATTTAATTCACTATTTTTATTAGTTATATTAATTCTATATATTATATTTAACACTATATTATTATTATTAGTTTCTCCAACATTAGTTTAGTTTATTTTATTAATTTTTATTAGTATGTATATTAAATTGTATTTTTAATTTATTTCATTATTTTTTATACTAATATAATAGTATTTGTTATTAGTTTATTATTATATTTAATAGTAGTATTATATTTAATTACATGTTCAATAATATATTATTTATTACTATTATTATTATTTAACTTAAATAGATAATTAGTTTTTTTATTATTTGAATTTAACTTTATTTATTTTACATTTTTATTTTTTCTTTATTACCCCCTTGACATGCCCTCCACCCTTCCCTATTCCCACACCCCCCACTTCCCCACTATCTACCCACATCACCCCTCCCCATTTTCCTCCATTTTTCACTCTCTAATCCCCCCGATCCCTTATCCCCTACCTCTCTCCAATCCTCTCTCCACTCACACCCAGAAAAATTCCTCACCCGCCGGCCCCTCAATTATCCCACGCTGCCCCCTTATCTCCCTATTCTAGCGCCCCTCCCCCCAATTACCCGATGCTCCACTCCCTATACCTATTTTTCCCTTGCTCTCTATCTATCCCGCACCCATGCTCCCTATCTAAGCCGCCACCCCTCATCACCCAACGACAACGCCTCCCTTTTCTCACGCCGCTCTGCCCTGTAGACCCGCCGCCCTTCACTTCTGTTCTCCAAATCCCACGGTCCCATCCCCATTCACCGGCTTCCTCTCTTCTTTCCACGGCCCCACCACCCCATCCTCACCCCATCGGCCATCTCTATTCCTCCTATCTCTCACCTGCTATACCTCCTCGCCCTTTTCCCCAACACGTCCACAGGTACAAAACAACATACACCAACTAGCGAGCAACACTCCTCGGTCATCAAACAGCGTAGAACAATCATCAAGAGTGCACATAAGATTCATATACGTCATCTACATTCACTTGGATTCCAGAGATTCATTCCGCATGATGACTACAAGTGCATATCAGAGCATATTTTCAGCGGCGCTGTGGTTTGATTCGGGTGTGGCGTCAGCGAATGCCCGAAGCAGAGCGATTATTATTATTTTGCGATCATTGACGGTGTCTCGTGGTGACCACAACAATGACAAGAGCATTGTGATATCTTCTATTTATTATTTTATGTGTCCTTTCATCATGATGGAAGGCTAATCCTTTTTTTGTCGAAGTTGTGAAAAAAGTGATGGTAATTGCATGTCTTTAATTTATCCTCATGTTTGATTTCCTTTTAAATTAATTTTAATTCGATGTTTATTTAATTAATTATATCTACGTTGAAATTAATTGTTATTTGGGCTCTACACACATGCTTTGGTGCCCGTTCGTGTGATACTTAATAAGTAATCATGAACGGGAGTTCATCAGAGAATTTATTTATTCGGAATTCGATCAAGCGCACGAGTGAATTCTGAATAAATAAATATATTAATTGGAAAATTAATATTTTGTGTGCGTGCTTCTTCAAACTTGTGTGAGTGACATTGAATAATTGATCTCATGTGAGAGAACCTGGCGCAAGTAGATAATTCGACTTTGTGAGAAACGGGTCATCGTATTTCATCAAGTGGTTCGGTGTTATAATGACGCGAAAATTATTCGTCAGGACAGAGAATGAAATGACATAAAATTTGTGTAAACATTAGAATAATGTCTAACATCAGAGAATGAGACCATATAGTATTTTGATAAATTTGGAATCAGTGATAATTGAATAAATAAATATTCAAATGTAGGAATTAAATAATTTACATTGCATGCACTTGAACGAAGTCAAGACTCTGAGACTTCCATCTCCACCAGTTTCATTCATAGCATAGTTGACTTAGATAATTTTAGTCAATTTAAATAGTCATTTTTAAAATAGTCATTTATTTTTTAGAACATTGTTGTTAATCACACAATTAAGTACCATCTACCTGAACATTCCTCCAAGAGGAAATTTCTAGTGTCTACTCACATTCTCTCCGTGGTTCGACCCTGCTCGCCACTTCTACAGTAGTTACTAGGAAAATAAATATTGCAAATTTTCATGCGTTGTGACGTGTGTTTCATTAAAATTTTTGAAAAATAAATATTATTGATGTAATAGTGTTTCCACATTTTAGGTATAAAGACTAATGTATTATATTGTATAAATTGTGAAGAACTTATTGTTTTTCAAAAATATTTAGAGACATATGGTATTACATTTCACTCTATATAGATTTTATGACCTATTAAAAAAATTAGTGTCTTAGGTGTAATAATCATTTTTATTCATTTACCAGAGTCAGGGTTGAATTGAAAATTTATCCAAGAATAACAGAATGATGAAATTATATTTATGAAATATAAATATATCATGTAAGTATATCACATTATATTCCCTTATAGTAAAATAAATCCAAAACATTAGGAAATGGATCAGGAAGAAATGGCTTCCTATTACATTCATATAATAGGATTCTGATGGCCTTTTAAATCATCACAGATTTATGGTTTTATGGAACTTAACTATTCATTGATCATTCACATTCTTGGGATAAATGACCTCAATCCCTATCTGTTATTATATATTATTTTCCTCCACGCATATATCATTACATTCCACCAATGTACTCCAACTTAGAAACTAATATATGTGTTATTTCATATGACATTTGAACTTCCCTTTCTCCCTTATAAAGGGGGTATTTTATTAACTCTTTTATGTTGATAGTTTTTCAAAAATGTGTTTTCAAAATTTTAGACCACTGATTGCTGATTTCATATTTAATAGCAAGAACATAATTTGTTTAGGGTGGAGAGAATGTGAAAAATAGAAATTTGAAAAATATGAACATCACATTCAATAGAGTGTTTGACATGTGACACCAAGCATATAAAAATAATATAATGTTATCAAGCATTACTATTTATTTTCTATTTTAAATAAATTTAGTACATTTTATAGAATGCATTTTACATAACACTGATTTTATATTTCATTACATGAAATGACAGTTTTCTTCAATACATTGTGTTACATGTAAGAATGAGTTTTACCAAAAAAATTGTATTATTAAAATTATTATTTAATATGATAGTTATTTCCAATCCAATTTAATGGGGGGAGTGAATAGTATTATCTAAATTATGTAAATATATTTTTTACACATGTTTATCAATTATCTATTGATTAATAATAAAATACGAATCTTTTTAAAGGAAAATAAATGTTTTCTGAAAATAGAATTTATTTATAAAAGATTTTTTAATTGGGACTTAGAGAACATAATTTAAAATAAATTTTTACCAATTTCATAAAATTTAAATGAAAAAATAGACAATATTTTTGAAATTATAGTAGAAAAACTTTCTTATGGTTAATTTTTGGTATCATTCTAAGAATTTTCGTTTTATGAATAATAATAAAAAATACATAAATTTAATTAAAAAATAAATTTCCGCATAAATAATTTATTAGGTTAAATTAAATTTTTAATTAGTTATAAAGTAAAATTAGATCAAATTAATATCAATTAATCTAATTTAGATCATTGGAATCATTTTTATATTTCATTATTATATCAAAACATTGTAAACATTAAATTGTTTTCATTTTAAAATCTCACTTTTTCATCACATCTGCATGATTAATTTTAAATTAAATTATTCCACTAATGATAGTTGAATTGATCAAGATGTTTTAAATATATGGAATCGCAATAATTTTTTTGTCTAATAAGATCAATTTATTTTTTTACCATAGTTATTAGTGAAAACAATTAAAATTAATTACTGTAATTATGGTAAAAATGAGTATACCTAATTGTTAAACATTGAGTAAAAGGTTTGAAAATGACCCAAAACGTGATAAAACCCAATTCTATGGTCATATGTAGAACAATAAAACCATTTTATAAATTATTTGAGTTATTTGGTTAGTATTCCATAAAAGTTACACATATAACAAGTTATGTAACGAAAAAGACATAAAAGAACTATCATTACCTTTTATATCTATAATGCTTTAAGACAGAGAAAAAAATATCATAGGTTTGATTATAAATATTATTTTGAAATATATTGGATTTTTTATCATGATAATTAATTTTAATTTTTTAGATGATCTAATTACTTTAATTTCTTAAGAAACACCAGTACATGATTTATTTAGCCAATAATTAAAAAAATGATACTAAAAATATTACAAGTCATGTAAATTTAATGAATTATTGACTTACGTTATTTTTATATATGATTATACCATGTTAATCTAATTTAAACATGATATATTTAGATTCAATTTTATTATTTATAGTATTAAATTCATATTAAATAAAAAAATTTAAATTTAAAATTTATTTTATTTTTAATAATTATATTTTATTTAAAGATTTAAAATTAAAAAATATAATAATCATTCAACTGATTTTTATATATTGATAAATAATAAATATGGTCCATTAATGAACCAATTTATCCACTATAATGATCATATGAACCCCTAAATAGTAATAACATTGTTAGCGTGGTTATGGTGATCGTCAAACTGACATGAAGGCCTTTGAGATTTTTATCTATTTTAGATAATAAAAATTGTATTTCTTGTGGGGGAACCCTTAAATGACCCATTGTACATGTGGAATGAGTCTCGTAACATGACCCAAAGGCCTAAGGCACAATTCAAAATACATGGCCCAAAGGCCCAATACCTAAAAACATAAGAACTACCACTACATGACATTTACATAAATGAAGGATTATAACTCCCCACCATTCATGGACGATTGGATAACATTTTCTCATTTGGATCTACATGGTGTCCAATACCAATGATCATTTCCAAAACACTCTCATCCTTCCAATTCAGTTGGCTCAACTCTAGTGGATTAATTTTTTATATGCATGAGATTTTTATTTTATAAAGTATATAACATATTTAGAATAAGTGGGTATAACTTTATAATATGTATCACATTAATTTAGTATTAAATGATAATTTCTTTAGGTTATAAAGCTAGTTACCATGGTAAAAATGGGTAAAATTAAGGAAAAATAAAAACTATAGAGCCAAATGATCAAAATTATTATTATTTATTATGGATGTGTGTCTAGACTAGATCAACACTTCACTCCATTATTATTCAATTTGGGAGCCACATGAGGTAAAGGAGGCTATCTAATTTTGAAATAGTTTGTGTTTTTACATGAATTAATCTCCTCCCCACCTATAAAAGGGTTCTCACTCCTATCACATTTCCATACCTCTTAATCCATTTTATCCTCTGAACCCTAAAAAACCACTTCACAAATTCCCTACCCTTACCCTAGAAGACTAATATTTAGGAGAATTCAATCCTTGGAAGGGTTTTTTGTAAAACATAGGATGATTTTTAAAGAAGAGTTAGTAAAAAAACATTTATCCAAAATAGCAGGTGAGGTAAAGGATTTCATCTCAATTTCATTTCATTAAGTAATATTGTGTTGTTATAAACAAAATATCTTTTATATGATGTATATAATTCCTAGAGGATATGTAATATCATGAGTTGGATAAATTGGAAAAAATTAATGATGCTTTATTAAGTGTGTTGAATACCCCATAATTTCCATCACTCCCTACTACGGAGTCATAAAATCTCTATCCCATTTAGATCACTAAGACTCAAAAAAAATTAAAAACTGGGATTTAAAATGCAACCAAATCATATCATAGATCATATCAGCATAGTTCCATATATCCCTCCAGTGCTTATACACTGACAGAATAATGATTGTATTTATCTTCACTCTTTTATAGGATGTTGAATACAAATGATTGACGGGCTATATAATAGTCACAAGAGGCATCTTTGCATCCAATCAACCACTATCCCTCAAAAATGTGGTTGAATTTATTTATTGGAACACTCATGATAGCTCGACCATAAATGAAGTAGAATGTGAGGATACCTGAATGTTCTTCATAAAGCATAGAAAAATACTTATGGAATATGTCATTATCACACCCAAATGATATAATTGGTACTATTTCAACTAGCACTATAGGTGGATCTACATGAAACCAAAGACCCACCGCCACCTAATAAAAATCCTCACCACCCTCTTAGATAACATTTGGAGGCCATAATGGAACAATTTGTTTACAATTCCAAACACAAACCTCAAAAATGAACTAATTAGTGACTAATTCAAAAATACAAATTCATTGGACAAGTTGAATACTTCATATAAAAAATAATAAACCAATCTACCTCCTCTTAAATCTAGGACTATGTAATATAAACAACCATAAAAAATCACAGACACTAACTACATCCCAATCTAAATCTTGGTTAAGGTCATGTTATCTATTTCAAAATGAAAATTTAATTTCAAATCATCTTTATTATAATTTACATTTAATGGTTGACCATAATCATTCAACAATTCAGATTCATAAGGTCTCATACACCACTAAAACCAAATTTTTCAGTTAATCTAAACTATAACATTTTCTAGTCCATGTGACTAGTGGTCTGTGACTCAACATTCCATAATTGATTTCATGGATATCTACTATATTGTAAGAAGGAAATCATTGTTTATATTATGGTAGGAACTCTATGTTCCAAAAGTTTTTCTCAATTCCAAAAAAAAGCCATCTATCAAAAAATAGATATATCCATCAAGCGAAACATCAATATTTTCTTTGAGTCAACTAATACAACATATATTGCATGTCATAATTAATGGAATGTGAATCCTGTAAAGTTACTAAAATTCTTTATCATCAATTATTCATTTACCTTATCTCATTAGACCAAGGATAAAAATATATAATCATAATAAATATCAAATATGATGTGTGTCACCCAATAGTGGATTCCACTCAGCTATAATTGAAAAAATATTGTACATAAATTTATTTGTTTTTGAAATTTGGATTTTTCCTGCATGTGGTTTAGCACCTCCTAGGCACAACTCATTACCAAATTCCAATTCATTCATTATATTTTCCATATTGAATCAAAATTCTAAATCTATAAAAAATCACACTGATACCACCTTTTAACATCTCGACCTAAATTCTATTGAACAATGCCCTGAGCAGGTGGGTCACATTGCGTCAATCATTCCTTCCCATATCCCATAGGATTTACACTAGTAGAGAGGGCCATGGTAATTTATTTTGGGAGAATATTACCTCATGTTAGAGTGTAATGTAGTTTTATAACATATAGATCAATAGTGTAAAAATAATATAAATAATGATGAATTATATTATCCAAAAGATTGTAATAATAGTAAATCAAAAAGTTGTGTCATGTGAAATATGATGATATTGTCATGTATCATTAAACAAATGAAGTAAATATATGTAAATTAGAATCCAATACCATAAATGCTTCAATAGATCAAAAGAAAAAAAATAGAAATTATCATTATCTAGCATCACAATCCAATCTCGGTCTAATGATTTCTTGCTTTAGATAAATGGTCAATTCAATAATCATACAGTGGGGGATTCACCTCATCCCTACCTGTATCCACAAAGAATTTCATGGTACCCAATGACAGACTGAATAAGTTTTGAGATAAAACTTCATAATCCACCTCCAATGGTGTCTATAACAATTCCACTCTTAATATATATAGATGTTAAATTTTTTATATCAAAGATATGATGATACTTAATTTATTATGTCAAGAATATAAAATACTTTCTATCCAAACATGTCTATATACGATCAATAAACATACACAAAAAACAATGGCTAACTATAAGTCATAAATATGATGATGTGATTCTATCTATTAAATCAAATTAAATCTGATATACACACCAAGACTATCTAATGAATTAAAAAATTCCACATTGTCCATGTCATGTAATAAAAACTATAACAACAATATATTCTTATACCATCTAGTACAGAGTTAGACCATGAAGTCCTTGATCTGAGGTGTATAAGACCAAGGAATCATCATACAGTCACATGATTAGTTTGATGGAAGCTCAGTAAAGATATGGGTGGATCCCAATGAGAATTTCCAAATTAATTTCCTTTGAAATACCATGAAATATAGATCCAAGGGGTAGAAAATCCCTTCGCATTCTATAGAATTAGGATCCCTAGAGCAAAAATTCCTAATACATCCATTACTCTAATAAAAAATAATGTAGTAAAAATGTCCATGTCACCCTTTGATACCATGATACAAGGATCTCATCCAATCAAAACACTACGATAATCAATTAATTAATCAATTTAATTATAATTTCGTAACATTTGACATTCCATTAAAAAAATTTAATCCATAAAACATCATGTAGACACATAGAAGAAATTAATAACCTTCTCTGAATCATTTTTTATATTCTAATTAAATAATTCCAGGATCCCATGATAATTGAATAGTTCACACTCTCTCAGTGGGGTGGTTTAAAATAGGGATGTTTCAAATAAACACCCCATGGGTATGCTATGTTTGGGTTAACAACCTCAAATGATAAAAAGTCCATCTATGAGAAACCTAAATTCTTCCAATTCATTTCATTCAACCATTATATAATTTCTTTTGTCAACATCAAAAATACCTTCATGTATAAAAATAGAAACAATTTTAATAAAACATGAAACACTAAGGGAAACCGTTTAGAACACTCCTTGTATGTTCTTGGTAGAAAACACTTCCATTATCAACATATCATTTGGTCCATTAGATGAGAAAAATGAAGAATGGATGAAAACCCTTTAAATTGGGAATATCATCTTTCAAAAAAATAACTCCATAAATAATAATAAAAATTAATAAATCAAAAATATGATTAAAAATCATATTAGTTCAGATCCAACAAGATGAACCATGTTTGAATGTGAGTCCAGACTGTTAATCGGGAGTAAATACTGGGATTTAGAATAAAAGAATATCCAAAATATAAGAGGTCTATCCATTTGAGAATGATATAAATCCAAATTAGGTTATAGGATATTTTATGTGAAAATAGTTCATTTCTAACATTTTAAAAAGGCCACAGGTTTAGGCCACATTTTTGGCCTAAATTTGCAACAATTGTGCACCCTTCCGTGTATCAAGGGGTCCTCACATGGTTTATATGCGTGGTTGGTGAAACCATGTGTTTATAATTTGTTAAACATATGATGTTTTTTCCATGGTTAGATTTCCACGGTTTCATGATTTCCTCAAACTGTATAACCTAACTATGGACTCTAAAATTCTCTACACAGTTAGTAGTGGCCACGCTGCTTGGGAGGAATAGTTTCTACTAACCATTTAGCTTATCTATTTTTCTCCAAATTCCAAGGCTCCAGACTCTAAAAATGGCCTTGAAATCCCTAAAACTCTCATTACCTCATTATGCACTCACATTAGGTCAAAACCTAGAAACTAAACTAAAAAATCATCCAACCTTATATGAAACCCCATGATCTTATATAAACCATGATTTCTTTACCCTACCATATCCCCTTCATGGAATGCAACACTAATAACAAATATAGAATGAATGTTCTGATATTGGATGGTTTTAATATGTTGACACTTCTTAAAAGATTTATAACCCCATGCATGGAGACATTCTCACGGTAACACCCCATGCTTCCACAGTATGATTCACTTTGAAAAATAAAGTAGCGTGTGTTGTACGGAACATCGAGATTCTAACACACTGCGACCAATCAAAGTAGCCGTTATGAATAGTAATACCTATTTTTTAAAATTTTATAAATTTTATCTCTCAAAATGGACTTTATTTTGGGATTCAGAATATCGAAATTAGCCTTGGTTGAAATTTTGGTTCATTTCGGATAACTTTTATATTTTGAAGAATAGTGAAAGTTACTAAATTTTAATTAAAAACAATATTTTTAATCGAAATATTTAATAGTGATTAATTATGTAATTGAGTGGTTTTAAATTATATTTAGAATATATTTTTACCATTTAATACAATGTTGGTCCTTGGACATACTTTCACAATTAAACCGTACATAAACAAGTGTCAATCTTTTGATAGTTACTATATCTTAAAAACACACTTTTTTGTTTTAACAACGGGAATTAATTTTAAATTTATTTCTGCCACCTCGATGTTTTTAATTTGGAAAAATGTATTCTATATTTGGAATTAGGTTGTCCAAATTTTTTAAATAGGTATCTTTTATTTTTAGACATTTTGAATAATTACTTTGGTAAATATTATATTTTCATGGTTAAAGGGTAAACCCGGTAAATAAGGGTAAAAAATAATATTATAATAATAATAAACTACCCTAAAATGTGTCCGAACCTTATTGGTTGATACAAGTCCGACCATGGTAATATTTGGGTCGATTTTGGGACCCACTACTACAATTTTCACCTTTAGCGACCGCCAAAAGCGGTCGCTAATGGTCTTTAGCAGCTGCCTTGCGACCGCTTTTGGCGGTCGCTATTGCTTCGTCGATAAAGACCAATAGCGACCGCCAATGGCGGTCGCTAAAGGTCCCTATGTAGAAAACACGATGGGAACGCAGGGAAATGGGAGGCGTCGAGGGGTGGCGACGGTGGGCACGCGGTGGACTGTGGTCGCCGGCCATGGCGGAACTACGGTGGTCGGAGGGAGGGGTGGCGATGGTGGTGGCCGAGTGTCGTAGGGGTGGTGGTGGGGGTTGCAGCGGGTAAATGGGAGGCGTCGAGGGGTGGCGACAGTGGTGGCCGAGGTAGGGGTGGCGGTGGGGGGAGACACCGGCGCTGCTGCGGAACGGCATGGGCGGCGGGTTGCAGCGGGGAAAATGAAGAAGACAGAAGCGGGGGCGAGAAAAATCCCGCTAAAATAATATTAGTTTTAGGGACCGCCTTTGGCGGTCGCCTGTGTCCAGCGGCGCAGAAACCAGTTTTTCTGGTAGTGACCCCATAGAGCCACTTTTAGGTGATAAGGACACTTTATATTAATTACGTTAAAGTAAATACAAAAATGACATAAGAATATATCTTTTACCAAAACAATTTTTACATAGGGTTATATATGTTATATTTTCAACAATAAATATTAATTCGAAAGATAAAATGATTTCCTACATAATGGGATTTTATTTATAATTTCTAGACATTTAATAAATAAATTTATTTATGACACAATATTGATGTCGTATTTTCCTTATTAAAGAAAGAATCAAATGATTGGTATTATAAAAGTAAAAATAAATATAATTTGAAAGTTCTGATGCCATAGAAGAATTTTATTGGTTTATATTACATATTAATATTTCTTAAATGAATTTAATTATAATTAATAATGTTGTTAAGACTTTAACAAAAATCATTTATTGAATAGTGTCAAAATTGACATAAATGAGTTTTTAAACAAATATTATATTATTAATTGATATTATATTCATAAAAATCTATGCTTTGGCCAAAGGACTTATATCATGATAGGTTTATCATTAATGGAACACTTGGTGGTCTCTTGTATTTATATAGTATGTTTATTAACTATTAAATATAAAAATACAATGTGACATGGTAAATCTCAAACTACTTAACTAAGAGTTAAAATTAAATGATAACGATAATATAGTGACCCAAACCTCTATAAAATCTATTTTTTGAAAGGATTTCGACCCATACGAGCCTTATACTTTTAATAATCCATGTTGGAGCCATTATAAACCGAATATTAATTTATTATAAATTAATACTTTATGTTTTTCTTAAAGAGCCCCTCCTCCCCCTTATAAAAGGACACCACTTCTAACAAATTTTTCACACCATCAAAGCCTTCTGGTTCTGCCAAAACCTGCCCAATTATTCTCTCAACTTCCCTCAATTAAATCTACAGGCCTTAGTTAAATCCGTAAGCCAACCAAAGATCCCCTTTGATCAAATCAAAGGAAGAACCTCAAAAAGAGGTAATGTTTTCACCACCCTCTTTCAAGTACCTTTCTTCATCAAATTCTTCTTTCATTGTTATTTCCATTATAAAATAATAACTCCAGTATCTTCTATAGACTGTGATTTTGTCCAAAATATGGTACAACCATATTCATTATTCTATCCATCCTTTGAATGACATGTCAACATACGTGCGTACGTATGGCCTACCGTTTTCACGTTGTGGTGTAATTGTTATTCAATACATTATTATTTTGATGGGTATAGTAATGATGTATAATTCATGTTAATAATAAATATAACATTATAATGATTCTTTATATATGATATACCATCCAAATATATATAATTTTAATATCAAAATAATGATATTATTGCTCGTGCGTACGTACGGACTACTGTCTCCACGAACGCGATGAGATTCATTCTCCATCGTATCAATTCAAGTCAAATTTTTATTTAATGATTAAAAATAATGTTTAAGGACTTGTTATCATTATGTATATGAATAAGAAAAAACATATCCATAACAAAAACTACTTATGTAACAAAACATATAAAATAAAACTAGTAAGTTATAACCCAAAACGACGATAATACTAAGATATTATTAACAAAGCAATGTTAAAAGATCATATATGATATCATATTAATGTATATAATTCTTGAATAATTTAAAAAAAATTATTTCACCATTATACAGTAGGTTAACCTACCATCAACCCAGGAAAATTACAAGGTAAGGGTTAGTTCTAGTATCTCATCCTTATCTGAGGTTGTTTATACATAATTATTTACATGGACCTCTTTATCATCCACATCCATGTTTCTTAAAAATGTATTTCAAAACATTCTTACTATTTTACAAAATATGGGTTAAAGTCATTTATACCCTTGTTTAACTATTTATAAGATGTTTATAAAGGAATATTTCCGTTATTTTACAAACAATGTCCTTTTTATCCTTTTCGACAAAATTAATGTCGGAATGACTTTTTTTAACTTATACGATGTGTGCAGCTATTTTCCACCATTATAAAACTCATTGAAGCTTCCCTTACATTCTTATAATAATACATTGAAATTAAATGTTTCATTTTATAATTATGTGACTTTTAAATGATTTCAAAATGAATATTTTAAGAATTTTTGAAAGGTACTCTTTATCAAGATCATAATTTTAAATGTTTTAGCGATTTATCTTTCTAAATCATTTTAATTAATGTCCATGTTTTCAAAATAATTTTAAGGATTTATTTATATGGACATGACTATTTTTAAATGATATTTATTTTCAAAAGTTTCAATGTGGTATGAGACACTTTCATTCAACAATATCTTTTAAATTGCATCCTTTATAAATGTGTGACTTTTCAATGATTTAAAAAAAAGAGATATTTCTCTAAAATAGTTTTCATTTCATCTAAGTCAACATCCTTTGATGGAATTTTGGGTTATTGAAGTTGATTTATTATGATACAAAACTTCCATATTATATTGAATGTTTTGTGATATGTTTGATTTTGGATGTGTTATTTTTATACCATTCATGGTTTATGGAGAAAGTATTGACATTTCGTATGCTAGTTTTAATACGAATGTTTGTGTTATGCTTAAACATACTCATATGAGGAATACATTGGACTTAATAAGTGATGGGTGGAGCCGGCTATAGCTCTTCGATGCATCGGTAGGTCTCATGACACAAACTAGTGTCCTGGCACGAGGCCTTGAAAAAATCTTATTTTCAGTCTTGGCACGAGGCCTTGGCTACATGGTTATGATAATATGGAATTATGCATTCCATTATTATGAATGTGGTTATTGATATTGCATGTGAATATTAGACTATTATAATATCTATGTGAATAAGAAAATGGAATTATTTCATTTTATTTTTGCCATATTATGCTGATGTTCAAGTTTAAAAGGATTTGTTTTAGTTATATATTGAATTAAATGTTTATGCTTATTTATAAAAGTTTCCGCTATTTTGTTATCCTTACTGATCATCTGAGCTCACCCCTTTCACTGTTTTATTTTTCCCCGGATATGAAGATGTATTTTATGAATGACATGCACGGATATTATGAGGGGATATGAGGGTGGACTATGAAGACTATGTTGTTGTAGTTTTCATTAAATGATATAATGTAAACTTTATGAATGTATTTAGTTATTTCAAGGCTACTAAACTAATCAGTCTTTTGAGACATAATCTTTTGTGATCATTCTAATGATATGTAATAATGTACCGAATCTGGGTAACTTGGGTCAGGGCGTTACACTCACATGGGGTATAATCTGATCTGAAGTATCATGAACCAACACAGCTAACCGGGTAACGTGATTACTGAGCCAACACTGACATGTCCTGATGGGTGTTCATGATCCACCTAGTCTGGATACTAGCACCAGACTAGAAACAATTTGAATGGGGAAATTAATTTTCCACAAACATTACAAATGAAGGATAAACAGTTCAGTATGAATACAAGAGAAACTCTACATGGAGAAGTGTAACAGAAGTCAAATAGGTAGGAAAACCCAATGTAATATAAAATGTTGTGAAAATGGTATAACTAACCATACTATTCCAAAAACAACTCACCATGACCATGGATCAGTAGCTACTACCATCTTTAAGTGGCGCCATTCCCTAACCTAAATAAGTAATATGAAAATCTACAAACACCTGAATTCATAAGTAAGGTTTGATATAAATGCCCAGTAGGATCTCACCTATCATTCCCTTATAAGTTTCCACCATTTAATAAACCAAATAAAGCATAAAATTTTATATAAACAGGTTTGGGATTTCAAAATAATATTTAAACATATAATGATTTATATTTAAAATGATGGATGTACTATAAAAAACTAGATGAATAATCACATTAAATGAAATGGTCTATATAAATTTGGAATTCATGTAAAAAAAATTCAAAAACATTGATATTTATTTCAAATACAAAAAAAATGATGCACATGGTCATTTTACAAAAATAATTGCATTCCAATCAATGGGCCTCCCCCACACTCAAATTGGTGCCTCGACTTTATGTGAATACAAAATTCCTCTTGATACAGAACAAGAGAGACATATCACCATTCCATCATGGATGTGACATGATGCATTTATGTATTGTTAGTTCTTTCAATCATAGAGTGTTATCTGAATAACTCACTAACAATCCAAGCTTGTATGTTCTCTAATATAAATAAGTAGTGGGATATTTATTTTAAGACTTCTTGAAATAAAATTCATCCCATTACCCCATTTCCTGTATTCTAAATTTCAATTGAAAAACCAGAATAATGTTTTATCTAATCAAGACTTTTTCACAATAAAAAAAATGTGATTTTACAAAAATTATTTTAAGATTATTTTTTCCCAATTCCAATTTTAAATAAATTCAATTAAATAAATTTCAGAATTTTAATACCCCAGTATAAATTTCACAAAATTCCAACAAATTCACAAACACACTACAATTCAATTGAATTTTTGGTTTTTCCAAATATCCCAATTTTCTCCCAAAACAGATTCTAAATCCTTTAATTAAATGGAATTTGGTTTTTAATAAAACATTTGAATTAAAGTTTTGGAAATTTATTTATATCAATCAATTGAAATTAAATTAAGCAATATAGGGTTAATCAAATTGGCCAATACAAAATGAGCAGCCTACCTCAGGAAAATGGGATCTCAAAATGAAATATCAAAATTGGGAAAATATAATTAAGAACATTGGAAAATAGAATACAAGAATCAATATGATGTTTAAGATCTAAAACAATAGATATTATATCTGCTTATAGCATAAAGATCCACAAAACTTAGGGAGGAGAAGAGAGGTAGAAAGAGAAAGTGAATGGGATGAGGAAACCTACCAGGTAGAGATCTAACTTCATTCACCAATCTTAAATCCACTTTTTGGAGGGTTTATTAGAGAAGTTATCCTCCTCAGAGCTCCCAATGAGGAAAAAATTTTACGGGGCCAAGATAGGTCTATCAAGAACCTAAAAAATATGGTTTCATGGTTATAAAAAATATTTTTGGGTTAAATAAATCTTGTATGTGGTTTCCTTAGTAGGGTTTCATGGTGTAGTGAAACCATGCACCCTAGTTGTGAACCCCATTTTTTCTAGGTTCATGGTTACTCTTTGGTGGGGACATAGTTTGTCAAAATATGTACCAACCATGTAAACCCTTAGTGCCTCGGTTTTCACCATCAATGTGTATGGTTTAGAAAATCCATGTTAAAACTGTGTACAACCTAGAAACATTATAAATTTCTTGAAAACTAACCTGAAACAACCCAAAAACCCAACTAATGAAGTATAGGAATAGGGGTTTAACAATACATGAAAATGGTAACATGATGTTAAAACCTTCCCACTATCAAATCATTTTTTACAAAGAAATCGTATTTAGATGCTTACATGCTAAAAATATGAGGCTGGTTGTCTCCCACTAGTTCCTCCCACTCCCACGTATCATGAGAATTGAAATCATGATGCCAAATCTCTTAAACAAAAGGTATTTTCCACCCAAAAAAACATTGGTTAAAAATTCAACAATGCTGATTGAAAACATAGTCATGTGTAAGTTAGGTTTGACCTCATGATCACACTATCATGGACCATGTGATGGATCGAAATGATATTTTTTATAGCTAAGACACATAGAAAAAGTTATGTATCCATATCCTCTATGGTGGATTTTATAAATGATAAGATACATTCCCTACTTCTTCAAAAACATCAAAATGTCCTAAAAAAATTGAGAAAACGTCCCTTTCCCCAAAGGCTTTCAATGACCCTACTAAGGTCATACTTTTTAGAACACCAAGTAACCAAATTAAAATTTCAATATTCTATGATAACGATCATCATATGACATATAATTTCTTTATTCCGTCAATATTATATAATGAATCAAATGATTCATTGATACTATATCTTGAAACCATCATGATCCAACTAAGAAACTTTCACCAATCTATGTCCAACACAATGGATGTCTACAAGGTCCAACATGCATCTTTCAAAAATAACCATTCTGATTTATGACTTGTAACTATTATTATAGGAATACTCAACCATCACTAAAATGTTCATATAAAACCCCATTAATGTCAAAAAACGCGAAAATAATATCCTTTAGAATTTTTATTGCTCTTTATATATTTCCATATACTTATAGATTGAATGTCATACTCAAATAAAACAGATATCCTAGTGCCTCTTGATGTCCTATCCAAAAGAGATAAGTGACCCGATGATACATATCATTGACTATAGCATATTGAACTCTGTGGAAATGAAAAATCACAATCACATAGTTATTTTACAATTCTTTAACATTTTTCATATCATGAGTGGGATAAAGTGCAAAGATTTATTTAGACGATCGATCACAACCCATGTCATATTATTGTTTATCTAGGTACATGGAAACCTGAAAATGTAGTTCATAGAGATATCACACCACTTCAATGTTAGGACAAAAAGTGGTTGAAGAAAACCAAATAGATTCTGGTGCTCAGCCTTAACCCATTGGCATGTTTAATAATTAAATAAATATTTATAAATTTGTCATATCATACCTAGACATCATCACAACCACTAGATTTCATAGAACATCTTCATGGTTCCTTAGTGAACTGCCCCATGGGAGTTTTGGAAATCACCCATCTTAGTTTTTTTTACATTAACAACACACCAAAATGATTTTGATGGCATATAATTCCCCTGGCTGGGAATGACTAGTTAGTCACAATCTCACCACCATAAAAAGATTATGTAATGGTAAAGAACACATCATCAAGATGTTGTTCCTGAATAATCCTCTTGTTAATCGTGGATTTCAATAGAAAAGTGTCCAAGGAAACCATGAACCTTGACTCCTAAACTCAAATATGATTGTATGCCAAATGAGATATCAAGTAACACTCTTCCAACGATTCATTAACTACATATGTTGTATGTTTCCTTCTCAAATAATATTCAATAACATTCCATTTCCCCATGGTATGGGTGATTTTAAAATAAAATGGTTGACGTCATTCCACCCAATGCCTCTAGAAGAGATTCAAATCTAATTGAGAGTATATATAACATATGATCATGTGGTTTGAAAACAATGTAAACCATTCCCTATAATGGTAATGAAACTAACCCTTATGATTGTCCATCATAACTGCAAGTTCAATGTCATCGGTCAGATAATTCTTCTCATGGTGCCTATGATTAAGAGATCCATAATAAAATGACATGATCACTCGGCATAAGAATTCATCCCAACTCAAAAACAAATTCTTCATTGAAGACCTCGTAGACCAACCCATACTCTGGAAGAGTTAACACTAATGTAGATGTCAAATGATGTTTTATCTTAACAAATGAGCTCTAGAATATATCAACCCAACAAAAATTACTACTTTCTGATTAAGAGTAGTCATCGAAGAAGACATCATTTAGGAGTCCTTAATGAACTAAAGATAATACATTTCTAAACCCAAGTACTTTTGAATCTAAAAAAAATCCATAGTCGTTCCCATGTCAAAAAAATCACCATCTCAAGACCAAATGAAATACCATGTTATAACACCATGTGACGTAATAAATTTTCTTTTGGAATCTAGAAATCACATTTCTTAATCATGGAATAAGGTTTGTGATTTCTCAATAACTTTGTAACTACTCTGAGATGATGTTCATGTTAATCCTAATACATATCTTATATGGGGATGTCAGACACAAATACTACCACCAAGGCATCAAGGTACATGTTTAAAATCATATTCATTAATGTACTAAATACCTCATGATCGTTTGTTGACCAAATGGCATAATTAGGTACTCAAAATATTTATATCTTCTCTGAAAGGTAATTTTATGAATATCAGATTATTTTATACTCAACTAATAGTGGCCTAATTAAATACCAATATTCAATAACTGCATCACCATTTTCAATACGAAAAATATATATTCAATATGTGTAAATGGATAATTGATATTTATCATAACTCGATCAAGCTTTTGAAAATACAAACAAATGTGAAGTGAAAAATTAGCATACATATCAAATAGAACAGTCATTATCTTAGGTGACACACTCAGGTGTATAAATCCTTTCATAAGAAGATAACCTAACTTAGAATTCAACTCTATCATTTTTCGTGGTGAAATGCGATAAGAGGGAATATATATCAGCTGAGTACCCATCACTAAATCCATATAATACTCGACTACCCTTACTAGTGGAAAATGAGAGAATTCATAAATAAAATTGATGTGGAAATCAATGAAAACTAGAGGTAGATCATTGATCAAATATTCCCACTTCAGATCAATAGAAAACACAGATATTACATTCCCCAACTCAAGAAAATATGTTCAATATCTACATGACCATAGATATCCTTATCTTTGAAATATATGGAAACTGCCATAGAGTGAAATAATGAGACCAATTAATAATAACATCCAATTCAGGTGTTATTTGTAATGAGCCAATCCATTCTAAAAAATTAATCAAGCTGTTTCATGTTGATAACTACAATACTCCATGAAAGCCCAATATCTAATTAAGAGAAAACATCTGAAGGACTCGATAGGACATTCTATCTCACTATTCAAAGGGGTGTATTTATTTCCATCACATATGTAAAAATATTTGAAATAATATTTATCAAGTTAACAACACAGGTAGAAAGGAAATTAATTTGATGCACTAGTATCAATGTATGGTACTGATAATTATGTATGGGAAGGAAAATACACCCAAATGTTTGGAAAAGGTGATGGATGCATGTTTTATTGAAAAATAGAAGAAAAAAGTGATGAAAAAAAATTTGGCAAAGGAATCTGTCCTGGATGCGAACTATCGGTACACAGATGTCCTATGACGTGTTGTCCCGGAAGGAATTGGCTTGCAAATGAAGTTGTTCCCGGTGAATTTACACAATCGAACCAAATTAGTTGTGAACTATTTTCTCTAGCATGAAACTGACAAAGGTATGATTAGAAAATCATACCTAGGGATGATGTGGTTTGTCTGTGAGGAGAAACATGAAAAATCCTGCTCCTCCACAAACTCTGGTTGACCATTTAATTTTCAGGACAGATTTCCTCCATGGGCCTCTAAAAATGGTGTTGCGTGAATCACATATATAGCTTCTCCAACACTCTATAAAAGGACCACTATGATGGATGGAAGTAGAAGGAGAGAGAGCTCTAGGACAGATGAAAAGGGAACAATGAACAAAGAGGGTATGAGAGAGATTTCTCCCACACCCGAAGAAATTCGCAAGACTCCATCTCACATATTAGGTTGTTCGTGGATTCTATCCCGCGAACCTTATGTAGTTTTCATACTCTATCCTGCGAACCATATGCAGGTGTCACTATGTGGAACTCCTTCCTGTGAAAATTATATGGAAGACCCTCAACATCCAACCAGCAAACTAATAAAAATTATATAATAAAAATGGTTTGTGTATGCTTCTATAAGGAAAAAATAGTTCTTGGATGCTTTTATGTGGAATGTAGTATTTGGAAACCCCTATACAGGGTGTAGTTCGTGAAAAGATCTTCTCAATAAAATGGTTCGTGGAAGCCCCAATGATAAAAACATTCTTTGTGCCATCCTAGGTGGCCAACTCCTCTACTTACCATCCTAAGCACCCAACTCCTAAGTGGACAGGCTTATGTGGCCATCACATATGTGAAAAATAGTTCAGGACCACCAGTCCATACAATGTGGGATTATCCCCACACCCCCACTCAGGATCACATCTGGGATGCGTTCTTGGCCCCCCAGGTCAGTCCCTTCGCTACCGTTACTAACCCCAATGAAAAATGGAATGATTCACCATGATTTTATGGGGCCAGGTCAAAATAATTTTTTGTTGATCCCTTATGCCACCAAATATTCTTCCTTTAATTACCATGATAAATGACATTCCTCATGCACCTCTTCAAAACCCTATCACATGCATCGTATAGGAGGATACCCCATAACTCCATAGAAAATCACAGCCTGAATGATTCTTAAATGCCCAAACACATCCATTATATCCATCAAACTCGGTGTCTCTGGTTATTCCAGATCCTCAAAAACCTACATGGACATCAGAAGAGGAATTCCAATGTCTTGAGGACATCACTTCTTGACTATGCACATCATGCCTTGGTGGATATGTATATCTATCCCACAAAAACGGCCATCAAACAAATGAAAATTCGTCCTCAAGAGAGTATATTCCTTCCTTTTTATGCCTCAATGGAATTCATGCCCAATATCATTTCTCTTGATCCTAGAATCCCTAAAGTCATGGTTTATACATTCCTTCCCTCTCATTTTTGAGGCATGTAAAAACATCCTAGCCTGATTATCCTACCGCTAATCATGGATTCAATAACAAATGTTCCAGAATCTATGACCTAAAACTATGATCCATCTTCTTGATCACATGGTGCTATAATATATGGTATTCATCCAAAAAATACAACATTTTACCATAATGAAATTGTCCAAGATATAGTACATTAAACTATAGTATACCGAGTGATTTCAAATCTTCATAAACCCCCTCCCCATCAAAGATGTAAGGTTAGTGTTTTGAGGACACCTATGCTTGAATATTCCCATCATGACCCAGTGTCTTTGCATATGTAACAAAATAAATGAAAAATCAACAAGGGACTAATTCATCCAAAGGAGGGACCTCTCCTACCTCTATACACCTAAATGGCTTCCATTCCTTATATCATTTCTCCTAATATGAGATCCTCTAGAATCATGGCTTTCACTTTCCTTCCATATATTTCACAAGACATGTCGGAACATACCAACATGATTATCCACTAGTTAATAATCATCCAAGATCTATGAATTTAAACTATAGTGTACCTCACATGACATTTTGGGGTTCTTCCACTAATGTAAGCCAACAATATTCTGAGGGATGAGCCACATGATCTCTAATGTCGTCGCACATTAAAAGGTTAATCACTATACACCTTCACCCAATGTCTCCCCATCCTCTTCTGCCATAGGCCCACCCTCTCCCATCACCAGGAAAGAAGGTTTATAGTTGGTTGGACCTCTCACATCCTCTTATTTCGTAAAAATAGCATAAATTACATGGGCTTAGATATTTGTGATGATTTCAACTTTCATGCCATTTTTAAATACAAGAACTTTGATTCCTTATCAAAAAAAAGAAACATAGGATGCCTGCTCGAAGGCCCAATATCAAAAATGGTTATCTTCTGAAATTGGTCCACCCAACCATGTTTCTCTCAAAATGACATCTTCCTTCCGTAAGCCCCATCTATTTGGATCTATGAGAAATTTGATTCCTGATCAAACTAGGATATGTAACACACCTTATGGTAGGCCCGAGTTCAAAAGTGTTCCCTTAGAAAGGGGGTTAACCCAATCATGTCCCCAAAAATGGGCAGTTTCTAAGCATAATAACCAACATTATAGAACTATGTGGGTTCTCATTCCACTCTTAATGATACATAAGAATCCCATAATATGGGTCCGACCATGACAACAAGCCACCTTCCATCCCTGATATATGACAGTAAACTATAGATTTCCTTACTATTTGGATAATGTCAGCATTACCTTGATAACATCAAATACATGTATATCTACGATGATCCTGTAAACTAGGGGTAGCATGCAGACACACTCTGCAAGAATGAACCAAGGATCCATCAACTTATGAACACAACATAAATCAATATGAGTGTCCCAGAATAAGAAATCACCCCCTCTAAAGGGTGTAATGAGCCCAAATTCCCATTCTATGGACCAATGGAGTCCTTAAGTGTTGTTTTCCATGTCATGGTCTAATAAGCACTGACATTTGGGTCGAAGGTCCATGAATCATGGACACCAGGGTTGTTTGATGTTTCTGGATCAACAAATAAACTCTTTGGAGACCATCTGAGGAAGTTATATCCTATTAGGACTGATTTCACAAGTACATAAGACCATGAAATTTCCCATTGGGACCATCTAACAGTGGTGTCTCCCCCAAAAAACAAAAGGGATAAACTGCCCATTCCCAGCGGGGTTAGTCCATCAATCCATTAAAGGATAATGATGTAGATTGGGTCATATCAAAATAAATTGTGAATTTGAAATGAAACCAACAATATAAAAAATTAATTGGTGTTGATTCTCATTGGTCAATTTCATCGCCACCCTGAACATGTCACCTAGGAGGCGAAACAAAAATGGGGAACCCAATGTGAATCCTAAACCACGGTGGTGGGATTAACCCAATGATAAAATAAATGCAGTTATTTCATGTTGGACCCTTTTTTTCACCCTTCTATTCCGAACGCATCAACTCAGAGGAAAAACAAAAATGGTGAACCCTGTTTGAATCTTTATCCAAGGTTCCAGTCTCGCCCCACTCAAGCACCTTCACCTCACAACATGAAAAAAGAGGGAGGATGTCACACCGAATCATCAAATATGTCAATATTTAAAATATTAGAACTTTGATGGGGCATTTTGTCTATATGTAATATATGTATAATTTAGGTTCCCGTAGAAAACCTTTGATCCAAATGACATCCTGATGACCAATGTAGATGCATGCATTAGCGATTCCGCAAACGGGCATGGATTTAAAGAAGTGCAGGACCCTCTAACGTACCCAGTATCATCAACGCAATGTATCTAACATGATGATCAAAGAGTACCATCGAAATGGAACTCTCCCCATGATGGAGGTCGTGAGACAATCCCTCTATATTTTGAAGGTCTACCAGTTGTCTCGGCACCCGTGACTGGCACCCCAGCACATGGCGACCTCGTTGGTTGTCTCAAACCACTTTGGGAGCCTGTCCCCAGAACGTGACATGGAGTAGATGACTTATAACTTGGAGGTGGATGAATTTAATGCTAAAAACTTCATCTAAACTGAATAAGATAATACTAAGGAGACCCTTCTAGAGAGTGTCTCCACTGACACTAGATGTCTAGACCTCCTCACATTGAGGAGGACCTAATACTGATAGATCCTGCTAAAGGCCAGGTGACCCAGGACCCTCAGGAATCCCATCAAGGGAGGAAAATATATAGTAAAAAACATGCAATTATCTTGGTTCCTAGGGAGAGACTATGCCATAAAAATGCAACAACATTCAACGGGAAAATGTATGACTCTGCCCCTCCACTCGAACCAAACCAATAATAGGGTGGCACAATACAAGCATTTTTTCCTTCCCACAACTGATTTTTTTTCCCACCGTGCGGACAAAGACGCAAACCACTGGCAGAAATAGATATCTATAGATTCACAATAAGCCTGTAAATTAAATAGGTCCAATACCAGCTATACAAAGGCACAAATACAATCTGATGCATATAATGCTCGTCATCCAAAGAGTGCAGCCAGAAAATATGAGCAGAGTCAAATTCCTTTGAATACATACAAATACCACGAGTCAAATATAGTAGCAAGAGAGTAGTTGAAAATCCCCACTCGTGAATATGATATCCACCGGTCAAATATGGTGACAACCAGAAAAGACAACTTACGGCATACTCATTCATATATCCCTTGATAGGATAAATGCTAGCATATACTAGAAACACATGGAGGACTGACGTAAGCACAAACTCCTTCTCTAACATCAGAATGGGCATTGATACCGGTTCCAGCCAAAGGTGTCTCTCATCACATCCCAGAAATTATTGATGATCAGATGTAAATTCTGGACCACCTCCTCAAAACATTCCAAGATATCATTGCACCAGGGAAATAGTGAGAAATCAATTCCATGACCTAGTTTCCTCAAATGGAATGACTTACTCGAAAAATGGGTCAGTCACTCTAGAGTAGTTACATATCCCTACACCATTAAAAAAGATTCAACAATAATATTCCAAGATACATGGACAACTGGATCAGGAACCAATACTCGTTCTAACTGGGGGAAACTGATCCACACATGGTGGCCACTCCAGGGTAGGCATGTATCCCTGAAAAAACTCATGATTCCTGTCAGCGTATCCTAGAGGAATCACAGGACCCAAAAAAATAGGGAGTAGTATATCAAGGTCATTACCAATAGCAGGTGGCCCCATTTACCCACACGAGAGTTCCCATGAATTAAATGTGCCAAAGGAATCTAGAAAATGAAGATCACATTCATGATGCTTGTCTACTGGAAGCTTGGGTTCTAGATTCCCTCAAAAAAATATCAGTAAAGGCTGAAGAAGATATTTTTCCATTATCAAATTATGGAAGTGGCAGTAGAATTTTTGAAGTCCCTCCCCACAATTTTGCTACCAGTAGCTCTGAACATCCTCCCCGAAGAACCCACAAGGACTCACTCTATGGGCCTTGAATGATCGATCACGATAGACTATCTCCTGTTGTTTGTCAAGGTATCCCTCCCCTTGACCTGATGATCAGACAACATGAAGGACCTACCCATGTTTTTTTCCTCCCTAATGGTCCTCCTCATGGTATACACTACATATATTATTATCCCAGTAGTTGGACATTGATTCATGATGGTATTCCTCCCTATAATGATATCCACTGAGAATATACTCCCCGCAAAGGAGGTTTTCGTGAAGGCCCTCCCCAATGTAACATCTGGAAATGAGAAGGTCCTCCCTCATTGAATTATATCATGAAGGCCCTCCCTAGAATGGAAAATCCATAAATACTCCCTTCACCTAGTTATCAAGTTGTGATAGTGGTCCTCACAATCATAGAAGTCATCAAGACGGTCCTCCCTTCATTAACATCAAGCAGTAAGAAGGTACACCCCTCACTATAGCCCACCTTGAATGTCTTCTATAGAGTATAGTCCATAAAAACATTTCCCACAGTCGGGAATCATGTGTAAATGAAAGTCCTCTCCATTTCATCACCAATTGAAAAGGTCCTTCCCGCAACAAAAACTCATACTGCAGACAAGGGCCTCCCCTCTCTGAATCAAATATGATAAATCCCTCTTATACTGAGGTTCTAAAAAAGATGGAGTCAAAAATATTAGGCACTCCACCTTTGATGAGGGAAATCCTTCATAATCCAGTGGACACTCTGGGGCCCCGATAATCTTTAGAGCCACCCCCACACCGCTCACATATTAATGAGACTCCCACCAACCCATATTCTTGGAAAAAAATTATTAAGAAGCAATAAAGTTGAGCATTTAAAGTAGAAGATTTCCCAAAAGAACAACAACAGGATATGTTACTCAGGATAAGACAACTAATTAAGGACAATAGAGCAGTGAAATATTGGTTGATGGTCACTTCTCACTTAAATATACCAGAGGTGTTTTTTATGGAATGTATATATGATATTCTCCTCAACATTGGGATTAATCTTCACAAACTAAAATAAATGTTCCTACTAAGGGTATGTATACCATGTAAACATTTTAGGGTTGCTTCACCATTTAATCACTTTGAATCCCTCTTTTCCTCATGGCAGTGGAGATCAAAATGGGAAAACAAAAACCTTGTACCAGCATGACTCCATGCACTACACATGTTGTGTTGCCTCATTGGTGACACCCCTATTGGAGTTCATATTCATGGATGGGGTGAACATGGAGCTCTACACAATACCCTGCATACCATCTAGTATACCTCATTGGAAATGACTTCTTACAAAATCATTACCCAATGGTATTAGTCAAATGAAATCCTTAGTCATGAAAGATATAATACACTACAAAAATTGGCCTAGATTAAGTCCCAAAAGAATCAAGCCCAAAGAGATCATGCAATCAAAAAGCTTATAATCCAGGAAACTGAGAACATCCAGCAAGCTTTCCATCTATGGGAAGAGAATAAAAAATTAGTGATCATGTCTTCAAAAGACCATAGACTCCATGTAGTTCTAATTCAATAAACAGATCAGACCTACACGAGAGTGAGTTAAATCAAAAAGGAGGCGATAGTAGTGGATACTACCACAATGCAAGAGCAACCCCAAGTCATATCATTGGGAGAATTTTTAAATCATAACTATCTGGTAATACTAATAAATCCAATCCATAGTGCATTTGTGAAACAATTGGTACAACCCCATCTCGTAGGGCTCGAGGAATTTTTACCCCATGTTCAGGAAAAAAATGTATTTCTTCTCCCATTTATGAAGATATTTGAGTAGATGAGTCACTAATTCCACCTCATCATGTGGCTCATACCCTCTGAGATGAAGGCACAATACATGGTCAGATTAGAAATCTCTTCGGGCCAATCATGGTCAAGAAACCCAAAGAAGACGACAAAAGAGAAGGAAAAAATCTGAAAAAGGATACATAATGCCTTCCTACCCTTCAGCACAGGGTACAAAACCCCCAATGCGGTATGCCTTAGTGAATGTGGTAAAAATAAACCCCACAGATCTCATAGGAAGAAACACAGAAAGAGAGGATGTTGAGGAATATGGTTCTCTCCCTTAGGCATCCCATACTGAGCCTGATGGTGTGCATACTTGAAACCAAAGAGCGGTCCTAAATTGGGTGCCCTTTAGTTAATCCAAAATTAAATCCCACACGAAACTGAAAAAAGGGAATAATAAATCCATGGTTTCCTATGAATCACCTCATCCTCAACCTAAGGTTGTGTCCCTCACTCTCTAGGAATGATTTTCCAAGATAAAAGAAGAAATGAAAGAGCTCGTATGAATTAATATTTATTTCTATCAAGGGGTATATCTTGAAAAATGTGTTCCCCCTCTGGAACGTCATTAGGTAATCCCAACAGAGGGGACCTTCCCCTAGATACTCATCATTGTGAATGAATTCAAGCTCATAAGCTTGTCCAACCCATCTCTAGGACTATAACCTACTTAATCTTGGCCTTGGAAGGACATCAAGACTTCCCCTCACTGAGAAGGCATACAAAATATATTCAGGTAAACCCACAATGGATACCCCTGGCTGGGTACCCACCCCAAATTCTAGCGGCACCGGCATGCCACACATTTATTACTGCCACACCAGCCTATGATAAATCTTAAAAGGATATGTAGTAAGGTCTATTGAATACCTTCAAGCAACTAACAGATCAATTTGAAGCTAAAGAGGGGTGGACCACTATGATAGAAACAGAGAAAAAAACCTACCTAGATTGTGTTAGCAATGTTCTACCACCACCAAATTTAAAAAACATCATATTCCAAGAGTTCAATGGCTCTGGGGGACCTTGAACACCATTTACAATACTACACCTCTAATTGTGACCCCATGATGGGAACCACAAATCATCAAGATGCTTTAAAACCTAGATGTTTCATGAAAACCCTATAGGGCTCAACCTATATATGGTATACTTTCTTTCCACCTAACTCAATCACAAGATGGGAGGACCTATGGTGATAGATTCTCTTCTAGTTTAGTTCAACACTACCGAAGACAATAATCAGTGGTCACATGAACTGCATGCAGTGTGAGAATGAATGAGTCTCTAACTTCATCTCCAGATGGGAAGGCCTGCTTATTCTCTGAACCAACCACTTTTCAAGATGAAATGTCCTCCCTATGCATCGATAACCTTCATGATGAATTCCGACCACCATTCATCCTGGTCAAGTACGCATGTGGGTTCTGATATTTCTTTTCCATTACCGAAATGATATATGAATCCTTTTAAAAGGAAAATATCATGTCTCGTGTGGCCCCATCATACCCATGGAAAATATCAGCGAAAGCTAAAGTTACTTATCTCATTCATAAGGAACCACTAGCAGCGACTCCAGTTGTGAAGGCTCCACCTAACAATGGAGGACCCCCTAGATGCCAAAAACCACCCCTACCTCTATAAGATGAGGGATGGGGATCTAAAAGCAATTAGATCAAATAATGCAGAACTAATTTCTATGTGTTTCGATATGACCAAGTCTACATTTACATCATAGCCGCCATGAATTGAAACTTGCCCTGACTACCAGAGCCAAAGAGGGAAAATTATGTGGGTCTCAACAAGCGACCAAATATTTTACCTATCACTAGATAGTAGGACACACCAACCTATAATGCTTCGTCTTCATGGACCTCCTGTATAAGATGGTGGATTCTGGGAATGTTATGCTAGTCCCGCCACCAGTACAAGTGGCGTGTGTTTCCACTTCAGACTCATGAGAAGAAGAGGAATATAAAATAGAATCTAGTAAGAAGAAGAAAAAATTAGACTATTAGATGACCTGGTAAATAGAAAAAAAATTCATGGCATCCTCTAAGTGAATTTGTAACAATCAACCATGTCTCCATGAGCTCCTGATGCAACTTGACCGTCACTCTCTTCCCTACAGTACTCTATGGTCTAGAAGGGAATAAAGAATGGGAAAGAAGATGAGTTTCCACAAAAGCCAAATACATTCTTGAAACATTTTGACTTCATAACAATAAGAGTGGTACAATGGTTTCACCCTTCTAAAAGTTAAAATGGGCCCCACCCCACCAAAGGACACTATCAGTAGTAGGTAGTCAGACCGAAACATTGTCAGAACAAGAACTAATCATCAGCTCCATTTAATATCATTCACTTGATGGACCCCTTATTTAATGGAGACCATGTCCACGAACCCTAATTCCCCATGCCCAACCGAATAGCAGGTGGAAGAGGCCGCATAAGCTGAGGGTTTTCTGGTAAGCAGGATCATGGCATGAGTCGAATTCCCAGTCAAACTTCAACTGAAACCATTAACATCTCAGTGAACCATGAGAGGACCCTCCGACAGACAAAATGTGAACTAAAAGGCTCCTCCACCCCCACCGGATAAAATATGAGTCCATTTATAATGGAATAACCATATAGGGAAAGATATATATCAAATAGTCCAAGGAATACGGGCGAACCACTCTGGCCAAACCTCAAAAGGACCATAGTGCCTCCAACTCCTGTCACAGAAGTTGTACCATCTACATCCAAAACTTCGGCCCCTAAAATGTATATGAATGCGAAACCTCGATCCAAGATGCACTGACCTTTAGAAAAGAAATATGATATTATATTCCAGCAGGCATCGTTACCAGAAAATATGTCGATATTGGATGCTTTGATTTTATCTGGAGACCTTAAAGTGGTACTCATCAGAGCCTTACTAAGTCCCCAGCAATTTCAGGATGAAGTTACAGCAGTCGAAGTCATTCAGATAGATACAATTATAAATGATTGTCACATATTCATCTCTTTTACAAATAGGGATTAAGAAACCATCATGAGAGGTCACATCCAACCCTTATATGTGTCTAGAAAGATAAATGGAAATGATGTACAAAGGATTTTCATTGACAACAGCTCTAATGTCAACCTCCTCCCACTTCGAGCACACTGTCAGCTAGGCTATGATGAGGATATCTTGACACCCATAACCACAACTCTGCTGGTATATGACAAAAAAAATATGTCTTTGGGATGTATCATTCTGAATGTGTCTTGGAGACCTCATGTCAGATTCTGAGTTGTTGGTAGTGAGGAAAAGTACAACCTTTAACATCCTATTAGGGGGTCCCTAGCTACATTAGCATGCTTAAATTCCTTCACCATACCACCACTTCATCAAATATTGCACTAATGGAAAAACATGACATTGTATGATAATAAATCCCAATTTGAGTCATGTGAGTCACATGACATCGACGTAGGGTTCTATAAACCAGATGAGAAGTAGACTTTGGCTAACGACGTAGACTAGTTCACTGCCTTGAATGGACAAGAAATGAATCCCTTTGACCCCCTCCAACAACATGTGACTGAGTATTTACTACCCATAAACCGAGTTGAATGTATAAATTCATTTTTGAAAATGGACTCCATTTTTTGCATGATTTCTGTTACAACCACCATGTCAAATCATATGAAAGAATATGTTGATTCTTATAATGACGGGAAATAAAATTCCAAAGAAGCTCTAGAACCGTCCTTTGGATCTCAAATATCCTCTTCTTTGCTCACTAAGGTAAAATAATATTTCTCTCTCAACATTGGAGATTTCGTCTTGAGAATCCTATCGATATCAGAAGAGGAAGAAGAGGATGCAGAGGTATAAGATAAAAAAGAATAATACCACAAAGTTTCTCATCCCGCATTCATAGAAGGTGTTTCCACCACAATAAATGAACTTAGAGAGGTCAAACTAGGCACCGAAGATGACCCACGACCCACTATGATAAGTGTGGATATGCCTGTCAAGGAGTAGTAAAAATATACCTCTTTCATTATGATGAATCGAGAAGTGTTTTCCTAGAACTACATAAGAATGTTAGGCCTCGATCCTGAGGTCTCCACTGATCATCATGGTTTTCCAGAATATCATCGGGGCTATAATCAAGAAACCAAAAGGACCCACCCAATGCATGCTTCCAAAATAGAGGCTGAGGTTGAAAAAATAATCAAATAAAACATTATATGGGAACTCCAACATCAAATATGATTGGAAAACATAGTCCCTGTCAAAAGATGAATGAACATATTGGAATCTGCATCGACTTCAAAGACCTTAATCGACACTACCTTAAAGATGACTTCTCGATCCCAATCACAGAATTGGTCATCAATGAAACTGCTATATATGAGTCCCTCCATTTCATGGACAACCATTCTAGATACAACCAGATCAGAAACGACCTGAGTAGATGAAGGATACACTTTTATTCAGTCCCCTCAGGGAGTGTTTATTTATATAGTCACACCCTTTGGTCTAAAAATGTCATCGCTACATATCAGCGCACGATGAAACTCATTTTCAAGCCCATCCTGGGAAAATTATTTGAGTGAAATTTAGATGATATGGTGGTTAAATCAAAATAGTGATCAAACCACTTGGATGATCTTGAAACTACATTCAACAAATTATTACAACACTATTTAATGATGAATCCCTTAAAGAGTTCCTTCGGTGTTACCTCTAGAAAATTCTTCTGTATCGTCGTATGCCATCACGTCAGCAAAGTCGACCCTGAGAAGATAAAATCCATCTTTGGAATGTCCCCAACAAAAAACATCACTATGTTGAGAGGTGTCCATGGGAACCCGGTCTACATATAATGCTTTATGGAAAACCTAGTGGGTAAATGTGTACCTTTCAGTAGGTTAATAGAGAAATGGGCTACGTATTAGTGGGAGAATGATTCTCAATAAGCGCTTGATGATATCAAAATATATCTCCACATCCCACTGGTGATATTTCTTCCAGCTGAGAGGAGGCAACTCATTTTTTATGTAACATCCTTGGAATGATCATTAGGCACCATCCTCAAGTAGAAAAATGATGCTGGCAGCATGAACAGCCTCTGCTTCCTCAGTTGACCAATGATTTATACTGAAACATAGTATTCAAGGATCGAAAAGAAATAACTTTCCCTAATATTTTTGCTCCATAAACTCAGGAATTACATACAATACCATGAGTCTCACCTGTTCATTTGTAGTAACACGCTCAAATATATCCTCAATGTACTCCTGCTAACTGGACGCCTATACTGATGCGCATGCATCCTATAAAAGTTTGACCTACAGTGCGTACCTAAAAATTCCATTAAAGGTTAGGCATTAGCAGGATTCATGGAAGAGTATCCCCCCGAAGAAATAACATTTTTGGATGCGGAAGTCCTAGATGAATAAGTGTTCTTCGTCCTAGAGTAACCGTAGGCATGGGAGATGTACTTCGGTGGTGCATCCAGAAGCCCGACATGGAAAAGGATGGAGGATCCCAAGATCAAAAATTGGGGATGGGGGTTATACTTATATCCCATGAAGAGGGAATTTTCCTTAATAATTTCTATTTTTATAAGGATGCACAGATAATGAAGCAGAATACCATGACCTCATTGCGGTCCCAGAACTGGAACTACATGCACAAGCCCAAAACCTGAAGATAAAAGGTAATTCAGAGCTATTCATCATGAAGGTAAATGGTGAAAACGTTATGGAGAAGGAGGTATTGGCCCCCTTCATGAACCATGTTCAAGAACTAATGTAATAATTCTTATAAGAACCAACACTAACTTATGTCCTCCGATCACAAAATGTTCAAGCTTATTCTTTGGTAAATGCATCCACAACCTTGGATTATCAAGATTGTGCTGAAACAGTTATTAGTATTTCCCACCACTGTGTGGTCTTCTATTTATCAATATCAATATAGAGGATATCGATGAAATTAGCCCCATTTATGAACCTTATGGTAACACTGCCCGCTAGATGACACCCATGGTTAATTATCAATGGAAGCAATAACTCCCAAGAAAAAGGGTTAGAAGGGAACTCGTCCAATGAAGGGCAGTCAACATTGTCTTGCAAAATGGTGTAAACTAGGAAATTTTACTCTAAAAATGAGAACTTGATGGAGTCTTTGTCAGGTGAATTGATGGATAAAAGACTGATGTCATCATGAATGAATTACATATGTGGAGTACCCAAATACGTGGCTGTGATCCCTCATTAAATCTGAAGGTTTGGGTGTTAATGGCCCACTATGATATAAGATTGTGCTATATTTTCAACGAAATTCCTTTCCATACATTTTCATGCTAATTTTATTCATGGGACACCAGAGTTACATCATACATCTAAGTACTACTGGCAGTTTTTTCGCTTCATGTATGGATGTTTTGGGACCATACCCTCTTGCCCCAGCCAGACAATTCATGTTCATACTCACAGAAACTGAATTATTATCCAAATGGGATGAATACATACACCTTAAAGAAGTTTGCGAAAAAATAATTGTTAACCTTTTGAATGACACTATAATTAAAATATTTGGTGTCCCACATATGATACTAATGGAAAACATCACCAATTTTTGCTTTTCTGAGTTGGACAAGTTATTCTAGAAGTATAGAATCAAGTATAACAGTTCATCCCACTACCATGTTGAGGCCAATGGGTAGATAGAGGCTTTCAACAATACTATGTCCAACATACTCCAAAATATTGTAGATAAGGATAAAAAATCCTTGCTAGATAAGATCTTTCATTCTTTATTGGATTATTGAACCACGACCCGCACTCCCACTCAAGAGAGGTCGTACTCAATAGTATATAATGTAGAAGTGGTTTTGCCTATCAAAATTCATGTGTCTTTCATTCGTGTTTCCTTTTTAGATAAACTATCCATAGAAGATAAATCACACAGGTTAATCGATTAGTTGGAGCATCTAGATGAGAAAATAGCTGCATTCTTTTCACAAATTGGAAATATACCAAAATTGTATCACTTGAGCATTCAACAGAAAGTTTTCCCTTCGATCTTTCCTCGAAGGAAAAATGTTCTTAGCCCTTATAACCCCAATGATACACAAAAATAAGCCCCCAAAGATTAAAGCAAAGTGGGAGGGACCATATTTCATAAATAAGGTCTATTCGAATGGATCATACGCCTTGATATCAATGAACGGTTGGGTCATCATGGCTCTTACTAATGTAAGGTTTATGAATAATTAATTTTTGTATAAACAACATTGATTCCATGGTATAAATTCCATGACCATAAAATATAAGTTACAGTCTTATACACATCAAAATACACTATTAGAAAATCATCCATGAGACATTACCTTAAACTATGACTCATGTTCTCACTGTGTGAGGCTAAACTGCACAACATAGCGTCCAAGATGCAAGACGTTAAACTGTGAAGCATAAATCATCCAAATTTCATTATAATAAGCTACACAATCACTTATATAACTACGTATGTATTTAATATTATTTATTTGTGGGATACATATCGACACCTCAATCCTAGATCGTGACCCAGGTCCACAAAAACAACAAAATAAAATGCCTCTACAAAACCCTCTATCTCGCCACATTTACGAGGAAATCCCTTGTAACTCCTTGTTTCTCACATCGAGTAGAACTCATGTGAGCTTAGGATCTGTGGTAAGGATTCCCTTATGTAATCCAACTATAGAGTAACATTGTAGACCGAGCATATTTGGTAGATGAAATGAAAAGTTCCCCTAGCCCTATTTCTAAGAAAGATCGGTACAAGGAATGTTCAGAACTGTGTATGGATTGATTCGTAACTTTTTAGGATATGTAGTGACTCCCGGATATGGAATCTCATCCAAGACACCACCAAAACAATTTTATTTTATGTCCTTATGCATGAACCAATCATTAGAATGGAATGTTCAGAACTACGTATGGCTTGGTTCCTGCTCTTACAGGATATGTAGTGATTGCTGGATATGTCCTCCTAGCACAACAACCACAAAAAAAAATTCCATTTCATGTCCCTAAGCATGGACCTATCATTAGTAGGGAACATTTTGAAATATGTAAGGTTTGATTCCTTCCCTTTTGGGATACGTAGTGACACCAGGAACTGGCATCTCAACCCAATCAATATTTAAAAAGAAAAATTCCCCTTCTTCTATGGAACAATCATACTTGGGTAGGGAATACATGAAAGGACCAAACAACATGACAATAAACTGTGAGATTCTTCAAGACTCGCATGTTGCGTGATTATTAATGTTATGAGATCTTATGCATGTTCCCCACTCATAAGAACTCAAATGATATAGCTTCACATTATACATATGATTCATATAGTTATAGAAGCCTCAGTAGTTCATGGATAATCATGGTCTGGGTGTTTCTTTGATTCCCAATACACATATGTATTATTTGTAAAAATCCATACTCTGTGAAAAATTAGATCCTCATAACCATTCATGGCCATCTGAGGTAGAAGGCCAATGTTCTGTGGAATCCTTTGTTTGACTATGCACATCATTCCCTGATGGATTTTCATATGTTTTGTATTAAATGACATTCAATAAAAGGAAAATTCATCCCCTGGAGAGTCATCTCATATATCAGTACGCCTAATGGCTTGTAAGTATAATCTTATCCCTCTTGATCCAAGATTCCTCTCCCTCAGATCTATGGTTACACCTTCAATCATCACTAACGTCTAAAAAATAGCAAGACACCCGATTAGGATCAAGAAAAAGCTATTAATGATCATTATGACATCATAATGTCCATACTACATGAAATTAAACTACAAAGAAAAAATAATCCATGTGTTATAACATTAAACTACATAACATTAGTTTAAACCTAATGTTCTCCCTGATATATATTTCTTTATTATTAGGTGATGACTCGATGTCCTTGTAGTCCCTTGTTTCTCACACCGAGCGTAGATCACATGAGTTTAGGGATCTTATCAAGAGATCCACCATGAAATTACGGAAAAATAGTCCATGAATTTGGTCCTAGGAGCACGACCCTAAAAGAAATTTCATGGTTCCCTTTTTTGTATGGGACCGCAAGTCCAAACCATATGAAATTAAACTATAGGGTATCCCATGTATGGGATGAATGCCTTAATTTTTTTTAGTCAGATATACATATGGGTACCTGATTCCATGAGTAAATCAAAGCTCGAATGTCTCTAATGTATCTGGATACACTCCGTCTATACCTCAATCTCTATGCTTTATGTATTCTTGAATCTCGATAATCATTCATGGCCATCTGAGATGAAAGGCCAGTGTCCTGTGGACACCTATGTTTTTCTATGCACCACACGCCCCAATGGATTTGCATATGTCGCCTACAAGATGGCCATCAATCAATGAAAAAATTTTCCTCTAGAGAGTCCTCTCCTATCTCCATATGCCCAATGGCTTCCAATCATCATAAAATCCTTCCTGATTCAAGGGCCATGTGATCCATGGTTTACATTCTCTATCCTATCCATGTCTTGTGTATATCAGAACATGCTAGCACAGTTTATCAATGGTATTTTTTGAGGTTTTTTTGTAAAAAATGATACCCCATCCATATGTGTAATGTTGATCTCCAATCAAAAAAATTCCCCCACTCATTTCCGTGTTCCCAAGAGAATTTTACTTGAAATTAACTTTTTATTCGGAGGTTCACCCCTGGTCAAAGGCCATATACCGTGTTTCGAAAGGTCTCAATATCCATAATCCCTCATAGCCATCAGAGATGGAAGGTTAGTGTCCTGAGAAAACACTTTTTTGACAATACACATCATGACCCATTGGTCATGCATATGATGACTACAATATGGCCCTCAATAAAAGTAAAATTCATCCGCTAGAGTGTCTGTTCCAGTTTTTGTACACTCATATGACACTCGTGACACATTTCACCCCCCAGATTTAAAAAACACCTATGGATAACAACTTATATAACATCCACTTCTCAAATTCCCTATCATGGGATTTATAATTGGACAGTCCATTCACCAGCTCTACCATACACATGTAATAACCATGTGGGGACAGTCACTTACTCAAACCAATATAATTATAACTAATACATTCAAACATCATCAATCAAACCAGCCACCCACTATGACTCAAAACATCAAAACCAATTCAATGTTTTTTTAAATCCTCTTAGGCCATCCTAGATGGATGGATAGTGACTTGTGGACACATTTTTTTGGCTATTCACATCATGCACTGATGGATATTCATATTGTGCCTACTAAATGGCCATCGATAAAATGAAAATTCCACCTCAATGGAGTCCTCTCATACCTTTGTACTCCTAAAATGGCTTCTGAGCAACATTCATATCCAAAACACACAAATATATGGTCAAGAAAAATCCATCATTCATATCTAATATTTATTAGGACATTACTGGATGATGAATCCCGAATTGGGGCCCCTGCCCCGTCAAGTCTGGTCAAAGTTATTCAACCTAAAACACAGGTGATAAGTTTTATTATCCAGACTATGAATTTCCACTGAAAAAGACACCATACTCGCCAGAGTGAAAATACACAAAGGGAAACTCTAAATATAAGTCGAGTATCAGTTCGTTAACCATATACCCTTTATGTTTTAGAGAAAAAAAATTGAGCTATCAAAATATATATAAATCTTGTTATTTTGAAAACCCAAAAAGGGAAGCCTAGGAAAAAGTTGATCTATACACGATAAGCTCTTATCATATGATCATAGAAAAACATTGGGGTGATAATGAACAAAAAACAATGTTTATTGAGTATTTACATATAACCACAAAAATGTTCTAACTATGATCGATGATTCCCTTATAGTAGGTAAAAATTAGAGAATTATCTGATTATTCAATTCAGAACCACTTCTATATCAGAGTAGCCTCCTCTTCATCCCGATCAAATTCCATTCCGATGGGGGGTATTTTTATGATCCAAAAATTAATAAAAGGGAAGGATAATACTCTTAAAAAGTTGGAGAAGAATGTGGATTCATTTTTTATAGAGAAATTAATGAGAAAAGTGATGAAATAAAATTTTGAAAAGAAATTCAGCCTGGCCAAAAACCATTAGTATGTGGATGTCCTATGATTCCTTGGACCACGAGGTGTTTGCTAACAAATGAAGTTGTTTATGATGAATTTCCACCCACAAACTGAAAACATTGCTAACTATTTTCACTGGCAAGAATCTGATGGAGGTATACCCAACACACCATCCCTATGAATGATGTGGTTTTCGAATGAGGACTAGCTAGCGACATCCCACCCATCTACAAACAATGGTTGACCGTGTCATTCACGGGCCAAATTTCCTCCATGGGATTCTACAAAATGTGTCATGTGAATCACGTATAAAGCTACACTAACTATCTATAAAAGTACCACGAAGGGGTGGAAGAAGACGAAGAGAGAGCTATGGCATGAGTGACGAGAGAAAGTAGAACACGGAGGGTGCGGGAGAAATTTCTCCAATCAATCCATATAACATCAAATTTTTATTCAATAGATAGAAGGAAATACACATTGTTAGGGAATTAGAGAAACATGGAACCCTAGGATCAGGAGGGCCTTCAGTAGTTCAATCCTATCGAAACCCCTCTATTCAAATTAATAGTCTCAGGCATCAAATATATGGTTTTGACAAGGAATGTGTTGATGAGACCCTTGTAGGACCCCAGGACACCCTGAGAGGGGAGGGGTGAATCAGGGTGTCAACTTTTTCTTTTAAAAAAATGATCTTCTTCCCACATTGGTAGAAACTAGTTAAACCTATATGATGAATATTATCAGCAAAGAAACATTCACATTCAAAGAGATGACACAACAATTTTTACTTCATTCACCGCTAAGGGATATGTCCAAGGAGCATACGCCGAGAAGTTTTCGGTCTTACAAAATTCTACTAATCTTTACTAGATGTTGATTACAATGGTTCGGGAATAGTCACTCTGTCCCAGGCTCACTACCTTTACAGTGGTTTAGGGAACGCTCACTGCTTCCCTCGGGTCACTCCCGTTGACTCCCACTGACTCACTATCCTTGGTGAAGTCACACTCAGTTTATAAACGTGAAGGTCTCTTCATCATTACAAAATAATGAATCCTATGTTAAATGTAGATGATCTGTTGAAGTCCAATTTTCAATTGAATACTAATCCAACTTTTCACCGAAGGTATCGGGAAATATTCCCATCTTTGTGCATCTCCAAAACGACCAACGTACAAAAACCTCACCTGGCACGCTTCTCCAAGACTAGTGTGAAATTTTCAAGAATGGCACACAAGTCAATTGGGCGGTACAAAATTGGTGCGCAGGTTACACCCACACAATTGCATGATACTTCATCTGTGAACTCCAAACTTGCGCAACTCTGCAACTTTTGCTCCCAAACCGCCTTGCTCGCGCAACCAACAATCGGTGCGCAGCCTCTACTTGCATGACCCAACAACCACCTGTGCGACTCTACCACTTGCGCGACGAGATCTCAAAAAATATCTAAGTCTTGAACTTCGTTGAAAATGAAGAGGGGTGGTCCTCTATTTTTAGGCAAACTGGACCCCCTGCGCGGTGGCACGCAGGTGTTCCCTCGGCGTGCAGGTTCCAGCACGCAGCTCATTTTCCCTAGCCTCTGTCGTGCTACTCACTTGCGCGACCACACCAATACTTGCACGACCTTATTTTATTTTCCATATTTTAATGTTCTGATCGGGAAAAATAAAAGGCACGCAAGTTTCGAAACCTCCTAGGCACCGACACGCATGTCTCTTCATGGCGCGCAGGTCACTTGCGCGACTAACCCAATACTTGCACGACCCTCTTTCCTTTTCAATTTTTCAATTATATGATCTTGAAAAACAAATGGTGAACATGTTTCTTTTCCAAAATCACTTTTCTCCATTTGTCGATTTTCAGGCCCAAAAAATTGGCAAACACTGGGAAATAGTGCCACCTTCAAAACTGTTGTATGCTTGAATTGTATGATCACTTTTCTGATACACATTCTGAACTTCTACTGAGGATTGTCAAAAAACACAAACCATATTCCAATTCATGCATAGCAGACCCTGGTTCCAACAACCCTAAGATTCCAGTTAAGCAAGGTGATCAGCTACCTTTTTACCCTCACATATTATGTGGGTTACATGAATACGGTTGTTGAGAAGGCTTCTACAATTTATAACATTTTACGAAAAAGACCATGTGGTAGAACATTTTCCAATAAAGGAGTCATAGAGGATTAGAGAGTCGGTCTCAGTAGGAGTAATGGCCATCCTCTCCTGTCTGCACAATGTGATCCCGATGAACAAAGCATTAGCCGCAGTTTTGAGGGAAGACCCCTTAATATAGAAAGTAGTGAAGGACAGAGCATCCCTGCCCCCATAATCACTAACCACTCCCCCTCCACACATATCACCCCAAAGAACAACCTGTCCTTATTATATTTGTAACCAGTCTTCAGTGGGCACCAATAAATCTACTGCCCATGTGGTATGTCATTAAAGAGCTAAACTGAGGGGAGTCCAACCTGCAACAATCGTAGCGAGGGAGCATCCTGCCAATGGTTGATAAGGGAGACCATGTCCACTAGCAGGTTCCTTGTTCTAATAATAATGACCCTCATTGTAGAGAGGGAAACTTCATGTCTTCCCTAGCTCTTGGCCTACCATAGACACCAACATCTATCACCTAACACAATGGTCTGCACCACACTTTCAAGAACCTTTTCATACGTCCCCTAAAACTATATTTTTAAAAACAAAACATCCCCAAGATCACTGGGGGAAAGTGAAGTAAAACTACCAAAGAAAGTTTAGATCGCTTGATCCCAGTCACCTCAAAAAATAGATGATTTATACTCTCCTATAGGGGGTTATTCAAATAGTAAATCCTTGATAAAAAACAAATACCCACCTTCATAATATTATCATCTATATCCAATGAAATATTTCTTACACTCCATGTGAGGAAGTTATAATTTTCTGGTATATTATTGCACTAAACCACATCATTCCAGCTTCCATGAAGATCCTATGAGGATAGAACCCTATGGAATTCCCTAGTCATTAATGTCCCTGATGTGGATGGAGTTCACACACCCTTGTCAGGTTCTTGGTATATTTAAATGGACCCCAAGAGTTCATAATGTTCATCATCCAGGACTGCCTTGGTAAACCTAGGAAAAACCCTACCTTCTTAAAAGTTATTATTGTATTAAGGCAGCCAGGGTAACTGATAACTGAGCCTACAAAATTACAATTCCAGAATGAAACATCTTCCTTTTCGACCACCCAGTGAGTGTAAAGTTGAAGGCTTTGGATGAGAGGGTAGATATTGTACTAGAATGGATAATCATAGCTACAGAATAACCCCTCATTCCCTTCATAGTTTAGTAACATGATCTTCCCCCAACGCTTATTTTTCTCAATAATTTCCCATGAGAGATTAGCATGACTATAGTAGAGAGTGTTGCTGAGAATCCTAACATTAATTCATCCATCATGGATGGGCCCCACCATACTCTCCCAAGAAACCTAATTCCTCTTACCCTCTGAGAGAGAATACAAGAATAATTTTTAAAGGATTTTGTCAATGATATTGATAACTCCTTTCAGGACATTAGTATATTCCAATGCATGTATGATAATTGTTAGTAGAACGCTTTTCACTAATGCAATCCTACCGCCAACAAATAAGTATCTATTCTTCCAGTTAATTATACAACCCGTAATATTACTCATGATGTAATCAAAGTCACAAACTCAATGTCTACCTGGGGAAATTGTCATGAAAAGTTATTCCATGTGTTGGAATCCTCATTGCATGGACAACTAATTACACAAAGAAGAGGCCCTACTAACCGTACACTTATTAGAAATGTAATGGTTACTTTTAGAGCAGCTGATGATCTGGACACTCTTGTAGCAGTACTCATTAAGGAACTTCTTGATACAATGAATGGATCCCCTACCCCCATCAATGATGATAATAGTTTCATGTGTGAACATCAAGTGGGAGATAGAAGGGAGTTTCAGTTTCCTTTAGTATAGGGGAATTCTACTACTAGACATTCTCCGGTTGATGAGATGGTTGATTGTATCCTATGCATGGATGAAGATGCTCGGTGAGTTTGGGTCCCCCTAGAGAAGTAATCTAGTTAACATGAAGATAATATGAGCATTTCCTAACAACAGAATTTCCATCCATGAGAAGCTGAAACACATGAATATGAGATCCATGACCATGGGAGAAAACCCCATTGCTGTTAGCACTCGGTTAATGAAGATTTATTCAATCTGATCATATTCTTTATTCATATCTAATTTGATCGTTAATTTGGTTCCATGAGTCTTAATATATTGGTCCCACAATATCTTCTATGATAATGCAATTACACCCTAGATAGACCGGCCCTTCATGAAACCATGATAAATAATGGAGACCCACCCGGGGATACACGTGGAAAACCTCAAATTAATAACTCTTGAAAGGATATTATAAGGAAAATTACACATTCTCACAAACCTATAGTGCTTGAGAGAAGAGGGATCCTTAATTTTTGGTAAGAGTACCACAATTCGTGGATGCTTATATGCAAAATGATATATATGAACACCCCTTTGATGGATGTAGTTCGGAGTGAGATCTTATCTATCCAACGGTTCATAGAATCCCTTATGAAGAAAACAATTTATGTACCATCATATGAAGCCAACTCTTCCACGTACCATCTTGAGCGGCTAGATCCTACGTGGCCAACCTTATATGGACAGAACCTTTGCAGAAAATAGTTTGTTCCCACCTATCCAATCCACAGTTTTGTGCCCTCACACCCCTACTCAGGATCACTACTGAGTTGCGGTCCTGACCCTCCAGGTCGGTCCCTTCGATACCGTCACTCATCCCATATGAAAATTGTAATGTCGCACCATCAGCTTTTTCGGTCGGGTCGACGACATTTTTCACTGCACCCTTATGCTGCCCAAACATCCGTCCCTTAAATACCATGAGAAGAGACATTACTCATGAACTTCTTGAAAACCCTATCTCCCACCTCCTATGTTTGGTTGATCCGGAAACCTATGGAAATTCAAAAGCTAAATGTTTCTTAAACTCCCGAACAATTCCTTTCCACCCATAAAACTATGCGTCTATAGCGATTCAGGATCCCCATAAACCTCCATGGACAACAGAAGAGAAAGAAAATTGTCCTAAGGATATCTCTTATTGAATATGCACTTCATTCCCCAGTAGCTCTGCATATGTTTCCCAAAAAAATGGTCATCAACCAAAGGAAAATTCCCCCTCAGTAGAGTCCTTTCCTACCTCTGTATGCCTCAATGGATTCCAAGCCCCATATCATTTCTCCTAATATAGGAATCCCTAAAGAAAAGATTTACAATTTCGTTCCCTCCCATGATCAAGGAATGTTAGAGCATCCCATCCCAACTATCTTACAACTAATCATGGAATCAAAAATAAAGAGTCCAAACACTATAAACCTAAACTATAAGCCATCCTGCTAGCCGCATGATGTTAAATATTATAGAATTAGCCCATACAACAAAAAATTAATCTATTATTCCATTTTCAATGCTATATGACATTAAACGATAGTATACCGGGTGATTACAATTCATCATAAACCTCCCCAAACATTAGAAATGGAAGGTCAGTGTCTTGAGGAGGCCTCTTCTTGACAATGGACATCACACACCTATGTATCCGCATATGTTTCCAACAAAATTTACTATCAACAGGAGACAAATTAATCCTCCAGAGATTCCTCTTCTACCTCTGTAAACCTCAATGGATTCCATGAATCATATCTTTTTTCCTTATCTGATATCCTCTATAATCATGGTTAGATCATTCCTTCCCACTCATGCTTGAGGCATGTCAAAACATCCCAACATGATTATCCTCTAGTTAATCATCATCCAAGCTATATGACTTTAAACAATAGTATACCTTAAATGACATTCTATGGTGCTTCCATTGAGGTATGTCCATAGTCATGTAAGGGCTGAGCTACATGACCTTTAATGTCATCCCACATTAAAAGGTTCATCACTCAGTGCCATCTCCCACAGTCTCCCCGACCTCTTCCTCCATATGAGAGGAGGTGTGTGATTTGTTGGATCTATCATGTCCTCTTGTTTCTCACACTGATCATCACTCATGTGGGGTTAGGGATTTGTGATAATTACAACATCTACATGATTATGATACACTAGACCTCTGATTCCTGATCAAACCAGGATACATAGGATGCTTACCCGAAGGCCCAAGCTCAAAATGGATGACCTTCCGAAATGGGTCCACCCAACCTTGTTCCTCTCAAAATGGAAGCTTCCATGAATAAGCCCCAGTGATTCTAAACTATGAGAACTCTGATTCCTAATTTAAACTAGGATACAAATGAAACCTTCCAGAAGGCCCAAGCTCAAAAGGGTGCCATTCTAAAAAGTGGTTCACCCAATCATGTCCCCACAAATGGGCATCTTACAAGCATAAGCCCCTACATTTTCAAACTACATGGGATCTGATTACTTTCTCGAGGATACATAGGAAACCCATCTTATGGATCCAACATCAAAATCTAGTCACCATCTATCCCCCTTAGATGAAGTTAAACTCTAGAGTAGGTTAATATATGTCTTATGTTAGAATTACCCTAGTATCAACAATTCCATGTATATATCTGATGATCCGGAAAACCACGGGTAGCCCGTGGACACACACTTTAGGAATGAACTAAGGATCCAAGAACATATGAAGATGAACAAAATCTATAAGAGTCCCAGAATAGGTAATTATTCTCCACAAAAAGGGTGATATGAGCCCAATGCATCATCTTATCGACCAAAGGAGTACTAAATTGTTTTTAGCCAAGTCATGGTCTAATGATCACTTGCCTTTTGATTTTATGTCCATGAATCATGGATAACAGGGTTGTTTAGTGTTTTTGGATCCTCAAATAAACCTATTGGAGACCATATAAGGAAGTTATATCCTTGGGGGACCAAATTCACAAGTACATAACCCCATGAAATAGCCCTCATAGACCATATGACTGTGGCGTCTCCCTCAAAATATAGAAGCGATAAACTCCCAATCCCTACTGGATTAGTCATACCCTCCATTAAATTATAATGATGCAGAATAGGTTGAAACAAAAGAAATTGTAAATTTTACGTGAATCTATCTCTATAAATAAGTGATGGGTGTTGATTCTCATCGATCCATTTCATCATCACCCCGAACGCATCACTTTATAGAAGAAACAATCAAATATTGAAGTTATAACAACCCCTATCTTTATTAATCATTAATAAATGATTTATAATAAAAAATTACACTTAATAAAACCTGGGTGATCAATATGTATTATTTATTTAGGGGTTATATACATTACAGAACAATTTTAAATAAAAAAACATCATCTTTATTAAAAACAACCCGAACATGCTCGCACTTAAAATTGCATAGAATAACCTTGGGACATTAAAAAGGGGTGATCTATAAATCACAATAAGGGGATAAAATGGAATTATCTGATACATGTAAGAATATATATATAGAAATGGGTCTTAAAATTAGTAATCATAAAAATGAATAGTGAGACATCATATAGCTTAATAATCATTACACGGTACATACAGAAACAACTTAAAAAAATGCATCATAAACATAGGTCAAGGATAAATTCCCATATATCACAGTGGAAAATGTTCCATAATGGAATAAGGTTCACTCCCTTTCCTAACATGACATCTCATGAGACTAAAAATTACCCAATGCATTAGACTGTTATATAATATCAGGCACACCCATCTCTTTCATTTCATTCTCAAGCTTGGGTGTACAATATATATCATAAAACATGGAATCATTTTTTCATCACATTTTATTTAATGATAAAAAAGTTTGTAATATATACATGTGTTTAATAAATCAAATAATTATAAGATCATAAAGTTGAATACCCTTGAAATGAATTGGTTATGGGTATTCCCTACACATTGTTTTATCATGGAATCCCACGGTAAAATTTCAGCAGTGTAAAGGGGGGACAAAAATTATCATGGGAAGGATAAATGTGAGAAAATGGGTTTATAATCATTTATAAGTCATTAGGATGATAAGGGTGATTTGGAAAAAGACACCCCAGTATTAGGAATTTAAAATAAAATGGAATAAAATGATGAAGATTTCTATATAAAGGGTAGAAATAAAGGATACCTTAATTGAGTGTGTGACTCTAAATGCATGGATGGAGCTTCATGAGAGATTTTGGTTTCATGGAAGGACTATATAGAGGATATGGGAAAGTAAGGATGTTCTCAAATGAGTTTTAATAAAGAGAAATAAAATTATGGGTTGGTTTATATAAGAAATGATGGGGAGTTCATTATTATTTAGGTTTGGGACTCTATATATTAAAATTCAAAAAACCACAAACAAAGAAAATATTTTTTTAAATTCTTTCTAATAATTTTGTGTGTTTATCCTTATTTTAAAGAGAAATATTCCGTGCATAAATGAATAATCCCCATTCTTATGTGGAGGTGAGTCATACTCTAAAATAAATTATTCAAAAACCTTAAAATGTATTAATCGTTTTGGAGGATTCATAAACAATTTGAAAAAATTAATCAAATAAACATAAGATTAAATTATTCGAAAGCTAAAAAATTTATTTGGGCGATGATTATGTTTATAATTTTTATTACTTCATTTTTTGGTCATTATGATGTCCTAATAAACATTATATTTATACACTACTTAATTATTTCCCAAATAAATAAATTGTCTCATAAAATTATAAAAAACTCCCATTTGGATAAATTTGAGCATCTAATTCAAAAAATAATATTCATTTTATCTAAATATTTTTCTAAATATTTTTATTTTCACTTTTTAAATAGTAATTTAAATCTATTGAGAAATGATGGGGTTTTTTTACGATAACAGTTTTTGAACCCCTAATAGAAATCATATTTAAATTTATAAAAATTATGTGATATTTTTTATGTAAAAAAATTATTTAATAATAAAATATTATTAAAATATTATTATTATAAAATGTCCACTATTTCATCAATATGAATTCCTTAATTGAATTAGAATATTACCCAAAAATACTATTTGTGTTTTGTTATATCTATATAAATATAATTTATAAATTAATAGTGATTAGATAAAAATATATTAATTATTCTATCAAAAATGTACATATTCATAATTTTGGGATCTTCTTACATTTATATTTAATACACCATCGATTTTCCTAAGAGTAAGGTGTGTGATGGTGAGACCTTCATGTAGTGGTTTAGCATACTTGGATTTAGATGTGATCTTGATGAGATTGAACTTCTACCAAAAATGATTTCACTCATGGATAACATGTTGGATCTAAACATGGCATAGTTAATGCCAAAGACTAGTAATTCTATCACCCATTGAAGCTCTGATAAATGGGTTTAATGTATATGATCCTACTGGTAGAGGCCACCGCTTCTTTTTTCTATTTCAATTGGATTTGGTAAAAACGAATATTTATACTAAACATGTTATTACTATTCAATGGTTATATTAACAATGGTAATGATACTCAATGGTATTTTAAATCTAATTAGATATAATAATATAAAATATGTGCATGTGTTTTCTTTACCATATGATATAATATTAAATGTAATTATATCTAAAGTGGAATATTTGTTATATTAGTTAGAGTCATTAAAATCATCCCCACTTATGAAATTTCACCCTCTAAATTTTCATTTACCACACTAAAAAAAGATGATGGTAACTCTGTTTCATCACTTCCATTGGTTCCCACATTAATTCTTAAATTTTTTTTCTCTACAATACTTTGAGGAGGTTCATTTTCTTATTTCATATAATTTTGAATCTACGATATAATATCCTCAAAGGCTTCTCAACGTATTACAGATCATTCTACAATGGTACAACCTTTGGATTGAGTACATGTATGGGATCTAGTGAGTAGTTAATCAAGGGGGATACATGCAATGCATCATGTACTTCAGATAGGTCAGGTGGTTGTAGAAATCAGTAGGCCACCACTCGGATGTGATCAAGGATATCAAAGGGGATGATGTATGTTAGACTAAAATTTCCCTTCTTCCCAAATATCATCATATTGTTCCACGGAGATATGTGGAGGAATACCATGTCACCAACATAAAACTCTAGGTCTCATCTATTATTGTCATCATAGATAGTATATAATCTCTGAGTAGCCCTGATGTGATAATGAATGGTCTTATCCTTTTCCACCATTTCCCGGACCAATTCATGACATAGTAGTTTTTCCTCCAACATCATCCTAACATACAGTTGTTAAACACCTCTTCCCAAAAAGGCCATCATAGGGGGTCATTTTGATGTTTGAGTAGAAATTAAGGTTGTAAGATAAATTTACTATTGGTCATCCCATCTACCTTTGAAGTCCATATACTATGGTCACAATATTTCTTCTAGTGTCTGAATAGTCTATTCTGATTGGAATTTTTTACGGATGATTCTACATTCTAATGTTTTGCTCAGTGGGTAGATAATATTAGAGACATTTACATAACAACAATGAGAATATCATATCTCAATCAAAAAAATCATTTGGTGTACCCCAGGAAACACTAACACATCTATGATATATATATATATACACACATTTTGATCGATAGAGAAATCCTCTTGAATTGTTAAAAAGTGAGTTGTCTTTGCAAGAAAATCCACAACAACCCATATTGAATTATTTCATTTGGATTTATATGGATCTGATGTTAAAAATTTTACAGTGATGTTTTCTGATTTCCATTTTTTTATGGGTAATGGTTCCATCATCCCCTTATAATTCTTCAATTCATCCTTCACTGGCTTACATACCATTCACTTTCATGTATATTTAGTTGTCTGCTTCTTTATATTATCCCACCAATAGTTATGTCAGAGACCATAATACATCTTTTTTCTTATTGGGAAAATTTATAATGTATAACCATGTGAATCATCTAAAAATTCCTTCTTCAACTCATGATATGATGGTACATATAGTCAAGACACAAATATCACAAATCTATATTCTATAACATTGAACTATGAGGATTTCCCTTTTGTTATAATTTCCATATTCTTCTTAATTCCCACATCAAACATTTGACCATCCTTTATTATATACAAAAGTGATGGTTGAGATATCATTACTGAAAGTACTAATGATGTTCCCTTATTTATGATTATCATGGCTATCCTATTCAATTATTAGAAGATCATATCCTTCTCAATTGTCATAAATGAATAAATTACTTGATCGTTTCAACTAAGAGTGTCATCCACATTATTTGTGCTTCCTGGATGGTTGTGATTTCAGTATTCATAGTCCTTGATCATCATAAACCACCTTTGTTGTTGCATATTCATTTCTTTCTCTGGGAATATATATTAGAGGTTTTTGTGATATGTATATATTTCACACTTATTTCCGAATATATAATGTCTCCATATTTTCAATTACAATATCATTACTTATAAATCTAGATCATGTTATGGTAAGTTTTATTCGTAAACATTCAACTACCATGAATTATAATCTATGACATTATTATTTTTAATTAGCTCAAAAACAAAGACCTTAATTGAAGCATCTCTGAATACTAAAAATAGTTTTCCCCTTGTGGGTAGTGTGATCATAGGTTCACTAATGAGCCTCCTTTTAATCCCCCTAAAGCTCTATTCAGATTCATCATTCCAAGAAAATGTGAATCCCATTCATGTTTTCTTTATTTTTCTTTTTTATAATCAAGATAAATTTTGCATTAATTGATGATAGTACCCAGCTAATTCAAAGAAAGTATAGATATATTTAACATATATTGGAATATTTTATCCTTTAATGTCTAGTGTCTATAAAGGGACCACAAATACCCTATATCTTGTGATTATATGCCCTTTGAATGAGACATACTTCAATCAGAGATCTATTTTCCTATACAAGGCATACAGATTTTTATTTCGCAAGTTATTGAGCACATTACATAGATGCTCCTCATTCTCCTCCTAGATTTTGGAGTATATTTGAATATCATTAATAAAGACAACCACAAATTTTGTGAGGTAATATCTAAAGAATGTATTCATATGATCCATGAAGACTCTTTGAGAATTATTGAGTCTAAATTAAATTACTATGAACTCATAGTGACTATACCTTTTATGAAAATAAATCATGGTGATATCCTCCTTATTCACCCAAACAGGGTAATGACTAGATTTTTGATCCCCCTTGGAGAAGTATTGTTCTTCACATAACTGAATGAAAATTTCATCAATTTAGGGTATATGATACTTATTCATTATCTTGGTGTTTTTAAGATAATTATAATCATATTTATGCTCCATTTACTCATTCTTCTTCTTGAAAAATAGAACGGGTGCACCCCATGGTGAAGCACTTGGGTGTTTAAACCTTGTATCAAAATTCTCATACTATTATTTCTTCACCTACTCAAGTCTCACAACATCCATTTTATATAGAGTCTTGGATAATTTTATTTCCATATGAATAATCTTGATTTAAAATTCAACCTCTCATCTAGGTAGAAGACAAATACATTCCTCAATAAATACATCAATTTATTCCCTCGCTATGATTATGTCTTGGAGGATAATTATTTATTTAGACTCATTCCTCTGACAAATATATTCTTTCTCATAAGGTAGTAATATCCATGCCTAATATTTTGGTTCAAAAGAAGATTCATCCTCCTCCATTAGCATTGGTAGAACTGGGGGGTCGAATAAAAATACAAGGATATATTTTACTCATATATAAATTTACACTATCTATATTAAGGGAAATAAAATCCATGCCCATAATTGCATAAAATTTTACCAAAGGGAGTATGACAATTTCAATTGTAATTTTCATCCCAAATATTGTGATAGGAGATGAGTTATATACTTAGAATACAATAATTTCCACATTTTCTATTTCCACATAATAATATAATTCCATTATTTTATATGGTGTTTGAATATTTCTAATAAACATTAATGATATGATGGAACATATAGAACACGAATCAAAAAGTATGTCTTCTATTCTTGAATGACATACTACTGTAAATATCACCACGTCATTTTTAGGATCCACCTCTGCAGTTGTGTTGGAATGATATCTCCCATGATTCTATGGAGGTTGTTGGTTGTATATGAAAACCCTTTTCGTAGTGAAATGATTTTCAATGTACCCTTGTTCTTTTCAATTAAAGAAATGATCAATGTGCTAAAGTCTAATTGGTTAATTACATTCCTCCATATCATTATTAGGTTTCTATTATTTCAACCCTCCCAATATGTGCCCTTATTTACCAAACCTAATGCATTTCCTCGCCCACTTAATAAATTTCATGGGTGCATCTTTCAACACCTTTGACAAGTTGGATGTTTAAATTTATTGGAACCAATAGATTTCCCCATAATTCTTCTAGAATTAAACTCCACTTTATTCTTCATAACCCTATGATACCCTTGAGATTTATTGAGGTCCATTTTGATTTTTAGGGAACATGAAAAAATTTCCCCATAGCTATCAACATCATGGATCTCTAGGGATTTCAATAAACTTTTATTTATCCAACCAAAGTACTGGTAAACAATGAATTTGAGGGAAATAAAAATTATGATGGAATCTAGTGCAAGTATTGGTTTATTTTTCTCATATTACCTAATAGATATATAATCTTTTTTAAATGGAATGGAAATCACTTATAATTTTAATTAAGAGAGTGAAAGGAAAATATTTATCAAGTAACATTTTCTGGAATTCATTCCACCCAATTCATTCTATCTCTTATACTATTTTTTATTTCTTCTATAATATCCACCACTAATCAGGTTATCCTTCCACTTGATAAACTACCATTAGAACATTCTATTGATTGAATCATTTATGGATAGAGAATATCGTCTCAATGGAGTAAATCTATTTCTCTATGATAAAGGGATCAGAAGTTCCCTTGAATATTGGAGGCCTTTATCTCATAAAGGACTCTATTGTAGCCTTCTATTTCTTAGATGAGTTTATAATCTCTTCCAAATCCTGATTTTTATTCAGAACCTGAGTCAGATTAATGATAATCATCATGAGGTTCACGATTCCTACTCCAATTGGGTTGGGAATCTCATTGGGGCAGCCATCACATTTCTCTTCACATTAATTATTTATCTAATTCCTTCTATTTCTAGAAATTTTTTTGGATGTATGAAAAAAATAAAAAATTATTAATTTTAAATTATTAATCCCAAAAAGTGGAATCTAATGTCATTAAATTGATAACATATAAATTAAATTTATTTCATAAATTATGAATTCATATACTTCAATCAATATTATCAATGATTGATTTCCAACAATATATTATTATATAAAATTTTGTTCCCTTTATAATTATTTATAAGATCTTATGAATTTACCAAATCTTGTACCCTATGATTCTTAAACTAGGTGTGTAGTAAGGCTCATTGTCGTACACCAACTTACCTTGAGTCAGGCCCAGCACACCTTGTCAATGTGTTTAGCCCTAGGTACATCTATGCCAGAACCATGTCCAAATATTGTTTCAATGTTGGTGTGTATTTACTTGAAAAACCTCATACTCTATACATACCAATATATGGGTATTTTTCTTATACATGGACATATACCTAAGGATTTTGGTCTAGTTTTTCTAATCCTAATCCCTAAAATAAAAAAACATTTTCTCTAAAACCAACTATGACAATACTTCCCCTTATTAAATATTAGAAAATTATTTGTTACATAAAATTAACCTAAATACGACCCAAAATATTGATAAGCCTACATTCAATGGGAATTAGGTACATTACATTGTGATTTAAAATTAAAAAAAATATTTATTGAAAACATCCTTAATATGCTCGTACTGAAAACTGGTTGGGATAACATGGGTACATACAAAAGAAAGTGGTTAGATATAAATACCAAAAAAGAAATAAACAGGGAATGAAATTGTGCATGTTACAAAATAGGTATATCAATGGGGCATAAGAAAGTATAAGTACTAAACATGAATAATCAGACATCATATAAGAAGACAATAATAACATGGGAAATGTGGCAACAAATTTAAACACTACATCATAAATATAGGTCAAGGATAAATTATAATAAATCATAATAGAAAAATTCCCATAAAAGAATCATGTTTACTCTCTATCCAAATATGAATTATCATGAGACTAAAACTTATCCAACACATTTGAGTGCTATTTAATTTCGGGTGCACTCATCACTTTTATCTCATTTTCATGAATAAGTGTGCCACTTAGATCATTCAACATGGAATAATTTTATAATAAAAATTTATTCAAGGATAAAAGAATTTAGAATAAATAAATTTTTATAGTCAATAAAATATGTATATGTGCTTAAATTTAAACAACATTGATAGGAATTAGTAATGGGTATTCACTATATATTTATTGGCACTGAATCCCGTGGTGAAATTTTAAAAGAATAACGGGGGGAAATGTTCATGGGAGGAATTAGTTATAGGAAAAGGATTCTCAAATTATTTATACATAATATGACAAGTATTTGGATGTGTAAAAACACTCCCCGACATTATAAATTGAAAATAAAGGGCGTAAGATGAAAACTATTCTTGAATAAATGGGTTAAAAAAAGGATCCCTTACTTGAATTTGTGACTCCAAATTCTAGGGAGGATCTTGTTGAGAGCATGGTGAAATATGGAAGGACACTAAATAGGGATTTCTAGAGTAATTATGTGATCCATGTATTTTTAGTTTAGATAAATTAGATCCTAGGTGTGTTTATATGGGAATGAGGGGGATTTCATTATTATTTTGGTTTTCAACTCTACATAATAAAATATCCAAAACCAAAAATCATTCCATGTTTTCCCCATGGTTTCATCAAATTTTGAGATTTTATCATAATTTTATAATTAAAAGGCCCCAAAATAATAAAATAACACCCTTTCTTTAATGGATGTGTGGCATACTCTTAAAAAAATGGTTTTAAAACTTTAAAATATATTTATCGTTTTAGAGGATTCATAAAGGATTTAAAGAATAAAAAATGTAAACATAAATTAACATAATTATAAGCTAAAAACATATGTTTGGTCATGTATTCTATTTTTATTATTTATTACATCACTTTTGGGTAATTATGATGTCATAATGAACATAATATATTTATACGGTATTTAATTTGTACCTAAAAATTGAACAACTCAGAAAATTATGAAAAACTCACCATATGAAAATTTAAACATTTTTATTTCAAAAAAAATATTAATTTTATCTAAATAATGTTCTAATTATTTTTAATTTTACTTTTATAATAGTAATCTACATTCGTTGAGAAATTCTAGGTTTTTTGACAATAATTGTTTTTGAACCCTTAAAAAATTTACATTTCACTCCATAAAAATGATATGATAATTTCTGTTTTAAAAAATGTATAAATATAATATTTTCTTAAAATATAATTTATTTAAAAAACTCTTTAATTCATCAAAATAAATTCCTTAATTTAATATGAATATTAAAGAAAAATACCATGTGTTTAATTATACCAAAATAAAAAACATTTATAAGGCAACTACAAGTAAGTGAATATATATTCATTATTGCATAAAAAATAATGCACTTTTTCATTATACAAGAGTCTTGATACAAATACCATTAATACACTTGTAAATTCCATAAGAGTAAGGTGGATGACGGTGATTCTTTTATGAGGTGATTCGGTGTATAAGGTTTCGGTCGTGATCTTGATGAGCATGAAAATCTCATGTAAATTTCTTCTACCATGCTCATGTTGTTCGAACTCATCTTGGTTTTGGTCTAAGAAAAACCCCAGTGATGACATCTCCCACAGATGCTCTTATAAATGGTCTTCATAGAGTACAATCCTATTGGTAGAGGTCGTCACTTCATTTATCTATGTAAATTATATTTGATAAAACCATATATTTATACTAATCATGTGATCACTATTTAACAACTATATTATAAATTTTAATGATACCTAATGGTATTCTAAATCTAATAGAATATAATTAATCAAAATATGTTAATGTTTTTTCTATAATCATATTACATAATAAAATATTTAATTTAATTAGAATATGAATTATATTTTATAACATTATGGGTTGTTAGAGTAGGCCACAATGATTATGATATAGTAATGGTACCTCTCAAAGTCATTGAACGCATATCAGATTCCACTGGAGACTCCATAACTATTTCAAGAATCATTATTCTGGATATCAATTGATTGAAACCCGTTGTTCATAAATCATATAATTACACCATATTACTTTTTGGGGTTGAAATCATATGCCACTATGGGGCGGATAAATGATATGGAATAAATATTGTAAGTGACCTAAGCATCCACAGTATCCACAATTATTGGGTTCCTTTATGAAAACCCTCAGTGAATTCCATAGATTGAGACATTATTAATAGGTTAAATGGAATATTTTAAGAATTTTTCTAGTTTTAGAACCCTTTCTACAGAGACCCCCAATAAAAATCATCATGATTCCTCTTTCCTTTGAAGGAACACATTGAACAAACAATGGGAAAAAAAGGAATTCCCCTAAACCCTTACATTATAGCTAGTCCAGTTAGGACATCAATTCTTCATCCATCACATTAGAATAATAAGAAAGGTTAAATAATAATTCCTAAGAACAAATATCATATCAGAGTCCCATCATGAACCTCTGAGTCATCATCTTATCGTTTGATACTATCTTAGGTGAAAAATACAAAAGATTAGTAAAACAGATTGTATATTCTATCAAAAAACTTTTACCCAACTTGTGTTTTAAAAACTCAATATCCATATCTAATTGTATCAAATCTATATTTAATTGGTTTGGTAAAAAGAACCTAAAAGTATTTCCACTCTAATACCTCATGATTGTTTATCATCACTACTGTGTCCTTATATCTTCTACTTGATCCTTCCATCATGATGGTTGCATAGATCACCTTGATTTTTTTGGAATATCCCAGAACCCAAATAACGATCATCATTAATAAAAAATTCATCATCTTTATGAGGATCATTTTATCCATTTAACGCTGGTGGGTTCTAGTGAAGGAACAACTAAGAATGATTTTGGAGGACATCCTTCTGAATTTACACAACTTGATCCTGAACAGGATCTGATGGTGGTGTATGTCCCAAATATTGGACTGTACAAAAAATCACCTCAACTAGAATCAGTTCCATGAGAGTATTTTCTCACATTGGTTCCTCAGTTGTTTCGTACAAGATCTGATACACACATATATTCAGAGGTGTGATTCTACACAACACCATTAGTCATCAATGAATACGTCATATTAAAACTCAAACAACGAAATTAGGGAAATTAATCCCAACAGATTAACGAACTAGGAATGGATTGAAATATATCCATTTCAAAAAATAGGTGACGTACTATACATAATCCCCATGACATATTTCTCAAACCACCCCAAGTGACTTAATGCCCATTACAATGAGAGCTGGTCAGGCACTCAATCAAAACTACCTCTTATATCCCGAAATGGTTACAAAACTGCTTACTGACATCAAGGAAACATGTAAATCATCCCTCTAAAAACACTTTTTCGTGAACCAACCCAGTTTAACTAGTAACTCGACAACTGATATGGCTCTAATATGTTCTTATGGGCCTTCACGATATGCATGGGTTGGAAACTAGCATGAGGCATCTTAATATACGAATGTGGGAATGAATTTACCAAAAACAAAAAAATCATGATATACACATAAAAATGAATATAAGAGAATCTTTATAGGGAGAAGGTTACCAAAATTCAAACATGTTTGAAAACCCAAATTTCTATTGAAATGTATCATAGAAATGGATAAATACACATGTTCCAATAAAAAGAACACACCAAGACCAAGGATAAAAAGGTAATACAACCTCCAATTGGTTTGTAACCAATTCTTGAACAAATAATAAGAAAACTAACAAACACCTGAAGAAAAAAGTATTGTGTGATAGAAAAATTCCAATAGAATATCACTAAGGATTCCATAATAAAATCCAAACATTTAATTAACTGAATAAAGATTTCAATTTTAAATAATCCTCTTTTTCATTATAGAATAATATTTGAACAAATTATGTTTCACATTTCAAATTATAAAAATAAATTAATCAAATTTCTTGATTAAAAAATTATATATAATAGATTATATAAATTCAGAAGGTATGTAAATAAATTTACAACAATAATGGAATATATTTCAAATACAAAAAAAATGAGAGACATGGTCATGTGCCAAAAGGTATGATAATTATAGGATATGAGACTCCCTAATACTAAAATATATATCATGGAAATGTGTGTATACACATGTCCTCCTCGACACTAACCAAGGAGGACATGTCACCTTCACATCGGGGATATGACTAACTGCATTTATGAATAGTTAGTTGCATTAATCATAGAGTGTTTTCTAAACTAATACCAAACTACCATGGCTTTCATGTTTTATAATATAAATCAATGATGGATAGTATATTTTATGACTTATTGATATAAAATTCATCCCATTATCCCATTTCAAATATTCCAATTTTCCATTTAATCCCCAAAATGTGTTTTTATCTAAATCATGCCTTTTCAAGATAAAACTTATCGGTTTATATCAAAATCATGTTAATAAATTTTTTTTACAAATACTTATACGAAATAAATTTGGTCAAATCAATTCAACCATTCAAATTTCAAAAACATTCATCAATTTCACAAACACACGCCAATTCAATGAAATTGGCAGTTTTCCCAATCTTCCCATTTTTTAGGCCAAATGAAATCCAAATCCCCCATTTTAATGGATTTGGGTTTTTAATCAATAAAAATGAAATCATTTTTATTAAATTAAATTTAAAAAAAAACATTTGAAATTAAATCATGAAATTTACGGTTAATGAAATTACAAAATCAAAATATAAATAGCTACCTCGAGATCATGGGATCCCAAAACACAAATCCCTAATCGAAAAAATCCAATGAAGAATGTTGTCAATGAAAATCCAAGAATTAAACCAAGTTTTATGATCAAAAAAGGTTATTATATCATCCAATAGCATGATGATACCCAAAACCCAGGGGATGAAAAGAGGGAGAGAGTAGGAGAAAGAGAATGACAATAGGAAACCTATCTTGTAGAGATTAACATTGTTCACCAAGATCTGATCATCTTCTATGAGGGTGTAAAGGGGCCTATATCTCTTTTTGTGAGCTCCTACGGTATAAGAAAATGTAGGGTTTTGATCATGCTTATTTGGGAAACTATAAATAGGGTTTTGAGATTTCAAAAAATATTTTCCAATTAATTAAATCACATGCAAAAGTTACTGGGCAGGGCCTCATGATTTATAAAAGTCATGATCTTTATCCATATGTCCCTTATTATCTAGGTTAATAGTTTCCCTTTGGAGGTTATGTAGCTTTTTAAAATGTGTTCCAATAGTGAAAAACCTCACTACCTATGTTTTTACTGTTTTAACTAATTGGGAGCACGATTTGGAAAAAATGTAGGTGAACCATGCATTGTACCAAAACATTTGAAATTCATAATCTTTTTAACCGAAACAACCCCAAATGAAACCCATCCAAATTATTAAAAAAATAGGGTTTCATAAATACCTGAAAATAGTAAAAGGTTGTTCCATGAAGAATATTATTTTCTAATTCAATCTATGATCACATCTATGTGGTGGAATTATAACATTGGTCATATTTTCATCCACTTGATCAAATTACTTTATTAGATCTCTGTCTACATGGTGCAACATTTTAGTTGGGGCTATAATGGATTAATTTCCATCATGTTATCATTTGATAAAATGGTTTTAACTCATTTATGACTCTTTATTCAAAAAATTGAGTCACTATTATCATGTCATCCTTCTCTAATGAAATCTATATAGTTATAGGGTCTTTCTCATTACAACATTAATGTTTGGGTATATCTCACCTTAAAAAATATATATCTGGGATTATTTTATAAAACAAATACCTAAATTCCATCAAAATTAATAGATGTTGTGTTATTCATAAAATAATGGACATTGGTTTTTCTATTAAAACATAACATTATTAGAGGTGATTCAAAAGTCTTTTAATCTTTCTCCATGTGAGATTCCCCATGATATATGGTATATTTAATGATTTATTAAAATGAAAAAGTAGTCAATAGTTTTTATCACTTTACACTATTATTTCTCTGTATGATTTATCAATATTCATACTTTGAATTTTGGTGAACTGAATGGAATTGGATTCATTAAATGACATAGGATATGGATCTCAATATTTTTGGATGAATTAAATCAAAATACCTCTAAATTTAAGAGAGTTATTTTAGAGAATAGAACATTTCTCTATGTTTCACATAATAAATTCATTGATTATGTAAAATTATTTGTATTTCATATAATTATTGAAAAAAATATGATTCTTGAATTTAATATAATGATTCAAAAAATAAATTGAAAAGAAAAAAAATTAAAATATAAATGATTCAATATAATCAATAAACAATACCTTCTCAATTTTAAAATTTCATTATTTGATAAAGAATCATCCCTTAAAATTCTTCATGAAAAAAAATCCTTCTAAACCTCTAGAATCCTTATCCTTCATTCTAAATTTGGAATTGGGATTGTCTTAGTATGATGTTACATGATTCAAATGTTATTAATCTCTAGTAATGGTTTCCATTAATAACCCAATGAAATAATAAAATTAAAAATTTAACAAATATTCTCATAAAGTAACCACCATGTTATAGACTTATAAATAATGTCTATTTATCAATCAAATATTCCATTAAATAGAAATTAAATATTTTACCCTTTCGATGAAAAAATAGATATTTATTCTTGAAACATTTTATAGATATTAAATTTAGTTCTTATATCACATTATCTAATTAAAATGTGTGATATTTGATTCAATGACACTTAAAAATGAATTTAATATTGGGAATAGTAAAAGTTATCTCAAATGAAAACATATTCTATTAAAATTTATTTATATTTTCTTAAATATAGAAATAAACTGTAGAAATATTTTAACATTAGCTTTTATGTATATCTAATATGAATGTTGAATATAAGTATTGTAATTATTATAAACTATGATTGTATGTTGTAACATGTTAAATTTATATGTTTATAATTCCTTAGAATTATTTTTAATTTCATAACTATTATAAAATTTAATGTTTTTTGCAGTGAATATTATTTCATGTTTTCTCCCAAACTGTTTAAAACCATCATCAACATCCCATTTATTTCTGTAATAGTCCTCAAAATTTATATATATTTTATATCATAAATTTTAAGAATCATTCTAATTTCATTCTCAATTAAGAGTTGAGTTATTCATTCTAATTATGCCCCGAATTTCTTAATACTATAATATATTTTCATTTACAAATCATCTTACATTATATGTGAAATTAAACGTTCATTGAATATTCTTATGCAATTTAAAAATATGATATCAAAACCTTTGTCTCTTATTAAATGTATATCCCCTTGTTAAATTTCATTATATTAGTAGTTCTTGCAACAAAACTCTTCCGAATAATCTAGAAACTCCTTTAATTATTCATTACATATCAATGGGATTCTTCAAATACACATTATATAAGCTTAAGGAAGGATTTTGTTCTACATTATATTCCAATATCTGATGAAACTATATAGTTTTAATCGTCAAATATAGATTGTTTTATGTGAATATTAAAATAATAACTAGTGTTTTCTATAAATGTAGTATAATAATATATTTTTTTCCTCTATTTTATGATTGTATCATTAATATTTGAATTTGTTTCTATAACTTCCCTATATATATACCTATATTAAATTCTTAGTTTGAAATGTTTTTTTAGTTAAATCTTCTATCCAAGTGTTCATAGAAAATTTTTAATGATAAATATTATTTCTTCATTATTAATATGTCAATTAATTATATACATTACAAAGATCATAGAGTTTTTATAAATAATAATTACTAAATCTTAGATGTAACACCCCAAGCTTACATGGTATGCTTCTCTTTAAAAAATACAGTAGCGTGTGTTGTACGCAACTTCGAGTTCTAACACACACCAAAACCAATCAAACTAGCAGGTATGAATAGTAATACCCACTTTTGGAAATTTTCTAAATTTTATCATTCAAAACGGACTTCATTTTTGGATTCATAATATCGAAATTAGCTTAGGGTGATGTTTTGGTATTTTTCTAAAAACATTCAATTTTTTGATGAATAGTGAAAAAAACACGGAGATATAGTTTAAACCCGATTTTTTATTTAAATAATTATTTATTTTATTTAAATTTTATTAAGGTAAAAATAGATACATAATACCTATATATGTTCAATATGATTAAATGGAGTTAGTTTAGAATAATTTTAGATATATAAAAATTTTATGGAACATTTCTCCGTCTTTTACCCACCTCCTAAGAGAATTTGGAAATTCACATAAAACATAATTTTACCGAATCTGTGAGTGGAATTTTGAAAATCTGAGAGACTCGGTTAATATCATGGAGTAAAATTTGGTTCAATAAGGAAAAAATAATTTTTGGTGAATAGAAAATTTTATTTTTATTTACAACAGTTAAAAGTAAATTGGGTAATTAAGGGTAAAAATGATATTAATATTACCCTAACACATAACCTAATTCTGTTAGACAAGTTTATCTCGACCAAACAATCTTTAGTAATAAAATATTATCATTTACTTCCACATGGATTAGATTAGGAGATTTATTATTATTTAATTTAAAGAAGAGTTAAAAGAGATAAAATCAAAGTTTAATAACTAAAATATTTTTAATATAGGATTATACATAAGATAAATTTGATTATAAATATTAATTATAAAGTTAAAATGGTTTCCTATGTAATGGTATTTTATTAATAATTTCTAGACATTACATAATCTTATTTATTTATGACACAATAATGATGTAGTAATTACCTTATTAGTGAAATATTAAAATATTAATATTATAAATACCCAAAAAAATTGATTTGAGACTTTTAATTAATTACATTAATTTTATAGCTTAACGTGAAGTGTTATTATTGATTTAATTATGTTTTCTCGAAGTAATCATGTTTTTATGATTTTTAGAAAAAATCATATACCAAATAGTGTAAAAATTGACAAAAAAGAGTATTTAAAACAAATATTATATTATTAATTGATATTAAATTCCTAAAAATCTATGGTTCACCCAAAGGACTTATATAATGATAGGTGTATAATTAATGGACCACTTCGGGATCTCTTGGTTATATATAGTTAGTTTATTAACTAAATAATATAACAATACAAAGTGACATGGTAAATGTAAAACAAATTAACTAAGAGTTAAAACTAAAAGATAAGGTTAATATAGTGACCCAAACCTATCTAAAACCTATTGGTATAGTGGTTTTGGATCCATACCCACTTTAACCTTTAAATAATACACATTTGAGATATTATATACCGAATATGAATTAATTATAAAATAATATTTCTAGCTTTTCCAAAGGTGCCCCTCGCCCCTCTTATAAAAGGGCTCTTCCCCTTCCCTCTAATTTACACCATCAAAGCCTTTTGGATCGGCCAACCCCAGCCCAAATATCCTCAAAAATTCACTCACTTCAACCTAGAGGCATTAGTTTGATCAGAAATCCACCCTAATTAGTCCTTTTGATCAAATCAAAAGGAAGAACCCGAAGAAGAGGTAATGAATTCACCACCCTCTTTCACGTTCCGTTCTTCTTCAAATTTTTCTTTTCCTTGTTATTTCCATTATAATTTAATAACTCCAGTATCTTCTATATAATGTGATGTTATTGTTAATATTTAACAACAAAATTCATTATTCAATCCATCCATTGAATAACATGTCACCATATGTGCGTACGTACAGCCTACCGTCTCCACGTCGTGGTGTAATTGTTATTCAATATATTATTATTTAGATGGGTATAATAATGATGTGTAATTCATTTAAATAATAATTATAACAGGATAATGATTCTATATATATGATATAACACCCAATTATATATGATCTTAATATCAAAAAAATTATATTATCACTCGTATGTATGTACGGACTACAGCCTACACGAACGCAATGAGATTCATTCCCCATCGTATCCATACAAGTATAATTCTCATTTAATGATTAAAAATAATGATTAAGGACTTGATATCATTCTGTATATGAATAAGATACAACATATCCATAAAAAATATGACTTATGTAACAAAACATATAAAATAAAATGAGTAAGTTAACACCCGAAACGACGATAATACTAAGATACTATTAACAATGCAATGTTAAAAGATCATATATGGTATCATACTAATGTATATGATTCTTGTATAATTCAATGGAAATTATTTCACCATTATACAGGAGGATAACCTACCCTCGACCAAGGAAAAGGTACAAAGTAAGGGGTTTTCATCTCACTCCTTATTCCCGTGAGATTCGTGCTATATTGCAACTATTACCTTTTGTGTGGTGTATGTACTGCCCATAATTGTATTCTTTGTGTAATAAACTTTAATTTATGTGTATTTACATATTCATTGTTTGATTCCTCTTCCATGAGGTGTATGTTTCGTAAGTTACCAAATTAGTAAGGGATAATTTCACAATCTCTTTATTATCCGAGGTTGTTTTTTCATAAGTATCTAATGATATATATTTATTATCCATTTCCATGTTTCATGAACGTGTTTTCAAAGTTATTATTTTAAGGAAATTTTTACAAAAACATCATTTCAAATTTTTTAAATATTTATTCTTCTAAATCATTCTCATTAATGTCCATGTCTTCAAAATGGTTTTTAAGGATTTATTTATATGGGCATGAATGTTTTTAAAATGTTAATTCCCTTCAGAAGGTTCAAAGTTGTATGGGACACTTTGATTCAAAAATGTCTTTAAATGTCTTCCATTCTAAATTTTGTGACTTTTAAATGTTTTCATGAAAAAGTGATATTTCTCTCAAAGAGTTTTACAAATAATTTTCAACTATGTCAATATCCTTTGATGGATTTTAATCTTTTTTAAAGATGATTTATTTTGATACAAATCTTCTATATTGTATTGATGGTTTTGTGACATGTATGACTATGGATGTGTTATTTTTATACCATTCATGGTTTATGGAGAATGCATTGAAATTTTGTATGCTAGTTTTAATACGAATGTTTATGTTATGTTTAAACATATTCATATGACGAATGAATTGGATTTAATAAGTGATAGGTGGAGACCACTATAGCTCCTCGATGCATCGGTAGGTCTAATGAGACAAACTAGTGTCTTGTCACAATGCCTTGAAAAAATCTTACATGTAGTTTTGGCATGAGGCCTTGACTATGTGTTTATGATAGTCTGGCATTATGCATTCCATCATTATGAAAGTGGTTTTTGGTATTTCATGTGATTATTTGACTAATATAATATCCATATGAATAAGTAAAGGAATTATTTCATTTTATTTCTGCCATATTATGCTGAAGTTCATGTTTAAAAGGATTTTGTTATAGTTATACATTGCCTTAAATGTTTATGCTTATTTTTGAATGTTTCCACTATATTGTTATCCTAACTGGGAATCTGAGCTCACCCCTTTCTATGTTTTATTGTATTTTATGAATGACCTACAAGGATAGTGTGAGGGGATATGAGTGTGGACTATGGAGACTATATTGTTGTAGTTTTCATTTTTTGAAGTAATGAAAACTTTATTAATGTATCTAGTGTTTCCAAGGCTACTAAACTAATTGGTATTTAGAGACTTGATCCTTTGTGATCATGCCAATGTTATGTAATAATGCACCGACTATGGGTAACTGGGGTCGGGGCGTTACAGTTGGTATCAGAGAAAGTTTACTACAAAACTTGGAAACTAGATGTAGATAAACTCTGATTAGAGCACATAGCCCTCAGATAGACATCGATTATTAGTATAGAAGAACATACTAGAATTTTTTTATTATATAGATTTTGTGAGTTTTCCAAGAAATGCATCCATGTATTGATACGAGCAGGTAGAGGTGGCTCTGGCACAATTGTACAATGGGGTAACAGCCAAAAACACCTCTTTGAGATAGACTCATACGAGAATTGGTACACGACAACGAGCCTTGCTGCACTCTTGTTTACAACACTCCCAGCAAATATGCTTAGGATAATTTACATTTTCTTTACAAACCAAATTGAAGTATTTGACCTTGGTTAATCCTAAGGTGTTTCAAATTGAGAATATGGTGTCATGATATTCTCTAAATGATTTTATGACTACTGTTACTCACACAATAATTTCTGGTTTTAGTCAATGGTTGGAGTCCAAGGATGTCATAGTAACTTTGAGAATTATGTACAAGGTGGGAATGGTGGTGGAAATGAGAAATAAAATGGAATGTTGATAGGCGTAAAAGATATCATGTTCATGCCAAATTAGGTTACCAAAAATATGATAAACAACATAAATATTAACTAAATCTGGGACTCAAAAAAGAAGAGAAAGGTGATTAATGATTCGAGCTCCAACAGTGGATACCATGAAGAAAAGAATCCTAAATTTCCATCATGCAGGAAATGTGGAAGGGGACACCCAAGATAGTGTCTCAACAGAACAAAGAAATTATTTACGTGGGGGAAAGAAGGATATAATTTGAATAATTGCCGATGAAAAATGAAGAGAACTATAGATGAAAATAAAAATGGTCCCAAGAATCCATTTATAGAAATTTTCCATAAATGTAGGGTACCTGGACATTACCCGAGTGAATGCCCTATTCTATAAGAAATTTTGTTGGTCAAAGAAGAAGCTATGTGGAAATAAATGGTTGGATAAATGGATAAAAATATTAGGGCTCCTTGTTGATGGTATTACTTTGGAATAATTTTCTCTTGTATTTGTATCCCGCCGTTTCCCTTGTGAGAATGATATTTGAGGAAGACTTATCTTTTCCATTGTGGATATAGTTATAAATAACTAATTGGTTTTATATGATCATTGGGTTTGAGGCAATTACAAGTTATTATATTTTGGGATGAAAATGAAAGTTATGATATAACATTTCTGATTAAAATTATGTTATGGTTATTTTGAGTAATTTATCTCATTTTTTGTAATGTTATAAAATAAAGCTTTTGAAAAACAAAAACACTCAGACCGTGTGACAACCTATCGCTTCAGACAAAGCTGTGAGAATCAAACCTACAACCAAATTGCAATTGGGATTTATCACCTACCACTGGACTACGTGAAGTCCCTGGTTAGTGTGACTAATTATTTTTAGTTAAATGATTTTATTGATCAATAATAAGTGGATTTGGGTTCTTTTGTCGTAACAAATTAATAACCTTAGTATAGGAAAATTATTTGGTGATTAAGTGATAAGTGTTATTTTGGAAGATGTTCGCTTTGTTTGGAACACTATATGCCCAAGGAAAATAGAATACTATGGGATTTCATTTGAGGAGTAATGGTGGATTTTAATCTACATTTTTATTGTGGATTTATAGTGATTTGCATTATTTATGGAAATGATTAACCTATAATAGAGAATATGTGATTAGGTTAATTACTTTTAAGTATGAGACTTTAAGAGTAGTTGATGTCATTTAGAGATACAATTTAATGTGGAAGACTACATAACCATATTCTTCAATGTTTTGGGTTTAAATATTAGATTGGATTATATTGATGGATTTTAAGGACAATTATTTTTAAATGGTATTTATTTTTCTTTGGGGCATTGTTGGTATAATTTTAGATATTAATATTAGTGATTATTTCTCTAAAAGAATATAATTTTGGGGGATCATCAGATCTTGTACTAACCATTTTGGTTTTGATTAATCTCTAAAGACAAGGAAATATATAGTTTATCCTTAGTGGATCATGTGATTCTATAGAAGTTTATTCTAGCTCTTCTAGTGTGACCAAGTCTTCTTGAATAATCATCATTTAAAAAAATGAGTTTGTGGTGGAAATTTATTAAAGAATGAAACTCTACATAAAAATTAAGTATATATCTTTATTTTCTTAGTCAATCTCATAAATTAATTCTTCATCTTTATGTAATGTAACTAAAAAAATGTTGTACATGTGCTTTTCCTACTGGGAAACTAATGACCGTTTGTCCCATCAAAATTTTGTGGATTTCTTGCTGTTATCTTTCTCATGATCATGTTTTCTATCCCTCTCCATCAGAACATGTTAGTTAGTTTATCTTCCATATCCATGTTTTCCTACATGGAATCCTAGTATGAGTTTTCTTGGGTAACCTTTGTACTTACCTTTCTTTCTTTTAAGGTGATAGATTTATTGACTCTTTTTCTGATGTGGGACTTTCCATTATATTACCAAGACCAAATTTAAAAATTTCCAGGATGAAATTATTTAATGGAGGGTAGAATGTAACACCCCAAGCTTCCACGGTACGCTTCTCTTTGAATAATATAGTAACGTGTGTTGTACGCAACTTCGAGTTCTAACACACACCACAACAAATCAAACAAGCAGATATGAATAGTAATACCCACTTTTTAAAATTTTATAAATTTTATCTTTCAAAATGGAATTTATTTTTGGATTTGGAATATTGAAAATAGCATAGTGTGATTTTTTCTTATTTTTCTGAAAACATTCAATTTTTTATGAATAGTGAAAAAACTCATAGTTATAGTTTAAAACCAAATTTTTATTTAAATAATTATTTGTTTTATTTAAATTTAATTATGGTTAAAATAGATACATAATACCTATATATGTTCAATGTAATTCAATGGAGTTAGTTTAGAATAATTTTAGATATATAATAATTTTATGGAACTTTTCACCGTCTTTTACCCACCTCCTAGGAGAATTTGGAAATTCACATAAAACATAATTTTACCACTTCTATGAGTGGAATTTCGAAAATCCAAGAGACATGGTTAATATCACAGAGTAAAATGTGGTTCAATAGGATAAAAATAATTTTTTCGAATAGTACCTTTTTTACTTTTATTTCCCACAGTTGAACGTAAATAGGGTAATTAGGGGTAAAAATGATATTAATATTACCCTAACAAATATCCTAATTCTGTTGGACAAGTGTATCTCGACCAAAAAAAACATTAAGAATAAAATATTATCATTTAGTACCACTTGTATTAGATTCGGACATTTATTATTATTTAATTCAAAGAAGAGTTAAAAGAGATAAATTCAATGTTTAATAACTAAAACATATTTAATATAAGATTATAACTAAGATAAATTTAATTATAAATATTATTTAGAAAGATAAGAGGTTTTCATATATAATGGTATATTATTTATTATTTTTATACATTTATTAATTTAATTTAATTATGACACAATGATGATGCGGTAACTACCTTATTAGTGAAATATTAAAATAATTGATATTATAAATACCCCAAAAAATTATTTTAGCCTTTTAGTAAATTCCACTGATTTTATAGCTTAATATGACATGTTAGTATTTATTTAATTATGTTTTTTCGAAGTAATCATTTTTTTATGATTTTCACAAAAATAAAATACCAAAAAGTGTCAAAATTGACATAAAAGTGTTTTGAAAACAAATATTATATTATTAATTGATATTAAATTCTTAAAAATATATGGTTCATCCAAAGGTCTTATATCATGAAAGTTGTATCATTGATGGACCCCTTGGGGGTCTCTTGGATGTATATAATAAGTTTATTAACTATATAAGATAAAAATACAAAGTGACATGGTAAATGTCAAACAAATTAACTACGAGTTAAAACAAAAAGATAAGGTTAATATAGTGACCCAAACCTGTCTAAAACCTATTGGTAGAGTGGTTTCCGACCCATACCCAACTTAACCTTTATATAATTTAATTTAGAGCCATTATAAACAGAATTTGAATTAGTTATAAAATAATATTTTTATATTTTCCAAAGGTGCCCTCACCCCTCTTATAAAAGGGCACTTCTTCTTCCCTCTAATTTACACCTTCAAAGCATTTTGGATTGGCCAAACCCTACCCAAATATCCTCGGCAATTCCCTCAATTCATCCTATAGGCCTTGGTTTGATCATAAATCCATACTATGGAGCATTTTTCATCAAATCAATAGGAAGAACCCGAAGAAGAGGTGATGATTTCACCACCCTCTTTCAAGTTCCTTTCTTCTTCAACTTCTTTTTTCCTTGTTATTTCCATTATAAAATAATAACTCCAGTATCTTATATATACTATGATGTTATCATAAATATTTAATAACCTAATTCAATATTCTATCCATCCCTTGAATAACATGTCACCATATGTGCGTACGTACGACCTACCGTCTCCAATTTGTGGTGTAATTGTTATTCAATATATTATTATTTAGATGGGTATAATAATTATGTGTAATAAATGTTAATAATAGTTATAACATTATAATTATTCTATATATATGATATACCATCCAATTATATATGATTTTAATATAAATAATATGATATTATCGCGCGTCCGTACGTACGGACTACCATCTCCACGAACGAGATGAGATTCATTCCCCATCGTATCCATACAAGTCTAATTCTCATTTTATGATTAAAATTAATTTTTAAGGACTTGATATAATTCTGTATATGAATATGATACAACCTATCAATAACAAACACGACTTATGTAACAAAGCATATAAAAGAAAACAAGTAAGTTAACACCTGAAACGACGATAATACTAAGATATTATTAACAATGAAATGTTAAAAGATCATATATGATATCATATTAATGAATATGATTCTTATATAATTGAATAGAAATTATTTCACCATTATAAAAGAGGCTAACCTACCCTCAACCAAGGAAAAAGTACAAAGTAAGGGGTTTTCATCTCACTCCTTATTCTCGTGAGATTCGTGCCATATTGCCACTATTACCTTTTGTGTGGTGTATATACTACATATAATTGTATTCATTGTGTAATACACTTTAATTTATGTGTATTTACATATTCATTTTTTGATACCTCTTTCATGGGGTGTAAGTTTCATATGTTACCAAATTGGTATGGTTTAATTTCACAATCACTTTATTATCCGAGATTGTTTTTTCGTAAGCATCCAATGGGACATATTTATTATCTATGTCCATGTTTCATGAAAGTGTTTTCAAAGGAATTATTTTAAGGAGAATTTAAAAAAAACATCATTTCAAATGTTTTAAATATTTTTTCTTCTAAATCATTCTCATTAATGTCCATGTTTTCAAAATGGTTGTTAAGGATTTATTTATATGAACATGAATGTTTTTAAAATGATAATTCCTTTAAAAAGTTTCAAAGTGGTATGGGACACTTTGATTCAAAAATGTCTTTAAATATATTCTTTCCTAAATTGTGTGACTTTTAAATGTTTTAATGAAAAAGGGGTATTTCTCTCAAAGAGTTTTAGAAATCATTTTCATCTATGTCAACATCCTTTGATGGATTTTAAACTTGTTTGAGGATTATTTGTTATGATAAAAATCTTCATATATTGTATTGAAGGTTTTGTGACATGTATGACGATGGATGTGTTATTTTTATACCATTCATGGTTTATAGAGAATGTATTGACATTTCGTATGCTAGTTTTAATACGAATGTTTATGTTATGTTTAAACCTGTTCATATGAGGAATACATTGGATTTAATAAGTTAATGGTGGAGCCTTCTATAGATCCTCGATGCATCGATAGGTCTCATGAGAGAAACTAGTGTCTTGGAACAAGGCATTGACGAAATCTTATTTGTAGTCTTGGCATGTGGCCTTGACTATGTGGTTATGATAGCCTGGAATTATGAATTCCATCATTATAAAAGTGGTTTTTGATATTAAATGTGATTATTAAACTAGTAGAATATCCATGTGATTAAGTAAATGGCATTATATCTTTTTATTTTTTCCATATTATTCTGAAGTTCAATTTTAAAAGGCTTTTGTTTTAGTTATTCATTGCCTTAAATTTTTATGCTTATTTATGAATGTTTCCGCTATATTGTTATCCTAACTGGGCATCTGAGCTCACCCCTTTCTATGTTTTATTTATATTCCAGGATGTGAAGAAGTATTTTATGAATGACCTGCAGGGATAGTATGAGGGGATATGAGTGTGGACTATGGAGACTATATTTTGGTAGTTTTAATTTTATGATGCTATGTAATCTTTCTGAATGTATCTAGTGTTTCCAAGGATACTAAACTAATCGGTCTTTCGAGACATGATCTTTTTGGATCATGCCAATGTTATGTAATAATGCACTGACTCCAAGTAACTGGGTTCGGGGAGTTACAGTAGAAATATTATATCTACAGATAGAAATGAAATAGGATTTATAGACATTATATTAAATAGAGGATAAACCTCTTTCATTCCTTGTGAAATTTATTATTTTTCTTTTTCTGATGATCGTTATCTTGGTATATTTATCCCCATCTTCTATAATGAATAAAATTCTTAAATTAACACTGTATATATCACACAACATGTATCCATGTGATTATCCTCCAGTTATAATGTTTTTATATCAATAATATTATAAATCATCATAATCACATCTCATCCTCTATAAAACCTTACAAAGAAAATGTTTTTGTAATAGTTTAATATTTTATCATAATTTATAATTTCTCATATGATGGTAAGTCATTAAATGTTTGAATTGTTTTAAAATGAATATGTTTCAATCCATAATTTATTTTATTATTATATATTCAAGGATATAATTGATTTAAAATAATTTATTAAATCTAAAATTCTCTAAACATGGGTCATGATTGAATTTAAATTCTTATATTTTGGAATTCGAGAATGGTGATATCATGCTTACCATATTATTAATGGCTTACCATCATCTTATAGTATTACACCTTTTCTTACCATTATCCGTAAATATTTTTCTTAAAAACAATTTCAATCTCATGATTGAAGGGTAAAAAATCAAACTAGGATGAATGAAAAATTATCATATATAATTAATTATATATGGAATATATATATTAAATAAATTTTATTAATATAAATTAATTTAAAATAAATTTAAAATATATAAAAAATAAAATTAAGGAAAATTGAAAAAAATTAAAAAGTCCACAAGAAGAGATGATTTAAAAGTGATACTATGTCATCTAATTTTTATGCCCCTATTAGATAATTGAATATATTAAATAATGATAATAAATGAGGTTAAATTTTTACGTTTAAATTTTTTTTCAAAATAGTTGTTATGGGTGATTAGTTAATATATTAAATACAATAAAAATTATATATTTAATACGAAAAATAAGGTAATACAATGTTTTCCCTTATTTTCCATATCAAAATGGTACTACATTTAATCTTTATTGCACATTAGTGAAACCAAATTTTCATTTCATCCAAAACCAAATAACAATAATACAACATTTTAAACCCCTAAAGTCACAAACCCCAACTACTTGTTTCAACAGTAGAAATATCTGAAATATCCTTTTAACTATAATGGAATGACTAATAATTATAAAATTTAGGTATAATAATGACCTTAATTTATAGAAAAATCATATAATTATGTGTTACTTATAATTTAGGTAAGCAAAACCAATTGAATTTAATTTATAACATATCGATTAATAATAAAAATAAATTAAAATGAGATTATTAATAGTGAAATAATAAATAAATGAACCCAATAAATGATATTTACATTTATTTAAGTATTCAGGATAAACATATAGAGTGATTCATCTTGAACATTATATTCACAATAATTATTCAAGTATGAAATTTTAATAATTTACTAGTTCTTTAAATTCAATCTAAACACTTTTCTGATTTCTTCTCCATATGGATCTCTCAATCATTTTTATAATCAACAATTCAATGTTCCAATTCATTATTATGACCATGATATTTAAATATTAAATTATTTTATCCTTGATATATTATTATCTTTAATCTATATTTTTGTAGTTTTAAATTCAACATTTCAATAGTTTATTTCAATTAAATAAATTACAAATAGTGAGTTTAATGTCTACCATAGGCTGAGAATAAACATTATAAACTGTAAACATGTTATGTTATATCATTATCTTAATTTTTTTTCATAATACATGATATTTTTTTATTATAATTTTTAATGTGATTATATAAAATTTGATGATTTAATTTATCATTCTTATATTACATTTTTCTAGTAGATATATCTTCTATCAAAATATTTCTAAACAATTCATATTCTTCCCAAAATTCAATGAATACTTCAAAAATAATTCAAAATAATTAATATAACAAAAAACATGCTTACATAATCACAATTAATTATGAAAATATTATTTCAATGAATTAAAAAATGATATGAATCAATAAAAACCCAAAAAATTACTTTCTAACTCATTTATAAAATCAACGACATATAAAAATATAACATCTTATCCAAATATAAACCATTTAAATAGTTTTGAAATATTATAATGAAAAAATGATTCATTTTTAAATAATTTTTTACATCAAAATGAAAAATTAATTATTTTTTACATATAGAATATTTACATATAATTTTCTTATATATTTAACACATTTGAGAACACCAAAATATAACTTTTATGAGACATGATATATCTAAAATATATTATGTATGTTATATTGTAATTGTTATTTTCATTTCAATAACACATCATTGAATTAGATAAAAAAATATATCTATAAAATCATTTAATATCATTTCTATATGTTTAATATATATATATTTATTATCTTTAGAACCTAATACTAATTTCAAAATTCTATGGTCTATATATAAATTCATTACCAACATTCACAAGGACGCTAAATATTTTAATCCTTATACATTAATTTTCATATATTCAAATTAAAATATGTGATATATAATATTGATATCAACATATGATTATCCCTAATATGATATAACTGAAAAGAAATGATGAAAATGTAATTTTGATTTCGCAAATCGAATAATTTTTGTAGTGTATCATTTTGAAACATAATAATAAAAATATCAGTTATGTCAAAATTATTTTATAACTCCATAAAATTTTCGCAAATCAATATTAATCAAAAATAAAAAAATTTCATGAAAATATTTTAATAATTTTTTTAATGAAAATTTTAGTACATTAACTATTATAATATCATAGGGGCATAAAATGTATAATGATGTACATTAAATAATTTTATGACTAAAATTCCATGTATCAAGATTAAATGAGGAAAGATTAGTATCTTCTTATGGATTACTTATGGGATCACAATTAGAAACATTCTAATAAAAAACCTGCCTCAATTTGAGTAATACAAGAAAAAATTCCCAATATTCTATAAATACATCAAAATAACATTATTATTTATTATTATTCAAAATTAAAACATAGTCCTATAATTAACATTATCATTAGAAATGGAATGAAAACATGAATATATTCATTTAAGATTAGATAATTAATCTATTAAAGGTAATATTATTTCATCTCATGAACTGAAATTAAAATGCTTCTTGATTGTTATATTACTTGGGAATTAAAATTTTATTGATTTTAAATAATATAAATTTTTATTTATGGATAAAATTATGAGATAAATTATTAAAAAATTAAATAACATAATATTTACTAAAAATCAGTGTTTTGATAATTATTTATTATTGGTTATTAAAAATTATTCAAGGAGATTTAAATAAAATAAATAAATTTATTTATTTACATAAAATAATTATAAACACTTTATATAAACCACATTAATAACAATAATATAAGCTATTTTTAGATTGAAAAAAAATTATTAATATTTAATTGTTGTAAAAATTTCCCAAACATTCTTCATTCATCAATTTGTGTTATTTTACTCATTACTTAATAGTCCACACCTCATCATTCAGTACTTTTAATGATCCTTATAAATATAGGTCCAACATATATGTGGATAAATATTATTAATGATTAGATGAAATTTAACATTAAAATATAATTTAATAAATAGAATATCCATTTATTAAATCCTTTAACACCATAATATGTTTTTAATACATCATTTATATAATCAGATTTAGGGTGAAAAAAAATTAATCATTTATCATCATACTATTTTTTTTATGATTTAAAATTGACATGATATCTTTCGATACATTAATATAAAAATTTCACTAAACATGAATTAAAATATATCACAAGTATAATTTCATTTCATTGTCATTTTATATGAAATATCCTTAAAATTTTATAGTTTTCGATTCACTATGAGCCTTGAAATCCATTAATCAACCTACTATTTAATAATTTTAAAAGGAAATTAATTTAAACACTTGTGATAGAATGTTTTATATCCACATGTAATTTTTTCCAGGTCCATTCCAAAAATATAAGCACAAATTATTTTAAAAAATCATTAATTATTATAATATTTCAGTAAAAAACATGTGTAAGATAAATTCATGCATAAAATTTATATCAATAATAATCCATAGTTTGAAAATTATCACACAAATAGATTCCAAAATTAAAATAACATATGTGACTTCTCTTGAAGAGAATAATTCAATTGTGGTATGATGAGTAAGTAGTCAATAATCATTTTGGGACTATTGTATTAGGTTTTTGTAGTGATTTGGGAGAATTTTATATCTTAAATGATCATGGGAATATCCAAACATAGAAAACTTTATTCCACAAAAGCATTTATTAGTATTTCATTATCTTCATATATGATAAAAATAGTTAACATATAGTAGTGACTAGCATGTGAAAAAAATGCCGATATTTTATCTCTACCACAAACATATTCTAAAATAATATCTATATTTGAGGGGTTGGGGTGTAGTAATAGACATAGAATAAAATTTGAGGATAATATCTACTACGTTTTGGATGAAAATATCCAATAAATATAGTTGGATGAATGAGTGGCATGAGATTAGTCTTAGTTCATTTTATTGGATGGAAACCTACATGCTTATTCCTTGATGAATTCTTCTCTTGCTCGGTTCATTTATATTCACAGTGATATATTATACAATCTCCATATAACAAATTATATAATTGATTATAATTTTATACCATCTTATTATCAACAAAATTTCCCATAATAAAAATTTCCATTCAATAAAAATCACTAAAAATAACTACAAATTATCTATAAGTGGGTAATGTCACTCTAAAATAGTTATATAAGAACCTTCCAAAAGAGAAACCTAATTTTTAAGTAGTGTAGAAAAACTATAACATATGTGATATTAGGGATTTAGGTTATATTGATCATAGAAACCTAAAATTCTATTGCAGTACCTGTATTGGTATTATTTTTGAAAATAGTAATACAGATAGTCAAAGGATAATGTAAAACCTTATCCACAACACTTTTTACTGTGGAAAAATGATGTGTTATCATTGTATTTGTTGACTATAGATTCTATGTGAAGTTTTATAGTCCTAAAGTCTTTATTTTTTTACGAATATAAGAGTAAAAAATTTTCCAAATAATTGAATGTGTGGTATATATATTTTTGAATTGTAATTAATAGACACAAATATATATGAGGGTCTCATTATATCATATAAAAGAAAACCATATTGTTTAATAAAATCATAAACATATAGAAATTAATTTTTGAAGTATTTTGAACAAAATTGAAGTTAAATCTATAGTAATTATGATACTAGGTACAAATTGGAATAATAAATTAGTATGGTAGATGATTAAATAACCACTCCACTGGAAGCGTTAGTCCAATATGTACCAATTATACTTCTAGTGTGTACCCACTAGAAAATCGAGTTACCTAGTGATTAATAACCTCTTTAACTGGTACTCTAGGTGTGTTCAGTTGTTACTTAATAAATAAACTTTATTAACTAATTAAAATAGTGAACTTTAATAGATTTGAATATTTGGTATATATATCTACTAAATTCGAGAAAAAAAGTCTTAAAATTTATTAAATAACTCTAAATTTCTATGTTCAAATGATGACATTGAATTTAAATACAATTGATTAAAACTATTTCATTAAAACTCTAATCATGATTTAATATTTTTTTTGTAGAACCAATTGGTTTTAAATATATTCAATGATAGAAAATTAAAATTATTTTAATTTAATTTAAATGTTGTTTCTCTAAAATAATTTATTGTAAAATAGAGGGTAATCAATTGTGTTCTCTTATAGTAAGTGATAAACTGTAATTTGAATATAATAATCCATAAATTTAATTATAATTTTATTTTTAATTAAATAAAAAATTATCTATATTATGTGAGATCATTTTTCAATATGTGGTATATCTATACTTTGATAATTTGATTCCATGATCCATTTGAGTATCATCCAAATTAATATATCATACTAATATTCTTAATAATATAGGATTAAATATTCAATTTCTATTCACTATTCAGATCCTCATTAAATTTTAGGTTATTTTATATACACCTCCTTGAACAAGCTCTCATCAATGATTAAATTTTTTACATTAATCTAATTTATCTATTAATATTAACGGACCGTTCTGAAAAATAAAATTTAATTAGATTCTTTTAATAAATAATATTGAAATTAAATCATTATTTATGACTCCAATAATGTATTATATAATTTTTCTACTAGATTAGATTTATACGTATTCACTCTAGTATCCAAGTCAATTTAATTATTTAAAGACAACCTAAACAATACGCATTTATCATTTTTGGGACCATAAGACAAGTTTTATACAAGGTTATTCTACATAGAATTTAAAACTTTCTCAGAGTTAAAACACTTTATTATATTCAATTATGATTCATGATTATCCTCTAAAAACATTACTTTATCCTAAACATTTATGGAAAACACATCTTTTCATTTATTAGGATAAAACATACTATACCGTTATAGTGTTTATATAATATTTATGATTTTATGTTTTCTAAAACCCTATCCTTTTTAGTTTTCATTTTTTTGGGGAGTCCATTGATGTTTTCTAGTAGTTATCTGGTTATGGAAGGATTGGTTGATTTTGAACCTAATTTTTAAGTAATTCTTCCTTGTATATTTTATTTATCATTTTGTAGTTTTTTTAATATATTTACTATGTCGGGAAGGACCCTTACATTTTCCCCCTAGGAGAGTTATGAAATTTATGATCTTCTTGGATATAACTCTTATGACGGATTATTTGTCTATATTTTTTTTATAATTTAGTACTCATTTGATAAAATAAATTAATAGTCAATCATCCCATGTAATAGATATTATCCCCAATAAAAGATTTATTTTCCAAATTTCATGGGTCCCTATAAATTTCATAAGAGTCATGTGTAATTTTTTAATATAGATATAATGTCATAAGAATCATTCTATATTCTATAAGTTTCATTTACCCTTCTGTATAAGTGTCATTCCATTGGAGTATATTTTATTTTCATAATATTTTTTTTATTGTAATAATCTATTGAAAATTTAGTAGTCTATCCATATAGTTTAATATTCATTTATCATAGGATTAAGTGTAACCCCACATATTGACATTTTATAGTTATCATTCATCAAATAGAATTGTATTTTATGATTTTAAATGGCATTAAAAATCCTAAAATCTTTAAATTATGTGATTTTTAAATTTAAATAAAATTCCAATATTATGGTAAGAATAAATCCTCATTTTGAGGAATTTAAATTTTTATATTTGGTGATCAATTAATATGATTGATTTAATTTTAAATTATAGGGTTGGATGAAAATGAAATGGATGTTAATATCATCATATTGCAATCATTAAGTATCTTAACCCCCCCATCTAGTTATTTCATTTTCATGTTACATGGACATGAACTTATTCGCCACTTACTATGCTTTCGTAGAAAACAATCAAATACCTACATTGAGGTATGAGATTTAAGAACACACTCCCTTATTTTTTATAAATCATTGAATTATCATTATACCAGTATAATCTAAATTAATGGTGTAAACTAACCTATAAATATGATAATTTTAATACATTAATTAATGGGTAATTTTATTGCTTATTATTTATAATTTTCATTATTATTTTATTTAATATATCATTGATGATATTTTCAGTGCTTGTTTTATTCACTGTTATAATTTATGAACCTTATTTTGTGATTTAATTTTCTAATTACATAACATAAAAGGATTATGTATAATATCTTATAAAAATGGGTTTTTGGTTATTCTGAAAACAATGATGATTCAAATCCTATCCATATATAGGTTTCATAAAAATGAATTAAAATTTGATGTTTTATAAATTTGTTGCGGCTGATTTGTAGTTCTTATATAGAGTAATGTGTTGTTTTACTATGAATAAATTAGTTTTGTAATGGGATGATAAATCTATTTTTGTGGTGATGGTGGTAATTCTAGTTTTACAAATGAGATTGGTTTTAGAAACATTATAGTGGATGTTAGCATTGGATTCCTATTTGTGTTCATGAGTTATAGTTGTGTCATGCTAGGTTTGGATAATATATGATTGGTCATAGGTAATAAAATCAAATAAAGTGAAAATTAGTAATATAATTTGGTAAGTTATATTATTTCTAAAATATGGTAACTATTAATGATTTCAAGGATAATAAATGTAAAGATAAAATGTTGTAAAAATATAGGTTTTGGATTATGAATGGTTTTATGTTAAATATTATTAATGAATGTAATAAAGAATATAATATCATTGGTAAAAAATAAATCATTAATTTGAGGATTATGTTATATAAAATGGAATTTATTGTGGTTTTTATTGATGATTTTTGTAAAATAGTGGTACTAGTTGATGTAATATAGGTTATAGTTGTTGTTGGTGGAATATATTATAATAGTGGTGGTGATTATAGGTTTTTATAGAGATTACATGAATGAAAACATAAGAATAATATTTTGTTTGATTGTAATATAGTCATGATATATTTTATTGTTATTTTCTACACACCTAAACTATGTTATGTAACCAAAAAAATTAATAAATTTTTTGGGATATGGGTGTCTTAATCAAACATCCAGGTTGGAGAATAAGGGGGTTAATAACTACTCCCTCTTCCAAGCTCTCTTTTTTATATATGGAAGGAAAATGATGGCCTGTGGTTTGTATACATGGGTTTTGAAAAAAAAATATTGTTACTAATGAGTTTATGATGTGTTGATGATGTGTTATATAGTGTGGGTCATGTATTGTAGGATGATGGAATGATGTTGGTGAAAATCATGTTCATGATACACTATTATGATTGAAATTTGATGACTCGTTGAGGTATGGATATGTGGGATGTGGTTGTAATTATATAGTAACGTGATTAGAATATGGATTTGTGATATGTAGATGTTTAGATTTGGTTAGGATCAAATGTAGAGGATATGAGTTCGTGGACAATTTTTCTCATGGCATTATAGAAAAAAACAAGTGGGAAAGTGTTGGGGAGTGACATTTCTTCTATAATCATGAAAATTGTATTATTCATTGATGTAATAGTATGCATCTTCAAAATTTGAATGGTTCATATTGGGTAAGATCTTATTAAATATACATGTATTATTTCCCCTCTATATAAATATAACTTTCAATTTTATAATAATGATTGATAGATCAAGTTGGACATTTCTAGTTTAAAACTATGAGATGTGGTAGGATTTTCCAAATTTAGAGTTTTAATTTGGTATTTATCTTCAATTATTGTATTTATATAAAATTTAAATATATTTTTGTTATTTTAATTTATTGGTTTTATATATATTATAGTATTTATTGGTGTCTTTTTTGTATTTCTAGGATTTATGACAGTAATACCTCTAATATTTTTGATTTATACCCTCAGTGCTAGCTTCCATCCTATGGCCATCTACCTTCAGGATTCATGGATAAATCCATTATAAACTATATAAACAAAACTAATTCCTAGTGGGACAAGGTCATAACAAAACACCAAACCCTAATAAGTGTTGCACAGTGGGAATTTAGAGGTAAATTGAAATTTTTCCACAAAAATTGAAATATTTTAGTAGGGATTTTTTATAAACCACGACAAAATATTTTCCAAAATTAATAAAATGATCCTCTCCCCTCCCCTAAAATAATTTCCCATTATATAAATCATCTCCTCTTTCCCCCACCTCTAATTCATCTCCCAATCCCTTATATCCCCTGGCCCCCCACTATTGAGCCCTCATTACTACTTCTCTTTCCCTCAACCTCGCATTCATCATCGCACCTCTTTCCCCCACTATAGACCACATCCCCTATCATCACACCAATCCATATTCCACATTCCCCCTATCAGTATTCTAGTCACCCCTATTTCCATATGCCACTATACAAAGACCCCATTTCTCTTTACAAATCCCACAACACTAGTTGTTGTACTGATCCTTCACCCTCCCTTTCCCTATTCTGTCACTAAACATCCCACACCATCATTGTTACCAATAAATTCTATTTCCAGTCCAAATTCAAATTTTATTTAAAATTCAATATATTATTTTTCATAAAAATCACCTTATTTTGTTGATATTTTAAGGATTGTTATGAAAATATACTCTATTATTTCACCTTATATGATATTGGTTATAAGTAGTATACAATTAGTATGAGTAATTTTTTAAACAAAATAATACTTGTTAGATCTATTAAAATCCATCTTATATATTTCATAGATCAATATTGTTAATTTTTTAGCTTGAGTTAACCTATGAAAAATTATAGAATTAACTATAAATATATTATATGTTCTATAATTTTATTTCAATTACTGATTGAAAATTATGTTTACATGAAGTTATAGTAATTAAATCAATTAAAAAATATATGCTTTTTTTATAAAGTATTATAAAAATGTTACAGTTCTGAATAATTTTTTTTCTATGAAAACATAAGTGGTATTTAGCACATTTTTTCATTATTGGTATCTTCATTACTGATTATATGTTTTCATAAATGGTGATCGAATTTTCTTTAAAGAAAAGTGATGCAAATGAATGATATTGAATTCTAAATGAAGATAATTAAATAGTGTAAATGATTACTAAACATACTCATTTACACTATAGTTACCATAAATTCTTAATTATTTTGGCATCATAATATAGGGAAAATGAGTTGATCTACACACATTTCTCACTAAAATGTACATACATAATAGTCATATAAGAGTATGAGTTACATCATGAAAATAATTATTTCTTTTTTTAGGTAGTTTTAGGAGACACGTGGGATTCATGGCCACTAATTTATTAGGGGAAAATCATAATGGTGATTCTATCATAGTTTGAACATCTAATGCTCTAGTGTCTCTATAACTTATAGAAATGTGTGATTTTATGTCTATTTAAAAATGTTTATAATGAAAATCATTTTAAAATAACACAAAATTGATCAAAACATTCTTATATTTAGAAAAATACTATATACATAAATGAGAGAATATATGAAAACCTTGGATTCATTTTTTCATAGATAATAAAATCTATAAATCACATTTTTATATAAAACACTGCATGAAACACTCACAATAATGAACAAAATTAATAGTTATGATTTTATTTTGTCTGATGATATAGGTAATATAAATACATACATCATTAGCAATAGAGTCTATAAAAATTTCAGTTTCGATAAAGGATTTATTGAATTTGTTCCCCCGATGAGGAACTCATAAAATTATATACTTATTTACCTTTCTCTCATGAATTTATACAGTTTTATAACAAATTTTCTGACATTATCTTTTCCATGACTTTGAATATGGTGTCTAAGTCATACTTATTAGAATTTATTTTCATATTCATCTTTAAATATCATAAATTTTTTATATTAATTATTTTGAATAAATTAGTGATTGTTCATATAATGATATATGTTTATTTTGTGTTTTATTTTTATTTAATGATGTGTAATAAATTTTTAATATATATAAAAATGATGTATCACATTTACAAGGATAAAAAAACATTATTCTAAGTGTTTCAATAATTTATTATATTTTTTAGTTTCTAGTCAATCTATTGATAGGAAAATAATACTTATATACACTAAATGTAAATTTACAAAATGGTTAAAGAGACATTTAGTTTATGACAACTTCATATTGATTAATTCCATGATCAATATGTGTTCTTGATTTAAAATATAGAATCAAACGTTATATAATGTTTTATCACTGATGTAAGTCATCAAAATGAGGTCCCTACATCATCAGCAATGGAAAATTAAGTTTAGAACATTATTAATGATGCCTTTAGTATTTTAGGGCAACATCACCAGTATAAACACATATTAGTATAACACGTTTAAGTTGATAAAAATATAAACATCTCAAAATATTTATATGGGATAAAAATATATCTACATCATGGTAGTAACATATTATTGAATCATCATCCTAACACTACATATACTAAAGTAAGAAAAAAATTACAAAACATACAATTGTTATTAATAATTTAGCTGAATATGGAAATCAAGGTTTGTATGGAGGATTTATGAAATATCAACAATATTATATTCTACTGAAGTTGAACAATATGAAATGAAAATGTGAAATTAAAATTTATTTGATATCCATTAATGTTGAGTTGTTGTGTGACACATTTCATAAAGCATTGACCCATATATCATTTTATTATAGGAATAAGTTGATAACAAGAATAGAATAAATTATTTAGAAATACATTCATGTCCCAATGATTCTATGATTTATTGGGTAGAGGATTCAATTAAACAGTTATAAAAATTTGTTCTTATTATATTTACAAGTCAAATAGTATTGTGGATGTTTGAATCGACACACTACAATGAAGTGGAATAAAAGGATCTAACATATAAAGGGTTTTTTTGATCCCCTTAAAACATTGATTGAAAAGATTATTCATGTCATCAAAAACTATTAAACACAAGAACAAGAATACTATAAATAAAAACAATAATTCATTAACATGAAATCCAATAGATTCCAAAGTAGAGAAGGTATTTGATTCCTTATATATAGATTTATCATTGAATTATAATAAGGATTCATTAGGATTTTCTGAAAAATGATTTTACCGATTTGGGACATTGAGAACCAATTATTTCATTTGGCTACTTATTTATCCCATATGATCTACCTCTGATGTTGTGTATATAGTAAACATACATAATCAATTGGATGATTATTTCTAGCAGAAATATTTATAAAAATGATATTTATGTTTAATTTTTGCCTCTAATTGAATAATTATATGTCTTATTAAGGAACAATGTTGAGAAATAAAATGTATCTTCTAGAAAAAAGGATCAAAATGAACACTGCTCTAATGTGGATCATTAGTAACTTCCCTAGACATGGGAACATATCTAGTTAGAAAACATAAATGGGTTTCACTTATCCTATTTTTCAAATTTTATTTTGATCCTGAATGACAACCTTGTAATTAAAAAATGATTATTCTTATGTAATCATATATTAATCATTTCATCTCATAGTTTTTGGTTGAATAAGTGAAAATTCAATGGTTCCATTGATTATAGGCAACATTTTATGTTTTTATAGGTTCTGAAATATTAGCAGAAGTAGTAAATCTTGAAGGAGAATTTGGGTAGGTGGATTATTTGAATGATAATTGTAATGATTTCAATATTAGTCATCAGTTGATATCTGAACACATCAATGAATGAAAAAATTATATTCATCAAAATTCCATATTGATAATTTAATTTTGTTCTCCATAATCTTGATGTTATACATCTTTAGAATAATGTTTCTGAGAATTTTATATTCAAAATACTTATTGGGAATATGAAATTTAAGAACATTATAAATGATAATAATTATTTACATATAATGAATTAAAATCACGATCTATGGCCAGATGGGAATAGAAAGTGTTGTCTTACAATTTTTTCAATGAAAATTAAGGAAAAAATATATCATCCTTAAAAATTTAAAACATGTTAAATTATATTATGAGTATTCTTATAATATATCATTTTATGTTGACTTAACTAATCACATGTTATATAGATAAAAAATTCACGATTTATAAATTGTATTGTAAAAGATGGTGTCATTTTTATTTTGTAAAATGGTAGTTGAAAATGTTAATTTAGTTGTGAGAAATGTTTTCACATTACTTGTACAACTATTTGATAAAACTAAGAAACTATTTAAGCTTCACAAGCATTAGGATAAATTTTCACTAATACATTGTGTAATGGAAATTATATTTCCTCTATAATTTTTTACTTTCATGATGCATTTAACTGTTAATTTAGTCGGGGAAACTATACTAAGATGTAACATACATTATATATTCATGCATCAAATTGAGTGGTAAATTATTTATATTTTTCTCATCTTAACTAAATGATTCTCAAAACCTAATTAAATATATAACTATGTTTTGCTCGCATTATTTTAAAAATACATTGGATAATTGAAATCATATGTGAAAAATAAATATCAATATGAATGCTCTATTTCTAAAGGTTACTTAGTATAGGATTTTCTTCCAATTTGTTCAAGAAAAGATGATGAAATTAAAAAAATTAATCTATTTGGACATATTGATGACATATTAGCTCAATCACAACTTCATGGGAAATTGAATGTATTTCATACAATTGGTCAACCATTTTGGTGGATCCCAAAAATTACACTATGAGAAATAGAAATATTAATAAAATATTGATATTTTATACTAAATAATTAAATTTCACATTCTTTTAGTAAATATATATTGTGAATAAATAACTCAAGGTGACATTCCAGTGTTTTTAGTTGTTTATATTTGTGGACAAAGAAGGTGGACAATGTCAGTTGTGGTGTTCCATCATTGTTATTGACATTGTGTGTTGAAGAATATCTAAGAAAAATGATAGGATTCTCTTGATATGGTATAGAAATTTCTTTATACATTGTGGTTTCATTTATATGTGATTTATATATTTTTTTGGTTAAAAATTAGATGAATGGGTTAATCATCATAAAAGATATATTTCTTGGAACGCCTCATAAATATATAAAAGAGGAATTATTTTATGGAAAATTGGAGTTTCCTGATGATTTTTAGCTTTGTGAAGAAATCTAGTGTCATGAAGGCTTGGTATCATGAAGGTTTGAATCATTTAGAATATGTGATGGAAATATGATAACACTCTGCGACTATGAAAATCTTAGCGAATAGGAAATTTATCCAATGGTTCGCAAAAATAGAGAGATTCATAAAAGAGATTAGGGAGATTATCAAAAAGATTATGATGAGGAATTATTCTTGTAGAAATTGATTAAAGGCCTATAAATACTTCTTTACCACCTCATAAATGAAGATCAATCCTTAATAAAAATCTGAATGCTCTAAGTTCACAAAGGAGATTCGCAATGGTTGTTCTTTTGAAAATTTTCAAAAATAAATTAAGCTTTTAAAGGTTATGAAAGGTGACCAAAATTTGAAGCATAAAAAAGGATAAGTGAGCTTCATGAAATTTTTTATTCTTCATCAAATGAGGTTTATTCATTATGTCCCACTAGGGTTTTTGAAAGAGGCGAGATTCACAAAATTTGTTGGGATATCGAAGGATGTATATACTTATAATAAATTGGGATGTTTTGTGAAGGTTATATGAGATTCTCTATGGATGTGGTCATTAATAAAGTATTAAAAATGGATTTCATGGTAAAAATATGGTAATGTGATATTCATCATGTGGATGAAAGTGGTAATTCAATAGAGAATCTACCAAAAATTAGTGATTCATTCATTAGTGCTAATAACGTTACCTACATACAAATAAACCGAGTGTGAATCCCTTCCAGAGTAGTGAATAAAGGAAGAAGAGGAGGGTGATCCTTTCCACCGGTAATGAAAAATAGATAGAGAGGATTAGGGAGTGGCCCTTTTAAACTATCAAGTTATCCCTGGACATTTTAAATTTAGTAAGCATTGTTATATAATTGATCTTACTTAAACATCATTTTCATAGTGGGCCTTAGTGGATTTGATACATTGGTAAATTTCAATTATATTATTTTTGTATGTCACCCAATGAGGGTGAACCAATATAAAATATATATTTACATGTTTTCTCTCTCATTCATTAATTTAAATTCATCATCATTAGAAAAACAAGTAAATAATACGATCAACATAAAAAATTGAAAATAATGTGACCCTTATAATAAAGAGGTCATTATCTAGTGAGGTAAAATGATTTTTTTTAAAATAATATCCACAACTTGATTCACCCCCACCCCCCCACTAAGTGTTTCTAAGACACTTTTGGTCTTAGAATTTGAATCATATGGATTGGTTGTGTAACACCCTTTGATTTTTATGAGATAGATTTTTTTAAAATTGATTCCATATGTTATAAACTTGGAATAGATAGGATTAAGCCACATGCCGAATCCAATTAGATTTAGGTATATAAAACACAATTCTTGGTCTGTTTTAAACACACTTTCAAGTCCTTTTTATAGAATTCATTTCATTAAAAACAAGTTTTAAGTGAACAACTAAATATTATTATGTTACCTTATAGCCTAGCCATTATAATGGATGTAACGAAAAATGTTAAATTAATTATTGAAATATTATTTAGACATGTATATGTAATTAATTCCTTGATGATAAGTTATTTATAAATGAAATAAAACCCATTTTAAATAAAAGGAAATGTTTATAAGAAAAACTCCGTAAATGAAAATTAGTGAATTCATAAAATAATAAAATCAATATTTAATGGATTTTATTAATAAAATATAATTATAATAATATAAATATATTTTTTCTCAATAATTTTATATGTTTACTATACATTATATAATAACAAATTCAATTTTTCATATAAAAGATGTATTTTTTCAAACAATGCAGTTTTTCTACATTTTAATGGAACACCCATTTTAAATTTATATTTTTTACTCTAATATATATTCTACTTAAAAAAATTATCTTATTATTTGTAAGAGGTATATAAAAAATTACATTGGATTAATATTTTAAATTTTTTAGGTAAATTAAATGTTTTAATAAATAGTAAAAATAATCAAATATTCAAGTGAAAACAAATTTTTTACATTAAAATAATTTATGTGGATAAATAATATTATTGATTGGGTTTAAATTAAAACTATAATAAAATTTTATCAATTAATATAATTATGTTCATTAGTATTAATTTTACCAAGAATTCTCATGTGAAAACATTTCAATATTTTATAATGTTTTAACTTTCCAAAGCCCATTTTTTATTCCGACGATAGGATTAATTTTATATTAATTAATGAGACTTCCGTTTTTTTAATTATTAAAACTGGATCCCCTATGTGGAATTAATAGGTCCCAATTATGTATATATCATATTTTTATTTGTCGTAATTATGAATAATAAGTTCAGTATTTTTTATTAATATTGAAAAAAGTAAATCTGGTTTTTAAAAGAAAATATTATATAATGAAATTACCATAAAACTCGTACTAATATGATTTTATGAGTTATTATTTGACATAAACAATACTTGTATCAAAATTATACCCTTTAGGATCCACTTCAATGAGATTAGGACATCAAAAATATTTTAATTAATGAAAAGTTAAAAATGTCTTACTCATAATTTAATAACATTACCATTTTTAATTAAGGATATACAAAGTAAAAATAATATTATAAATAATAATTTAAATGATAAACCATTTTCATTTTTCATGGTCATTTATTTTTAATTTTTAGGAAATAATTATTTAGCTTAAAAGGTATATATATTGAAGAGGAAAATTTTATTAAATTGATGAAAAATCAATAAATAATTTAATTTAAATTTTAATAACCATTAAAAGGTAGAAACACGTGAATAAATCTTATTGGTTCATTAAATCTAGAACATAATAATTGAATAGTTGATTTATTTACCATTTTTTTTCTTATAAAAGAGATTATCCCTAATATATTGTTTTATATTATGTGATGTTAAACTTTTCACTTGCTTGTTTTAATAAACACAAAATTTTTGATGTATTATTTTATAGGTGATATATTCTACTATAAGTAGTATTATTAAATATAGTTTATTTTTCATATTAATTTATTTTCCTTTTAATTTTTCCCCAAAAAATATGTATATTAAATGCTTATACAAAACTGATGTAGTAATTATTTTATTAATGGAAATATCAAATTCAGGTTACTAATAATACTAAATTAGTGAATATATGAGAAAATTAATATATCTAAAAACCATTTTAGATTACTTTGACCCCTTATATATATAATATAATATTTTTGTTGAGGTTACCATATTATATTTATATTTTTTAATAAACATTAAATGATTAGTGTCAAAAGGACATTATTGATATTTTGTTAAAATAATGTTTTAATAAGTTATTTAAAAATCGGAAAATATTTTAAAAAATATAAAATATTTATTTTTTACTCTATAATCTTATATATTTCTCATTTATATTTTAATTTACATCAAATAAATAAAAATTGTACCGTTTTAATGTAAAAACATTTTTTCCATATAAAATTAAAAGAGAATAATTAAGTGTTAAACAGAATGATGTGTTTTAAAATGAAATGAAAACATGTCGAAAATTTATTGCTTCATGAGATTAGAAAATTATCTCTTCTCATATTTAAAATAAAAATATTTTTGAGGTTTTGGTATGTGTTTTGAGTTTATTATAAATTAATATTTTCGGATTTTCCAAAAGTACCCCTCCCCTCAATTATAAAAGGGCATCTCCTCCCTCATATATTCACTACACATTGAGCCTTCAAGAACGTCCATACACTAAAAATTTCCCCTATCAAATTCCCTATTAAAATTATTTATTTTATGGTCTTATCAAATGACCAACTCTACTGCCATTTATAAAAGATCTAGAGGGAAGTCATTGATTAAGATGTAATCTCCTCTACTGATTCCTTCAAAATTATTTCTTCTTATACATCCTATAAATGATTTGAATCCATTAAAAATTAATAAATAAAGTATAAATTATATATGTATATGTTATTATGATTTTGGAACAACTATATATCACCTTTTATCCATCCTTTAAAAAATGAAATCACTACGTGTGCATACATACGGATTTCTATCTCTATGTCGTGGTATAATCTATTTTTCACTAACTCATTACTTGGATGGGTATAATGATGGAAATAATAACTGTTTAATATTATTTTTACATTATTTGGTTTTGATATACTATATACCATCCAATTAAATTCCATTCAACTTTTATGACAATGATATCATCACTCGTGTGTACGTACGATCAACAATCTCCACGATGTGATGTGATTCATTCTACATGATCTTAATTAAATCATGATTATATGAATGAATAGAATGAATAAATATGATAAATATGGTACTAATATATTTCTGGAAAATATATCACCTATTAATAAGAACAAGAAATTATCTAACAAAACAAGAACAGGAAAGTAAAGCAGTTAACAAAAGATGGATGATAAATAATGTTATTAACAAACTAATGATAAAATGATCATATATGATATCATAAAAATTAATATGTTTCTATAATTAATAAATCACATTATTTTAATCATTATCAGAAGGTTTGGATACATACCAATGATATTAGACCAAATGAATGGGATTATATTTCCTCACTTTTATTTCTATGGGACAAATGCCCTAGACACCACCTATTTCATTTGTCTGGTGTTTTTGTTTCTAATGAATGTTTTATTCATTCATATTTTCAATGTTATTATATTCACATTTTCATTTAATTTTCTTCATTATATGAGGCATATGATTAAACTGATTACAAATCAGTATGGTATAATTTCACAGTCTCATTATTAACCTAGATTGTTTATATTATGTATTTCTAGAGTATATTTATCATCCATGTCAATGTTTTAGAAATATATAATTTTTTTTATATTATTATAAAAACACTTAAAGTAAACATAACCCATTAGTGATTTTTTTAAATGGTTTGAAATGAATCTTTTGTGGTTTTTCGATATGAGGTACTTTTTGACTTTTCTAACAAAAGTACAAGAAGAATGTTTTATTTTAGCTTATTCACCCTGATGGGTTCTTAAATTTTCATATCACCATATTTTAATGAATAATACATTAGAATATTTAAATATTATTTTCATGTAAATTTTTTTCTTTTAAAATTGCGAGGCATTTTGAGAAAAGATACTCTTATTAAAGAAGAAGGGATATTTTCCAGAAGAATTAATTTCAAGTGTTTTGTCAAAATTATTTTCCATCTATGATGAAATTCTTTAAATAAGGTTATATTTCTATCCCTATTATCAGTAATATTTTTTTGTGGTTATTATGGAATTATATTTATGAAATCTGTTGGTTTTATATTGATTATGAAGGAATGATGTTTAAAAACCCCAATTTTTTCTTGGGTTATGCTATGATTTATGTTATTGTGGCACATGTAAATATGGTTTTATTATTAGAGGGGTGGGACAAAGATCTCTCTCTAATTAATTTAATAAATTTTTATATTTAATGAAATAGATATGAATGGAATTGAAATTAAATCAAGTTTAGTAATATAGGGATAAATCCACAAGTAAATATGATTCAATAATACAGGGATGCAATAAAGGGTGCACTTGGTTCATAATCGGACTTTGTCCACTATGATGGTCTTGAAAATTATCCTTTTCTAATATGTAAATTCATTTCTTTGTTTATGTGTCTTCCACTAGTCCGTGTTTTATTACAATTCTACTTTCTAATGGCTCATGTTCCTTTATGATTTATGCCTTACTAACTACCCATATTTATTACATGAATATATATTTTGATATATATTATACATAGAATGATTTTACATAGTTATGTTCATGTTTTTACATTATTATGGTCATGTCCTATATGATATTTTCTTTGATTAATATTACTAATAAGTTGGGCTCACCCTTATTATATAATTTCTTTTCCCAAAGATGTAATGAATAGTTTTATATAGGAGTAATAAAGGGAAATATCATTATGGGAGATATTGAATATCATTCACTAGTTAGAATAATGAATTCAATGATTCCAAAACCTCTAAACAATTATGGTCCTCAGATGTGCTTTTGAAAAATGAAATTAATATTCATCTAAAAGAATGTAATATCCATGTACGTCAAGATCAGGTTGTTATGGTTTTTATTAGAGGAAATGATTAGTTACCCTTTGGAAACTAGGATGAAAAAACATTAGCGAGATCCTTAGAGATATTTCCACATATATTTAGAGGGATGTCAATAAGAGTAAGTCTAACTATAGGTTATAATCCTTTAATTTTGGTAACAGTAATAAAGAAAATGGGATTAAACGGAAGATGTCATTGATTGAAATATTATAAGTAATTTCCCTTAGTTATGTGATTTTCATCTATGATAATTGTTTCTTACACATTTTTTTGGTCTTAGTAAGAAAATAAAACTAGATAGAGAACGTTAACATTGAATGTTTTGGGTGTGGAATGTATGGGTATTATTAAAATTGATTTTCTATGATGAAATCTCATGAAGAGAATCATGAATGTGGCACAATTATTTGTTATAATAATTAGGATACATAGATTGTAAATGACATTTGAATGGTATGGAATGTTCAAGCATTATTGTTTAATTTAAACCTACAAAGATTTGTTAGATTATGTTTAAGGAACCCTAATACATTATTCATATTTATGGAAAGAATAATATGATGAATCCTGAGTAAATATTAAGAAAAAAAATTATGATTGAGATATATTTATTTCATAATTCGAAGATTATGTTATACGAATAATGAAATACATATGTGCTTTTGGTATTGTTTTCCATTATGGATTTGAATTGATATGTTGAATTGTTATAAAGACATAAAAAATAAATTTTAGGGTAAGGTGATATATTTTGGGAACATAATATTAAGGGAATGATAACCCATAATATGTCCCTTGTGTTCAGATAATGATGTTTGGATAAATATAAGTTGTATTTGAATAATTAATTGGTTGATGGGTCTATTTTGAAGAGTGTTATGCTATCATAGGTGAAGAATATAACTTTTGGGACTAATGGAATATATCCAATATGTTTTAGAATAAGGAAACCTGATTGTTTTCAATAATTAAATATGGTAATTCATGTTATTACCATGACTCAAGAGAATACATGAAGAAGGTGACCACGTGTTTGGAATGTGGCCAACAAGAGATACTTTCTGATATCTGGGGGAGAAATGGAATGCCTAGTTAGAGTACCTCTTTCTAAAAGTTTTCAATTTTGATATTTTAGAAGGATTATAAGTTTATCAATTTATGGATAGTATAATTAATACTGAGGATGGTGTCTATTATATTCAAGTATTAACTCACTATAGGTGGACTTATGCATATTTGAGAACGTGTGCTTACCTTTTTGTTGAGACAGATTGAATGATCCATCATTCTATTTATGGATTTCATGATCAGCTAATTCTTCAGGAAAGAAAAATATGAATTCATTTCTTTGAGTGATAGATGATTTTGATATAGTTCAAGGCCATAAAAATTGTTATATTATGCTGAAATTAAGAATGTATATATTCTCATGCAAATTCATCAGCGTCAATAAAATGGATCATTGTGGAAAAGGGAATACTATTATCATATTTTTAATGATATCAATGACTTATTTCTTACTTCTTTATTTTATGATTTTTCAATTTTTAAATTTCTATGGATCACCCACTTTCTTGTGGTCGATAATCTTTATCCATCTCTATGATTATTTATGCTATTCCTTCTTGCCCAAATCTTCACCTATGTTATCCTATGTAGAGTCCTATTTATGATTTACATTGGGTAATTGTTATTTGACAACAATTCCTTTTTAAATTTATGTTTTAGAAATCATTTTTATAAACAGAGTTTCTATGAAATAAACATTCAAATATTAATCAGTTTATAATGAAAATTAATTTTGAGAGAGAAATTCATTTTAAGGGGGGTAAAATGTTACACCATGTGGTTTTTATGAGACATATTTTATTAAATGATGTCATATGTTGTACACTTGATGATGATAATATTATGATACACACAACATTGGATTAGCTTGTAGTATACACAACAGTGTGCTTGGTTTGTGTTACACAAAATTTCATGAACTTTAGATATAATTCATTTCATGCAAAACCAATTTTATGCGATGAATTAAATATTATTATGTTACTATATAACCTAGCCATTAAAATGGAGGTCATGAAAAAAAAAAATAATTTAAATTCCAAAATATTCTTTATACATGTGTATATAATTAATTATTTGATTAGAAATTAACTAAAAATGAAAATAAAACCCTTTTTAAATAGAAGGAAATGTTAGTCTGAAAAACTATTTAAATGAAAATTATGAAATTTATAAAATAAAAAAATCACTCTTGATTAATTTTATTAAAAAAATAAAAAATTATTAACTTTAATTTAATTTTTTCAATTCATCTGATATGTCTTCTACATATGATATACGAACTATTTTAATTTTTGGATAAATAAAGTATTTTTTAAATGCAATTTTTTTTCCTTTTTATGGGACACCCATTCTAAATTTAGTTTTTGACACTTAATATATTCTATTTAACAAAAAACATCATTTTTTGGATTTTTTATATAAAAATATAATTTGAATGATTTATTGATATTTTTTTAATATGTTTTATGTTTTCATAAATAATAAAAATATACAAAATTTTATTTGAAAACAACTTATTCATAATAATTATTTATGTTGCTAAATTATTTTATTTAATGGTTTTTAAATGAAAATAGAATAAATTTTTATTAATTAGTAAAATTTTGTTCATTGTTTTTAATTTTAAAATAATTGTGAAGTACGAACTCTAAAGACCCGAAATTCCATTAATTTTTTTTAAATAAATTGAATTTTTACGAGTATGCAGTTTCTGACGGCGCTTGATTCCGAGGCCCGGAATCAATTTCAAATGTTTTGTTCGGGTATGTTCGGTAAAATTACAAGAATGATTTTATATCTTTTGAACCAGTGCATGTAATAGAAATATGAGAACACCGATGAACTCACAGTGCCGATATTCGCTTAGTGAGACCTTTACCGTAGTTGCGTTTTAACTAGGTTGGGAGTTAATTATTGGGTTTTCTAAATTAAATTTTTTATAAAAATATGTGTGACATATTTTTTATTTCAAAGGTAGTTAAAACCGCTAAAGGGAGGTTAGAGGTGGGATCCACCACACACTAACCACCCTTGGGATGATGTTTTTGGGTGGGGCCCACTAGAACCCTTTAACTCCACTAAACCCCCCTTTAAACCCCTTAATCTCCCCATTAAAATGGGAAACTCTTGGTCTTCCCCTTAATGGTGCCAACACAAATTAATTTATGACTTCATTAATTAATTTGTGTGACTTGAATTCTTTTGAATTCATTATATCAACATTAAAATAAGAGATGATAATCTTTTATTTAGGTTTGGCATAATCCTTGGAGAACATTGTAGAAATCTTGGAAGAACATCATCCTCTCGATAAAGAACGCTCCTCATCTCCGAAGAATGACGGTACCATCTTTGATCTTCGTCCATGCCACAAAAGAATGAGCCGCCATGAGGAACGTCAATGACACTTTATCCTCGGATGATTCCCGACATCAACTAATTGACATCCACCCTCATTCTGCAACTTCGATGACGCACTTTGAATCGAGGTAGGGAAAAATTGGATTATTTTTATGTATGAGTTATACTCTCTTTTCCTCATCATCTGTTAAGCTCTTGATGACGAATGTTAACAACGTACTGAGGAGGGATCAGACCACACAAACACGGTCTGACTTCCCCCATTTTTGTTGTTCTCATTGTGTTGATGATAGAGGCGGATCACGGAAGAGGCCGGTGGCGCAAGGGCCATTGTCGCACCACGCAAAGAAAAGTCGCATCCAAACAGGCCGTGATGGAGCCGGAAGGGTGCGGTGCCATCACACCACATTGGGGAAGGGTCGCGGCCAGGGCAGGCCACAGTGAAGGAAGCACAGTGTCGTCGTGCCGTGTCGGCGATACGGAACTGCGACCAGGCCGGGTAGTGGCGGTGGGTGCGGCGCAGTCGCGCCGCGCTGGTGATGGGGAGCGGCAGTCCTGAGCGGCCAGCTGGGAGGTGCGGGACCCCATTGGATCTCACGTGGGCGGGACCAGCGCCTCTAGGTGCTGGTTCAGTTCTACCAGAACGTCTAAGCCATTCAGGTGCCGGTTCGGTTCTACCAGAATATCTAAGCCATTCAGGTTCCAGTGGGTGCATGCCTCCCTTATGGCAAGGCCAGGCCGGGCCGCCTTCGGTCAGGCTGCCCTCGGTCGAGCCCCCACGCGTCGGACCATCCTCGGCCAGGCCAACCCCACTTCCGGCAGCCCTCGGTCGGGCCGCCTTCAGCCGGTCCAGCCCTAGGCCAGGCCACCCTTGGCCGGGCCGCCCCTCAGCTGGGCCGCCACTAGGTCGGGCCTCCTCGAGACGGGCCACCCGTCGGGTCATAACATATCTTCGAGTCGGACCATCCCCTCGACTCGGGTCTCATCCTCAGACCGGGTCGGACCCGCGGACTGGGTCAGACCCCAGTTCTGACCGGGTCGGTCCGACTGGGTCGGACCCGACCCGGACCCGCTATGGCCATTAAAACCTTTTAGCCTGCATCTAGAGTTACAGGTGTCCGATTGACATACCACCTACGAAAATTGAATTATTGGTGTGAGAAGATTCTTTGGAATACTCCACATGAGGTTTGGATATAGTTGGACTATGGCCGATTTGGTTTAAGCCTAAAAACCAACCGGGCCCCTAGAAAAGAAATTCAAAAAACTCTCAGACTGTGTGTCCGTTTGAAATGTCGTCTGTCGCGTTGGGTTCTTTATGATGAGATGGAACTACGGGATACATCCACTCAGGACTTCGTGATTGTTGATGTACTAACACTTGGATCGAGAAGTGGACCCTCCTGAAATCGAGCGTGTTGTGTACGGGAACCCTAGGTCCGGCTGCGGCTGAGATAACAAGATCCTCCATGGGTTTGACAGCGACGATACTGTACCAGGATCCTCCGTGGGTTCGACAACGATGAATATTGTACCAAAATCCTCCATGCGTTCGACAGCGATGAATTCTATACTGGGATCCTCCGTGGGTCCAATAGTTCTGACTTATGTTCCTGTATCCTATGTGGGTCCAACAGAATAGCTGGTCATTTATGTTGTGTGGGTCTGACAGCTTAGCTGGTCCTGTATCCTTTGTGGGTCTGACATCTTAGATGAATCAGTGACTACATCTGATCATCTCTATCACTCTGCGAAATGTGTAAACCTTTGTGAGTTGAGTCATGCCTTTCAACCATTATCATTGTGGTGAATGACCTTACTTCCTTTGTGGAATGATTTGTGCTTGGGCTTGAGAGTTGGAGCCGAAATATCATTAATAATTTAGGTATATGTATGGGCATATACTTCATTATGATTGGATGACACTTCCTAATTGTATATTTCTTATTTGGTTATCCTCAGTTAATTTTAGGAGACCTTTAGGGGTCTCGGGTTCCCCTAATGAGTATTTATATACTCACCCCTGCATGGGCTTCGCTCACGCCTTGTTGTCTTCTATGCAGACGACGGTCAGCACTGATCGAGGCTGAGGGAGATAGACGAGAGGCTTCTCAGAGCTGGACTAGACAGGACGTACCACAGGGATGAGTTGTTCAAGATCTGTACCTACCCTTCAGGGAGGATTCCCCGGGGGACGATCTAGGAGTTTCACTTTAACTTTCATTTGTTTGTCTGTTTTTCCGTTTTACTTTCTTTCCGTTGTATCTATACTTTACTATTGGGCTTGTATTTCCGGCCCCTTTACTTTTAGAACTACTTTTTGTATACAGTATTCACATTGTACATTGCTTCCAGCTTACTCTGATTGTGTGTGTGTGTTACTTTTATAAAGGAAATTCCTTCCCAGCTTAGGGATTTACGCCTTTGGTGCTAATCGACAGCCCCCGGCCTATGGAAGGTGGGCTTGGGGTAGTCACCGCACAGGCCCTGATGACGAGTCATGAAAAATTGGTATCATAGAAGTCGATTCTACCATAGAACATGGACCCTAATTCTATTAACATCAATAGTATTATGTATAATGGGTGTGGTTTTCAGTTTAGGGAAACCAGTGTTTTGTGCTCCGACCGATGTATCCATACACTAGGAATATGACTTATGATCTCCGAATCAGTGCATGAAACCACTAATTTCATGTGTGTGTATTTTGAAAAAGTTTTCTTCATGATTAATTTTTGTTATCTCCTTAGGTATACTATTTTAACCGTGGCACACCTATTTCATTTTCAGGATGGCCTCACGAAGACAACCAGCTAGGGTTCTGAGTTTGGTATGAGATGGTAGCCCACCGAGTGATGAGGACTCGGTACATGGCCCCATCACAGCGAAGGTATCAGCGGTACCACTACTCGCTGGGCCACTGATACCCCCAGCTCTAGTAGTAGAGAGTGCACACTGCTTGAGTGCGTTGCACGAGTTCCAGTGCTAGAGGTCGCCCATGTTCCGGGGAGAGATAGGCCCACAGGCAGCTGAGGATTGGCTGGAGGTTGTTTTGAGAGTTTTTAGATTGGTAGGGACACCGGACGACCTCATGTTGATCATTTCTGTGAGTCTCCTGCATGCAGCAGCAGGCAGATGGTGGAGCCTGATACTCCAGGTGCATGATGACACATCATTACTCTGGACAGACTTCAAGAGTCTCTTCCACTCAGAGTTTGTTCCAGCCACCATTCATGTGGTGTGGATTCAAGAGTTACTTCATCTACAGCAAGGTATCATGGAAGTAGCTCGGTACTCAGTGAGTTTCACCGATCTATCACGCTACTCCAGAGATATGTTAGGAGACACCTTCTTCACGGCCCAGGCCTTTGAGCAGGGACTCCGAAATGAGATCATGGATTCGATGATCCCCCTCATCATCCCGTTGTAGGAGAGGGTGCTGGATTGAGCCCTTCTAGTGGAGAGTTTTCTCGCTGAGCAGTCACTATTAGTGAGACCCACCATAGGGAGACACTTAGCAGGGTCTTCTAAAGCCAGCAATAGACAGATTTCATAGACGTCCAAGTAGACCAGGCCATCAATTGGGCGATCCCATGATACAGGTTCGGTTGTGCGGGGCACATGAGACAGAGCTAGCTATACGAGGAGAAGACAATACTATGCATACCGTGGGCAGGACCACAGGGCTTGTGACTGCCCGACTCTCCATGCAGATGAGAAGTAGATAGTAGAGGGGCCTCCCATGAAGAGGCAGAGGTTCATCCGTGGTGTTCCACTGGGAGCAGGAAGACGTGGCAGAGGAGGTGGCAGATTAGTGTGTGGTGGATAAATTTTCGAGGCTCTACCACCACCCAACCAGGAGGTCCACCCCGACCTCATGGAGCTGGGGGACAAAGGCGGGCTCAGCTCTAGGAATTGGAGTCCAATGACTATGGCATACCTGAGATGATTCTAGGTACTATCTATGTCTACTACACCATTGATGCATTACTTATAGACACATGTGTGAGTCATTCTTTTATTTACACTACCCTCATTCGAAGCTTGAAGATTCTGACGGAGCCATTGGCTCGATCCTGATGGCTAGAGACTCCTATGGAAGCATACTCGATGATTACGCACTGGTTCCAACAGTGTGAGATTACTCTAGGTGGTGATAGCATCAGCTGGGATCTTCTAGTAGCGGTGTCGAGTCCATACGACATCATCATGGGTATGGACTGGTTATCCATAGTTCATACCCAGATTGACTGTATTAGGTGGAAAGTGTGGTGTGTTTTCACGGATGTGACCAGTTTCACCTACATCGGTGAGAAGGGAGCCTTTGCAGCCAGGATGGACTTACAGAGATAAGGGGGAAGTCGATCACACCTCAGTTGGCTAGTCTCATCCTCAGAGCAATTGTTGTACGGAGTCTGAGTTTTCCTGTTGCGGTGGATTAGTATGCGGATGTTTTCCATGATGACATTTCGGGACTACCTTCTCATAGAGAGGTACACTCCTACATTGACCTGTACCCTGAGACGACACTGATAACTACTCCAGCATGTCAGATGTCTCCCTCCGAGCTTCGTGAGCTACAGGTATAGCTGGAGGACTTGCAGGGGAATGGATTTATCTGACTCAGTGTTTCACCATGGCAATCTCTCATTTGGTTCTCTAATAAGGTGGATGGGAGCTTGAAACTATGTGTTGACTACCGTTGTCTGAATCAGGCGACCTTGAAGAATAAGTACCCAATCCTGAGGATTGAATACCTCTTTGATCAACTCAATGGGGATGATGGTTCTCGAAGATCGATCTTTGGTCAGGCTATCACCAGCTCATATTTTGAGATATGGATGTGCAAAAGATGGACTTCAGGTGTCTGTATGGCCACTACGAGTTCATGGTTATTCCCTTCAGTGTAACCAATGCTCCAGCAGTGGTCATGAGTCTCATGAATAGGATCTTCCAGCCTTACCTCGATCACTTTGTTATAGTCTTCATCGACAACATACTAATCTACTAGACTAATGAGGAGGATCATGCCTACCATTTGCAGGTAGTACTGGACAAACTCCAAGAGAACTAGATTTATGGTAAGCTCATGAAATGCCGATTTTGGATTTGAGAGGTTCACTTCTTGGGAAACATCATCTTGGAGGATGGAGTTGCAGTAGATCCTAAGATGATCGAGGAAATACGTTCATGGTAGCCATCCAGGAGTGTGACGAAGGTACAATGTTTTCTGGGACTAGCTAGGTACTATCGGAGATTTGTTCCAGATTTCTCCAGAGTGGAAGCAGCACTTTTAGCTTTGAAGAAGAAGGGGCATCCCTTCATGTGTTCAGAAATATGCCAGTAGATCTTTCAGAAGCTGAGGTAGAGGTTGACTAGTGTGCCCATCATGAGGCTACTGGAGGAGGGCGTAGGGTACGTAGTATACTGTGATGCATCTGGGAGCAGACTCGGTTGTGTCCTGTTGTAGGAGCGAGCAGTGATCACGTATGGTTCTCGTATGTTGGGACAACATGAGAAGAACTATGCTACCCATGACCTGGAGTTAGCAGCAGTGGTCTTCGCCTTAAAGATGTGGCAACACTATCTTATGGGAGAATGTTTTACAGTCTACTCTGACCACCGGAGTCTCAGATACATCATCTCTCAAAAGAAACTGAACCGAAGACATTGATGATGGTTCGAGTTCCTCCAGGACTATGACTTCGAGATAGTCTATACACCAAGGAAGTGAAATGTTGTAGCAGATTCTCTCAGCATAAGATTAGGCATTCAGCTACTAGGAGAGGAGACATCACAATTGGTCGCGTTGTAGATATAATTTGTGGATAGCGATGGAGCATCCTTTCTCTAGTCTCTCACTATCACTCCTCCACTTCTTCAGTGATATAGGGAGTCACAGCGTGGGGATGTTGACTGTGAGACACGACGTGCTCAGATATCTACAGGGGAGGCATATGATGGATTTTCTGATAGTGGGGAACGTGTCATTCTTTTCAGAGGACGTACCATGGTACTAGTTTCACTTCCGGAGGAAGTGTTACGGGAGTTCCAAACATGTCCTTTAATGTTACATCCATGAGTGGCGAAGATGTATCAGGACCTCCGACGATAGCACTAGTGGCCAGGTATAAAGAAGGTTGTAGCAGAGTTTGTCTCACGAAGCCTCACTTGTCAGCAAGTGAAGGCAGAGCACCAAGAACCAACAGGCTTGGTTCATCACATCGAGGTCCAAGATTGGAAGTGGGACAGAATATCAATGGATTTAGTGACAGGAATACCATGTACATCAAGAGGACGCAACTATATCTGAGTTATTGTTGACAATGTCACCATGTCGGCCCACTTTTTGTCGATCAGAGAGCAGCGTTCAGTAGAGATTTTGGATGCCTCTACGTACGAGAGATCATACAGCTTCATGGTGTGACATTGAAAATCAACTCCGATCGAGATTCTCATTTCACTTCCGGGCTATGGAAGGTGTTGTAGGAGGCTTTCAGGACACAACTTCTCTTGAGCACCACCTTCCCTCCTCAGAAGAATGGTCAGACTGAGAGGACCATTAAGACTCTCAAGGACATGCTCCATGCATCTGTCCTCGACTTCGATCGTATCTAGGAGGATCACATACCCTTGTTAGAGTTAGCGTATAACAATAACTACCACTCCACCATCGGGATGACACCATACGAGGCACTTTACGGCCGACCTTGTTGACCACCTTTGGGCTGGACTAAGCCAGGGGAGTCAAGACTTATAGGACCAGAGAGAGTGTAGGATACAATGAAGAAGGTATAGATGATTCAGGAGTGGATGAAGACTAGACATAGAAGGTAGAAGTCTGATGATGATTGGAGATGGAGACCAATAGATTTCGAGGATGGTGAACACGTCGTTCTATGGGTCTCCCCTCGATGAGGTCTATGGATTTTTGGCTGCGGCGGCAATTTATCTCCAAGATTCATCGGACTTTTCTAGGTCCTCAGCAGAGTATGTGTGGTGGCTTACCACCTGGCACTTCCACCTCAGTTGCACTGGGTGCACAGCATCTTCCACGTATCTTAGCTGAGGAGATATGTGAATGACCCGTCCCACATCATTGACCATGGGGAGCTGGTCATCGATGACGGGGTGACATTAACGATGTTTCCAGTGGAGATTGAGGATTGAAAGGTGCAGGTCCTATGCGGACAGTCAATACCTCTGGTGCGTGTTCGCTGGCAGCACGTGAACCTCCAGGAGAGCTCATGGGAGTGGGAGGCTAAGATGCATGCTTATTAACCTCATTTCTTCCTTTTGTATGAGTAATAGCTTACGAGGATGTAAATCTATGAGGTGGGGAAAATGTAAAGACTTGGATATTCTGTGATTTCTTTTTTAACACATGGAATTTTTTCGAGTCCGCAGTTTCTGACGGCGCTTGATTCTGAGGCCCAATGTGCCCGGAATCAATTTTTGATTTTTTTGTGGTACGTTCAGTAAACGTATGAACGTGATTTTATATCTTTTGACCCGGTGCTCAGAATTGAAATCTGCGAACACCGATGAACACACAACATCAGTATTTGCTTAAGGAGACCTTTACAGCAGTTTCATTTTATGGATGATTGGAGTTAGTTATTGGGGTTTTTAAATAAAAATTAAAAAAAAATTTGTTTGACATATTTTTTATTTGAAAGGTAGCTAAAACCTCCAATGTGAGGTTGGAGGTGGGATCCACCACACCCTAACCACCCTTGGGGGATGTTTTAGGGTGGGGCCCACCCAAAACCTTTAACTCCTCTAAACCCCCCTTTAAACCCCTTAAGCCCTCCATTAATAGGGGAATCTCTTGGTCTTCCCCTTAAAGGTGCCAACACAAATTAATTAATGACTTAATTAATTAATTTGAGTGATTTGAATTCTTTTGAATTCATTGTGTCAAAATTAATATAATAGATGTTAATATTTTCTTTTGGGTTGGCATAATCCTTGGAGTGATATGTAGAACTCTTGGAAGAACATCATCCTCTCGACGAAGAATGCTCCTCATCTCTGAAGAATGATGGTACCATCTTCTATCTTTGTCTAAGCCACAAGAGAAGGAGTCGCCACAAGGAACATCGACGACGCTTAATCCTCGAACATTTCGCGACATCAACGAATTGACATTCGCCCTCTTTCCGTGACTTCGAAAACACACTTCGAATCAAGGTAGGGGAAAATTGGATTATTTTTATTTATGAGTTTTACTCTCCTTTCCTCATCGTGTGTTGTGATCTTGATACCGAATTATAATAATGTAACAAGGAGGGCTCAGACCACATGAACATGGTCCGACCCTCCCCCATGTTTTTGTTCTCATTGTGTTGATGATGGAGGAAGATCAAAAAAGAGGCCGACAGCGCAAGGGCCTCCGTCACACCACACAAAGAAAACTTGCGACCAAGCGGGCCACGGCGGAGTCAGAAGGGTGCAGTGCCATCGCACCACACCGAAGAAGGGTTGTGGCCAGGGTGTGCCGTGGTGGAGGAAGCACGGCGCTGTCGCGCAGTGCCGATGATGTGGAACCACAACCGGGCCAGGCCGCAGCAGTGGGCGCGGTGCCGTCGCGCCTCGCCGGTGAAGGGGAGCGGCGGGCCCGAGTGGGATGCCGGGAGGAGCAGGACCTCATCGGGTCCCGTATGGTCTGGACAGGTGCCACCGGCCAGCGGTTCAGATCTACTCAAATGACTAAGACATTTGGGTGCTAGGGGGGCACGCGCCTCCCCACTGTTGCAGCCAGGCCTGGCTGCCTTCGACCGTGCAGGCCTCGGTCGGGCCGCCATGTGTCGGGAAACCCATGGCTAGGCCGCCCTCAGCCAGGCCTCCCTCAACCGGGCCACCCTAAGCCGGGCCGCCTGTGGCCGGGCCGCCCCTAGACTGGGCCTCCCTCGGCCGGGCTGTCTCTTCTGGTCGGGTCATCCCCTTGGCTCAGGTCGCTTCCTCAAAACAGGTCAGACCTGTGGACCGGGATAGACCCTGGTTCAGACTAGGTCGGGCCAGGTCATTCCGACTGGGTCAGACCTGAACCGGACCCACTATGGCCGTTTACACTTTTTATCCCGCATCTAGGGCTATGGGTGTCTGATTAACTTACCGCCTGTGGTTATATAATTCTTTGAGAGAGACGATTCTTTGGCATACTCCACTATAGGATTGGACGTAGTTGGAGAACGACCGGGATGGTTTAAGCCTAAAAACCAACATGGCCCCTCCAACTAAAATGCAAATAACTTTCAGACTGGGCGTCTGTTTGACACTCCGTCTGTAGCGTTGGGTTCTTTATGATGCAATGAAACTATGGGATACATCAACTCGTGACTTTGTGATAGTTGATTTATCAACACTTGGCTCGAGGAGTGGAACCTCCAGGAATCGAGCGTACTTTGTGCGGGAACCCTAGAGCTGGCTGCGACTAAGATGACAGGATCCTCCTTGGGTTCAATAGTGACGACACTATACCAGGATCCTTCAGGGGTTCGACAGCGATGACTACATTATCGGAATCCTCTTTGGTTTCGATAGTGATGGATACTGTACCGGGATCCTCCGTGGGTCCGACAGTTCTGACTTCTGTTCCTGTATCCTGTGTTTGTCCGATAGAATAGCTGGTCATGTATCCTGTGTAGGTCCGACAGCTTAGCTGGTCCTGTATCCTGTGTGGGTCTGACAGCTTAGATGAATTAGTGACTAAATCTGATCATCTATATCACTCAAAAAAGGTGTATACATGTGTGAGATGAGTCATTTCGTTCAACCATTATCATTGTGGAGAATGACATTACTTCCTTTGTAAAATGGTTTGTGTTTGGGCTCTAGAGTTGGAGCCGGACTTTGATTGATAAATTAGGTGTATGTATGGGAATATACCTAAGTAAGATTGGTTGATACTTCATGATTGTATCTTTCCTATTTGGTTATCTTTAGTGGATTTTAGGAGACCTTCAGGTGTCTCAGGGTCCCCTACTGAGTATTGTTATACTCACCCCTACACGGGCTTCACTCGCATCTCATTGTGTTCTATGTAGACGATGGTAAAACTGATCGAGGCTGAGGGAGATGGACGAGAGGCTGCTTGGATCAGGACTAGACGGGATGTACCACATGGAAGAGTTGTTCAAGATCTTTACCTACCCTTCAGGTAGGACTCCCCATTGGATGATCCGGGAGTTGTACTATACCTTTAAGTTATTTTCCCCTTTTTTAGACATACTTGCTTTCCGTTGTATCTGTACTTTACTGTTGGGATTGTATATCCGGCCCCTTTACTTTCATCACTACTTTTTTTATATAATATTAACTTTGTAATTTTCTTTCAGCTTACTCTGATTGTGTCTATGTTACTTTTATAAAGGCAATGCCTTCCCCACATAGAAATTTACACCTTTGGTGCTAGTCACAAGCCCCTGGCCTATGGAAGGCAGGCATGGGGTAGTCAAGGCACATGCCCCAAGGATGGGTTGTGACACAAATCATTCAATCATTTGCAATGATTTATCTTTTAAAACCCCGTTTTTCTTTCTGAAAGTATGATTAATTTTAAATTACTTACTGTAACTTCTATGTTTTTAAATTTTAAAAATTGATTTCTTATTTGGAATTAGTAGGTCAAAATTCGTTAAAAAAAATTCTTTTATTTCTTGGAATTATAAATAATAACTTTGATAATTTTATTGATACGGTAAAAGGGTAAATCAGGTTATTAAGGGTAAATATAATTTATAAAATTACCTTAACACTTGTCCTAATATTATTGGTTGATTTCATTTTGACTTAAACCATAATTGGGTAAAATTATACCCTTTGGAAGCCACTTGGACTATATTAGTGAATTTAATATATTTTATTTTAAAAAAAATTAAATATGTCCTAATAAAAATATAATAACATTTTCATATTTTCAATTATGTTATATAGAAGATAAATTTGATTATAAATACTAATTTGAAATATAAACATTTTCCCTTTATCATGGTAATTTATTTTGAATTTTTAAAAATATAATATAGTTACCATTTACTCTAAAATGTTCTATATTGTACATTTAAGGTCTAATTAACATCAAATAATTAATAATTACTCTATTTTAATGTTGAAAATTTTGTTATTTTAGTTAAAATGAAAACTGAATAATTATGGGTGAAGTGGAATAATATGGATTAAAATGATATCAAAACATGTCTAAAAATTATTTTTGGGTAATATTACATCCTTATCTCATATAAAATTAAAAATAATTACTTTTTTAGGTTTTTGGATGGGGTTTGAGTTTATTATAAATTAATATTTTTGGAATTTCCAAAAGATCCCTTCACCTTAATTTTAAAAGGGATCGTCCTCCATCACCTCTTAACTTCATTGTGATCGTTCAATCTCAGCCATCCCTTCCCCATTTCCCATATGAACTTCCCTATTAACATTATAGATTTTATTATCTTCTCAAAAGACCGACTCTAGTTCATTTAATATGAGATCTAGAAGGATCTCAGCGAAGAAAAGGTAATCTCCTCTATATATTTTTTCAAAAAGAATTCATCTTAGACATCCTTATAATGATTTAATTCCATTATAAAGTATTAACACCATTATAAATTATATAATAATATTTTATGATGACTACAGAACAACAATATTCCACCTTCTATCCTTCCTAAAAAAACAAAATCATCAAGCATGCGTTTGTACGTTTACCATCTCCACAACGTATTGTAATCAATTTTTCACTAGCAACCTAATTAAATTGTTATATTGATTGAAATAATAACTATATATTATTATTAAAAAAAGATATTGATTCAGACATAATAGAGACTATCCACTTCAATACCAATCAATAATTAAACGAATGAAATTGTTGCTCATGTGTACGTACGACCTACCATCTCCACGATGTGAAGAGATTCATTCTTCATGATCTTAATTAAAGAATGATTATATAAATTTATAGAATGAACATATATTATATATATCATAATAATATTATTTTTGAAAATATATAACCTAATAATAGGAACTATAACATATCTTATTAAACATGAAGAAGAAAATAAACCATAAAATACATGATAGATTAGTAATAATGTTATTAACTAACTAACAACAATGAGGTCATTAATAATATCATAAAAATTATTATATTTCTAGAAAAAATTAGTGAAATTATTTAAATAATTATATAGGAGTGTCAGATATATATAATGTATATCAGATCTAATGTAAGAGAATATTTTTATCACTTTTATTTTTGTGGGACATAGGCCTTAAACACCACTTATTTATTTTTTGTGTTTTTTATGATTACCATGAATGATTTTTTGTTTCTTATTATGACGGTTATCATATTGGTATATGAATATAATTTTCTTTATTTTATGAATAATATGATTCAACTAATTATAAATTGGTAATGGGTCATTTTTAAATCACATTATTATCGAAGATTATTTATATGTAAGTATTAACTCGATTATATTTATCATTCACGTATTTGTTTTCTAAATATGTAATATTATTTCTATTCTTCTATAATTTTTTAAATTCATTTTTACCCATAAGTGAATTTTTTTTAAACGGTATGAAATGTCTCTTTTATCATTTTTCGGTATGAGGTACTTATTTAATTATCTATCAAAAGTATGAGAATCATGTTTTCTTTTAACATATACAGAATGAAAAGATTTTATGTTTCCATAACACTTTATTTCCATGAGGCTCAATTTAAAAAATTTAAAGACCATTTTAAATGAAAAATATTTCTGTTAAAATTTTGAGGCATTTTGAGAAAAAAATTGATGAAAAAAGAATACTTTCCTCAAGAATTAATTGCATGTGTTTTGTTGACAATATTATCAATCTATGATGACATTCTTTAAATTGGATTATCTTTCTATCCCTCTTATCATTGTGATTTTATTAGGTTTATGATTGAATTTTATTTATGAAATCCATTTGATTTATATGGACTATGATGGAATGATGTTTAAGAAACCCATTTTATTACTTGGGTTATGAAATGATTTATGTTTTTGTAGAACAAGGAAGAATGATTTCATTATGAGATAGTCAGGAACTATATTTCCCTCTAATGCATTGGGTAACAATTTATATCTCTTGATATAGACATGACTAGAATGGAAATTAAATCTGGTTCAATAATACAGTGCTTGGAAGACATCTAAATTGGGTTTAGTAATATAGGGATTGAATAAAGAGTTAACTTTGTTCAGTATAGAAATTTTTCAAATATGATTTTCTTGGTAAGGAGCATTGGGTAATATGGAAATAAATTTCTATACTTATGTGTTTTCCACAAATACATGTTTTATAAAAATTATATTTTCTCATAGAACATGTTCCTTTATGATTTATGCCTTAGGAACTTCCAACATTTATTCTAGGAATCAATATTATGATATATGATATACAAGGCTTGATTTTCAAAGGTTATATTCATATTTTTACATTGTTAACATTAGATTATATTTTATATTTTCTTTAAATACCCTTAAAAATCATTTGAGTTTATCCATTTTATATGTTTTCTTATCCCGAGGATATAAAGAATGGTTTTAAGTATAAGTAATAATGGGGATGATATTTAGGGGAGATGTTGATGAACATTCACAGGTTAGAAGAATACATTCCATGTTTCCAAAGTCACTAAACTATTATATTCATTGGTCGTGCATTTGTAAAATTTAATAAATATTCATCTAAAAAGATGCAATATGTTGTAAGCCAAGCAAGGGTAGTTATAAGTTTATTTTATCATTTTTTTCTCTAATATGGTTTAATAAATTTTTGAAATTAATGTTTCAATATTTTTTTTCTTGTTGTACCATGTAAAAAGGAATAACATTAAAGAATAATCATATATATGGGGGAATTATATAGTGTGGAAGTTTCTATTGAAAGAGTGTGATTTAGTTAAAGGAAACCCACAACATATCCGACTATAATGTTATTTCCCCATTCAGTGATACCTCAAAAATGATTGAAAATCATGAAATTGAAAGAAAAGTTGGCAATATTGATGCTGAATAAAATCCAAGAACAAATGTTATAGATGTTTTTTCTTGCTATGGAATTAGATCAGAAATTAAATGAGAAAAATAAATATCATGATATTTGGGTCCAAGTACTAGAAATTGTGATCAAAATGATAAATTTTGTACATTAAATTATACATAATGTGGATACTAATCTGAGATAGAAGAATGATTCCTAAGATGAAGAACTATAAATGATATATAATATGATAGAAAAACTCTAATCTGATAACAAGGTAAATAATCGAGACTCATAATAAATTCCAAATATAGAATCCAGAAATGACGATCTTGCTACACATCTAACTGAACTAGTTTATGAGAACCCAAGGCTATTATAGTATAACGTATTTTGTATTGATTATATTGTTCATAAAAATCATAAGATAAAGGTGTAAGATGAAATGATTGATATGATATCATAGGAATTGTAAGACAAGATAACTAATGGGAAGACAATCATAAGAAAACATAATTATAAATATAAATCTATGGTTAACAAGAATCGTCAATTTAGAGAATATATATAATCAGTCATGAAATATGTTTGTAAATCTAATACCAATGGAGATCCAAAATTCAAGGATGATTTGAATTTTCTATATAAATATCTTTCTGATTGTAATAACAAATTTGAAAAGAAAATATTTTATTTCTGATGAGAAAAATAAAATTATTCTCTCATCCCAATGGAAATTTAGTTAGGAAAAATCTAGTATTTTATATGATAAACCCTCTCCCATGAATGAGTGGAAAATGACCATGAATAGTTCCAGAAAAAGAAAATATCCTTTAAGTAATAGAAATAGACCTAATAAGATCTATAGAAAATTAATGGAAACATGAGACATTTTTATGAGATTCATGGTCATATTATAAGTTTCTTTTTGAATATCTGGAATATATTTTATATTATAAAGATAGAAATATTTCTCTATCTGATAATAAGGAAAATATTCTTAGAATGTCTGAAAAGAAATTATCTGAAAAGAAAGTATCCATCAGATGAAATTATTGTCGAAGATATGGACACACCAAGAGGTTGCCTCAAGAATCCTGAGGGATCAATGTTAAACGAAGAAGAATAAGGGATGCATCAACATCTCATATAATAAATAATGATTCTTGGTATGATTTTAGAGGGAGATATATTTTATATTTTATAATCATGTACATTTAGAAAGATATTGCATCTAGAAAAAATGAGGTAATGAAATGGAATTCGAAAATAGATCCCCAACTACAATGGGGGAATAATAAAAAAGAATATATTAGAAAAATAATATGTTATATTGAAAAATAGGTCTGCAACTTTAGGGTAAACACAAGGAGATCAATGGAAGGTGTATCAATGAACATCTATGTTACATTAACAATAAAAATTTCATAAATAATGTGAATGATAATGTAAGTAAAGTAGAGGAGATTCACAATTTTTTATTAAAAATATTGTATAATTAGATAATGATTCACTCCTAGTACATTAGAGTATGTTGAATCAGATAAATGATAAAAGAAAACTGAACCATTAATTCCCAAACAAATTTATGAGTTATACCACATAGAAAGATGTAATGGAAAGAGAATATCCCTCAAATATAGGACGAACCAAGAGCATACATTCTTTGGAAATATTCCTACTCATAGAAATAATCATGAACAATTGAATATGAGTGTATTTTAAAAGAAATAAATATTTACCAGTGTTCTTAAACCAAAAATTAGTCAAAAGTACAACCCTACAAAACCTACATTACATAAGAATACAGAGCATGTGGGTAAATAATTACTTGTTATATGTTAAGACTAGATGAACATTGCTAGTTAGTTAGAACAAGCATGAAAATGTGTAAAACTATTTGCAATAAATTATCAAAGGGTTGGTACATTAGAATCAACTACAATCTTGATCTTGAGTACTCTATATGTACCCCGTCTATCATTTTATTAAATGGTTTTAATATAATCTAGAATTTTTGCAACATAAAGGGGGAGATTCAATCAATGGGGTTTGTGTGGGTAAATAGAACATGTGCATAAATTTTAATGGAGATACATTAAACAATAATAATCATAACTCTATAAATTCAAATATGGTATCAAATTTTACAAGTGCTGTTACAAAAAAATATTTTTCAAATTTGTATCTAAAATTTGTGCACTAGGTAAAATTGATATTATATGATTAAGAGTCCGATAATAAACTGAAAAACAGTCAAAGATATACATTACTGATCTAGTGGTTCCAAGTCATATTTAATATTCAACCTTTGGTATCATTCAATTAATCATGTGTTATTTTTTCACCAAGGGAATACCAATTTGGGAAGAAGTAGTGTAAGGCCCCGATCCTAGAAGCTCAACGCCAGTGAATTACTTTATTACATTGGCATAATTACAAGAAATTTAATCCTGAAGGAATGACCAGTTTAGCAGATTCAGAAAACAAGATTACATATATGATACAAATTTTACATTGAGAGATAGAAAATACAACATAATACATAACATAAAATAATAAATTTGATCTTTAAAACAAATTGCAATAATTCATCTTTGTATCATGGGGAATGGTAACAATTTAATGGTGATATCAATTTTTTAGAAAGGGTAAGCGTACAGTGGAAGTAACCATGAATCAACAAGAGTAAACAATATGGAAAGGAAAATAACAGAAAAAACATTAACATTAAATAGTTGGATAAGGAATAATCAATATTGTAAGGTAAAGTACTAAAAAACATTCCATTTAATCAATAAGATTATAATGAAATGCATCAATATATTCTTTCACGGAAAAATTCCTCTGGTTAATAACAACTAAAATGAATACAATGCTTAATTATTGTTCATTATGCATATGGCATGCGAACCACTATTATCAATACCTTTGACGGGATGGTTCCAATCATTTGGAAGATATGCATCTATTATTCTTAGAAAAAACATGAAGATATTTTATATGTATTTTTTCTTGCAATACTGCCAATGAATCAAGGGTCTTACATTAACTTGTCCCCAACCAATGTCTTACATGTCCAAAGCATTCCTCATATATCTAATAATTGATTTAATTAATAAACAACGTGATTTATCATAAAATAACTATAATGAATAAATAAAATGGATTTATCATAAATTCTGCAGTGGATGATATGTAAAAATAAGGGTTGTTGATGTTGATGAGTGTAAATAGCATTGAAAAATCATTCATGAGTAAAATAATATTTAAACATTCCAAAGTGTCCCATTCCACATTGAAACAATTGAATCATAATGACCGTGAATGAATAAAATTATATTAACCTTATAATTTCTTGATAATAAAGAGATTAATGAAAGAACATGTCAAATAAATTTATTTACAACATATAATAGTAATTTTGTGCATAATAACAAATAATTCCCAGTGGAATGTAAATTGAGACAAAATCTCATACCTTGCATATGACTTGTTGTGTGTGTTTTTATTTTCATAAATAATATACACATGTTAATTATTTACATCATTAAAGAACTTTTCCAAGATTTTTATTACTTTTAATTCACTTATTACTATTTTTTATACAATAACTTAAATAAGTATTCTTGTATCGGTTATTTTGACCAAATTATGTTCATGTGTTAAAATGACATTGGTAGGTCAAATATGGTCAAAGGAGTCGTTATATATAAATATAAATAATAATAATCATTAAATTAACATAATATTTATATGTAAATTGTTCATTTAAAACCAATCATTAATTATTTTTCTGAATAATGAACATGTTTTACAATCATGGAAAATGTAGGCTTATGTACAAATGAGTAACTTTACCATTTTTTAAAGATAATTATGGAAAAAAGGTATGTAAAATTATATAATTCCATTATTATCATTATATCATTAATTCCATGTTATTTAATCATATATAGTTATATATATAATTCTTGTGATGTAAAAGGAATCACATCGCGTCGAGGAGGCGATAGTCCACAAATCTACGAACAACGTTGTCACTTTTTAGTGTGTGAAAATGGTAATTCATAAAATGAAAAGTTTTATTTCCAAAAAGGGTATTTATGTAATTAATATCATATACATATATATGTCATTTTTTCACATGTTTTTAATTAAAACTATCCTTAATAAAGTCCATGTAACGTGTGATCATATCACACCACTTTTATGAGGTCCTAGTCCACACGTCCACAAAGGATGTTATCATATTTACACCACATAGAACCCATAATGGTATGTGTTATATAAAAATTTAAAAAATAAGAAGATAACATAAATATCATATATATAATATAAAAACAAGGTGTCTATCAGAATTGTCATCCATTATGTTTGGTAAAGGAAAAATGGACGACATAATTTCGCGAGGGGGTAGTTCACCGTACACAGATGGTATGTTCCTTACCCATTTGATGGATTGGTCAATATTTTTAGGTATAACCATTAACATAAAAAAATTAAAATACATTGTAGATTTTTATTTTATTATATAATCATTGAAAAAATATAATTCAATTGTTTATTGAGGAATGAAAAAAGTGATCTATTAATATTGTTATATATATTTTAGGTAACTATTATCAATTTATAAAAACATATCCCTTGTTTTGATTTAATAAAAATTTGAGGATTATATTTTTTTGGTAGTTGTGTTGAGAGACTATCTTTGGAAGATTTTGGATGGTCCAGTTTGGATTGAGATTTGTGAGTCAGGTGAGGAGTGAATGGCTTTTTATAATGGACGAGAAGAGGCATTCTTGTAAATACCAACATGTATAAACTATTCAGAGGTCTCCCTTACCTCATGTTCCTCCAAAATGATCAAATAATGGATTATATTGGATATATTGTCAATTAAATCCTTATCCACCCAAAAATAAGTACATTTTTATAAATATTTTCTTTAATATATATATTTTCCCCAATTTTATCATTATGGTTCTTATTAATGTAACTAGTTTTCAATATTTTGAAATTTGACCATTATTTATAAACTATGGTGATATTTTTTAGAAAATATATACCCAATCAATTATTAATATTATATATAATTTACAATATATAAATCCCATATGTGTTGGAAATTAATATTAAAACATGCACATGTAATGCACAAAAACACTACCATAACCAAGACTGTGCTGAAAATGTTTTTACAATCTAGGGGTCAAATTTTAATTATAAAATATAAATTGGTCCATGAATTAACCATAACTATTATTTTATAATAACGTAAATTAACTTTTAATAATATATTTTTTTAATAATTTTAAATCATTTAATAAATTATCATTTATTATAAAATAACATTAATATCAATTTTTTCATTATTTATTTAATTTTAATTTAATGATATCAAACTAATATTTTAATTAAAATTTATTAATTTCATAGATTTATAACATGATATATTGTTCTAAATAATGATTTAACATAATAATTCATTAAATTTACCTTATATTTAATATTTTTAGCATCATTTATTTTATTTTATTATTAACTAAATATTCCATGTGTTACTGTTTCTTAAGTATTTAATATAATTATTTCATCTATAAAATTGAATATACGTTACCATGATAAAAACTCTTTTAATTCCCAAATATTATTTATTACTAAATCTTTGTTGCTTATTCTATACTCTAAGGCATTATAAATGTTAAAGGAAAGTGATGTTTTTTTAGTCTTTTTGCTTACAAAACATATTATATGGTTCAATTTCATGAAATGGTAACCCATTAACTCATAAAAATATAACCAAGAGTTTGTATGTTATATCTATTGGTAGCTAATAGATTTTGACAAGTTTCTGGGTCATTTTGGCCCTTATGATTAAGGTTAAGTCCCTTATTAAACATAATTTTACATTGATCACTATAAGAAATTTTAATTAAAATAACTTATATGTTTTTCCATAAACATTGTTGACCTCATTGGACCCAAAATATTATTATATCTAAAAATTATTATATCCATTTTTCAAAATTCAAGTCAAAGAAGTTAAAAATTAAGTTTAATGTAAATCTCGTAAATGCGGCGAGAAAGCGGGTTGGTAGAGTGATAATGTTCAAATGTTTGACTAGTCCTTTTATCTAAATATAATAGAGAAATGATTATAATAGTCTAAAATGTATTAAGAGATATATAATTTATCTGTGGAGACTTTAATAAAATTTAAATATAATTTGACATTAATAATTATTAGGAAAACAATGAAATTTTGACCTATAATGCAGTTTTTTTCACTATTCATAAAAAAATGAAACTTCTTAAAAAATTAGAAATAGTTCACCCCAAGATAATTTTTTCATTTCGAATTCAAAATTATATTTAATGTTGACAAAAAAAATATTATAAAAGTTTCAAAAATTAGGATTAAAATATGTGCACTATTAAAATGAAGTGGAACTCAGTATTTCAGGAATCTCAAGCTAACTCATAGTTCTATATAGCGTAATCTTAAAATTGCTTTTTTTATAAAAAATAGAAACAAATTAAAATTTATTATAAAATAAAAATATGTTAAATTTTTGGAGTATTACATTCTCCACACCTTAATTAAATTGTGTCCTCATAATGTAAACAACATCTCGGTATTTTAGGGATTGATATTTGAAAATATAATTGTTGAAAAAACTACATTTTAAATTTGTTTAACAACAAATATTCATTATAATATTAATAATGAAATGAAAATTTCACCACAGAAATAGTCTTTTTAATAATATATAATTAGTGAATACATGTAAAAGGACGATAAATATAACTACCGTGTTCTGATGGAGAGTGATAGAAAACATGTCCACGAGAATATTGTTGAGAATATAACCATAAACCATAGGTGGGAATAAATTTCATTTATATCATAAAAACTGTCAATAATTGGAAAAAATTTCAAGACCCTTTTTGTAGACTTTGAAAATTCTTTGACTCTCAAATAATGTCTGTGAATATACAATTCAATAAACACCATATTTTACTTTGATTGTGCCTTGAAATATTTCTACTTCATCTCTTATAATAAGATTTTTCATACTGTCAAGTAATACATCACTATCTAAAACCGAATCCAAAGTTAATCTTAAAATATTATTTAATGTATTACTTTTCCAAAAGTTTATGATCCAAAAATTTAGAATAAAGGTCAATAAGTTTTAAAATGAACATATCATTAGCCTTTAATCAATAAGAAAGGGATCTAAATTTTTACACTCTAAACATGTGAGTATATTTATCATGTAATATCTCAAAATATCCAAAAAACAGGAATTACAAAAACAACCATTATTGAGAACATTCATACTTCCTTATTTATATAGTAAACCACATGTTTTTATATATATTTCTTAAATAAAAGAGTGTTTTATACTCCATCAATGTAAGAATAATCCATTTTGTCAAAAAATCAATAATTAGTTCCAAGGTATTCTGTAATATCGAATTTACATTATCAAATTCAATCATCTATTTTTCTAAAAAATCATTATCTTAGTTTTAGGAACATAATAGGGGTTGACATTCCCTCAACCAGGTGTTTTCCAAAAATGATCAACTTTATACTGAATAAATATTTTTTTATTATCAGTACCAATCAACACAGGATTTTTAATATTTATGAAATGTATTATAATATAATCCCTATATATATTGTAATTCACATGACCAATACATTACTGATAAAATAATGAAATGAAAAAAAATATTGAATCCAAACACATACATGTTAATCATTACTATACAAAAGATGTTGTAGAAAAATTATGATGATGATCAGTTTTCCTCTTTTGGGATATATTCCGTGGACACTTCTGACATTGATTTGTGACGTTTCCTACCTCCTTGCAGTCAAATCATTGAACATTAGAAACCTATTTTGTACACTTGTAATCGAATTCACAGTTTCCCTTCTCTCAAAACATGTATCAAACTCTAATTCCTTTTAAGAAATTATTATGGTGATTATTCCAACAATTATTACATATAGTAAAATATATCGTTACATTATTCCATTTATCTATTTTTTCCCAACTGTCTTATTATTCTCACACTTATTTCAGAAGCTGTAACACATAAGTAATTATTTATCTATCTTTTTACTACATGATGTTAGGTACTTAAATAATGATAAGGTTTTAGAGACTAATTCAATTTGAAATATTTCATTAATACTATAAAAGGAATGATCTTTTTTACTCGTTGGATTACATGTATCAGTGAGGTTAACATTCCTCATTCTAGTTTCCATTTATAAATTATGAAATATACTATCTTAAATAATTTCATTATTAAAAATAATGTATAATCCCAATACAAACAAAATACATAACATAAATTGATAACTTTTTGTGTATATAATGTCATTGTCACATACAAGGCTTTATTGGGATGATCTTATATACATATTATTTGACTCTATCTTTGGGTTACAATTCCTAATCTGTGTTTTGAAATCATGTTTTCAATGATTCTACTAAAAACTATTGATTCCAACTGTAACGCCACAACCCTAGATGCATGAAGCTGGTGAATTACTTTATACTACATTAGAATGATTTTGAAGAATCAAATCATGAATAACTGATCTATTTAGTTTTTCTAGAAAAATATATTACATACATGATTTCCATTTTACATTGGGAGATATATAATAATACATAATTTATTTCATAAAGTAATAAATTGCATCCTTGAAACTCATTCCTAGATTTTTTATTCATATCATGGGTAAATGAAACCAAATAAGTGTATGATAAAATACTAAATAAGGTTAATTATACTACAGATTTAATATGAAATAATAATAACAGATAAAAGGGAATGGTAACTAATTGGAAACACATTCCATTTAAATAAATGTAGAAGGAAAAAAAGAAACATGTGAAGGTATGAAGATTTAGAGTACCCCATTTTTGAGTCTCTCATTTCTATAAAAATGTAATTTTGGATTGATATTTGTGATGGATATGATTTCAGAAACGTATTGCAATCCTGAAGAATACTTCATTAGTCCCATGAAGATGAGTGGTGGTGGATCTTGCTATCAATTCCCTAAAATCTCAACTGGGGATCTGACTCATGGGATACCTGTCCCTTCATCATGTTCTGATATGGATTGGAAGGTAGATGTATCATGGTTAAGGTATGGTTCCTTTTAAATCCTTCGGTGTGCTGATGTTATTGGATCTAGCATATGACCCCATGATATCTCCCCTAGGGAACTGATGCATAAGAATCATGTCCCATAGGCATGTTTGAGAGGTAATCTGATGGAGGATGTATCGTGGGTAGTATATTCATACACTCATAGAATTTTATGTATCCCTCAAAGTTCTGTTGCACTTCTTATAACCATTTTTCAAGAAATGGGGCACTCATTTTTATTGAAGAAACCCCTAAAATTTTTGAATGGTGATTGGAAGCTTGCGAGCACTCGAGCAACACTCGTCTCACCTCAAAAATTAGCACTAAAAGGAAACATGAATACTTAAGGAAGTTATTACTATATATTTTTGGATTTTATGGCTATCACATAATTTCAAATTATATGTGATTTTCTCATATAAAATTCAATTCACTAGAGTGGAAATTGATATATTTGAGTTGTGGTTTCATTAACCTCAAGCCATGGCTTCTAACGTTTCATAACTATAACCCCTAGTTTGAAACTTTTCAGGCCAATGACTATGTCACACAATGTTGGATTCATGTCAAATGGAATAATTGGTTTTTTGGAACCCAACTATCCTTAGGGATATTTACATAGTTTTAAGAACTATAATTAAATTTTACAAGGAGACTAGGATGGCTATGTATGGTCACATTTCTCATATTTTTGTTGAGTTTGATGTTGCTCTTCCAATATTTGAGACTGTTTAATTGTTTGATCATGAATTTTGTTTTTGAACATGCAATTTAATTTGAACATGTTCTAGCTTTCCTTTACAATTTATTGAGCATTAGTCATGTTAAGAGAACATTTCAAAGTGTATTGAGATGTACTAATTATAATAGGCATGGTCATGCGTTTGAGAAATATATGTTTGAATTAACCTTGGATTTGACCTGTGTTCCTATGTTCAAGAATAATGGCGAACATTATGTGCCTAATTTGAAGGACGCTACTCTATTTCTTGAAGCAACCACCTTGGATGAAGATGTTACTCTTAATATTACAATGTATCTTAGAAGTCATTTTACTGGTGATCAAAGTGACGGTGTCCTTTATTTAGGTGAAGGAACCATCTTCTCCCAGAATAAGTCAAATATTTGTTCTATGGTTCAAGGGGAGGACTCAATCTCTCTAAATTGGGGGATGAATTTACTCATAGTTAAGGTAGTTTTGTTCAATTTGATCATGTAATCTTAGTGGAGGATAAGTTTATGTCAAAAGATAAATTGTATAGTGTCTCCTTTCCTTCCAAAAGAGTTTCCTCTCCTACTTGAAACATCAAGTAGCATGTACATGTGAAATTAGTTATATTTCCAAATAATTGTGATTATTATTCTAAGTCTCATATCCAAGAGATTATGTTAGCATCCCTTGCATCTGTTCCTTCATCAAGTGAAACAAATATAGGGTAGTCTACCATGGAGGGTATTCAGTATGCTGAGACTCCCACCAATGGCGATGTGATGAAAAATTTCTATATAATTCTAGATTCTATCAATGATCTAGATTATTATGTTCTCTATATGGAGATCCTTGAGAGTAAAGGTATAGTATTTTTTATATCTTTTATTTCTAATGAACACCTCCTCTAATGAGTAATTAGGACGAGAAGGATGATTCTCTTTGTGGGAAGTCTTCATTTTAGGATTTGTTGGATGAAATACCTCTATAAAGGCTTCCATTGGATGTCTAGGTTCTTTTCATGATTCATAGTTATCATGAAAGGTATCTCCGTAGTAGTAAAAGTATAGATGAGGTTGGTGAACCCTCAGAGAGGGATGATCAGGTTGATGCATGTAGGACTTTCATATAATAGAGTAGATGACAACATCCAAGAGGCTTAGTTGGATACCCTGGAAGGTGTCGAAATAATAAAGGATGAAATAGGTTTTCATATTCTATTTTGGTGGTTTATTTGTCACTTGTACCTAGAAACTCACTTATTTATATATTTGTGTTCTTTTTTTTAATGAATATTTTTGGGACATGAATTTTATCCATGTTTTGAAATTTTCCTGTATATATGGAATGATAAATTACTAAATATTCATGATATTTAATCAATATATTGATAATGAAATGAATCCATATATATTTTTCATATTTAAATATATCTGGATAACAATGACTTAAATTAAGGTTATGCTTAATTATTAGACACCATGTATCTGGAAAATGAATCAATTCCATCAAGACCTTTTCAATATGTTTTATATCTATGGGATTAAACCCATAAAATCTTATTTAAATAATACTAAAATGGTTTTTCCAAACTTATTTCGTCTCAAGATATTGATAATACATCCATGGTCTTACATTAACCACCCCACAACCCATGTCTTGCTTGTCCAAAGTATTTCTCATATATAAAATAAACAATTAAATTAATAAAAAAATTTCTTTTTCCATAAAATATCCACATTGAGTAAAAAATACAAATTTATAATTAATTCCCAAGTGCAGGATAATTAAAAAAAAGGCTTTTTTGAGATAGATGAATGGAAATACCCATTAAAAATTGTTTTCAGGAAACTAGTCTTTAATCATTCAAAAGTGTCCCATATATATTTGGAACGTTTGAATAAAAATACTCATGAAGGCATAATATTAAATGAGACTTATAATATCATGAGAACAACTATATTCATGATATAACATTTCAATGGAATCTTTATACACCATATAAAAGTTAATTGGTGTATAAAAACAAATAAGTCTCAATAGAATTGTAAATTGAGATGAAATAATTTTCCATGAGTCTATCTTTTGAAGTTTTTTTTTCATACTGAATAATAACCATATGATAATTACATAATTTCATCAAATTATTTTTCATTTTTATTACAACATTTACGTCACCTATGACAATGTTGTAGCAAACTTCTTAAACTATTATGTTTATGTTGAGCGTTTTGACTAAATTTTGTTCATGTGTTAAAATAAAATTGGTAGATCAACTATTGTTAAAGGGATCATTATAAAAAGATATCAAAAATATTAATTATGATTTAATTATCATATTTATATGTAAACTACTCTCTTAAAACCAATCATGAAATATGTTAATGAAAAATTAACCGGTGTTACAATCATGAAGACAATAGGCTGTGAGTACGCAAAAATAACATTCCCAATTTTCAATAATCATTTTGAATTGAAGTTAAGTAATATTATATCATTCTATATTGATCTTTATATCATAAATACCATTTCATTTAATCCTATATACTTGTATATAGAATTATTAAAATTTAAATGGAATCACATCGCATCGAGGAGGAGGTTGTCCAGACACCCACAAATGACATTATCACTTTTTAGTGTGTGAAAAGGGTAATAAAGAAAATAATAAATTATATTTAATTAAATGTAATTATTTCATGGATATGATACATATATAATTTATTTTTCATATTTTTAATTAAAATCATACATAATACATTCCATGTAATGTGTGAATGTATGACATTACATTGAGGAGGCGGTAATCCACACATCCACAAACAATGTTATCATATTTACACAAATTGGAACATATAAGTGTATGAGTTTTATAAAAATTAAAAAATTAGTATTAAATCATAATTATGATATATATAATTTAAAAATAGTTTTACCAATAAAATTCCCAATGACTAGTGGTGGTTAATAAAAAACTAATGACATCATTTCGTGAAGAAGTAGTTCGTCATACATACAAGATACATTCGTTACCCATTTGATGGATGTGTGTGTAGCTGTAAGACAAAACAATAAAATAGAAACAATTTAATACATTTATGATACTGATGTTATTATATAATCATGTAATTAGAGGAATTTAATATTTTAAGGAAGAAATAAAACAAAAGTTATCATTGAAGAATGATACCCCATTTTTTGGTAATACTTCCAGTTTATATCAAAGGTCTTGCTTGGTTTTCAATTGTCCCAATGTGAGCATTTTATGATTAGGGTATGGGTTATTTTATATTATTTTTGATGAGTTAGGATGATGAAAATGGTCTTGTGAGGTGTGGTTAAAGAGAATAGTGAATTTTCCTTACAATAGAGGGGGAGTGGCATTCTTGTAAATCCAAAATTGTATACACAATTCAGAGGTCTCACATACCTAATATAACACCAAATTGAAAAAATATTATATTAAATGTAAATTATGGTTGATAAAAATAATCCACATACAAAAATAATTGCATTTTTAAAGCTTTGTTCCATAACTTCTACGTTTCCCCAATTTTATTATTTTGGGTTTTATTCATGTAACTATTTTTCTAAACTATGTAATTTTATCATTATTAATAAAATAAAGATATATTTATTAGGAAATACATACCATATTAATTGTAAATATTATATCTAATTTAAAAAATATAAATCCCATGTTTTTTTAGAAATTAATTTTAAAAAAATACATGTAACGTGAAAAAACACTAATTTAACTCTGACCATGGAGACAATGTTTTTACTATCAATAGGTAAATATCTTATTTATAAAATATTATTTAGTACATTAATGGACCATATTTTTTATTTATTAACAATTAATATTTAGTTGGAATATTATATTATTTTTATTAAATTTAATTCATTTAATAAAATATCATTTATTGTAAATTAACAACAATTCCAATTTTGATATTATTTATTTAATTTTAATTTAAAGTTACCATAAACATATTAGAATTAAAATTTTATAATTTCATAATAGCGGGACATGATATATTCATCTAATAATTAATGGAAGACAATAATTTTTAAATTTAATTTCATATTTATGTTTTTAGGATCATTTAATTTATTTAATTGTTAACCAAATAATCCATGTGTTGGTGTCACGACCCATCCTCGGGGCCCGTTCCGTGACTACCCCAAGCCCGCCTTCCATAGGCCAGGGGCTGGCGACTAGCACCAAATCCGTAAATCCCGATTACTGGGAAGGCATTGCCTTTATAAATGTAACAAAACACCACATAGTACAAGCGGAAGAAAAACACTAAGTACAAAGAAAGTGCTGAAAAGTAAATGGGCCAGAATAAAAACCCAACTGGAAATATAGCTACAACTGAACAAAGACAACATCTAGAAGAAAGGAAGAAACTCCTGGGTCATCCTCCTCGGATCCTACATGAAGGGTATGTACAGATAGCGCAACTCCTCAATGCTCTCACCCGTCAACCTCCTCCGTCTTTCGTCTCATCGTGAAGTCCACCTCCGGATACTGACTCGTCGTGTGGTCCACCTCTGGGTACTGACTCATCGTGTGGTCCACCTCCGGGTACTGTCTCGTCGTGTGCTCCACCTCCGGGTACCTTCTAGTCCTCGATCACTCGGCCTCCATAAGCACTGCCCATCGTCTGCAACCCACACAATGAGGTGCGGGCATAGCCCGTGCAGGGGTGAGTATAAGGATACTCAGTAGGGACCCCGAGACCCTCAAGGTCTCACTAAAACCATCAAGGATACCCACAAAGAAGATCTCAACAGATAACCTCTACTTAGGTATATGCCCATACATATACCCAAGTTATCAAGTTACCCATCTCAATCATGAGGTAAACACAAAAGTCATAGACTCACCACAAACCATGATTTTTATTATCGAAACTGTAACTGCTGAAGAGCTCCGTCTCTGGGAGTATAGTGATCCTGTCACGTCTCCGAGGTACTACTGACCAACATATGATTGCTTAGGTACTCTTCCTGTCGAGTACCGTAGGTTTTCCACCTCACACAGTAGTGCTCCTCCGCCATGGGTATGCCACCTCACACAGTAGTGCTCCCCCTCATAGCCTACAGAGGTACTCCTCCTGTCGAGTACCGCAGGTCTGCCACCTCACACAGTAGTGCTCCTCCGCCATGGGTCTGCCACCTCACAATGTAGTGACCCCACTGGGCTAAGCTAGTCACTCCGAATCGAATCGGACAAGCAGGCATCAGGTCACAACCAGCTACATGGTCTCCGTACTCCGTACGCTAATCTCCGGGAGGGTCTGATCCATGAGCTACTAGTAGATACTCCAAGTATCTCAAATTCCCACAAAGACGTATCTCAAAGAACCGCCTCGTCATAGGGGTCTCAACGCGACAGATGACCTGTCAAACGGACGCCCGGTCTGTGAGTTACTAGCCTTTTCATCCATGGGGCCCGGTTGGTTTCGTGTGCGAACCAACACAGCCGTATCTCAACTGTACCCCTAACTCTCATAGGGTATACTCAAAGGGACCGTTTCTCCACGTGATCACCAACGCCGTTGACGGTTCGTCAAACGGACGGCCGGTCTGAAAGATATCATCTTTTCCGTTCCAGGGGCCCGTTTGGATTTCGGGTGCAATCCAACCCGGCCACAATCCAACTGCATCGAAAACTCAAATGAAGTATGTCAAAAGATCCGTCTCATTAATAGGAGATCAACGAGACAGACGGCGCGTCAATCAGACGCCCGGTCTGAAAGATATCAGCTTTTCTGTTCCTGGGGCCCAGTTGGATTTCGGCTGGAAACAAACCCGACCGCACACCGACGACATCCAAACCTCGAGTGGAGTAATCCAAAAGTTCCGTCTCATCAAGAGGAAACCAACAAAGTTGACGGCATGTCTATCGGATTTCTGGAGATCATGCTACGAGCGTTTCCGCTCCGAGGGCCCGGTTGGTTTCATGTACGAACCAACACGGCTGAACCCAAAGTATTCTAAAACCTTGAGTGCAATATGTCAAAACGACCGTCTCTGTCCAAGGATCTCATCGCCACTGACGGTGTGTCAATCGGAGGTCTGTAGCCTAGGATATGGGCAAAATACCAAAAAGGTCCGAAAACGGGGGGTCTGGGCCCGTACCGACCCGGCCCAACACCCCCCCGGGTCGCCCCAACCAGGTCGACCCGACTGGGCGCGACCCGGCCCGGCTCGGCCGGGTGGCTGGCTGGCTCGGCCAGCGAGCCGGTGCTCCATGGACACGGCGCGCGCCGCGTCCCCCCTAGATCCCGCGCGGCCACGGGATCCGCCAGCTCGCCGCCGCGGCGGTTTCTCCAAGCGGCGCACCGGGGCAGCGCCGCCTCCGGCCGCCGGCCCCGCCGGTTGTGTCCGCGGGCCACCGGAGTTGCTCCTGTGGTCCTTTTTCAATTCCGCCTGCGCCGATGCTCGTCCCAGGTCCCGTTCATCACTGCGGAAACATCAAATCATCTCTGCGGCCCGTTCCGTCAATGCCCGACGATCCGCACATCAAAAGAAACAACTGCTGAGTCTTCCGTTCGCCTTCGCGGCCCCGACTATGACCACACTTTTGTTCAGCCTTGACAGCACGACACGACGGCGCCGCACATCCTTTCCGCATCACTCCAGGTTCCCGCGCGGTGTCATCGCACCGTGCCACCATCTTCCAAACCGCAACATAATAAACAACAAGGGGGAGGAGGGCCGTCAGTGTTTGTGCGGTCCGACCTCCTCCCATTATAATGATAGCAAGCGGCCATCAAATAGAAGTCGATGTATGGCAAAGAAATATTTCACGGCAAAATCAATAATCCTCAACATCAACCTGCATGAACGAACGATCCGCAGATCAACCTAGAAATGGTTGGTCCGCGCTCGTCGTTCTTTTCTAAAATGATAAGAGAACACCAAATAAATTTCCCTACCTCGAAATTGACGTCGCACGTCATCGAGTCACGGAAGTCAAACGTCGCGGTAGTCGAACGTCGGGGTAGTCGGGTGTCGCGGAAGAAAGGTATCACTTATGTCAACGTCGGAAGAAGAAGGAGAATGTTGTTGTTGGCATCGGTCTCCACGGTCGGCGTCTCCTTCATTGTCACAGAAGAGGAAGAAAAAGGATTGGAGAAAACGTAGAGCGTTCTTCACCAAGTCGGAAGGTCGTTCTTCGTTTGGAGATGATGTTCTTCAGAAGAGGGAAGAGCTCTCTCCCAAATTCTCTAACACAACAAAACTCACAAAAAATAAAATAAGGCCTCTCCTTATTTTATTATTTTTCCATGCATTCAAATTTTTTTAAAAATTCAAACACATAGTTAAATTAATTGAAGAGGCTTAATCAATTAATTTAAGATGTGTTTTGGAAAAACTAAATAGGAGAGAGGGTAGAGTTACACAAGTTAAAGTGGAGTTACAAAATTTGAGAGGGAAGTGAGTTATGGGAGGTCAAGGGGGTTATTGGAAGATCAAGGAGGGTTAGGGTCTCGTGTGGACCCCAGCTCCCACATATCCACACATGGGATGTTGTGTGGTTGTGGGTCCCACCAACAACTTCCCATGGTAGAATTTAACTCCCTTGGTTAACAAAAATAAAATTGGTCACAATTTTATTTATTTCTTCCTTAAACACCAAAATTTAACTTCTCCTCCCAAGCAAACGCACCTACGGTAAAAGTCCTCTTAAGTAAATACCGGCGCTGTGAGTTCATCGGTGTCCTCGGATTTCAATTCCGAGTACCGGTTAAAAAGATAGAAAAACCCGCTCGTTTGTTCACTAAACGTACCCGAGATAAACATTGGAAATTGATTCCGACCACATCGGGCCTCGGAATCACGCGCCGTCAGAAACTGCATTCTTGTAAAATTACAATGAAAATTAAGAAAAATTTTCCATGAATTTTACGGGTCTTTACAGTTGGAGTTTGTTAAGAATTTAACATAATTATATCATCTCTAAAATTTAAAGTTAAATTATCATGATAAAAACAACTCATTTAAATTTTAAAAAATGTTTTTAACTAAAAATATGTATCTTATTCTATACTCTAAATATTTATAAATTTATAGGTTCAAAGCTTTCTTTTTTATCTTTTTCCATAAATAAATTATTATATGGGCCACTTTCATGAAACGGTGTCCGGTTTGAAATTTCCCTGGCCCTAGTATCTTATAGTTGGTGATACATATTATTACACTGAAATAGATACAAGATTATAATCCAAAGGACATATCAGTTTAGCAGTTTTTTAATCGAGATTACATACATGAACCTTACATTACAATTTAAAATATAAAATACAATATAGAGATTACTTTTATAAAACAATTAATCACCTAGAATAACCTTGAATATCAATAATAATATATATCATGGAATCTTGAATTGAATAAAACACAAGAAAGGTGTGATTTTAGATGCATTGTAACAATATGTTTACAACAAAATCTATTATGAATAAATATGCATAATCATTAACACAATGTCAATAACTTAAGAACAAACCATTTATAAAAAATCATGAGAATTATATGGAATGTATAAATAAAAATAATATAAATAATAACATTGATATTCTACTAATCAAATAATTACCTAGAATATCCCTAACTAATCACATAATGAGGGAATCCATAATGTCGTACATTATAAAATTACAACCAAGGATTCAACCAAAAAATGATGCATAAACATGTATGGCCTCAAACAATACCCAAACTAGTTGGTCTCATTTGACCTACTGATTTATTGATGGGATATAGAGGGAATCATCCATCACATACTATTTCTAATGAATTCCTCATATGAAAATAGTGAAATGTAATCAATATAAACATCCATATTGAATAGATAGCATACGAAATGAGAATACATTAACCATAAAACAAGAATATTTTAAAAATAGAACGTCCATAGAAAAAAATAATCAAAAACCCATCAATCAGGTACGGTGTATTGTATCATAAGAGATAAAACAAAATTAATAAAAACATCCAACAAATAAGGTTATTACACATTATAATAACCCAATAAAATAATTAAAATTTACTAATATAAATACATTTTTCTAATTTGAAATAATTTATTTAAAATCAATGAAATTATAAGAGAAAAAATATATTTGAAAAGATAAATTCAAAATTGTATAAGAAATATCAAAACATTATTGCATCATGATGGAAGTTAAATCCACTCATAATGTATAAGTTAAAAAACATTCCTTCAATAATTTTATTGAAATAGTTATAAATAACCATGTTTGGAAAATTAAAAAAAGATTCCATTCAAACCATTTTATAAAAATTAATATAGGGGTGAAAACATTAAACAAAAATAAGATAATAGTAAAAAACATGTTTAATTTTATTTATTATACATGGTCATGGATCAAAATATTTCCTAGTAGATACTTAAACAAAAACAATCATGAATAATAATGATATTGTGTAATAAACATTATGTTGTACTTTACATTAGTTGAATGTATGTTACCACATATAAAATAGTTTAAATCATTTTTTTATTTATACCATAATGAAAAAAATTAGGATATCATATATGATCTTCTTATATCGTTTTTAGTTCTATTTCATTATTACAGTTGTTTCAGCTGTTAAATGCTTCATTTTATAAAGAATGCTTTGTCATCAAAGACCTATTTCTTATGTATAGAAAATAATTATTTCATCAAAATAATTATATTATGTCTGTAGATATAATATTTAAACATTATGTTCTTTTTTATAGTCATATTTTAATAGTTACCATGGAAAATGAATCCCAATGCATTGTTGAGATAGTGGGTCATACATACGCACATGCAAAAGTATCATGATAATAATTGTAAATGGATAATTAATTGGATGTTATATAAATTATACTAAATAATAATCATTTCATATTAATTAATTATATCTTTTTTATCTATCATTATAACCATCCAAATAATGTGGTGAGGAAAAACAATTACACCACATTGTTGAGATTGTAAGCTGTACGTGCTCACATACGGTAATTTTGTTTTTTATAGGATCGATATAATGTGGAATATGGTTGAACCATAATTATTATAACATCTCATAATATATATGAAACTATATTTATTACTTTATTGTGGTAAAAACAAATTATTTGGAAATAGAAGAAGGAATGAACTTAAATGTGTAGGTAAAACAATTATTACTTTTTCGATAGACATCATTTAAATCTCTTCTTACGAGACATAGATATAGTCATTTTAGATGACCAATACCTCCATTAAATGGATAAGTGTGCTTGTATGAGAAACATGAAAGGGTTTTTGAGCTATAAGGATCAAAGTGGTGTTAGTAAATGAGGGAGGAGGTGCCCTTTGATAATTGATGTGATGGATACTTATGGAAACATTGAAAATAATTAATTAATATAAATTAGTTTTCAAGTAAAAATCATTACAAATATAGTTATTTATAATATTATATGTGTATAGGTATAAATCCTATCAGCCAATGATTTTTAGACATGGTTATGTCCCATTATTACACTGTCATTGGGATTAACCCCTAATTAATCTTTTTAACTCTTTCTTTAACAATATGTATTTTTACTCATTAAAGAATAGTATAGTTACTACAATTTTACAGAAAAAACAAAAATTATTCTTGGATGAATATATATACTTTATCTTGAACCTTTGCCCAATTTTTATATTGTTATAAATTTTATATCATTTAATAAATATTATTTATTTTTATATAACATTAATGAAAGTTTTAATACTATTTATTACATTGACATGTAAAAAAATAATTAAAGTAATATATATTGATGAAAATACTTCTAAAACATCATTAACATTTTAAATTTATCTATAATTGTTTTGATGAAATTAATATTTTGTAATTATATTTATTTTTATATTTTATAATCATTTATTTGATATTCCCATTTATTAAATAATTATTTCATCATCATTGTGTAATATTTTAATGTGTTTATTTATTTTAAAAAAATTGATTATTTATAATCATGATTAAGATAAAAATATAATATTCAAAATCACTTTTTAAAGTAGAAGATATGGTTTAGAAAAAAACATTTTAAAAATCTAATACTTTTTAAGAATATGAGTATAACATATTTAGTTCTTTATAAAATAAGACACTATAAAAAGGTTAAATTCATCCAAGTGAATACAAGAGGCCATAAAATCTAACAAAATATTATTTTGGTCAACAATAACTCATACAATACAATTAGGACAAGTGTTAGGGTAATTTAATAATAATTTTATTATTATTTTTTCCCTTATTTACTCGACATAACTTTAACTGTCTTAAAATAATTTACTAAAAGTACAATTAATATTGTAAAATATAAAAGGAAATTATTTTATGTAATTTATTAACACATTTTCAAAATTTTAATCCAATTTAAAAATTCAAAACATAGATGTCTCAGAAATTAATTTATAACTAATCCCGTTTTTGGAATGAGAAAATGGGTTTTTAATGTGAACACATTCAAATGATTGAAATGTATTGATATGCATATTCATCATGAAATTGATTTTAATAAACAACATTGTATTGAATGATAAAAATATATTCTAATTAAACTTTAATACCAATTAAAAATATAGCTTAAAACTATAAAATTTTTGGAAAAAAATATGTATTCAATTAAAATGAAATATTTTATCATTATTCATCAAAATAGGAAACATATCAAAAAATACTAAAAATTGATCCAAAGTAATTTTTGATATTTCACTTTCAAATAAGAATATTATTTCTTCAATGAGAATTAATAAATGTCTCTAACACGATTTTAAAATAAGTTCACAATCAAAAGCTGGAAAAAAATAACTTTCAAAAAATTTAGCCTTGTAACACATAAAATTGGATCCATTAATATCTTATGCCTATAAAATATTTTGAGTAATTTCAAAAAATTAAATATATAAATTTTATAATGTGGCAATTAAAATTTATTCCTCCTATTTTAAGGGATGTGTTTTGAGGGTCTCTTATTCATAGATCATGGTGCATTCGAACTGAGTGTTTCGTGCAATGCCAGCTATTAAATTTTTATAAAAATTAAAAATACCATAAAATCTTTCTGTATTAAATTATTTCCTCCTTTGAAAAAACTTTATCCTCAAAATTCCCAGAATATCACCTCATAAAAATATTTGTCTATTTATTCATCATAATTTAATCATGTTAACACAACACCTCATGTTAACACATCACCTCATCAATTTAATGATTTTTTAATAGTAAATTTACCATCAGATTCATCCAATTCCTCAAAACATAGTATATAGTATCTTGAGTTTTCAGTGTATCTTCATTTTAAGATAAGTTAGGTTCTGATTCTATTTTTTATAAGTGAGAAAATTTGTTTGTTCTATAATTTACATCATTATAAAATTGATATGAAACATATTGTATATGCTATGTGTCATATTTAATTGATAAGACACAATTCCAATTTCTTCAAAAAATTGAAAGGGTCTGATGTAAATGGGTATTAATATTCCTTTCTTAACAAATATTATAACACCCTTCCATGGAGATACCTTCATGAAAACATTATATCAAATTTTAAATTCAAAATTCCACTTTTTTTATTGGTATATGTCATTTTCCAACTTTGAGCATCTTGGATATGGGTTTGAATAGTCATTACCTTTTCCATTTTTTCTCCACAACTTCGGGTCCTACAAGACTACTTTCACAAACATCATCCCAACAATTTGTGGTATGAATTATATTCCAATTTAATTCTTTATATGGTCCCATTTTAATAATTGAATGGAATATATTTTTATAAAAAAATCCTACCTATAGTAAATAATGATTCCACATACATTGAATGTTATGTTAGAAGGACCACAAAATTTCTTAGAATGTCTGGATATTACTTTATGACTACATGTTAGTATGAGTGTGATAAGAAGTTATCTAATGAAATTTTGTATTAAGATCCTACCAAAGAATTTTCGAAAATTTCGATTTAAATCATAGATCAATATCAGACATAATTGAAAGAGGTGAACCTTATTGTCTTAGAAATTAATTAATATAGAGTATCTATATGTGTATAAGCTGTAAATATTCTCTTATAGAATGAAAATGTGCTGATTTGGAAAGGTGATCAATAATAATTAATATTTTATAATTCATTCTCTGTTTCCATGGTAGTCCCATGAAAAATTATATCACGATATCATTGCATTTTCACTAATGTATAGGAATTGGATTCATAAATCATCTTGGATGTTGACTCTCAACCTTTACATGTTGAAAAAAAAGACATTTTGAAACATATTCATAAATTTTCCACTTCATATTGTCCCACCTAAAATGTTCAATCAAATATAAAAGCATCTTGGTGTTACCATAGTGTATTGAAAATTTTGAGGTACAAGAATCGTCCAATAATTCTCTTTGTGTCTTATGTATAGAGGAAAAACAAATAATTTTCCAAATTTTATAATTTCATATTTATATATGAAGTCATCCAATTTCCCATCATTTATAGATTAAATTTTGTTTTGAAAATTATCATTATTCTAATGATAACGTTTTATCCTTTCTAATAAATACAGTTTGGAAACCATTTTAAAAAGTTGTGAGTTTTTAACTTCCCTAATAATTCTCATATCCATATTTACTATATCCATGAACACAATATCCCTTTTAATTATCATTTTTTTGAAAACTCCCTGATCCTTCAGTAACAATGCACCTTCCCCCTTAATTTTCGTCCCTAGGTTGTAGTTTATTCAACAATCATAAACCATGAGTTAATCGACCCATTTTTTTATCCTTATATTGGAATCTTTCTATAGGATGAAATATTTTAAACTGTTATGTTCTATATATATCTCAAATATTTTAATATAATGATAGTGTCTCCAATTATTAAAATTAAAATTTATAGCTTTTAATTCAAGATCATGAGTTTGAATGTTCTTTTCATGATTTCTTCACTATCTAGTTGTGTATGAAATAACAATATCATTCTGTATAAGTAAACACCAAAATAAATTTCTGAATGCATCATTACAAATAGAAAATATACCATATTCATGTGGTAAAGTCATTATTGGAGCACTGAACAATTTCCCCTTCAATTATTCCATGAAATCTTCACATTCTATCGTTCATATGAACATAACCCCTTTACATGTGAGCTTGGTTAATGGGTAATCCAATCGAGAAAAATAATGAAAAAAATACAGAAATAAATTAGCTAAAGAAATGAAACAATGTACCTTGGTTATTTTCATTAGTGTAGGAAATTCTCACATTTCCTTTTTCATTACAAGATCAATAGAGATTCCATCTTTAAAGACTATATAGCGATTAAAAAATGAAACCTATAATTCACTCTTTTTAAATTTACCATATAACTCTTTATTTATGAGAGTCTCAAGAATGATCCATTAGTGATTCTCATGATCTTTATAGCTTTCATAATACATCGAATTATAATCAATAAATACCCTAAAAGTCATTAAGATATTCCTTCAATACACAATTCATTAAATCCATAATAGTTAAAGGTGTATTATTAATTCCAAATAGAATTAATATAAACACGTAATGTTCATACCTCATCTGAAATGAAATATTTAGAATGTCGTCCTTCTTTATTCTGAGTTGATGATATCTTGAATGAAGTTCAATATTTTAAAAGAATTAATCGCTATGAATTTGACAAATAAATCATCAATGTATGGAAAATGATATGTGTTATTTATTATAATATCATTGATTTCCCTAAAATAAAAATATAGAATCAAGGATCCATCATTATTTTTAACAAAGAAAGTATGGATCCCCAAGGTGAATCACTAGGGAAAATAAATCTATTTTTACACAAGCCCTTAAATTATTTCTTCACCTACAATAATTGAACTTTATATAATCTATAGGTATTCAATGATATTGGTCTTGAATTCGTGTTTAAATCAATATAAAACTCAACTTCACACTCAGGGGGTCCAGGTTATTATTCGAGAAATGCATCAATATATTACTTTATAAAAGTTACGTTCTCAATTTCATGATTACCTTCTTCTTCCATAGATTTTTTTTCTCTTCCTCCACAAGAATTTCATTTAGTGGTGCTACTGGGGTGGATATATATAAGAATCAGATGATGATCTTTCTGGTATAAAGATAATGGATTCTTCATCATCCTCACAAATCATGATTTAATACTTCTTGAAAATAAAAAATTTCATCATATTTTAAAATCCTTTCCATAATGAGTATTATATAATAATAAACCATCGTTATTTTTACAATATCAGCATGTAAATCATGTTTATCTATCATAAAGGGGTCAACATGAAATATCTTTATTCAAATGATACTTCCCTTCGATATTTTGATTAAAAAACATTATTAAATAGATATATAAATATATACTTTACCTAAGTAAATAGGAATATATAAAATAATTCAATGATCCAAAATAAATGAAATCATTAACTATTCTTGATGAAGTGATTGAAGTACATGCCACCACATCATTTGGAACTTCAAATTTAGAATTTTTGATTTCATAAGCTTGGACATTTTGAGGGAATTTTTTCTTTACACTTTGGATAATCATTTTCACAGTGTCACAAATCCTTATAGTTAAAACACATAACAATATAGATTTTTTCATTCCCTTACAATCACGAGAATTGTTTCAATTTTCTCAACATTTTAACAATCTCTACTCCTCAAAATGTATATTATTGGATGTTTCCTTCCGTATTTAATATAGGATGTAAAGTTAACTCTTCCCTTCTTCTAATTTTCCCTATTTCCATTTCCAGAGTGTTCACCATCAATATTCTAATATTTATTTTCCTTAATGTCCAATGACATACAAAATTATTTATCAGTCTTGATTTCACATGATATTATATATTCATATGACGATAAATTATGGGAGACCAATTCCATTTAGAGGAATGGTTTTAATGCATCAAATAGTCAATCAACATTTTAATTTTTATTACATATGTAATTTTTAGAAAGCCTATCTATCCATGTAATGCTAGATTCATATTTAACAACATTTTCGACCTCCTTTCTCCTCATGTTCAAGAATCAACTCTCCATATCCTCTCATAGTTCGTGGGAGAAATATTTTTCCAATGAATGTTCCTTAAAATCATTCCATTCCATGTTTCTATTTTTTCCTCCTCTTTAATGTTTTGAACTGCTGACCCCCATTGATCCACATTTCTAGATAGATGAAAAAACCCAATGAAATGCTTATCCATTTTTCAATATACCATGTCAAGAATATCTTATCAAAGGAACATATTCATTGTTTAGCTAAAAATGGTTTCTTAGTCCCATTAAAAGATGGAGGTCTTTGATTCATGAAATGGACTAACAATTTTCCTCCAAATTATGTATTAGAATGCTCTATAGATGAAATTATATTTTTTATAACCTAATTCTATTTTCCTAGTATAGTTATAAGTCTCTATAAACTAGTCTCACCTCTATCTGCAAACCATTATATTTTATTGGAGAGAAATACTTAAATGGATTATGTTCATTGATATAGTTTTCAATACATCCACTAGGCACCATTTCTATACAATGGAATACACTAGATTGGGTTATGAATCATAAAGAATAATTTTGAAATTGTTCAATATATAACATAAATTTTTTAACTAATACAAAATTCATAATCTTTGTTACATGGAGAATATATCTAATGTAAATTACATGGATACATTTCCCTAATATATATTTTTCAAATCTATTTTAAAATGTTTCTAATAAGATATCTTTGAAACCAACTATAAAGACCCTGACCTTAGTAGCCTAGATCTAGAGCCTCACATTATTACATTGGAATACATACATGATTTGAATCCTGAAGGGAAGATCAATTTAGCAATTTGGGAAACCATATTACATTCATGAAACATAAATTACAATTTAAAATATAAAATTAAACTTAGATAAAACTTTTATAACAACATTATTATCTAAGATTAACATTTCATATCAGTCATAATAAATAAAAGAATCTTGGGAAGAATAAAAGATAATTAATGAGTGGTCTTAGATCATTTGATTGGGTAAGCGTATAGTGGAATCAATTATGATAAAATAACCATAAACATTGAGGAATGGTTTATAACTAAAACACAGTAGATTAAAATATAATATTGACCATAATAAACAATTAATAAATGAAAATAATATAATTCCATATAAATAATCACATTAACATTCTACTAATTATATAATTACATGGAATATCAATAAATAATCTCATAATGATGTAATGAATAATATCAGACATCGTAAACATGCCTTCAAGGATTTGGCAAGGACACCATATATAAACATGTAAGGAATCAGCCAATACTCAAATTTGTATGTCTCATGAGACATACTAATGCATCATAGGGACATAGTGGGTCTCATCCATCAATTATTATGTTTATTAAATTCCTCATATGATAATAATGAATCATAATCAACATAAACATTATTATAAAAGAACTAGCATGCAAAATGTGAATACATTAACAATAAACCATGAATGGTATCAAAATAAAATTTCAAAGGTAAAACTGATAAAAAAACATGGTAGATGGGATCCTAAAATATCAATGTCAATTAATAATAATATCCTATTAATTAAGTCTACATGGATGAAAATTTCATAATAAAATCATAAAAAAATTAGATAAATATTGTTTTTTTACATCAAAATAAATTATTTAAAATATGTACAATTACAAAATAAAATGTTTTATTTCAAAATAATTGGGTATACTTTTAGTGGAAACATCAAAACATTAAGGCATCCTGATTGTCGTAAAACCTGCTTGTGTGGTATAAGTTAAAAAGTATTTCTTCCATATGTTTGTTGAAAATGTCATAATGCACCTCATTTGGAAAATTAAAAAACATTCCTTTCAACCCATTTTATAAAATGTATAACATGGATAAAAAACAATAAACATTTTTTTATAACAGTAGAAATATTATTTAATATATTTATAGAGAACATGGACATAGAATAAAATGTTCCCTAGTCGAGACATAAACAAAAAAAACTTGAATAATAATGATATAATTAAATAAAAATTACATTGTAATTTTATTATTTTGAATGTTATTTAACCTACTATATAATGGTTAAAAGAATCTTATTAATTTATACAATAACCATATACAAATATATAATTTCATATATGTTCATCATATATCATTTTGTTAATAATATTTCATCAATACCCTTGTTTTAGTTGCTAAATGCTTCATTATCCTATTCATTATTTGTTAGGTAAGTCATGTTTATTTACAAAAGGATATAGTTTTATAATATCCAAAATTATATAAAGTTCATAGATATTATATTTATACAGTATAATCATTTTTAAAATCATTCTTTAATGGATAATATTGAAAATGAATCACATCGCATCATGGAGATGGAATAATATACATACGCACGAGAAGCGATATAATTCACTAAATTTTAAACGAGTAAGCAATTGGAATGTAGATTAATTATAGAGAATAAATATCATTTCATATTTATTATCTATTTCTATTATATCCATATTTATATACATCCAAATAAAGTGGTTATGAAAAACAATTACACCATGATGTGGAGATAGTAAGCTGCATGTACACATGAATGATGTTTTTTTTCTTATAGGATGGCTAAATGGTGGAATATAGTTACCATAGTCATAATAACATCTCATAATAGAGATGATTTATTATTTATTACTTTATTTTTAATGAAACACATTATGTGAAAGTATAAGAATAATTATACTTGAATGATTTGATAAAACAATTACCTCTTCATTGATGTACATTTATTAAAACTATTATTATGGGCTTTATGAATCATATCTTAGGAATAAAAATACATCTATAACATGGTTAATGATTTTTTTGATGATAAATAGTTAGTTTTTGATTGATCTAGATGGCTCAATATGGTGTGAGTAGGTAAAGGATGAGGTTCCCTTTTATAATTGAGGTGGGTGGCACTTTTGTAAACTCTCAAGATTTATAATTAATATAGTTTAATTTTTAATTCAAAATGGTTCAAAAGTGAGTTATGTAGAAACATATATTTTTATCATTCTAAATACTCAAAACAAAATTATTTTTGGAATGTATGAGTCCAATTATTATATTTATCTTTTAGCTTTAACCATCAATTAATATCTTAAACTCATATCATGACTAGAAGTATTTGTACACTTTAGAGGATAATATATATACTACAAAATGAAAGAATTACCTTAAATGAATCATGGATGAACGATTACACATTATCACAATAATTTTTATGATTTTCTAATTTTTACTAATTTTATATAAAATAATAATATATTATTTATTTTTACATAACATTAATAGAAAAAAATTACTATCCATTACGTTGACATTTAAAAAATCAATAGAAAAATATATATTCAAAAAAACACATAAAATATATCACTAAGATATATAAGTTACATATAATTTTTTTATGACATTAATTATTTAAAATTATGTTTCTATTTATATTTTTACACTCAATTATTTTATATTACCCTTACCTAAATAATTATTACATCATCGTTGTGTAAGACATTAAGGTGGTTATTTATTTCATAAAAATTAAAAATAATTTATCATGAAGAATATATGAATTTTATTTTTAAAATTAAAATTTATAGTTGAATATAGGTTATGAAAAACCACTCATTAAAATTTTAATAATTTTTAAGAATATGTGTATGATATATATTTATTTTCTTAAAATAAAATACTATAAAATGGTAGAAAACATCCATGTGGATCCAATAGGTTAGAAAATTGGTACAAAGATGCTTTCATTCAACCATCACTCATAAAATAAAATTAGTAAAAGTTTGTGTTAATATTATAATATTTATAATATTATTGTTTTCCCTTAATTAAATAGTTATCCATTAACACTGTTAATAAAAAATTACATAAATTACTATTTATAATGTCCAAAAATTAAATGAACTTATTTAAATAATTAAAATTTACTAAATAAAAATACTAAAAACATTTTTTAAAAGCCATAACATTGAAGGTGGAGTAATTAATTTAAAATTAATCATGCTGTCTGAATTAGAAAACTTGTTTCTAATGTAAAAAACATTCAGAAGATTGAAATATTTTTATATCCAAAATAAATGAGAAATTCATTCCAATGACCCAAATTAGATTAAATGATAAAAATTTAATCTAATAATAAATTAAAACTAATTAATACCATATTTTGACCCTATAAATTGTTTAGACAAATTAATTTCAATTAAAATAAAATATGTTATCACTATTCATCCAAATATGAATCATATCAGAATGATACCAGAAAATTAATTCAATGAAAAATTTGATATCTATAATTAAAATAAGAAGTTTAATTTTTAAAATAAAATTTATAAATTTTCCAAAAACAATATTTAAAAAAATGTGCCATAAAAAGATAGTAAAACAACATTTAGAAAAATATGGAATTTTAATGAGTAACATTGGATTCATTCTTATATAATGCCTATAAAATTATTTTTATGAATTTCAAAAAAATAAATATATATTTTTTATAAAGTGGTTACTTCTATTAATTTTGGTTATTTTAACATTTATATTATAATAATCTCTTAATAATAGATCATTGTGTGTTTAAACTTGGTGTTGCATAAAATCCAATATATTAAATTTATTTAAAAACAAATCAGACCACAAAATATTTTTTTATTAAATGAATAACTCATAAAATTAGAAACCATAGGGTTTTTGGTCAAACTATTGGAATCCAATAGCATTTGGACTAGTTTTTATGTCATTTTGTCCCTTAATATTAACGTTTAGTCCCTTGATAATCTAAATTATACCTTAATTGATCTTATTAATTTTAATTACATTCACTAATGTTTTGGTAAAAAAATATTTTGATCTTATTACACTATAATAATTTTATTGATTAAAACTATTTATGTGTGTTTAAAAATTCTAATCAAATATGTTTCAATATTATGTATAAAGCTAATCTTATAGACATGGTGAGAATGTGGGTTGTTGATGTGATGATGTTCAAATGATAATTGGGTAATTATATATAAATTAAATATAAAATTGATCTCAATGACCTAAATTGTATAAATTGATATATAATTTATCTATTTTTACTTTACAAAAAAATTAACTTGTAATTTAAAATTAATAATTATTTTGAAGAAATGGTAGATTTCAACCAAAATGTAGTATTTTTCACAATTCATCTAAAAATCAAACATCTCAAAAAATACCAAAACATCACAGTAAGATATTTTTTAAATTCCAAATTCAAAAAATATGTCTATATTGAAAAATATAATTTATAAAAGTTTTAATTTTTAGTTTTAAAATAGGCTCCCCATTAAAGAGTGATAAATATTGATATTCTGTGTAAGGCAGGACAACTTAGTGTTGTTTGTAGTGTCAGATTAATATGTTTCTGTGTATAAATAAATATAAAAAAATTAATTCTAAAATTAAAATATTGTTATTTCATTGGGTGTTACATGTAGAAACATTCATTCAAGTCAATATTTTTAATTTGTTTCGAACAATACAGTATTAACTGGTTGTTTTTAGGATACTGAAAAACTACGATATATGATCAAAAAACTACTTGGATAAGTTATGGAAATAAATTATGTGGTTGTGATAGAAAATGAGTACTATATTATGACAATAATTTAACAATTTAAATAAGATATTGTTAAATAGATAAGAAGAATAAGGGGTTTCTATTTATAGGGGAAGATTCTGATAATAAAAATGACGAGTATAAACTTTTATCTATACATGGACAAAATGGTTGAGATGAAATTGATAGACATACCATAATACATTATCAAACAATGTCAGTATAGACTAATAAGTTGAAAAATCTAAAGTAAGAGTCATTATTATCATAGGTAGAGTAAAATTGTTTTAAATAATCATATAAAGATGAGAATTGGGTCAAATAAACAAATATTGAAATTGACCAAATTGAGAAGAATCAGATAGGGCGGTTATTTTTAGACCAATAGATAAGAATTTCATTTGGACCAAATAGATCATTCAAAACAAGATTATCAAAGATGAAATAGTTATATGAAACAAAGAATTATTAGTGTTCAAAGGGTACTCCCAGATAGAGGTTATTGATATTGATGAAATCTTCTCATAGGTTGCAAGGCTAGTGGAAATTAGATTTTTCATGGTGATATTAGTGAAAAAAAGATTCCAATTTTTCCATGTGGATCCTAATTTATCATTTTGATAATGGGTTTCGAGAAGAAGTAGTTCATATTGACTAGCCATATGGTTTCCTCATTCATAAAGATGAGAATATATTTTTTAACTGAAGAAAGTGTCATATGGGTTTTAGAAAGCACCAATAGAATGGTATTTAAAAAAAGAATAGTTTTTGAAGATGTTCTATTTTTAGATTGGTGGAATTTATTTGAATATCGATGTCAAAAATGATAGTATACAAAGGATGACAGTGATAGTGTATGTCAATAATATAATATTTGGTGGATCAGCAGATGAAAAGTGAAGAAAGTTATCATAATTAATGAAAAGTGATTTTGAGATGACAATGATTTCTTACTTAACGTTTTTTCTTAATTTATAGGTGACATAAGGAAATAAAGAAACATTAATTTCTCAATCTGTATATTCCAAAGAGGTTGTGGAAATATTTCAAAAGGATAATTTCAAGGATATGATGACTCTAGTGGCTACCTAGATGAAACATTCATGGGATGATTATAAAAATAATGTTTATTTCACCTAATATAGTAAAATCAATAGTAGTCTATTGAACATGATAGTAAAAATTATTTATATTTATTTTTCAACACGCCAAGTAGTAAGATATAGAATCAATCCCAAGGAATGCCACATTCATGTAGTGAAAATACTAATTTGGAATATCATGGGCCTAGTGGATTTGGTTTCCCAAGTAATGAGAAATCTCAAAAAGATTAATTGGGATATAAATATATAGATTGGTTTGGTTCAGTAAATGATATGAAATCAATGGAAGCTAGTGATTTCTATCTTACTGGATTGTGTATGTATTGTATAATAAAAAAACAATATTGAATTCCATTGATCACCATATAAGCTAAATATATTTTTTCCACTCAAGTGTGTATGTAGTTGTTGTGGATGAAGTAGAAGCATCATGATATGGGAAGTGAGGTGATGTCCCTCGTCAAAATACATTGTCATAATTCAAGAACATTAAATCAAATAAATAATTCAGTACATCAATAAAAGAAAAAATAAAATTGACATTAAGTATCATTTTATCATGGAGATGTTAGAGAAAGGGACTGCACAGTTGAAGTATGTGCATACAAAACTATAGTTTGTAGATATTATAATAATTCCCTTACCAAAGGAATCATTTTTCAACATTGAATGGATCATGATGTACAGTCATCTCTACAAACATATAAAAGTGTGGATGTTGGACCCCTATCACCATGGTATATTTTTTTTCCCTTAATGTGATGATCAGTGTTATTTACCCTATGGATGACCATAATGGAGTTCCCTTCATGTTCATTGAAAAAGTGGGAGAATTTTTGGATTTAAAAGGAGAAGACAATGTCTTAATCAGGATTCGGGAGAATCTAATAGGGGGACAGTCCATAAGAGGTAGTTTTACTATTAATGATTCTAAATATGATCGTCCAAAGGTTATATATCATAGAAAATATAGTTAATTGGGAATGTAGTTTACTGGTTTTGGATTGAAGTGGTTCATTACTGAACATTCCATACTACTTTTGTTTCTCATGAAGAACAATAATCATGTGGGCCTAGAGTTTGTATTGGTAAAAATTCATTATCCCCACCTTAATATCAAGAATAAAATGTTGGTATAATATGTAATAATCATTAACTTGGTAATGAAAGGGAACAGTTTGAAAACAAACTCAAAGGGAATATAGATCTGCAATAATCCTTCATGCCAAAACTGTTGTTTTTTCATGTTGATAGTGTTTGTTGATAAAGATGGTGGGCAAGGCCTATTGTGGAGTTCCATCATGGATGTTAACATGGTATGTTGATAATGATCCATGAAAAAGGAATAGATTCAATGGAGGTGGTACAGAAAGTTACATATATAAGGTGACTCTATTTCCATGTTTTTTTCAAATTTTTTAGTTCCAAAATTTGAGGTATTGTTCAACCATCACCGAAGCAGCATTTTCAAAAATTCTTCAAAAAAATATGAAAAATTTACGTTTTTTAAATACCTGAGTTTCGTAATGATGTTGAGCTTTTTGAAGAAATATAGTGTCATTAAAGCTAGTTTTCACAATTATGTGGACCATCAAGAACACGCCATGTAAAGATGGAACCTTTTGGTGACTATGAGAGCCTTCATGAATAGTAAATTTCCCTATTACATTGAATAAAGTGGGAGCATCATGAAAGAGATTTCAAAGCATCATGAAATGATTTTTAAGAGGATGGAATATTCAATAATGTGAGGAATTTCCTATAAATAGGTATCTACCCCCTCGAAAAATACGAGAAAGCCATAATTAAATTTTAATGTATCTAAATAGGATAATTTGTTTCTTGAAGGTGGTTCTTATAAAATATTTAGGTAGAAATGATGTTTGTGAAGGCTATAAAAGATGAGGAAATTTTTTGGCATCATTAAGTATAAGTGGGCTTCTTGAATGTTTCTATGCTTCACTAATGGAGTCCTAATCATGAAGAATGGCAGTGCTTCCTGAAAGAGGTGATCGTTTTGAATGTTGTGGGGTTGGTGATGTCTATATACACTTGTGAAGAATTGGGATGTTTTGTGAAGGTTGTTTCAGATTGACAAAGCAGTGAAAATCACAATGGTATTAAAAATGGATTCCCTAGTAAAACGTTGGGAACTTTTATTCAAAAAGTTGATAAATTTGGGGATTCAAACCAGTATCTACCAACAATTTAGGATGTATTCATTATTTCTAATGAAGGGTAGTTGGACTCCAGAAACTATGTTTGAATTTTTTCGAGAGTATTGAGAAATGAAAGATAAAGAAGGTGAACCCTTCCACCAGCTATGATGAATAGAATGAAAAATTAAGGGAGTGAAACTTGTGATGTAGTGAGTTTTCCATAAACATAGTATTTATAGTTATCATGGCCAAACAAGTGATCTTACCTTAACATCATTTTGAAAGTGAGACATAATTTATTTTTTACATCAATACATTTTCATTGTATACTCCTTGGATAAACCCTATAAATGGTGAAAGAAGTTAAAAAAATACATGTCTTTGTTATTTCTCTCATACATGAATTTCAATGCATCATCATCATATAAATAATGAATGAATATGATCATCACAAACACATAAGATAAAATAATTTTTCCATTTTAATAAAGAGGTCAAGATCCAAGGCGGTAAGAGGAATTTTTGAATAGAATATCCATACCTTGATTCACCCAATATAATGGTATCTAATCCATTTTGGTCCAAACAAGAGCTCATGATAACACAAAATATATATATATATAATAAGAAAACAATTAAATGAGAAACAAATAATAAAATATGTTAATGAAGAGTTCTTATAATTTTTTTCACATCATGTATGTCCATAAATACTATATTCAACATGGACATTATGATTTCTAATATATTCTCTAAATATATTAATATAATTAATTTTAACAAAGAATGGATATATATTTTGAAGAAGAGTGTTCAGACGATTTGATGTTACAGGAATGAGGCCCTCTAAATAATCTTAGAAAGTTTTATTCTTAAAATTTAGTTAGATTTTAATTTCATAGAGTCAATTAGAAATATGGTTTAAATCATATAATAGTAGTATATTTATTTTTTTTGAATTGAGATTCTATATAATGTTTTCTAATATTGATGAATAAATATTCCATTTTCATCTTTATTTTTTTTCAAATTCATATAAGGCCCCAGCCTTAAACCTTACTTAATAATGAATTTAATGAATAATTCACATTGAGGATCTTTTCAGGTTTAGAGTTTTAGAGAATTAGAACATAACTATTACATCTTAAAAGATTACAAAGTAGACACTTCAACTAAGTCTCCATAAAATAAAAACTCTTAAAAAGAAAGATGTTTAGATTCCATGTTTTAGATAGCATGAAATTCCCTTGATCCCATCATTGACCTTATTCCACTTTAAGTCCTATGAAAAACATTTCGAAAAACTTGGGGTGAGCATAAAAAGCTCAGTAAGGGATACAAAAAGAATGAAAACTGTTAGTTTTTCAAACATCAAGTAAACCATGTATACTATATAAAAGTAATACCTTCACCTTCATGAAGTAGTAAAAAAAATCTTCACTGAATAAAGTATCATTACTTACCTTTTTGTAACCAAAAGATTACCATAAAACCCATATAAAGAACACATAGAATATATAAAGGTAACTTGGGACATAAACATACTTAATTGGAATAACCATACGGTTGAATTCCACACATATCACTTAATGGAATAGCCATACAACCAATTTCCATACATACTTAATGGAATAGCCATACAACCGACTTCCATACCCAATGCATTGGAGGTTATAACGTAACCACCCGTCCTGGTATTCAAGGCACCACCCGTCATATGGTTTATAACGTAACCACCCGTTAAAATGTCCAAGTACCAATATAAAATCACAAAACATAAAACCAATATAAAGGAATGATAACATTTACACATTTCAATCACAATATATCATAAATATATTGACATAATAGAATCCTTTTTCAAAAACCATTTTCAATACCAAAATACATAAAAGAGTATATGGTATTTATTTTATTCTAAAAACATTACGGCTTTTTGAGAAAGCCAAAGACAAATAATACTCGCGGCGGCGGAAAAGGTCGTTGTCACCACATACGTTAAAAGAAACATTCTTTTTTGTCGTTTTGTAAAACACTTCGTAGAAAAAGATTCCTTTTGTATAAAAGTAAAAGTCAAAGGGGTTTATACACCATATAAAAGAAAGTTGTGTATAAAACGAAATATGCCTCAATGAAAGGAGATTGAGACGAAGTCCCTTACCTCGGGTCCGACTTGACTCGATCGTTCTTTAACGTCCTAAATAATAAACTTGAGTTAATTTATACTTGATTAAGAACCTTTTTAAAGTTCATTATTCCTTTTATATAACTTATTTCCATGTTATAAACATTATGTAACCATTTAAGTTAATAATGTTTGTTTTGTCAATATTTGGTTCTTAAGTCGAAAGTGGACTTCTTACAATTACTTGTTGTTCGTCTGGTCAAAAGTTCTTTATATCCAGAATGAAATTCCTGATTTCGATATCATATATATCATATATATCCAGAATATACATGTATTTATAATATTACATAATCATTTAGAGGTAAGAAATGAAATGCACCGTTCATGGAGACGGTAAGTCGTACGTACGCATGAACGCTACTTTCATTTCTTTGTCATATTAATGGAATTAAAACTAAATGAGACGTATGTATATGTTAATTCCATAATTATATTCATCATTTAGATATATCATTAATTATATATATCCATTATATACATGTACTTTTAATATTACATTACATTTGGGGATAAGAAATGAAATGCACCGTTCATGGAGACGGTAAGCCGTACGTACGCATGAACTCTACTTTCATTTCTATCTCATACTTTTATGGAAAGAAATAATAATGATATAGAGGTATATTATAATTCCAGTATAACATCATATATAATAACTTTAAATCCATCCTTTACACGTCCCACATTCGGCATTAACGAATCACATCACTTTGAGGGGGCGGTAGTCCGCACTTCCTTAAATGAAGATATCGTGTTTACCCATAATGGAAACCATAAAGGTATGCCAAAAATGAAAAATACAGAAGCTTAAAGAAATAATAAACATATTATATATCATATATAAAAATAGTGACATCATAATGGCCACCTTTGAAGGTGTTAAATGAGTATTGAACAATCATCGTTTCGGGAGGCAGAATTTCGCCATCCACGGAAACCGTATGTTCTTTAACCATTTGATGTAGTTGTGTGAGAGTGTAGCTCAAATAAATCTTATAACAACATCCTAGTATATTGAAGATACTGTTGTTGTTACAAAAGAAGTAAATAAAAAGAGTTTAGAGGGTTGGAGAAGCAATATAAAACAAATGAACAAGAGAGAATGAATTACCTTTAAAAGTGTAACTCCTTTTGATTTGAGCCTAAAGGCTTTTTTTGAAAAGATTCTTCCCAAAGGGAATCCTCTAGGATGAGTATAGGGATGTGGAGAGAGTAATTGGGCAGGGTTTGGCCGAGCCAAAGGCTTGAGAAGTGTGTGAAATGGGGTAGAGGTGGGGGCCTTTTATAAGAGGAGAGGAGGGGCACTTTTGGAAAGTAAAGAAATATTACTTTATTTGAAAATGTGTTTCGGTTTTAAAAGGTCCCACATTGATATAAGTCGTGGATAAGGTGATAAGGGTTCGAAATCCACTCATCCAATTGGTTTTGGACATGTGTAGGTTTTAGATTTTTCATTATCTTTCCATTTTATTTAAATCGTTAAATAATGAGGTCATCGCTACATCATCATGATTTCATAAATAATTTAATTTATTTAGTGTCTAAAAATTATAAAAAAAATACTATGATGTAGGAAATCGTTTTATATTTCCAATGACTATTTATAATCAAAATTTGGACTTGTATAACCCCACTCAAAAATTATTTTAGTAAAACAATTTATGTTAGTGTCATTTTCACTTTAACATTAAATAAAAATATATTAATGTCATTTTCCAACTAAAGTGGCTCCATGGGGTCCCCAAGTTGGCCCATGGCTTTTCTTGGTCGTCCATGACTCACCCAATAGGTGTAGGACAAGTGTCATGGTGTTTTCACATTCTTATAATACCATTTTTACCTTAAACTACACTAATTACCTCTAATCGCGATTAAGAACTTAATAAGTTACTATTCACCAAAAAATTATTTTAATCTCATTGAACCACATTTCACTTCTTAATGACAACCATGTATGTCGGATTTTTGAAAATCAAAACACAATGATGGCAAAATTTCATTTAAACGGAAAATCAGTTTTTATAAGTACCACTTAGTGGTTTCACTATTCATCAAAAATTGATGTTTTTCAGAAAATTACCAAAAATTCACCCTAAGCTATATTTGATATTACGAATTCCAAAATGAAGTCTATTTTACAAAATTCAAAACATATAAGTCACATTAATTAATTTAATAATTAATTCCCGCTGTCAGAGCAAATAGCGTGTTTTTATGAAACAATAAGTATCAAAAGATTGACACTAGTTTAAGTCCAATTTCAAAGTGAAATTGATTCCAATGACCACCATTGGATTAAATGGTAAAAATATATTCATATTACACATTAAGACCAATTCAAAAGATAATCTAATCATATAAATAAATTAGATTAAAAAGAAGTTTTGAATTAAAATACAACATTTTACACTATTCATAAACAAAATGAACATTATCAGAAAGGTACCAAATATTTACACAAAGTAAATTTTGATGTCCCGATTCTAAAGAAGAGTTATATTTGGTCCAATAGAATTTATAAGATCGATCAAAATGATATTTAATGACGGTTCTTCGTCAAAAGGTGATAAGTGGACCTTTCGTGAAAATTAGGGAATAAATGCCTAAAATTGAACTCTTTCTGTATTTTAAGCCTTTATCTTTTATTGGGTAAATGTATAAACATTTAAAAACATATCTAATCATATTTTAGTTATTTCTATCCATTCCCGCCAGTACAACGGCTACTTGTTAACTAACATTTAAAATAATATTATTTTATTACTAGTGTGGTACGTAAGTTTCAAAGAAACTCATCGTTGCGTATCGGGTACGCTATCGAACATAGCAACCCCTTTAAAATAAAATTAATATTTAATTCATAAATATTAATAAATATGAAAATTCTTTATTCTTTATTTACCTGGGATGTTACATCCTTCCCCCCTTTTGGGAATTGCGTCCTCGCAATTTTATACACTTATCAAAATAAGTGGGGGTATTTATCCCTCATAGCATTTTCAGATTCCCATGTTGCCTCTTCAACCACATGGTTTTTACACAAAACCTTTACCTGATGAATCACCTTATTCCGTAACACCTGCTCCATGTGGTCAAGAATCTGGACAGGTTGTTCCTCATAAGATAGGTTATCTTCCAGCTGAACTACCTTTGGACTCAAAAATGAGATGGATCTGGCATATACTTCCTCAACATCGAAACGTGAAAAACATTGTGTACCTGAGATAAACTCAGAGGTAAAGCCACTCGGTATGCAACTGATCCAACTCTTTCCAGAATTTCGTATGGTCCAACGAACCTTGTACTCAACTTTCCTTTCTTACCAAATCTCATCACACTTTTCCAATGAGAAACCTTGAGAAAAACATGATCACCTACCTCTAAAGATAGATCCTTCCTCCGGTTATCCGCATAACTCTTCTGCCTGCTCTGAGTTGTTCTCATGTGTTTCTGAATTAGCTGAACTTTTTCTGCCATATCTTCTACCAATTCTAGTCCCATCAACTTCCTTTCACCCACTTCATCCAAAAAAGCTGGAGTTCGACACCGCTTCTCATATAATGCCTCAAATGGTTCCATCTGTATACTGGAATGAAAACTGTTATTATAAGAAAACTCAACCAAAGAAATTTGTTGGTCCCAACTTCCCTGATAATCCATAGAACAAGCTCGTAGCATATCCTCCAATGTCAGGATTGTTCGTTCTGACTGCCCATCTGATTGAGAATGAAAAGCTGTACTAAAATTTAATTCAGTACCCAACGACTTCTGAAGGCCTATTCAAAATTTAGAAGTAAACCTGGGATCACGATCCGATACAATGGAGAGAGGAACTCCATGTAACCTGACTATCTCTTTAAGATACAAACGGGAATGTTGATCTAGAGAGAAAGTATCTCGTATAGAAAGGAAATAGGCAGATTTGGTCAAGCGATCAACAATAACCCAGATTGCATTATTACCCCGAGATGTCTTCGGTAATCCAACAACAAAGTCCATGGATATATTCTCCCATGTCCACTCTAGCACTGGTAAAGGATGAAGCATCCCTTTCGGTAACTGCCTCTCTACTTTAACCTGTTGACATGTTAAACACTTCACAGTAAAATCAGCAATGTCTCTTTTAATTCTATCCCACCAGTAATACTCCCGCAGATCTCTATACATCTTAGTACTTCCCGGATGAACTGAAAACAGGGAACTATGAGCCTCACATAACAACTCATTATTCAACTGTGAATCACAAGGCACACATAACCTCTTCACAAACCTCAAAACACAAACACAAACTTATCCAAGAACTCATGGAAAATTTTATTCATAAGGTCCATGAATACAGCAGGTGCATTGGTTAACCCAAAAGGCATAACTACAAATTCATAATGGCCATATCTAGTACGGAACGCAGTCTTCGGAACGTCTGCTTCTTTTACTTTCAACTGATGGTACCCCGACCTCAAGTCAATCTTCGAAAAATACTGAGCTCCCTGGAGCTGATACCACTTCATTCGATGGCCCAACATCTGCTGAAGTTGTTGCAAAGGATTTCACCACCCCTTTCTGCTTGTAGTCTGGCTGCATTCCCCCAGTTGAGTTCTTCGTTGGACACTCGTTTGCATAATGACCCATTTCATTACACTTAAAACATCTTACCATTGGCTTTTCATTTCCTGCTTGATCATCTTCCTTACAGTTACGAGCAATATGACCAGACTTACCACACAGAAAGCACTTACCAGACTTGAATAAACATTCTCCAGGATGCATTTTACCACACTTCTCACAGGATGGATATTTGGTTTTCTTACCTCCTTGCTTCTTTGATGAATTCTTCCCCTTTTCCTGCCAACTAGACCTCTTATTCTGTTGTTTGTCATAGAACACCTGATCATCGGTAAACTCCATTTCCACCTTCTCCGCACATCGATCAAGTATTTCATAACTTTTGAACTCACGAGAAGCTAAAGCCCTTCGATACTTTGGCTTTAACCCTGAGTAAAAACGGTTTATTTTACTATCAAGATCTCGAATGAAGTTTGGAGCATACCTTGCCAATCGAGTGAACTTTTCTTCATAAGCAGCCACTGAATCATCCTCCTGCCTCAATTCTAGGAACTGTTTTTCCATCCTAAGACGAACCACCTTAGGAAAATATTTTCAAGAAACATACCTTTGAATTCATCCCAGTGAAGATCCTCAATCTCATCACTATCCCTTATATTTTTCACCATCGACCACCACTGATCAGCTTCTCCTTCAAAACGGTAAACAACAAGACTAACCTTTTGATGTTCTGAACACCCCATGACATCAAAAATCTTCTCCAGTGCTTTAATCCACCCTTCAGCTTGCACAGGGTCAGATGATCCTCTGAATGATGGGGGATGTTGCCTCATGAAATGTTCCACCACTGACATGTTCCTCTGCGGTTGATCTGGCTGATCTCGTGCATGGATACCACCACCATTTATAGCCTGAGTCAACTGTTCCATCACTACAACAAACTTTTCAGTTCCGATTCCATACATCTCAGGTTGCTGATTTGGAATGTTATCTTCCTCCTGATGTCGTCCCAACATATCTGCTTTGTTTCCTCTGCGGAAAACCATTCTGAACACAGAAATATCTTAGGCGAAGCAACATGGTAATCCGTAAATGCTATATCATTTCAATAAAATTATAATTTAACACTTTTCTAACTCCTAAAGTTGTCTAAACCGACCTTTGATACCAACTATAAGGCCCCAGCCTTAAACCTTACTTAATATTGAATTAAATTAATAATTCACATTGAGGATCTTTTCAGGTTTATATTTTTAGAGAATTAGAAGATAACTATTACATCTTAAAAGATTACAAAGTAGACACTTCTACTAAGTCTCCATAAAATAAAAACTCTTAAAAGGAAAGATGTCTAGATTCCATGTTTTAGATAGCATGAAATTCCCTTGATCCCATCCTTGACCTTATTCCACTTTAAGTCTTGTGAAAAACATTTCGAAAAACTTGGGGTGAGCATAAAAAGCTCAGTAAGGGATACAAAAACAATGAAAACTGTTAGTTTTTCAAACATCAAGTAAACCATGTATACTATATCAAAGTAATACCTTCACCTTCATGAAGTAGTAAAAAAATCTTCACTGAATAAAGTATCATTACTTACCTTTTTGTAACCAAAAGATTACCATAAAACCCATATAAAGAACACATAGAATATATAAAGGTAACTTGGGACATAAAAATACTTAAGTGGAATAACCATACAGTTGACTTCCACACATATCACTTAATGGAATAGCCATACGACCAATTTCCATACATACTTAATGGAATAGCCATACGACCGACTTTTATACCCAATGCATTGGAGGTTATAACGTAACCACCCGTCCTGGTATTCACGGCACCACCCATCATATGGTTTATAACGTAACCACCCGTTAAAATGTCCAAGTACCAATATAAAATCATAAAACATAAAACCAATATAAAGGAATGATAACATTTCTACATTTCAATCACAATATATCATAAATATATTGACATAATAGAATCCTTTTTCAAAAACCATTTTCAATACCAAAATACATAAAAGAGTATATGGTATTTATTTTATTCTAAAAACATTACGGCTTGTTGAGAAAGCCAAAGACAAATAATACTCGCGGCGGCGGAAAAGGCCATTGTCGCTGCGTACGTTAAAAGAAACATTCTTTTTTGTCATTTTGTAAAACGCTTCATAGAAAAAGATTCCTTTTGTATAAAAGTAAAAGTCAAAGGGGTTTATACACCATATAAAAGAAAGTTGTGTATAAAACGAAATATGCCTCAATGAAAGGAGATTGAGACGAAGTCCCTTACCTCGGGTCCGACTTGACTCGATCGTTCTTTAACATCCTGAAAAATAAACTTGAGTTAATTTAAACTTTATTAAGAACCTTTTTAAAGTTCATTATTCCTTTTATATCACTTATTTCCATGTTATAAACATTATGTAACCATTTAGGTTAATAATGTTTGTTTTGTCAATATTTGGTTCTTAAGTCGAAAGTGGACTTCTTACAATTACATGTTGTTCGTGTGGTCAAAAGTTCTTTATATCCAGAATGAAATTCCTGATTTGGATATCATATATATCATATATATCCATCATATACATGTATTTATAATATTACATAATCATTTAGAGGTAAGAAATGAAATGCACCGTTCATGGAGACGGTAAGCCGTACGTACGCATGAACGCTACTTTCATTTCTTTGTCATATTAATGGAATTAAAACTAAATGAGAAGTATGTATATTTTAATTCCATAATTATATTCATCATTTAGATATATCATTAATTATATATATCCATTATATACATATACTTTTAATAGTACATTACATTTGGGGATAAGAAATGAAATGCACCGTTCATGGAGACGGTAAGCCGTACGTACGCATGAACGCTACTTTAATTTCTATCTCATACTTTAATGGAAAGAAATAATAATGATATAGAGGTATATTATAATTCCAGTATAACATCATATATAATAACTTTAAATCCATCCTTTACACGTCCCACATACGGCATTAACGAATCACATCACTTTGAGGGGGCGGTAGTCCGCACTTCCTTAAATGAAGATATCGTGTTTACCCATAATGGAAACCATAAAGGTATGCCAAAAATGAAAAATACAGAAGTTTAAAGAAATAATAAACATATTATATATCATATATAAAAATAGTGACATCATAATGGCCACCTTTGAAGGTGTTAAATGAGTATTGAACAATCATCGTTTCGGGAGGCAGAATTTCGCCATCCACGGAAACCGTATGTTCTTTAACCATTTGATGTAGTTGTGTGAGACTGTAGCTAAAATAAATCTTATAACAACATCCTAGTATATTTATGATACTGGTGTTGTTACAAAATAAGTAAATAAAAAGAGTTTAGAGGGTTGGATAAGCAATATAAAACAAATGAACAAGAGAGAATGAATTACCATTAAAAGTGTAACTCCTTTTGATTTGAGCCTAAAGGCTTCCTTTGAAAGGATTATTCCCAACGGGAATCCTCTAGTATGAGGAGAGGGATGTGGAGAGAGTAATTGGGCAGGGGTTGGCCGAGCCAAAGGCTTGAGAATTGTGTGAAATGGGGTAGAGGTGGGGGCCTTTTATAAGAGGAGAGGAGGGGCACTTTTGAAAAGTAAAGAAATATTACTTTATTTGAAAATGTTTTTCGGTTTTAAAAGGTCCCACATTGATATAATTCGTGGATAAGGTGATAAGGGTTCGAAATACACTCATCCAATTGGTTTTGGACATGTGTAGGTTTTATATTTTTCATTATCATTCCATTTTATTTAAATCGTTAAATAATGTGGTCATCGCTGCATCATCATGATGTCATAAATAATTTAATTTATTTAGTGTCTAAAAATTATAAAAAAATACTATGATGTAGGAAATCGTTTTAGATTTCCAATGACTATTTATAATCAAAATTTGGACTTGTATAACCCCACTCAAAAATTATTTTAGTAAAACAATTTATGTTAGTGTCATTTTCACTTTAACATTAAATAAAAATATATTAATGTCATTTTCCAACTAAAGTGGCTCCATGGGGTCCCCAAGATGGCCCATGGCTTGTCTTGGTCTTCCATGACTCACCCAATAGGTGTAGGACAAGTGTCATGGTGTTTTCACACTCTTATAATACCATTTTTACCTTAAACTACACTAATTACCTCTAATCGCGATTAAGAACTTAATAAGTTACTATTCACCAAAAAATTATTTTAATCTCATTGAACCACATTTCACTTCTTAATGACAACCATGTATGTCGGATTTTTGAAAATCAAAACACAATGATGGAAAAATTTCATTTAAACGGAAAATCAGTTTTTATAAGTACAACTTAGTGGTTTCACTATTCATCAAAAATTGATGTTTTTCAGGAAATTACCAAAAATTCACCCTAAGCTATATTTGATATTACAAATTCAAAAATGAAGTCTATTTTACAAAATTCAAAACATATAAGTCACATTAATTAATTTAATAATTAATTCCCGCTTTCAGAGCAAATAGCGTGTTTTTATGAAACAATAAGTATCAAAAGATTGACACTAGTTTAAGTCCAATTTCAAAGTGAAATTGATTCCAATAACCACCATTGGATTAAATGGTAAAAATATATTCATATTACACATTAAGACCAATTCAAAAGATAATCTATTCATATAAATAAATTAGATTAAAAAGAAGTTTTGAATTAAAATACAACATTTTACACTATTCATAAACAAAATGAACATTATCATAAAGGTACCAAAAATTTACACAAAGTAAATTTTGATGTCCCGATTCTAAAAAAGAGTTATATTTGGTCCAATAGAATTTATAAGATCGATCAAAACGATATTTAATGACGGTTCTTTGTCAAAAGGTGATAAGTGGACCTTTCGTGAAAATTAGGGAATAAATGCCTAAAATTGAACTCTTTCCGTATTTTAAGCCTTTATCTTTTATTGTGTAAATGTATAAACATTTAAAAACATATTTAATCATATTTTATTTATTTCTATCCATTCCCGCCAGTACAACGGCTACTTGTTAACTAACATTTAAAATAATATTATTTTATTACTAGTGTGCTACGTAAGTTTCAAAGAAACTCATCGTTGCGTATCGGGTACGCTATCGAACATAGCAACCCCTTTAAAATAAAATTAATATTTAATTCGTAAATATTAATAAATATGAAAATTCTTTATTCTTTATTTACCTAGGATGTTACATCCTTCCCCCCTTTTGGGAATTGCGTCCTCACAATTTTATCCACTTATCAAAATAAGTGGGGGTATTTATCCCTCATAGAATTTTCAGATTCCCACGTTGCCTCTTCAACCACATGGTTTTTCCACAAAACCTTTACCTGATGAATCACCTTATTCTGTAACACCTGCTCCCTGTGGTCAAGAATCTGGACAGGTTGTTCCTCAAAAGATAGGTTATCTTCCAGCTGAACTACCTTTGGACTCAAAACATGAGATGGATCTGGCATATACTTCCTCAACATCGAAACGAGAAAAACATTGTGTACCTGAGATAAACTCAGAGGTAAAGCCACTCGGTATGCAACTGATCCAACTCTTTCCAGAATTTCGTATGGTCCAACGAACCTTGGACTCAACTTTCCTTTCTTACCAAATCTCGTCACACTTTTCCAATGAGAAACCTTGAGAAAAACATGATCACCTACCTCGAAAGATAGATCCTTCCTCCGGTTATCCGCATAACTCTTCTGCCATCTCTGAGTTGTTCTCATGTGTTTCTGAATTAGCTGAACTTTTTCTGCCATATCTTTTACCAATTCTGGTCCCGTCAACTTCCTTTCACCCACTTCATCCCAGAAAGCTGGAGTTCAACACCGCTTCTCATATAATGCCTCAAATGGTTCCATCTGTATACTGGAATGAAAACTGTTATTATAAGAAAACTCAACCAAAGAAATTTGTTGGTCCCAACTTCCCGGATAATCCATAGAACAAGCTCGTAGCATATCCTCCAATGTCAGGATTGTTCGTTCTGACTGCCCATCTGATTGAGGATGAAAAGCTGTACTAAAATTTAATTCAGTACCCAACGACTTCTGAAGGCCTTTCCAAAAGTTAGAAGTAAACCTGGGATCACGATCTGATACAATGGAGAGAGGAACTCCATGTAACCTGACTATCTCTTTAAGATACAAACGGGAATGTTGATCTAGAGAGAAAGTATCTCGTATAGAAAGGAAATAGGCAGATTTGGTCAAGCGATCAACAATAACCCAGATTGCATTATTACCTCGAGATGTCTTCGGTAATCCAACAACAAAGTCCATGGATATATTCTCCCATGTCCACTCTGGCACTGGTAAAGGATGAAGCATCCCTTTCGGTAACTTCCTCTTTGCTTTAACCTGTTGACATGTTAAACACTTCACAGTAAAATCAGCAATGTCTCTTTTCATTCCATCCCACCAGTAATACTCCCGCCGATCTCTATACATCTTAGTAATGCCCGGATGAACTGAAAACAGGGAACTATGAGCCTCACATAACAACTCATTCTTCAACTGTGAATCACAAGGCACACATAACCTCTTCACAAACCTCAAAACACAAACACAAACTTATCCAAGAACTCATGGAAAATTTTATTCATAAGGTCCATGAATACAGCAGGTGCATTGGTTAACCCAAAAGGCATAACTACAAATTCATAATGGCCATATCTAGTACGGAACGCAGTCTTCGGAACATCTGCTTCTTTTAATTTCAACTGATGGTACCCCGACCTCAAGTCAATCTTCGAAAAATACTGATCTCCCTGGAGCTGATACCACTTCATTCGATGACCCAACATCTGCTGAAGTTGTTGCAAAGGATTTCACCACCCCTTTCTGCTTGTAGTCTGGCTGCATTCCCCCAGTTGATTTCTTCGTTGGACACTCGTTTGCATAATGACCCATTTCATTACACTTAAAAAATCATACCATTGGCTTTTCATTTCCTGCTTGATCATCTTCCTTACAGTTACGAGCAATATGACCAGACTTACCACACAGAAAGCACTTACCAGACTTGGATAAACATTCTCTAGGATGCATTTTACCACACTTCTCACAGGATGGATATTTGGTTTTCTTACCTCCTTGCTTCTTTGATGAATTCTTACCCTTTTCCTGCCAACTAGACCTCTTATTCTGTTGTTTGTCATAGAACACCTGATCATCGGAAAACTCCATTTCCACCTTCTCCGCACATCGAACAAGTTTTTCATAACTTTTGAACTCACGAGAAGCTAAATCCCTTCGATACTTTGGCTTTAACCCTGAGTAAAAATGGTTTATTTTACTATCAAGATCTCGAATGAAGTTTGGAGCATACCTTGCCAATCGAGTGAACTTTTCTTCATAATCAGCCACTGAATCATCCTCCTACCTCAATTCTAGGAACTGTTTTTCCATCCTAAGACAAACCACCTTAGGAAAATATTTCTCAAGAAACATACCTTTGAATTCGTCCCAGTGAAGATCCTCAATCTCATCACTATCCCTTATATTTTTCATCATCGACCACCACTGATCAGCTTTTCCTTCAAAACGGCAAACAGCAAGACTAACCTTTTGATGTTTTGAACAACCCATGACATCAAAAATCTTCTCCAGTGCTTTAATCCACCCTTCAGCTTGCACAGGGTCAGATGATCCTCTGAATGATGGGGGATGTTGCCTCATGAAATGTTCCACCACTGACATGTTCCTCTGCGGTTGATCTGGCTGATCTCATGCATGGATACCACCACCATTTATATCCTGAGTCAACTGTGCCATCACTGCAACAAACTGTTCAGTTCCGATTCCAACCATCTCAGGTTGCTGATTTGGAATGTTATCTTCCTCCTAATGTCGTCCCAACATAGCTGCTTTGTTTCCTCTGCGGAAAACCATTCTGAACACAGAAATATCTTAGGCGAAGCAACATGGTAATCCGTAAATGCTATATCATTTCAATCAAATTATAATTTAACACTTTTCTAACTCCTAAAGTTGTCTAAACCGACCTTTGAAACCAACTATAAGGCCCCAGCCTTAAACCTTACTTAATATTGAATTAAATGAATAATTCACATTGAGGATCTTTTCAGGTTTAGAGTTTTAGAGAATTAGAACATAACTATTACATCTTAAAAGATTACAAAGTAGACACTTCTACTAAGTATCCATAAAATAAAAACTCTTAAAAAGAAAGATGTCTAGATTCCATGTTTTAGATAGCATGAAATTCCCTTGATCCCATCCTTGACCTTATTCAACTTTAATTCTTGTGAAAAACATTTCGAAAAACTTGGGGTGAGCATAAAAAGCTCAGTAAGGGATACAAAAAGAATGAAAACTGTTAGTTTTTCAAACATCAAGTAAACCATGTATACTATATCAAAGTAATACCTTCACCTTCATGAAGTAGTAAAAAAAATCTTCACTGAATAAAGTATCATTACTTACGTTTTTGTAACCAAAAGATTACCATAAAACCCATATAAAGAACACATAGAATATATAAAGGTAACTTGGGACATAAATATACTTAAGTGGAATAACCATACGGTTGACTTCCACACATATCACTTAATGGAATAGACATGCGACCAATTTCCATACATACTTAATGGAATAGCCATACGACCGACTTCAATACCCAATGCATTGGAGGTTATAACGTAACCACCCGTCCTGGTATTCACGGCACCACCCGTCATATGGTTTATAACGTGACCACCCGTTAAAATGTCCAAGTACCAATATAAAATCATAAAACATAAAACCAATATAAAGGAATGATAACATTTCCACATTTCAATCACAATATATCATAAATATATTGAAATAATAGAATCTTTTTTCAAAAACCATTTTCAATACCAAAATACATAAAATAGTATATGGTATTTATTTTATTCTAAAAACATTACGGCTTGTTGAGAATGCCAAAGACAAATAATACTCGCGGCGGCGGAAAAGGTCGTTGTCGCCGCGTACGTTAAAAGAAACATTCTTTTTTGTCATTTTGTAAAATGCTTCATAGAAAAAGATTCCTTTTGTATAAAAGTAAAGGTCAAATGGGTTTATACACCATATAAAAGAAAGTTGTGTATAAAACGAAATATTCCTCAATGAAAGGAGATTGAGACGAAGTCCCTTACATCGGGTCCGACTTGACTCGATCGTTCATTAACGTCCTGAATAATAAACTGGAGTAAATTTATACTTGATTAAGAACCTTTTTAAAGTTCATTATTCCTTTTATATCACTTATTGCCATGTTATAAACATTATGTAACCATTTAAGTTAATAATGTTTGTTTTGTCAATATTTGGTTCTTAAGTCGAAAGTGGACTTCTTACAATTACATGTTGTTCGTGTGGCCAAAAGTTCTTTATATCCAGAATGAAATTCCTGATTTGGATATCATATATATCATATATATCCCGCATATACATGTATTTATAATATTACATAATCATTTAGAGGTAAGAAATGAAATGCACCGTTCATGGAGACGGTAAGCCGTACGTACGCATGAACGCTACTTTCATTTCTTTGTCATATTAATGGAATTAAAACTAAATGAGACGTATGTATATTTTAATTCCAGAATTATATTCATCATTTAGATATATCATTAATTATATATATCCATTATATACATGTACTTTTAATAGTACATTACATTTGGGGATAAGAAATGAAATGCACCGTTCATGGAGACGGTAAGCCGTACGTACGCATGAACGCTACTTTCATTTCTATCTCATACTTTAATGGAAAGAAATAATAATGATATAGATGTATATTATAATTCCAGTATAACATCATATATAATAACTTTAAATCCATCCTTTACACGTCCCACATACGGCATTAACGAATCACATCACTTTGAGGGGGCGGTAGTCCGCACTTCCTTAAATGAAGATATCGTGTTTACCCATAATGGAAACCATAAAGGTATGCCAAAAATGAAAAATACAGAAGCTTAAAGAAATAATAAACATATTATATATCATATATAAAAATAGTGACATCATAATGGCCACCTTTGAAGGTGTTAAATGAGTATTGAACAATCATCGTTTCGGGAGGCAGAATTTCGCCATCCACGGAAACCGTATGTTCTTTAACCATTTGATGTAGTTGTGTGAGAGTGTAGCTCAAATAAATCTTATAACAACATCCTAGTATATTGAAGATACTGGTGTTGTTACAAAATAAGTAAATAAAAAGATTTTAGAGGGTTGGAGAAGAAATATAAAACAAATGAACAAGAGAGAATGAATTACCTTTAAAAGTGTAACTCCTTTTGATTTGAGCCTAAAGGCTTCCTTTGAAAGGATTCTGCCCAACGGTAATCCTCTAGGATGAGGAGAGGGATGTGGAGAGAGTAATTGGGCGGGGTTTGGCCGAGCCAAAGGCTTGAGAAGTGTGTGAAATGGGGTAGAGGTGGGGGCCTTTTATAAGAGGAGAGGAGGGGCACTTTTGGAAAGTAAAGAAATATTACTTTATTTGAAAATTTTTTTCGGTTTTAAAAGGTCCCACATTGATATAAGTCGTGGATAAGGTGATAAGGGTTCGAAATCCACTCATCCAATTGGTTTTGGACATGTTTAGGTTTTAGAGTTTTCATTATCTTTCCATTTTATTTAAATCGTTAAATAATGAGGTCATCGCTGCATCATCATGATGTCATAAATAATTTAATTTATTTAGTGTCTAAAAATTATAAAAAAAATACTATGATGTAGTAAATAGTTTTAGCTTTCCAATTACTATTTATAATCAAAATTTGGACTTGTATAACCCCACTCAAAAATTATTTTAGTAAAACAATTTATGTTAGTGTCATTTTCACTTTAACATTAAATAAAAAAATATTAATGTCATTTTCCAACTAAAGTGGCTCCATGGGGTCCCCAAGTTGGCCCATGGCTTGTCTTGGTCGGCTATGACTCACCCAATAGGTGTAGGACAAGTGTCATGGTGTTTTCACATTCTTATAATACCATTTTTACCTTAAACTACACTAATTACCTCTAATCGCGATTAAGAACTTAATAAGTTACTATTCACCAAAAAATTATTTTAATCTCATTGAACCACATTTCACTTATTAATGACAACCATGTATGTCGGATTTTTAAAAATCAAAACACAATGATGGCAAAATTTCATTTAAACGGAAAATCAGTTTTTATAAGTACCACTTAGTGGTTTCACTATTCATCAAAAATTGATGTTTTTCAGAAAATTACCAAAAATTCAACCTAAGCTATATTTGATATTACGAATTCAAAAATGAAGTCTATTTTACAAAATTAAAAACATATAAGTCACATTAATTAATTTAATAATTAATTCCCGCTGTCATAGCAAATTGCGTGTTTTTATGAAACAATAAGTATCAAAAGATTGACACTAGTTTAAGTCCAATTTCAAAGTGAAATTGATTCCAATGACCACCATTGGATGAAATGGTAAAAATATATTCATATTAGACATTAAGTCCAATTCAAAAGATAATCTAATCATATAAATAAATTAGATTAAAAAGAAGTTTTGAATTAAAATACAACATTTTACACTATTCATAAACAAAATGAACATTATCATAAAGGTACCAAAAATTTACACAAAGTAAATTTTGATGTCCCGATTCTAAAGAAGAGTTATATTTGGTCCAATAGAATTTATAAGATCGATCAAAATGATATTTAATGACGGTTCTTCGTCAAAAGGTGATAAGTGGACCTTTCGTGAAAATTAGGGAATAAATGCCTAAAATTGAACTCTTTCCGTATTTTAAGCCTTTATCTTTTATTGGGTAAATGTATAAACATTTAAAAACATATCTAATCATATTTTAGTTATTTCTATCCATTCCCGCCAGTACAACGGCTACTTGTTAACTAACATTTAAAATAATATTATTTTTTTACTAGTGTGCTACGTAAGTTTCAAAGAAACTCATCGTTGCGTATCGGGTACGCTATCGAACATAGCAACCCCTTTAAAATAAAATTAATATTTAACTCGTAAATATTAATAAATATGAAAATTCTTTATTCTTTATTTACCTGGGATGTTACATCCTTCCCCCCTTTGGGAATTGCGTCCTCGCAATTTTATCCACTTATCAAAATAAGTGGGGGGTATTTATCCCTCATAGCATTTTCAGATTCCCACGTTGCCTCTTCAACCACATGGTTTTTCCACAAAACCTTTACCTGATGAATCACCTTATTCCGTAACACCTGCTCCCTGTGGTCAAGAATCTGGACAGGTTGTTCCTCATAAGATAGGTTATCTTCCAGCTGAACTACCTTTGGACTCAAAACATGAGATGGATCTGGCATATACTTCCTCAACATCGAAACGTGAAAAACATTGTGTACCTGAGATAAACTCAGAGGTAAAGACACTTGGTATGCAACTGATCCAACTCTTTCCAGAATTTCGTATGGTCCAACGAACCTTGGACTCAACTTTCCTTTCTTACCAAATCTCGTCACACTTTTCCAATGAGAAACCTTGAGAAAAACATGATCACCTACCTCGAAAGATAGATCCTTCCTCCGGTTATCCGCATAACTCTTCTGCCTGCTCTGAGTTGTTCTCATGTGTTTCTGAATTAGCTGAACTTTTTCTGCCATATCATCTACCAATTCTGGTCCCATCAACTTCCTTTCACCCACTTCATCCCAGAAAGCTGGAGTTCGACACCGCTTCTCATATAATTCCTCAAATGGTTCCATCTGTATACTGGAATGAAAACTATTATTATAAGAAAACTCAACCAAACAAATTTGTTGGTCCCAACTTCCCTGATAATCCATAGAACAAGCTCGTAGCATATCCTCCAATGTCAGGATTGTTCGTTCTGACTGCCCATCTGATTGAGGATGAAAAGCTGTACTAAAATTTAATTCAGTACCCAACGACTTCTGAAGGCCTTTCCAAAAGTTAGAAGTAAACCTGGGATCACGATCCGATACAATGGAGAGAAGAACTCCATGTAACCTGACTATCTCTTTAAGATACAAACGGGAATGTTGATCTAGAGAGAAAGTATCTCGTATAGAAAGGAAATAGGCAGATTTGGTCAAGCGATCAACAATAACCCAGATTGCATTATTACCTCGAGATGTCTTAGGTAATCCAACAACAAAGTCCATGGATATATTCTCCCATGTCCACTCTGGCACTGGTAAAGGCTGAAGCATCCCTTTCGGTAACTGCCTCTCTGCTTTAACCTGTTGACATGTTAAACACTTCACAGTAAAATCAGCAATGTCTCTTTTCATTCCATCCCACCAGTAATACTCCCGCAGATCTCTATACATCTTAGTACTGCCCAGATGAACTGAAAACAGGGAACTATGAGCCTCACATAACAACTCATTCTTCAACTGTGAATCACAAGGCACACATAACCTCTTCACAAACCTCAAAACACAAACACAAACTTATCCAAGAACTCATGGAAAATTTTATTCATAAGGTCCATGAATACAGCAGGTGCATTGGTTAACCCAAAAGGCATAACTACAAATTCATAATGGCCATATCTAGTACGGAACGCAGTCTTCGGAACATCTGATTCTTTTACTTTCAACTGATGGTACCCCGACCTCAAGTCAATCTTCGAAAAATACTGAGCTCCCTGGAGCTGATACCACTTCATTCGATGACCCAACATCTGCTGAAGTTGTTGCAAAGGATTTCACCACCCCTTTCTGCTTGTAGTCTGGCTGCATTCCCCCAGTTGATTTCTTCGTTGGACACTCGTTTGCATAATGACCCATTTCATTACACTTAAAACATCTTACCATTGGCTTTTCATTTCCTGGTTGATCATCTTCCTTACAGTTACGAGCAATATGACCAGGCTTACCACACAGAAAGCACTTACCAGACTTGGATAAACATTCTCTAGGATGCATTTTACCACAATTCTCACAGGATGGATATTTGGTTTTCTTACCTCCTTGCTTCTTTGATGAATTCTTCCCCTTTTCCTGCCAACTAGACCTCTTATTCTGTTGTTTGTCATAGAACACCTGATCATCGGCAAACTCCATTTCCACCTTCTCCGCACATCGAACAAGTTTTTCATAACTTTTGAACTCACGAGAAGCTAAATCCCTTCGATACTTTGGCTTTAACCCTGAGTAAAAACGGTTTATTTTACTATCAAGATCTCGAATGAAGTTTGGAGCATACCTTGCCAATCGAGTGAACTTTTCTTCATAATCAGCCACTGAATCATCCTCCTACCTCAATTCTAGGAACTGTTTTTCCATCCTAAGACGAACCACCTTAGGAAAATATTTCTCAAGAAACATACCTTTGAATTCGTCCCAGTGAAGATCCTCAATCTCATCACTATCCCTTATATTTTTCATCATCGACCACCACTGATCAGCTTCTCCTTCAAAACGGCAAACAGCAAGACTAACCTTTTGATGTTTTGAACACCCCATGACATCAAAAATCTTCTCCAGTGCTTTAATCCACCCTTCAGCTTGCACAGGGTCAGATGATCCTCTAAATGATGGGGGATGTTGCCTCATGAAATGTTCCACCACTGACATGTTCCTCTGCGGTTGATCTGGCTCATCTCATGCATGGATACCACCACTATTTATAGCCTGAGTCAACTATGCCATCACTGCAACAAACTGTTCAGTTCCGGTTCCAACCATCTCAGGTTGCTGATTTGGAATGTTATCTTCCTCCTGATGTCGTCCCAACATAGCTGCTTTGTTTCCTCTGCGGAAAACCATTCTGAACACAGAAATATCTTAGGCGAAGCAACATGGTAATCCGTAAATGCTATATCATTTCAATCAAATTATAATTTAACACTTTTCTAACTCCTAAAGTTGTCTAAACCGACCTTTGATACCATCTATAAGGCCCCAGCCTTAAACCTTACTTAATATTGAATTAAATGAATAATTCACATTGAGGATCTTTTCAGGTTTAGAGTTTTAGAGAATTAGAACATAACTATTACATCTTAAAAGATTACAAAGTAGACACTTCTACTAAGTATCCATAAAATAAAAACTCTTAAAAAGAAAGATGTCTAGATTCCATGTTTTAGATAGCATGAAATTCCCTTGATCCCATCCTTGACCTTATTCAACTTTAATTCTTGTGAAAAACATTTCGAAAAACTTGGGGTGAGCATAAAAAGCTCAGTAAGGGATACAAAAAGAATGAAAACTGTTAGTTTTTCAAACATCAAGTAAACCATGTATACTATATCAAAGTAATACCTTCACCTTCATGAAGTAGTAAAAAAAATCTTCACTGAATAAAGTATCATTACTTACGTTTTTGTAACCAAAATATTACCATAAAACCCATATAAAGAACACATAGAATATATAAAGGTAACTTGGGACATAAATATACTTAAGTGGAATAACCATACGGTTGACTTCCACACATATCACTTAATGGAATAGACATGCGTCCAATTTCCATACATACTTAATGGAATAGCCATACGACCGACTTCAATACCCAATGCATTAGAGGTTATAACGTAACCACCCGTCCTGGTATTCACGGCACCACCCGTCATATGGTTTATAACGTGACCACCCGTTAAAATGTCCAAGTACCAATATAAAATCATAACACATAAAACCAATATAAAGGAATGATAACATTTCCACATTTCAATCACAATATATCATAAATATATTGACATAATAGAATCTTTTTTCAAAAACCATTTTCAATACCAAAATACATAAAATAGTATATGGTATTTATTTTATTCTAAAAACATTACGGCTTGTTGAGAATGCCAAAGACAAATAATACTCGCGGCGGCGGAAAAGGTCGTTGTCGCCGCGTACGTTAAAAGAAACATTCTTTTTTGTCATTTTGTAAAATGCTTCGTAGAAAAAGATTCCTTTTGTATAAAAGTAAAGGTCAAATGGGTTTATACACCATATAAAAGAAAGTTGTGTATAAAACGAAATATTCCTCAATGAAAGGAGATTGAGACGAAGTCCCTTACATCGGGTCCGACTTGACTCGATCGTTCTTTAACGTCCTGAATAATAAACTGGAGTAAATTTATACTTGATTAAGAACCTTTTTAAAGTTCATTATTCCTTTTATATCACTTATTGCCATGTTATAAACATTATGTAACCATTTAAGTTAATAATGTTTGTTTTGTCAATATTTGGTTCTTAAGTCGAAAGTGGACTTCTTACAATTACATGTTGTTCGTGTGGTCAAAAGTTCTTTATATCCAGAATGAAATTCCTGATTTGGATATCATATATATCATATATATCCAGCATATACATGTATTTATAATATTACATAATCATTTAGAGGTAAGAAATGAAATGCACCGTTCATGGAGACGGTAAGCCGTACGTACGCATGAACGCTACTTTCATTTCTTTGTCATATTAATGGAATTAAAACTAAATGAGACGTATGTATATTTTAAATCCAGAATTATATTCATCATTTAGATATATCATTAATTATATATATCCATTATATACATGTACTTTTAATAGTACATTACATTTGGGGATAAGAAATGAAATGCACCGTTCATGGAGACGGTAAGCCGTACGTACGCATGAACGCTACTTTCATTTCTATCTCATACTTTAATGGAAAGAAATAATAATGATATAGATGTATATTATAATTCCAGTATAACATCATATATAATAACTTTAAATCCATCCTTTACACGTCCCACATACGGCATTAACGAATCACATCACTTTGAGGGGGCGGTAGTCCGCACTTCCTTAAATGAAGATATCGTGTTTACCCATAATGGAAACCATAAAGGTATGCCAAAAATGAAAAATACAGAAGCTTAAAGAAATAATAAGCATATTATATATCATATATAAAAATAGTGACATCATAATGGCCACCTTTGAAGGTGTTAAATGAGTATTGAACAATCATCGTTTCGGGAGGCAGAATTTCGCCATCCACGGAAACCGTATGTTCTTTAACCATTTGATGTAGTTCTGTGAGAGTATAGCTCAAATAAATCTTATAACAACATCCTAGTATATTGAAGATACTGGTGTTGTTACAAAAGAAGTAAATAAAAAGAGTTTAGAGGGTTGGAGAAGCAATATAAAACAAATGAACAAGAGAGAATGAATTACCTTTAAAAGTGTAACTCCTTTTGATTTGAGCCTAAAGGCTTCCTTTGAAAGGATTATTCCCAACGGTAATCCTCTAGGATGAGGAGAGGGATGTGGAGAGAGTAATTGGGCAGGGTTTGGCCGAGCCAAAGGCTTGAGAAGTGTGTGAAATGGGGTAGAGGTGGGGGCCTTTTATAAGAGGAGAGGAGGGGCACTTTTGGAAAGTAAAGAAATATTACTTTATTTGAAAAACAATTTCGGTTTTAAAAGGTCCCACATTGATATAAGTCGTGGATAAGGTGATAAGGGTTCGAAATCCACTCATCCAATTGGTTTTGGACATGTTTAGGTTTTAGAGTTTTCATTATCTTTCCATTTTATTTAAATCGTATAATAATGAGGTCATCGCTGCATCATCATGATGTCATAAATAATTTAATTTATTTAGTGTCTAAAAATTATAAAAAAATACTATGATGTAGTAAATCGTTTTAGCTTTCCAATTACTATTTATAATCAAAATTTGGACTTGTATAACCCCACTCAAAAATTATTTTAGTAAAACAATTTATGTTAGTGTCATTTTCACTTTAACATTAAATAAAAAAATATTAATGTCATTTTCCAACTAAAGTGGCTCCATGGGGTCCCCAAGTTGGCCCATGGCTTGTCTTGGTCGGCTATGACTCACCCAATAGGTGTAGGACAAGTGTCATGGTGTTTTCACATTCTTATAATACCATTTTTACCTTAAACTACACTAATTACCTCTAATCGCGATTAAGAACTTAATAAGTTACTATTCACCAAAAAATTATTTTAATCTCATTGAACCACATTTCACTTATTAATGACAACCATGTATGTCGGATTTTTAAAAATCAAAACACAATGATGGCAAAATTTCATTTAAACGGAAAATCAGTTTTTATAAGTACCACTTAGTGGTTTCACTATTCATCAAAAATTGATGTTTTTCAGAAAATTACCAAAAATTCAACCTAAGCTATATTTGATATTACGAATTCAAAAATGAAGTCTATTTTACAAAATTAAAAACATATAAGTCACATTAATTAATTTAATAATTAATTCCCGCTGTCATAGCAAATTGCGTGTTTTTATGAAACAATAAGTATCAAAAGATTGACACTAGTTTAAGTCCAATTTCAAAGTGAAATTGATTCCAATGACCACCATTGGATTAAATGGTAAAAATATATTCATATTAGACATTAAGTCCAATTCAAAAGATAATCTAATCATATAAATAAATTAGATTAAAAAGAAGTTTTGAATTAAAATATAACATTTTACACTATTCATAAACAAAATGAACATTATCATAAAGGTACCAAAAATTTACACAAAGTAAATTTTGATGTCCCGATTCTAAAGAAGAGTTATATTTGGTCCAATAGAATTTATAAGATCGATCAAAATGATATTTAATGACGGTTCTTCGTCAAAAGGTGATAAGTGGACCTTTCGTGAAAATTAGGGAATAAATGCCTAAAATTGAACTCTTTCCGTATTTTAAGCCTTTATCTTTTATTGGGTAAATGTATAAACATTTAAAAACATATATAATCATATTTTAGTTATTTCTATCCATTCCCGCCAGTACAACGGCTACTTGTTAACTAACATTTAAAATAATATTATTTTTTTACTAGTGTGCTACGTAAGTTTCAAAGAAACTCATCATTGCGTATCGGGTACGCTATCGAACATAGCAACCCCTTTAAAATAAAATTAATATTTAACTCGTAAATATTAATAAATATGAAAATTCTTTATTCTTTATTTACCTGGGATGTTACATCCTTCCCCCCTTTTGGGAATTGCGTCCTCGCAATTTTATCCACTTATCAAAATAAGTGGGGGGTATTTATCCCTCATAGCATTTTCAGATTCCCACGTTGCCTCTTCAACCACATGGTTTTTCCACAAAACCTTTACCTGATGAATCACCTTATTCCATAACACCTGCTCCCTGTGGTCAAGAATCTGGACAGGTTGTTCCTCATAAGATAGGTTATCTTCCAGCTGAACTACCTTTGGACTCAAAACATGAGATGGATCTGGCATATACTTCCTCAACATCGAAACGTGAAAAACATTGTGTACCTGAGATAAACTCAGAGGTAAAGACACTTGGTATGAAACTGATCCAACTCTTTCCAGAATTTCGTATGGTCCAACGAACCTTGGACTCAACTTTCCTTTCTTACCAAATCTCGTCACACTTTTCCAATGAGAAACCTTGAGAAAAACATGATCACCTACCTCGAAAGATAGATCCTTCCTCCGGTTATCCGCATAACTCTTCTGCCTGCTCTGAGTTGTTCTCATGTGTTTCTGAATTAGCTGAACTTTTTCTGCCATATCATCTACCAATTCTGGTCCCATCAACTTCCTTTCACCCACTTCATCCCAGAAAGCTGGAGTTCGACACCGCTTCTCATATAATGCCTCAAATGGTTCCATCTGTATACTGGAATGAAAACTGTTATTATAAGAAAACTCAACCAAACAAATTTGTTGGTCCCAACTTCCCTGATAATCCATAGAACAAGCTCGTAGCATATCCTCCAATGTCAGGATTGTTCGTTCTGACTGCCCATCTGATTGAGGATGAAAAGCTGTACTAAAATTTAATTCAGTACCCAACGACTTCTGAAGGCCTTTCCAAAAGTTAGAAGTAAACCTGGGATCACGATCCGATACAATGGAGAGAAGAACTCCATGTAACCTGACTATCTCTTTAAGATACAAACGGGAATGTTGATCTAGAGAGAAAGTATCTCGTATAGAAAGGAAATAGGCAGATTTGGTCAAGCGATCAACAATAACCCAGATTGCATTATTACCTCGAGATGTCTTAGGTAATCCAACAACAAAGTCCATGGATATATTCTCCCATGTCCACTCTGGCACTGGTAAAGGCTGAAGCATCCCTTTCGATAACTTCTTCTCTGCTTTAACCTGTTGACATGTTAAACACTTCACAGTAAAATCAGCAATGTCTCTTTTCATTCCATCCCACCAGTAATACTCCCGCAGATCTCTATACATCTTAGTACTGCCCAGATGAACTGAAAACAGGAAACTATGAGCCTCACATAACAACTCATTCTTCAACTGTGAATCACAAGGCACACATAACCTCTTCACAAACCTCAAAACACAAACACAAACTTATCCAAGAACTCATGGAAAATTTTATTTATAAGGTCCATGAATACAGCAGGTGCATTGGTTAACCCAAAAGGCATAACTACAAATTCATAATGGCCATATCTAGTACGGACGCAGTCTTCGGAACGTCTGCATCTTTTACTTTCAATTGATGGTATCCCGACCTCAAGTCAATCTTCGAAAAATACTGAGCTCCCTGGAGCTGATACCACTTCATTCGATGGCCCAACATCTGCTGAAGTTGTTGCAAAGGATTTCACCACCCCTTTCTGCTTGTAGTCTAGCTGCATTCCCCCAGTTGAGTTCTTCGTTGGACACTCGTTTGCATAATGACCCATTTCATTACACTTAAAACATCTTACCATTGGCTTTTCATTTCCTGCTTGATCATCTTCCTTACAGTTACGAGCAATATGACCAGACTTACCACACATAAAGAACATACCATACTTGGATACACATTCTCCAGGATGTATTTTACCACACTTCTCACAGGTTGGATATTTGGTTTTCTTACCTCCTTGCTTCTTTGATGAATTCTTCCCCTTTTCCTGCCAACTAGACCTCTTATTATGTTGTTTGTCATAGAACACCTGATCATCGGCAAACTCCATTTCCACCTTCTCTGCACATCGAACAAGTATTTCATAACTTTTGAACTCACGAGAAGCTAAAGCCCTTCGATACTTTGGATTTAACCTTGAGTAAAAACAGTTTATTTTACTATCAAGATCTCGAATGAAGTTTGGAGCATACCTTTCCAATCGAGTGAACTTTTCTTCATAAGAAGCCACTGAATCATCCTCCTGCCTCAATTCTAGGAACTTTTTTTCCATCCTAAGACGAACCACCTTAGGAAAATATTTCTCAAGAAACATACCTTTGAATTCGTCCCAGTGAAGATCCTCAATCTCATCACTATCCCTTATATTTTTCACCATCGACCACCACTGATCAGCTTCTCCTTCAAAACGGTAAACATCAAGACCAACCTTTTGATGTTCTGAACACCCCATGACATCAAAAATCTTCTCCAGTGCTTTAATCCACCCTTCAGCTTGCACAGGGTCAGATGATCCTCTGAATGATGGGGGATGTTGCCGCATGAAATGTTCCACCACTGACATGTTCCTCTGCGGTTGATCTGGATGATCTCGTGCATGGATACCACCACCATTTATAGCCTGAGTCAACTATGCCATCACTGCAACAAACTATTCAGTTCCGATTCCAACCATCTCAGGTTGCTGATTTGGAATGTTATCTTCTTCCTGATGTCGTCCCAATATAGCTGCTTTGTTTCCTCTGCGGAAAACCATTCTGAACACAGAAATATCTTAGGCGAAGCAACATGGTAATCCGTAAATGCTATATCATTTCAATCAAATTATAATTTAACACTTTTCTAACTCCTAAAGTTGTCTAAACCGACCTTTGATACCAACTATAAGGCCCCAGCCTTAAACCTTACTTAATATTGAATTAAATGAATAATTCACATTGAGGATCTTTTCAGGTTTAGAGTTTTAGAGAATTAGAACATAACTATTACATCTTAAAAGATTACAAAGTAGACACTTCTACTAAGTCTCCATAAAATAAAAACTCTTAAAAAGAAATATGTCTAGATTCCATGTTTTAGATAGCATGAAATTCCCTTGATCCCATCCTTGACCTTATTCCACTTTAAGTCCTGTGAAAAACATTTCGAAAAACTTGGGGTGAGCATAAAAAGCTCAGTAAGGGATACAAAAAGAATGAAAACTGTTAGTTTTTCAAACATCAAGTAAACCATGTATACTATATCAAAGTAATACCTTCACCTTCATGAAGTAGTAAAAAAAATCTTCACTGAATAAAGTATCATTACTTACCTTTTTGTAACCAAAACATTACCATAAAACCCATATAAAGAACACATAGAATATATAAAGGTAACTTGGGACATAAACATACTTAAGTGGAATAACCATATGGTTGACTTCCACGTATATCACTTAATGGAATAGCCATACGACCAATTTCCATACATACTTAATGGAATAGCCATACGACCGACTTCCATACCCAATGCATTGGAGGTTATAACGTAACCACCCGTCCTGGTATTAACGGCACCACCCATCATATGGTTTATAACGTAACCACCCGTTAAAATGTCCAAGTACCAATATAAAATCATAAAACATAAAACCAATATAAAGGAATGATAACATTTCCACATTTCAATCACAATATATCAAAAATATATTGACATAATAGAATCCTTTTTCAAAAACCATTTTCAATACCAAAATAAATAAAAGAGTATATGGAATTTATTTTATTCTAATAACATTACGGCTTGTTGAGAAAGCCAAAGACAAATAATACTCGCGGCGGCGGAATAGGTCGTTGTCGTCGCGTACGTTAAAAGAAAAATTCTTTTTTGTCATTTTGTAAAACGCTTCGTAGAAAAAGATTCCTTTTGTATAAAAGTAAAGGTCAAAGGGGTTTATATACCATATAAAAGAAAGTTGTTTATAAAACGAAATATGCCTCAATGAAAGGAGATTGAGATGAAGTCCCTTACCTCGGGTCCGACTTGACTCGATCGTTCTTTAACGTCCTGAATAATAAACTTAAGTTAATTTATACTTGATTAAGAACCTTTTTAAAGTTCATTATTCCTTTTATATCACTTATTGCCATGTTATAAACATTATGTAACCATTTAAGTTAATAATGTTTGTTTTGTCAATATTTGGTTCTTAAGTCGAAAGTGGACTTCTTACAATTACATGTTGTTCGTGTGGTCAAAAGTTCTTTATATCCAGAATGAAATTCCTGATTTGGATATCATATATATCATATATATCCAGCATATACATGTATTTATAATATTACACAATCATTTAGAGGTAAGAAATGAAATGCACCGTTCATGGAGACGGTAAGCCGTACATACGCATTAACACTACTTTCATTTCTTTGTCATATTAATGGAATTAAAACTAAATGAGACGTATGTATATTTTAATTCCAGAATTATATTCATCATTTAGATATATCATTAATTATATATATCCATTATATACATCTACTTTTAATAGTACATTACATTTGGGGATAAGAAATGAAATGCACCGTTCATGGAGACGGTAAGCCGTACGTACACATGAACGCTACTTTCATTTCTATCTCATACTTTAATGGAAAGAAATAATAATGATATAGAGGTATATTATAATTCCAGTATAACATCATATATAATAACTTTAAATCCATCATTTACACGTCCCACATACGGCATTAACGAATCACATCACTTTGAGGGGGCGGTAGTCCGCACTTCCTTAAATGAAGATATCATGTTTACCCATAATGGAAACCATAAAGGTATGCCAAAAATGAAAAATACAGAAGCTTAAAGAAATCATAAACATATTATATATCATATATAAAAATAGTGACATCATAATGGCCACCTTTGAAGGTGTTAAATGAGTATTGAACAATCATCGTTTCGGGAGGCAGAATTTCGCCATCCACGGAAACCGTATGTTCTTTAACCATTTGATGTAGTTGTGTGAGAGTGTAGCTCAAATAAATCTTATAACAACATCCTAGTATATTTAAGATACTGTTTTTGTTACAAAATAAGTAAATAAAAATAGTTTAGAGGGTTGGAGAAGCAATATAAAACAAATGAACAAGAGAGAATGAATTACCTTTAAAAGTGTAACTCCTTTTGATTTGAGCCTAAAGGATTCCTTTTAAAGGATTCTACCCAACGGGAATCCTCTAGGATGAGGAGAGGGATGTAGAGAGATTAATTGGGCAGGGGTTGGCCGAGCCAAAGGCTTGAGAAGTGTGTGAAATGGGGTAGAGGTGGGGGCCTTTTATAAGAGGAGAGGAGGGGCACTTTTGGAAAGTAAAGAAATATTACTTTATTTGAAAATGTTTTTCGATTTTAAAAGGTCCCACATTGATATAAGTCGTGGATAAGGTGATAAGGGTTCTAAATACACTCATCCAATTGGTTTTTGAAATGTGTAGTTTTCAGATGTTTCATTATCTTTCCATTTTATTTAAATCGTTAAATAATGAGGTCATCGCTGCATCATCATGATGTCATAAATAATTTAATTTATTTAGTGTCTAAAAATTATAAAAAAACTACTATGATGTAGGAAATCGTTTTAGCTTTCCAATGACTATTTATAATCAAAATTTGGACTTGTATAACCCCACTCAAAAATTATTTTAGTAAAACAATTTATGTTAGTGTCATTTTCACTTTAACATTAAATAAAAATATATTAATGTCATTTTCCAACTAAAGTGGCTCCATGGGGTCCCCAAGTTGTCCCATGGCTTGTCTTGGTCGGCCATGACTCACCCAATAGGTGTAGGACAAGTGTCATGGTGTTTTCACTTTCTTATAATACCATTTTTACCTTAAACTACACTAATTACCTCTAATCGCGATTAAGAACTTAATAAGTCACTATTCACCAAAAAATTATTTTAATCTCATTGAACCACATTTCACTTCTTAATGACAACCATGTATGTCGGATTTTTCAAAATCAAAACACAATGATGGAAAAATTTCATTTAAACGGAAAATCAGTTTTTATAAGTACCACTTAGTGGTTTCACTATTCATCAAAAATTGATGTTTTTCAGAAAATTACCAAAAATTCACCCTAATCTATATTTGATATTACGAATTCAAAAATGAAGTCTATTTTAAAAAATTCAAAACATATAAGTCACATTAATTAATTTAATAATTAATTCCCGCTTTCAGAACAAATAGCGTGTTTTTATGAAACAATAAGTATCAAACGATTGACACTAGTTTAAGTCCAATTTCAAAGTGAAATTGATTCCAATGACCACCATTGGATTTAATGGTAAAAACATATTCATATTACATATTAAGACCAATTCAAAAGATAATCTAATCATATAAATAAATTAGATTAAAAAGAAGTTTTGAATTAAAATACAACATTTTACACTATTCATAAACAAAATGAACATTATCATAAAGGTACCAAAAATTTACACAAAGTAAATTTTGATGTCCCGATTCTAAAGAAGAGTTATCTTTGGTCCAAAAGAATTTATAAGATCGATCAAAACGATATTTAATGACGGTTCTTCGTCAAAAGGTGATAAGTGGACCTTTCGTGAAAATTAGGGAATAAATGCCTAAAATTGAACTCTTTCCGTATTTTAAGCCTTTATCTTTTATTGGGTAAATGTATAAACATTTAAAAACATATTTAATCATATTTTAGTTATTTCTATCCATTCCCGCCAGTACAACGGCTACTTGTTAACTAACATTTAAAATAATATTATTTTATTACTAGTGTGCTACGTAAGTTTCAAAGAAACTCATCGTTGCGTATCGGGTACGCTATCGAACATAGAAACCCCTTTAAAATAAAATTAATATTTAATTCGTAAATATTAATAAATATGAAAATTTTTTATTCTTTATTTACCTGGGATGTTACATCCTTCCCCCCTTTTGGGAATTGCGTCCTCACAATTTTATCCACTTATCAAAATAAGTGGGGGTATTTATCCCTCATAGCATTTTCAGATTTCCACGTCGCCTCTTCAACCACATGGTTTTTCCACAAAACCTTACCTGATGAATCACCTTATTCCGTAACACCTGCTCCCTGTGGTCAAGAATCTGGACCGGTTGTTCCTCATAAGATAGGTTATCTTCCAGCTGAACTACCTTTGGACTCAAAACAGGAGATGGATCTGGCATATACTTCCTCAACATCGAAACGTGAAAAACATTGTGTACCTGAGATAAACTCAGAGGTAAAGCCACTCGGTATGCAACTGATCCAACTCTTTCCAGAATTTCGTATGGTCCAACGAACCTTGGACTCAACTTTCCTTTCTTACCAAATCTCGTCACACTTTTCCAATGAAAAACCTTGAGAAAAACATGATCACCTACCTCGAAAGATAGATCCTTCCTCCGGTTATCCGCATAACTCTTCTGCCTGCTCTGAGTTGTTCTCATGTGTTTCTGAATTAGATGAACTTTTTCTGCCATATCTTCTACCAATTCTGGTCCCATCAACATCCTTTCACCCACTTCATCCCAGAAAGCTGGAGTTCGACACCGCTTCTCATATAATGCCTCAAATGGTTCCATCTGTATACTGGAATGAAAACTGTTATTATAAGAAAACTCAACCAAAGAAATTTGTTGGTCCCAACTTCCCTGATAATCCATAGAACAAGCTCGTAGCATATCCTCCAATGTCAGGATTGTTCGTTCTGACTGCCCATCTGATTGAGGATGAAAAGCTGTAATAAAATTTAATTCAGTACCCAACGACTTTTGAAGGACTTTCCAAAAGTTAGAAGTAAACCTGGGATCACGATCCGATACAATGGAGAGAGGAACTCCATGTAACCTGACTATCTCTTTAATATACAAACGGGAATGTTGATCTAGAGAGAAAGTATCTCGTATAGAAAGGAAATAGGCAGATTTGGTCAAGCGATCAACAATAACCCAGATTGCATTATTACCTCGAGATGTCTTCTGTAATCCAACAACAAAGTCCATGGATATATTCTCCCATGTCCACTCTGGCACTGGTAAAGGCTGAAGCATCCCTTTCGGTAACTACCTCTCTGCTTTAACCTGTTGACATGTTAAACACTTCACAGTAAAATCAGCAATGTCTCTTTTCATTACATCCCACCAGTAATACTCCCGCAGATCTCTATACATCTTAGTACTGCCCGGATGAACTGAAAACAGGGAACTATGAGCCTCACATAACAACTCATTCTTCAACTGTGAATCACAAGGCACACATAACCTCTTCACAAACCTCAAAACACAAACACAAACTTATCCAAGAACTCATGGAAATTTTTTTTCAAGGTCCATGAATACAGCAGGTGCATTGGTTAACCCAAAAGGCATAACTACAAATTCATAATGGCCATATCTAGTACGGAACGCAGTCTTCGGAACGTCTACTTCTTTTACTTTCAACTGATGGTACCCCGACCTCAAGTCAATCATCGAAAAATACTGAGCTCCCTGGAGCTGATACCACTTCATTCGATGGCCCAACATCTGCTGAAGTTGTTGTAAAGGATTTCACCACCCCTTTCTGCTTGTAGTCTGGCTGCATTCCCCCAGTTGAGTTCTTCGTTGGACACTCGTTTGCATAATGACCCATTTAATTACACTTAAAACATCTTACCATTGGCTTTTCATTTCCTGCTTGATCATCTTCCTTACAGTTATGAGCAATATGACCAGACTTACCACACAGAAAGCACTTACCAGACTTGGATAAACATTCTCCAGGATGCATTTTACCACACTTCTCACAGGATGGATATTTGGTTTTCTTACCTCCTTGCTTCTTTGATGAATTCTTCCCCTTTTCCTGCCAACTAGACCTCTTATTCTATTGTTTGTCATAGAACACCTGATCATCGGCAAACTCCATTTCCACCTTCTCCGCACATTGAACAAGTTTTTCATTACTTTTGAACTCACGAGAAGCTAAAGCCCTTCGATACTTTGGCTTTAACCCTGAGTAAAAACGGTTTATTTTACTATCAAGATCTCGAATGAAGTTTGGAGCATACCTTGCCAATCGAGTGAACTTTTCTTCATAAGCAGCCACTGAATCATCCTCCTGCCTCAATTCTAGGAACTGTTTTTCCATCCTAAGACGAACCACCTTAGGAAAATATTTCTCAAGAAACATACATTTGAATTCGTCCCAGTGAAGATCCTCAATCTCATCACTATCCCTTATATTTTTCACCATCGACCACCACTGATCATCTTCTCCTTCAAAACGGGAAACAGCAAGACTAACCTTTTGATGTTCTGAACACCCCATGACATCAAAAATCTTCTCCAGTGCTTTAATCCACCCTTCAGCTTGCACAGGGTCAGATGATCCTCTGAATTATGGGGGATGTTGCCTCATGAAATGTTCCACCACTGACATGTTCCTCTGCGGTTGATCTGGCTGATCTCGTGCATGGATACCACCACCATTTATAGCCTGAGTCAACTGTTCCATCACTACAACAAACTGTTCAGTTCCGATTCCAACCATTTCAGGTTGCTGATTTGGAATGTTATCTTCCTCCTGATGTCGTCCCAACATAGCTTCTTTGTTTCCTCTGCGGAAAACCATTCTGAACACAGAAATATCTTAGGCGAAGCAACATGGTAATCCGTAAATGCTATATCATTTCAATCAAATTATAATTTAACACTTTTCTAACTCCTAAAGTTGTCTAAACCGTCCTTTGATACCAACTATAAGGCCCCAGCCTTAAACCTTACTTAATATTGAATTAAATGAATAATTCACATTGAGGATCTTTTCAGGTTTAGAGTTTTAGAGAATTATAACATAACTATTACATCTTAAAAGATTACAAAGTAGACACTTCTACTAAGTCTCCATAAAATAAAAACTCTTAAAAAGAAAGATGTCTAGATTCCATGTTTTAGATAGCATGAAATTCCCTTGATCCCATCCTTGACCTTATTCCACTTTAAGTCCTGTGAAAAACATTTCGAAAAACATGGGGTGAGCATAAAAATCTCAGTAAGGGATACAAAAAGAATGAAAACTGTTAGTTTTTCAAACATCAAGTAAACCATGTATACTATATCAAAGTAATACCTTCACCTTCATGAAGTAGTAAAAAAAATCTTCACTGAATAAAGAATCATTACTTACCTTTTTGTAACCAAAAGATTACCATAAAACCCATATAAAGAACACATAGAATATATAAAGGTAACTTGGGACATAAACATACTTAAGTGGAATAACCATACGGTTGACTTCCACACATATCACTTAATGGAATAGCCATACGACCAATTTCCATACATACTTAATGGAATAGCCATACGACCGAATTCCATACCCAATGCATTGGAGGTTATAATGTAACCACCCGTCCTGGTATTCACGGCACCACCCGTCATATGGTTTATAACGTAACCACCCGTTAAAATGTCCATGTACCAATATAAAATCATAAAACATAAAACCAATATAAAGGAATGATAACATTTCCACATTTCAATCACAATATATCATAAATATATTGACATAATAGAATCCTTTTTCAAAAACCATTTCAATACCAAAATACATAAAAGAGTATATGGTATTTATTTTATTCTAAAAACATTACGGCTTGTTGAGAAATCCAAAGTCAAATAATACTCGCGGCGGCGGAAAAGGTCGTTGTCGCCGCGTACGTTAAAAGAAACATTCTTTTTTCTCATTTTGTAAAACGCTTCGTAGAAAAATATTCCTTTTGTATAAAATTAAAATTCAAAGGGGTTTATACACCATATAAAATAATTTTGTGTATAAAACGAAATATGTCTCAATGAAAGGAGATTGAGACAAAGTCCCTTACCTCGGGTCCGACTTGACTCGATCGTTCTTTAATGTCCTGAATAATAAACTTGAGTTAATTTATACTTGATTAAGAACCTTTTTAAAGTTCATTATTACTTTTATATCACTTATTGCCTTGTTATAAACATTATGTAACCATTTATGTTAATAATGTTTGTTTTGTCAATATTTGGTTCTTAAGTCGAAAGTGGACTTCTTACAATTACATGTTGTTCGTGTGGTCAAAAGTTCTTTATATCCAGAATGAAATTCCTGATTTGGATATCATATATATCATATATATCCAGCATATACATGTATTTATAATATTACATAATCATTTAGAGGTAAGAAATGAAATGCACCGTTCATGGAGACGGTAAGCCGTACGTACGCTTGAACGCTACTTTCATTTCATTGTCATATTAATGGAATTAAAACTAAATGAGACGTATGTATATTTTAATTCCATAATTATATTCATCATTTAGATATATCATTAATTATATATATCCATTATATACATGTACTTTTAATAGTACATTACATTTGGGGATAAGAAATGAAATGCACCGTTCATGGAGACGGTAAGCCGTACGTACGCATGAACGCTACTTTCATTTCTATCTCATACTTTAATGGAAAGAAATAATAATGATATAGAGGTATATTATAATTCCAGTATAACATCATATATAATAACTTTAAATCCATCCTTTACACGTCCCACATACGGCATTAACGAATCACATCACTTTGAGGGGGCGGTAGTCCGCACTTCCTTAAATGAAGATATCGTGTTTACCCATAATAGAAACCATAAAGGTATGCCAAAAATGAAAAATACAGAAGCTTAAAGAAATAATAAACATATTATATATCATATATAAAAATAGTGACATCATAATGGCCACCTATGAAGGTGTTAAATGAGTATTGAACAATCATCGTTTCGGGAGGCAGAATTTCGCCATCCACGGAAACCGTATGTTGTTTAACCATTTGATGTAGTTGTGTGAGAGTGTAGCTCAAATAAATCTTATAACAACATCCTAGTATATTGAATATACTGGTGTTGTTACAAAAGAAGTAAATAAAAAGAGTTTAGAGGGTTGTAGAAGCAATATAAAACAAATGAACAAGAGAGAATGAATTACCTTTAAAAGTGTAACTCCTTTTGATTTGATCTTAAAGGCTTCCTTTGAAAGGATTCTACCCAACGGGAATCCTCTAGGATTAGGAGAGGGATGTGGAGAGAGTAATTGGGCAGGGGTTGGCCGAGCCAAAGGCTTGAGAAGTGTGTGAAATGGGGTAGAGGTGGGGGCCTTTTATAAGAGGAGAGGAGGGGCACTTTTGGAAAGTAAAGAAATATTACTTTATTTGAAAATGTTTTTCGGTTTTAAAATGTCCCACATTGATATAAGTCGTGGATAAGGTGATAAGGGTTCTAAATCCACTCATCCAATTGGTTTTGGACATGTGTAGGTTTTAGATTTTTCATTATCTTTCCATTTTATTTAAATCGTTAAATAATGAGGTCATCGCTGCATCATCATGATGTCATAAATAATTTAATTTATTTAGTGTCTAAAAATTATAAAAAAAATACTATGATGTAGGAAATCGTTTTAGCTTTCCAATGACTATTTATAATCAAATTTGGACTTGTATAACCCCACTCAAAAATTATTTTAGTAAAACAATTTATGTTTGTGTCATTTTCACTTTAACATTAAATAAAAATATATTAATGTCATTTTCCAACTAAAGTGGCTCCATGGGGTCCCCAAGTTGGACCATGGCTTGTCTTGGTCGGCCATGACTCACCCAATAGGTTTAGGACAAGTGTCATGGTGTTTTCACATTCTTATAATACCATTTTTACGTTAAGCTACACTAATTACCTCTAATCGCGATTAAGAACTTAATAAGTTACTATTCACCAAAAAATTATTTTAATCTCATTGAACCACATTTCACTTCTTAATGACAACCAAGTATGTCGGATTTTTGAAAATCAAAACACAATGATGGCAAAATTTCATTTAAACGGAAAATCAGTTTTTATAAGTACCACTTAGTGGTTTCACTATTCATCAAAAATTGATGTTTTTCAGAAAATTACCAAAAATTCACCCTAAGATATATTTGATATTACGAATTCAAAAATGAAGTCTATTTTAAAAAATTCAAAACATATAAGTCATATTAATTAATTTAATAATTAATTCCCGCTGTCCAAGCAAATAGCGTGTTTTTATGAAACAATAAGTATCAAAAGATTGACACTAGTTTAAGTCCAATTTCAAAGTGAAATTGATTCCAATGACCACCATTGGATTAAATGGTAAAAATATATTCATATTACACATTAAGACCAATTCATAAGACAATCTAATCATATAAATAAATTAGATTAAAAAGAAGTTTTGAATTAAAATACAACATTTTACACTATTCATAAACAAAATGAACATTATCAGAAAGGTACCAAAAATTTACACAAAGTAAATTTTGATGTCCCGATTCTAAAGAAGAGTTATATTTGGTCCAATAGAATTTATAAGATCAATCAAAACGATATTTAATGATGGTTCTTCATCAAAAGGTTATAAGTGGACCTTTCGTGAAAATTAGGGAATAAATGCCTAAAATTGAACTCTTTCCGTATTTTAAGCTTTTATCTTTTATTGGGTAAATGTATAAACATTTAAAAACATATCTAATCATATTTTAGTTATTTATATCCATTCCCGCCAGTACAATGGCTACTTGTTAACTAACATTTAAAATAATGTTATTATATTACTAGTGTGCTACGTAAGTTTCAAAGAAACTCATCGTTGCGTATCGGGTACGCTATCGAACATAGCAACCCCTTTAAAATAAAATTAATATTTAATTCGTAAATATTAATAAATATGAAAATTATTTATTCTTTATTTATCTGGGATGTTACAATTCATGTCTTTAAATATTACATTGGGTATTGGAACATACTCCTAGAAATTTAGTTATGTTAAAATTTCTTGATTGAAGGATTTCAGGGACCGTGAATTATCTGAATTCTATATATTTACCTCACAAATGGAAATAGTTTATTTTACTAAAGATATTGTTGGTGAAGTGTGGAGTGTAGTTGTTAAAATAAAATAATGATACTTTTATGATATGTGTAATAATTTGGTATATTTTACCTATGTATTTTAATCCCAACAAAAAAAAATTGATTTATTGTTTCCCCATGAGATTGAATGTATTAGTCTTGAATGTATGAATGAAGTGAAATATGTAATGCTGGTACAGGGTAATGACATTATTGAAGAAAAAATGATTTCATGTGAAATCATCCATTAAATTATCATCTACCCATAGTATATGTTATTCATTTATAATACTACTAATCTATTATTATATTAATATTTATTTTTATGCATGAGTTATTTATTTTGGATAAAGTAAATATTATATTTGTTTCTATGTGTAGTGATTCTTTAGTATACCAATGTATATTATGTTTGTTTTTGTTTTTATTTTTATTTTGTTACCATTTCTGCATTTTATTTTCTCCATGAAGAATTTGAAATATATTATTGGAAGTTGATTTTACTAGTTTAAATGACTTTAATTCCAAATAAAAAGTGTTTCATTGATTAATGTTTACTAATAGTTGAAATTACCTCTACCATACAGATGTATTATGTTTTCTTTATTATCCCTTTATATCCCTCCCAGTAGAACTTAATATTCCCTACGTCTCCCTCCCCACATCATTTTACACATACTCCATCTCCATACCATTAGTATATTTCACACTAGAACAAGATTCAGTAGGTTCAGCATGCGATAGTTCTATATTGAGTGTACAAGTGGTTACTGATGTTTCTTTAGGATGATGTTAGAGGGTCATAGTTATAGGTAAACAATTAATGTGAATAAAATTATTTCACCTTTTTATATGATATGTTTTCTTTTCATTAAAAATAGATGAAATTTTATAACTTATACAAACATTAAAAGTTCTAATTTATGGAATCTAAATAGATTAAATATAGTCTCCCCTTTTGAATTATTAGGGGTCCAAATACATGATGTTGTAGGAATATTATTCCACATTATTTGACTGTTGGTGGATAAGTCAGATAACCATCAAGTTATATATTCTTATTTGAGTCATATTACACAATTTGATAAGAATTAGAAATTTGATTCACATGTAACGATAATTTAAATATGCTACTATTTAATTGAATGACATAATATAATTAAATTACAATATTTTAATAATTAATATCTCTATATATCTGTTCTTCCACCTTCCCATCACTGCATTTATTTCATGAAAGTGGACATTAACAATTTTGGGTATGAAATGGAATTATTTTAAATCAAAAATATGTAATGAATTTAATAATACACCATTAACTAGTAATAATGTGTATGTAGTGGTCCCTAGAGTGGTACCATGGGACTTCTGTAAAAAACATTTGATAGCCATCACCATGAGTATGGAATTATATTGATTAATATATTATTATATTAATCCAATTTTACATATATAAATTCATATTACAAGGAAATGTAATCACATACATTACTATTAAATTTATTGTTTTTAATTTCATGAAGTTTTATATGAAACATTTTCTAGTTGAGTGAAACAAATCATCCCCAACACTACCGGTTCAGAGCATTTTTCAAGAAATATATCCACTATGGTAATGTTTTATTCAGTTAAAAAATTTATATAATAATATTCCATGTTTAATATATTCAAAACAAAATTTATATTTTTTTAATATATAAAAATAATTTATGGTAGCATGACTGCTGGGTTGAATGTTTTTTGATATTAATAAAAAAATATGACGGGATTAATGTGAATGAACCTACCCAAGACGTTGGGGTATAAATTACCTGTTAATTATCATGGTTCACACAAACATATTATATATTTTAAAATATCAAGAAGCCTTTGATATTAGTAAATAAACTTATATAGGATCATCAAGTTATAATTAATCAAAAAATGTGTTATTTATTACAAAAAATATGTATTGTTTACAATTTAGATATAAATGCTCAATATAAAAATAGTTTGATTACTAATGTTGTTAGTAATATATTCCCTATCTATTAGTATTACACATTATTATTAGTTAACACTTTTTTAATTGGTATTAATTTAAATTTAAATGATGTTTTTTAATAGTAAAATGTATAATATATATGGGATTAGAATATAGTGTTGATATTCCTGTTATACCAGTATAATATAGTTAAAGAATACCTTGGGAAGGAGCATCCTATAATAATTCATAGGATGGTTTCTAGACCATTATCATTGTTTTACTTCATAATATCATTAATGATGGAAGTTGTGTCTACACCTTTTTGGAGTTACCCCAACCACTAGATGCTCATAAGAAATTTCTAGAAATGAAAACACAATCTAAAAACTGGGAAACAAAATCCAATAGCATGGGATTCATATACAAAAAATGGATATCAAGTTCATTTCTCTACATGAATAATTGGTTGAATTATATAAAAATATGACAAGATGTGTCCTGAGTAACATTTTATCCAATGGATGGTTCTAGTCTATATGTAAATCACAAAATTTCATAATAATACTTGATAAGAAAATAATAATGTTTTATCTATATTTAGATATACATCACTATTTAATTTTAAATCAAATTTCAATTTATGTGCTGATAGAAGGGAATAGAAATAGAGATAGTGATGGAGACAAAGACTAATATGGTCTTCATCATCAGGCAGTGATACAACTTTCCTTTAGATTCTATGATGTTGTATAAATATACTCACTATATGTAACTTATTTTATTTTATTAGAAATATTTATATATGTTAATTATATATAATATGTTTTGTTTTAATCATTATTTGTTCCTTGTCATGTGTTTCTATTTTGTTTTTATCTTTGTATTTATGTGTCAGTTTTTCTCACTATTCAAGTTTTTGAGAAATATCTTCTATGAGTTTCAGTTTCTTTAAAATCAATATATATTAGTGGATTAAACCCCACTATATAGGATAATATATAGAGAGGTTTTTCATACCAGTTATATACTATACAATATATATAGTCGTTGTTTAAACATCCACTATATATTATTATATATAGCAGAATTTTAAACCATCATTACATTTTCAGTGTATTTTAAGGCCAAAAATAAAATGTTAAAATGTAATAACCACCACTAAAAAATAAAAACATTTTCCAAAAATAACTACTAAATAAAAATAATGACATGAGATGTTTCCTGAAACCAACTTTAGTGGTGGTTTATGAGAACCATTATAAAAATATTGGTCAGAGTTTTCAAACATCACCAAATAAAAAAACTGTCACTAATATCATGATTTTTTGTATGTTAATATGATTCATTTTAGATTTAGTAAACTCTTATTAAATTGAATCAAATTTTATCAAGGGTTCATTTCCAATTTTTTCATGAACTTCCCTAATATATGTTTTCAACTCACTTATTCCTCATGTTGAAAAAAATCATGGGATATAATAGTATAATTATTAATAAATGTTTCTATATAGGATTGATAAAAATATTATTCAATAATTTCCTTAAGATAATAAATAAATAGGAATTTTTTATACTTTATGATAATAATATATGAAATCAATCATTTCAAAAAATCATGAAATATCTTTGTCTTTATAAAATGAATGTTTTCATTCTTCCAATTGCATATCCAATATAATTAAATTTTGGTTTATTGTTTGTGGAATTAAATAATGTTTGATCCTTGATGTCCCTATATCAGAATCATAAAATTAAATCGGAATATCAAAATAAATCATTATATATTGAAACAATACTAAAAAATCTTACTTAGTTTCATATATAACATTTAATTATAGGGTTTATAGAGGATTGTGTTGTCATAAAATATAACACTCCCTTATATGGAATGTAAACTATTATGAGAGGTATTCTTGACCTTGATTAATCAATTTATATTATTAATTTTACCATATTTATTTTTTACACAATTTTTGAATATCATGCTATTTTATAGGTTTTTATTTCATCCAAAATGCTCAAAATACCTTTGAGTGAATTAAGGTGAGTAATATTCTTATTTAATTCAGTATTATTCTTGTGTTAACAAGAAAAACTAAAATTTTAAATTCCATTAAAATATATACATCATCAAAAAAATTATGATAAAATATGGCATCAATTCGTTCCCCCAAAAAGGTACACATCCATGTATCATACACTAATGATTTGATGATGTTATAACAAAATAAAAACAAAATATAATGATAAACTAATTTATTATTATTTCATAGACAATTACAAATTTCATTTTCTCTTTCTATCTCTCCACTCATAATTTTAATACTAGGACATGAAAATATATAATAATCAAGTCTTCTAAAATGAATGATCTAGTCAAGAATAAGAAAAAAAACCTACCATGATTTATCTTTTCAATTCCATCTCCATGAAAATATCCATATATTTAATTAATTATATATTATTTAGAATCATAATAAGAAAATACTCATGTTTCATTATTGGAAAATGTTCTTCTCTTTTATTGAGTATCATCAATTTTTCCTTTAATTGATTTTTATTTATTATACTATTTTATACGAATCTATCTCAATATATGAAACATGTAATAAAATTATTATTATTAAAAAAAATATGTGATGGTAATGTTAAATTTCTTATTTAATGAACTGATACAGGGTGACCTATTATGTCACCCTAGACAATTTGATACATGGTTGTATGGGAATTCTTGATCCCCCTTGGTAGGGAACTAGTGCATGGACATCAGGGACATGGTCTTTGGGATTCCTTAAGGAAATCAAATATTATAATAATGGTAGGGGAATCTGACTAAGAATCTTGTATGGTGTGTCTATACATTGTACATACAAGAAAACGAAGTAAATAGATTCTTGTAGATGAAAAATGCAATAGAATTAATACTGTACCGACCCAATTATTTGAAAATAAATTTCATATTGATTGCATGAAACACTATGTCTCTACATAACAAAACATTGTAAGAAATGTGAAAAAAACATAATTTATCCACTTCTATGATTTGTATTTTGAAAAACAGACATACATGGTTGCATTTAGTGCGATATTTAGAGTATGATATAATCAACATAAATTTTGGTGAATAGTATCTTACCCGTATAAATATTTATATACCCTTATTAATGGTAATATTACTCTTCTGATTTGTAACCTCACCAATGAATGTGTAAATCAAATTTAGCACATTATAAAATAAATATAATATTTTATAAATTATTAATTAAGTATTAGTATTATTTTGAGTGATAAATATTTAATTACAATTATAAATTAATAAAATAATTCATTTTCAAAAAATGGGTTCATAAATAAATATTTTTTTGTCTAATTATTTTAGAATAATTTAATAAGACCTTAGTTAACATTTTAGGGTATTATAGAATTATTTTTTGGTTTTAAAACATTATTTTTTGTGTAAATAATGATTCTAATAAAAAATATAATTTCTCATATTTAGAAAATAATTTTCATAAAACGGATTCAATTTTTGGATTCTACATGTTCAAAAATTACTATTGTTCATTTTTGTTATTTTTCTAAAATAATAGATTTTTTGGTGAATAGTAAAATACGATAATTTATGATAAATGCTATATAAATGATTTTTTGAGTCATAGGTTATGTGAGGATGATGTAAGAAACCATTTTTGAGAACTCATATACACATATTACTATTATTGGTCACAATAATTTATACTATTGCTTGTCTTGAGAAAAATAATAAAATAATGAATAAAATATTTGTAAATCACTCCAACCCTCCACTATAATCCACCCCCCCCCCCACTCCCTCTTCTCTTCACTCCTCTAAAGAGTTTTTCCTTGCTGAAATTCATCCCAAATATCCTCCCCATCTCCTACCCCATGAAAAAAATTCCTTGGTTTCATAAAAATATAAAAACCCCACCCATAAAAAGGCACTTAAGGAATATAACATTAAGAGGTACATTCCTATTTTCTTTTATTTTATTTTGAGTTCCTTTGTTTTCTTTTTATTTCCTCACATAATTTCATCAAAATGTTGTGAAAAATTAATTACCTTATATGTAATAGAGTTTTTTATGATAATGGAATAATTCATCCTCATCTCTCATTTCACCATATTTTATTTCAGAAATAAAAACACCATCCGTGCTGTCTAAATTTATCACTTCAAGGACGACGGTTTTTTAATTTCTATCACATTTTTCAAGTTTGGTCATCATACCATTTTTATAGTTGAAATAGACCATAATATCTATATTATAATTTATTTATGGTTCTGGAATCCTTTTATATACCTGATATTAATTTATAAATCAAAATTATTTCGTTGTGATCAAAAAACCCCTAATTAACCTAAACAATTATCATTAATGTTTTATATAATGATTCATCTTCACATACAATAATAAAATGAATATTTTAACCAGGTAATATTATAGTTGTTCACTAATAACATACATATTTTATTCATGAGAACCACTCTTATTCTACATGTTTATCTGTACATCAATATAAGTAAACCAATTATGAAACCCATGAAGGAAAACACTCTCATACAATGAAATTGAATCTCCTCACCCATAAAAAAGACATGAAAGAACCTAATAAGGATATAATGAATAAATTAAATGTATATTATGTTATTTAATGACATATATTTTAACCTAAATTGGATTATTTTGGTCATTAAGAATAAGTGAGGAACACCTTCAGACTTAAGCTAAAAGGCCACATAAATTATATATGGATGCATCCAATTTAGTGGTACAATATTTATATTTTTCGCATCTCAAGTAAATGATTCTCAAAACCCCATTAAATATATAACAATGTTTTATTCACTTTATTTTATAAATACCTTATTTAATTAAAATTATATGTGAAAAATATATCTCAACATGAAGGCTCTATTTCTAAAGGTTACATAGTATAAGAGTTTCTTCTGATTTTTTCTAGAAATGTTGACGAAATTAAAAAATATTTAATATATTTGGACATGTTGATGAAATATTTGCTAAGTCACAACTTCATGGGATACTAAAAGTATTTCTTACAACAGGTCAACTAGTTGGGTGTATCCCAAATATTACACTATGAGAAATCGAAATATTATTAAAATGTTGACATGTTATACAAAATAATTAAATTTCATATTCATTTATTGAAGTTATATTGGAAATAAATACCTCAAGGTGACATTTTAGTGTTTTTGGTTGGTTATATTTTTTGAAAAAGAAGGTGGAAAATATCATTTGTAGAGTTCCATAATGGTTGTTGACATGGTGTGTTGAAGAATATCTAAAAAATGAATGGATTCTATTAATATGGTATAGAATGTTCCATATACTTGGTGCTTTTATTTTTGACCGTTTTATAAATTTTTGGGGTCCAAAATTTGATGAATGGTTCAATCACCACAAAAGATATATATCTTGGAATAACAAATAAATATATTAAAAGGGGATGAGTTTATGGAAAATTGAGCTTTCATGATGATGTTAAACATTATGATGGAATCTAGTTTCATGAATTCTTGGTATCATGAAGGTTTGAATCATTTATAATGTGCGATGAATATATGATAACTCTCTGCAACAATAAGAATCCTTGTGAACAAAAATTTTATCCAATGGTTCGCAAAATCAGGGGGCTTCGTGAATGAGATTGGGGAGATTCTTGAAATGTTGATGATGAGTATTTATTCTTATATAATGGTACTCAAGGCCTGTAAATATATCTCTACCACCTCATAATTAATGATCAAGCCTTAATAAAAATCTAAATTCTCTATATTCGCAAAGCCGATTTGCAAAGGGTTTTCATTTGAAAATTTTCAAAAATAAATGAAGCTTGTAAAGGCTATGGATGGTGACCAAATGTTTTGTGCATTAAAAAGGATAAGTGAGCTTCATGAAAGTGTTTGGGCTTCATCAAATAAGGATTCTTGATTACGTCCTATTGGGATTTTTGATAGAGGTGAGCTTCACAAAAGATGTTGGGATAGCGAAGGAAGTATATACGTGTGATGAATTGCGATGTTTCGTTAGGGTTATATGAAATTCATGATGGAAGTGGTCCTTAATAAAGTATTAAAAATGGATTTCCTATTAAAACTATGGTAAAGTGATATTCATCAAGTCGATGAAAGTTGTAATTCAATAGAGAATCTACAAAAAAATTTTGATTTATTCATTAGTTCAAATAATAGTACCTATATACCAAAAAACTGAGTGTGAATCCCATCCATAGTAGTGTGAAATAAAAGAGGAAGAATCTGATCCTTTCCACTGGTAATGGGGAATAGATAGAAAGAATGAGGGAGTGGCCCTTGGAAAATATCAAGTAATCCCTATTCATTTTAAAGGTAGTGAGCCTCGTTATATAATTGATCTTGCATAAACCTCATTTTGGAAGTGGGCCTTAGTGGATTTGATACATTGGTAAATTTCTATTATATTATTATTTTATGTCACCCAATGATGGTGAACCACCATAAAATATATATTTACTTGTTTTATCTCTCCTTCATTAATTTCAATGCATCATCCTCAGAAAAACAAGTAAATAATAAGATCATCATGAACAAATAATAAAAAATAAAGTGACCCATATAATAAATAGGCCATGATCTATTGAGGTAAGATGAATTTTTTTAAAATAATATTCTAACCCTAATTCAACCCCCTCCCACCCCAATCAGGGTTTCTAAGCCACATTTTGGCTTAGAATTTGAATCAATGGTTTGGTTTTGTAACACCCTAAGATTTTTATGTGAGTTGTTTTTATAAATTGATTCATGGTGTTATAAACATGAATGAGTTAAGATTGATCGACACACCACACCAGATTAGATTTTGGTATACAAAACACTATTCTTGGTTTGTTTTACATGCAGTTTCAAGTCCTTTTTACAGAATTCATTTCACAAAAAACAAGGTTTAAGTGAATAACTAGATATTATTAAGTTACCTTATAACCTAGCCATTATAATGGAGGTAATGAAAATATTAGATTAATGATTAATGTATTATTTACACATGTATATGTAATTAATTTGATGATGATAAATTAATTTTAAATGAAATAAAACCCTTTTAAAATAAAAGTAAAAGTTTATAAAAGAACTCTTTAAATGAAAATAAGTGAATTCATAAAATAAGAAAATCAAATTTTAATGGATTTTATTAGTAACATATAAATTTAATATAATATATTTATTATTTATAAATAATTTTATAAGTTTTCTAGACATGACATAAGAAAAAATTCAATTATTCATATAAAAGATGTATTTTTTTTCAAACAATGCAGTTTTCCTACATTTTAATTGAACACCCATTTTAAATTTATATTTTTACTCTATTATATATTATTTTAAACAAAATAGTCTTATTCTTTTTAAGAGGTATATAAAAAGTTTCTCTGGATGAATATTTTATATTTTTCTAGTAAATTTAATCTTTAGATGAATAGTAAAAATATAAAAATATGTGGTGATAACAAATTTTTTACATCAAAATAATTTAAGTGGATAAATAATATTATTTAATGGTTTTAAAGTAATAATAGAATAATTTTTTATTTTTTAATATAATTCTTTCCATTGGTATTAATTTTACCATGAATTTTAATGTAAAAACATTTCAATATTTGGTAATGTTTTATCTTTTTAAAACCCATTTTTCATTCCGACAACAAGATTAATTTTATATTAATTAATGGGACTTTAATTTTATTAATTTTTAAAACTAGATTCCTGCTTTGGAATAAATAGTTCCTAATTATGTAAATATAATTCTTTTATTTGTAGGCATTATGAATAATTACTTGAGTAATTTTTATTAATATTGAAAATGTTAAATCAGGTTATTAAGGGAATACATTATATTATAAAATTACCATAAAACATGCCCTAATATGATTTTATGAGTTATTTTTCAACATAAACAATCCTTGTATGAAAATTATACCCTTTGGAAGACACTTGGATTAGATTAGAACATAAAATATATTTTATTTTAAGAAAATTTAAATATGTCTTACTCAAAATTTAAAAACATTACCATTTTTAAATAAGGATGTATATAGTATAAATAAGATTATAAATATTAATTTTAAAGATGAAATGTTTTACATTAAAATGGAAAATTATTTTTAATTTTTAAGAAATAATTAATTACCTTAAAAGTCTATATATCAATGAAGAAAATTTTATTAAATTGATGAAAAATCAATAAACTAATTTTTATTAAAATTATAATAATCAATAAAAGGTAGAAACAAGTGAAAAATTAATATTTGATTAGTAAATATAGACCATAATCATTGAATAGTTTGTTTATTTACCATTTTGTGTCTTATAAAAGAGAATATCACAAATATATTATTTTATCTTAAGTGATGTTAATCTTCTCACTTACATGTTTTAATAATAACAACATTTTTAATGTATTATTTTATAGGTGATATATTCTACTATAAGTATTATTATTAAATATAGTGGAATTATCTTATTTGTTTATTTTATTTGTAAATTTTACCCAAAAAATAAGTTTATTAAATGATTATAAAATTAGATGTAGTAATTATTTTATTAATGGTAATATCAAATTCATGTTACTAAAAATACTAAATTAGAGAAAATATGGGAAAATTATTATATCTAAAAACCATTATAGATTCCTGTGACCCCTTATAGATATAATAAAAAAAAATTATCAAGGTTACCATCTTATCTTTATATTTATAAAAATCTATTAAATGATAAGTGTCAAAAATATATTATTGATATTTTGTTTAAAAAATGTATTATTAAATTATTTAAAAATCATAAAATATTTTCCAAAATACAAACTAATTATTTTTTAATCTAAATTGTTCTATATTGTTAATTTATATTTTAATTCGCATAAAAAAAGTAAAAATTATACTATTTTAATGTAAAAACATTTGTTACCATAGATAAAATTAAAAGTGAACAATTAATGGTTAAAAAAATGATGTGTTTAAAATGAAATAAAAGAATGTCAATAATTTATAGTTTAATGAGATGAAAACATTATATCTTCTCATGTTTTATATAATAAAAATTTTGAGGTTTTGGTATGAGTTTGAGTTTATTATAAATTATTATTTTTGGAGTTTCCAAAAGTACTCCTCACCTTAATTATAAATGGGCATCTCCTCCCTCACATCTTCAATACAAATTGAGCCTTAAAGAATGGTTCTACACTGAAAATTTACCCTATCAACGTCCGTAGAAACATTATTTATTTTACTGTCTTATCAAATTTCCAACTCTAGTGCCTTTAGGATAAGATCTAGAGGATGCTCATCTAGGAATACGTAATCTCATCTACTGATTCTTTCAAACTTATTTCTTCTTATACATCCTATTAATTATTTGATTACATTATAAATTAATAACTAAAGTATAAATTATATATTTATATGTTATTATGATTATGGAATAAAAATATTTCACATTATATCCATACTACAAAAAATTAAATCACTGTGTTTGCGTACATACAACTTACCGTTTTCATGTCATGGTATAATCTGTTTTTCACTACCACCATACATGAATGGGTATAATGATGGAAATAGTAACTATTTAAGATTATTTTAACATGATTTGGTTTTTATATACTATATACCATCCACTTCAAATCCATTCAACATTTATGACAATGATATCATCACTCGTGTGTATGCACGATCTACCATCTCCACAATGCAATGTGATTTATTCTATATGATCTTTATTAATTCAGGATTATATGATCGAATAGAATAAATAAATATGATAAATATGATACTAATATATTTCTATATATTATATCACCTATTAATAGGAATAAGAATGTATATGAGAAAATAAGCATTAGAAAATAAAGCAGTCAATACAAGTTGGATGAGAAATAATGTTATTAACTAACTAATGATAATATGATCATATATGATATCATAAAAATGACTATGATTATATAGTAAATCAATAACATTATTTAAATCATTATAAATAATGTTTTGACATATACAAATGATATTGTACCTAAGGTATGGGATTATTTTTCCTCACATTAATTTCTATGGGACAAATGCCCTAGACACCACCTATTTCTTTTGTGTGGTGTTTTTGTTTTTAATGAATGTTTTATTGATTCATATTTTTAAGGTTATTATATTAACATATTCATATAATTTTCATTATTTTATGAGGCATATTATTCGACTGATTATAAACTGGTAAGGTATAATTTCGTAATCATGTTATTATCATAGATTGCTTATACGAAGTATTTTTGGAGTATATTTATCATCCACGTCGATGTTTTAGAAATATTTAAAATTATATATATTCCTATAAAAACAAATAAAGTTAATTTAACTCATTTTAAATTTTTTTTAAATGGTAGGAAAATAATCTTTTGTGGTTTTCTTATATGATGTACGTTTTACTTATCTAACAAAAGTATGAGAAGAATGTTTCCTTTTAACTTATTCACACAGATCGGTTCTTAAATTTTCATATCACCATATTTTAATGAATCTTCCATTAAAATATTTCAATATTATTTTCATGGAAATTTTTTCCTTTTAAATTTTTGTATATTTTTGAGAAAAGAAACTATTTTTAAAAACTAAGTTATATTTTCTACAAGAATTAATTTCAAGTGTTTTGTTAAAATTATTTTCCATTTAATATGACATACATTAAATAGGGTTACGTTTCTATCCCTATTATCACTATTATTTTATTGTGTTTATTATGGAATTATATTTATAAAATCTTTTGGTTTTATATTTATTATTATTGAATGATGTTTAATAACCCCAATTTATTTCTTGTGTTATGCTATGATTTATGTTTTTGTGGCACATGTAAGAATGATATCATTATGAGAGGGGTTAGACCTATATCTCCCTCCAATTAATTTGGTAAATATTTATATTTCATGATATATAAATGAATGGAATGTAAATTAAATCTAGTTTTGTAATATAGGTATAAAACGACAAGTAAATTTGATTCAAAAATATTGGAATGCAATAAAGGGTGCACTTGTTTTAGTATAGGACTTTGTACACTATGATGGTCTTTGAAATTATCATTTTCTAATATGTAAATTTCATTATATGATTATCTGTCTTCCACCAATCAATGTTTTATGCCAATTCTATTTTATAATGTCTCATGTTCCTTTAGGATTTATGCCTTACTAACATCCAAGATTTATTACTTGACTAAATATATTGATATATATTATAAATGGAATGATTTTACATGTTTATGTTCATGTTTTTACATTATTATGTTCACGTTCTATTTGATATTTTCTATGATTAACCTTACTGAGAATCTGGGCTCACCCTTATTATATATTTTTTTCCTAAGGATAGAATGAATGGTTTTATATAGGAGTAATGAAGGGGAAGATCATTATGGGAGATGTTGAAGATCATTCAAAAGTTAGAATAATGAATTCAATGATTCCAAAGTCACTAAAAATTATGTTCCTCAGATGTTCTTCTGAAAAATGTAATCAGTAATCATCTTAACATATGTAATATCCATGAACATCAAGATCATGTTATTAGGGCTGGTATTAGAGGAAATAATTAGTTAATATTTGTAAACTAGGATGATAAACCTTAGTGAGATCCCTAGAGATATTTATAAAGAAATTTATAGAGATGTCCATAAGATATGTCTAACTATAGGTTATTATCCATTAATTTTGGTAACAATCAGGAATAAAATGGCATTAAACTGATGATTTCAAAGATTGAAATATTATAAGTAATTTCCTTTAGTTATGTGATTTTCATCAATGATAATAGTTTCTCACAAAATTCATTATGTTCATTGTAATCAAATAAAACTAGATAGAGCTTGGTTAATATTGAATGTCCTAGTTGTGGAATGTATAGGTATTATTAAAATTTATTTTTTATGATTAAATATCATGCATAGAATCATGAATGTGGAACAATTATTGGTTATAATAATGGTGATAAAGATATTTTAAATGACATGTGATTGGTGTGGGATGTTTAAGCATTATTATTTTCTTTAAACCTAAAAATATTTGTTAGATTATGTTTGGGGAAAATTAATACATGATTCATATTTATGGAAAGAATAATATGATAAATCCTAAGTAATGGTTTATGAATAAAAATTAACCATTCATGCATATTTGATTCATAATTCAAGGATCATTTTATATGAATATTGAAATACATATGTGTTTTTTGGTATATGTATTTCATTATGGATTGGAATGGATATGATGAATTGATATAAGGACCTAGAAGAGAAATTTAAACGTAAGGTGATATAGTTTTGGAACATAATAGTAAGGGGAAAATAACCCATAATATGTCCCTTATGTTCTGATAATGATGTTTCAATAAATATATGTTGTATTTGAATAAGTAAATGGATGATGGATATTTTTTTAAGAGGGTTATTCTATCATAGATGAATTATATACATTTTTGAGACTGAAGGAATATATCCAATATGTTTTTGAATAAGGAAACGTGCATGTTTTCAATAAGTATATATGGTAATTCATGTTATTACTTTGACTCAAGAGAATACATGATGAAGGTGACCACATGTTTGGAATGTGACCAAGAAGAGATACCTTCTCATATATGGGGGATAAATGTTAAGCCGAGACATTTTACCTCTATATAAAAGTTTTTAATTTTCATATTTTAGAATAATTATATGTTTATCTATTTATGGATAGTATAATTTATACTCGGGATGGTTTTTGTTAAATTAACGTTTTATCTCAATATAGGAGGACTTATGAATATGGGACAACTTGAGCTGATCTTTTTGTTGAGACATATAGAATGAAATATCATTCTATTTATAGATCCCATGATCTGCTAATTCTTCATGAATGAAAAATCTGAATTCATTTCATTCAATAATATATGAAGTTGAAATTTTTCAAGGCACTACAAATAGTTATATTATGCTGAAATCAAGAATGTATATATTCTCATGCAAATTCATCAGCATTAGGAAAATGGATCATTGTGAAAAAGGGAATACTATTATCATCATTTTTATGATGTCAATGAACTATTTCTTATAGCATTAGTTTATGATTTTTAGATTGTTAAATTTCTATGGTTCACCCAATTTCTTGTGATCAATTATCTTCATCAATCTCTATGATTATTTATGGTTTTACTCTATGCCAGAATCTTCACCTATGTTATTCTATGTAGAGACCTAATTATGATTTACATTGGGTAACTGTTATTTTATAACTATCCCTTTTTAAAATTATGTTTTAGACATCATTTTCGTGAAGTGGTTTTCTATTAAATAAACAATCAAGTATTAATCCTTTTAGAACCCTGATTAATTTTTAGGGAAAAATTCATTTTAAAGGGGTAAAATGTAACACCTTGAGGTTTTTATGAGATATATTTTTTAAAGGATGTCCAATGTTGTACTCTTGACCAAGATATTATTATTATACAAACAACATTGGATTAGATTTTAGTATACACTACATTGTTCTTGGTTTGTGTTACACACAGTTTCGAGTCCTTTTCATATAAATCATTTCATACAAAACCAAGTTTAAATGAAGTGCTAAATATTATTATTTTACCATATTACCTAGCAATTAAAATTATGCGCATGGCAAATAATTATTTAAATTCCAAATTATACTTTAAACATGTGTATATAATTAATTCGTTGATTAGAAATTAATTATAAATGAAAATAGAACCGTTTTTAAATAGAATGAAATTTTTTTCTGAAAAACTACTTAAATGAAAATTAGTGAATTTATAATATAAAAAAATTACTCTTGATGGATTTTAATAATAAAATATAAATTTATTATATTTAAAAAAATTTAAAATTCATTTAATATGTTTCTTACATATGATATAAGAACAATTTAAATTTTCGGATAAATGAATTATTTTTATAAAAATTTGCAGTTTTTTCGCCTTTTGATGAAACTGCAATTTTAAATTTATTTTTAGGAATTTATATATTATATTTAACAAAAAAGATCATTTTTAAATTTTCATATAATAATATAATTTTCATGAATTATTGATATTTTTCTAATATGTTTTATGTTTACATAAATAATAAAAATATTCAAAATTTTATTTGAAAACAACTCATTCAACATAATTATTTATATTGATAAATTATATTATTTAATTGTTTTAAAGTAAAAAATAGATTAATTTGTTTAGTTAATATAATTTTGGTCATTTTTATTTATTAATATGGTATGAGTGTAAATCAGTTAATTAAGGGTAAATATAATATATAAAATTACCTCAATAGTTATCCTAATATGATTGGTTGATTTCATTTTTACTTAAACCATAATTGGGTCAAATGATACCCTTTGGAATCCACTTGAATTATATAAGTGAATTGATTATATTTTATTTTAAAAAAATCAAATATGTCTTAATCAATAGTTAATAACATTATTAATTTTTAAATAATTTTATATAGAAGATAAATTTTATTATAAAACTAATTTTATATATAAATATTTTTCCTTTATTATGGTAAGTTATTGTAAATTTTTAAAAATATTATATTATTACCATTTAGTATAAATCATTCTATATTGTACATTTCAGATCCAATTGATATCAAATAATTAATAATTACTCTATTTTAATTTTGAACAATTTGTTACCATTGTTAAAATGAGAAGAATATAATTATGGGTAATGTGGAATGAAATGGGTTTAAATGACATAAAAACACGTCTAAAAATTATTTTTTAGTCATATTACAACCTTATCTCATCTCATCTTCAAAATAATTAATTTTTTAGGATTTTGGATGGAGTTTGAGGTTATTATAAATTAATATTTTTTGAGTTTCCAAAAGTTCCCTTCACCTCAATTATAAATGGGAGCCTCCTCCCTAACCTCTTCACTTCGTTTTAATCCTTCAATATCGACCATCCCATGCCCATTTCCCATATAAACTTCTCTATTAACATTATAGATGTTCTTTTCTTCTCAAACGACAAACTCTAGTTCCTTTAATAAGAGATCTAGATAGATCTCATCGAAGAATAGGAAATCTACTCTACTGGTTTTTTCAAACATCATTCTTATTATACATCATCTTAATGATTTAATTACATTGTTAAGTAATAAATACATTATAAATTATATAATAATATTTTATGATGACAACAGAACAACCATATTCTACCTTCTATCCATCCTACATAAAAAAATATCATGCACGAGTATGTACGTTTACCATCTCAACACTAGAGTGTAATTTGGTTTTCAATAGAAACCTACATAGATTATTCAAAGGATGTAAATAATAACTATATATTATTATTATAAAATTATATTGATTCAGACATATTATATACCATCCACTGTAATACCATTCAACAATTATAGAAATAAAATTGTTGCTCATGTGTATGAAAGGCCTACCATCTCCACAATGTGAAGTGATTCACTCTATATGATCTTAATTAAGGAATTATTATAAAAATTTATAGAGTGAATAAATCTGATATATACTATAATAACATCATTCTTGAAATTATATAACCTAATAATAGGAACTATAACTTTTCTGATTAAACATACATAAGAAAATAATCCATTTAATACCTGATATAAGTGTAAAAGTGTTATTAACAATCATTCAACAATATGATCTTTTATTATATCATAAAAATGATTATATTTTTTGAAAAAATTAGTTACATTATTTAAATAATTATATAAGAGTTTCAGATACATATAAGGGATATTGGACACATGGTAAGATATTATTTTTCTCACTTTTTTTTCGATGGGACATAGGCATTATACATGGCCTATTTATTTTTTTGGTGTTTATGATTACCAATAATGGTTTTGTGATTTTTATTATTAAGGTTATCATATTTACATATGAATATCATTTTATTTATTTTATTATGGATATGATTCAACATATTATAAATTGGTAATGGATAATTTTTAAATCTCATTATTATCCAAAATTATTTATAAATAAGTATTGGATGGAGTATATATATCATTCACGTCCTTGTTTTATAACTATTTAATATTATTTCTATTATTATATAATTGCTAAAATCAATTTTACGCATAAGTGAATTTTTATTAAACGGTTTGAAAAGACTCTTTTATCATTTTTCGATATGAGGTACATATTTACTTATCTGAAAACAGTTTGAGAAGCATGTTTTATTTTAACATATAAGAAATGAAAATATTTTATGTTTTCATGAAACTGTATTTCCATGATGTTTTTTTTAAATATCTAAATTTTATTTTAGATGAAAATTTTTTCTTTTAAAAGTTTTGGGCATTTCGAGAAAAAAATGGAAGAATAAAGGATATTTTCCCCAAGAATTAATTGCATGTGTTTTTTCAAAAATATTTTCAATCTATGATAAAATTATTTAAATAGAATTGTGTTTATATCCATCTTAAAAATATGATTTTATTGGGTTTATGATTGGATGTTGTTTTTTAAATCCATTTGTTTTATATGGATTATGATGAAATGATGTTTAAGAACCCCATATTATTGCTTGGGTTATGCAATGATTTGTGTTTTTGTGGAACAAGGAAGAATTATTTCATTATGAGCTTATTGGGAACTATATCTCCCTATAATTCATTTGATAACAATTTATATCTCCTGATATAGACATGACTAGAATGGAAATTAAATTTGGTTCAATAATACAGGGTTCATGTAAATTGGGATTAGAAATACAATGATTGAATAAAGAGTGAACTTAGTTCATTATAGGACTTTGTCAACTACAATGGTCTTAGTAATGAGGCTTGGGTAATATAGAAATAATTTTCTATACTTATGTGTATTCAACAAATACAACTTTTATATGAATTATATTTTCTCATAGATCATGTTTTTTTATGATTTATTCCTTATAAACTACCAATATTAATTCTATGAATCCATATTATGATATATGATATACAAGGTATGATTTTGAAGGGTTATGTTCAAATTTTTACATTGTTAAGTTTGTATTATATTTGATATTTTCCTTACATACACTTACTGATCATCTGAGTTCCTCCATTTTATGGGTTTTCAATTCCCTAGGACATAAAGAATGGTTTTAAGTATGAGTAATAATGGGGAATATATTTATGTGAGATCTTGAATATCATTAACAGGTTAAAGAATACATTCTATTTTTTCAAAGGCACTAAAAAATTATGTTCTTTGGGCGTGCATTTGTAAAATTTAATGAATATTCATCTAAAAAGATGTAATATCCAGTACTTCAAGCATGGGTAGTTATAAGTTTATTTTATCATGTTTTTTCTCTAACATGGTTAAGTAAATTAATGGAATTAATGCTTCAATATTATCTTTTCTTGTTTTACCATGGAAAAGGGAATAACATCAAAGACTTATCATATATATGGGGGAATTATTTTGTGTTGAAGTTTCTATTGAAATACTTTGATTCAGTTATAGGAAACCAACATCGTATCAGACTATAAGATTGTTTCTATATTTAGTGATAACTCATGAATGAATGAATAACCTGAAATTCAAAGTAAAGATGGAAATATTAGTGCTGAATAAATTCCATGAAGGAATGTTATGGATGTTTTTTCTTGCAAGGGAAATTGATCAGAAATTAAATAAGAAAAATAAATATCATGATATTGGGATACAAGTACCCGAAATTGTGATCAACATGAAATATTTTTTAAATTAATGTATACTTGATGTGGCTATTGATATGAGGGAGAAGAATGATTCTTAAGAAGAATTACTATAATAGATTTATAATATGATAGAAAAACTCAAATCTGATAACAAGGTAAATAAAATATACTCATAATAAATTCAAAATCTATAATCTAGAAATGATAATCTTGTTGCACATTTATCTGAACTGGTTCATGAGAACCCAAGGCTATGATTGTATAATGTAATGATTCTATTGTTTGGAAAAATAATATGAAAAAGGTGCAAGATGAAATTATTGATATGATAACATTATAATTCTAAAAAAGATAACCAGTGGGAAGACTATCATAAGAGAACATAATTCAATTCATAAATCTAGGGGACAATAAGAATCCACAATTTAGAGAAAATTTATAATCAGTCATGAAATATTTGTGGAAATCGAATAAAAATGGAAATCCCAAATTGATGGATGATTAGAATTTACTGTATAACTATCCATCAAAAGCTAATAATTAAATGAATAGAAAATATTGTATTTTTTATGAGAAAAATGTAATTATTCTATCATCCCAATGGAAATGTAGTTTGGAATAATCCGGTATATGATTTGATAAACCCTCTCTCATGCATGAGTGGAAAATAACCATGAATAGTTCCAGAAATAGAAAAAATCCTTTAGGTAATGGAAGTATACCTAAAAATACCTATAAAAATTTAATTGAAAAATGAGTTATTTTTATGGGATTTATAGTAATATTATATGTTTTTTTCTGAATATTAGGAATATATTTTATATTATATTGATATAAATATTTGTAAATCTGATAATAAGAAAAATATTCTTTGACTGTCTGAAATGAAATTATCTTAAAATAACATATCCATTTGATGATATAGTTGTTGAAGATAGGGACACACCAAGATTATGTCTCAAGAATCTCGAGGGATCAATGTTAAAGAATGACGAACAATGGATGCATCAACATCTCATCTAATAATTAATGACTCGTGGTATGTTTTTAGTGGGAAATGTTTTATATGTTATAATCACATAAATTTAGAAATATATTGCATCTTGATGAATGAAGGGAAGGAAATGAAATTCATAAAAAGATCCCCAACTACAATGGGGGAATAATGAAAAAGTATATATTGGAAAAATAATATGTTTTGTTGAACAATAGGTCTGCATCTTTAGGGTAATAACAAGGAGATTAATGGACGTTTTATTAATCAACACCTATGTTACATTCACAATAACTATATATTAAATAATGTGAATGATCATGTAATAAAATGGAATGAGACTACCAATTATTGAGTAAAATAATGTATCATATGTGAAAGACTCACCCCGAGCACATTAGAGTGTATTTAATCAGGTAAATAAAAAAAGAAAAATTAATAATTAATTCCTAACATATTTTATGAGACATACCACATAGAAAGATGTAATGGAATGAGGAAGATCCCCCAAATTATGGAAGAACAAAGAGCATACAATATTTGTAAATATTCTTACTCATAAAAATAATCATGAAAAATGGAATATTAGTGCAGTGGAACAGAAAAAAACGTTTAAAAGTGTTCTTATATAATAAATTATAAAAATGTACAACCCTACAAAACCCACATTTCATAAGAAGATTGATCAGGTGGGTAAATAATTACTTGTTACTGTTAAGACTAGATAAACATGGATAGGTAGTTAGAGCAAGCATGAAAATGTGTATAAATATTTGTAATAAATTATCAAAGGTTTGGTATAGTAGAATCAACTACAATCTTGATCTAGAGTACCCAAGATGTACCCCTCCCCCTTTTTGTTAAATGGTTCTAATATAAGCTTGAAGTTGTGCAACACAAAGCGGGAGATGCAGTCAATGAGGTGTGCGTGAGGAAAGGGAATATGTGCATAAATTCGAATAGAGATACATTTAATATTAATAATCATAACTCTATAAATTCAAATATGGTATTAGATTCAACAAGTGGTGTTAAAAAAAAATATTTTTCAAATGTGTATTTGAAAGTTGTGCACTAGGGAAAATTGATTTTATCGGATTAAGAATCTGATATGAAACTGAAGAACTGTCAAAGATGTACGTGAATGATATAGTGGTTCCAAGTCACATTTAGTATTTAACCATTGGTATCACTCCTGAATTCAAGTGTTATTTTATCACCGAGAGAATACCGATTTGGGAAGAAGTAGTGTAATTCCCGGATCCTAGAAGCTCAGTGCCAGTGAATTATATTATTACATTGGCATATTTAAAAGGAATTAAATCATGATAGAATGATCTGTTTAGCTGTTTTGGAAAACAAAATGACATACATGATACAAATTTTATATTGGTAAATAGAAAATAAAACATAGTACATACCATAAAATAATAAAATCGATCCTTAAAACACCATGAAATAACTCTTCTTCATGTCATGGGGAATGGAATCAATTTAATGGTAATATCAAATGCTTAGTAAGGGTAATCATATAGTGGAAGTAATCATGAATCATCAAGTGTAAAAAATATAGAAAGGAAAATAACATAAAAACATTAAATTTAAATAATTAGATAAGGAATAATCAATATGGTAAGGTAATGTACTAAAAAAAATTCCCTTTAATCAATATGTTTATATTGAAATACATAAATTTATTTTTTCATAGAAAAAACCCCCTTGATAATAATAACTAAAATGAATACAATGCTTAATTATTGTACATAATGCATCTAGCATGTGAACCACTACTATCAAGACCTATCACATGATGGTTTCAATTAATGGGAAGATACACATCTATTATTCTTAGAAACAACATGAAGATAATTTTTAAATTTTTTTTCTTACAAGATTTCTGATGAATCGAGGGTCTTAAATTAACTAGTCCCCAACCTAGGTTTTGCATGACCAAATCATTCCTCTTATAACAAATATTTGAATTAATTAATAAACAATGTAAATTATCATAAAATAACCTTATTGAATAAATAAAATGGATTTATCAATAATCCCACAGTGGAGGATAATTAATAATAAGGGTTGTTGATGTTGATTAATGTAAATACAATTGAAAAATCATTCTGGAGGAAAATATTATTTAAACATTCCAAAGTATACAATTCCACATTGAAACAATTGAATCACAATGACCATGAATTGATAACATTATATTAAACTTTTAATATCAAGATAATAAAGATATTAATGAAATAACATTTATAAGGGATTTATTTACACTATATAATAGTGAATTGGTGCATAATTACAAATAATTCATAATGGAATGTAAATTGAGACAAAATCGCATACCTTGCATATGACTAGTCATATGTGTTATTATATTCCTAAATAATAAACACATATTAATTATTTACATCATTCAAAACAATTTTCAAGGCTGTTATTACTTTTACATCCCTTATTAAAATTTTCTATACAAAAACATAAAAAATTATTCTAATATTAATTGTTTTGAAAAAATTCTGTTCATGTGTTAAAATGACTTTGTTAGGTCGACTATGGTCAAAGGAGTCATTATATAAAAATATAAAGAATAATAATCGTTAAATTTACATGATATTTATAATAAAATTATTCATTTAAACCCATTGATGAATTATTTTTATGAATAATGAACAAGCATTGCAATTATGGAGAAGGTAGGTCATATGTAAAAATGAGTAACTTTACCATTTTTAAATGATAATTATGGAAAGAAGGTAAGTATCATTATACAATTCCATAATTATCATTATATCATTGATTACATGTTATTTAATCATATATACCTATATATATAACTCCTATGATGTAAAGGAGATCACATCACATCGAGGAGGCGGTAGTCCCTAATTCTACGAATGACATTGTCACATATTCGTGTGTGAAAAAGGGTAATTAATAAAAATACAAAAATCTATTTCCAAAAAGGGTATTTATGTCATTAATATCATATATATATATATATTTCATTTCTGTCACATATTTTTAATTAAAACTGTTCTTAATAAATTACATGTAATGTGTGATTGTATCACACCACTTTTAGGAGGTTGTAGTCCACACATCCACAAATTATGGTATCATATTTACACCAAATAAAACATATAAAGGTATGTGTTATATAAAAAGTAAATAAATATGAAGTAAACATAAATATCATATATATAATAAAATATATGGTGTCTATCAATGTTGGCATCCATGATATTTGGTAAAGGAGAAATGAACGACATCATTTCACGAGGTGGTAGTTCACCATACACAAATGGTACGTTCTTTACACATTTGATGGATTTTTCAATAGGTTTATGTAAAACCCTTAACATTAAAAAATTGATATATTTTAGAGATTTGGATTTCAATATATAATCATTTAATAAGAATAATTCAAATTTTTATTAAATAAATAAAAAAGTGATCCATTAATATTGTTACATATATTTTGGGTAACTATTAGAGATTTATAAAAAAACATCTCCCTTGTTTTGATTTAATAAACATTTTAGGATTATATCTTAATTGCAGTCGTGTGGAGAGACTATTTGGAACGATTTTGGATGGTCCAATTTGGCTTGAGATGTGTTAGTAAGGCGAAGAGTGAATGCCTTTTTTATAATGGATGGGAACATGCATTCATCTAAATACCAACATGTATACACTATCGGAATGTCTCCCTTTCTTCATGTGCCTCCAAAATGATCAAATAATGGATTATAGAGGTTTTATATTCAATTAAAACCTTATCCACCCAAAATTAAGTACATTTATATTAATATTTTCCTTAAAATATATATTTTCCTAATTTTATCATTTTGGTTCTTATTAATGTAACTAGTTCTCTATCCTTAGAAAATTTACCATTATTTATAAACAATGGTGATATTTATTACAAAATATATAGCCAATGAATTATTAATATTATGTATAATTTACAAAATATAAATACCCTGTGTTTTGGATGTTAATTTTAAAACATGCACATTTAATGCACAAAAACACTACCTTAACCCTGACTCTACAGAAAATGTTTTTACAATCTATGGATCAAAATGTTAATTACAAAATAAAAAATGGTCCATGAATTAACCATAATTTTTTTCATTAACAGATTTAATTAACTTTTAATATTATATTATTTTTATTAAGTTTAAATCATTTAATAAAATATCATTTATTAAAAAATTACATTAATGTCAATTATGATGTTATTTAATTAATTTAAATTAAAAATATCAAACAAGTATTTAAATTCAAATTTATTAATTTCATATATTTATAACATTATATATTCATCAAAAAAAATAATTTAAAATAATATTTCATTAAATTTACCTTCCATTTAATATATTTAGCATCATTTATTTTATTTAATTATTAACTAAATAATCCATGTGTTAGTGTTTCTTAACAATTTAATATTATATATCATCTATAAAATTAAATTTAAATTACTATTATAAAAACTCCTTTAAATTACAAAATATTTTTTATTAATAAAACAATATATATTATTCCAAACATTAAGGAAGTATAAATGTTAAAGGAATGTAATGTTATTTTTTTAGTATTTTTTCATACAGAACTTTTTATATGGTTCAATTTCATGAAATGGTATTACATTAACACATAAAATTAGATAAAAGAGTGTATATTGTATATCAATTGGTATCTAAAATATTTTGACATGTTTCTAGGTCATTTTGTCCCTTACGATTAAGGTTAAGTCCCGTATTAAGCTTAATTTTACCTTGATCACTATAATTAATTTTATTTACAATCACTAATATGTTTGTTAAAAAACTACTTTTACCTAATTGGACCCTAAATATATTAATAATTAAAATTTATTATATCCAATTCTCAAAATTCAATTCAATGATGTTGAAAAATAATGTTTAATCATAATCTTGTAAACGTGGTGCGAAAGTGGGTTGGAAGAGAGATTATGTTCAAATGTTTGACAAGGCCTTTTATCTAAATAAAATAGAGAAATGATTACAATAATCATGATTGTATTAATATATATATAATATATCTATGGTGACTTTAAAAAAAATTAAATATAATTTAACATTAATAATTATTTGGAAAAAAATGAAGTTTTGACCTAAAATGCAGTGTTTCTCACCATTCACAAAAAAAATTAAACCTATTCAAAAATTTATAAATTCTAACCTAAGATAATTTTTAATTTCTGAATTCAAAAGTAATATTAATTTTGGGAAAAAAGTATTATAAAAGTTTCAAGATTTAGGATTAAAATATGTGCACCATTAAAATGAATTAGAAATTAGTCTTTCATGAATCACAAGCTAATTCAGTGTTGTGTGTAGAGTAGTCTATAAATGTTGTTGTTTATTGAAAAATTAAAACAAAATAAAATTTATTATAAAATAAAAATATGTTAATTTTTTGGATTGTTAGATTCTCCACAAATTAATTAAATTATGTCCTCAAAATGTAAACAATATCTTAGTAGTTTAGGGTTTTATATTTGAAAATACAATTATTGAAAAACCTACACCGTAAATAGATTTAACAACAGATCTTTAAAGTAAGGGTTAGAATGAAATGAAAATTTCACCATAAAAATTGTCTTTTTAATAAGATAACATTAGTGAATATAGGTATAAGAAAAAGAAATATAAATACCATGTTCTGATAGAGAGTGATAGAAAACATGTTCTCGAGATAGTGGTTGACAATAAAACCATACACCATATGTGGGAATAAATTTCATTTATATCAAAAAGCAGTAGATAATTGGAAAAAAACTCAAGACCCTTTTCGTAGAGTTGGGAAATTATTTCACTCTCGAATAATGTTTGTAAATATATGATTCAATAAACACAATATTTTCCATTGATTGTGCATTAAACTATTTATACTTCATCTCTTATAATAAGATGCTTTATATTTTGATGTAATATATCACTATCTAAAATAGAATCCAAAGTTAAATTTAAAACACTTCGTTAATGGATTACTTTTCCAAAATGATATGAACAAAAAAATTAGAATAAAGGTCAATAAATTTCTAAAATGAACATATCATTAGCCTTTACTCAACAACAAAGGGATCTAAATATTAATAATCTAAACATGTGAATATATTCATCATGTATTCTCTAGAAATATCTAAAAGACATGAATTACCAGAAAATCATTATTGAACGCATTCATGCTTCCTTATTACTATATTAAAACACATGTTATTATATATATTCCTTAAATCCAAAAGTGTTTTAAACTCTATTAATGATAGAATAATCCATTTTGTCAAAAAAAATTAATTACTTCCAAGGTATTCGGTAATATCTGATTTACATTATCAAATTCAATCATATTTTTATCTAAAAAAATAATTATCTCAATATTAGGAACATAATAGGGGTTGACTTTCCCTCACCTGGGTGTTTTCAAAAATGTTCAAATTTCTAATGAATAACTTTTTTTTGTTATCGATACCAATCAACACATGATTTTTAATACTTGATGAAATGTACTGTAATATAATCTATATATATTTTATAATTCTCATGTCAAATACCATACTGATAAAATACTAAAATTAAAAAATTATTGAATCCAAACACATACATATTAATCATGACTATTCAACAGAGTTAGTAGAAAAATTATGACGATGATCTGTTTTCCTCTTTTGGGATATATTCCATGGACACCTCAGACATTGATTTGTGATGTTTTCTACCTCCTTGCTGTCAAAGCATTTAACAATGGAATCCCTTTTCATAAACATCTAATCGAATGGACAATTACCCTTCTCTTAAAACATGTATCAAACTAAAATTTCTTTTATGAAATTATGAGGGTGATTATTTCCACAATTTTTACATATAGGAAAATACTTCATCACATTATTACCTTTATATATTTTTTACCAGTTGTCCTATTGTTCTCATGCTTCCCTCTAAATCCGTAGCCCATAGAGAATTCTTTATCAATATTTTTACCACACTATATTATGTCATTAAAAAATGATAAGGTTTTAGAGACTAATTCAATTTGAAATATTAGATTAATACCATAAAACGTGTGATCATTCTTACTCTTTGGATTACATGCATCAGTGAGGTTCACATTCAATATTCTAGGTTCCATTTATAAATTATGAAATAAACTAGCTTAAATCATATCATTATGAAAAATAATGTATAATACCTATAAAAACAAAATACATAACATAAATTAAAAAAGATTTGTTTATCAAATATCATTATCATAAACATGGATTCATCAGGATGATCTTATATACATATTAATAGAGAATATATTTGGGTTATGTTCCCAAATATATGATTTCTAAATTTGGTTTCCGAAGCTACTGCTAAAAATCCATTGATTCTAATAGAAACGCCCCAACCCAAGATGCATGGAGCTAGGGAAATACTTTATATTACATTAAAATGATTACAATGAATCAAATAATGAATAACTGAGCAGTTTAGTTGTTTTGGAAAAATAGATTACATACAATATTTCTATTTTACATTGGGAGATATAAAATAAATCATAATTCATTACATAAATCAATAAACATCATCTTCTAAAATCATTCCATGATTATTTTTTCATATCATGGCTAAATGAAACTATATAAGTGTATGATCAAACAATAAATAATTTTAATCATAAAATAGATAAAATAATTAATTTATAATAATAAAAAATAGAGAACAGTAAATAACTGGACACACTTTACATTTAAATAAATGTAGAAGGAAAAAACATGTCAAGTTATGGAGATTGAGAGCACCCCTGTTGAGAGTCTCTCTATATAAAATTGGAAATTTGGATTGATATTTGAAATGGATATCATTTCAGCTATATATTTCAATCCTACTGAAGATTTTATTTGTCCCGTGAAGATAGGGATGGGGGATCCTGCTATCGATTCCCTAAAATCTCAACTGGGGAACCGACACATGAGATTTTTGTCCCTTCAGCATGTTTTTAATATGGATCTAAAGGCATATGCATCATGGTTAAGTTATCGTTCCATTGAAATCCCTCAGCATTCCTATGTTATTGGATCTAGTATATGACGCCATGATATCTCTCCTATGGAACTGACGAATGAGAATTAGGTCCCATCGGCATGTTTGAGAGGTGATTTAATGGAGGATGCATCGTGGTTAGGGTATTGTTACACTCATAGAATTATCTCTCTCCCTCATAGTTTGGATGCACTACATACAACCAAATTTCAGGAAATGGGGCACTCATTGTTATTTAAGAAAACCCTAGAATTTTTGAACAGTGAGTTGAAGCTTGAAAGCACTCGAGCAGCACTCGTCTCACCACACAAATTAGCACTGAAAGGAAACATGAATACATAAGGAAACTATTCCTTTATATTTGGGGATTTCATGACTATCGCATATTTTAATTATATGTGATTTTTTCATATAAAGTATCATTCACAAGAGTGAAAATATATATCTTTGAGTCGTTGTTTCATCAACCTCAAGCCTTGGGTTCTAATGTTTCAGATCTGTAACCACTAGTTTGACACTTTTTAGTCCAATAACTATGTCTCACAATGATGGATTCTTGTCAATGGGCATAATTGTTTGTTTGGAACCCATATATCCTTAGGTATATTTATTTAGTTATAAGAACTCTAATTAAATTTTATACGGGGACTAGGATAGCCAGGTGTGGTCACATTGTTCGTATTTTTTTTTCAGTTCGATGTTTCTCTTCCACTTATTATGACTATTTAATTGTTTGATCGTTACATAATGTTTGAACAGGGAATTGTATTTGAACATGTTCCAGCTTTCTGTTTCAATTTCTAGAGTATTAGTCATGCTAAGGGAATATTTCATTGTGTATTTAAATGTTCTAATTAAAATAGTCATGGACATTCAGTTGAGAAATATATGTTTGAATTACCCTTGGATTTGACTTATGTTCATATGTTCAAGAATAATGGTGAACATGATGTGCCTAATTTGAAGGATGCTACTCTATTTTTTGAAGCAACCTCCATGGCTGAAGTTGTTGCGGGTAATATAAAATGGTCCCTTAGAAATCATTTTACTGATGATCAAAGTGAGGTTTTGCATTCTTTGGGTGAAGGAACCATCTTCTCCCAGAATTGGTCTAATATTCATTCTATCGTTCAAGTGGAGGACTCTCTCTCTCAAAATGGGGTGATGAATTTACTCATGTTTAGGGTAGTTATGTTCAATTTGATCTTGAAATCTTACTAGAGGATAAGTTTATATCAAAAGATAAATTCTGTAGTGTTTCCATTCATTCCAAAAGTGTTTCCTCTCCTACTGGAAACCTCAATTATCTTGTAAAAGTGAATTTTGTTCCATTAAAAAATAATTTTGAGGATTATTATGATTCTCATATCCATGAGATTGTGTTAGCAGCCTCTGTATCCGTTCCTTCATCTTGTGCTACAAAGATAGGAAAGTCTACCATGGAGGGTATTTAGTATGTTGAGAATCCCACCAATGGTGTTGTGACACCAAATTTCTATATGATTCTAGATTCTATCAATGGTCTAGTTTTTTATGTTCTCTATATGGAGATCCTTGTGAGTAAAGGTGTAGAATTTTTAATAGCTTTTGTTTCTAATGTACACCCCCCATCGATGAGTAAGTAGGATGAGAATGATGATTCTCATTGTGGGAAGCCCTCTTTTAGGTATTTGTTGGTTTAAATACATCTATAAAGGCCACCATTGGATGGATAGGTGGTTTTCAGGACTCATAGTTATCATGAAAAGGATCACCTTTGTAGGAAATGTTTAGATGAGGATGGTGAACCCTTAGTCTAGGATGGTCAAGCTGATGCCTGGATGACTATAATATAATAGAGGAGAGGCAAACATCCAAGAGGCCAAGGTGGATACCATGGAAGGTGCGGAAATAATAAATTATAATATGTGTTTTTATATTCTATTTTGGTGGTTTATTTTTCACTTGAACCTAGAAACTATCTTATTTATATATTTGTGTTATTTTTTTAATAAATATTTGGGTGCCATGAATTTTATCTGTGGTTCGAACTTTTCCAGTATATATGGAAATATAAATTAGTAAAAATTCATTATATATAATCAATAAATTTTGAATTTAATGGATCCATCTATATTTTTCATAGTTAAATACCTATGAATAACAATAACCTAAATTAACGCTATGTTTAATTATTGGATACCATGTATCTGGAACATGAATCACTACCATCAAGACATTTTTCAAGATGATTTATTTATATGGGTATAAATCCATAAAATATTCTTCAAATAATACTAAAAGGGTTTTTTCAAACTGATTTAGTCTCATGATATTGCTGATACATCGATGGTCCTACATTATCCAACCCTCAATCTGTGTCTTGAATGTCCAAAGTATTTCTCATATATAAAATAATAAATTTAATTAAAAAACATCCTTGTGATGAAATATCCATATTGAGTAAATAATACATATTTATCAAAAATTCCTAGTTCAGGATAATTATCAAAAGTGGTTTTTTGACGTTGATGAATGGAAATACCATTGAAAAATGGTGTTGAGGAAAATAATCCTTAATCATTCCAAAGTTTCCCATACATCAGTGGAATGTTTGAATAATATTCCTCATGAAGGAATACTATTAAATGAATATTATAATGTCATAAGAACAAGCAAATTCATTATATAACATTTAAAATGAATGTTTATACACCATATAAAAGTTAATTGGTGTATAACAACAAATAAGCCTAAATGGAATGTAAATTGAGATGAAATCATTAACCTTGATTCAAAATAATAAAGTGTCTATTTATCTTCCTAAATAATAACCATATGATATTACATAGTTTCATCAAATAAATTTTCATTTTTATTTTTACATTAACTTCAATTAGGAAAATGTTGTAGAAAAACTCTTAAACAATTGTGTTTATGTCTGTCATTTTGACTAAATTTCGTTCATGTGTTAAAATGAATTTGGTATGTCAACTATTGTTAAAGGTATCATTATTAAAACATATCAAAAATATTAATTATAAAATAATTTTCTTATTTATATTTAAAATAAACTTTTAAAACTAATCATGAAATATGTTAATGAAATATTATCCAGTGTTACAATCATGAAGACCGTAGGCTGTAAGTACGCATGAATAACATTCCCAATTTTCAATCATCATTTTGAATTGAATTTAAGTAACATTATATCATTATATATTTATAATTATATCATAAATATCATTTCATTTAATCATATATACATGTATATATAATTCTTGCAATTAAAATCGAATCACATCGCACTGAGGAGGAGATAGTCCAGACAACCACAAATGACATTATCACTTTTTAGTGTGTGAATAGGGTAATAAAGAAAATAAAAAACTATATTTAAATAAATGTAATTATTTCATGAAAATGATACATATATAATTTATTTTTCATATTTTTAATTAAAACCATACATAATACATTCCATGTAGTGTGTGAATGTATCTCATCACATTGAGGAGGCACTAATCCACACGTCCACAAACAATGTTATCATATTTAAAAAAACTTGAACATATAAATGTTTGTGTAATATAAAAATTTTAAAATTAGGTGTAAAACATAAATATTATATATATAATTTAGAAATAGGTTTTCCATTACAATTCCCAACTATGAGAGATGGTGAAGGAAAATTTAATGACATCATTTCGTGAAACATTAGTTTGTTGTACGTGAACGATACATTTGTTACCCATTTGATAGAAGTGTTTATAGGTGTATTTCAAGACATTAATATAAAGAAAATTTAGTACATTTAGGATATTGATGTTATTTTATAATCAGGTAATTATAGGAATTTAATATTTTAATAAATAAATAAAACAAAATTTATCATTCTAGAATGATACCCCATTTCTGGTAAATCATTCGGTTTATACTAAAGTTCTTGCTTGGTTTTCGATTGTCCCAATGTGAGGATTTTATGTTTAGGGTATGGCTGTTTTTAGATTATTTGTGATGATTTTTGATGATCCAAATTGGCTTGAGAGGTGTGATTAATGATAATATTGTATTTTATTTATAATAGAGGGGGAGTGGCATTCTTGTAAATCCCAAATGGTATACACAATTCAAGGGTCTCACATAACTAATGTTACACCAAAATGAAAAACTGTTATATTAAATGTGAATTATGGTCGATAAAAACATTCAAAAATAATAATTTCATTTTTTAAACTTTGTTCCGTACCATCTATGTTTCCCCAATTTTATCGTTTTGGTTTTTATTCATGTAACTAGTTTTCTAAACTATGAAATTTAATCATTATTTATAAATTAATGTTACCTTTACTATGAAATAAATACCAACTGAATTATAAATATTATATTTAATTTAAAAAATATAAATCTCATGTGTGTTTGAAATTAATTTTAAAAAAAACACATGTAATGCACAAAAACACTAATTTAACAGGGACCATACTGAAAATGTTTTTACTATCTATAGGTAAATATTTTAATTATAAAATATGAATTGGTCCATTAATAGATGGTATTTTTTATTTATTAACACATAAAATTCTCTTTGAATATTATATTATTTTTTTAAATATAAATCATTTAATAAAATATCATTTATTATAAAATAACATTAATTCCAATTTTGACATTATTTATTTCATTTAAATTTAATGATACCAAAAAAACATTGGGATTAAAATTTTCTAATTTCACTGTAGTGTAACATGATATATTAATCTAAAAAAATAATGGAATACAATAATTTTTTAATTTTAATTTCCTATTTATGTTTTTTTCTTCATTAAATTTATTTAAATATTAACCAAATAATCCATGTGTTGGAGTTTGTTATGTGTTTATCATAATTATATCATCTCTATAAATTGAACATAAATTACCATGATAAAAACAACTCATTTACATTTTAAAAAATGTTTATAACTAAAAATTTGTATCTTCTTCCATACTCTAAATCTTTATAAATGTTATAGGTAAGGACCATTGTTTTTAACTTTTTCCGTACCTAAATGATTATGTGAGCTACTTTCATGAAATGGTGTTATTTTTGAAAAGACCCCAACCCTAGTCTCTTATAGATGGTGCCACATATTATTACATTGACATAGATACCAGATTATAATCCAAAGGACATATCAATTTAGTAGTAATGGAAAATAGATTACATACATGAACCTTAGATTAAAATTTTAAATATAAAATACAACATAAATAATCCTTTGATAAAACCATTAATCACATATTATAACCATGAATATTAATAATAATATATATCATGCAATCTTGAAAAAAAATAAAACAGAATAAAGGTTTGAGTTTAGATGCTTAGTAAAGATAAGTGTACAACAAAAGATATAATGAATAAATATGAACAATCATTATGAAAAAGTGTACAACTAAAAAACAACACATTTAAACAAAATCATGAGAATTATATGAAAATAATAAATGAAAATAATATAATTAATCACATGGATATTCTAATAATGAAATAATTACATGGAATATCACTAACTAATCACATAATGAGGGAATCCTTAATATCATACATCATAAACTTACAACTAAGGCATCAACCAAGACATGATGTATAAAGATGTATGTAACATCCCAGTTCCGAAAGCTGCCCAGAGACACCCCTTAACCAATTTGCAACATGGCCTCATGCGCATTTCCCCGAATGCCAGAGGCTGCCAACTAGCAGCAAGGGCATTGGATGTGGTATTGGGGAAACTATGACCTCATTGGCAGAGTAACACAATGAAAGTAAAACGAATACATAATAGCAGAAGCGATAAACATACTAAACAACATTAACAGTGGAAGACTGGTTAAGAAACAACTTGAGAACATATATAAAAATTATGCATGATACATATTTCTAAAAAAATAATCCAAATAAATCTCAATGCTGGAATACAAAACAACACTAAACCCAAGTATAAAAGAAAATAGATAAACAACTCCTTAGCATTGCAAGCCTCCACTTTTCCCCATTATCTCCATCTCCACAAATGTCATGTACCTGAAGTACAAGGATGCTTTCCCTTATCTATACCTACAAAAATATAATCTGTTTGGTCACAAAATCATGGCCCAAATAGGGTGTGAGACTAAATCCTAGTAGGAAACCACCACATTATTTGTGCCTAACAGTCTGTGAATATATGGAAGGTAATGTGTAAAGGAAGCAGAAAACAAGGGTGTTCTTAGCAGTAACCAATCCAATGATTCAATGCATTTAGTTCATATATCAAGCAACATCTAATCAAAGAAGGTAAACACAAACAGGTTACCTTCTGGGAAGTACTCATGGAATATCCCCTCTGGTCCTACCTCGTGGCACAATAAATAGCTAAACAGATAAGGTAACCCTCTGGGAAGTACTCATGGCCTATCCCTTCTGGTCCAACCTAGAAGCACAAGAAACCCTCTAGGCAGCACACATAGTCTCACCCTTCTGGTTTATCCCTAGAATATATTCTGTAAAGAAGAACTCACCGTCAATTCCTCTGGTAGTATCATATCAGTAACTAAAGGCGCTATGGGGAATCACTTATGTCACATTCCCCCTATGGCCTACGTTGAGGAAATACAGACACTCTGAAAAAGCACTTACATCAATTCCCCATGTGGTCTCACATTGTAAAAGTAAATAGACTCTACGGAGAATACCTTACGTCCATTCTCCATATGCTCTACTACACCAGGTTCTCATGGCACTGTGTAAGTCAAGCAAGCATATTAATGTGTATCAGCCAAAGTAACCCTCAAGAACAACTTGGGTAGAAATCTACAACATATCAGCAAGTCAAATATACAAAACACTCTATCCTACAACACTAGGCATGGTAAATAAATAGCCGAATAGGAAAACAAGACCAAATGGTCAAAATAGGAAAGCATGCATGGTAAACCACTTCCATAGTAGAGAAATTAACCAAATTCTCATCCAATTTACCCTCTACTCAAGCATACATGAATATAAGGCAATCAAGAGGGAAAAAAATTTAAACACACAATACCACATTCAAGAGTATTGTCACATTTGCACATATAACTCAAAGACTTTCAACGGAAAGCCACAAACCACCTACCTTGGTGTGGAAGGTTCAATATACGTGAACCTAAATACTGAAATCATCCAAGAAAACTGTTGATCTACCAAATGCTAATAACACTCAACCGAAGATAACTTGAGAAAGATGAGGAATTAGGAGACAAATCTCTAATAGAAGGAAGAGCTTATTGAGGTGATTCTAACACAATCGACTATGGTCGATTCAGATAACAGACGCTCGATCAGGAGCTCGGAGGAAGATCGGTGCCATTCTCTCGCTCTCAGATGAACCAGACCTAGAAGGAGGTGGTTTTGTCTATCAGACGCGGCCCCGGTGTGTTTAATGTAAAATAGAATGTATATGACATGTACTTTATAAGTACATAGTGTGTACTTGACTTCATTGGTTGCCTCATTAAGCACTCTCCTGGTCACCACACACAGCCGTGTGCATAGACACTACACGGCCAGCACCCGACTACCCGTGGTATCCGAGTACATGGTAGGTAATCATAAAGTACACAGCGTGTACTTAATAAATATCTAGAAACTCTTCATTTTGTTCAAAAACACCAAAAAAATTAAGCATACCTTAGAAAGAATTTATGATTTCTTACAAACATCCCACATAAAGAAATTTGTCCCTGAATTTCCCTAGAAAGGTTTCATCGAGGAAGAGTACTCAAAAAGCGTCTGCCACTTTGATCGTACGTCATTATCCCCCTCCCAAGTCTTATCGTGTACCCAATTGTGCTTCCATAGCACTCATATCAAAGGGATTGACCATCCATAGAGAACATTCATACTACGATCAAAAATCTGGATAGGATTCTCCTCAAATAAGTCATCCACCTCTAACTCAACCTCCTCGGGTTGAAGAACATGAGACAGGTCTGAGAAGTAATATCGAAGCTGAGAAATGTGGAAGATGTCATGAATATCCCAGTACATATGGGGTAACTGCAACCAATAGGAGACCGACCCAACTCTCTCTGACACATCAAACGGCCCGATGTACCTCGGTGAAAGCTTAACCTATCTTATAATCCTCTTGTGCTCCAACCTCAGTGTGAAATGCCGAAAAACATGATCCCCACCCTCAAACTCCAGAGGTCAACTTTGATGATCAGCATAAGACTTCCATCAAGACTATGCATCAGCCATCCTCTTCTAAATCAACTCTATCTACTCTGTGGTCTCCTAGACAAGACAAGGTCCCAGCATAGCTACCCCTCCTGCCTCCAGCCAACATAAGGGGGATTGGGATGGCCTGCCGTAGAAATCATCATAAGGTGACATCTGAATAGTTTCATGAAAACTATTATTGTAGGCAAACACCATAAGAGGTATGTGCTTCTCCCAAGAACTTCTAAAATCTAGGATGCATGATCAAATCATGTCTTCAAGAAACTGAATCATACAGTTGTACTGGCCATCTGTCTTGGTGTGGTAAGTTGTACTCAAAAGCACTTGTTTACCCAAAGCCTTCTAAAGCCCCTGCCAAACCCAAGAAGTAACATCAGAATACCTGTCAGAAATAATGGATTTTGGAACTTCATGAAAATGTAAAACATATGGGATGTACAACCATCCCATATAATCAACGTTGAATGTCTCCTTGATCGTCATGAAGTGGGAAACTTTCGTGAGTCTATCAATGACAACCAAAGAAACATCATTCCTTAGAGGTGACCTCGACAAACCTATCATGAAGTCCACTGCGACATCACTCCATTTCCACTCAAGAATGAGTAACTGCTGCAAAAGCCCTGTAGGTCGCTGATCATCCACCTTCACCAGCTGACAGGTGGAACACCTCCTCATGAAACCAGCAAAATATCTCTTCATACATGGCCACCAATACTGATGGTGTAGATCATGATACATCTTGTTGACACTGGGATGAACATCCCCAACTGAGGAGTGAAGGCCCCACATCAGCTCCTCACGTATGCATGCTGACAACCATCCACATCCATGAAAATTCAAGATAGAATCCCCTCCTATGGTTCATACAGGAATAGGGTTCTCTCCTAATATGATTTTCGGTAGGACTATGCCTTCATAATCTAATAGTTGCATTATTCGCACTCAATCAAGAAGAGTAGTGGTAACAGCGACAGAAGAATGAAACATTTTCACCTACTTGTCATGTACCTCCAAATGAATCTCAAAGAATAGATCCATGAGATGCCACTCACTACTGGCCTCCTAAACTACCTGTATTAGAGTCCTCCTCTGTGCATCAGCCACTGCTTTGCCTTTCCCAGCCGTATAGGCAAGCTCAAAGTCAAAAGACTTAAGGTACTCAACCCACCTTTGATGTCTCAAATTCCAGTATTTCTGAGTGAAGCCATACTTCATAATTTAGTGGTCGGTGAAAAACACAAAATGATCTCCCATAGGATAATGTCTCCAACAGTGTAAGGCTTGAACAACTGTAGCTAACTCAAGATTGGGCATCGTTTAATTCCTCTCATGTGGCCTCAACTGTTGAGGCCCTTATGCAACGACTCCTTCTCCATGCATAAGCACTGCTCCATGAATGGATAACTTTAAATACTAGTATATCTCCTTTTAAGATCCTGATGCATCATAAGGCATAGTATAGCTCTTTCTCGGCTCAAGCAATAATAGTATCAGTGCTGAAGTCAACCTCCCTTTCAGCTCCTGAAAGGCTGAATCACAAGAATATGCCTACAAGAACGTTCCACCCTTATTATTCGGACCCATCAGTGGCACTGATAAGAATGAAAAGTCATGTATGAAATGTATATAGAATCCATCCATCTCTAGAAAACTCTTCACTTCAAAGACGTTCTTCGGCTGCTCTCAGGAAACTACTTCTATCACTTTCTCAGGGTCTACTGATACTTATATCTCTGCGATAACATGACCCAAGAAGTAAATATAGTCCATCCAAAAGTGGAATTTTTAGAGCTTATAATATAACGATTTATCTCTCATTGTACTAAAAATGATATCAAGATGGATAGCTTGGTCCTGTTGAGCGTCAGAGTACACCAAGATATTGTCCATGAAAATCACCACGAAGGAATTCAATTATGGATGGAACACTCAGTTCATCAGTTCCATGAAAACTACAGGCACGTTCATGACACCAAACGATATAACCACATATTTTGTATAGATCATACATGCTCTAGAAATCTGTATGAGGTATATTTGTTGGTCTAATGTGCAACTGATGATAACCCGATATCAATTAAATCTTCGAGAACACCCGTGCTTCTCAAAGCTGATCAAAGGGATCATCAATCCCTGGAAAGGGATATCTATTCATGAACGTCAACTATTTCTGATTCTGATAATCCACACAAAGTCTAATGGTTCTTTCCACCTTCTTCAAACACAGGACTGAATAACCCCAAAGAGAAGTATGTGGTCGGATGAAACCCTTAGCCTGTAGCTCCTCCAACTACTTCTTGATATTTTGTAACTCTGATGTAGCCATTCTGTAATGAGGAATGGATATCGCTTCGGATCCTAGCATGACCTAAATAGAAAATTCTACCACTCACTCCAGAGGTGAACCTATAAAGTCCTCTAGAAAGATGTCCTTGAAACGATCCACCACTATAGGAAAGTCTATCTATGAGGTCCCCAGGTCTTCTAGATAAAGACTAGAAATCTGGGTTGTAACTCCTCTCAACCCATGATGCTCGGGTCTCGCTCTTCTCACCTGGACATCCCATTGGCCCTTATGAAGAAATGATCTTCCCTTTAGTGATGTGAAACTTGCCCTACGACGATAGCAATCGGCAACAACCTGGAAGGGAATTAACCAGTACATTCCGATAATGAAGTCATTGCATGTCATCTCCAAGACATATAGGTCCCAGGAAAATTGACACCCACCAACCTCGAGAGGGAACTCCTTGAAATGACGTACAATACTCGTTCTGTTCCCCAACGGTGTGTCCAACGTCATGAAATCAGCAGTAGAAAAGATACAGAGCCCAAGGATCTCCAAAAAATCAACAGATATAAAGATATGGTAAGCCCCTATATAAAAAATCATAGAAGCTAAAAATGAGGCAACTAGGATTGTACCTCGAACTGTAGAGGGTCTGAGATCCTTCTCTTATTAGGTCTGCTCAACCGCAAAAGTCTTACCTACACTGCAGACATGTTTCCCTGCCTGACCACGCTATGTTGGTCTTCCATACTGTTTCTAATAGCATGGTGATGGACTAACACGGTTGTGAACTCCACCTCGGCCTAAACGGCTGGAAGAACTCTGTTTCCCAAACTGATGAGAAACTGGTGGTGCTGCTCCTGAATGCAGAGTCATAGAAAAACCCCTATCACTTGCCACTGGTGAGAAGATCTAACAGAAACGCTGAAGATGACCCATATTTCCGCAAGATCGTCACTCCACTAGGTCTCTTGGGAAATGTGTCCTCATATACCTACTCTTCCCACACTAGTATCACACCACCTGGAAACCTGAATAAGTGTCTCACCTACATTCGATCCTCATGTGTAGACTCCTTGCGACACTTCCTGTTGTTAGTAGGATGGATATTAACTCCGGATGTTGAACTTCCCTAGATCAGAACTCCAGAATCCCTCAAATTGATCTCCGTGATTACCACCTGGTTGACTATAGAAGTGATAGAGGTCAACCTGAAGATGTTCACCCAAGATCAGATGTCGTGCCTCAAACCATCCTTAAATATCCTTGCTTGGAATAACTCATCACCTCCTGGAATAGGCATGAAGCGCTACAGCTCGACGAATCGAGATGAATACTCCATAATAGAAATAGTACCCTCCTCTAGACTCAGGAACTCTCAGGCTCAATCGGCCCTCAATGTCTCTGGATAGATGTAATCATAGAAGACATGATGAAACTTGTCCCACTCCATAACCTGCTGGTGCCCCGCCTATGAGATAACACCCCACCATCTCATGTCGGAATCCCGAAGCATATAAGTAGCGAGTTTGACCCTCCTCTCTTGAGGGGTCTCCAGATGATCGAAGATAGAAAGAATGGATTTTAACCATTACTCTGCAGACTGAGGTTCTTTTTCCCTACTGAAAGTGGGATGCTGCTGCTACTGGAAAACCTGTGTCAACTATGGAATAGATGGGGCAAGATACGGTACTCCATGGAAGGTCTGCCTGATCCAAATGAAACCTTATCGGAACTGTGCATCATCACCTATGTCTGGAATGACGGTCACTTCCAAGACTGGAAGTATTAAAGGATCCATTGGAAGTCCTTGATAAGCTATGTCAGGTGTTTGATCATTACCATGTAACTGGCGTACAACCGATGGACGTCTCAGTGGCATGACTCTGCAAGGTCAAACACACAACTTAGATCAAATTATCGAGGAGTGAAAACTAGAATAGAATGGAGGGAACTTGAGAAAGAAAGCATTCAAGTTTAACAAATCAAGAATACACATCGTGTGTATTTGATTACATGGAGTGTTCCTTTAATCGTTTCACATGGGAATTTACTTCTTCCAAAACTGGTCGTGTAACACCCCATACACGGGATGTTGTACTTACACACTGCATGTACTTGAATCCTCTTTCTCTACCCAAGTTATCTTACATGGCTAAGCAACATGACTCTCTTAGAACAAGACTATACGGCATGCTAGTGTCAAACATGACATGTACAAAACGAGATTCACCGACTCGTGTTGTTAGTGACATGACCGGATACACGGCTCACACTAAATGGCATGTTCAAGACTCACACAATGTGCATTATAGAAGACTCAACTGACCCATGTTGATTCTGACTTGGATGGAAACACGGTCCTAAAACACGACGTATACATCCGGTACACGGTGTCTCCTACCAAAGACTTCAAACCCTGTGTCTCTGTACACACAGTCCGAGACACTGATAGAGATTACACAACATGTAGATACGGTACACAACATGTACTTAAGAAAAACTGTTTTCCCTGAACAGAAGAACACATGGCATGTATTCAACATTACACGTTGTGTATTCTGACATTTTTTGGATAGTAATACTCAGAAACTACTCCAGAACCCATAAAAACACTAAAACAAACATTTAAGTGCCAAATTCTGATTTTTGAGGGCCCATACTCCCCACGAATCAAAGCTTTACATCTTACATATGTCATCAACAAAGCATAACAAGGAAATAACCCACCAAATTCAGGTCCACGAGGGCCTATAATACCTCAAGAACCAATTTTTTGAATTAATTCAAATAAAAACTTACACCAACAATAACCTATCAAAAATTATCTATTTTTATCAAGGCATCTATCACAAAAGCAAGCATATCTAGCACAACAAATATCAGAACAACATGAAATCGCTAATGTACCCTATATAGCATGGAAAGAACTCGTGACATGTGATCCCACTAAAGAGCCTATATGATGAATTTGATGGAATAACCTCATCTTATCAGGTTGAAACAAGAATTGAACCCCAATAACATCAAAAATAATAGAACACAAAATGTGAATCACTCAAGATGAAATCAAGTCAACTTTAATAATTGAAAAACCATAACAATTGAAATAAATGAGGTAGATTGGCTTTTAGCTTTACACGAGTCAGATACACCCGGGCACCGTTTATTACCAAGTACCAATTTCATCATATCCTAGACTATAGGATGCAAATAGTAAGTCAAGAAGAAAGAATCCCTCTGATAGAACTTTGTAATGTCCCAGTTCTGGAAGCTTCCGAGAGATTCCCCATACCCGGTTAGTCACATGGCCTCATGTGCATTTCTTCGAATTCCAGAGGCTTCCGCCGAGCAGCGAGGGCCTTGGGTGTGATATCGGGTAAACTATGCCCTCATTGGAAGAGTAACACAGTGGATGTAAAATAGATATACAATAGAAGAAGCAGTAAACATACTAAAAAACAGTAACAGAAGAAGACTGATGAAGAAACAACTGATGCACATATATAAAAATGATGTATGATATATATGTCTAGGAAAGAATCTAAACAAATCAGAATACTGGAATAAAAAATAGTACTAAACCCAAGTAAAAAAGAAAACAGATAAACAACTCCTCAACATCGTAAGCCTTAGCTAGGTAATGTGCTCTCTTTCTCTACAGTAGTCATGTACCTGGAGAAGATGGGCACATTCCCTTATCTATACCTACAGCAATATAATTAGTTTGGACCCAAAAGCATGAACCAAACTAGGTGTGAGGCATAATCCCGGTAGGCATCCACCTAAAGATTTGTGCCTAATATTCAGTGAATATAAGGCAGGTGATGAGTAAAGGAAGGAGTAAACAAGGAAATACTCAATTGTAACCAATCCAATGTTTCAATGCATTCAGTTCATATATCAAGAAACAGCTTCTAAAATAGGTAAACACAAAAAGGTAACCCTCTGGGAAGTACTCACGGCCTACCCCCTATGTTCCCCCCTCGTAGCACAAGCTACAACTAAATAGAAAAGGTTTCCCTCTGGGAAGTACTCATGGATTATCTCCTCTTGTCCTACCTTGAAACACAAGTAACCCTCTAGGCATAACACACAATATCACCCCTCTGGTTTATTTCTAGAATAGACACTATGAGGAAGCACTCACCGCCAATTCCTCTTATAGTCTTGTATCGGTAACTAATGGTGCTCTGGGTTATCACTTATGTCACATTCCCCCTTGTGGCCTATGTCGAGGAACTAAAAACACTCTAAAGAAGCACTTACATCAATTCCCCATGTGGTCTCTCATCGTAAAAGTAAACAGACTCTCTGCAGAATCCATTACATTCATTCTCCCTATGGTCTACTACCCCAGGTTCTCATGGAACTGTGTAATTCAAGAAAGCATAGTAACTCATATCCGCCAAAGTAAACCTCAAGAACTATTTGGATAGCAATCTATAGTGTATCATCATGTTAGATATGCAAAACACCCCATCCTTCAATACTAGGAAAGGTAAGTAAACAACCAAACAGGTAAACAAAACCATACGGTAAAAACAGGAAGTCATGTATGGGAAACAACTTCCAAAGAATAGAAATTAAACCTCTTCTCATTCAATTTAACCTCTACTAAAGCATACAATCATAGCATGTAATCAAAAGGGATAAAACAGAAAACACGCAACACCCAGTTCAAGGGTATTGGCACATTTTCTCATATAACTCAAAGAATTTAAAAGGAAAGGCACAAACTACCTACCACGTTGTTTTAGGATCAATATACGTGAACCTCATGCCTTGAATCACCCAAGAACACCGTAGATCTATAAAATTCTAAAAAATCTCAAGTGAAGATAACTTGAGAAAGACGAGGAATCAGGAAATGAAGCTTTAGCAGAAGGAAGATCTTACCAAAGCGATTCCAACACAATCGACGACAGTCGATTCGGATAACAGATGCTCAATTGGGAGCTCAGAGGAAGAGCGACATCATTCTCTCACTCTCGGACGAACCAAACCTAAAAAGTGGAGGTTTTGTCCATCAGACGCGACCTTAGTGCGTTTATTAAAAAAAGAAAGTACACGACATGTGCTAGCCTTCATCGGTTGCCGCATTAGGCAGTCTCCGTGTCACCACACACGGCTGTGTGCATGGCCGATACATGGCCAGCACCCGGCTACCTGCGATAATAGAGTACATAGTGTGTACTCATAAAGTATACGGTGTGTACTTAAGAAATTTTTAAAAACTCTTCTTTTTCCTAAAAAACCCCATAAAACGGAGATATACCTAAAAACGATTTCGGTTCTTATTATATAAGGCCTCAAACAATTTCCAAACTAGTTTGTCTCATTAGACCTACCGATTCATTGATGGGATATAGAGGGACCCATACATCACATACTATTTCTAATGAATTCCTTATATGAAAATAGTGAAACGTAATCATCATAAACATTTATATTTAATAGCTAGTATACGAAATGATAATGCTTTAACCATACAATAGGAATTTTGACAAAATAAAACATCCATTAAAAATTAATTAAAAACACATCAATCCGGTATGGTATATGGTGTCATAAGTGATAAAACACAATTAATCAAAACATCCAACAAATGATATTGATATAGTTTAAACTAACCTAATAAAATAATTTAAATCTACTAAGTGAAATACCTTTATCTACTTTGAAATAATTTATTTAAAATCCATGAAATAATAAGAGAAAAAAATATATTTGAAAAGATAAATCCAAATTGAGAAAGAAACATTAAAACATTCTGGAATCATTATGGAAGTTAAATCTAGTCATAATTTATAAGTTAAAAAACTATGCTTCCATATTTTTATTGAAAGGGTTATAAATTACCTTGTTTGGAAAATGAAAATAAGATTCCAATCAAACCGTTTTATAAAAATTAAAATAGGGGTAAAAACATTAAACTATAATAGGATAATAGTAAAAAAACTTAACATTTTTAAGTAAACATTTTCATGGAAGAAAATATTCCCTAATAAAGACTTAAACAAAAAAAATAATGAATAATAATGAGATTGTGAAATAAACCTTATCTTGTACTTTACACTAGGTGAATGTACATTTACCACCAATAAAATAGTTTAAATCGTGTTTTTAATTCATACCATAACCATATAAAAATTTATGACATCATATATGATCTTCTGATATCATTATTAATACTATTTCATTATTACCATTGTTTTAGTTGTTAACTTCTTCATTTTCTAATGAATGTTTTTCCGTAAATGTCATATTGCTTATGCATAGAAAATAATTGTTTAAACTAAATAAAAATATTTTGTTCATATATATTATATTTATACATTATGTTCTTTCTTATAACCATTCTTTAATAGTTACCGTGTAACATGAATCACATTGTATCATTGAGACAGTGGGTCATACATACGAATAAGAAAAAATATCATGCCCATAATGGTAAAAGCGTAAGTAATTGGATGGTATATTAACTATACTGAATCAATATCATTTTATAATTATTATTTATATCCAGTTTATCCATCATTGTAACCATACAAATAAAGTAGTGATGAAAAACAATTACACCGCATTGGGGAGATGGTAAGTCGCACGTACGCACACGCAATACATATTTTTGTAGGATCGATATAATGTGGAATTTGGGTAAACGCTAATTATTATAACATCTCATTAATTATATGAAACTATATTTATTACTTTATTATGGTAACCACACATTAAGTGGAAATATAAGAATAAATGAACTTGAATGTGTGGGTAAAAAACTACCTCTTTTTTCGATAGTCATCATTTAAATCTCTTCTTACGAGACATAGATATAGTCCTTTTGGAAGTAAAATACTTCCTTTAAATGGGTAAGTCTGTTGGTAGCAGAAATGTGAAGGGTTTTTTTGAACTATAATGATCCAAGTGGTGTGAGTAAATGAGGGAGGAGGTTTCATTTTATAATTTTTGTGATGGATTCTTCGGGAAACACTCAAAATAATTAATAAATATAAATTAATTTTCAAGTAAAAATATTTCCAAATATTTTCATTTATAATACTATATGTTGATAGGTCCAAATCCTGTCAGCCAATGATTTTTATACATGTTTATGTCCCATTATTACACTATCTTTGTGATTAACCCCTAATTAATTTATTTGTCTCTTACCATGATAATATGTATTTTTACTCATTACGAAATAATATAGTTACTATAAAATTCCATAAAAAACATAAAATATTCTTGGATGAAAATTTATATTTATTCAGATCCTTTGGATGATTTTTAAATTTTTATAAATTTTATATCATTTAATAATTATTATTTATTTTAATACAACATTAATGACAATTTTGATACTATTTATTACTCTCACATTTTAAAAAATAAATAAAGTGATATATTTTCAATAAAATACTTATAATACATTAATAACATTTCAAATTTTTCTATAATATTTTTTGATGAAATTAATTTTTTAAAATTATATTTTATTTATATTTTATTATCATTAATTTGATATTCCCTTTTATTAAATAATTATTTCATTATCATTGTGTAATCCTTTAATGTAATTATTTATTTTTAAAAAAATTATGATTAATTATCATGATTATGAAAAAATTATTATATTTAAAATCACTTTTTATAGTCGAAGATATATTCGTGAAAAACACTTTTTAAAAATGTAATACTTATTAAGAATATGATTTTGAAATATTTATTTTTCTTATAAAATAAAACACTATAAAAGGGTTAAATTCTTCCAAGTAGATCCATGATACCATAAAATCTACCCAAATATTATTTTGGTCAACAATAACTCATCCAATACAATTAGGACAAGTGTTTGGGTAATTTTCTAATATTATTAATATTATTTTTACCCTTATTTACTCGGCTTACCTTTAACTGTCGTAATAGAAAATTACTAAACATATTATCAATAATGTAAATAAAATAATATGAAATTACTTTAAATAATTTGTAACAACTTTTTAAAATTTTTAATCCAATTTAAAAACTCAAAACATAGATGTCTTAATAATTATTTTAAAACTAATCCCATTTATAGAATAAGAAAATTGGTTTTTAAAGTGAATACATTCAAATGATTGAAATGTTTTGATATCAAAATTCATCGCGAACTTGATTTGAATAAAAAAAATTGGATTTAATTATAAAAATATATTCTAATTAAACTTTAAGGACAATTGAATATATTTCTTAAAACTATAAAATATTTAGACGAAAAATATTTATTCAATTAAAATTAAAAAAATTATCATTATTCATCAAAACAATAAACATATCAAAAGAATAATAAAAATTGATCCAAAGTAAATTTTGATATTTCACATTCAAATAAAAATATTATTTCTTCAATGATAATTAATAAATGTTTCTAACACAATATTTAAAATAAGTTCACAATCAAAATTCTGGAAAAAATGGCATTCAAAAAATATAGCCTCCTAACGCCTAAAATTGGATTCATTATTATCTTATGCCTATAAAATATAATGGATGAATGTCAAAACATTAAATATATAAATTTTATAATGTGGTTATTACTATTTATTCCTCTTATTTTAACAGCTCTGACATAATGATCTCTTATTCATAGAACATGGTGCATTCAAACTGAATGTTTCATGCAATGCAAGCTATTTAATTTATCTAAAAAAATACCCTAAAATCTTTGTGTATTACATTATTTCTTCCATTGAAAGAAAGCATTAACCTAAGATATTTCAGAATATCACCTCATAAAAATATTTGGCTAGTTATTCATCATAATTACCTCATGTTACCATAACACCTCTTCAATTTTATGATATTTTCATAGTACCATTACCATCAGATTCATCCAATTTTCAACACATGTTCTCTAGTATCTTGAATATGGATTGACTCTTCATTTTAAGATAAGTTAGGTTCTAATTATATTTATTTAGAAGTGAGAAAATGTGTTGGTTCTCGAATATAAATAATTAAAAAAGATAAATGAAACATATTGTGTATGCTACATTGCATATTAAAATGATAAGACGCAATTACAAAATGTTCAAAATTTTCAAAAGAGTTTATGTACATGGGCATTAACTATCCTTTCGTACCAATTAATATAACACCCTTTCATGGAGATACCTTCATGAAAACATGATATCCCATTTGAAATTCAAAATTATTCCTTTGTTTATTGGGATATGTCTTTTTCCTACTATGAGAATATTTGATATGGGTTTTAATAGTCATTATCTTTTCAATTTTTCCTCAACCACATCCGGGCCTACAAGACTCCTTTCACAAACAGCATCCCAACAATTTGTGGTATGAATTCTCTTTCCATATAATTATTTATATAGTCCCATTTGAATAATTGAATGGAATAAATTTTTATAAAAGAATTCTACCAAAGGTAAATAATGATTCCATATACCTTTAATTTCATGTGAGAAGGACCTCAACATTTCAAATAATGTTTGGATATTCCCTTCAAACTACATGTCAGTATGAGTGTGATAATAATTTCTCAAATGAAATTTTTTATTAATATCCTTCCAAATACTTTTCCAAAAATTCAATTTAAATCATAGATTCATAATAGAAATAGATGAAAGTAGTGCACCATGATATCTTAGAACTTCATTAACATAGAGTATTTATAGGTGTATAAGATGTAAATATTTAATTATAGATATAAAATGGGCTAATTTCTAAGTATATCAACAACAATTCATATTGAATCATTCTTTCTCATTTTCCATGGAAGTCCCATGAAACATTACATCAATATATCATCCCATTTTCACAAATTTATAGGAATTGGTTTCATGAATCCTCATGTATGTTGTCTCTCAACCTTCACTTGTTGAAAAAAGATACATCTTGATACATATTAAGTAATTTTCCACTTCATATTGTCCCACCAAAAATTTTATATCAAATATAAGAACATCTTGGTGTTACAATGGTGTATTGAGAAATTTTTTCTATGAGAATCATCCAATAATTCACTTTTTATCTTAGGTATAGAGGAAAAAAAATAATTTTACAAATTTTAAAATCCCATCTTTATATATGAAGTCTTCCAATTTCCCATCATTTATAGATTTTATTTTATTTTAAAAATTATCATCATACAAATGATAACATTTATGATTTATAATAAATATAGTTTGGAAACCATTTCAAAAAGTAGTGAGGTTCTATGTTCCTTGATAATTCTCATATCCATCTTTATGGTATCCATGAACACAAGATCCCTTTTAATTCCCATTTTTTTCAAAAAAATTTGATCCTTAATAATCAACGCACATTCCCCTATATTTTTCTTCCCTAGGTTTAGTGTATTGAACAATCATAATCCCTATGTTAATCAACCCATATCCTTTTCCTCATATTGGGATATTTCTCTATGATAAAATATTTTAAACTCTTATGTTCTATATATATCTCAAATCATTTAATGTAGAGATAGAGTCTAAAATTATAAAAAGTAAATTTTATTTCTTCTATCTCAAGATCATGAGTTTTAGTGTCTTTTTCATGATTTATTGACTATCTTGTTGTGTATGCAATAACAATATCATTATGCATAAATACACAACAAATTTCTTTCTTTAATACATCATTAAAATTAAAAAATCCACCATATTTGTATGGTAATGTTAGGATTGGAGCATTGAACAATTTACCATTCAATTGTTCATAGAAATATTCATATACTATTTTTCATATGAACATAACCCCTTTACATGTGAGCTTGGTTAACAGTTAATCCAATCAGGAAAATTTATAAATAAAAAACTGATATAAACTAGATAAGGAAATGAAACAACATAACTAATTTATGTTCATTGGTGCAAGAAATTCCCATATTTCCATTGTTTTTACATTATCAATATATATTCCATAATTAGAGATAATATAGCGATGAAAAAATGGATTCCATAATTCACACTTTCTAAATTTACCATATAACTCAATCTTTATGAGAGTCTCAAGAATGATCCACAAGTGATTCTCATAATCTTCATAGAATTCATAATACACCAAACTATAATCAATGAATACCCTTAAAGTCATCATGATATTCCTTCAACACTAAACTAATTAGATCCATAACAATCAAAGGTCTATTAGTCATTCCAAATGGAATTATTATAAACTAGTAATTTACATACCTCATGTGAAATGAAATATTTAGAATGTCATCATTCTTTATTCAAATTTGATAATATCTAGAATTAAGTTAAATATTTTAAATGAATTTATCTCTATGAATTTGATCAAATAAATAATCAATGTGAGAATATGATATGTGTAATTTTTTTATATATCATTGATTTCCCATTAATCAATAAATAGAATAATGGATCCATCATTATTTTTAAAAAAGAGAATATGGACCTCCAAGGAGAAACACTAGGGTAAATAAATCCATTTTTACTCAAATACTCTAATTATTTATTCACCTCCACTAATTGTACTATTTATATTCTATAGGTATTCATTGATATTGGTCTCGAATTCAGGATTAAATCTATATAAAACTCAACTTGACACTTATGGTTGTCCAGGTAATTCCTTTAGAAATACATAAATCTATTACTTTATAATAGGTATGTTCTCAATTTCGAGATTACCTTCTTCATCAATAGATTTTGTTTTCTCTTCATCCCCAATAATTACATTCAGTAAAGCAACTGGGGTGGATCTAGATAAGAATTAGATTATTATCATTCTGGAGTAAAGGTAATGGATTCTTCCTCTTCCTCACAAATCATAATTTAATTCTTATTGAAAATAAAAAATTGCAACATATTTTATAATCCATTCCATAATGAGGAGTATATCAAAATCAACAATAGTTATGATTTCCATTTTAGCATGTAAATCATGTTTATGTGTCATAAAGGGGACAACTTGACATATCTTTATTCCGATGTGACTTCCTATCAATATTTTGATTAAAAACAACTTTATTAAGTAGATATATAAATATATAATTTACATTGAGAACTATGAATATATAAAAGAATTCAATGATCCATAATAAATTAAACCATTAGCTATGCTTGAGGAGGTGATTGAATTACCTGCCACCACATCATTTTGAACTTCAACCTTAGAATTTTTGATTTCATAATCTTGGACTTTTCTAAGAAATTTTTTGTTTACACTTTGGATAATCATTTTAATAGTGTCTCCTATCATTATAGTTAAAACAATTTACAATATAGATTTTTCCATTCCCTTATAATCACAGTAATCGTTGCCATTTTTGCAACATTTTGACAAACTCTAATCCCTAATAGGTATATTCTATGATGTTTCATTCCATATTTAATATAGGATGTAAATTCAACTATTCATTTCTTCTAATTCTCCTTATTTTTGTTCCCATAGTGTTCAACATCCCTCTTCTTCTCATTCATTCCATTAATGTCATAGGACATACAAAATTATTTCTCAGCCTTAATAGAACATGAGAAAATATCTTCATATGATGATAAATTATGGGAGATCGGTTCCCTTTAGTGGAATAGTTTTAACACATAAAATAATGAATCAATATTTCTCTATTTATTACATATGTAATTTTTAGCTAGCCTTTCTATCGGTGTAATGCTGGATTCATATTTAGTAACATTATCGACCTCCTTTTTTCTCATGATCAAGAATAAACTTTCTATATCCTCTCGTAGTTCATGGGGGAAATATTTTTCCGAGGAATGTTCCATAAAATCATTACCTTCCAGGTTTTTATTTCCTCCACTTATTTAGTGTTTACAATTATGGACCCCCATGGATTCACATTTATAGTTAGATGATATAATCCCTTTAAAACCTTCTCTCTGTCACTATATACCATGTCAAGAATATGTTATCTAAGGAACATATTCATTGTTCAACTAAAAATGGTTTATTAGTCCCATTAAATAATTTAGGTAATTGTCTCATAAATGATCTAACAATTTTCCTCCATATTATGTATTAGGATTCTCTATAAGAGCAAGTTTATTGTTTATAACCTAATTCTATTTTCCTAGCATAGTTATAAGTCTCTCAGAACTAGACGTGCCTCTAGCTCCAAAACCATTATCTTTTATAGGAGGGAAAGCCATACATTGATTATATGCATTGATATAGTTTTCATTACATCCACTAGGAACCATTTCTAAACAATGGAATACACTAGATTAGGTTATAAATCATAAAGCATAATTTAAAAATTGTACAATATATAACATAAATTTTAGAACTAATACAAAATTCATAATCTTGGTTACATTGAGAATATTCCCAACATCCTTTATAAAGGTTATGTTTCTCTAATATATATTTTAAAAATATATTTTCCATTGTTTATAAAGACCCTGACCTTAGTAGCCTAGATCTAGTGCCTCACATTATTACATTGGAATACATACAAGATTTGAATCCAAAAGGGATGATGAGTTTATCAATTATGGAAATCAGATTACATTCACGAACCATACATTACAATTTAAAATATAAAATTAATCATAGATAAACCATTGATAACAACATTATTATCTAAGATTAACTATTTATATCAGTCATAATATATATATAGGAATCTTGGGATGAATAAATCATATTTCATGGGTGATATTATATGATTTTAAGGGTAAGCGTACTGTGGAATCAATTTTGATAAAATAACCATAAACATTAATGAAAGATGTATAACTGAAACACAGTCCATTAAAATATAATATTGACCTTAATAATAAATTAATAATATAAAATAATATAATTCCATTTAAATAATCACATTGATATTCTACAAATCAAATAATTACATAAAATGTCAAAAAATAAGATCATGATGATTAAATGCATAATATCGGACATCGTAAACATGCCTTTATGGATTTGGCCAAGAAATCAAACATAAACATGTAAGGACTCAGCCAATACTCAAATTTTCTTTTCTCATTAGACCTACTGATGAATAAAGGGTACATAGAGGGTCATGTCCATCAATTAATATGTCCAATGAATTCTTCATCTGATAATAATAAAACATAATCGACATAAACATTATTATAGAAGAGGTATCATACAAAATGTTAATACTTAACAATGAACCATGAATGGTATCAAAGGTAAAATGATCAAAAAATTTATGGTAGATGGAATAATAATATATCAAAGTCAATTTATCATAATATATAATATATTTTTTCAACATAGCTGAAAATAAGAAAATTAAATCCTTTAAAAAATTTACAGAAATACTTTTTAGTAAATAGAAATCAATTATTTAAAATATGTACAATTATAAAATAAAATATTTGGATTGAAAATAATTGTATATACTTTTAATGGAAACATCAAAACATTAATGCATCATGATGTCAGTAAAATATGATATTGTTGTATAAGTTAAAAAATATTCCTTCCATTTTTTTTGAAAAGGACATAATGCACCTCATTTTGAAAATGAAAAAAGATTCCTTTCATCCCATTTTATAATATGTATAACATGGATATAAAACATTAATTTTTTTATAATTGTAGAAATATTATTTAAAATATTTATAGAGAAAATTGACATGGAAGAAAATATTCCCCAGTAAAGAAATAAACAAATAAACTTGAATAATAATGATATAATTAAATAACCAAAACCTTGTAATTTAATTATTTATAATGTGCTTTAAAATGAAATATAATGGTTAAAAGATACTTATTAATTTATACAATAACAATATTCATATTTATAATAACATATTTTTTTTCATATATCATTTTGTTAATAATATTTCATTAGTACCATTATTTTAGTTATTAACTGTTTCATTATCCTATACATGCTTTGACATGTAAGTCAGGTTTATTTAGAATAAGATACACTTTTATAACATCTAGAATTATATTAATTTCATAGATATTATATTTACACTATATATTCATTTAATAATCATTAATTAATGGTTATCATGGAAAATGAATCACATCGCATCATGGATATGGTAAGTCATACCTACGCACGAGCAACGATATGATTACTTTAATTGTAAAAGGGTTAGGAATTGGAATGTACATTAATTATAATGAATAAATATCATTTCATATTTATTATCTATTTCAATTGTACCCATCATTATACCCATAAAAAAATGTGGTTATGAAAAAAAAATTATACTATGATGAGGAGATTGTATGTCGCATGTACACAAGAAGGATGCTTTTGTTTCTCATAGGATTGATAATTGGTGGAATATAGTTACCATAGTAATAATAACATCTTAGAATAGAGATGATACATTATTTATAACTTTATTATGGTTGCAACACAGTATGTAAAAGTATAAGAATAAATTTACTTGAATGATTTGATAAAATAGTTACCTCTTCTTTGATGTAAACTTATTAAAACTATTATTATGGGTCATAGAGATCATATTTTAAGAAAAAGAAGACATATAAAACATGGTTAATGATTTTTATATGAGTAATGGTTAGTGTTTTGTTGATCTAGAAGGATCAATGTGGAGTGAGTATCATTTAATCATTATGAAGTTAAGGGATAACAATATTGGAATATTTTCCTTCAGAACTATAGGTTGTAGACATTATACTAATTCCCTTACCCAAGGAATCATTTTAACATCATTAAATGGATCATGAAGATCAGTCAACTCCCCAAACCAATAAAAGTGTGGATGTAGGACCCCTATCACCATGGTATAGTGTGTTTTCCCTTAATGTGATGATCTATGTTATTTACCCTATGGCTGACCATAAAGGTGTTCCATTCAAGTTCAATGAAAAAGGGGGAGATTTGTGGATTTAAAAGGGGAATACAATTTCTTAATCAAGATTGGGGAGAATAAAATATGGGGAAGAGTCAATAAGTATTAGTTTTACATTTTATGTTACTAAATATGATCGACCAAAGGTTATATATCACAAAAAATGGGGTTCATGAGGAATGTAGTTTACTAGTTTTGAAATGAAGGGATTCATTGATAAACATTCCATACTACTCTTGTTTCTCATGAAAATCATGGATCATGTGGGCCTAGAGTGTGTGTTGGTTAAAACTCATTATCCCCACCATAATCTCAAGAATAAAATGTTGGTATAATATGGAATAATCAATAACATGGTAATGAATGGTAAATATTTGACAACAAACTCAAAGGCAATAGAGTTGTGCAACAATCCCACAAGGTAACATTATAGAGTCTTCAGGTTGATAGTGTTTGTTTAAAAAGACAGTGGAGAAGACCTATTTTTGAGATCCATCACGGATGTTGGCATGGTATGTTGATAAAGATCCTGGAAAAGGTAATGTAATCTCTAGAGGTGGTACAAAAAGTTCCACATATAAGGTGTTACTATTTCCAAGTGTTTTCCATAATTTTTAGTTCCAAGATTTGAGGGATTGTTCAATCATCACATGAGTGGTATTTTCATGAATTCTTCATAACAATATGGAATGTTTATGATTTTTTCAAATACTTATGATTCTTAATGATTTGGATCTTTGTATTGAATTCTAGTGTCATAAAGACTATTTTTCATGATTATGTGGACCATCATGAAAACGCCATGTAAATATGGAACCTCCTGGCCACTATGAGGGCATTCATGAACAGGAAATTTCCCTACTGCTTTGAAAAAAGTGGGAGCTTCATGAAAGAGATCTTTGAGCTTCATGAAATGATATTTAAGAGGATGTAATATTCTAAAATGTGTGGCAATTCCTATAAATAGTTATCTACCCCCCTTGAGAAATATGAGAAAGCCTTAATGAAAATTCATAGTATCTTTATTATAGTATGTGATTCATGACGTTTTTTATTATGAAAAAGTTCAGGAAGAAAGGATGTTTTCGAAGGCTATAAAATATTACTAAATTTTTAAGCATCATTTAGTCTATGTGGGATTCATGGAAGTATCTATGCTAACTAATGGAGGTTTAATCATGAAGGATGGTTGTGATTAATGAAAGAGGTGATCCTTTTCCTTGTTGTGTGGTTTGTGTGTCTGTATATACTTGTGAAGAATTGGGTTGTTTTGAGATGGTTGTGTTAGATTGAAAAATGCTATGAAAATCACAATGGTATTAAAAATGTATTTCTTAGTAAAACATTGGTAAATTTTTTTCATAAATTTGATAAATGTGGGACTTAAAAAGAGTATCTACCTACATTTTAGGATTTATTAATTATTTCTAATAAAGGGATCTACATGTCCAGAAACTATGTTTGAATAATTTCAGGACTAGTGATAAATGGAAGATAAAGATGGTGAACCTTTCCACCAGAAGTGATCAATAGAATGAAAATTTGAAAGAGTGACACTTGGGAAGTAGTGAGTTATCAAAATACATTGTATTGAAGGTTATCCTAGGCAAGGATGTGATCTTTCCTTAACATCATTTTGTAAGTGAGACTTAATTAATCTTTTACATCAATATATATTCACAGTATACTCTTTGAATATACCCTGGAAGTGGTGAAAGAAGTAAAAAATATGTACCCTTGTTCTTTCTATCTAACATTAATACCAATTCATCATCATCATATAAATAATAAATGAATAAGATCATCATAAACACATAAGAGAAAATAAAATTTCCCTTTTATTAAAGAGGCCTAGATCCAATGTGGTATGAAGATTTTTTGAAAATAATATTCATAACTTGATTCACCCCCTATAATGGTATCTAATCTCTTTCGATCCTAACAAGAGCTCATGATAAAACCATATATATATATATATATAATAAGTATAAAATTAATTGGGAAACATAAAATAAAATGTTAATGATAAGTTTTTATAATTTTTTTCACATCATGTAAATTCATAAATAATGTAATCAACATGGACATTATGTTTTCCAAATTATTTTGTAAATATAATAATATAATTACATTTTATATAGAATGGATATAGATACTCAAGTTGAGTGTTTAGATGATTTGATGTTTCTGGCATGAGGTCCTCTAAATAAGGATAGAATTTTGTGTGATTACAATATGAATAGATTTTAATTTGATAATGTCAATTAGAAATAAGTTTTAAAACGTATAATTGTAGTATATTTATATTTTTTAAAATTGAGATACTATATGAAGTTTACTAATATTTTTGAATTAATGTTTCATTTTCATCTTTCATTTTTTTCAAATTTATGTCGATAAATATTAGAAATGGTATTGAAACATTCCCATTAAAATTTAGTTATGTGAAATTTTCGTCATTGATGAATTTTAGGGACCGTGAAGTTTCTGAATTTTTTATCTTTATATCACAAGTGGAACATTTATATTATACGGAATAAATTGTTGGTGATGTTTGGAATGTAGTAGTTTCAATAAAATAATGAGACTTATATGATATGTGTGATACTGTGGAAGATTTTACCTATGTATTTTAATCCCAATAAATAGAAAAAAATGACATATTTTTTCCCCATGATACTGAAAATATTAGTCATGAATGTGTGCATGAAGTAAAATATGTAATATTTTTATAGGATAATGACATGATTGAAAGAAAAAATGATTTCATGTGAAATAATCCTTTAAATAATCATCTATTTATATTATATGTTATTCATTTACAATACTACTAATCTATTATCATATTAAAAAAATATTTTTATGCATGAGTTATTTATTTTGGATAAAGTAAATATTATATTTGTTTCTATGTGAAGTCATTCTTTAGTATACCAATGTATATTATGTTTGTTTGTTTTTTGCATCTATTTCCATTTCTTCATTTTATTTTCTATATGAATCAATTGAAATATATTTTTGGAAGTTGTTTTTACTTCTTTAAATGACTTCAATTCCAAGTAATAATTATTTCATTGATTAGTGTTTACTGATTGTTGACATTACCTCTACCATATAGATGTCTTATGTTATTCGGATGAACCATTTTTCTCCCTCCATATAGCACTTAAGATTCCCTACGTCTCCCTCCCCACATCATTTAATATATACTATATCTCCCTCCCATTATTTTATTTCACACATCCACAAGATTCAGTAGGATCAGTATGGGATAATCCTACAGTGAAGGTACAAGTGGTTACTGATGTTTGTTTATGATACTGTTAGAGGGTCTTAGTTATTGGTAAAACATTAATGTGAATAAAATTATTTCATCTTTTTATATGATAAGTTTTATTTTCATTAAAAATAGATGAAATTTTATAACTCATACAAACATTAACAATTCAAATTTATGGAATCTGAATGGATTAAAGATAGTTTTCCTCTGGACTGTTATGGGGTACTCATATATGATGTTGTTGGAATATTATTCCATATTCTTTTCCAATTGGTGGATAAGTCATAAAATCATCCAATTAAATGTTATTATATTATCCATATTCCACAATTTTATAAGAATTAAAATTTTCATTCACATGTAGAGGTAATTTAAAAAAATTTTCCTTAATTGAATGACATAATTTAATTAAATTCCAATATTTTAAAATTTAATATATCTATATAGATGTTCGTCCACATTCCCATCACTACTTTTATTTTATGAAAGTTGACATTAACAATTTTGCGTATGAAATGTAATTATTTAAAATGAACATTGTGGAATGAATTTAATGATACATCATTAACCTCTAAGAATGTGTATGATAATGTCCCTGTAACACCCGAGACTTTTATGTTATATAAATTATCAAAGGAATCTTTTTCTACGCAACACTTGCTTGACTTGCTTTACACGCAATCGCGACCTTCCTCGATAGCTTGCGTCGTACGCAATACCGAGTTTCACTAAACAAAAATATGATATTAAAACTAGCCGTTATGAATAGTAATAACCACTTTTTGAAATTTTATAAATTTTATTTTTCAAAATGGACTTCATTTTTGGACTCAGAATATCGAAATTAGCCTAGGGTGAAATTTTGGTATTTTTCTGAAAACTTTCAATTTTTGATGAATAGTGAAACCACTAAGTGGTAGGTTAAAAACTGAATTTTGCATAAAACTTAATTTTACCGCTTCTGTGAATGGAATTTCGAAAATCCGAGAGACACGGTTAATATCAAGGACTAAAATGTGGTTCAATGAGATGAAAATAATTTTTTGGTGAATAGTAACTTTTTACCTTTTTACCGCGGTTAATAGTAAATAGGGTAACTAAGGGTAAATATGATATCAATATTACCCTAACACATGTCCTAATTCTATTGGACAAGTGTAATTCGACCAAAAACAAACTTAGGAATAAAATATGACCATTTAGGCCCACTTGGATTAGATTAGGACATTTATTATTAATTTATTTAAAGAAGGGTTAAAAAAGTTAAAATCAAAGTTTAATAAGTAAATAATTTTTAATATGGGGTTATACATAAGATAAATTCAATTGTAAATATTCATTGGAAAGCTAAAAATATTTCCTACATGATGGTATTTTATTTGTAATTTTTAGACATCAAATAATTTAATTTATTTATGACACAAAGATGATGCAGTAATTATCTTATTAATGAAATATTGACAAAATTGATAATATAAATACCAAAATGAATGTAATTTAAGACTTTTTATGAATTCCACTAATTTTCTAGGTTACTATGATATATTATTGTTGATTTAAGCAACTTGGTTCGAACATATAATTCTGTTATGACTTTCACAAAAATCATATATCAAATAGTGTCAAAATTGATACAAAATAGTTTTTAAATAAAATATTATATTATTAATTGTTATTTTATTCCTAAAAATCTAAGGTTCGGCCAAATGACTTAGATAAGGATATATATATTAATAATAAACAATTTGGGGTTCGTTTGGCATGTTATAGTAAGTGTATTAACCATATAGTGAAAGAAAACAAAAAGACACGGTAAAAGTTAAATTAATTAACTTAGAGTTAAATCTAATTGATAAGGTTAAAATAATACCCTAAACTTGTCTAAATCCTATTGGTTGATAGGATTTCGACCCATCCCAACTTTATCTTCGAAATAAGACCCTTTGGAACCATTATAAACCGATTTTGACTTCAATATAAAATAATATTTTGAGATATTCCTAAGGTGCCCCTCTCCTCCCTTATAAAAGGGCACCTCCTCCCCCTCCTCCTCACACCAAATTGAGCACTCAAGCTCGGCCAAACCCTGCCATTTTCTCCTCTCCACTTCCCTAGAATAATCCTAGAGGTCCTGGTCTTCTCCAAAGACCAATCTTAGTTCCTTAAGTGGAGGATTCAAAGAGGCGTTCCAAAGAAGAGGTAATATCCATTACCGATCTTTTCAATTTCTTTCTTCTTCAACTTCTTCTTCTTTAGTTGTTTCATGATAAAGTAATAACATCAGTATTACTTACATACTGATATGTTATTATAAATATGAAACAACCCTAATTCACCTTCTATCCATCCTACGGAAAAATGAAATCACCGCGCGTGCGTACGTACGGAATACCGTCTCCACGCCGTGGTGTAATCTATTTTCCACCATCACCTTACAAGGATGGGTATAATGGTGTAATGAGTAACTATATATGATTATTATTAAGTAATATTGATACTTAAATAATATATATATATACTCCAATACAATTCCACGATCATAGGAACGATATCATCACTCGTGCGTACGTACGGAATACCGTCTCCACGATGTGATGCGACTCGTTCTTCATGATCTTCATTTCATAATGATTATATAAATGAATTGAATGAATGAATATGGTATATAATACACTAATACCATTCTGGAAATGAATTATCTATAATCTAAAGATAAGAATAAGAATTTATTCAACAAAACACGCATAAGAACAAAAAGTTATAAAGACCCGAGTAACAAGTAACAATGAAATATTACTAACAAGAAGCTAATAATATGACCATATATGATATCATATCAATATGTATGATTCTGGAATAAGTCAATAACATTATTTAAACCATTATACAGGAGCTTCGGACACGAACAAAGCAAATCGGACCTAAGGTAAGGGAAATATCACAATCTCATTTTTTATCCGAGATTGTTTATTCGTAAGTATTTACTGGGGTGTATTTTATCATCCACATCCATGTTCCCTCAATATGTAATATTGTTTCCATCCACTTGAAATAGTTTAAATCCAATTTTACCCTTAGGTGAGTTTTTAGTAAAGAATATGAAAGGAATCTTTTGTCATTTTTCCGTACGAGGTACTTTTTGACTTTTCCGACAAAAGTACGAAGAATGTTTTTTTTAACTTATACGGCATGAATGGATTTTTAAAACATTACTTCAAAGAAGCTTCCTTTACAAGTTTTAAAGTTTATTTTTAATCAAATTCTTTTATTTTAAAGTTGTATGACATGTTATGAAAGGAAAAATGTTTTTGATGAAGAAAGGATATTTTCCTCAAGAATTCAATTCAAGTGTTTTATCAAAATTATTTTCCATCTAAGATAATAAAGGGTTCTGTTTCTATCCATATTTTTACATTGGTTTGACTATGTTGTGATGGAATTATGTTTATGAATTCCTTTATCATATATGAATTTATGATGTCATGATGTTTCAAGAATCCCATTTTTGTTATATGTGTTATGCGATGATGTATGTTTTATGATTATGTGGCACACATAAGAAAGGATTCATTATAAGATGGGTGGGACCTATATCTCCCTCCAATGCATTGGGTAATGATTTTATATCTCATGAGATAGACATGGCTGGAACGGAAGGTTATTTCGGTTCAGTGATACAGGACTGAAACGAGGAGTGAACTCGGTTCAGAAAGGGACTTTGTCCACTAAGATAGTCTTGGCAATGAGTCATGACTAACAAGAAATGATTTCCATGATAATGTGTGCATGCCACAAAGTTTCAAGTCTTATGTTATGATTATGGGGATCTCATTTTCACTCTTATGTTTTATTCCATGTTAAGATATTATGATCTCTTTTGCAGGTTTTGATAAAGATATGATATGATTTTTATTTCCTTTATTTGCCCTTGCTGAGCATTTGAGCTCACCCTTTTATGTTTTCTTTTCCCCAGGTCAGGAAGATGGATATTAAGTAGAATATGCTAAAAGGGACCCTAGATATGATGAAATAAATGGGAGACACTGTAGAAGATTTATGAACCAGTTGTTTATGTTTCCCAGTTTCTAAAGACACTATACCTATACGGTCCTTTGTGGTTTTATCATATGTTGTAATAAGTGTGCCTCAATTTTGAAGTATTAACAATGTATGTAAAGTATGGGTCGTTATAGTTGGTATCAGAGGCAAAGGAGGTAGGAATGTATCCGATCCTTGGGAACTCTCACATGTGAGCGTTGGACGAAGCATGGCTCTCCGCCCAAGGGCTTCATGAGGAAATGGCTTCCACTGGGGATGGTGGTGTGTCCCGCCCAGGGGGTGTAGCTGCCCATGGAGTGCCCTGATAGGTATCAACTATAGTCCACTGGAAGTAATTCCAGACCGTTATAGTTGGTATCAGAGGAAAGGTATAGTCAACCTTTGGAAACTAAGGATGTGAAAGCCTTAGTAAGAACCCTAAGGATAAGTCTAAGCATAGAACACAATCTTAGTGTTTTAGAAATGGCCTTGAATAACCTAGGATAAGACCTTAATCATGAAAATTTTATTCTTGAATTATGTGGTTTCCTATTATAATTAGTGTTGCTCACACTATTCTTCTTGGTTTTAGTCAATGGCTGGAACCCGAAGGAACCGTGTTAATGCGGAATGCGATGGGCAATGCAATGATTGTCCCCCTGAGCAACCAAACGATATGGGAGCTGGAATGAAAAATCTTGTAGCCATGCTCACACAACATTCTCAAGCTATGAATCATTAAGGATTTCCAAACGAACAAAGGAGGGAGCAACATTCTGTTGAATCCTTCATGAGGCAGCGTCCACCTTCTTTCAGCGGGTCTACAGATCCATTATTTGCTGAACAATGGATTAGTACTACTGAAAAGATATTTTCAGTTCTTCAATGTTCTGAGCATGATAAAGTCATCCTAGCAGTGTATCGTTTGGAAGGAGATGCTGATCAATGGTGGAATCTTGTTAAGAATACAAGGCAAAGGGATGAAATTGAGTCTATGGAATGGGACGAGTTCAAGAACTTATTTTTCAATAAGTACTTCCCTCGTATTCTCCGAACAAAGATGGAGAAAGAGTTCCTTGAACTGAAGCAAAGGGATGATGAATCTGTTGGTACCTATGAAGCAAATTTTACAAGACTTGCAAGGTATGCTTCTGGTATTATTATCCAACCTGAGAGTAAGATCGATCGATTCTTTAGTGGCTTAAAACCAAGTCTTCGAAGGGCATTAGCCATAAGGGACTTCAATAGCTACGAGGAAATCGTTCGATGTGCTCTCAAAGTCGAGATGAAGATTGGAGTAACCCATCAGTCACATGGGTTTGATAAGAAGAGGAAGATGGAATTCAAAGAAAAATCTAAAGAGCACACGGAAAAGAAGATGAACTTTCCCTTATGCTCAAAGTGTGGAAAGAAACATGGAGGGAGTTGTCTTAAAGGGACAAGTAAATGTTTTAAATGTGGAAAGGAAGGTCATCGGGCATTTGAATGCCGTGATAATGGGAAGAAGATGTCTAATGATGCAAACAAAGGAAGGGATACACAGAATGAACCTGCTACACTTCAATGTTTCAAGTGCAAGGAGATGGGGCATTATGCCAATCAATGCCCAAATCCAAGGGTTGATGATGATGGTCGACGTCAACAAACTCTTAAGGCTAAAGACAACGGAAAGTCACATGCAATTTCTATCAGCGAGGTGGAGTACGATAACGATGTGGTGAAAGGTACACTTACCATCCACTCTAAAGTAGCAAATGTTTTATTTGATTCTGGATCCACCCACTCTTTTATTTCTGAAGACTTTTCTAAGGGTATCACCGTATTACCTCAACAATTAGATGTTGAGTTAGCTGTGACAACACCTAATGGCACATCAATCGCATCAAAAGTTTATAATTCTTCTCCGATCGAAGTTTGTGGGAAAGTGCTTCCTGCAAATCTTGTGATCCTTCCTTTAGTGGAATTTGATGTGATTCTTAGCATGGATTGGATTTCTCTACATGGAGCTCATATCGATTGCCAAAGAAGGGAAGTCACATTTCATATTCCAGATCAATATACGATCGTCTATCGATGCAAGGATGAATATAACCTTCCAGTGGAAATTTCTTCCATATTATGGGTCTTGATTCCACTAAATGAAGGTTATTTATCTCAAATGGTTGGTGAGAAACTCACGATTAAGAATATTCCCATTGTACGGGAGTTTGATGATGTCTTTCCGGAGGAATTGCCGGGTCTTCCACCAAATCGTGAAGTTGAGTTTTCAATAGAACTCGTACCGGATGCTTTGCCTATTTCAAAGACACCTTATAGAATGGCCCCAATTGAGTTGCAGGAATTGAAGAAGCAACTCCAAGAGAATCTTGATAAGGGATTCATATGCCCTAGTGCGTCACCTTGGGGAGCACCTGTTCTATTTGTTAAGAAGAAAGATGGATCAATGAGACTCTGCATTGATTATCGAGAACTTAACAAGATCACTATCAAGAACAAATATCCTCTCCCACGCATTGATGACTTATTTGACCAACTACGCGGAGCTCAATACTTTTCCAAGATTGATCTTCGTTCAGGGTATCATCAATTAAGGGTCAAAAGGGAGGATATACCAAAGACGGCTTTCCGTACAAGGTATGGACACTATGAATTTATAGTGATTCCATTTGGTCTTACTAATGCCCCTGCTATCTTCATGGATCTAATGAATAGAGTCTTTAGAGACTATCTTGATCAATTTGTGGTAGTCTTTATAGATGATATTCTTGTCTATTCAAAGAGCAAGGAAGAGCATGAAGATCACTTGAGAATTATATTGAAGACCCTGAGAAAGGAGAAGCTTTATGCCAAATTTACCAAGTGTGAATTTTGGATTCAAAAAGTTGCATTTTTGGGTCATATAATCTCAAAAGAGGGGATATCTGTGGATCCAGCAAAAACAGAGGTTATCGAAAGATGGTCAAGACCAACAACAGTAACTGAGATCCGAAGTTTTCTTGGTTTGGCTGGTTATTATCGACGTTTTGTAAAAGATTTTTCACAATTATCTAATCCACTCACCAAGTTGACTCGGAAAGGAGTTAAGTTTGTCTGGACAGAGGAATGTGAAGAGAATTTCAAGGAGTTGAAAAGAAGGTTATCCAGTGCACCTGTGCTCACACTGCCTTGTAGTGAAAGAAAGGTTTGTAATCTACAGTGATGCATCCAAGAAGGGATTGGGGTGTGTTCTTATGCAAAATGATATGGTGATAGCTTATGCCTCACGACAGTTGAAAATCCATGAGCAAAATTACCCAACACATGATTTGGAGTTGGCTGCGGTAATCTTTGCATTAAAGATTTGGAGGCATTACCTTTATGGTGAAAGGTGTGATATTTATACTGATCATAAAAGTTTAAAGTATATTATCACACAAAAGGAGTTGAATATGCGTCAAAGAAGATGGTTGGAGCTGATTAAGGATTATGACTGCTCAATCCATTACCACCCTGGGAAAGCAAACAAGGTGGCAGATGCATTAAGTCGACAAGACCATGCTAGTTTATCCATGATGAGGATCACAAAAGATCCAATATTTATGGATTTACAAAGGATGGATCTTGGAATTATAATGGAAGGGGAAAAATCTTATCTTTCTCAAATGAATGTTCAACCATCTATACATGTGAAGATTAAAGAAGCACAGAAAGAAGATGTCGAGTTACAAAAGAAGGTGAGAAATTTTCCTGAATTCAACCTTGATTGTGACAGGATAATAAAGTTCAGGAATCGGGTTTGCGTTCCTCCCATCCCCGAATTAAAGAATGAGCTGCTGGATGAGGCTCATAGTTCATCATTTTCTATTCATCCTGGAAGCACGAAGATGTATAGGGACCTGAAAGAGTACTTCTGGTGGGATGGCATGAAAAGAGATGTTGCTGAATATGTCTCTCGATGCTTGGTTTGTCAACAAGTTAAAGCTGAGAGACAGAAGTCTAAGGGGATGTTACAACCATTACCCATACCCGAATGGAAATGGGAAAACATCACTATGGACTTTGTCACAGGACTTCCTAAAACATCCAAAGGCAATAATGCTATCTGGGTCATAGTTGATCGTCTTACAAAGTCTGCACACTTCATTTCTATTAGAGAGGATTTCTCTCTAGATCAGCTTGCCAGGATATATGTAAAGGAAGTGGTAAGATTGCATGGAGTACCACTTTCTATTATATCTGATCGAGATCCGAGATTTACCTCGAAGTTCTCGCGAAGTCTTCAGCATACTCTGGATACAGAGTTGAGTTTCAGCACTGCTTATCATCCCCAGACAGACGGTCAGTCTGAGAGAACAATTCAAACCCTAGAAGATATGTTGAGAGCTTGCTCTATGGATTTCAAAGCAGGTTGGGATCAACACCTACCTTTGGTAGAATTTTCTTATAATAATAGCTTTCACTCCAGTATTCAGATGGCTCCTTATGAAGCTCTCTATGGAAAGAAATGCAGGACTCCAACTTGCTGGGATGAAGTTGGGGAAAGAAAGCTATTAGGACCTGATCTCGTTGATGAAATGGTAGAAAAGGTTAGATCTATTCAACAACACATAAGAGCAGCTCAGAGTCGACAGAAAAGTTATGCCGACAACCGAAGAAGAGACCTAGAGTTTGAAGTGGGCGATAAAGTGTTCTTACGAATATCTCCCTGGAAGAGGGTTATGAGATTTGGAAAGAAGGGGAAGTTGAGCCCTAGATATATCGGTCCTTTTGAAATACTGGATCGTGTTGGGAAGGTAGCTTACCGATTGGCGCTTCCACCGAATCTCTCTCAAGTTCACGATGTGTTCCACGTATCTCTCCTGAGAAAGTACATACCAGATCCTTCACATGTACTCAGCTCAGAAGTTGTACCGCTGGAGTAAGATCTTTCTTATGAAGAACAGCCGATAGAGATACTGGATCGTAGCGAAAAAGTCCTACGAAACAAGACCACTCGCTTGGTGAAAGTTTTATGGAGGAACCACCAACTTGAAGAAGCTACATGGGAGCTTGAGGATATGATGAGGGAGAAGTATCTTCATCTGTTTGTTACAAAGTGACGAATTTCGAGGGCGAAATTCTTTTTAAGGGGGGTAGAATGTAACACCCGAGACTTTTATGTTATATAAATTATCAAAGGAATCTTTTTCTACGCAACACTTGCTTGACTTGCTTTACACGCAATCGCGACCTTCCTCGATAGCTTGCGTCGTACGCAATACCGAGTTTCACTAAACAACAATATGCTTTTAAAACTAGCCGTTATGAATAGTAATAACCACTTTTTAAAATTTTATAAATTTTATTTTTCAAAATGGACTTCATTTTTGGACTCAGAATATCGAAATTAGCCTAGGGAGAAATTTTGGTATTTTTCTGAAAACTTTCAATTTTTGATGAATAGTGAAACCACTAAGTGGTAGGTTAAAAACTGAATTTTGCATAAAACTTAATTTTACCGCTTCTGTGAATGGAATTTCGAAAATCCGAGGGACACGGTTAATATCAAGGACTAAAATGTGGTTCAATGAGATGAAAATAATTTTTTGCTGAATAGTAACTTTTTACCTTTTTACCGCGGTTAATAGTAAATAGGGTAACTAAGGGTAAATATGATATCAATATTACCCTAACACATGTCCTAATTCTATTGGACAAGTTTAATTCGACCAAAAACAAACTTAGGAATAAAATATGACCATTTAGGCCCACTTGGATTAGATTAGGACATTTATTATTAATTTATTTAAAGAAGGGTTAAAATAGTTAAAATCAAAGTTTAATAAGTAAATAATTTTTAATATGGGGTTATACATAAGATAAATTCGATTGTAAATATTCATTAGAAATATAAAAATATTTCCTACATGATGGTATTTTATTTGTAATTTTTAGACATCAAATAATTTAATTTATTTATGACACAAAGATGATGCAGTAATTATCTTATTAATGAAATATTGACAAAATTGATAATATAAATACCAAAATGAATGTAATTTAAGACTTTTTATGAATTCCACTAATTTTCTAGGTTACTATGATATATTATTGTTGATTTAAGAAACTTGGTTCGAACATATAATTCTGTTATGACTTTCACAAAAATCATATATCAAATAGTGTCAAAATTGACACAAAATAGTTTTTAAATAAAATATTATATTATTAATTGTTATTTTATTCATAAAAATCTAAGGTTCGGCCAAATGACTTAGATAAGGATATATATATTAATAATAAACAATTTGGGGTTCGTTTGGCATGTTATAGTAAGTGTATTAACCATATAGTGAAAGAAAACAAAAAGACACGGTAAAAGTTAAATTAATTAACTTAGAGTTAAATCTAATTGATAAGGTTAAAATAATACCCTAAACTTGTCTAAATCCTATTGGTTGATAGGATTTCGACCCATCCCCACTTTAGCTTCAAAATAAGACCCTTTGGAACCATTATAAACCGATTTTGACTTTAATATAAAATAATATTTTGAGATATTCCTAAGGTGCCCCTCTCCTCCCTTATAAAAGGGCACCTCCTCCCCCTCCTCCTCACACCAAATTGAGCACTCAAGCTCGGCCAACCCCTGCCATTTTCTCCTCTCCACTTCCCTAGAATAATCCTAGAGGTCCTGGTCTTCTCCAAAGACCAATCTTAGTTCCTTAAGTGGAGGATTCAAAGAGGCGTTCCAAAGAAGAGGTAATATCCATTACCGATCTTTTCAATTTCTTTCTTCTTCAACTTCTTCTTCTTTAATTGTTTCATGATAAAGTAATAACATCAGTATTACTTACATACTGATATGTTATTATAAATATTAAACAACCCTAATTCACCTTCTATCCATCCTACGGAAAAATGAAATCACCGCGCGTGCGTACGTACGGAATACCGTCTCCACGCCGTGGTGTAATCTATTTTCCACCATCACCTTACAAGGATGGGTATAATGGTGTAATGAGTAACTATATATGATTATTATTAAGTAATATTGATACTGAAATAATATATATATATACTCCAATACAATTCCACGATCATAGGAACGATATCATCACTCGTGCGTACGTACGGAATACCGTCTCCACGATGTGATGCGACTCGTTCTACATGATCTTCATTTCATAATGATTATATAAATGAATTGAATGAATGAATATGGTATATAATACACTAATACCATTCTGGAAATGAATTATCTATAATCTAAAGATAAGAATAAGAATTTATTCAACAAAACACGCATAAGACAAAAAGTTATAAAGACCCGAGTAACAAGTAACAATGAAATATTACTAACAAGAAGCTAATAATATGACCATATATGATATCATATCAATATGTATGATTCTGGATTAAGTCAATAACATTATATAAACCATTATACAGGAGCTTCGGACACGAACAAAGCAAATCGGACCTAAGGTAAGGGAAATATCACAATCTCATTTTTTATCCGAGATTGTTTATTCGTAAGTATTTACTGGGGTGTATTTTATCATCCACATCCATGTTCCCTCAATATGTAATATTGTTTCCATCCACTTGAAATAGTTTAAATCCAATTTTACCCTTAGGTGAGTTTTTAGTAAAGAATATGAAAGGAATTTTTTGTCGTTTTTCCGTACGAGGTACTTTTTGACTTTTCCGACAAAAGTACGAAGAATGTTTTTTTTAACTTATACGGCATGAATGGATTTTTAAAACATTACTTCAAAGAAGATTCCTTTACAAGTTTTCAAGTTTATTTTTAATCAACTTCTTTTATTTTAAAGTTGTATGACATGTTATGAAAGGAAAAATGTTTTTGAAGAAGAAAGGATATTTTCCTCAAGAATTCAATTCAAGTGTTTTATCAAAATTATTTTCCATCTAAGATAATAAAGGGTTCTGTTTCTATCCATATTTTTACATTGGTTTGACTATGTTGTGATAGAATTATGTTTATGAATTCCTTTATCATATATTAATTTATGATGTCATGATGTTTCAAGAATCCCATTTTTGTTATATGTGTTATGCGATGATGTATGTTTTATGATTATGTGGCACACATAAGAAAGGATTCATTATAAGATGGGTGGGACCTATATCTCCCTCCAATGCATTGGGTAATGATTTTATATCTCATGAGATAGACATGGCTGGAACGGAAGGTTATTTCGGTTCAGTGATACAGGACTGAAACGAGGAGTGAACTCGGTTCAGAAAGGGACTTTGTCCACTAAGATAGTCTTGGCAATGAGTCATGACTAACAAGAAATGATTTCCATGATTATGTGTGCATGCCACAAAGTTTCAAGTTTTATGTTATGATTATGGGGATCTCATTTTCACTTCTATGTTTTATTCCATGTTAAGATATTATGATCTCTTTTGCAGGTTTTGATAAAGATATGATATGATTTTTATTTCCTTTATTTGCCCTTGCTGAGAATTTGAGCTCACCCTTTTATGTTTTCTTTTCCCCAGGTCAGGAAGATGGATATTAAGTAGAATATGCTAAAAGGGACCCTAGATATGATGAAATAAATGGGAGACACTGTAGAAGATTTATGAACCAGTTGTTTATGTTTCCCAGTTTCTAAAGACACTATACCTATACGGTCCTTTGTGGTTTTATCATATGTTGTAATAAGTGTGCCTCAATTTTGAAGTATTAACAATGTATGTAAAGTATGGGTCGTTATAGTCCCTATAGGGGTACCTTGGGACTTGTGGAATTTTTTTTGATAGCCATCACCATGAGTATGACATGATATTGATTAATATATTATTATATTTATCCAATTTTACATGTATATATTCATATTACAAGTAAATTTAATCACATACATTACTATTAAATTGCTTGTTTTTAATTTTAGGATGGTTTAAGAGAAAAATTTTCTAGTTGAGTGAAACAAATGATCCCCCACACAACTGGTTTAGAGCATTATTCAAGAAATAGATCTACAATTGTAATGTTTCATTCAGTTAAAATATTTATAGGATAATATTACTAGTATAATATATTAAATTTTTTATTTATATATTTTTAATATAGAAAAATTATGTGGGGAACCATGTCTTCTAAGTTAAGCATTTTTTATATTAATATGAAATTTGAATGGATTAATGTGAATGAACCTACCAAATACTTTAGGGTATAAATTACATGTTCATTATAATTCTTCACACAAAGATATTATATATTGTAAAATCACAAGAAACCATTTATAATAGTGAATAAACTTATTTTGGATCATCAAGGTATAATTAATCAAAAAAATGTGTTATTTATTATAAAAATATATTTATTGTTTACAATTTAGATATAGATGCTCAATATAAACATATTTTGATAACTAATGTTGTTATTAATATATTACTACCATATTAGTCTTTCAAAATATTATTAGTTAACACTTTTCTAATATGTATTAATTTTAATTTTAATGATGTTTTTTAATAGTATAAAATAAAATAGCTACATGATTAGAATATGGTGTTGTTATTCCTGGTATACTAGCATAATCTAGTTAGAGAAGTCCTTGGGAAGGAGTATCATAGAATAATTCACATGATGGATTCTAGACCATTATAATGTATTTACTTCAGAATTTCATTAAGGATGGATGTTTTGTCTACTCCATGTTGGTGTTACCCCTACCACTATATGGTCGTAGGGAATTTCTAGAAATGAAAACCCAATTTAAAAACATGGAAACACAATCCAGTAGTAGGGAATTAATATACAATTAAAGGCTATCTTGTTCATTGCTCCACAGGAATAATTGTTTGAATTATATCAGAATATGACAACATGTGTCCCCGGTAATATTTTTTTGCAATAGATGGTTCTAGTCTATATAAATATCACACTATTTTATAATAATACTTTATATAAAAATAAATAATTTTAAATCAAAATTTATATATAAATCACTATTTCATTTTAAATCATATTTCCATGTATGTGTTGATAAAAGGGAATAGAAATATAGATAGAGATGGAGACAGATACTAAGGCGGTCTTTATTCATCAGGAAGTGATGCAACTTTTCTTTAGATTCTGTGATGTTGAATGAATAAACCCACTATATATAACTTATTGTATTTTATTAGACATATATATATGTTCATTATATATAATATTTTTTATGTTTTAATAATTAATATTTCCTTGTCATGTGTTTCTATTTTGTGTCTATGTTTCTATTTATGTGTCAGTTTCATTCCATATTTAGTTTTTTTGAAAAAATAGATTTTATGTGTTTGAGTTTCATTAAACACTATATATATCAGTAGATTAAACCCCACTATATAAGATTATATATACATAGGTTTTTTAAAAACTTATATATTGTAAAATATATATAGTCGTAGTTTAATCCTCCATTATATATTATTATTTATAACAGCAGTTTAAACCATCAATACATTTTTAAAGTATTTGATGGCCTAAAATGAGATGTAAAAATGTAATAACCACCACTAAAAAATCAATACTTTTTCCTAAAATAACTACTAAATAAGAAATATTGACAGGAGATGTTTAATAAAAACTACATTAGATGTGGTTTATGAGATCCATTGTCAAACTATTCGTCAGAGTTTTTAAAAACTGCCAACCAAATTGTTGCTAATATCATGATTTTTTGTTGGGCAATCTGATTCATTTTATATTTAGTAAAATCTTATAAAATTTACACATATTCTATCATAGGTTTATTTCCAATTTTTTCATAAACATCACTAATATATGTATTCCACTCACTTGTTCCTCTTGTAGAAAATAAATTAATGGGATATAATAGTATAATTAATAACTAATTTTTATATAGAGTATTGATAAAAAAATTACATAATTTCCTTAATATAACAAATAAATAGAAACTTTTTTTATTTGATGATATGTTTATATTAAATCAATCATTTCAAAAATTCATTAAATATCTATATGTCTATAAAATGAATTTTTTCATTCTTCCTAATGCATATCCAATATAATGATTTTTTTTGGGTTTTGTTTGTGGAATAAAATTAAGGTTGATCCTTGATGTCCCTATATCATAATTGTAAAATGAAATTAGAATATCAAAATAAATCATTAAATATTTTAAAAATATAAAAAATCATCCTTAGTTTTATATAAATTGTTTAATTATATAGTTTATAGAGGATTTAGTTGTTATAAAATATCACACTCCATTATATTGAAAGTAAACTATTATCACAAGTATTCATTACCTGGATTAATCAATTTATATTACTAATTTTACCATATTTATTATTTACATAATTTCTGAATATCATTCTATTTTTATAGGTTTTTATTTCAACCAAAATATTTAAAAAACGTATGACTAAATTAAGGTTTGTAATATTCTTATTTAATTATATATTATTACTATGTTAACAATAAAAGTGAAATTTTAAATTCTATTCAAATTTAAACATCATCAAAAAATGATGATAATATATGGATTTTATTCATTCCCCCCAAAAAAGGACACATCCATTGATCATACACTAATGATTTGATGATGTTCGATCAAAATAAGAAACAAAAAATAATGATAAACTAATTTCATATTATTTCAAAGAAAATTCGAAATGTCAATTCCTATTTTTATCTCTCCACTCATTATTTTAATAATATGACAAGAAAATATATAACAATCAAGTTTTCTAAAATGAATGATTCAGTCAAGAATCAAAAAACTAAATCTAAAATAGTGTCTCTTTTCAATTCCATCTCCATGAAAATATCCATATATTCAATTAATTATTTATTCCTTAGAATAATTATAAAAAACCCTCATGTTTCATTATTAGAAAAATTCTCATGTAATAACATTATTAGTATTCAAAACAATATGTTATTGTCATTCTATATCTCTCATTTAAGGAACTGATATTGGATGACGTGTTATGTCACCCTAGACAATTTGATACATGTCTAGAAGGAAATTATTTGTCCCCCTTGGTGGGGAACTAGTGCATGGACCTGAGAGACGTGCTCTTTGGTATTCCTTCATGAAATCAAATATTATAATAAATGTAGGGGAATCTGACTGAGAATCTTATATGGTGTGTCCTTACATTGTACTTACATGAAAATGAAGTAAATAGTTTCATGTAAATTAACAATGGAATGGAATAAATAGGGTAATGACCCAATGATTTGAAAATAAAATTCATATTTAATGCATGAAACACTGAGTATCTACGTAATAACACATTGTAATAAACAAGTCAACAAACATAATTTTTCCACTTTTATGATTTTAATTTTGAAAAATAGACATATATGGTTGCATTTAGGGTGATATTTGGAGTGTAATATAATTAACATAAAGTTTACTAACTAGTAACTTACCCTTATTAATATTGATGTATTCTAATGAATAGTAAGATGACCCTTATGAATTTTAACCTCACCAATGAATGTGTAAATAAAATTTAGCGCCTTATAAAAGAAATATAATATATTATAAACTAGTAATTAATTATTTTAATTATTATGAGTGATAAATATTTAATTACAATTATAAAGTAATAAAATAATTCATTTTCATAAAATGGGTTCTTAAATAAATCTTTTTCTGTCCAATGATTTTAGAATAATTTAATAAAACCATAGTTAATTGTGCAGTGTATTATAAAATTATTTTTGGTTTTAAAACTATATTTTTTGAGTAAATAATGATTTTAATTAAAAATTAAATTTCAAATATTTAGGAAATTATTCTCATAAAATAGAGTCCATTTTTGGATTCTATATGTTGAAAAATTTCTATAGTACATATTTTTTATTTTTCTAAAATACTTGATTTTTTAGCGAATAGTAAAATATGATAATTTACGATAAATGCTAAATAAATGATATATTGAGTCATAAGTTATGTGAGGATGATGTAAGAAACCATTTTTGAGAACTCAAATTCACATATTATGGTTATTGGTCAAAATAATCAATACAATTTCTTTGTCCTTAGAAAAATAATAAAATAATTAACAAAATATTAGCAAATCAATCCTCCCCTCCACTATAATCCCACCCTCTCTCACTCATCAATTAACTCCTATAAATCTATGTGCCTTGACTAAATTCTTCCCAAATATCCTACACATCTTCTACCCCATCTCCCAAATACCTTGGTTTCATAAAAATACCAAAACCCCACCCCTAAAGAGGCACTCAATGAAGATAACTTCAAGAGGAAAATTCCTCTTTTCAATTCTTTTATTTTGAGTTCCTTTCTTTTAATTTTATTTCTTCTCAAAATTTCATCCTAATGTTTTGAAAAATTAGTTACCATATATGTAATGGAAATTTTTTATGATAATGTAATAATTTTTCATCATCTCCACTTTCACCATCTTTTATATCAGAAATTAAAACACTATACACGATATGTTAATTTATCACTTCAAGGATGAAGGTTTTAAAATTTCTATTAACTTCTTCAATTCTGGTCATCAAACCATTTTTATAGTTGAAAAAGTGTATAATACATGTATTATAACTTATTTAAGGTTCTAGAATCAATTTTCATACATGATATTAATTTATAAATCTAAATGATTTCATTGTGATCAAAAACCCCTAATTAACCTAAACAATTATCATTAAAGTTTTATATAATGATTCATCTTCACATAAAATAACCAAATGAATTGTATAATGAGGTAATATTATTCTTGTTAACTGATAACATAAATCATCTATTCTAGACAACCATTCTCATTCTACATGTTTATCCATACATGAATATTATTAAACCAATCATGAAATCCATGAAATAAAACGCTCTCAAACAATGAAATTGAATCAAATAACACATAAAAAGGCCATGAATGAACCTAATAAGTATATAATGAATGAATTAAATTTATAGTAGGTTATTTAGTCAAAAATATTTTTACCTAAATTAGATTATTTTTGTCATTAAGAACAAGTGAAGAACGCCTTCAGAATTAAGCTAAGAGGTCACATACATTATATATGGATGCATCGAATTGAGTGGTACATTATTTATATTTTTCTCATCTTAACTAAATTATTCTCAAAACCTCATTAAATATATAGCTATGTTTTATTCACATTAATTTATAAATACCTTGGTTAATTGAAATCATATGTGAAAAATATATGTCAACATGAAGGCTTTGTTTCTAATTTTTACTTAGTATAGAAGTTTCTTCCAAGTTTTTCTATAAACATTGATAGAATTAAAAAATTATTTAATCTATTTGGACATGTTGATGGCATATTAGCTGAGTCACAACTTATGGGAAACTGAAAGTATTTCTTACTATTGGTCAACCAGTTGGGTGGATCCCAAATATTACACTATGAGAAATTGAAATATTAATAAAATATTGATATGTTATACTAAATACTTAAATTTTATATACATTTATTGAAGATATATTGGAAATAAATACCTCAAGGGGACATTCAATTGTTTTTGGTTGGTTATATTTTTTGACAAAGAAGGTGGATAATGTCAGTTGTAGAGTTCCATCATAGTTTCTGACACGGTGTGTTGAAGAATATCTAATAAAAATGAATGTATTTTTCTTGATCTAGTACAGAATGTCCCTTATAAATGGTGGTTTAATTTTTTAGTGCTTTATAAATTTTTGGGGTCCAAAATTTTATGAATGGTTCAATCATCGCAATAGATATATTTCGTGGAAGGCTCATAAATATATAAAAAATGGACGAGATTAAGGAAAATATGAGTTTCATTATGATGTTGAGCTTTGTGAAGGAATACAATGTTTTGAAGGATTTGTATCATGAAGGTTTTAAGCATTTAGAATGTGCAATGTAAATACAATAACTCTCTACGACTATGAGAATCTTTGCGAACATGAATTTTATCCAATGGTTCGCAAAAACTGGGGACTTCATGAATGTGATTGGAGAGATTCTGGAAAAGTTGATAATGAGGATTTATTCTTCTATAATGGGAGTCAAGGCCTATAAATATTTCTCTACCACATCATAAATTAAGATCCAGCCTTAATGAAAATCTGAATGTTCTAAATTCACAAAGGTTGTTATTTTGATAATTTTCGAAAATAAATAATGATTATAAAGGCTATGATTGGTGACCAAAATATGTGAGTATAAAAAAGGCTAGGTGAGATTCCTGAAAGTATTTGGGATTCATCAAAGGAGGTTTCTTCATTAAGTCATATTGTGATTTTTGAAAGAGGTGATCTTTAAAAAAGTTGTTGGGATAGAAAAAGTAGTATATACTTTTAATGAATTGGGAAGTTTCATGAGGGTTATATGAGATTCATGATGGAAGTGGTCATTGAGAAAGTATTAAAAATGGATATCCTAGTAAAACAATGGTATAGTGATTTTCATCAAGTGGATGAAAGTGGTAATTCAATATAGAAACTACCAAAAATTTGTGATGCATTCAATAGTGCTAATAAGGGTACCTACATACCAATAAACAGAGTGTGAATCCCTTCCAGAGTATTGATAAAAGGAAGAGAAAAAGGAGATCCTTTCCACTGGTAATGGTGTTTAGATAGAACGAATGGGGGAGTTGCCCATGTAAATTATCAAGTTATCCCTAATCATTTAAATGTAGTGACCCTTGTTATATAATTGATCTAGCATAACCTCAGATTGGTAGTGGGCCTTAGTTTTAATGGTTTTGACCTCTCTGGTCCATTACTTTCTGAAAATTAAGGTTAGGAAGATGTCGTGTGAGTTTCATGGGAGAAGGATTTAATTGATGGGAGAGAGGGAGTAATTATAAGATAATAATGGGTGTCGATAATAATAATAATTATTATTGATAATGATGGAAACCCATTGATGGGATTGAAAGAGGATTTATTACTATTAAATAATAATGGTAATGGTGGATTTTAGTGTGTGATTAATTAAATGGAATAGTTTTAATTTAATATGAGAATAACCATGGTCAACTAATATAATGGGATTAAATTAGATCATTAATGATGGGTGTTATTATTATTAATTTTAATAACTTTGAAGTGAGAAAAGATATGGGGCGTGATGGACATGGAGTAAAGGCCAAAGGGAGGTGCCACTTTTGGTGGAGTGGGAGAAGAAATCTGTAATGGAAGAGTTAGATTTGAGAGATAATTGAGAATTAAATGGGGAAGTATTAAAAGAAAATGGAAAGGAAATAAATTAAGGTGAAAGGGAGTGAGGTGCACTAAATTGGAGAGAGTGGTTCAGGACATTGGGTATTTGGAATAAATCAAATAAAAATAAAAATATAATAATCTTATTATTGTTTTTGTTGATAAAACATTTTTTCGACCGTAACTTCTTCATGCGACCTTGGTTTTATGAACCATCAGCGGCAGTGCGACCCTAACATTGAAAAGGAAATTATGATTCCAATATTGGATGTCTTTTTCAGGTTTTTGGATTGGGTACCCGAAGCGCTAGAAAATTAATAGATTTAAAATTATTATTAATTCTTCGACCCACCCTAACTCTAGCATGCGATTTCCGATTGACTTCTTGTTAGTGGCGATGTGATCTTGTCATTAATGTTATTGATTCAAGTCTAATGTGGAATACTAAATTATGGTTCACGGCTCGGGTCCATGAAACACCCAATAATAATAATATTATTATTATTACGAGATCTTGCATCCAACATATCTCCCTCAAACGGTGTTGGAATGGTGAACCGAATGTGACGTTGCAACCGTGAAATTAAGATGGATGATTCAAAGACCATAAATCCTATATTAATTATTCCTATGGCTTGGGATGTTTTTAATCGGTCGAACTATGTGGGTTAATGTGGTCCTATTTTAATGGGGAATTAAGCGTATCTTAAACCGTCGCCCCATTAAATGTTCAAGAGGGACAATATATCATCCTCCCTTTTTCTTCCTCTTTTTTCTCGACTATGAGATGCTAGAGCCTTTTAAACCTTCCCATTAGATTTTCACAATCAAACGTTATGCCTCTGATCGGTTCTGCACTGTTTTGATGCAACCAAGATATATCGATCAATCCTCGATATATGGTAGGATTTATCATCATTCCTTTAGGATCATCTTATCATATTTCTCCCTTCCATATTATAGCATGTAATCTCTATGCTTATAATAGGGTCTCTCCTATGGTTTGACTTGTGCAGTCATATCGTGGCATCCACAGGTGGATGTAGTTGGCGCAAGAGGAGGATCGTGACCCATTGTGTGGATAAAGAACATTTAGAACTCGTTGAGGTAGGGGATTCTTTGATTCTATTTTCTTTTATGCGAAACTGTATTGTTAACATGTTTAATCTCACTGGATGACAATGAAATTTACATAATAAATATTTTATCTAGATAAACAAATTGATATCAGTCATATGTTAATGCCTCATGTTTTGCTAGATAGTGTGATATCTATGCTTTCCTTGATTTGTTGTTATTTCTTGATGGAAATTGGTAAAGAATGAAAATTAGGATTAATTTATAATTGTTTGGATAAAGATAAAGAGGCACGTAAACGAATCTGGTTCTAGTTATAGTTCAATGTTAATCAAATTAGCACAGTAAGCATGTTTAATTATTTGTGATAGCTTACTAATTAAGTTTCTTGAATTTGGAAACTATGAATATTAAAACTGTTAATTAAAGATGGATTAAAGAACTGATTGTTTGATAATTCCTTAAAGGGTTCTGAGTTACCCTCTTGATTATTAAAGGGCCAAGAGCCCAATTAAATGTGGTGTTTTGTTCTTCTATTGTGTAGAGACCCAAGCTTAACGTACATGGAAATTACATTACTTTTGTGGAATACTTAATACATAACAAGAACCAACCCTACAGGACCGTAACCGTTTAGTGTCATTGGAAACTCGAAACATAATCTTCTAATCATGGTGAAAGATCATCAGCATCTCCCCTAAAGATCATTCAATTTTTATTTCTTCCTAAAACTTTTCAATATATCCCAGGGAAAAGAAAAGATAAATAGAGTGAGCTCAAATACTTAGTAAGGGTAAACATAGGGAACATAAAACAATCCATAAACATTTTATTTCAAAAACATGAACATAAAATCTAAACATCAAAATCTTGAGCAATGAAAAAAATCATGGAAGTACGTAAGACATATATCATAAAGGAAAATTAATCTTGATAAAATATCATGGGAATAAAACATGTAATTGTGGAAAACCATTAAGAACATGATATGATTTCCATAGTAGCCAAATCATTTCTTGAAGACCATCTTAGTGGACAAAGTCCCTTAATGAAATGAGTTCACTCCTCATTCCAGTCCTGTATCACTGGATCAGATTAACTTATCATTCCATCCATGTCTATCTCATGATATATAAATCTTTACCCATTGCATTGGAGGTACATATAGGTCCTACCCAACTCATAATGAAATCCTGCTTATGTGTTCCACAACATAAACTGAAATCATTTATCATAACCCAACAAATAAAATGGGATTCATAAACATCATACCATCATAACATAATCCATATAAAACCAACAGATATCATTTCAACATAATAATATTGAAACCATGTAAATAATAGAGACATTATACTTGAAACATAGACATATGAAATAATGTAATCTTATATGGAAAATGGTGTTGATAAAACACTTAAAATGAATTCTTGAGGAAAATATCATTTTTTCCTTAAAATCATTTTCTTTTCAAAAAATTCCATAAAATTTTTTTAAAAAAAGTATTTTGTTGAAAATAGTCATGAAATATTGTAGAGTAAGAATCATGAAAATATGGCGTTATGAAACTGTAAAAATCCATTCATGCCGTATAAGTTAAAAAAATTATTCATGTAGTTTTTCCGGAAAAGTCAAAATGTACCACGTATGGTAAACAAAAGAAAGATTCCTTCCATAGCACAAAGTAAAATTCAAGAGGGTTAAACATGAATTTAAACATACATGGAAGAATATTACACACTTTATGAAAACATTTTTATTGACATGGATGAAAAATATAACCCCAGTAAATACTTACGAATAAACAATCTCGGATAAGAATGAGATTGGAATAATTATCCCTATCCTTATATACGATATACTTTGTATTTATCCAAACCTACTGTATAATGATTTATATAATGTTATTTAATTATTACAGAATCATCATCATTGTTATGATATCATATATGGTTCACTCATGACTTTATATTACCCGTTCTTTTGAAAATTCAATGTTAAAGAAGCGTTTTGGATAAAATCTTTTCATTTATAGTATGTGTTTCAACTTTTTTTATTGATACTATTACTTATATCCTGATTTAATTAATTCCAGAATGTAAACAATGATTTTTAGGTAATATATATTCATCATATAAATATATATGATATATCGAAATACACCGTTCGGGGAGATGGTAGACCGTACGTAAGAATGAACGCTGTTTTCGTTTCCTTGGTGAATTGAATGGAATTAAGTAAATTAAAAATATATGTACATAAATCCAGTATCATTATAATGTAATATATTTCATGATTATTTATTATATATACATTATAATTATACTTTAATGGTTAATCATGGAAAATGAATCTCATTGCGTTCGTGGAGAGGGTAGTCCGTACGTACGCACGAGCGATGATATCGTTCCCATAATAATTAATTAGAATTGGAGTTGATGATATATTATCTAAGAATCAGTATGATGTTATAATAACCATATATAGTTAATATTTACACCATTATACCCATCCAAGTAAGGTGCTGGTGGAAAAACTGATTACACCACGGCGTGGAGACTGTATATCGTACGTACGCACGGGTGGTGATTTCGTTTTCCATAGGATGGATAGAAGGTGAAATGGGGTTGTTTCATATTTATAATATCATATCAGTACATTAGAGATACTTATTTTATTACTTTACAATGAAACAACTAAATAAGATGAAGTTGAAGAAGAAAGAAACATGAAAGAATCGGTAGAAGAGATTACCTCTTCCTTAACGAACCTCCATTAAGATTCCTCTTAAGAGACTACTGTTGGTCTTTTGAGATGTACCGAACCTCCAAAATGTTTCTAGGGAAGTTTAGAAGTAAAATGGGCAGTTTTCGGACGATCATGAAGGCTCAAAATGTCGTAAAATGGAGAGGGAAGAGGTTCCCTTTTATAAGGGAGTAGAGCGGCACCTTAGGAAAAACATAAAATATTATTTTATAATAAAGTCATATTCGGTTGATAATGGCCCAAATGTGACTTATTTTGAGGCTAGGGTAGATATGGGTATAAATAATCCCAATACACAGGTTTTAGACAATTTTAGGTTTCCATTTTAACCTTATCATTTAGATTTAACTCTATGTTAAATAATATACTTTTTACTGTGTCTTCTTGTATTCTTACACTATATGGTTCATAAACAAACTATAAACTTCAAATAGAACCCAAATTAGTTTATTAATGTCATATATATTATTATATAGGTCTTTTTTCCAATCCTTAGATTTTTAGAAATATAATAACAATTAATAAGATAATATTTGTTTTAAAAACACTTTTATGTCAATTTTGACACTATATGGTATTTTGTTTTTGTTAAATTCATAACAGAATTATTACGTCACAAAAATCCATCTAACTAACCCTAATATGTTATATAAACCTATAAAATTATTTTAATTCATAAAAAGTCTCAAATTACATTTATTTTTGTATTTATAACATCAGTTATGTCTATATTTCATTAATAAGGTAATTACTGCATCATCATTGTGTCAGACATAACATAAATTATTTAATTTCTAAAAATTATAAATAAAATATCACTATGTACTAAATCCTTATAGATTTATAATTAATATTTATAGTATAATTTATCTTATTTATAAACCTATATTAAAAATTTTTTACTTACTAAACATTGATTTTATCTTTTTTAACTCTTCTTTGAATTAAATAATAATAAATGTCCTAATCTAATCCATGTGGACCTAAACGGTAATATTTAATTCCTAATTTTTTTGGTCAAATTAAACTTATCCAATATAAATAGGACAAGTTTTAGGGTAACTATAATTTCATTTTTTACCCTTAATTACCCTATTTACTTTTAACCGTGGAAAATAAAAGTAAAAAAGTTACTATTCAACAAAAATTATTTTGATATTATCGAACAACATTTTACTCCTTTATATTAATCTTGTTTCTTGGATTTTTGAAATTCCACTAAAAAAAGTGGTAAAATTAGGTTTTATGTGAATTTTCAAATTCTCCATGGTTGTGGGTAAAGGACGGTCAAAAGCTCAATAAAATTTTTATATATCTAAAATTATTATAAACTGAATCCAATAAAATACATTGAACATATATAGGTATTATGTATCTATTTTGACCTAAAATAAATTTAAATGAAATAAATTATGATTTAAATAAAAATTCTGTTATAACCAATAACTTAGTGTTTTCACTATTCATCATAAATTGAATGTTTTAAAAAAAATACCAAAAATTCACTCTAGGGAAATTTCGATATTCCGATTCCAAAAATGAAATCCATTGTGAAAGATAAAATTTATAAAATTTCAAAAAGTGGGTATTACTATTCATAAAGGCTAGTTTATATAATATTTTAATAATATATAATTGTTTAGTGAAACCTGGTATTGTGTACAACACACGCTATCAAGGAAAGTCACGATTGTGTGTAATGCAAGCCAAGACATGGATGCATGTAGTGCAAGATCCCTTTGGTGTTGCGTATAATATAATGAAAACTTTTTTCTTTTATACATTAAAAAAAATCTATAATTAATGTTGCGTAGTATAACTTCTACATAAAGAGCATGGAATTGTGTGTAACACGAGCCAAGAATAGTGTTGCATATACTGCAAGTTAATATGGTGTTGTGTGTAATACAAGATAATTTTGGTGTAGCTTACAACATAAGACATTAATGAAATTAAAAATAATAATTCTCATAAAATCTCGGGTTATTACATTCTACCCCCCTTAAAATGGATTTCTCCCATGAAATTCATCAGGGTTATAAATGTCTTACAACTTGGACGTCTCTTTCATAGAAAACCACATCGTAAAAAGGAATAATAAAACTTAATTATAAAAAGTGAAGTATAAAACATAATAGTTAGCCAAATTATCTCATCACTAGGTTTCCACATAGGAGAACCTATGGGAAAATATGGATATGGTAGAGAAATCTTACCGTCATGTTCTGATGGACATGGCTAACAAATGCCAACAATCACAAAGCGATAAATTTGTGACGATCTAAGGTACCATCTGATTCATCAGATATGAGGACACTGGGACAAAATTTTTGGTTTTCAAGATCATTTTCCTATAGTTGAAGAATATGAGTTAGAAGAAATACTTACTTTATATTAGTACAATCTCATCGGTGTTCGTGACTTGAACAATTTCCACTTTATCTCTTAAAGAAATGAAGTTGAATTTTTCATTCTTGAAGTTTTACCCGATCATGTGATAGAATGATGAGTCATTCCATCTGTCTCAAACAAAATATTATCACGAGTTATCAAATATACATAAGTCCATCTATGGTGAGGTTTATTGTATATGATTCCAAAAATGGACTTATACTTCATATATCATACCGCTTATTAAAATGAAACTAGTTTCTATTAACCAAGGACTTCCTATAGGCCAGTGGCAGGCGATAAAGGCATGTCGCACTTCAGTTGTGGGTTCGATTCCCACAGCCTTGTCCCATGCGATGGGTTGTCGCCCATCTTGCAGGTTTCCCTTTTTCTAAAACTACATTATTACAACCTTCCATCAATATTATTGAAAAAATTTATATCCTTAAACAATAATAACTTATGTCCAACATAATCCATTCCAATCTTTAGGCTTATCCAAAATACTTCTGTCCAATCTCATATTATAGCGAAAAATATTCTCAGAGAGGCCATATAACAAGAATGTGAATACCATCATTTATCCCTCATATATCATAAGATATATCTTGTTTGTCACATTTGAAACATGTGAATTATTTAATCATGTATTCTTACCATATAACCTGAGTGAAAACATGAATGTTGTCAAATGATAACTCTCTTGAAATCCCAAAATTTCTACATACTCAAACCATGATATAGCATTGTCCTTATATCTGTCATGAGATCATTTCATGTTCTCTTTATCCCTTCATTTTGCGCATATCATCTTCTTTCCAGAAATATTTCAATCACTTTTCATGTATACCGGTACCATATAGTTATTGACATAAATATTCTAAAATTACATAGTACTGTAAATGAGATCCATGATACTATTTTGAAATCCCATTACATAAACACTTAATCATTCCACAACATCATTGTCATACTCAACTTCACAAATAGTGATTTCATGTGACTTACCGTTATCCTTTTCCTTAAGCGGTTGCTTATGTCGATCATCATTAACCTTTGGATTATGGAATTTTTTAGCATAATGACCCATTTACTTGCACTTGAAGCATTGAAGTGTAGGTGGAGCATTCTCTGTAGTCTTTTCTTTATTAACATCATTAGCTACCTCTTTCCCATTACTTCGACACTCAACTGCTTGATGACCTTCCTTTCAACACTTAAAACATTTTCTAGTACCTTTTAGACAATCTCCACCATGCTACTTTCCACAATTTGAGCATAAAGAAACAATCATCTTCTTTTCACCATTGTTCTGATATTTCTCCTTGAAATCCATCTTTCATTTTTTGTCAAAAGCATGAGATGGATATGTAACACCAACTTCTAGTTCTACCTTAATAGCACAATGCACAATTTATTCATAGATACTGATGTCTATTATAGATAATTCCCTTTGAAGACTTGGTTTTAATCCAATGAAGAATCAATCAACTATACTTTCAGTTTGGACGATAAAGCCAGATGCATACCATGCAAGCCTTATAAAATTTTCCTTGTATATACCAACAGATTCTTCATCATACTGCGTAAGGTCAAAGAACTTCTTTTGCATCTTTGTTATAAGAATACAATGGATGTACTTATTGGAAAACAATCTTGAACTCGTCCCATTCCATTGATTCAATTTCATCTTGGGGCCTTGTATTCAAAATTAGAGTCCACCACTGGTCTGATTCACCTTCTAAATGGTAAATAGCCAGAATAATTTTTCATGTTCTAAACAGTTATGTATGGAAGATATCTTTTCAATGGTACTGATCCATTTTTCAAAAACAAGTGGATTAGAAGACCCACTGAAAGAAGGTGAGCATTGCCTCATGAAGGACCCAATAAAATACTTTTCCGTTCTATCCTCGTATAGAAGTTCAGAATGATTCATATATTGTGTAAGTTTGACAATAAGATTTTCACTCCATCAACCATAACATTGGTTTGTTCAGAAGGATAGTAATTGCATTTTCCATTAAATTGATCAACACTATTCGTTCTGGTTCCATCCATTGTCTAAAACCCAAAAAGAATAGTGTGTGAGGAAAAAATCATGCTAGGGAAAACAACATAGTAAAGGGGGAGTACCTTCAATATCTAACGACATAGGTATAATTATAATATCATTATAGTAATTACAGGAATATAACCTATAATTGTACTTATCCTTAGGTACATCCCTAGACATACCTTAGAAATATCTCTAGGGATCTCACTAATGTTTTCTGGATCCTAGTTTCCAAATGTTAACTAAACCTTTCCTTTAATACCAATTGTATAGACCTAAGCTTGACGTACATGGAAATTACATTACTTTTTTGGAATACATAACACATAACAAGAACCAATACTAAAGGACTGTAATATTTCAGTGTCTTTGGAAACCCGGAACATAATCTTCTAATCATGGTGAAAGATCTTCAACATCTCCCATAAAGATCATTCCCTTTTTTTCTTACCTATAACCATTATTTATATACTGGGGAAAATAAAACATAAAAAGAGCGATCTCAAATGCTTAGTATGGGTAAACAAAGGGAACATAAAACAATCCATAAATATATGATTTCAAAAATCTGAACATAAAATCTAAACATCAAAATGTTGAGCAATGACATAAATATAGGAAGTACTTAAGACATATATCATAAAGGAACGTCAATCATGATAAAATATCATGGGGATAAAACTTTTAATTGTGGAAAACCATTAATCACATGACATGATTTTCATATTAGCCAAGGCATTGCTACCAAGACCATCTTAATGGACAAAGCCCCTTACAGAATCGAGTTCACTCCTCGTTCCAGTCCTGTATCACTGAACCGGATGAACATACCATTCCATCCATGTCTATATCATGAGATATAAGTCGTTACCCAATGCATTAGAGGGAGATATAGGTCCTACCCATCTCATAATGAAATCATTATTACATGTGCCACAACATAAACATAAATCTTTCATCATAACCCAATGAATAAAATGGGTTTCATAAACATCATCCCATCACAACAAAATCCATATAAAACAAATGGATATCATTTCATCATAAGAAAATTTAAACCACGTAATTCATAGAGACATTATACTTGGAACATACACATATGAAATAATTTCATCTTTTATGGAAAATGGTTTTGATAAAACACTAGAAATGAATTCATGAGTAAAATATCCTTTCTTCTTTAAAATCATTTTCTTTTCACAAAATGTCATGTAATTTTAAATGAAAAATATTTTATTGAAAATAATCATGAAATTCTATAGAGTAAGCTTCATTAAAATAAGACATTATGAAACTATAAAAATCCATTCACACAGTATAAGTTAAAAAAAATTCTTCTCATACTTTTTCCAGAAAATTAAAAAAGTACCACGTTTGGTAAACAAAAGAAAGCTTCCTTCATTAACACATAGTAAAATTCAAGAGGGGTAAACATGACTTTAAACATACGTGGAATAATAATAAACACTTTATGAAAACATTTTTATGGAAATGGATGAAAAATATAACCCCAGTAAATACTTATGAATAAACAATCTCGGATAAGAATGAGATTGGAATAATTACCCCTTACCTTATGTCTGATAGGCTTCGTATGTATCCAAAAATCCTGTATAATGATTTGAATTATATTATTGACTTATTACATAATCATATTCAATCTTATGATATCATATATGGTTCACTAATGAATTTATATTACCCGTTCTTTTGTAAATTCCATGTTAAAGCAGTGTTTTAGGTAAAATCGTTTCATTTGTCGTTTGCGTTTCGACTTTTTTTTTCTTGAAATTATTACTTATATATGAATTTACATAATTCAATAATTTAAAACATGATTTATTTATAACATATACTCAGAATATAAATATATATGATAGATCAAAATTCACCGTTCATTGAGACAGCGGACCGTACGTACGCATGAACACTGTTTTCGTTTCCTTATTGAGTTGAATAAAATTATGTAAATTAAAAATATATGAACATAAATCCAGTATCATTATTATGTAATATAATTCATGATTATTTATTATATATACTTTATAATCATACTTGAATAGTTAATCATGGAAAATGAATCTCATCGCGTTCGTGGAAACGGTAGTCCGTACGTACGCACAAGCGATGATATCGTTCCCATAATTATTGAATAGAATTGGAGTGGATGATATAATATCCCATAATCATTATGATGTTATAATAACCATATATAGTTATTATTTACACCTTTATACCCATCCAAGTAAGGTGGTGGTGGAAAAACTGATTACACCACGACATGGAGACGGTATTCCGTACCTGTGCACGCGCGGTGATTTCATTTTCCATAGGATGGATAGAAGGTGAAATGGGGTTGCTTCATATTTATAATATCATATCATTATATTAGTGATAATTATTGTATTAATTTACAATGAAACAACTAATGAAGAGTAAGTTGAAGAAGAATGAAACGTGAAATAATCGGTAGAAGAGATTACCTCTTCTTCAACACACCTCCTTTAAGCTTCCTCTTAAGGGACTACAGTTGGTCTTTTGAGAAGGCCAGAACATTTAGAATTTTTATAAATAAGTGGAGAAGTTAAATGGGTAGGGTTTTTCTGAGATTGAAGGATCAAAATGTCTTAAAGTGGAGAGGGAAGAGGTGCCCTTTTATAAGAGAGGAGAGGGGCACCATAGGAAAATCTTAATGTATTATTTTATAATAAAGTCATATTCGGTTTATAATTGCTCCAAAGTGACTTATTTATAAGATAGGGTGGGGATGGGTCTAAATCCTCTCCAAAAATAGGTTGTAGACATGTTTAGGTTACAATATTTACCTTATCATTTATATTTAACTCTAAGTTAAATAATTTAACTATTACCCTGTCTTCTTGTATTCTAACACTACATGGTTAATAAACTTACTATAAACTTCCAATACAACCTAAATTGGTTTATTAATGTCATATATATTATTATATAATTCTTTTGGACGAACCTTATATTTTTAATAATATAATAATAATTAATAATAAAATATTTTTTTTCAAAACTCATTAATGTGAATTTTGACACAATTGTATATTTTGTTTTGGTTAAATTCATAACAACATTATTACATCAAACACAATTCATCTAAATAACCCTAATATGTTATATTAACCTATAAAATTAGTATAATTTATTAACAGTCTCAAATTACATTTATTTGGGTATTTATAACATTATTTATGTTAATATTTCATTAATAAAGTAATTACTGCATCATCATTGTGTCATAAATAACATAAATTATTTAATGTATAAAAATTTTAAATAAAATTTAATTATGTAGGAAATATTTTTATCTTCCTAATTAATAATTATAGTCGAATTTATTTAATGTATTAGTCTATATTAAAAATGTTTTACTTTTTAATAATTGATTTTAACTCTTTTAACTCTTCTTTGAATTAAATTATAATAAATGTCCTAATCTAATCCATGTGGACCTAAAGGGTAATATTTCATTCCTAAGGTCTTTTTTGGTCGAATTAAACTTCTCAAATAGAATTAGGTCATGTGTTTGGTTAATAATAATAATATCATTTTTACTTTTAATTACCCTATTTACTTTTAACATTGGTAAATAAAAGATAAAAGTTATTATTCAACAAAAATAAAAGTATCCTATTGAACAAAATTTTACTCATTGATATTAATTGTGTCTCTAAAAGTTTTTAACTTCCACTCATAGAAGTGGTAATATTATGTTTTATGTGAATTTTCGAATTCTCTTAGGTGGTGGGTAAAGGACGGTCAAAAGTTCAATACAATTTTTATATATCTAAAATTATTATAAAATGACTCCAATGCATTACATTTAAGATATATAGGTATTATTAATATATTTTTACCTAAATAAATTTAAATGAAATAAATGAATATTTAAATAAAAAGGCGGTTTTAACCAATAACTTAGTGTTTTCACTATTCATCAAAAATTGAAACTTTTCAAAAAAATACCAAAAATTCACTCTTGGCTAATATCGATATTCCGAATCCAAAAATGAATTCCATTTTGAAAGATAAAATTTATATAATTTCAAAAAGTTGGTATTACTATTCATAACTGCTAGTTTATGTAATATTTTAATAACATATCTTTGTTTAGTGAAACATGGTATTGCGTACTACACACGCTATCGAGGAAGGCCGCGATTACGTGTAATGAAATCCAAGTAAGGGATGTGTGTAGTGAAAGCTCTCTTTAGTGCTGTTTATAACATAATCAAAACATATTTGGTTTATAGATTAAAAAATATCTATACTTAATGTTGTGTAGAATAATTTCTACAAAACGAACATGAAATTGTGTGTAACACGAGCCATGAATAGTGTTGTGTATACTGCAAGCTAATACGGTGTTGTGTATAGTACAACCTAATTTTGGTGTACCGTACAACACAGGACATCAATGAAATTAAAAATAATAATTCTCATAAAACCTTAGGTTATTACATTATACCCCCCTTAAAATTAATTTCACCCTCGAAATTAATCGGGGTTATAAGTGTTTTACTACTTGAATTTTTCTTTCATAGAAACCCACATCGTAAAATGGAATACTAAATCTAAATTTTAAAAAGTGAAGTACGAAACATAACAGTTACCCAAATTTTCTCATCCCTGGGTTTCCACATAGGAGATCATATGTGAAAATATGGATATGAAGGATAAATCTAACCATCATGTTCTGATGGAGAGTGGTAGAGGACATGGCTATAAAAAGCCAACAATCACAAAGCCATAAATTTGTGATGATCTATGGAACCATCTGATTCATCGGATATAAGGACACTAGGACAACATTTAGGGTTTTCAAGATCATTTCCCTAAAGTTGAAGATTTTTAATTAGAAGAAATACTTACTTTATTTCAGTACAATCTCACCGTTGATTGTGCCTTGAAAAATTTCCAATTCATATCTTATAGAAATGAAGTTGAATTTATCATTCATGAAGTGTTAGCAGATCATGTGATAGAATGATGAGTCATTCAATCTGTCTAAAACAAAAGGATATAAAAAGTTATCAAAATACATAAGTCCATATATGGTGAGTTTAATTGTATATGATTCCAATAATGGACTTATACTTCATCTATAATATCGCTTAATAAAATTAATCTACTTTCTACTAACCAGGGATTTCTTGTAGGACAGTGGTAGGTGATAGAGGCATGTCACACTTCGGTTTTGGGTTTGATTCCCACAGCCTTGTCCCACGTGACGGGTTGTCACCCATCCTACAGGTTTTCCTTTTTCTAAAACTACATTATTATAACCTTCCATCAATAATATCGAAGAAATTTCAATCCTTAACCACTAATAACTTATGTCTAACATAATCCATTATAATCTTTAGGCTTATCCAAAATACTTCTGTCCATTCTCATATTATAGCGAAAAATATTACAAGAGAGGTCATATAACAAGCATGTGAATACCATCATTTATCCCCCATATATCATAAGATATATCATTTGATCACATTCGAAACATGTGAATTCCATAATCAGGTATTCTTACCATAGAAACTTAGTGAAAAAATGAATGTTGTCAAACTTTAACTCTATTGTCATCCCAAAATTTCTACACACTCAAACCATGATATAAATTTGTCTATATATCAGTCATGGACTCATTTCATGTTCACATTATCCTTTTATTATGCACATATCATCTTCTTTCCAAAAATATTTCAATCACTTTTCATGGTTACTAGTACCATATTAATTATTGAACACCAATACATAGATATTCCAAAATTCCACAATACCGTAAATGATATTCAATGATACTTTTTTGAAATCCCATTACATATACACTTAATCATTCCACAACATCATTATCATAATCAAGATCACAAATAGTGATCACATGTGACTTCCCTTTATCCTTTTCCTTAAGAGGATTATCATGTCAATCATCATTAACCATTGGATTAGTTCATTGATTAGCATAATGTCCCACTTCCTTGCACTTTAAGCATTGAAGTGTTGGTGGAGCATTCTCTATAGTCTTTTCACTATTCACATCATTATCTACCATTTTCCAATTACTTCAACACTGAACTACTTGATGACCTTATTTTCCACACTTAAATAATTTTCTAGTACCTTTTAGACAATCTCCACAATGCTTCTTTCCACACTTTGAGCACAAAGAAACATTCAACTTCTTTTCACCATTGTTCTGAGATTTCTCCTAGATCTGCATCTTTCATTTTTTGTCAAAACCATGAGATGGATATGTAACAGCAACTTCCAGTTCTACTTTGATAGCACAATGCACAATTTTTTCATAACTACTGAAGTCTCTTATAGCTAATTCCCTTCGAAGACTTGGTTTTAATCCACTGAAGAATTGATCAACATTACTTTCAGATTGGAAGATAAAGCCAGATGCATACCTTTCAAGCCATATAAAATTCGCCTCAAATATACCAGTAGTTTCTTCATCCATTTTATTAAGCTCATGTAACTACTTTTCCATATCTTTTCAAAGAATACTAGGGATGTACTTATTGAAAAATAAGTTCTTGAATTTGTCCCATTCCATTGATTCAATTTCATCTTGGGACCTTGTATTCTTAATTAGAGTCCACCACTGGTCTACTTTACCTTCTAAATGGTAAACACCCAGAATGAAATTTTCATATTCTGAATAGTAAAGTATGGAAAATATCTTTTCAATGGTAGTGATCCATTGTTCAGCAACAAGTGGATTAGAAGACCCACTGAAAGAAGGTGGATGTTGCCTCATGAGGGACTCAATAGAATATTATTCCCTTCTCTGCTCATTTGGAAGTCCTGAATGATTCATAGCTTTTGTAAATATATCAATAATATTTTTCACTCCATCACCCATAATATTGGTTTGTTCAGACGGATAATAATTGTATTGTCCATTACATTGATCAACACGGTTCCTTTGGGTTCCAGCCATCTTCTAAATCCCAAAATGAATAGTGTGAGAGGAAAAAATCATGCTAGGGAAAACAACATAATAATGGGGTAGTACCTTTAATATCTAAAATAATAGGTTTAATTCTAATATCATTATAGTAATTCTAGGAATATAACCTATACTTATACTTAACCTTATGGACATACCGAGACATACCTTAGAAATATCTCTAGGGATCTCACTAAAGTTTTTCAGATCCTAGTTTCCAAAGAATAAAAAAACCTTTCCTCTGATACCAATTGTAGAGACCCAAGCTTGACGTACATGTAAATTACATTACTTTTTCGGTATAATTAATACATAAAAAGATCCAACACTAAAGGACCGTAATAGTTTAGTTTCTTTCGAAACTCGGAACATAATCTTCTAATGGTTGTAAAAGATCTTCAACATCTCTCATAAAGATCATTCCCTTTTGTTTTCTTACCTAAAACATTTCTTTATATCATGGGAAAAATAAAACATAAAAAGGGTGAGCTCAAATGCTTAGTAAGGGTAAACATAGGGAACATAAAACAATCCATAAACATATGATTTCAAAAACATGAACATAAAATCTAAAAATCAAAATCTTGAGTAATGACATAAATCATGGAAGTATGTAAGGCATATATCATAAAGGAATGTTAATATTGATTAAATATAATGGGAATAAAACATGTAATTGTGGAAAACCATTAATCACATGATATTATTTTCATAGTAGCCAAGGCATTGCTACTAAGACCATCTTAGTGGAAAAAGTCCCTTACTAAATCGAGTTCACCCCTCGTTCCAGTCCTGTATCACTGAACTAGATTAACTTACTATTCCAACCATGTTTATCTCATGAGATATAAATATTTACCCAATGAATTTGAGGGAGATATAGGTCCCACCCATCTCATAATGAAATCATTATTATGTGTGTCACAACATAAACATAAATCATTAATCACAATGCAAAGAATAAAACGGGTTTCATAAACATCATCCCATCATAACATAATCCATATAAAACAAATGGATATCATTTCATCATATGAAAATCCAAACCATGTAAATCATAGAGACATTATACTTGAAACATACACATATGAAATAATATCATCTTAGATGGAAAATGGTTTGGATAAAACACTAGAAATGGATTCTTGAGGAAAATAACCTTTCTTCTTTAAAATAACATTCTTTTCACAAAATCCTATGCAATTTTAAAAGAAAATGATTTTTTTGAAAATAGTCATGAAATATTGTAGAGTAACCTACATGAAAATAAGGTGTTATGAAACTGTAAAAATCCATTCATGCCATATAAGTTAAAAAACATTCTTCTCATACTTTTGCTGGAAAAGTCAAAAAGTACCATGTTTGGTAAACAAAAGAAAGATTCCTTCCATAACACAATATAAAAGTAAATAGTGGTAAACATGACTTTAAACATACGTGGAAGAATATTAAACACATAATGAAAACATTTTTATGGACATGGAAGAAAAATATATCCCTAGTAAATACTTACGAATAAACAATCTCAGATACGAATGAGATTGGAATAATTATCCCTTACCTTATGTCCAATAAGAATTGTATGTATTTGAACCTCCGGTATAATGATTTGAATAATGTTACTTACTTATTACAGAATCATATTCATTGTTATGATATCATATATGGTTCACTGATGACATTATATTACCTGTTCTTTTGTAAATTCCAGGTTGAAGCAGTGTTTTATGTAAAATAGTTTCATTTATCGTGCGTGTTTCGACTTTTTGTTCTTGATATTATTACCTATATCTAGATTTACATTATTCCAGAATGTAAAACATGACTTATATATAATATATATTCAGAATATAAATATATATGATAGATCAAAATACACCATTCATGGAGACTGTAGACCGTACGTACGCACGAACGCTGTTTTTGATTCCTTATTTAATTGAATATAATTAACTAAATTAAAAATATATGTAAATAAATAAAGTATAATTATTATGTAATATATTTCATTATTATTTATTATATATACTTTATAATCATACTTAAATGGTTAATCATGGAAAATTAATCTCATCGCGTTCGTGGAGACTGTAGTCCGTACGTACGCACGAGCGATGATATCATTCCAATAATTATTGAATAGAATTGGAGTGGATGATATAATATCTCATAATTGGTATGATGTTATAATAACCATATATAGTTATCCTTTACACCATTATACCCATCCATGTAAGGTGGTGGTGGAAAAACTGATTACACCACGGCGTGGAGACGGTATTCCGTACGTGTGCACGTGCGGTGATTTCGTTTTCCACAGGATGAATGGAAGGTGAAATGGGGTTGTTTCATATTTATAATATCATATCATTATATTATTGATTATGATTTTATTACTTTACAATGAAACAACTAATTCATAAGAAGTTGAAAAAGAAATAAACATGAAAGAATTGGTAGAAGAGATTACCAATTCTTCGACGCGCCTCCTTTAAGCTTCCTCTTATGGGACTAGAGTTGGTCTTTTGAGAAGACCAAGACATCCATAATTTATCTATGGAAGTGTAGAAGTGAAATGGGTATGGGTTAGCTGAGATTGAAGGATCAGAATGTTGTAAATTGGAGAGAAAAGAGGTGACCTTTTATAAGGGAGGAGAGGGGCACCTTTGAAAAAACGTAAAATATTATTTTATAATAAAGTCATATTCGGTTTATAATGGCTCCAAAGTGACATATTTCTAGGATAGGGTGGGGATGTGTCGAAATACTCTCAACCAATAGGTTTTAGTCATGTTTAGGTTACCATTTTAACCTTATCATTTAGATTTAACTCTAAGTTAAATAATTTAACTTTTACCATGTCTTCTTGTTTTCTGACACTATACGGGTAATAAACATACTATAAATTTCCAATCTAACCCCAATTGGATTATTAATGTCATATATATTATTATATGAGTATTTTCTCCAAACCATATATTTTTAGTAAAAGAATAACAATTAATAATTTAATACTTGTTTTAGAAACTCTTTTTTTGTCAATTTTGACACTATTTTATATTCTGTTTTTTCTAAATTCATAAAATCATTATTACTTCGAAAAAAATTTATCCAACTAACCCTAATATGTTATATTCACCTATGATTTTTTTTAATTCATTAAAATTCTAGAATTACATTTATTTTGGAATTTATAACATCAGTTATGTTAATATTTTATTAATAAGGTAATTACTGCGTTATCATTGTGTCATACATAATATATATTATTTAATGTCTAAAAATTAAAAATAAAATATAATTATGTAGGAAATCTTGTTATATTTATAATTAATGTTTTCAGTCGAATTTATCTTATGTATAACCCTATATTAAAAATGTTCTACTTATTAAACTTTGATTTTAACTCTTTTAACTCCTCTTTGAATTAAATTATAATAAATGTCCTAATCTAATCCAAGTGGACCTAAATGGTAATATTTCATTCCTAAGGTTATTTTTGGTCAAATTAAACGTATCCAATAGAAATAGGACATTTTTTTGGGTAATAATATTATCATTTTTACCCTTGATTACCCTATTTACTTTTAAGCATGGTAAATAAAAGTAAAAAGTTATTATTCACCAAAAATTATTTTTTTCTTATTGAACCACATTTTACTCCTTGATATTAACCGTGTCTCTCATATTTTTGAAATTCCACTCACAGAAGCGGTAATATTAGGTTTTATATGAATTTCCAAATTCTCCTAGGTGGTGGGTAAAAGACGGTCAAAAGTTCAATAAAATTTATATGTATCTAAAAATGTTAAAAAATGACTCCATTGAATTACATTGAACTTATATAAGTATTATGTATCTATTTTGACATAAAATAAATTTAAATGAAATGAATGATTATTTAAATAAAAAATTCGGTTTTAACCAATAAATCAGTGTTTTTACTATTCATCAAAAATTGAATGTTTTTAGAAAAATACCAAAAAATCACCCGTGGCTAATTTAGATATTCCAAATCCAAATATGAAGTCAATTTTAAAATATAACATTTATAAAATTTCAAAAAGTGGGTATTACTATTCATAATGGCTAGTTTATATAATATTTTAATAACATATCGTTGATTAGTGAAACCTGGTATTGCGTACTACACACGCTATCGACGAAGGTCGTGATTGCGTGTAATGGAAGCCAAGTCAGAGATGTGTGTTGTGAATGAACCCTTTGGTATTTATTATAACATAATAAAAACTTATTTCATTTATACATTAAACAAAATATATACATAATGTTGCATAGAATAATTTCAACAATATGAACTTGAAGTTGTGTGTAACATGAGCCAAGAATAGTGTTGTGTATACTGCAAGCAAATATGGTGTTTCGTATAACACAAGATAATTTTGGTGTAGCGTACAACACAAGACATCAATGAAATAAAAAAGAATAATTCTCATAAAATATCAGGTTGTTACATGTTGTGATGTGATGTGATCATGGATGGATGTTGTGATTGGTGGGGGCATGGAGGTTTTTGGTTGTGGCAGCAGATAATTCCTAGAGTGGAACGATGCATCGGTTTATGCCTCCGGGGTTAGGGAGGACACCAGGGATGATGGAATTCAGTGGATGTGATTGTTGGATGCTTGGTAATTTTGATCTGTTGTTTATCTGATTTACATTTCCTGAATTCTCAGGGTAGTTGGTCTTACTTACCCTTCATCCCAAAAAGGTGTAAACACATGAGGTATGCGACATGCTTTCCGTGTTTAGCTTCTCACGGAAGGATGGGTACATTCTCTTGCTATAAGCGGCAAATACTCGACGGGTAGTACATCTACTCACTGTGTTGAGCCCCCTTGTGTTTAGTAGCATATAATGATTTTCTAGAATGCCTGGGAATTTGGGAAAGTAATTCTGTAAAGAATATTTAAATAAATGGTGTCAACCCATGTGGATGGAGATATTGGAACAAAATAATGTGGTAGTAATTTTTGAAGAATAGTTAACTTTGGGTGTGATGCTAATGAAATTTTAATGTGGAATTATTCATGGTTAATTAATGTTTAAAGAATTAATTAACATATAGTAGAAATGATAAAAATGGAATGATGTAATCTAATAAATCTCTTTAAATGGTTGTGTGCTTATAGGATACCTAGACATAGAAGTAGCAACCCGGAGTCTGAGAGACGTTAGTAGTAGTTTTTTCTATGACTAGGTAATGCCCATAGTGTGGTTGTGAGTTATAATATATCATGTACATTTTTTGTTTCTATACGCTACTCCACCAAGTAAGTAATGGAAATTAACAACTCGAGGATTCTAAGACCTAGGGGGTGTTTTCCCCAACATTCCGGTGGGAGGATGAATGGATGACTACCCCCTTTGGCCCCGCTCTCTTCTCTTGTTATTTACATGTGTTGATAGGCACATTGGTTAGTTTTCCTCATATATGTGTGTAGAGGGTTGTAATGGCTTGTGGTTAATAACACACATATATTCTGGATATAGTTTTCTATGTACTACTATAGGTTTCACATGTGTAGGCTGTGATGGCTTGAGGATCCTTACTCTGTGTATGTGATGTAATGGCTTGAGGTATAATACACAACGTATGATACATGTTATGAGAGCTGTGGTGGCTCCCGGAAACTACCTGGTTACTTTTGGTTGTGAGGATGGTGTGGTGATTCGCCCAGGTGTCTGTGGGAAAGCCTTTGTGGAGCACAAGGTGCATGTTGTGCTGTTTCGTCCTGGTGTCTGCGGGAAAGCCTTTTTAGAGAGAGATGCTTAGGACGTGCGACATTGGGGCAATGCGAAAAACCCGTGGGGAAGTAGAAGCGAGGTACCCTTGATATTCATTATTATATGATATATTCTTGTATGCGTTACTTGTTGAGAGTAGCCATGTTGAGGTTGAGAACTTAGTATACCTATTTAGGTGACGAGTTAGTTTCACTTCTTTTTCACTTTTCTTTAGCATGCTTTCTTTAATTTTTTAGGAGAGGATTTGGGGAGGGTCCTACTGAGTATACTGTTATAATCACCCTATGTATATATAAATTGTTTTTCAGGTCACTTGGAGCATGATGGAGATCAATCTAGTTTCTACTATCTTGGAGTTGACGGAGCGGTTCAGGCTTGTGGTTTCTACTATTTTTACTTTCTTGTGGGTTCTAGTAGTTTTTCCCTACCAGTAGTAGTACTATTTCATGGAATTTTATATATGAACATGGTTTTCCTTTATATTCCAATTCTGATTTGGAGTTGATTGGTGTCTATCTTATATCTCTCTTCCGCATGTGTTCTCATAAAGGGTAATGCCTCCCATTTGTGTGTTTATTATACCCTCAGTGATAATCTCCAACTCGAGGCCTACAGGAGGCGGGACTCGGGGGGTCATTATCTCCATTCTCACATTGCAAACCCAGGAGGGATACAATTTGCGGGTTGGGGGTCATGACAGAGTGGTATCAGAGTTTTGGTTGAGGGATAAGATGGCCCCTTCTGAGTTAAGAGTGCTACATATATATCTTGATGGTCTATTGCAGTGTGGTTTTGTTCTGCCATGAGTGTCACCATGGGGTGCACTAGTTTTTTTCGTGAAGAAGGCCAACGACAGTATTCTATTGTGTGTTGATTATCGTCTCTTAAACAAAGTGACAATAAAGAATTGCTATCCTCTTCCGCAAATTGATGATTTATTCGATCAACTGAAGGGTGCAAGTTTGTTCTCAAAGATCGACTTGCAGTTGGGATATCATCAGATTCGTGTGAAGGATGAGAATATTTTGAAGACTTCTTTCCATTGTCGTCATGGGAATTATGTGTTCCTTGTAATGCCATTTGGTGTGACAGATTCTCCATCTGTATTTAGTGGATTGATAAATGTTGTGTTCTGTGACTTCCTTGAAAAATTCTTGGTATTCTTCATCGATGACATCCTGGTGTACTCCAAATCTGAAGAGGAGCATGCACAACATCTACGAGCCGTTTTGGGAGTTCTTCACCAACATCAGTTGTAAGGGAAGTTGTCGAAGTGTAAGTTTTGGGCTCGAGAAGTCTGTTTCTTGGGTCATGTTGTTTCCCAACAGGGAGTATTTGTGGATCCATCGAAAGTCCAAGAATTTGTGGCTTGAGCAGCCCCCAAGACAGGGTCAGAGGAGTGAAGTTTCCTTGATCTCGTAGGATAATATATGAGGTTCATTTCCAATTTATCATGAGTTTCAAATCCTCTGACAGCTTTGACCAGGAAGGATCATGCATTCATATGGACTGATCAGTGTCAGGCAGCATTCGAGTATCTAAATGAGAAGTTAGTAAGTGCTCTAGTCATTTGTCTTCCAGCTAAGGGAGTCCAGTTTGATGTTTTCTATAATGCTTCACATCTGGGGTTAGGCTGCGTTCTCATGCATTAAATGTCAATTTTTTCTTATGGGTCTCGGAAGTTGCGTCCCCATGAATGCAACTATGCCACCCATGATATTGAGTTGGCAGTCATCGTGTTTTCTATGAATTTTTGGAGACATTACCTCATTTCTGAGCGCTTTTTGGTTTTCACTGATCATAAGAGTTTGAGGTATGTTTTCTCCCAGCGTGACTTGAACTTACGATAGCGTCAGTGGATGGAGTTATTACAAGAATATGACTTCGAAATATCATACACACCTGGAAAAGGGAATGTTGTAGTTGATGCGCTGAGCCAAAAGTCATGTAGTGATGATGTGCAGGAATCCGATGATTCATAGAGAGTAATGGAAGAACTGTCAGCATTACATAATGATATGGGAGAAGTTGGGGGTATTGGTTGTCTTGTTCAGATGACAGTACAGTCATACCTGGGGTAGAAGGTGGAATATTCCCAGTTGGGAGATCTAGATTTGGAGGTTTAGAGAGACCGAGTTGTATGTGGTGAGGCCCCTGATGGCTGGTCGGAGGGCGAACAACACCAATTGTTGTATCATGGAAGGATTTTTGTTCCATTGATGATGTGTGAGACTATTCTCTAAGAGTTCCTTAGTTCACCCTTAGTAGTACATCCTGGCATGACAAAGATGTATCAATCCTTTAGGAGTCAGTTTTGGTGGCATGGGCTGAAGCATGTGGTTGCGTAGTTTGTGTCTTAATGTTTAGTCGGCAAAAAGGTAAAGGCTGCACACCGTGTTCCTGGTGGTCTTCTCCAACCATTAGATATTCCTCAGTAGAAGTGGGAGGACATATTAATGGACTTTGTTACAGGTTTACCTTGAGCTATGGGAGGTCATGATGCTATTTAGGTGGTATTGGATTGTTTCACAAAATTGGCTCACTTCATAGCGATCAAGGAGTCGAGCTCAGTGGATGATTTGTCAAGGAAGTATCTAGAGGAGTTTGTGAGACTTCATGGAGTCCCTAGGATGATCATTTCTGATTGAGATCCTTGTTTTACCTCAAGGGTGCGGAGGGGTCTCCAACATGTTTTTGGATGTCAACTATGCCCTAGCACTGCTTTTCAACCTCAAACATATGGTCAGACAGAGTGAACCAACCAGACTCTTGTAGACATGTTACGCTCTTGTGTTCTTGATTTTGAAGGTTCATGGATGAGGCACTTGCCATTGGTGTAGTTTGATTACAATAATAGTTTTCACTCCACCATCGGTATGGTGTCATTTGAATCCTTGTATGGATGACCTTTCCATTCTCCGTTATGCTAGACTGGGGTCGGAGTGTCAGCAATTCTCGAACCAAAACTAGTGAAAAATACAATAGAGATGGTCTAAGTGATTCGTGAGAGCATGAAGACAGGACAAGATCATCAGATATAAAATGTATATCAAAGGAGGAGACCCATGAAGTTTAATTTTGGGGATCATGTGTTTTTAAAGGTGACTCCCCATCGTGGGAAACAAAGGTTTGGTCGTGGAAGTAAGATTTCTCCCCGGTTTGTTGGGCCTTTCAAGGTGTTTCTCATGTTGGAGGTGTGTCATATCGAGTAGCACTTCCCCCACAGATGATTCAGATACATGATGTTTTCTATGTATCATATCTCTGTCGTTATCTTCATGACGACTCCCACATTATCGATTGGGGAGAGATCGTTGTTGATGATGAAGAAACCTTTGAGGAGCTACCTATGGAGATCCATGACAGTAAGGAGAAGGTGTTGTACGGACATTCTATCCCCTTATTTCGTGTCTCGTGGCGACACAGTGGCATGGAGGAGAGTACATGGGAACGTGAGTAACAGATACATGCTCAGTACCCATAGTAGTTTGATGCAAAACGCTTTTCATTTAATGATGTTCCCTTTGCGGTTAGACCTTTCATGTTTTATTTATGAATTTCTTTTGTTGCTTTAGTGGCTTTCTCTCTTTTGAGAGGTATATCTATGGGTGGTTGTTCAGACCCCATTTCTTTTTTTTTTGTCTCTTTAGGTTGGTTTTGAATTCTCAGGGATGAGAAATTTTTGAGAGGTTTCAGATGTAATTGGTCGGACCTCTTTGGTCCATTAGTTTGTGAAAATTAAGGTTAGGAAGATGTCTGGTGAGTTTCATGGGAGAAAGATTTTATTGATGGGAGAGAGGGAGTAATAATAAGATAATAATTGGTGTTAATAATAATAATAATAATTAATGATAATGATGGTGACCCATTGATAAAATTGAAAGAGGCTTTATTACTATTAAATAATAATGGTAATGGTGGATTTTAAAGTGTGATTAATTAAATGGAATTATTTTAATTTAATATGACAATAACCATGGTCAACTAATTTAATGCAATTAATTTAGAACATTAATGATGGGTGTTATAATTATTATTTTTAATAACTTTGAAGTGAGAAAAGAGATGGGGCGTGATAGACCTGGAGTAAAGGCCAAGGGGAGGCGCCAAATTTGGTGGAGTGGGAGAAGAAATCTTGAATAGAAGAGTTAGATTTGAGAGAGAATGTGAAAAATAAAAGGGGAAGTAATAAAAGAAAAAAAGGAAATGAATTATGGTGAAAGGGAGTGAGGAACACCAAATTGGAGAGAGTGCTAAATGACTTTGGGTATTTTAAATAAATCAATTAAAAATAAAAACATAATAATCATATTATTGTTTTTGTTGATAAAACACTTTTTCGATTGTAAATTCTTCGTGCGACCTCGGTCTTACGAACCGTCAGTGGCAGTGCTACCATGACTTTGAGACAGAAATTATGAGTCCAATATTGGATGTCTTTTTCGGGTTTTTGGATTAGGTACCCGAAGCGATCATAAAATAATAGATTTAATATTATAATTAAATCGTTAACCCACCATAACACTAGTGTGCGACGTCCGATTGACTGCTCGTCAGTGGTGATGTGATCATGCCATTAATGTGACCAATTCAAGTCTAATGTGTAATATTAAATTATGGTTCATGGTTCAGGTCCACGAAAAACCCAATAATAATAATAATAATAATAATATGTGATCTTGCATCAAACATATCTCCCTCATACGGTGTTGGAATGGAGAAAAATCCGTGACGTTGCAAACCTAAAATTAAGACGGATGATTCAGAGACCACAAATTCTATATTAATTATTCTTATGGATCAGGATGTTTTTACTTGGTCAAATAGCATGGGTTAATGCGATCCGCTTTTAATGGGGAATTAAGAGCATCTTAAACCATAACACCATTAAATATTCAAAAGGGACAAGATATCATCCTCCCTTGTTCTTCCTCTTTTTTCTCAGCTATGAGACACTAGAACCTTTCAATCCATCCCATAGGAGTTGCACAATGAAACATTACTCCTCAGATCGGTTCTGCTCTGTTTTGATTTAACCAAGCTGTATCGATCAATCCTCGATAAAAGGTATGTTTTATCACCATTCCTTTTGGACCATATTCTCATATTTCTCCCTTCTATATTATAGTAGGTAATCTATATGCTTATAATGGGGTCTTTCTTGGGGTTTGACTGGTGCGGTCATACCGTGGCATCCTCTGGTGGATGCAGTTGGTGTAAAAGGAGGATCGTGACCCGTTGTGTGGATAAAGAATGTCAAGAACTCATAGAGGTAGGGGATTCATTTCTTCAATTTTATTTTATGTGCAACTGTATTGTTAGGATTTTTAATCACACTAGATGACAATGAAATTGACATAATAAATATTTTAACTGGATAAATAAATTGATATCGATCGTATGTTTTTGCCTCATGTTTTTCTAGATAGTGTGATATTTATGAGTGCTTTTATTTGTTGTTTGTTCTTGATTGAAATTGGTAAAGAACATAAATTGGGATTAATTGAAATTTTTTTGGACAAAGATAAAGAGGGATGTAAAAAAATATACTTCCTGTTGTAATTAAATGTTAATCAAATTTGTGCAGTAAGCATGTTTAATTATTTGTGACAGCTTACTGATTAGGTTTCCCAAATTTGGAACCTAAGAATAATAAAACTGTTAATTCAAGATGGATTAAAAATATTTTTTTTTTGATAATTCCTTAAAGGGTTATGAGTTACCCTCTTGATAGTTAAAGGGACAAGAGCCAAATTAAATCCGGTGTTTTTTTTCCTATTGTAGTGCTATGATGTGATCCTGGATGACTATTGTGATATGTGGGGCATGGAGGATATTGTTTGTGCCAGTAGATGACTCCTAGAGTGGCAGGATGCATTGGTTTCTGCATGTGGGGTCCGGGAGGACACCCGGGATGATGTAGTGGATTGGATGTGATGGTCGGATGCTTTATAATTTTGATTGGTTGTTTATCTGCATTAATTTTCCCTACTTCTCAAGGTAGCAGAACTTACTTACCATTCTTCCAAAAGAGGCGATGACACAGGGGGTATGCCACATGCTTTCCCTGTTTAGCTTCTCAAGGAAGGATGAGTATATACTCTGGCTATAAGCGGAAAAGACTCGATGGGTAGTACAACTACTCACCATGTTGAGCCCCATTGTGTTTAGTAGAATATAATGTTTTTCTAGAATTCTTGGGAATATGGGAATGTAATTATATAATGAAAATATGAATAAATGTTGTTAACCCATGGGGATGGAGATGCTGGAACATAATGATGAGGTTGTAATTTTTGAAGGAATAGTTGACTTTGGGTGTGATGCAAATGAAATTTTAATGTGGAATTGTTCATGGTTAATTTATTTTTAATGAATTAATTAACATACAGTGGAACTGATAAAAAGAGAATTATGTAATCAAATAAACCTCTTTAAATGGTTATGTCCTTATAGGATACCCGGTCTTAGAAGTAGCAGCCTGGAGTCTGAGAGACGTTAGCTACAGTTGTGTCTAAGACTAGGTAATGCCCATAGTGTGGTTTTGAGATACAATATATCATGTACTTTTTGTGTTTCAAAACGCCACTCAACCCAGTCAATAAGGGAAACTGACACCCTGGGTATTTTAATCCCGGGTGGGTGTTTTCCCCAAAATTCTGGTGGGAGGATGAATGGCGGACTACCCCATTTGGCCCCACTCTCATCTCTTTGTAGTTACTTGTGCCGATAGGCATAATGGTTAGTTTTCACCATATATGTGTTTAGAGGGCTGTAATGGATTGTGGTTATTCACACACATATATTCTGAATATAGTTTTCTATGTACTAGTATAGGTGTAACATGTGTAGACTGTGACGGCTTGAGGATCCTTACTCGGTGTATGGGCTGTAATGGTTTGAGGTATAATACCCGACGTATGATACACGTTATTTGAGCTGTGGTGGCTCCCAAAAACTACCTGGTAACTTTTGGTTGTGAGGATGGTGTGGTACATTACCCAGGTGTATGTGGGAATGCCTTTGTGGAGAACAAGGTGCATATTGTGGTTCTTCGCCCAAGTGTCTGTGGGAAATCCTTTTTGGAGAGAGATGCTTAGGACGTGCGATGTTGTGGAAAAGCGGAAAACCCATAGGGAAGTAGTAGTGGGGTACCCTTGATATTCTTTTTTATATGATATATTATTTTATGTGTTACTTGTTGAGAGTATCCATGGTGAGGTTTGGAACATAGTATACCTATTTAGCTGATGAGTTAGTTTCACTTTTTGTTCACTGTGTTTTAGCATGCTTTCTTTACTTTTGTAGGAGAGGCTTTGGGGAGGATCCTACTGAGTATACTATTATACTCACCCTATGTATATATAAACAGTTTTTCAGGTCACTTCGGGCAGGTTGGAGATCAAGCTAGTTTATATTATCTTAGAGTTGCAGGAGTTGTTCGGGATTATGGTTGTTGATGTTTTTACTTTCTTTTGGGTACTAATAGTTTTTCCCTTTTAGTTGTAGTACTTTTGAATGAAATTTCATATATGAACTTGGGTTTCTTTTATATTCCAATTCTGAGTTGGATTTGATTGGTGTATATCTTATCTCTATCTCCTGCATGCATTCTCTTAGAGGGTAATGCCTCCCATTTGTGTGTTTGTTATACCCTCGGTGCTAGTCGCCAACCCGGGGTCTATTGGAGGTGAAACTCGGAGGTCATTATCTCCATTCTCACATTGCCGGCCTAGGAGAGGTACACTTTGTGGGGAGGGGCTCGTGACATTAGTGTATTTGATACATTGGTATATTTCCATTATATTATTCTTGTATGAAACCCAATGAGGGTGAACCAACAAAAAATATATATTTATTTTTTTTTTCTCTCCATTAATTTCAATTCATCATCATCAGAAAAAGAAGTAAATAATAAAATCATCATATACAAATAATAGAAAATAAAGTGACACTTATAATAAAGAGGTCATGACCTAGTGAGGTAAGATGAATTTTTTAAAATAATGTCCATACATTGATTCACCACCCCCCCCCCCCACTCTGGGTTTCTATGCCACTTTTGGGCTTAGAATTTGAATCATATGGATTGGTTTTATTTCACCCTATGATTTTTATGAAATATATTTTTTAAAATTGATTCCCTATGTAATAAAATTGACCGAGATAATATTGATCCACACACCACAACAGATTAGATTACGATATACAAAACACTATGCTTGGTTTTTTTACAAGGAGTTTCATGTCATTATTATAGAATTCATTTCACGCAAAACCAGGTTTAAGTGAATAACTAAATATTATTATGTTACCTTATAACCTAGCCATTATAATTATTGTAATGAAAAATATTAAATTAATTTTGAAAATATTATTTACACATATATATTTAATTAATTATTTGATGATAAATTAATTATAAATGAAATTAAAACCATTTTAAATAAAAGAAAATGTTTATCAAAAAAACATGTTATATGAAAATTGGTGATTTCATAAAATAATAAAATCACTTTTAATAGATTTTATTAAAAAAATAGAAATTTAATATAATAAATATATTATTTCAAAATAATTTTATATGTTTTATAGACATGATATAATAACAAATACAATTTTTCATATAAAAGATTTATTTTTTCAAACAATGCAGTTTTCCAACATTTTAATGGAACTCCCATTTTAAATTTTTATTTTTAATCTATTATATATTCTATTAAAAGAAATAATATTATCATTTGTAATCAGTATATAAAAAATTAATTTGGATGAATATTTTATAATTTTCTAGTAAATTTAATGTTTTAATGAATAGTAAAAATAAATAAATTTTTAAGTGAAAACAAATTTTTTAGATGAAAATAATTTATGGGGATAAATAATATTATTGAATGGTTTTAAAGTATAAATAGAATAAAATTTGGTCAATTAATACAATTTTGGTAATTGGTATTAATTCTATAATAAATTTTAATGTAAAGAGATTTCAATATTTTATAATGTTTTAACTTTTCAAAACCCATTTTTCATTCTGACAACAAGAATAATTTTAAATTAATTAATTAGAATACAATTTTTTTAATTTTTAAAACTGGATTACATATTTGGAATCAATAGGTCCTAATTATATAAATATCATTCTTGTATTTGTAGGCATAATGAATAATAACTTCAGTATTTTTATTAATATTGAAAAAGGTAAATCAGGTTATTAAGGGAATATATTATATTATAAAATAACCATTAAACTTGTCCTAATATTATTTTATGAGTTATTTTAGAAAATAAAAAATCCTTATATCAAAATTATATGCTTTGGAAGCCACTTTGATGAGATTAGGACATCAAATATATTTTATTTAATGAAAAGTTAAATATGTCTTACTCAAAATTTAATAACATTATTATTTTTTAAATAAGGATATATATAGTATAAATAATATTATAAATATTAATTTGAAAGATAAAACGTTTTCCTTTGTCATGGGAATTTATTTTTAATTTATAGGAAATAATTAATTACCTTAAAAGTATATGTATTGATGAAGCAAGTTTTATTAAATTGATGAAAAATCAATAAAAAAACTTTTATTAAAATTATAATAACCATTAAAAGGTTGAAACAGATGAATAAATATTATTGGTTGAGTAAATATAGACCATAATCCTTGAATTGTTGATTTTTTTACCATTAGGTGTCTTATAAAAGAAATTATAAAAAATATATAATTTTATGTTTAGTAATGTAAAACTTCTCACTTTCATGTTTTAATAAGCACAACATTTTTAAGGTATTATTTTACATGTGATATATTATATTATAAGTAATATTATTAAATATAATTGATTTATCTTATTATTTTATTTAATAAATATTTTTTACAGAAAAAATAAGTATAATAAATGATTATAAAAAACTGATGTAGTTATTATTTTATTAACTGAAATAGAAAATTTATGTAACTAAAAGTATTAAATTATAGAAAATATGGGAAAATTAATATATCTAAGAACCATTATAGATTCCTCTGACACATTATAGATATAAAAAAATATTTTTATTTATGTTACCAACTTATCTTTATATTTTTTAAAATCCATTAAATGATTAGTGTCAAAAGGACATTATTGATATTTTGTTATAATAATTTTTTTTAAATTATGTAAAATTCATAAAATATTTTCCAAAATATAAACTAAATATTTTTTACTCTAAAATGTTCTATATTGTTCACTTTTATTTTTATTTACACCAAATAAGTCAAAATTTTACAGGTTTAATGTAAAAACATTTGTTACCTTAGATAAGATTAAACGAGAATAATTAAGGGTTAAACGAAATGATGTGTTTTAAAATAAAATAAAAACATGTAAAAAATATATAGTTTGATGATATTACAACATTATATCTTCTAATATTTTAAATAATGTAATTTTTAAGGTTTTGGTATGTGTTTTGTGTTTATTATAAATTAATATTTTTGGAGTTTCCAAAAGTACCTCTCACCTCAATTATAAAATGTCATCACTTCCCTCACAACTTCACAACAGATTGAGCCTTCAAGAACATCCATACACTACATATTTCCCCTATAAACGTCCACAGTGACAATATTTATTTTAATATCTTATCAAATGACCAAATCTAGTGCCTTTATGAAGAGATCTAGAGGGATCTCATCGAGGAAGATGTAATCTCCTATATTGATTCCTTCAAACATATTTCTTCTTATAAATCCTATTAATGATTTTATTCCATTATAAATTAATAACTGCAGTATAAATAATATATTTAATGTTATTATGATTATAAAAAACCATATTTTACATTCTATTCATCGTATAAAAAATGAAATCACTACATGTGTGTACATACAACTTACCGTCTCCATGTCGTGGTATAATATGTTTTCACTTTCAACTTACATGGATGGTATAATGATGGAAATAATAACTATTTAAGATCATTTAAACATGATTTTGTTTTGATATACTATATACCACCAACTTAAATTCCATTCAACATTTATGACAATGATATCATCACTCGTGTGTACGTAGTATCTACCATCTCCACGATGTGATGTGATTCATTCTAAATGATCATCATTAATTAATGATTATATGTAATAATATAATAAATAAATATGATAAATATCATAATAAAATATTTCTTGAAATTATAACACATCTTAATAGGAACAAGAACATATCTGAAAAAACAAGCATAAAAAAATAAATCAGTTAATACAAGATAGATGAAAAATAATGTTATTAAGATACAAATGAGAATATGATCATATATGATATCATAAAAATGTCTATCATTCTATAAAAAATCAATATCATTATTTAAATAATTATAAATATGGTTTTGATACATACAAATGATACTGGACCTAAGGTATGGGATTATTTTTCCTCACTTTTATTTGTCTGGTACAAATGCCCTAGACACAACCTATTTCTTTTGTGTGGTGTTTTTGTTTCTAATGAATGTTTTATTGATTCATGTTATGATGGTTATTATATTCACATATTCATATAATTTTATTTATTTTATGAGGAAAATGATTCGACTAATTATAAATCGGTAAGGTATAATTTCGCAATCACGTTTTTATTCTATATTGTTTATACTATGTATTTCGGGAGTATATTTATCATCCACGTCGATGTTTTTGAAATATGTAATATTATTTATATTATTATAAAAGTAATTAATTTCAATTTAACCCATTTGTGAATTTTTATAAATGTTATGATGTTAATCTTTTGTGGTTTTTTGATATGATGTACTTTTTCTCTTATCTAACAAAAGTATGAGAAGAATGTTTTCTTTTAACTTATTCACCCTAATGGGTTCTTATATTTTCATATCACCATATTTCAATGAATCTTCTAATAAAATATTTCAATATTACATTCATTGAAATTATTTTCTTTTAAAAATTGTGTGAAATTTTGATAAAATAAACTATTTTTAATGAAGAAGGGATTTTTTCCACAAGAATTAATATCAAGTGTTTTGTCCAAAAAAAATTCCTTCTAAGATGACATTCTTTAAATAGGGTTAGGTTTCTATCTCTATTATCACTATGATTTTAATGTTTTTATTATGGAATTATATTTATGAAAACCATTGGTTTTATATTTATTATTATGGAATTATGTTTAATAACACCAATTTATTTCTAGGGTTATGCTATGATTTTGTTTTTTGTGGCACATGTATGAATAATATCATTATGAGAGGAGTGTGACCCAGATCTATCTCTAATCAATTTGGTAAAATTCTATATTTCCGGATATTGAAATAAATGGAATGGAAATTAAATCCAATTTTGTAATACAAGGATGAAACGAAAAGTAAATCTGATTCAAGAATATAGGGCTATAATAAAGGGTACACTTGGTTCAATATCGGACTTTGCCCACTATGATGGTCTTGGAAATTGTCATTTTCTAATTTGTATATTCCTTTCTATGATTTTCTGTCTTCCAAAAATCCATGTTTTATGCCAAATATATTTTCTAATGGATCATGTTCATTAATTATTTATGCCTTACTATCTAACAAAATTTATTCATTGACACAATATTTTGATATATATTATACCTGGAATGATTTTACAAGGTTTTGTTGATGTTTTTACATTATTATGTTCACGTTCTATTTTATTGTTTCTTTGATTAACCTTACTCATAATATGGGCTCACCCTTATTATATATTTTCATTTCCCAAGGATATAATGAATGGTTTTATATAGAACTAATAAAGGGGAAGATCATAATGGGAGATTTTGAATATCATTTACAAGATAGAATAATGAATTCAATGATTCCAAAGTCACTAATAATTATCCTCCTCATATGTGCTTTTAAAAAATGTAATTAAAGTTCATCTAAAAGTATGTAATATCCATTTACATCCATATCATGTTTTTATGGTTGGTATTATAGGAATATATTAGTTAACCATTGGAAACTGTGATTAAAAAATCTTATTGAGATCCCTATAAAAATTTCTACAGATATTTATAGGGATTTCAATAAGAGTAAGTCTAACTACAAGTTATAATCCTCAAATTTTCAAAACATTCATGAATAACATGGGATTAAACCGATGATTTCATAGATTGAAATATTATATGTAATTTCCCTTAGTTATGTAATTTTAATTATGATATTTGTTTTTCACACATTTCATTTTGGTCTTATTAAACAAATAAAACTAGATAGATCATGCTTAACATTGAATTTTTCATATGTGGAAAGTATGGGTATTATGAAAATTGATTTCCTATGAAGAAATATCATGAATAAAATCATGAATGTGGAATAATTATTGGTTATAATAAGGAGGATAAAGTTTTTGAAAATAACATTTGAATGGTATGGTATGTTCATGCATTATTGTTTACTATAAACCTACAAAGATTTTTAGGATTATGTTTGAGGAACCTTAATATATGATTTATATTTATAGAAAGAATAATTTGATGGATCCTACGTAATGTCTAAATAATAAATTTTGATGATTGAGATATATTTTTTCATAATTCAAATATTATGTTATATGAATCATGAGATACATATGTGTTTTGGGTATAATTATTTCATTATAGATTGGAATGGATATGTTGAATCATTATAAGGACCAAGAAAAGAAATTTAAGGGTTATGTGATATATTTTGGGAATATAATATTTATGGGAAAGATAACCCATAATATGTCCCTTATGTTTATATAATGATTTTTAGATAATTATATGTTGTATTTTAATAAGTAATATGATGATGGATATGTTTTGAGGAGGGTTATGCTATCATAGATGAAGTATATAACTTTTTTGGACTGAAGGAATATATACAATAAGTTTTAGAATAAGGGAACATGCATGTTTTCAATAAGTATATATGGTAATTCATGTTATCACCATGGATCAAGCGAATACATGATGAAGGTGACCACATGTTTGGAATGTGACCAACAAGATATACCTTCTGATATATGGGGATAAATGTTAAGCCAAGTTAGTGTACCTCTTTCTAAAATTTTACAATTTTTATATTTTAGAAGGATTATATGTTTATAAATTTATGGATAGTATAATTTATAATCAGGATGGTGTTTGTAAGATTTAATTATTATCTCACTATAGGTGGACTTATACATATTTGACAACATGTTCTGACCTTTTAGTGGAGACTGATAGAATGACCTATCATTCTATTTATGGATCTCATGATCTGCTAATTCTTCAGGAATGAAAAATCGGAATTCATTTCATTGAATAATAGATGAAATTTAAATTGTTCAAGGAACTACAAATAGTTTTATAGTTAAATCAACAATTTATATATTCTCATGAAAATTCATTAGCATTATGAAAATTGATATTTGTGAAAAGGGGAATACTATTATCATCATTTTTTATGATATCAATGACTTATTTCTTACTTATTTAGTTTATTATTTTTTGATTGTTAAATTTATGTGGATCACCCACTTTCTTGTGATCGATAATGTTTATTAATCTCTTTTTTTATTTATTCTTTTCCTCCATGCCCAAATCTTTACCTATGTTATCCTATTTAGAGACCTAGTTATGATTTACATTTGGTAACTGTTATTTTACAAAAATTAATTTTAAAAATTATGTTTTAGAGATCATTTTTATAAATTGGGTTTTTATAAAATAAAATTGCAAGTATTAATCCTTTTATAACCCAGATTAATTTTGAGGGCCAAATTATTTTTAAGGGGGGTAAAATGTAACAACGTGAGGTTTTTATGACATATGTTTTTTTAAATGATGTCATATGTTATAGAATTGACCAAGATAATATTATGATACACACAACATTTGATTTTCTTGCAGTATACACAATATTGTGATGTGTTTGTGTTACACACAGTTTCATGTCCTTTTTATAAAATTCATTACAAGAAAAACCAAGTTTAAGCGAATAACGGAATATTATTATGTAACAATAAAACCATGAAATTAAAATGGTGGACATGAAAAATTATAATTTTATGCCAAAATTTTCCTTATACATGTGTATATAATTAATTATTTTATTATAAATTAATTATAAATTAAAATAAAACCCTTTTTAAAAAGAAGGAAATGTTTTTCTGAAAAACTATCTAATTGAAAATTAGGGAATTTATAAAATAAAAAATTAATCATCATGGATTTTAGTAATAAAATATAAATTTTTTATATTTAATATAATTTTTACAATTTCTCTGATATGTTTTCTACATATCATATAAGAAAAATTTCAATTTTTGGATAAAAGAAGTATTTTTTTTTTAAAATGTAGTTTTTTCCTTATGATGGCACAACTATTTGAAATTTAGTTTTGACACTTCATATATTATATTTAATAAAAAACATCCTTTTTTACGTTTTATATAAAAATATTATTTTAATGAATTATTAATATTTTTCTAATATGTTATAATTTTTCATTAATAAGAAAAATATACAAAATTTTATTTGAAAACAACTTATTCATTATAATTATTTATATTGATAAATTATATTATTTTTTGAGTTTAATGTAAAAATAGAATAAATAATTATTATTTAAAATAATTTTGGTCATTATTATAAATTTTACAATAATTTTTATGTACAAACCATTCAATATTTTGTAATGTTTTATCTTTTAAAACCTCGTTTTTTATTCAGACTATGATATTAATTTTAATTTAGTTACTACAACTTCTGTGTTTTGAATTTTTAAAAATGGATTTCATATTTGGAATTAGTATGTCCATATTAATTAATCAAAATTATTTTATTTTTGGGAGTTATGAATAATAAAATCTGTAATTTTATTAATATGGTAAAAGTGTAAATTAGGTAATTAAGGGTAAATATAATATATAAAATTACCTTAACACTTGTACTAGTATGATTGGTTGATTTCATATTGACTAAAACCTGCATTGGGTCAAATGATAACCTTTAGAAGCCACATTTATTATATTAGTGAATTTAATATATTTTATTTTAAAAAATATTAAATAAGTCTTAATCAAAATTTATTAACATTATAATTTTTGAAAGAAGGTTATATAGAAGATAAATTTGATTATAAATAATATTTTATATATTATATTTTTTCCTTTTATCATGGTAACTTATTTTTAATTTCTAAAAATATAATATAGTAACAATTTATGCTAAAACATTCTATATTGTACATTTAATTTCTAAATTGACATAAATTAATTAAAAATTACTCTATTTAAATGTTGAACATTTTGTTATCTTTGTGTAAATTAAAAGGGACTAATTATGGGTAAATTGGAAAGATATGATTTAAAATGATACCAAAAAATGTCTAAAAATTATTTTTGGGTGATATTACAACCCTATCTCATCTCATCTTCAAAACAATTTACTTTTTTCAGTTTTTGGATGGGGTTTGAGTTGATTATAAATTAATATTTTTGGAGTTTCCAAATGTTCCCTTCCCCTTAATTATAAAAGGGAACCTCCTCTTTCACCTATTCACTTTATTCTGTTCCCTCAATCTCAGCCATCCCATGACCATTTCAGATATGAACTTCCCTATTAACAGTATAGATGTTCTTTTCTTCTCAAAAGGAAAACTGTAGTTCCTTTAATAGGAGATCTAGAGGGATCTCATCGAAGATGAGGTAATCTCCTCTATAGATTTTTTCAAATATCATTATTTTTATACACCCTCTGAATGATTTAATTAAATTATAATGTAATAACTCAATTATAAATTATATAAGAATATTTTATGACGACTACGGAACATCCATATTCCACCATCTATCCATTCTACAAAAAACAAAATCATCAAGCATGTGTATGTACATTTACCATCTCCACATCGTAGTGTAGTATGTTTATCACGAGAAACCTAATTATATTAGTTTAATTATGGAAATAATAAATATATATTAATATTATAAAATGATATTGATTCATACATATTATAGACCATCTACTTCAATACCATTCAACAATTATAGGAATAAAATCATTGGTCATGTGTATGTACGGCGTGCCATCTCCACGATGTGAAGTGATTCATTCTACATGATCTTAATTAATGATTGATTATATAAATTTATAGAATAAAAAAATATTATATATATCATAATAATATAATTCTGGAAATTATATAACCTAATAATAGGAACTGTAACTTATATGATTAAACTTGAATTAGACAATAAAGCATTTAATTCCAGATAAATGAGTAATAATGTTTTTAACAAACTAAAAATAATATGATCATTTATGATATCATAAAAATGATAATATTTATATAAAAAATCAGTGAAATTATTTAAATATTTATATAGTAGTTTCAGATACATATTATGGATATCAGACCTATGGTAAGCGATTATTTTTCCAACTTATATTTCTATTGGACATAGGCCTTATACAAAACCTATTTATTTTTTTCATTATTTATGATTACTATGAATAATTTTGTGATTCATATTACTAATATTATCATATTTAAATATGAATATAATTTTCATTATTTTGTGATGAATACGATTTAACTGATTACAAATTGGTAATGGATAATTTTTAAATCTCATATTTTTGAAGATTATTTGTATGTAAGTATTGACTAGAGTATATTTATCATTAATTTACTTGTTTTATAAATATGTAATATTATTTCTATTCTTCTATAATTTTTTAAATCAATTTAACCCATATGTAAATTTTTATTAAAAGGTATGAAAAGACACTTTTATCTTTTTTCGATACGAGGTACTTATTTACTTATCTGACAAAAGTGTGAGAAGTTTTTTTTATTTTAACATATACGGAATGAAAAAATTTTATGTTTTCATAACATTTTATTTCCATGAATCTTCTTTTAAAATATTTAATGTTTATTTTAATTGAAAATTTTTTCTGTTCCAATTTTGTGGCATTTTGACAAAAGAAAAAAAATTGATGAATAATGGATATTTTTCTCAAGAATTAATTTCATGTATATTGTTAACTGTATTTTCAATCTTTGATGACATTCTTTAAATATGAATATGTTTATATTCTTCTTATCAATATGATATTATTGGTTTTATGATTGAATGTTATTTATGAAATCCGTTTGTTTTATATGGATTACGATGGAATGATATTTATGAAATTTATTTTATTTCATGGGTTATGAAATAATTTATGTTTTCTTGAACAAAGAAGAATGATTTCAATATGAGAAGGTGGGGAACTAAATATACCTCCAATGCATTGGGTAACAATTTATATCTCTTGAGATGTACATGACTAGAATGGAAATTAAATCTGGTTCAACAATAGAGGTCTAAGAAGACAAGTAAATCGGGTTTAGTAATTCATGTATTGAATAAAGGGTAAACGTGGTTCAGTATAATACTTTGTCAACAACAATGTTCTTGGTAATTAGCCTTGGGTAATATGGAAATAATTTTTTATACTTATGTTTTTTCCACAAATACCTGTTTTATACCAATTCTATTTTATCATAAATCATGTTTCTTTATGATTTATGCCTTTTGTACTACCAAAATTTATTCTATGAACCAAGATTATGATATATTATATACAAGGTATAATTTTCAAAGGTTATTTTCATGGTTTTACATTGTTATGTTCGTGTTCTATTTGATATTTTCTTTACATACCCTTACAGGTCATCTGAGTTACTCCTTTTTATAAGTATTCTTTTCCCTATGATATAAAGAATGGTTTTAAGTATAAGTAATAATGGGGAAGATATTTATGGGAGATGTTGAAGATCATTCATAGGTTAGAATAATACATTCCATGTTTCCAAAAGAACTAAACTATTATGCTCCTTGGGAGTTCATTTGTAAAAATTAATGAATATTTATCTAAAAAGATGTAATATGCTGTATGTCATGATGGGTAGTTATAGGTTTATTTTATCATGTTTTTTCTCTGACATGGTACCATAAATTATTGAAATTAATGTTTCAATACTCTCCTTTGTTGTTTTACCATGTAAAAAGGAATAACATCATTGATTAATCATATATCTTGGAGAATTACTTAGTGTGTAAGTTTATATTGAAATGGTGTGAATCAGTTGAAGGAAACCAAAAACATACCAGACTATAAGATTTCTTCTCCATTCAGTGATACCTCATGAATGAATGAAGAACATGAAATTCAAAGTGATGTTGGTAATATTTATTCTAAATAAATTACAGGAAGAAAAGTTATAGATGTTTTTTTTTCTTGCTATAGAATTAGATTAGCAATTAAATGAGAAAAATATATATCATGATATTTGGATCCAAGTACTAGAAATTCTGATCAACGTGATAAATTTTTTAAATTAATGTATTCATGATGTGGCTACTGATTTGAGGGAAAAGAATGATTCCAAATCTAAAGAACTATAATTTTTTTAATATAATAGAAAAATAAAATCTGATAACAAGGTAAATAATCGATACTCATAATAAATTCAAAATCTAGAATCCAGAAATGATGATCTTTCCAGACAGCTATCTGAACTGGTTCATGAGTACACAAGGATATGATAGTATAATTTTTGTTTTAATTATTCTATTGTTCGAAAAAATCATAAGATAAAGGTGTAAGATGAAATGATTGATATGATATCCTGAGAATTGTTAAGATAAGATAACTAGTGGGAAGACTATCATAAGAGAACATAATTCTAAACATAAATCTATGTATAATAAGAATAAAGAATTTAGATAATATATATAATCAGTCCTGAAATATGTTTGGAAATCTAATACCAAGGGAAAACCAAAATTTAAAGAATGATTTTAATTTACTATGTAACTATCTTTCATAAGGTAATAACAAAATGAAAAGAAAATATTGTATTTCTGATGAGAAAAATGAAATTATTCCCTCATCCTAAGGGAAATGTAGTTTGGAAAAATCTGGTATTTGATATGATATACCCTCTCCCTTGCATTAGTGGAAAATAACATTGAATAGTTCAATAAATATAAAAAAATTTAGGTAATGGAAATAGACCTAAAAAGACATATAAAAATTTAATGGAAACATTATCTATTTTAATGGGATTTATGGTCATATTATATTTTTTTTCTGATTATTTGGAATATATTTTATATTATAAAGATAGAAACATTGATAAATTTGATAATAAGAAAAATATTCTTGGAATGTACGAAAGAATATTATCTAAAAATAAACTATCAATCACATGATATTATTGTGGAAGAGAAGGAAAAACCAAGATTATGTCCAAATAATAATGAGGGATCAATGTTAAATGAAGAATAACAATGGATATATCAACATCTCATCTTTGAAATAATGACTCCTGGTGTTTTTTTAGTGGGGGATGTTTTATATGTTTGAATCAAAGACATTTAGAAAGATATTGCATCTAAGAGAAAGAAGGGAAGGAAAATAAATTCAAAAATAGATCCCCAACTAAAATTGGCGAATAATGAAAAAGTCTATATTAGAAAAATCATATGTTAAGTTGAATAATAGGTCTTCATCTTTAAGGGAAACACAAGGATATCAATGAAAGGTGTATCAATAAACACCTATGTTACATTCACAATAACTATATCTTAAAGAATGTGAATAATCATATAAGAACAGGGTAGAAGTTTCCCAATTTTTGAGTAAAAATAATTTATAATCAATTAAAGAGTAACTCCTAGTACATTGGAGTATGTTTAATATGGTAATTGATAAAATAAAACTGAACAATTAATTCCTAAACAAATTTATGAGTCGTACCACATAGAAAGATGTAAAGGAAAGTGGAATATACCTCACATTAAGGAGTAACTTAGAGCATACAATCATTGGAAATATTATTACTCATATAAATAACCATGAAAAATGGAAAATGAGTGTAGTGGAAAAGAAAAAAAATATTTACCAGTGTTCTTAAACCACATATTAGAAAAAAGTAAAACCCCTAAAAACATAAATTTCATAAGAAGACTATTATGAGGGTAAATAATTACATGTTCCATGTTAAGACTGGATGAACTTTTATAATTAGTTAGAACAAGCAGGAAAAAGTGCATAACAATTTGCAATAAATTATCAAAGGGTTGGTACATTATAATCAACTACAATCTTGATCTTGAGTACTATTGATGTACCCCTCTCCCTTTTTGTTAAATCGTTCTAATTTAAGCTAGATGTTGTGAAACATGAAGGAGACGATGCAATCAATGGGGTGTGTGTGAGGAATGGAAAAATTTTCATAACTTTGAATAGAGATACATTAAACAATAATAATCTTAACTCTATAAATTGAATTGTGGTATCAGATTCAACAAGTGGTGTTACAAAAAATTTATTTTTCAAATGTGTATCTAAAAGTTCTGCACTAGGGAAAATTGATATTATATGATTAAGAGTCTGATAAGAAACTGAAGAGCTATCGATGATGTACTTGAATTATCTAGTGGTTTCATGTAACATTTAATATTCAACCATTGGAAACATTCCTCAATTTAAGTGTTATTTTTTCACCAAGAGAATATTTATTTGGGAAGAAGTAGTGTAATGACCCAAACTGTGAAGCTCCGAGCCAGTGAATTACTTTATTACATTGGAATAATTACAAGGAATCAAATCCTAAAGGAATGGTCAGTTTAAAAGTTTTTCAAAACTAGACTGCATACATGATACACATTTTACATTGGGAGATAGAAAATAAAACATAATACATAACATAAAATAATAATTTTGATCCTTAAAACACATTAGAATAATTCATCTTTGTATCATGGGGAATGAAAACAATTTAATGGTGATATCAAATTATAAGTAAGGGTAAGCATACTATAGAAGTAATCATGATTCAACAAGAGTAAACAATATGGAAAGGAAAATAATATAACAAACATTAACTTTAAACAATTTGATAAGGAATAATGAATATAGTAAGGTAATGTACTAAAAAACATTCCATTTAATCAATATGATTATAATGAAATGCATCAATATATTTTTTCATAGAAAAAGGCCCCTAGATAATAATAATTAAAATGACTAAATTTTTTAATTATTGTACATTATGCAACTGGAATGTGAACCACTTCCATCAAGACCTTTCACATGATGGTTTCAATCAATTGGAAGATATAAATCTATTCTTCTTGGAAAAAACATGAAGGTATTTTTTATGTGTTTTTTCTTACAAGATTGCCAATTAATCGAGGGTCTTACATTAACTTGTCCGCAACCTACGTCTTACATGTGAAAATCATTCCTCATATATTGAATAATTGATTTAATTAATAAATAATGAGAATTATGAAAAAAACTATCCATATTGAATAAATAATATGGATTTTTCAATAATTCCCCAGTGGAGGATATGTAATAATAATGTTTTTATATGTTGATGAATGTAATTAGCATTGAAAAATCATTCATGGGGAAAATAATATTTAAACAATACAATGTGTCCCATTCCACATTGAAACAATTGAATGATAATGATCGTGAATGAATAACATTATATGAAACATTTAATATCATGATAATAAAGAGATTCATGAAATTACATGTCAAAATGATTTATTTAAACCATATAATAGTTAATTGTTGCATAATAGAAAATAATTCCTAGTATGATGTAAATTGATACAAAATCCCATACCTTTCATATGACTTGTCATGTATGTTTTTATATTCCTAATTAATAAACATATGTTAATTATTTACGTCATTCAAAACCTTTTTCAAGATTATTGTTACCTTTAATTCACTTATTACAATTTATTATACAATAACTTATATAATTATTCTTTTATTGGTTGTTTTAACCAAATTCTATTCATGTGTTAAAATGACTATTGTAGGTTGACTATAGTCAAAGGAGTCATTATATAAAAATAGAGATATTAATAATCATTAAATTAACATACTATTTATATGTAATTATTCATTTAAAAACAATCTTGAATTATTTTTATGAATTATGAACAAGCCTTACGATCATGGAGAAGGTAGGTCATATGTACTATTGAATAACTTTACCATTTATAAATGATAATTATGGAAAGAAGTTAAGTGACATTATAAAATTCCATAAATATAATCATATAATTTATTCCATGTTATTTAATCATATATACTTATATATATAATTATTGTGATGTAAAAGAAATCACATTGCATTAAGGAGGCGATAGTCTACAAGTCTATGAATGACGTTGTCGCTTTTTAGTGTGTGAAAGGGTAATTAATAAAATGAAAAATTTTATTGCAAAATAGAATATTTATTTCATTATTATCATATATATATATATATTTCATTTCTTTCACATATTTTTAATTAAACCCATATTTAATAAATTCCATGTAATGTGTGATCGTATCACACCACTTTTAGAAAGTTGTAGTCCACACGTCCACAGATGATGTTATCATATTTGCACAAAATAGAACATAGACAAGTATGTGTTATATAAAAATTAAATAAATATGAAGTAAACATAAATATCATTTATAAAATATAAAAATAGGTTTTCTATCATAATTATCATCCATGATATTTGGTAAAGGAAATATGAAAGACATCATTTTGTGAGGGGGTAGTTCACTATTCACGGATGGTGCGTTCCTTACCCATTGGATGGATTTTTCAATAGGTATAGGTAAAAACCATAACATAAAAAATTTCAAAATATTGGGGATGTGTATTTTATTATATTATAATTGAAAAAGAATAATTTAATTATTTATTAATGAAATAAAAAAGTGGTCCTTTAATATTGTTACATATATTTTGGGTAACTATTAACGGTTTATAAACAAATCCTCCCTTGTTTTGATTTAATAAAAATGTGAGGATTATAATTTTATGGTAGTTCTGTTGAGAGACTATTTGAGAAGATTTTGGATGGTGCAAATTGTCTTGAGACGTGTCAGTAATTTGAGGAGTGAATGACTTTTTATAATGGATGGGAAGAGGCATTCATGTAAATACTAGGATGTATACACTATTGGGTGGTCTCCCTTAGCTCATGTGCCTCCAAAATGATAAAATAATGGATTATAGAGGATTTATATTCAATCAAAACCTTATCCACCAATAAATATGTACATTTTTATAAAAAATTTCTTTAATATATATGTTTCCCCAATTTTATCATTCTGGTTCTTATTAATCTAACTAGTTTTTTGTTATTAAAAATTTAACAATAGTTTATAAACTATGGTGATATTGATTAGAAAATATATACCCAATGAATTATTAATATTATATCTAATTTATAAAATATAAATCCCCTGTGTGTTGGCAATTAATTTTAAAACATGCACATGCAATGCACAAAAACGATACCTTAACACAGACTGCGCTGACAATGTTTTTACAATCTATGGGTCAATGTGTTAATTATAAAATAAAAATTGGTCCATGAATTAACAATAATTTTTATCTATTAATACATTAAATTATCTTTTAATATTATATTATTTTTATTAATTATAAATCATTTAATAAAATATCATTTATTATAAAATAACATTAATGTCAATTTTGACAATACTTATTTAGTTTTAATTAAATGATATCAAATCGATATTTTAATTAAAATTTATTTATTTCAATGATTCATAACATGATATATTCATATAAAAATAATTAAACACAATAAATCATTACATTTACCTTCCATTTAATATTTTTGCATCATTTATTTTATTTAATTATTAACTAATTAATCCTTGTGTTCGTGTTTCATAAGCATTTAATATAATAATTTAAAATATAAAATGAATTTAAATTACCATGATAAAAATCTCCTTTAAATTTGGAAATTTTTTTATTACTAAAACTATGTAGCTTATGCCATACTCTAAGGAATTATTAATGTTACTGGAAAGTATTGTTCTTTTTTAGTATTTTTTCTTACAAAACTTACTATATGGTTTAATTTCTTTAAATGGTATCTCATTAACTCATAAAATTAGAAACAAAAGTTTATATAGTATATATATTGGTATCTAATAGATTTTACAAGTTTCTAGGTCATTTTGGCCCTTACGATTAAGGTTAAGTCCCTTATTAAGCTTATTTTTACCTTGACCACTATAATTAATTTTAATTACAATCACTAATATGTTAGTTTGGAAACATTTTTGACCTCATTGGACCATAAATATTATAATAATTTTAAACTATTATATCCATTTTTTAAAATTCAATGCAAATAATTTGAAAAATTAAGTTTAATTCTAATTTGATAAACGTGGTGAGAAAGCGGGTTGGTAGAGTGATGATGTTAAAATGTTCAATAAATCCTTTTACCAAAATAAAATAGAGATATTATTTCATTAATCCAAATTGTATTAATAGATATATAATTTATCTATGGTGACTTTAAGAAAATTTAAAAATCATTTAACATTAATAATTATTTAGAAAAAATGAAGTTTTAACCTAAAATGCAGTGTTTTTCACTATTCACAAAAAAATAAAACTTCTTTGAAAATTAGAAAAATTTCACCCTAATATAATTTTGAAATTACAAATTTGAAAGTAAATTTAATTTTAAAAAAAAAATTAAAAAGGATTTAAAATTTAGGATTAAAATATAATCACCCTTAAAATGAAGTAGAGCATAGTCTTTCGTGAATCACAAGCTAACTCAGTGTTGTCTGTAGCATAATCTTAAAATGACGTTGTTTATAAAAATAATGAAACAAAATAAAATTTATTATAAAATAAAAAAATGTTAAAATTTTGGAGTGACATATTCTCCACGACTTAATTAAATTGTGTCCAAACAATGTAAACAATATCTCTATAGTTGAGGGTTTGATATTTCAAAATACCATTGTTGAAAAACCTACATCGTAAATAGGTTTAACAACAAATCTTCATAAACATTGAAATGTTTTGATATCAATATTCATCATGATTTTTTTTTGAATAAACATCATTGGATTCAATGATAAAAATATATTCTAATTAAACATTACAACCAATTAAATATATATCTTAAAACTATGAAATATTTAGACAAAAAATATGTATTCAATTAAAGTAAAAAAAACTTATCATTATTCATCAAAATAAGAAAAATATAAAAATTTCTAAAAGTTCATCCAAGTATATTTTTATATTTCACTTTCAAATAAGTGGATTACTTCTTCAATGAGAATTAATAAATGCTTCTAACACAATATTTATAACAATGTCATAATCAAAAGGCAGAAAAAATGACTTTTAAAAAATATATCCTTGTAATGCTTAAAATTGGATTCATTGTTATCTTATGCCTATAAGATATTTTGGATGAATTTAGAGACATTATATATAAAAATTTTATAATGTGGTTATTATAATTTATTCCTCCTATTTTAACATCTATGTTATAATGGCCTATTTTGCATAGATCATGGTGCATTCGAACAGAGTGTTTCGTGAAATGCAAGTTATTATATTTATTTAATAATAAAAAATACCATAAAATCATTGTGTATTAAATTGTTTCCTCCATTGAAAAATCTTTACCCTCAAAATTTCTAGAATATCACCTCATAAAAATAATTGGCTAGTTCTTCATCATAATTACCTCATGTTACCATATCACCACTTCAATTTTATGATTTTTTTCATAATACCTTTATTATCAGATTCATCTGATTCCTCTACACTTTTTCACTAGTATCTTGAATTTTCATTATCTTCATTATAAGATAACTTAGGTTCTGATTCTATTTCTTCAGAAGAGGGAAAAAATTTTGGTTTAGCATTTACATCATTATAAAAGAGATATGAAACATATTTTATATGATACATGGCATATACAAATGATAAGACACAATTCCAATTTGGTCAAAAATTTTAAAAGGTCTGATGTACATGGGGATTGATTTTCATTTCCTACCAAATCATATAACACCCTTCCATGGATATACCTTAATGAAAACATGATATCCCATTTGAAATTAAATATTCTTCCTTTATTTATTGACACATGTATTTTCCTACTAACCATCATTGATATGGGTTTTAATATTCATTACCTTTTCCATTTTCCTCCACATCATCGGGGCCTACAAGAATCCTTTCACAAAATTCTTCCCAACAATTTGTGGTAGGGATTATTTTTCCATATATTTCTTTATATGGCCCCATTTGAATAATTAAATGGAATATATTGTTATAAAAAAATTCTTCCATTGGAAAATAATTATTCCACAGACTTTGAATGCCATTTGAGAAGGACCTCAACATTTCATATATTTATTGGAAATTCCTTTCTGACTATATGTTAGTATGCGTGTGATAAGAAGTTCTCTAATGAAATTTTATATTAAGATTCTTCCAAAGACTTTTCCAAAAAATCTATTTAAATCATAGATCAATATCATAGATAATTAAACAAGGTTCACCATGTTGTCTAAGAACATCATTAATATAGAGTATTTACATGTGTATAAGATGTAAATATTCTCTTATAGAAAGGAAATTTGCTGATTTGGTATGAAGATCAACAATAATTCATATTGCGTTATTATTTATTGGTTTCCCTGGTAGTCCCATAAAAAATTAAATCATGATATCATCCCATTTTCACTAATGTATAGGAATTGGTTTCATGAGTCCTCTTGGATGTTGTCTCTCGGACTTCACATGTTAAAAAAAGAGAAATATTGATACATATTCAGTAATTATCCATTTCATATTGTCCCAACAAAAATGTTCTATCAAATATTATAACATCTTGGTGTTTCCCAGGTGTATTGAGAAATTTGAGCTACTAGAATCATCCAATAATTCTATTTTTATCTAAGGTATAGAGGAAAAATAATAATTTTTTAAATTTTAAAATTCCATCTTTATATTTGATATCTTCAAATTTACTATCATTTATAGAGTTGATTTTCTTTTGAAAATTATCATCATCCAAATGAAAACTTTTTAACCTTTATAATAAATACAGTTTGGGAACAATTTCAAAAAGTAGTGAGGTTCCAACTTCCTTGATAATTCTCATATCCATCTTTACTAGATCCATGAACACAACATCCCTTTTAATTCTCATTTTTTTAAAAAAAATCATTGATCCTTCATTATCAATGAACTATCCCCTATATTTTTCATCCCTATGTTTTAGTGAATTGAACAATCTTAATCCCAGAGTAGATCAACCTATAACCTTTTCCTCGTATTGGGATCTTTCTGTGAGATGAAATATTTTAAACTCTCACGTTATATATAAATCTCAAATATCTCAATGTAGAAATAGAGTCTTGAATTCATAAATGTAAATTTTATGGCTTCTAACTCATGATCAGGACTTTGAGTGTTCTTTTCATGGTTTCATCACTATCTGTTTCTATATGAAATAACACTATCATTCTGCATAAGGATACAAAAAATTCCTTTCTTTAATGCGTCATTGGAAATCAAAAATCCACCATATTTGTATTGTAAAGTTGTGATGAGAGCATTGAAAAATTTCCCCTTCAATTCTTCTAATAAATATTCGCATTCTATTTTTCATATGAATTTATCCCCTTTACATGTGATCTTGGTTAACGGGTAATCCAATTGGAAAAAATTGTAAACAAAATACGGATATAATCTAGCTAATGAAATGAAAAACGTACCTCAGTTATGTTCATTGGTGAAGGACATTCTCAGATTTCCTTTTCATTACAAGATCAATAGAGATTACATCCTTAGAGACAAAATAGGGATGAAAAAATGGAATCCATAATTCACTCTTTCTAAATATAACATATAACTCTTTCTTTATGATAGTCAAGAATGGTCACAAGTGATTCTCTTGATCTTCAAATATTTAATAATATAGAAATCTATAATCAATGAATACCTTAAAATTCATCATGATATTCCTCAATACTCAATTCATTAGATCTATAAAAATCAAAGGTGTATTAGTCATTCCAAATAGAAATATTATAAACTCGTACTGTCTATACCTCATCTGAAATGAAATATTTAGAATTTCATCCTTCTTTATTCAGAGTTGATTATATCTAGAATGAAGTTCAATATTTTAAAAGAATTGATCTCTATGAATTTGATCAAATAAATCATCAATGTGTTGAAAATGATATGTGTTATTTATTTGAATGCCATTTATTTTCCTATAAACGATAAATAGCTTCATAGATCTATCATTATTTTTAACAAAGAGAATATGGATACCCAAGGAGAAACACTAGGGAAAATAAATCCATTTTTACCCAAGTCCTAAAATTATTTGTTCACCACCACTAATTGAAGTATTTATATTCTATAAGTATTCATTGATATTGGTCTTGAATTAGGTATTAAATCAATATTATACTCATCATCACACTCTGGGTGGTGGATGTAATTCCTAAATATATTAATCAATCTATTACTTTATAATAGGTACGTTTTCAATTTCAATATTACCTTCTTCATTTATAGATTTTGTTTTCTCTTCCTCCCCAAAAATTCCATTCAGTGGAGCTACTGGGGGTGGATCTGGATAAGAATCATATGATGATCTTCATGGTATAAAAATAATGGGTACTTCCTCTTCATTACAAATCATAACATAATTCTTCTCGAAAATAAAAAATAGCATCATATTTTAATATCCATTCCATAGTGAGGATTATATCAAAATCAACCAATTTATTATTACAGTGTCCGTATGTAAATCATGTTTATGTGTCATAAAGGAGAAAACATGACATATCTTTATTACAATGAGACTTCCCTCCGGTATATTTATTAAAAACAACTTCATTAAATAGAAATATAAATATATAGTTTATTTTGAGAACAAGGAATATATAAAATAATTCAATGATATGAAATCAAATAAATCATTAGTTATGTTAGAGGAGGTGATTGAAGTACCTAACACCACATCATTTGGAACTTCAACCTCAGCATTTGTGATTTCATAATAATGGAATTTTCTAGGGAATTTTTTTTTACACTTTAGATAATCATTTTCATAGTGTCCCATATACTTATAGTTAAAACACTTCACAATATAGATTTTTTCCTTTCACTTACACTCTCAAGAATTGTTTCCATTTTCTAAACATTTTAACAAACTCTTATCCCTAATATGTATATTCTATGATATTTCATTCCATAGTCAATATCGGATGTAAACTCAACTCTTCCCATCTTCCAATTTTCATTATTTCCTTTTCTAGTGTTTTCACCATCACTGTTCTTCTCTTTCTTTCCCATAATGTCTTAAGTCATAAAAAATTATTTCTCTATCTTGATAGAACATGAGATTATATGTTCATATGATGAAAAATTATGGGAGACTAGTTCCCTTTAGAGGAATGGTTTTAACCCATAAAACAATCAATAAATGTTTCTATTTTTATTACATATTTAATTTTTATCAATACTTTATATCCTTGTAATGATGGATTCTATATTTAGCAACATTATCAACCTCCTTTTTCCTCATATTGAAGAATCAACTCTCCATATCATCATGTAGTTCATGGGGGAAATATTTTTTCAAGGAATGTTCCTTAAAATAATTCCATTCTATGTTTCTATTTCTTCCTCCTTCTTAATGTTCTGAATTAATGACCCCCATTGATCCACATTTCCAAATAGGTAAAAAATTACCATGAAAACCTTCTCTTTTTCGCTATATACCAAGTCAAGAATATATTATCAATGGAACATATTTATTGTTCAGCTACAATGAGTTTCTTAGTCCCATTAAATTATGGAGGCCGTTTTGTCATTAAATGATCATACAATTTTCCTCCACATTATGTATCATTATTCTTTATAGGAGAATGTTTATTTTTCATAACCTAATTAAGTTTTTCTAGTATAGTTATAAGTCTTTCATAATAACTTGAACTTATATCTCCAACACCATTATATTTTATAGGAGGGAAATACTTATATGTATTATGTTCATTGATATAGTTTCCGTCACTTCCTCTAGGCACCATTTCTAAACAATGGAATACACTAGATCAGGTTGTGAATCATAATACATAATTTTGAAATTGTACGATATATAACATAAATTTTAGAACTAATAAAAAATTAATAATCTTGGTTACTTTGAGAGTATTCCCAATGTCTGTTATAAGGTTATGTTTCCCTAATATAAATTTTATAAATATATTTTCCAATGATTTTAATAAAATTTCTTCGATAAAATTATAAAGACCTGGACCTTAGTAGCCCATATATAGAGCCTCACATTATTAAATTGGAAAACATAAATGATTTGAATCCTACAGTAATGATCAGTTTAGCAATTTTGGAAACTAGATTACATTCATTAACTATACATTACAAATTAACATATAAAATTAAACTTTGATAAACCTTCGATAACAACATTATTATCTAATATTGACATTTCATATTAGTTATATTATATATATAGCAATGTTGGGAAGAATGAAACATAAGTCTTGGGTGATCTATGTTTCTTTTTAAGGGTAAGCGTATATTAGAATTAATTATAATAAAATAACCAGAAACAATATAAAAAGGTGTATAACTGAAACACAATCCACTAAAATATAATATTGACCATAATAAGGAATTCATAAATGAAAAAAAATCCATATATATAATCACATTAATATTATACTAATCAAATAATTACATGGAATATGAATAAATAATATCATAATGATGCAATGCATAATATCAAACATTGTAAACATGCCTTCAAGGATTTGGCTAAGATACCATACATAAACAAGCAAGGAATCGACCAATACTCAAATTTGTTTGTCTCATTAGACCTACTGATTCATCAAGGGGATATAGTGTGTCCTATTAATAAATTACTATGTCCAATGAATTGATTATATGTTAATAATGAAACATAATCAATATAAACATTATTATATAAGAGTTGTCATACAAAATGTGAATACATTAATAATAAACCTTGAATAGTATCAAAATAAAATGTCCATGGAAAACTGGTCAAAAAAGCATGGTATAAGGAGTCATAATATATAAAATTCAATTAATCATAATATCTAATAAATTATGTCAACATATATGAAAATAACCTAATAAAATAATTAAATTTTTTTAAGAAATACCCTTTTTACATCGAAATCAATTATTTAAAATATGTACCGTTATAAAATAAATTATTTTTTTGAAAATAATTGTGTATACATTTAATGGAAACAAAAAAATAATATAGCATCATGATGGCCGTAAAATTTTCTCATGCTTTATAAGTTAAAAAAAATTACCTCAATATTTTTATTGAAAAGTTCATAATGCACCTCATTTGGAAGATGAAAAAAGATTCCTTTCAAACCATTTTATAAAATGTATAACATGAGTAGAAAAAATTAACATTTTTTTTATAATTGTTGAAATATTATTTAAAATATTTTTAGAGAACCTGGAATGGATGAAAATATTCCCCAGTCGAGAAATAAACAAAAAACATGAATAATAAAGATATAACTAAATAACCATAACCTTGTAATTTAATTATTTTGAATTTGATTTAAACTACTATATAATGGTTTAAAGAAACTTATTAATTTATACAATAACCATATACAAATTTATAATATCATATATGTTTTTCATTTCTCATTTTGCTAATAATATTTCATTAATACAATTGTTTTAGTTGTTAACTGCTTTATTATCATATGCATTCTTTGTCAGGTAAGTCATGTTTATTAAGAATAAGATATACTTTTATAACATCCAGAATTATTTTAAGTTCATAGATATTATATTTACACAATATATTCATTTTTATAATCATTATCTAATTGTTAACATGGAAAATGAATCACATCAAATCATGGAGATAGTAGGCCATACATACGCAGGAGCAACAATATGATTTCTATAATTGTAAAAGGTTGATGAATTGGAATGTATATTTATTAAACTTAATCAATATCATTTTATACTTATTATCAATTTCTATTTTATCCATCATTATATCCATCCATATAATGGGGTTATGAAAAACAAATTACACCATGATGTGGAGATAGTAAGTCGCATGTACACATGGATGATGCTTTTGTTTCTCATAGGATTGATAATTGGTGGAATATAGTTACCATAGTCATAATAAAATCTCATAATAGAGATGATACATTATTTATTACATTATTATGGATGAAACACATTATGTGAAAGTATAAGTGTAATTATACTTGAATCATTTGATAAAAAAATTACCTCTTCTTTGATATACATTTATTAAAACTATTATTATGGGTATTAGATATCATATTTCAGGAATAAAAAGACATATAGAACTTGGTTAATAATTTTTTAATTAGAAATGCTTAGGTTTTCTTTGATCTAGGAGGCTCAATGTGGTGTGAGTAGGTGAGGGATGAGGTTCTTGTATATAATTGAGGTGGACGACACTTTTGAAAACTTTAAAAAAATTATAATTAATATTATTAGTTTTATAATTTAAAATGACTCAAAAGTGAGTTATGTAGAAACATATATTTTTATCATTATATATACTCAAAACAAATATTTTTTTGGAATGTTTGAGTCCAGATATTTTCTTTGTCTTTTGGCTTTAACTATTAATTAATCTCTTAAACTCATATCCTGACAACATGTATTTGTACAGTTTAGAGGACAATATATATACTATAAAATGAAAAATTAACCGTAAATGAATCATGGATGCTAGATTAAACATTATCTCAATAATGTTTTTGATTTTATGTTTTTTATTAATTTTATATCACTTAATAATGTATTATTAATTTCTATATAAATTTAATGACAATTTTGATACTATTCATTACATTGACATTAAAAAAATCAGTAAGATAATATATCACCAAACCAAAACATAAAATATATCACTGAGATGTATATATTACCTATAATTTTTTTATGACATTAATTATGTAAAATTATGTGTATATTTATATTTTTACACTCAATTTTTTTATATTCCCATTAACTAAATAATTATTAAATCATCATTATGTAAGACATTAATGTAGTTATTTATTTCATAAAAATGACAAATAATTTATCTGGATGAATATATAAATTTTATTTTTCAAGTTAAAATAAATAGTTTAAGATATGTTATAAAAACCAACATATTAAAATTGTAATACGTTTTAAGAATATGAGTATGATATATTTCGATTTTCATAAAATAAAATACTATAAAGGGTTAAATTCGTCAATTTGGATTCAATAGGTCATAAAAATAGTCCAAGGGTTCATTTATACTTCTGTCACTCATAAAATGAAATTATGACAAGTTTTAGTTAATATTATTATATTTATAATATTATTGTTTTCACTTAATTAATAGGTTTTCCATTAAATGTGTTTATAAAAAATTAGAAAATTACTATATATAATGTCCAAAAATAATATGAACCTATTTAAATAATTAAAAATCACTAAATATAAATTCTAAAAACATTTTTTAAAATCTATAACATTGAATGTAAAGTAATTAATTTAAAATTAATTTTGTTGTTGGAATAAGAAAACATGTTTTTAAAGTAAAAACATTCAAAAGATTTAATTGCTTGTATATCCAAATTAAATGTGAAATTTATTCCAATGACCCAAATTGGATTTAATGATAAAAATTTAATCTAATAATGAATTATAACTAATTAATACTATATTTTATCCCTATAAATTTTTTAGACAAAAAAAATTCAATTAAAATGAAATATTTTATAACTATTCATCAAAATATGATTCTTATCAGAAAGATACCATAAAATTTATCCAAAGTAAATTTTGATATTAATAATAAAAATAATAAGTTTATTATTTCAAATATAATTTATAATTATTTTAAAATAAATATTTAAAAAAATGCACCATCAAAAGGTAGTAAAACTACAATTAGAAAAATATGGAATTTTAATGAGTAAAATTGGATTCATTCTTATCTAATACATATAATGTGATTCTATGAATGTCAAAAAACAAATATATAAATTTAATAAATTGGTTATTAATTTTCATTTTCGTTATTTTAACAGTTATGTTATAATAATCTCTTAATAATGTATCCCTATGTGTTTAAACTCGATGTTGCGAAAATTCAATATATTAAATTTATTTATAAATAAAAATTACAACAAAATATCTTGGTGTTAAACTAGTTACTCATAAAATTATAAAACATAGGGGTTGTGTTCGAAATATTGGCATCCAATGGAATTTGGACTAGTTTTTATTTCATTCTTTCCATTAAGAATAATGTTTAGTCCCTTATTATGCATAATTATACCATAATTGAGGTTGCAAATTTTAATTACATTCAATAATTTTTTGGTAAAAAATTATGTTGATCTTATTAAAGCATAAATATTTTGTTGATTAAAACCCTTTATGTTTTTTTAGAAATTCTAATCATAGAATTTTCAAAATAATTTTTAATGAAAATCCTTTTGACGTAGTGAGAAAGTGGGTGGTTGAAGTGATAATGTTCAAAAACTAATTGGGTACTTATCTATAAATTAAATATAAAAATGAACTCAATAACCTAAATTGTATTAATTTATATATAATTGATCTATTTTTTCATTTAAAAATATTTAAATTTTAATATATCATTAATAATTTTTTAGAAGCAAAGTTAGTTTTCAACCAAAATGCAGTACATTTAACTATTCATATAAAATTAAAACATTTAAAAAAAACCAAAATATCACACTAAGATAATTTAAAAATTCCAAATTCAAAAATCATGTATATTTTCAAAAATATAATTTATAAAAGTTTCAATATTTAGTTTTAAAATATATTCCCCATTAAAGAGTGATAAATCTTGATCCTGTGAGTAAGGCACGATAACTTATTGTTGTGCGTAGTGTAAGATTAAAATGGTTTTGCATATAAATAAATATAGAAAAAAATTAATTCTAAAATTAAAATATTGTAATTTCATGGTGTGTTACATGTAGAAACATTCATTCAATTAAGGATTTTTTTGTTTCTAACTCTACGGTATTAACTAGCTGTTTTTTGGATACCGACACACTACGAGATATGATCAACAATCTACTAGGAGAAGTTATAGAAATAAATTACGTGTTTGTGATAAAATATGACTTAAATATTTATAAAATTATTTTGACAATTTAAATAAGATATTTTTGAAGAGATAAGAAGCTCAAGGGGTTCTAGTTATAGGGGATGATTCGGATAATAAAAATGATGAGTATAAACTTTTATCTATACATAGATAGAATGGTTGAGATGAAATTGACTGATGTAACATAATTAGAGATCAAACAATGATAGTGTATACTAATAATATGAAAAATATAAAGTAAAAAAATCATTATTATCATAGGGTAGAGAAATTTTTTTTTTAAGAATCATATAGAGATGAAAATTGTGTTAAGGATACGAATGTTGAAATTGACCAAATTTAGAAGAATCAGACAGGGGGTAATTTTGAGACCAATAGATTATAATGTCATTGGGACCAAAAGGATCTTTTACAACAATATTAATAAATATTCCATAGTTTTTTGAAATAATGTATTATTAGTGTACAAAGGGTAATCCAATATAGTGGTTATTAATATTGATGAAATCTTTTCACAGGTTGTGAGGCTATTAGAAAACATATTTTTCATGGTGATATTCGTGAAAAAGATATTCCAAATTTTCTTTTTCGATCATAATTCATCATTTTTAATTGGTTTCAGGAAGAATAAGTTCATATTGACTATCCATATGGTTTCATCATTCATAAAGATGAGAATATAGTATTTTGACTGAAGAATATGTTATATGGGTTATAGAATGCAGCATATGAATGGTATTTAAGAGTAAAATAGTTTTTGAAGAATCTATATATTCAGATTGGTGGAATTCATTTGAATATATATTTTAAAATTTAGAGTATGAAAAGGATGACTGTGATGGGGTATTTCAAAAGCATAATATTTGGTGGATTAAAAGATGAAAAGTGAAAAAATTTCACAGAACTAAAGAAAAGTGAATTTGAAATGTCAATGATTAATGACTTGACATTTTTTCTTTGTTTATAGGTGACATAAATAAATAAAGAAACATTAATTTATCAGTATAGTTATTCCAATGAGGTTTTAGAAAGATTTTAAAAGGTTAATTTCATGGATATGATGATTTTATTGGCTACCCAGATGAAACATTCATGGAATGATGATGAAAATAATGTTAATTTCATATAATATAGGAAAATAAATAGTTTTCTATTTAACATGATAGTGAAAAGACCTGATATTTATTTTTCAACATGCTAAGAAATAAGATATAATATCAATCCCAAGGAAACAAACATTTATGTAGTGAAAATACTAATTTGGAATATCATGGCCCCATTGGATTTTGTTTTCCACACAATGAGAAATATCAGAAAGATTTATTGGGTTATAAAGATATAGATTGGTTTGGTTCAGAATATTATAGGAAATCAATAGAAGCCAGTGCATTCTATAATATTGGATTGTGTATGTATTGGCTAATAAAGAAACAATACATCATTTCATTGGTCAACATATAAGATGAAATATTTTGGATACTCAATTATGTATGCAGTTATTATGAATAAAGTAAAATCATGATGATATGGGAAGTGATGTGAAGTCTCTGATCAAAATACATTGTGATAATTCAAGTTCATTAACTCATAGAAAAAATATAGTAAATCACATAAAGAGAAAATAAAATTTAAATTAAGTATCATTTTATCATGGAGAAGTTAGATAAAGGGAATTAAAAGTTGGAGTATGTTCCTACAGAACTACTGGTTACAGACATTATAATAATTCCCTTACCTAAGGAATCATTTTAACACCATCAAATGGATCATAAAGCACTGACGACTCCCCAAACCTATAAATGTGTGGATGTAAGACCCCTATCACCATGGTACAGTGTTTTTTCCATTAATGTGATGATATGTGTTATTTACCTTATTGATGACCGTAAAGGATTCCCCATCATGTTCATTGAAAAAGGAGGTGAATTTTTGGATTTAAAAGGGGAAGAGAATGTCTTAATCAATACTGGGGAGAATCTAATAGGTGGAATAGTCAATAAGGAGTATTTTTACATATTATAATGCTATATATGATTGAACAAAGGTTTTATATCTCAAAAAATAGGGTACATGAGGAAAATAGTTTACTGGTTTTGCAATGAAGTGATTCATTGATGAACATTCTATACTACTCTTATTTTTCTTGACGAACATGGATCATGTGGGACTAGAGTGTGTGTTGGTTAAAATCCTTTATCCCCTCCTTAATCTAAAGAATAAAATTTTGGTATAATATGGAATAATTATTTACATGGAAATGAAATGTAAATATTTTGCAACACACTCAAATGGAATATAGTTTTGCAACAATCTCTCAAAGTAACACTGTAGTGCTTTCCGGTTGATAGTTTTCACGACCCGTCCTCAGGGGCCGTGCCATGGCTACCCTAACTGTAACACCCCAGGTAAATAAAGAATATGAAATTTTCATATTTAGCCATATTTTTTAATAAAATATTAATATTACTTTAAAAGGAATGCTATGCTCGAGGGCGTACCCAATACGCAACAACGAGTTTCTTAGAAATATTACGTTACACTCTAATAATAAAATAATATTATTTTAAAAGGTAGTTAACACTTAGTCGTTATAATGGCGGGAATGAACAGAACTAACTACAAAATGATTATATATTTTTGTCAAATATTTTTACTTTTATCCATTAAATGTTAGAGGCTTAAAATGAAAATGAATCCAATTTTAAACATAAATCTTCTAATATTATTTAAAAGGTCTATTAACCACCTTTTGATGGAGAACCCTTTTTAAATATAGTTTTGAAAATTTTATATGTTTTTTTTGACAAAATAAAATCCTTATTTAGAATCAGGACATCAAAATTTACTTTGTATAAAATTTTGTTATTTTTCCGATAAAGATCATTTTTATTTCAAATGTTGCAATTTAATTCAAAACCTCCTTTTAATCTGATTTATTTATAAAGATAGAGTATTTTTTTTAATTTATATTAAATTATATTTAGAATGTATTTTTACCATTTAATCTAATGGTGGTCGTTGAAATTAATTTCACATTGAAATTGGACTTAAACTAGTGTCAATCTTTTAATAGATATTGGTTTCTTAAAAACACGCTATTTGTTTTGACAGTGGGAATTAATTATTAAATTAATTAATGCAACATATATGTTTTTAATTTTTTAATATAGACATCATTATTGAATTCTTAATATCAAATATAGCTTATGGTGAATTTTTTGTGTTTTTCTGGAAAAATTCATTTTTTGATGAATAGTGAAACCACTAAGTGGTAGTTTAAAAATTGATTTTTCATTCAAATGAAACTTTACCAATTCTGCGATTTGAATTTAAAAAATTCAACATACATGGTTGTCATTAGGATTTAAAATTTGGTTCAATGGGATTAAAATAATTTTTTGGTGAATAGTTTCTTTTAAGTTTTTAATCACAATTTGAGCTATTTAGTGTAATTTAAGGTAAAAATAATGTTTTAATAATATTAAATGACCTATACACATTTCCTACCCTCTTTAATGTGTCATGTCCGACCAATAAAATCCATGGGTCAACTTGGGGACCCCATGGAGCCACTTTTGTTGGAAAATGACATAAAGAACTTTTTATTTAAAGTTAAAATAAAAATTTCACAAGCATGAGTTGTTTTACTAAAGCAATTTTTAAATTGGGTTATACAAGTAATATTTTAGACTATAAATATTCATTAGAAATCTAAAAATATTTCCTACAGAATGATTCTTTATATAATTTTTAGACATTAAATAAATTAAATTATTTATGACATCATGATGATGCAGCGATTACCTCATTAATAAAGGATTTAAATAAAATGAAAAGATAATGTTAAAAATATAACATACACTTTTCAAAAACCTATTGGATGAGTATATTTCTAACCCTTACCACCTTATCCTTGAAATACATCAATTTGGGACCTTTAAAATCTGAAACTCATTTGAAAATAAAGTATCATTTTGTAACATTCCAAGAGTGCCCCTCCTCTCCTCTTATAAAAGGCCCCCACCTCTACCAGCATACCCACACCTCTCAAGCCTTTGCCTCGGCCAAAACCTTCTCATTTTTTCTCTCTACATCCCTCTATTACTCCTAGAAGCATTTCTTTGGGCATAAGCCTTCCCAAGGAAGCCTTTGAGCTCAAATCAAAGAGAGATACCCGATTTTAAGATAATGTCTTCACCTGTGTTCTTTTGTTTTATTTTTCTTCTCCAACACCCTAAAATCTTTTTATTCATTACTTTTGTAACATAAAAAGTATCTTCAACATACTAGGATTTTGTTATAAAATGTATTCGAGCTACACTTACACACACCTTCATCTAATGTTTAAAGATTATACTGTTTCTGTGGATGGCGAATTTATGCATCACGAAACGATGATTGTTCAATATTATTCTAACACCTTCAAAGGTGGACATTAAGATGACACTATATTTATATATGATATATAATATATTTATTTTTTACTTAAACTTCTGTATTTTTCATTTATCGCATACCTTTATGGTTTCCATTATGGGTAAATGTGATATCTTCATTTTAGGAAGTGCGCACTACCGCCCCCTCAAAGTGATTTGATTTGTTAATACCATATGTGGGACATATAAAGGATATATTTAATGATATTATATATGATACCATACTAGAATTATAATACTATTATATATCATTATGTTTTTATTCCATTAAATAAGAAATAGAAATGGAAGTAGCGTTCATGCGTACGTACGGCTTACCGTCTCCATGAGCGGTGCATTTCATTTCTTACCTCTAAATGTTATGTAATATTATAAATGCATGTATGTAATGGATATATATGATATATATGATATCTACATAATGAATATAATTCTGGATATAATATATTTTTTACCACATGAACAACTTGTAATTATAAAGAGTTTATTTTGGACTAAAGTAGCAATGATCTAGAAAACGACCATTATTAACATAAGAAAATTACATAGTGTTCATAGCATTGTATTAAGTGATATAAAAGGAATAATGAACTTAAAAAAAGGTTCTTAAGCAAGTATAAATTAACTCATGTTTATTATTCAGGAGGTTAAATAACGATCGAGTCAAGTCGGACCCGAGGTAAGGGATCCTGCCCCTCTCTTTCTTTTTAAGTACACTCTTTTATGTCCTTTCTTTTAAGCTCATCTTTCTTATGATTGGGATGTTATTTTATATTACTCTTACGGTAAATTTTATGTTCATATGATTAGAGACCCTATTTTCTCTCATCAATCAATTTTGGAAGTTTTAATTAGCACCGTTAGGCTACCGGAATTTCGTAAGGGGCTTTTTATCTCACTTTGTGTTTTCGTGAGATTCATGCTACATTTTCCAATATTTCTTTTTGAGTGGTGTATGTACTTTCCATTATTCTACTCTTTGTGTAACATAATTTCGTTTATGAGTATTTACATCAATTTTGTATAGTCCTTCTTTCATGGGGTGTACGTTTCGAAAGTTACACAAATCGGTAAGGGAACCTTTCACCCTCCTTTTTTTAAAAGACTTATTTTGTTATGTCTTTTAATTTTCATATTATTATGTGAGGATATGTTATTACATGTCCATATTGCTGTAAATTTTATGTCCAAGTGATGAGATACCCTTTATCTCTCTCATCAACTCTTTTTCTAAAATTTGATGTGACGCCATTAGGCTGTCAAGGGAACTTCTTAACCCAATTTCGATTTCTTTGAGTTCAACATGTAGTTATTGAATATGTCATCCTTTGAATATGTGTTAATGACCTTTGATTATTTTACACTTAATATCCACTTATATTGGGTGTATTTATATTTTCACACATAATTATGAGATTGATTTATCCTTAATTTAAGGATACCATCTTTATAATGGATTTCATCTCAATTTACATTTCCATTGAGACTTCATTGTTGTTATGCACCAACTCACTCTTATATGGTGTATATACTATCCTTTGTAATATTATATCATGAATCCTTTTATTCTCATGATATTATTAAATGTTATTCCTCAATTATTGTATTCAAGTGTCTCTCATTTTGTTAAAACCCCTTTAACTAAAATATCGTTTTAAATGTTTTAATGATTTAATATTATAAATATTTCTCATTAATATCCATGTTTTCAAAATGGTTTTAAGGAATTATTTATATGGATATTAATGGATTGAAATGTTAAAAGATTCAATGTGGTATGAGACACTTTGATTCAAAAATCTCTTTATTAAATGTTTTAAATGGTTTTTAGAATGGATTCATTATTTCAATATATTAAAATTTTATATTGTTATTGAAATGTGGGAATGTTATCTTTCGTTTATGCTTATGTTATGTGCTATGATTATGTTATGCTTCTTGGGAATTGTTATGATGAAGGTTGGTTCCGTGATAAACTAAGCGCAGGTGAGCCCGATATAGCTCTCCAATTCATTGGGTAACGCGGAGTAGTTAACCGTTATGGTTTCTCCGAAGAGATTTAGGGAATATACTGTGATGGGTATTCCAAACGTAACCAAGAGCGTTACTCCCTACATAATAATGTTATGAATGCCTCAAGTTACCTTTATGTCTTATGATTTATATGACTTTTTCATGATTTTATAAGGTATGTTAAAGTGCTTATGTTTTATGAGTAAAGTATGATTTCATTCTTATGTATATATGTACTCATGTTTCCTTTCTATACTTTTTATAATCCTTACTGAGCTTTTTATGCTCATCCCAAGTTTTTTTTGAAATGTTTTCATAGGTCAAGGGATTGGTACATGATATGATGATAGTGTCGAGGAAGTGTCAAGAAAGAATCCATGTTTTATTTTAAATATTTTTCCATTGATGGAAAAATGAATACTATCTTTTATGTAACCACTTTGTTTAAATGTGGAATGTAATGCAAGTTTTATGATCTAATTATCTGAAACTCTAAACCTGAAAATATCCTCAATGTGTAATCTTTTAATAACTCAATATTAAGTAAGGTTTAAGGCTGGGGCCTTATAGTTGGTATCAGAGGTCGGTTTAGATAACTTTAGAGGTCAGAGTGTTGTTAAGAAAAATTGAAAAGTTTTGTATAACCACAATGGTTAGTATATTAGATGGAGTCATCGTTTTTTTGAAAGTTAGAATGAGTTTGAGATAACTTGTATAAGTATATCTTGGTCTTTATCTTCCTCTTGTTTATTTGATGATTTTACTGATATAATCACACTGACCATCTTGGTTTTAGTAAATGGATGGATCTAGCAAGCACCAATGTAATAGTGGATTTGAAGAAAACTGTGACGGTTTTATGAAAGAACAAATGAATGATATGGGATCTGCAATGGGAACTCTTGTGGTTATCCTCAACCAACAATCTGGAGTCATGATTGACCACCTGAACCTTAGTGATTTTTATAAGTCATCGTATATGCGAGAAACAAATCCCTACAGAAGTTCATGTAATAATCATAAAGGTAAGTATGTTCAAAAAACTATGTGTAAAATATGTGGAAAGAAACACATATGAAAATGTTTCAAAGGGACAAAAAGATACTATAGGTTTGTAAATGAAGGTCATAAAGCAAGAACCTGCCATGGAAAAAGGAAGCATCTAGTTGACTCTAGTAAAGGGAAAGAAGTTCTTTCTAAGGGATCAATTTAATGTTTTAAATGTAGTGTGCATAGTCATTATGCAAACACATGTCCTACGAAGAATTTTCGGGAATGGGGTCACCAAGATTGTACAAATATTCATTTACCAATATCTAATTCTATTTTGATTGAGGATGAAGAAACTGACAGTGAATAATGAAAGGTATGGATTATTTCTTAACATATGTTTTCTTATTATTGGAATCTTAGGATATGATTCATGATTTTGATTATAAGAAAGAAGTATTTCAGAATAAGTTGAAAAGGAATGGATATTGATAATGAAGAATGTTGAATGAGTTAGAAGTCATCATATAAGGGATTAATGAGTTATGGTATATTTTAGGATGGTGAAATTATTAGATGTATTAAGTCTCTTTTGATGATGGGGTTACATTAGAAGACTTTTTATAGTAACCCTGATGTTTGATATACGAAAAAATTATTCATGGAATAATTATCCTTTCTTTTGTGGATATAGTTATAAAGAAACATTTGGGTTTATATGATCCTTGAATTTGAGGAAATTACTATTTAATACATTTTGGGTTTCAATCTTAGTTTGGTTTACTTTGTAGAATTTTACGGATAGATGTTTATTGAATAGTCTTTGTTGAACTTTGGGATTTGTTTGAAAATTTTTGGAGATTAAGAATAAATTTTTTTTATATAAAGGATTATCCTTTTTGGGTATTATCTGATCTCATACTAACCTTTTTCGTTTTAGTTTTGGTTAAGGTCTAAAGACATGGGAAGTATATAGTTCTCTTTTGTGGATTAGGTGATTCTCTTGAAGTTGATTATAGCTCCCTTAATGTGAACAAGTCATCCTAAATACTCGTCTTTTGGAGAAAATATGAGTTCTTATAAGAAATCTAGTAAAAGGTGAAAGTCAACATGACAATTAATTATGCTTCCTAATGTTTTAGTTAAGCTCATAAATAAATTCCTCAAAAAGTAACTTAAAACAAAAATTTTGTTTGTTAATTTTTCCTACTGGGGAATCAAATACCGTTTAACCAATCACAAGTTTGTGATTTTATTATTGTTAACTTTCTCCTAGACATGTTTAATATCACTCTCCATCATAACATGAGCCTTTTTTCCCTCCATGTCCATATTTTCATACTTGGAATCCTAGTATGGGTTAACTCGGGTGACATTTGTACTTCCCTCCCATTCTTTTAAAGTGATAGTTTTACTGACTCTTGTTCCGATGTGGGATTTTCAATGAAGCTTCCAAGCCCAATTTTAAAATTGCGAGGACGCAATTCCCAAAAGGGGGGAAGGATGTAACACCCCAGGTAAATAAAGAATATGACATTTTAATATTTATCCATATTTTTAATAATATATTAATATTACTTTAAAGGGATTTATATGCTCGAGGGCGTACCCAATACGCAACAATGAGTTTCTTAGAAATATTACGTTACCCTCTAATAATAAAATAATATTATTTTAAAATGTAGTTAACGCTTATCCATTATAATGCTGGGAATGAACGGAACTAACTACAAAATGATTATATATGTTTGTCAAATATTTTTACTTTTATCCAATAAATGTTAGAGGATTAAAATGAAAATGAATCCAATTTTAAACATAAATCATCTAATATTCTTTAAAAGGACGATTAACCGCCTTTTGATGGAGAACCCTTTTTAAAAATAATTTTGAAAATTTTATATGTTTTTTTGACAAAATAAAATCCTTCTTTAGAATCTGGACATCAAAACTTACTTTGTTTAAAATTTTGTAATTTTTCCGATAAAGATCATTTTTATTGAAAATGTTGCAATTTAATTCAAAAACTCCTTTTAATATGATTTATTAATATGGATATATTATATTTTTAATTTAGATTAAAGTATATTTAGAATATATTTTTACCATTTAATCTAATGGTGGTCGTTGAAATTAATTTCACACTAAAATTGGACTTAAACTAGTGTCAATCTTTTAATAGATATTGTTTCTTAAAAACACGCTATTTGTTTTGACAGTGGGAATTAATTATTAAATTAATTAATGCAACATATATGTTTTGAATTTTGTAAAATAGACCTCATTTTTCAATTCAGAATATCAAATATAGCTTAGGATGAATTTTTTGTATTTTTCAGAAAAACTTCATTTTTTTATGAATAGTGAAACCACTAAGTGGTAGTTTAAAAACCGATTTTTCGTTCAAATGAAACATTACTACTTCTGTGATTTTAATTTCAAAAATTCGACATACATGGTTGTCATTAGGATGTAAAATGTGGTTCAATGGGATTAAAATAATTTTTTGGTGAATAGTATCTTTTAAGTTTTTAATCGCGATTAGAGGTAATTAGTGTAATTTAAGGTAAAAATAATGTTTTAATAATATGAATTTACCTAGACACATGTCCTACCCTCATTGGATGTGTCATGGCCGACCACGACAATCCATGGGTCAACTTGGGGACCCCATGGAGCCATTATGGTTGGAAAATGACATAAATAACTTTTTAGTTAAAGTTAAAATAAAAATGTAACAAGCATGAGTTGTTTTACTAAAACAATTTTTAAATGGTGTTATACAAGTAATATTTCTGAATATAAATATTCATTAGAAATATAAAAATATTTCATACATCATGATATTTTTTTTATAATTTTTAGACATTAAATAAATTAAATTATTTATGACATCATGGGAATGCAGCGATTACCTCATTAATAAAGGATTTATATAAAATGAAAATATAATGTTAAAACTATCACTTAAACTTGTCAAATACCTATTGGATGAGTATATGTCAAAACCTTACCACCTTATACTCTAAATAAATCAATGTGGGACCTATAAAATCTGGAACTCATTTGAAAATAAAGTAACATTTTGTAACTTTCCAAGAGTGCCCCTCCTCTCCTCTTATAAAAGGCCCCCACCTCTACCACCTTTACCACACCTCTCAAGCCTTTTTATCGGCCAAAAACTACTCCTTTTGTCTCTACACATCCCTCTCTTACTCCTAGAAGCCTCACTTTGGGCAGAAGTCTTCCCAAGGAAGCCTTTGAGCTCCAATCAAAGAGAGATACCCGATTTTAAGGTAATGTCTTCACATGTGTTCTTTTGTTTTATTTTGCTTCTCCAACCCCCTAAACTCTTTTTATTCATTTATTTCGTAAAAAAACCCAGTATCATAAATATACTAGGATGTTGTTATAAGAAGTATTCTAGCTACACTTACACACACCTTCATCTAATGGTTAAAGAGCATACTGTTTCTGTGGATGGCGAATTTTGGCCCCACGAAACAATGATTGTTCAATATTCATCTAACACCTTAAAAGGTGGCTATTAATATGAAAATATATTTATATATGATATATAATATGTTTATGTTTTAATTAATCTTCTGTATTTTTCATTTATGGCATACGTTTATGGTTTCCATTATGGGTAAATGCGATATCTTTATTTTAAGAAGTGCGGACTACCGCCCCCTCAAAGTGATTTGATTTGTTAATATCATATGTGGTAAATATAAAGGATATATTTAATGATATTATATATTATACCGTACTGGAATTATAATACTATTATGTATCATTATGTTTTAATTCCATTAAATAAGAAATAGAAATGGAAGTAGGATTCATACGTACGTACGGCTTACCGTCTCCATGAACGGTGCATTTCATTTCTTACCTCTAAATGTTATGTAATATTATAAATGCATGTATATAATGGATATATATGATATATATGATATCTACATAATTAATATAATTCTGGATATAATATATATTTTACCACATGAACAACTTGTAATTATAAAGAGTTTATTTTTGACTCAAGTAGCAATGATCTAGAAAACGACCATTATTAACATTAAAAAATTACATAGTGTTCATAGCATGGTAGTAAGTGATATAAAAGGAATAATGAAAATAAAAAAATGTTCTTAAGCAAGTATAAATTAACTCAAGATTATTATTCAGGAGGTTAAAGAACGATCGAGTCAAGTTGGACCCGAGGTAAGGGATCCTACCCCTCTCTTTCTTTTTTAGTACACTCTTTTATGTCATTCCTTTTAAGATCATATTTATTATGATTGGGATGTTATTTTATATTACTCTTACTGTATGTTTTATGTTCATATGATGATAGTCCCTATTTTCTCTCAACAATCCATTTGGGAAGTTTTAATTGGCCTCGTTAGGTTGCCGGAATTTCGTAAGGGGATTTTTATCTCACTTTGTGTTTTCGTGAGATTCATGCTACATTTTCAAATATTTCCTTTTGAGTGGTGTATGTAATGTCCATTATTCTAATATTTGTGTAACATAATTTTGTTTATGAGTATTTACATCAATGTTGTATAGTCCTTCTTTCATGGGGTGTACGTTTCGAAAGTTACCCAAATCGGTAAGGGAACCTTTCACCATCCTCTTTTTAAAAGACTTCTTTTGTTATGTCTTTTAATTTTCATCTTATTATGTGAGGATATGTTCTTATATATCCTTATTTCTGTAAATTGTATGTCCAGGTGATGAGATACCCTTTATCTCTCTCATCAACTCTTTTTCTAAAATTTGATGTGACGTCGTTAGGCTGTCAATGGATCTTCTTAACCCAATTTCGATTTCTTTGGGTTCAACATGTAGTTATTGAATATGTCATCCTTTAAATATGTGTGAATGACCTTTGATTATTTTACACTTAATATCCACTTATATTGGGTGTATTTAAATTTTTCACACATAATTATGAGATTGATTTATCCTTAATTTAAGGATACCATCTTTATAATGGATTTCATCTCAATTTACATTTCCATTGAGACTTCATTATTGTTATGCACCAATTCACTCTTATATGGTGTATATACTATCCTTTGGAATATTATATCATGAATCCATTTATTCTCATGATATTATTAATTATTATTCCTCAATTATTGTATTCAAGTGTCTCTCATTTTTTTTACCCCTTTAACTAAAATATCGTTTTAAATGTTTTATTGATTTAATCTTATAAATATTTCTCATTAATATCCATGTTTTCAAAAAAAATTAAGGAATTATTTATATGGATATTAATGGTTTAAAATGTTAAAAGCTTCAATGTGGTAATGTACACTTTGATTTAAAAATCTCTTTATTAAATGTTTTAAATGGTTTTGAAAATCATTTTTAGAACGAATTCATTATTTCAATATATTAAAATGTTATATTGTTTTTGCAATGTGGGAATGTTATCTTTACTTTATGCTTAAGTTGTGTGATATGATTATGTTATGGTTCTTGGGAATTGTTATGAAGAAGAATGGTTCTGTGATAAACTAAGGGCGGGTGAGCCCGATATAGCTCTCCAATGCATTGGGTAACGCGAAGGAGTTAAAAGTTAAGGTTTCTCCAAAGAGATTTATGAAATATACTGTGATGGGTATTCCAAACGTAACCAAGAGGGTTACTCCCTACGTAAGAATGTTATGAATCTCTCAAGTTTCCTTTATGTATTATGATTTATATGATTTATTCGTGATTTTATGAGGTATGTTAAAGTGCTTATGTTTTATGGGTAAAGTATGATTTCATTCTTATGTATATATGTACTCATGTTTCCTTTCTATACTTTTTATAATCCTTACTGAGCTTTTTATGCTCATCCTAAGTTTTTTTTGAAATTTTTTCATAGGTCAAAGGATCGGTACATGATATGATTATAGTGTCAAGGAAGTGTCAAGAAAGAAGCCATGTTTTATTTTAATTATGTTTCAGTTGATGGGAAAATGAATACTATCTTTTATGTAACCACTTTGTTTAAATGTGGAATTTAATGCAAGTTTTATGATCTATTTCTCTAAAACTCTAAACCTGAAAAGATCCTCAATGTGTAATCTTGTAATAAATCAAGATTAAGTAAGGTTTAAGGCTGGGGCCTTATACCAACCCGCCTTCCATTGGCCAGGTGCGGGTGACTTGCACTAAAGGCACGCCGACAGAGCGTGTTGCATGAGTTTTAGCAGCAAAGGCCTCTGAGGTTACGAGGCAAGACAGATTCCCAGACAGCAGTGAACTGGATAGAGGTGACTGCTGGAGTTATACACCTAGTTTAGATACTAGTAGAGGATATTGTGATCTTAGCTACTGGTGTTTCCTAGTGAGTGACCATGATGTTGTTCCACATAGTTATAAAGCTTCGGTATGTGGACCGATGCCTAAGATAGTACCTTTGGGTAGTGTGCCAACTATATCACTACCTGTTGGTCAGCAGTTCTAATCAGCGGTACCGGTAGTTGACACATGTAGGCTTAGTACCATACATGTGTTTCAGCATCAGATACCCCTCAGGTTCTGAGGCAAGACCAAATCACAGTTTTGAGGAGGTGGTTGAGATTTTTCTGGAGCTTATACAACTTCGGCAGGACGACATGTCGGTAGATGAGTATTCATCAAGGTGTAATGACCATTCCTGGTACTCGATGAATACGATGCGATTAGTGTTTCAGGGCTCGGACATCTGAGCGAGGTGTGGTTAAAGGACATCTGAGCCAGCACTTCTTCTCCTATGCATCCCGACTTATGCTAGGGTGTTAGAGGGAACCTTTGTGGTTGAATGTTCTTTGGTTGAACGAATACAACTAATGAATCTAAGTAGTATGAAGCAGGAAACTAGCACCAGTCTCAGAGACTTGGGCATGTAAAATGTTTCAAGAAGAGGAAGTGTTAAGGATAGATGAATCAGCAGAGCAGCAGATGTGGAAGCAGAGCTGGGAGAGAGGCATGTAGTAGTGTAGTTTTTGACATATTGCAACCACCTGCCTTTGTAGTCCACGCTAGGACCAAGGAACTGGAGAGCTGGGGAAGAGAGTAGCTTCATGAGGTCAAGGAGTGCGCCTGAAATTCTCTAGGGATGATTCAAGGAATGATCTGTGTCTGCTACTTGTTTTCGTAACAACAGACATTGATATGAATCATTCCATCCTTCCAAGAATCTTCTCCCAGACCTAGAGATTCTAGTCAATACCATTGACTCGACCCTCACATCTGGATATACCTTTGGTAGGAGACTCGATAATCACACTTACGCCGATAGTGTGATCTGACCCTTGAGGTGAGAGTTTCGGTTGGAACATCTTGGTGGCAGCGTTGAGGCCTTACGGCATTGTCCTGGGTCTGGATTGGATCCACAGTTCATACACTGATTGACTATATTATGGAAAAAGGTTGTGGTTCACATACAAAGATGGGATGGGTTTTCCTTGGTCTGTGAAATGGAAACCCCAGGAAGCACAGGATAAACTCAAGTATAGGAGGGTGTGGTCGATCACTCTTGAGTCGGCCAACCTTACCCTCTTCGAAGCATGAGTTTTTAGTTTTTAGTTCCAAACAGGGAACGGAGGCCTCTAGATCTCGAGGATGGTGACCACGTAATTATACAGGTCTCACCTCAATGAGGTCTATGGAGATTTGGTCGAGGCAGTAAGTTATCTCCGCGTTTCATCGGATCTATCCAGGTCCCCAGTAGAGTAGGTGAGGTGGTTTATCACTTGAACATTCCATCAAAGTTGCACTAGGTGCACAACGTCTTCCACATATCTCAGGTGAGGAGATACGTGCACGACCCTTCACACATAATCGACCACATGGAGCTAGACATCGATGATGGGTAGATATTCACGGAGGTTCCATTAAGGTTGAGGATCAATTGGAGTAGGTCTTATGAAGACGGTCAATTCCTCTTGTGCGCTTTCGCTGGCAACACATGAACCATCAGGAGAGAACATGGAGCGGGCTGCTCAGATGCGTGCTCGGTACCTCCTTTAGTTTCCCTAATTTGTGTTATAACTTTATGGGTACGAAAATATCTGAGGTGGGAGTAATGTAATGACCCATAAATTTCCAGGAATTTTTTTTTCTTAAATACCTTGTAATTTTACGAGTACTCAGTTTCTGACGACACCTAATTCCGAGGCCTTGTGTGCCCGGAATCAATTTCTGAAGTCTAGAACGGGTACGTTCTGTAAACGAAAAAGAAGGTTTTTTTAACTTCTGAACTGTTGCTTGGAAATGAAATCTGAGGGAACCGATGAACTCACAGTTCCGGTAATTTCTTAAGGGTACCTATATCATAGTTCTGTTTTGAGTGGGATGAGGTTTAGTAATTGGGGATTAAAATAAAATAAAAAAACATTGTACAAATTTAATTCAAGGAAGGTGGTTATTTTTCTCCCAAGGGGAGTTAGGGGTGGGTCCCACCCAAGACCCTAACTCTTCACCTCCCCCTAAACTCCCTAAACTCCCCATTAATCACCTCTGATACTAATTTTTCATGACCTATCCTTGGGGCTCGTGTTGTGACTACCCCAAGCCCGCCTTCCATAGGCCAGGGGCTGGCGACTAGCACGAAAGGCGTAAATCCTGATAACTGGGAAGGAATTGCCTTTAGAAAACATAAACACATCCAACCAGAGAACAAGAGGAAGTAATACACTATGTACAAAAGATAGTTCTGAAAAGTAAATGGGCTATAATACAAACCCAACTGAAAAGATACACCTATAAATTAAAGAAAGTAAAACAAAAAAGACAAACAACTGGAAGATAGAAGCAGCTCCTATGTTTCCCACCTTGGATCCTACCTGAAGGGTAGGTACATATAGTCTCCTTAATTATAACGACCCATAATTTACATACATTGTTAATACTTCAAAATTGAGGCACACTTATTACAACATATGATAAAACCACAAAGGACCGTATAGGTATAGTGTCTTTAGAAACTGGGAAACATAAACAACTGGTTCATAAATATTCTACAGTGTCTCCCATTTATTTCATCATATCTAGGGTCCCTTTTAGCATATTCTACTTAATATCCATCTTCCTGACCTGGGGAAAAGAAAACATAAAAGGGTGAGCTCAAATGCTCAGCAAGGGCAAATAAAGGAAATAAAAATCATATCATATCTTTATCAAAACCTGCAAAAGAGATCATAAAATCTTAACATGGAATAAAACATAGAAGTGAAAATGAGATCCCCATAATCATAACATAAAACTTGAAACTTTGTGGCATGCACACATAATCATGGAAATCATTTCTTGTTAGTCATGACTCATTGCCAAGACTATCTTAGTGGACAAAGTCCCTTTCTGAACCGAGTTCACTCCTCGTTTCAGTCCTGTATCACTGAACCGAAATAACCTTCCGTTCTAGCCATGTCTATCTCATGAGATATAAAATAATTACCCAATGCATTGGAGGGAGATATAGGTCCCACCCATCTTATAATGAATCCTTTCTTATGTGTGCCACATAATCATAAAACATACATCATCGTATAACACATATAACAAAAATGGGATTCTTGAAACATCATGACATCATAAATTCATATATGATAAAGGAATTCATAAACATAATTCCATCACAACATAGTCAAACCAATGTAAAAATATGGATAGAAACAGAACCCTTTATTATCTTAGATGGAAAATAATTTTGATAAAACACTTGAATTGAATTCTTGAGGAAAATATCCTTTCTTCTTCAAAAACATTTTTCCTTTCATAACATGTCATACAACTTTAAAATAAAAGAAGTTGATTAAAAATAAACTTGAAAACTTGTAAAGGAAGCTTCTTTGAAGTAATGTTTTAAAAATCCATTCATGCCGTATAAGTTAAAAAAAACATTCTTCGTACTTTTGTCGGAAAAGTCAAAAAGTACCTCGTACGGAAAAACGACAAAAGATTCCTTTCATATTCTTTACTAAAAACTCACCTAAGGGTAAAATTGGATTTAAACTATTTCAAGTGGATGGAAACAATATTACATATTGAGGGAACATGGATGTGGATGATAAAATACACCCCAATAAATACTTACGAATAAACAATCTCGGATAAAAATGAGATTGTGATATTTCCCTTACCTTAGGTCCGATTTGCATTGTTCGTGTCCGAAGCTCCTGTATAATGGTTTAAATAATGTTATTGACTTATTCCAGAATCATACATATTGATATGATATCATATATGGTCATATTATTAGCTTCTTGTTAGTAATATTTCATTGTTACTTGTTACTCGGGTCTTTATAACTTTTTGTTCTTATGCGTGTTTTGTTGAATAAATTCTTATTCTTATCTTTAGATTATAGATAATTCATTTCCAGAATGGTATTAGTGTATTATATACCATATTCATTCATTAAATTCATTTATATAATCATTATGAAATGAAGATCATGTAGAACGAGTCGCATCACATCGTGGAGACGGTATTCCGTACGTACGCACGAGTGATGATATCGTTCCTATGATCATGGAATTGTATTGGAGTATATATATATATTATTTCAGTATCAATATTACTTAATAATAATCATATATAGTTACTCATTACACCATTATACCCATCCTTGTAAGGTGATGGTGGAAAATAGATTACACCACGGCGTGGAGACGGTATTCCGTACGTACGCACGCGCGGTGATTTCATTTTTCCGTAGGATGGATAGAAGGTGAATTAGGGTTGTTTCATATTTATAATAACATATCAGTATGTAAGTAATACTGATGTTATTACTTTATCATGAAACAACTAAAGAAGAAGAAGTTGAAGAAGAAAGAAATTGAAAAGATCGGTAATGGATATTACCTCTTCTTTGGAACGCCTCTTTGAATCCTCCACTTAAGGAACTAAGATTGGTCTTTGGAGAAGACCAGGACCTCTAGGATTATTCTAGGGAAATGGAGAGGAGAAAATGTCAGGGGTTGGCCGAGCTTGAGTGCTCAATTTGGTGTGAGGAGGAGGGGGAGGAGGTGCCCTTTTATAAGGGAGGAGAGGGGCACCTTAGGAATATCTCAAAATATTATTTTATATTAAAGTCAAAATCGGTTTATAATGGTTCCAAAGGGTCTTATTTCGAAGCTAAAGTGGGGATGGGTCGAAATCCTATCAACCAATAGGATTTAGACAAGTTTAGGGTATTATTTTAACCTTATCAATTAGATTTAACTCTAAGTTAATTAATTTAACTTTTACCGTGTCTTTTTGTTTTCTTTCACTATATGGTTAATACACTTACTATAACATGCCAAAAGAACCCCAAATTGTTTATTATTAATATATATATCCTTATCTAAGTCATTTGGCCGAACCATAGATTTTTAGGAATAAAATAAAAATTAATAATAAAATATTTTATTTAAAAACTCTTTTGTGTCAATTTTGACACTATTTGATATATGATTTTTGTGAAAGTCATAACAGAATTATATGTTCGAACCAAGTTGCTTAAATCAACAATAATATATCATAGTAACCTAGAAAATTAGTGGAATTCATAAAAAGTCTTAAATTACATTCATTTTGGTATTTATATTATCAATTTTGTCAGTATTTCATTAATAAGATAATTACTGCATCATCTTTGTGTCATAAATAAATTAAATTATTTGATGTCTAAAAATTACAAATAAAATACCATCATGTAGGAAATATTTTTAGCTTTCTAATGAATATTTACAATCGAATTTATCTTATGTATAACCCCATATTAAAAATTATTTACTTATTAAACTTTGATTTTAACTATTTTAACCCTTCTTTAAATAAATTAATAATAAATGTCCTAATCTAATCCAAGTGGGCCTAAATGGTCATATTTTATTCCTAAGTTTGTTTTTGGTCGAATTAAACTTGTCCAATAGAATTAGGACATGTGTTAAGGTAATATTGATATCATATTTACCCTTAGTTACCCTATTTACTATTAACCGCGGTAAAAAGGTAAAAAGTTACTATTCACCAAAAAATTATTTTCATCTCATTGAACCACATTTTAGTCCTTGATATTAACCATGTCTCTCAGATTTTCGAAATTCCATTCACAGAAGCGGTAAAATTAAGTTTTATGCAAAATTCAGTTTTTAACCTACCACTTAGTGGTTTCACTATTCATCAAAAATTGAAAGTTTTCAGAAAAATACCAAAATTTCACCCTAGGCTAATTTCGATATTCTGAGTCCAAAAATGAAGTCCATTTTGAAAAATAAAATTTATAAAATTTCACAAAGTGGTTATTACTATTCATAACGGCTAGTTTTAATAGCATATTGTTGTTTAGTGAAACTCGGTATTGCGTACGACGCAAGCTATCGAGGAAGGTCGCGATTGCGTGTAAAGCAAGTCAAGCAAGTGTTGCGTAGAAAAAGATTCCTTTGATAATTTATATAACATAAAAGTCTCGGGTGTTACATTCTACCCCCCTTAAAAAGAATTTCGCCCTCGAAATTCGTCACTTTGTAACAAACAGATGAGGATACTTCTCCCTCATCATATCCTCAAGCTCCCATGTAGCTTCTTCAAGTTGGTGGTTCCTCCATAAAACTTTCACCAAGCGAGTGGTCTTGTTTCGTAGGACTTTTTCGCTACGATCCAGTATCTCTATCGGCTGTTCTTCATAAGAAAGATCTTGCTCCAGCGGTACAACTTCTGAGCTGAGTACATGTGAAGGATCTGGTATGTACTTTCTCAGGAGAGATACGTGGAACACATCGTGAACTTGAGAGTGATTCGGTGGAAGCGCCAATCGGTAAGCTACCTTCCCAACACGATCCAGTATTTCAAAAGGACCGATATATCTAGGGCTCAACTTCCCCTTCTTTCCAAATCTCATAACCCTCTTCCAGGGAGATATTCGTAAGAACACTTTATCGCCCACTTCAAACTCTAGGTCTCTTCTTCGGTTGTCGGCATAACTTTTCTGTCGACTCTGAGCTGCTCTTATGTGTTGTTGAATAGATCTAACCTTTTCTGCCATTTCATCAACGAGATCAGGTCCTAATAGCTTTCTTTCCCCAACTTCATCCCAGCAAGTTGGAGTCCTGCATTTCTTTCCATAGAGAGCTTCATAAGGAGCCATCTGAATACTGGAGTGAAAGCTATTATTATAAGAAAATTCTACCAAAGGTAGGTGTTGATCCCAACCTCCTTTGAAATCCATAGAGCAAGCTCTCAACATATCTTCTAGGGTTTGAATTGTTCTCTCAGACTGACCGTCTGTCTGGGGATGATAAGCAGTGCTGAAACTCAACTCTGTATCCAGAGTATGCTGAAGACTTCGCCAGAACTTCGAGGTAAATCTCGGATCTCGATCAGATATAATAGAAAGTGGTACTCCATGCAATCTTACCACTTCCTTTACATATATCCTGGCAAGCTGATCTAGAGAGAAATCCTCTCTAATAGCAATGAAGTGTGCAGACTTTGTAAGATGATCAACTATGACTCAGATAGCATTATTGCCTTTGGATGTTTTAGGAAGTCATGTGACAAAGTCCATAGTGATGTTTTCCCATTTCCATTCGGGTATGGGTAATGGTTGTAACATCCCCTTAGACTTCTGTCTCTCAGTTTTAACTTGTTGACAAACCAAGCATCGAGAGACATATTCAGCAACATCTCTTTTCATGCCATCCCACCAGAAGTACTCTTTCAGGTCCCTATACATCTTCGTGCTTCCAGGATGAATAGAAAATGATGAACTATGAGCCTCATCCAGCAGCTCATTCTTTAATTCGGGGATGGGATGAACGCAAACCCGATTCCTGAACTTTATTATCCCATCACAATCAAGGTTGAATTCAGGAAAATTTCTCACCTTATTTTGTAACTCGACATCTTCTTTCTGTGCTTCTTTAATCTTCACGTGTATAGATGGTTGAACATTCATTTGAGAAAGATAAGATTTTTCCCCTTCCATTATAATTCCAAGATCCATCCTTTGTAAATCCATAAATATTGGATCTTTTGTGATCCTCATCATGGATAAACTAGCATGGTCTTGTCGACTTAATGCATCTGCCACCTTGTTTGCTTTCCCAGGGTGGTAATGGATTGAGCAGTCATAATCCTTAATCAGCTCCAACCATCTTCTTTGACGCATATTCAACTCCTTTTGTGTGAAAATATACTTTAAACTTTTATGATCAGTATAAATATCACACCTTTCACCATAAAGGTAATGCCTCCAAATCTTTAATGCAAAGATTACCGCAGCCAACTCCAAATCATGTGTTGGGTAATTTTGCTCATGGATTTTCAACTGTCGTGAGGCATAAGCTATCACCATATCATTTTGCATAAGAACACACCCCAATCCCTTCTTGGATGCGTCACTGTAGATTACAAACCTTTCTCCACTACAAGGCAGTGTGAGCACAGGTGCACTGGATAACCTTCTTTTCAACTCCTTGAAATTCTCTTCACATTCCTCTGTCCAGACAAACATAACTCCTTTCCGAGTCAACTTGGTGAGTGGATTAGATAATCGTGAAAAATCTTTTACAAAACGTCGATAATAACCAGCCAAACCAAGAAAACTTCGGATCTCAGTTACTGTTGTTGGTCTTGACCATCTTTCGATAACCTCTGTTTTTGTTGGATCCACAGATATCCCCTCTTTTGAGATTATATGACCCAAAAATGCAACTTTTTGATGCCAAAATTCACACTTGGTAAATTTGACATAATGCTTCTCCTTTCTCAGGGTCTTCAATATAATTCTCAAGTGATCTTCATGCTCTTCCTTGCTCTTTGAATAGACAAGAATATCATCTATAAATACTACCACAAATTGATCAAGATAGTCTCTAAAGACTCTATTCATTAGATCCATGAAGATAGAAGGGGCATTAGTAAGACCAAATGGCATCACTATAAATTCATAGTGTCCATACCTTGTACGGAAAGCCGTCTTTGGTATAACCTCCCTTTGATACCAACTATAACGACCCATACTTTACATACATTGTTAATACTTCAAAATTGAGGCACACTTATTACAACATATGATAAAACCACAAAGGACCGTATAGGTATAGTGTCTTTAGAAACTGGGAAACATAAACAACTGGTTCATAAATCTTCTACAGTGTCTCCCATTTATTTCATCATATCTAGGGTCCCTTTTAGCATATTCTACTTAATATCCATCTTCCTGACCTGGGGAAAAGAAAACATAAAAGGGTGAGCTCAAATGCTCAGCAAGGGCAAATAAAGGAAATAAAAATCATATCATATCTTTATCAAAACCTGCAAAAGAGATCATAATATCTTAACATGGAATAAAACATAGAAGTGAAAATGAGATCCCCATAATCATAACATAAAACTTTAAACTTTGTGGCATGCACACATAATCATGGAAATCATTTCTTGTTAGTCATGACTCATTGCCAAGACTATCTTAGTGGACAAAGTCCCTTTCTGAACCGAGTTCACTTCTCGTTTCAGTCCTGTATCACTGAACCGAAATAACCTTCCGTTCCAGCCATGTCTATCTCATGAGATATAAAATCATTACCCAATGCATTGGAGGGAGATATAGGTCCCACCCATCTTATAATGAATCCTTTCTTATGTGTGCCACATAATCATAAAACATACATCATCGCATAACACATATAACAAAAATGGGATTCTTGAAACATCATGACATCATAAATTCATATATGATAAAGGAATTCATAAACATAATTCCATCACAACATAGTCAAACCAATGTAAAAATATGGATAGAAACAGAACCCTTTATTATCTTAGATGGAAAATAATTTTGATAAAACACTTGAATTGAATTCTTGAGGAAAATATCCTTTCTTCTTCAAAAACATTTTTCCTTTCATAACATGTCATACAACATTAAAATAAAAGAAGTTGATTAAAAATAAACTTGAAAACTTGTAAAGGAAGCTTCTTTGAAGTAATGTTTTAAAAATCCATTCATGCCGTATAAGTTAAAAAAACATTCTTCGTACTTTTGTCGGAAAAGTCAAAAAGTACCTCGTACGGAAAAACGACAAAAGATTTCTTTAATATTCCATACTAAAAACTCACCTAAGGGTAAAATTGGATTTAAACTATTTCAAGTGGATGGAAACAATATTACATATTTAGGGAACATGGATGTGGATGATAAAATACACCCCAGTAAATACTTACGAATAAACAATCTCGGATAAAAATGAGATTGTGATATTTCCCTTACCTTAGGTCCGATTTGCTTTGTTCGTGTCCGAAGCTCCTGTATAATGGTTTAAATAATGTTATTTACTTATTCCAGAATCATACATATTGATATGATATCATATATGGTCATATTATTAGCTTCTTGTTAGTAATATTTCATTGTTACTTGTTACTCGGGTCTTTATAACTTTTTGTTCTTATGCGTGTTTTGTTGAATAAATTCTTATTCTTATCTTTAGATTATAGATAATTCATTTACAGAATGGTATTAGTGTATTATATACCATATTCATTCATTCAATTCATTTATATAATCATTATGAAATGAAGATCATGTAGAACGAGTCGCATCACATCGTGGAGACGGTATTCCGTACGTACGCACGAGTGATGATATCGTTCCTATGATCGTGGAATTGTATTGGAGTATATATATATATTATTTCAGTATCCATATTACTTAATAATAATCATATATAGTTACTCATTACACCATTATACCCATCCTTGTAAGGTGATGGTGGAAAATAGATTACACCACGGCGTGGAGACGGTATTCCGTACGTACGCACGCGCGGTGATTTCATTTTTCCGTAGGATGGATAGAAGGTGAATTAGGTTTGTTTCATATTTATAATAACATATCAGTATGTAAGTAATACTGATGTTATTACTTTATCATGAAACAACTAAAGAAGAAGAAGTTGAAGAAGAAAGAAATTGAAAAGATCGGTAATGGATATTACCTCTTCTTTGGAACGCCTCTTTGAATCCTCCACTTAAGGAACTAAGATTGGTCTTTGGAGAAAACCAGGACCTCTAGGATTATTCTAGGGAAGTGGAGAGGAGAAAATGGCAGGGGTTGGCCGAGCTTGAGTGCTCAATTTGGTGTGAGGAGGAGGGGGAGGAGGTGCCCTTTTATAAGGGAGGAGAGGGGCACCTTAGGAATATCTCAAAATATTATTTTATATTAAAGTCAAAATCGGTTTATAATGGTTCCAAAGGGTCTTATTTCGAAGCTAAAGTGGGGATGGGTCGAAATCCTATCAACCAATAGGATTTAGACAAGTTTAGGGTATTATTTTAACCTTATCAATTAGATTTAACTCTAAGTTAATTAATTTAACTTTTACCGTGTCTTTTTGTTATCTTTCACTATATGGTTAATACACTTACTATAACATGCCAAACGAACCCCAAATTGTTTATTATTAATATATATATCCTTATCTAAGTCATATGGCCGAACCTTAGATTTTTAGGAATAAAATAACAATTAATAATATTTTATTTTATTTAAAAACTATTTTGTGTCAATTTTGACACTATTTGATATATGATTTTTGTGAAAGTCATAACAGAATTATATGTTCGAACCAAGTTGCTTAAATCAACAATAATATATCATAGTAACCTAGAAAATTAGTGGAATTCATAAAAAGTCTTAAAATACATTCATTTTGGTATTTATATTATCAATTTTGTCAATATTTCATTAATAAGATAATTACTGCATCATCTTTGTGTCATAAATAAATTAAATTATTTGATGTATAAAAATTACAAATAAAATACCATCATGTAGGAAATATTTTTATCTTTCTAATTAATATTTACAATCGAATTTATCTTATGTATAACCCCATATTAAAAATTATTTACTTATTAAACTTTGATTTTAACTATTTTAACCCTTCTTTAAATAAATTAATAATAAATGTCCTAATCTAATCCAAGTGGGCCTAAATGGTCATATTTTATTCCTAAGTTTGTTTTTGGTCGAATTACACTTGTCCAATAGAATTAGGACATGTGTTAGGGTAATATTGATATCATATTTACCCTTAGTTACCCTATTTACTATTAACCGCGGTAAAAAGGTAAAAAGTTACTATTCACCAAAAAATTATTTTCATCTCATTGAACCACATTTTAGTCCTTGATATTAACCGTGTCTCTCGGATTTTCGAAATTCCATTCACAGAAGCGGTAAAATTAAGTTTTATGCAAAATTCAGTTTTTAACCTACCACTTAGTGGTTTCACTATTCATCAAAAATTGAAAGTTTTCAGAAAAATACCAAAATTTCACCCTAGGCTAATTTCGATATTCTGAGTCCAAAAATGAAGTCCATTTTGAAAAATAAAATTTATAAAATTTCAAAAAGTTGTTATTACTATTCATAACGGCTAGTTTTAATAGCATATTGTTGTTTAGTGAAACTCGGTATTGCGTACGACGCAAGCTATCGAGGAAGGTCGCGATTGCATGTAAAGCAAGTCAAGCAAGTGTTGCGTAGAAAAAGATTCCTTTGATAATTTATATAACATAAAAGTCTCGGGTGTTACATTAATGCTCTCCCCCGCTAACCTCATCTAAGTACCATCTCGTCGTGAATTCCACCTCCGGGTAGTGACTCATCGTGAGGTCCACCTCTGGGTACTTTCTTGTCCTCTCTATATAGTTGATACTAAGAGGTTCTGGTTAAAAACCATTGACTTGACCCTCACTTTTTAGATTTCTACCAGAGGAGGACCAGTAACCATGCACTGATTCCGACAGTGTGATTCAACCCTTGGAGGCGAGAGTGACAATTGGATCTCTTGGTAGTAGCGTCGAGGACTTATGATGTCATCCATTGCATGATTGTATCATTCATGTCTATATTGATTGTATTAGGCAATGAACGTGGTTCATCCAGGTGATGAGACCATATTTCTCTTTTTGGCAGAGGAGAAATACCAGAATCTCTTTGATGGAACATAGACAAAGAAGGGTGGAGATGATTTCTTACAATTGGCTAGTCTCGCCCATTTTCCATTGAGCGAACAGTTTATGGTTCTCTTCATCTCAATAATATCAGGTGTATCTTATCTCAGAAGGACATGAACCTAGGAAAGTAGTGATGAACTGAATTCCTCTAGGACTATGACTTCGAGATTGTTTATACACCTAGAGAGGGGGAACGTTGTAGCAGATTCTCTTAGTAGGAGATCGGGCATTCAACTGTTAGGAGTAGCGAGACAGCAGCTGGACGCGTTTCAGATATCCTTTGTGGATAGTGTTGGAGTCAGCACATGTAGAACCAGAGATGGTTCAGATCATGTCGGAGAAGGTAAAGATCATCTGGGAGCGTTTAGGAGACTATTTGTGCCTACCCTTCAGGCAGGATCTGAGGTGGACAACCCAGGAGCTGCTTCTATCTTCCAGCCATTTGTCTTTTCTATTGTACTTTCGTTCAGTTGAAGCTTTATCTTTTCAGTTGGGTTTGTATTCTGGCCCATTTACTTTTCAACTCTATCTTTTTTACTTAGTGTATTACTTACTCTTGTACTCTGGTTGGATGTGTTTAGGTTTTATAATGGAAATTCCTTCCCAGTTATCTGGATTTATGCCTTTGGTACTAGTCGCCAGCCCTAGGCCTATGGAAGGCGAGATTGGGGGAGTCACAGCATAGGCCCAGAGTATGGGTCATGAAAAATTGGTATTAGAGGTGGGTTATGGGGAGTTTATGGAGTTGAGTGGGAGGTGAGGAGTTAGGGTCTTATGTAGGCCCCACCCCTAACTCTCCTTGGTAGAAAAATAACCACCTTCCTTGAATAAAATTTGTACACAACAAATTTTATTTATTTAACTTTAATCCACAATTATTAAACCTCAACCCGCTCGAAACGCAACTATGGAATAGGTCCCCTTAAGCAATTAATGGCGCTTCAACTTCATCAGTTCTCTCATATTTCAATTCCAAGCACTAGTTCAAAAGTTATAAAATCCCGCTCGTTCGTTCACTGAACGTACCTGAGCTAAACATCAAAAATTGATTCCGGGAACACTGGGCCTCAGATTTAGGTGCCGTTAGAAACTTCATACTCGTAAAATTTCAAGGTATTTATGTAAAAAAATTTCCTTGATAATTCTAGGTCATTAAATAGCGTTTGTTGAAAAGGATGGTGGATAAGGCATGTTGTTGAGTTCCATCATAGATGTTGACATGGTATGTTGATAAGGATCCAAGAAAAAGGAATGGATTCCCTGATGGTGGTACAGAAAGTTCCACATATATGGTGGTACTATTTCCAAGTGTTTTCCAAATTTTTCGGTTACAAAATTTGAGGGATTGTTCAATCATCACCGAAGTGGTATTTTCATGAATTCCTTATAACAATATGGAAAATTTGTGATTTTTTCAAATACAATAGGGACGTATTGATGTGGTGCTTTATGAAGACATCTAGTGTGATAAAGGCTAGTTTCATGATTATGTGGACCATCAAGAACACGCCATGTAAAGATGGAACCTCTTGGTGACTATGAGAACCTTCATGAAAAGGAAATTTTCCTACTGCTTTGAAAAAAGTGGGAGCATCGTGAAATGAATTTAAAAGTTTATTGAAATGATTTTTAAGAGGATGGAATATTCTATAATGTGTGGCAATTCCTATAAATATTTATCTGCCCCCTCAAAAAATATGAGAAATCCTTAATGAAAATTCATAGTATCTAAATTGGATAATGTGATTATGAAGGTTGTTCTTATGAAAATGTTCCAGAAGAAATGATCTTTGCAAATGCTATAAAAGATACTGCAGTTTTTTATCATAATTAAGTCTAAGTGGGTTTCATGAAAGTAGATATGCTTCACTAATGGTGGTTTAATCATTATGGCTGGTTGTGCTTCATGAAAGAGGTGATCCTTATGAATTTTTTGGGGTTTGGGATGTCTGTATATACTTGTGAAGAATTAGAATGGTTTGTGAAGGCTGTGTCATCTTGACAAAGGAAGTGGAAATCACAATGGTATTAAAATGGATTTCCTATTAAAACTATTGTAAATTTTATTCATAAATTTTATGAATTTGGGACTTCAAAAGAATATTTATCTACAATTGACGATTTAATCATTATTTCAAATGAAAGGAACTACAATTCTAGAAACTATGTTTGAATCCTTTAGAGACTAGTGATAAATGGAAGAGGATGAAGGTGACCCTTTCCACGAGTAGTGATCAATAAAAGAAAAAATTGAGGGATTGAAACTTCGGATGTAGTGAGTTGTCCATAAACATTGTATTGACAGTTATCATGGGAAAAGAAATGATATTTCCTTAACATCATTTTGGAAGTGAGACTTAATTGATTTTTTACGTCAATACATTTTCATTGTATACTCCTTGAATATACCCTGGTGAAGGTGAAAGAAGTAATATATTACATGTCCTTGTTCTTTCTATCTTACCTTATTTTCAATTCATAATCATCATATAAATAATTAATGAATAAGATCATAATAAACACATAAGATAAAATATATTTTCACATTTAATAAAGAGGAAAAGATCTAATGCGGTAAGATGAATTTTTGAAAAGAATATCTATTGCATGATTCACCCCTATAATGGTATCTAATCCCTTTTAGTCCTACATTATCTCATGATACAACCTAATATATATATATATATAATAAGTAAAAAATTAAATAAGAAAAAAAATAAAAAATGTTAATGAATATTTGTTATAATTTTTTTCACATCATTTAAGTTCCTAAATACTTTAATCAATATGGAAATTATGTTTTCCAATATATTATGTAAATATAATAATATAATTACTTTTTACATAGATTGGATACAGATACTGATGTTGAGTGTTCAGATGATTTGATATTTCTGGCATGAGGTCCTCTAAATAAGGCTATAATGTTTTATGCTTATAATTTGAATAGATTTTAATTTCATAAAGTCAATTATAAATAAGGTTTAAAATATATAATAGTTGTATGTTTTTATTTTGGAATTGATATTCTATATAATGTTTACCAATATTTTTGAATTAATCTTCCTCTTCTCTCTTTTAATTTCTCTCAAATTCATTTTGCTAAATACTAAAAATGGTATTGAAACAAACTCTTTGCAATTTAGTTATGTGAAAATATCTTGATTGATAGATTTTAGGGAACATGATGTATCTTAATTTTATATCGTTACATCACATGTTGAAATAGTATATAATACAGATGATATTGTTAGTGAAGGGGGGAGTGTAGTTGTTAAAATAAAATAATGAGACTTGTATGATATGTGTGATAATGTTGAAGATTTTACCCATGTATTTTAATCCAAAAAAAGATAAAATTGATTTATTTTTCCCCATGATATTGAAAATATTTGTCTTGAAGTTGTACATGAAGTAAGATATGTAATACTGGTGTAGGATAATGAAATGATTGAAGGAAAAAATAATTTCATGTGAAGTCATCCATTAAATCAACATCTCCTTATATTATATGTTATTCATTTACAATACTACTAATCTTTTATCATATTAAAATTTATTTTCATTCATGAGTTATTTATTTTGGATAAATTAAATATTATCTTTATATCTATGTGTAGTCATTGTTTAGTATACCAATGTATATTATGATTGTGTTTGTTTTGAATTTATTAGAATTTCTACATTTTATTTTATACATAAATAATTTGAAATATAATTTTGGAAGTACTCTTTACATCCTTAAATGACATTAATTATAAAGAAGAAGTGTTTCATTGATTAATGTTTACTAGCAGATGACATGACCTCTACCATAAGTATGTCTTATGTTTTATGAATAAACCCTTTGTCTCCCTCCCAATAGAACTTAATATTCCCTATGTCTACCTTCCCACATCATTTTATATATACTCTATCTCCCTCCCATTAGTATATTTCACACTTCCACAAGATTTAGTAGGTTCATCATGCAATGGTCCTATAGTGAGGGTAAAAGTGGGTGCTGATGTTTCATTATTATGATGTTAGAGGGTCATAGATATAGGCAAAAAATTAATGTGAATAAAATTATTTCACCTTTTTATATGATAATTTTTCTTTTAATTATAAATAGATGAAATTTTATTACTCATACAAACATTAATAGTTCAGATTTATGGAATCTGAATGGATTAAAGATATTTTTCCCTTCTTACTTTAATGGGGTCCTAATACATGATGTTGTGGGAATATTATTCCAGATTCTTTGCCTGTTGGTGGATAAGTCTGAGAACCATCCAATTACATATTCTTATTTGAGGAATATTCCACAATTTTATAAGAAATAAATATTTTATTCAATTGTAAAGGTAATTTAAATATGCTATTCATTAATTGAATGACATAATTTTATTAAATTCCAATATTTTAATAATTAATATCTATATATAGATGTTCTTACACATTCTCATCATTACTTTTATTTCATGAAAGTGGACATTAAGAATTTGGGGTATGAAATGGAATTAATTTAAAATAAACATTGTGGAATGAATTTAATGATACATCATTAACCACGAAGAATCTGTATGATAAGGTCCTTAGAGTGGTACCTGGAGACTTGTGGAATGTTTTTTTAATAGACTTCACCATGAGTAAGGAATGATATTGATTATTATATTTTTATATTAATCATGTTTTACATATATAAATTCAAATTACAAGGAATTGTAATCACATACATTACAATTTAATTTCTTATTTTAAATTTTAAGAAGTTTTAAGAGAAAATTTTTCTAGTTGAGTGAAACAAATCATCCCACACAGTACTGGTTTAGAGAATTTTTCATGAAACAAATCCACAATGGTAATGTTTTATTATTTAAAATATTTATATGATAATATTACATGTTTAATATATTAAATTCTTATTTATATCTTTTTAATATGGAAAATTAATTTAGGGAACCACGTCTGCTGAGTTGATCTTTTTTTATATTAATATGAAATAAGATGGGATTAATTTGAATGATCCTACCAAATCCCTTGGGGTATAAATTACTTCTTAATTATAATGGTTCACACAAACATATTATATAATTTAAAATCACACTAAACCATAGATATTTGTGAATAGACATATTTAGGATCATCAAGCTATAATTAGTCAAAAAAATTGTTATTTACTATAAAAATATATATTGTTTACAATTTAGATATAAATACTCAATATAAACATAGTTTGATAACTAATGTTGTTAGTGATATATTCCACCTCTATTAGTCTTACACTTTATTATTAGTTATAATTTTTTTAATACCTATTAATTTTAAATATGAACGATGTTTTTTAATATTAAAAAATAAAATAGCTATGGGATTAGAATATGGTGTTGTTATTCTTGGTATACCAGCATAATCTAGTGGGAGAAGTCCTCAGGAAGGAGTGTCCTAGAATCATTCATATGATGGGTTCTAGACCATTTTCATCTAATTACTTCAGAATTTCATTATGGATAGATGTTGTGTCTACTCCATGTTGGAGTTACTCCTACCACTATATGCTCATAGAAATTTCTAGAAATTAAAACACAATTTAAAAAATTGGAAACACAATCCAGAAGTATGGGATTCAAATAAAAATAATGGATATGATGTTCATTTCTCCACACGAAGAATTGGTAGAATTATATCAAAATATGACAATATGTGTCCTCAGTAACATTTTCTGCAATGGATTGTTCTAGTATATATGTAAATAACACAATTTAATAATAATAATTTTTAAGAAAATAATTATTTTTATATCTAAATTGAGATATACATTACTATTTCATTTTAAATAAAATTTCCATGTATTTGTTGATAGAAAAGAATATAAATTGAGATAGGGATTGATGCAGAGACTAAAATGGTCTTTATTCATCAGGTATTGATGCCACATTCCATTTGATTCTGTGATGTTTTATGAATAAACTCACTATATGTAACATATTGTATTTTATTATACATATATATATGTTCATTATATATAATATTTTCTTTGTTTTAAACATATGTTTTCTTTGTCATGTGTTTCTATTTGGTGTTTATATTCATTTTTTATGTGTTGGTTTCTCTCAGTATTTAGATTTTATGAAAAAATAGCTTCTATGTGTTTCAGTTTATTTAAAATCTAAATATATTAGTGGAATAAACCCCACTATACAGGATGTGATATAGAGGGGGTTTTTAAACCACTTATATATTTAATAATATATATATTCATGGTTTAAACCTCCACTATATATTATTATTTATAGTGGCTCTTTAAACCATCAATACATTACCAAAGTATTTTAAATCTTGAAATGACAAGTAAAAATGTAATAACCACCACTAAAAAATAAAAACATTTCGTAAAGAATACTACTAAATAAGAAAAAATGACACAAGATGTTTCCTGAAATCAACTTTAATTATGTTTTATGAGAACCACTGTAAAAATATTTATCATATTTTTTAAAAACTGCCAATTAAAAAAACTGTCGCAAATGTCATGATTTGTTGTAGGGTAATATGATCCGTTTTAGATTTAGTAACCTATTTTAAAATTGACTCATATTATATCATGGGTTCATTTCAATTTTTTCATGAAATTCATTAATACATGTTTTCCACTCACTTGTTCTTTGTGTAGAAAAAAAAATTGGATATAATAGTGTAATTCATAATAAATTTTTCTATAGAGGACTGATAAAAATAATATTCCATAATTTCATTAAGATAACAAATAAATATAAACTTTTATATTTTATGATAATTTTATAAGAATTCAATTATTTCTAAACGTCATGAAATATCTATATCTTTATATAATGAATGTTTTCATTCTTCCCAATGCATATCCAATATACTGAATTTTTGGGTTTTTATTTGTGGAATTAAATTTAGTTTTATCTGTGATGTACCTATATCATAATCGTAAAATGAAATTATAATAAAAAAATAAATCATTATAGATAGAAACAATACTAAAAAGTCATCTTTAGTTTCATATATATGACTTAATTATAGGTTTTATAGAGGAGTGACTTGGCATAAAATATCACACTCTGTTATATGGAAAGTAAACTATTTTTATAGGTGTTCTTGGCCTTGATTAATAAATTTATATTATTAGTTTTACCGTATTTATTATTTACATAATTATAGAATATCATGTTATTTTTATAGGTTTTTATTTTAACCAAAATTCTCAAAAAACCTAGGAGTGAATTAAGGTGAGTAATATTTTTATTTAATTCTGTATTATTATTGTGTTAACTAGAAAATGTGAAATATTAAATTCTATTCAAATATGAACATCATCAAAAAATATATGATAAAATATGGCTTCTATTGGTTCTCCTAAAAAGGGACACATCCCTGGATCATACACTAATGATTTCATGATTTTCTAAAAAAATAAACACAAAAAATAATGATAAACAAATTTAATATTATTTTTTATACGATTACAAATGTCATTTTCTCTCTCTATCTCTCCACTCATTATTTATAAACTAGGACACGAAAATAGAAAATAGTCAAGTCTTCTTAAATTGAATGATCCTATCAAGAATCAAAAAACTAAATCTATAACGGTGTCTCTTTTCAATACCATCTCCATGAAAATATCCATATATTTAATTAATTATATATTCTTTAGAATCATTATAATAAAATCCTCAAGTTTCTTTATTGGAAAATGTTTTTCTCTTTTATTGAGTATCTTCTATTTTTCCTCTAATTAATTTGTATCTATTATAATATTTTTAAGAATATTTCTCAATATATGAAACAGTTAATAACATTATTAGTATTCAAAAAAATATTTTATGTTCAAGTTAACTTTCTCATTTAATAAACTGATACTGGATGACGAATTATGTCACCATAGACAATTTGATATGTGGATGGAAGGGAATTCTTGAACCCCCTTGGTAGGGAACTAGTGGTTGGACATCAGTGTCATGCCCTTTGGGATTCCATCATGAAATAAAATATTATAATATAGGTAGGGTAATCTAACTAAGAATCTTGTATGGTGTGTCCATATATTGTACTTACTTGAAAATGAAGTAAATATTTTCATGTAAATGAACAATGCAATGGAATAAATAGTTTAACGACCCAATTATTTGTAAATAAATTTCATATTGAATGGATGAAACATTAAGTCTCTACATAACAACACATTTTAATAAACTAGGAAACAATCATAATTTTTCTACTTGTGTGATTTTAATTTTGAAAAATAGACATACACGGTTGCATATAGGGTGATATTTGGGGTATGATATAATAAATGTAAATTTTGGTGAATATTAACTTAACCTTATGAATATTAATGTAACCTTATGAATAGTAATATGACCCATATTAATTGTAACCTCAACAATGAATGTGTAAATAAAATTTAGCACCTTATAAAAGAAATATAATATTTTATAAATTATTAATTGAGTATTAGTATTATTGTGAGTGATATATATTTAATTACAATTATAACGTAATAAAATAGTTCATTATCATAAAATGTGTTCTCAAATAAATCTTTTTTTGTAAAATTATTTTAGAATAGTTTAATAAGACCTTAGTTAATTTTTCAGGTTATTATAAAATTATTTTTCGTTTTAAAACTGTATTGTTTGAGTAAATAATGAATTTAATTAAAAATTAAATTTCCCATATTTAGAAAATCATTTTCATAAAACGGAGTCCATTTTTTGATTCTACATGTTGAAAATTTTCTATGGATCATTTTTTTTATTTTTCTAAAATACATTATTTTTTTGTTGAATAGTAAAATACGATAATTTACGATAAATGTTAAATAAATGATTTATTGGGTCATAGGATGTGTGAGGATTATGTAAGAAAACATTTTTTGGAACTCTTATAAAAATATTACTATTATTGGTCACAATAATCAATACTATTTGTTGTCTTGAGCAAACTAATAAAATAATGAATAAAATATTGGGAAATCCTTCCTCCCCTCCACTATCCCCCCCCCCACTCCCTATTCTCATCACTCCTCTAAATAAATGCTCCTTACCTAAATTATTCAAAAATATCCTCCCCATCTCCTAAACCATGACCAAAATCCCTTGGATTCATAAAAATACCAAAACCCCACCCCTAAAGAGGCACTCAAAAAAGATAACTTCAAGAGGTAAATTCCTTTTTTCATTTCTTTTATTTCAAGTTCCATTATTTTTTTTATTTCCTCACTTGATTTCAACCGAATGTTTTGAAAAATTAATTACCTTTTATTTAATGGAATATTTCTTATGATAATGGAATTATTCATCATCATCTCTACTTTCACCTTCTTTTATATCAGAAATGAAAACACCATCCGCGATGTGTTAATTTATCACTTCAAGGATGATGATTTTTCAATTTCTATGACCTTATTCAATTCTGGTCATCATAACAATTTTATGGCTGAAACAGAAAATAATATATGTATTATAATTTTTTTAAGGTTATGTAATTCTTTTTGTATACATGGTATTAGTTTTTAAATCAAAATGATTTCATTGTGATCAAAAACCCCCAATTAACCGAAACAATTATCATTAAAGTTTTATATAATGTTTCGTCTTCACATACAATAACAAAAGGAATTTTATAACAATGTAATATTATGGGTTGTCAATAATTTCATACATATTTTATTCTGGAAAACTTCTCTTATTCTAATTGTTTATCTGTACATGAATATAAGTAATCCAATCATGAAACCCAGGGAATAAAACGCTCTCAAACAATGAAATTGATTGTATTAACCCATAAAAACGCCATGAATGAACCTAATAAAGGTATAATAAATAAATTAAATTTACATTAGGTTCATTAATCACAAATATTGTAACCTAAATTTGATTATTTTGTTCATTAAGAACAAGTGAGGAACACCTTCAGACTTAAGGTAAGGGTTTTCTCATCTAACTTCTATTTTTTTGATATATTCCTTATTCACTGCTATTCCTTGTGTATGGTGTATGTATACTTCCATTGAGGTATAAATTCATTATTATATTAATTTTAATCATATTAAATTTATCATTTTATGATTTTTAATTTTGGGTTATACAATTCAATTGGATACAAAGTTGTATGTGTTTTCTACCTAAACCACCGTTATCATTGAGGTTACTTTTATTGTCTACATATCTCAATGAAATTATTATATATTATTATGTAATCCAAATATATTTTGTGTGAGTTTTCTATATATTTTTACCAACCATGATCCTTTTTTATTTTATGTGTAGTTACATATTTTAAAAGGATTTATCAAAACTCTTTTCAAAAAAATAAGCCAGATTCACAGAAATTTATCAAATATTCACTTATTTTTATGGGAACTCAATAATATGTTTCTATAGACCACTATGTTTATATAATCACTCATTTTATTATTAAAAATAATATCTTACTTATTTTTTACGTTTATACAATGATTTTTGAAAAATAACTCTTCTTATCAATGTAAAAGAGTATTTATCTCAAGAATTACTCTATGATTTTATATGAGTATATTCATCTCTTTGAAAACTCTTGTAGATTATTATTTATTATTGGGATTAATCTTTTAGGATATAATCTACTATATTTAATTAAATGGTTTAGTATTAGTTTGACTTTTGATGTGCTATCTTAAAATCATTCACCAATTTTCTTTGAATGGTTTGGGTTTATGCTTAATGTTAGGAGAATGTTATTTACATGTCATATATTAGTTTAAATATGAATGTATGTGTTTGTTTATTATTATACCTGTTTATATTAGGAATTAATTGTAATTATTATGTGATATAATAGTCCCATTATATCCCCTCGATTCATTTTTAGGTCGAATGAGAAAAATAGATATGGACTTGGTCAAGGCCATGCCAATTTTTAGTTATGGTTTTGGTCAAGGAATTAATCATTTTTATATGTCTTGGTTGAGGCCTTGATGGTATGTTTCATAATGTCCAGCATTTTACATTAACTCATTATAATGCTTTAAATTTATAGTTCATGGGGTTATTAGACTATTGGAATACCCAATATTATGTTTATGAATCATTTTAACCATGACATGAATACATATATTATGATTGACTTCCAAGGATAATCTTAGATTGGTGGATGTTCCCAATGGAACTTTTATATTGTTTTTTATTTCATGTTTTAATTTTTAAAATATGTATGTATCTAGATTTCCAAATCTACGAATGTATTTGTTCCTTTGGGAAATGAATTTCTTGTAATCATGCCAATGTAATGTAACATGGCACCAGCTCTAAGGAACTGTGGTCAGGTATTTACAGTTGGTATCAAAGAAAGATTAGTAGAAAACATAAAAATTATATTTAGAAAACATATATTAGATTAAAAAACACTAAGATAGTCATTAAGGATATGTATTCTTGAATATCCTAATTTTTTTATGGAATATATTATTTGGATCATTCTTAAAAATAGATCCCTTTTTAGATAATATAAATGGATGTGGTTCTATCACAGATGTACCTATGAGTGAAAACTACAAAATGGAAAATGATCCATACTAGACACCTACTTCAACACTCATGAGGGATATTCTTAGGATTGTTTACATTTTTTTGTAATCCATTAAAAAGAATTTAAATATAAATATTTCCTCAAAGAACCCATGTTTATGATAATGGGATTATCCATGCATAGGATTTCAATTTTTGTTATTTATTTTCATAAGTTTGGATAGAAAATTATGATTTATAACCTAATATAATACATTACATTATTTATAAATAGAACCTAGTTGAAGGAATTGAAAACACATGAATGTTTGTAGCCCATGGAGGGACTTCCCTCATATAAAATTAATGTTGTTGGCACTCAAACTGTGACATGTGTGGAGAAACTTATAACTATACTAGTATAACTTACTCAAGTTATGAACAATATCCTTAACCCTATGTAGAATCTGAATCCACAATGTGGAGGAGGTAGGTTAGATTGCATTATAAGAGAATAGACTCCATCATTTAAGGGGACTAGAAACCAATTCATTAAGGAACAGGGGATAAGTTCCTTATATAAGATATTTCTCTCCTTGGGAAGTAATGAAATGGAGAAGGTTGTTATGGAAGTTTATTATATATTGGTATATTCTGATCAAAGGCGGTAACTAATTCAAAACAAAAAGGAGTAAAAAATAAAAAACATGGAAAGGAGTGAGTTTAATGTACCTTTCTTAGAGAAATGATTTCCATATGAAGAGAGAGAGAGAGAGAATATGGAACGAAAGTTTCTGAATTTAATGAAAACAATATATGAGAATGTTGAAAAGTATGAAGATAACTTCACAAGGTTAGAAAGACTTTTTCTGGACTATATACATGATCTAAGGAACACGAATGATCGATTATTTGATGGACTAAATCTATTTCTATGATGGGCACTACTCTAACATACTTTCTCATTCTATGAAGACATAGTCTCATGTGATATCAAGAAGGAAAAGTATTTATCTAAGTATTATGATTTTAAATGAAATAAATAAATAAAAAGGGGTGCTAAAAACTCTATAAAAGGAAATAAGGAAATGGGGAATGAGGGAAGAGTTAACTTTCCACTCTGTGACAACTGTTGAAGGAAGCAACCTTGTGCCTGCATAAAATTAAAGGGAGTGTGCTGAAAGTTTTGATATAAAGGCCATAATGTTGGTGATTAAAAGGGGAATAAATAAGTTATTAATATTCAATGATATAATTTTATGTAGATTGTATAATATGATAATGATTTCTAAATCATCAAGCAAACATTCCATATAAATGGTCATGTGATCAAGGAAAAGCTTATGCGATCACAACTGAAAATATTGATGTTCTTAATGACATGGTGGTATGTACATAAATCATTTCCTCGAACATATCTAATGCTTTATTTGATTCCAGATCATTACATTCTTTCATATCTTCCATGTTTTCAAAGAAAACAAGATATTCCCAATTTTATTTGATTAGGGAGTTGTCAGTCAAAACTCATATGGGAAGTATCATTGTAACAATGATGTGTTATATAGTCCCCATTACGGAATTTAAAATTTGATTTATCTACTAATTTTACTATCATTCCCATGATTGAATTTGATATACTCCCTAGTATGGACTGTCTTTTGAATCATGATGTGAAAATATATTTCAAGAAGAAGGTGGTTATAATTTTTTAGAATGATGTAGAATCCATTATCTTTATAGCAGAAACGTCATCATATGGATCTTATCTATATCCACACCCATTAGCTCTACTTAATTAAATTATTGGTGAATATGAGAATAAAATATTAATACACGAGGAAATAAATCATCAAATTGTTGATGCACCCATCCTGAAAAAATATATTGATTTCTTTCCAGAAGATTTACCTTAATATCCTCTATAGTTAGAATTTTAATTCTTTATTGATTTAATTTTAGGTTCAAGACATATATCAAAGACTCCTTATAGAATGACCACTGTATAATTAGTCGATCTAATGAAACAACTAGAGGAATTTATTAGTAAAGGATTTATTCTCCTAAGTGTTTTTCCATGGGGATCACCTATTCTTTTTGTTAATAAAAAAGTTGAATCTACGAGGTTGTGAAATAACTACATGGATATCAATCCTATAAAAATAGAGAACAACCATACCCAACCTTGCATTGATTAATTATTTTATCTAATTCATGGAGACCAATATTTTTTAAAGATTGACCTTTGATCTAGATATCATCAGTTGCAAGTGTGGAAGGAAGATATTCCAAAGACCACATTTCAAACTAGGTATGGGCATTACAAGTTTACAGTAATGCCTTCTGGACTGACTAATTCACCCTTTGTTTTAATGGATCTAATGAAAATAGTTTTCAAGTAATATCTTGATGAAATTGTTGTGATATTTATTGATTATATCTTTGTATAATCCAAAAGCGAAGAAGATCGTGAAAATAACATTCCCAATATTTTGAAGACTCTTAGAATAAATTAATTGTATGGGATGTTTTGAATGTGTGAAATTTGGATTCAATCAATATCATTTATCATCCCCATTGTGTCTAAGGATGGAAGATCTGTTGATCCTATGATTTCAATTTCTGTTCAAGAATTTCCTAATCCAATGATCATAACTGAGGTGCATATATTTATTGGTTTAGAAGGTTATTATTGGAGTTTCGTTTATAACATCAACCATTTAGCCATCCTAATGACCAAGATTAGACGTAAAGGGTTTAAGATGGTATGGGAAAAAATGCGAAGAATGTTTTGAAGAATTAAAGAAGAGATTAGTGAATTCTATGATCATGACTCTACCATCGGGGAATGGTGTATTTGTGATCGATAGTGCTGCATCAAAGAAAGGTCTTGGTTGTGTGCTTATGCAAAATGATATAGTTATTGACTATGCATCAAGGAAGTTAAAAATTCATGAAAAAAACTAACCTACTCATGATCTCGAGTTAGAACCTATAATCTTTTCTATAAATATATAGAGTCCTTATCTCTATAATGAAATTAGTGAGATTTATACAGATCATAAGAGATTGAAATATATCTTCTCATAGGAAGAACTCATCATGTGGAAAATTTGATGTCTTGACCTACTCAAGGATTATGATTGATCCATAATCTATCACCTCGAAAAGGAAAATAAGCTATCTGATTCATTGAGTAGGAAGGATCATGGAGTCCAATAAAAAATGACCATTTAAAGGGATCTAGTGCTTATTGATCTAGTAAATATGGATATGAGAAATATCAAAGAAGGTGAAACGTCACTACTTTTTAATTTGGTTGTCCAACCATATTTGTTGGAAATGAATAAATATTATTAGTCTGATGATAAGAATCTATAAATGAAAATTAGGTGTGAAATATGGGAAGTTGGCTGACATCGTGTTGGAATATGGAGTTCTGATATTTGGGAAGAAGATACGTGTTCCCTCTATACCCCAGCTGAAAAGGGATTTATTGGATGATTCTCATAGCTCAAATTTCTCTATACACCATGGTATCACTAAAATGTATAGAGATTTGAAGGATCATTTCTGGTGTGAGAACATGAATTAGGAAATTTATGATTATGTATCAAGATACTTAGTCTGTAAATAAGTGAAGGATGAAAGAAAACATCCAAGAGGATTCATACAACCATTACCAATTACTCCCTAGAAAAGGGATGACATAACGATAGATTTATTTCATTGTATGAACTAAAAATCCAAGGAAGAATTATGCGATATGGGTATTTTTTGATCAACTTGTGAATCTTCACATTTCCTCGCTATAAGGGAGGGTTTTTAACTGGATCACCTTGTATAAAACTCTATCATTGAAGATGTGAGACTTCATGGAGCACCTCTATCACTTGTGTCTAATCTTGATCCATGATGTACATTGAAATTCTATAAAATTAATCTGAAATCATTGCAAACCGAGTTTGATTGTGTATTACTTATCACCCTCAAACTAAAGGGAAGTCAAAGATGATGATCCAAACATTGGAGGACATGTTGAGATCATGTTCACTTGACTTTCAATGTATGTGGGGTCAATATTTACCTATAATGGAGTTTTCCTACAATAATAGTTTCCATTTAAGTATTTGAATTTCATTATATGAAGCATTGTACAGAAATAGATGTCGTACACCAACTTGTTGGGATGAAGTTCGAGAAAGAAAGCCTGGTGGATCAGAACATGAAGAGGAATCAATAGAAAAGATAGATACTATTAAAACCCATATCAATGCAGCATGATGTAGGATAAAGAGTTGTATAGTTAATTGAAGGAATGATATGGAATTTAATGTTGGAGATCATGTGTCCATAAAGGTATCTTGATTGAAGGGTGTTATAAGAATTTGTAAAAAATGAAAACTGAGCCCTAGGTTTATTGGACCTTTGGAATACTATATATAATTTTAGTTCTTGTATATTTTTTGGTCATGCCGCCTAGCCTCTCTAAAATACACAATGTTTCTTATGTCTCATTGTTGATAATGTACTTGCCAGACCAAATGCATGTCCTCACTTTTGAAGGAATATAATTGGAACATGACCTATCATACTATGAAGGGGATATTTTGATTCTAGACACTAAACCACTAATGTTGAGAAATCGGGAAACTTGACTGTTAAAGAAACATTGATCCAATTCATTTTTTATTTTTTATTAAAAGTCAAAATTTATGGAAAATTTGGAACCATTCACATAACCTTAAAAAACATAGTTCACCTTACATATTTCAAAATTCAAAATATCCATTAAGAACCAACATCAACATGCCTTACACCTTGTTTAAAATTTCAAACAATAGACTGTCATCAATACCTCATGCCATGAACCTGCACCGAAATTTGTCATGACACAACCACTTCATCAACCAATTTGTTGACACCATCATCATATAGTTGTTTCCACAAACACATTGCCGCTGTCAAATCAAAAATTCACTATCATCACCATCGCCTCACTTCAAGCCACACATCACTGAACCCCAATCCCTTTTCCAAACAACACTCATCTCTGGAAAAGCAGTCGATCCAATAGAAAAATTCACATCTCCAGAGAGCATTAGTGCAGATCTAAGAAGACCTTGAACCAAGGGAAAGTGCAACTTTCATCAGTGAAATGAGCAGACAACCACCCTATCATCCCAACACCTATTTCACAGTCAATCTTTTCTGCACCACAAATTATGCCATTTTCCATCACCACAATAACACTCCAACCTAAAGATCCTCGCCTGAACCCCCAGGGACCTGCCACCACAACACACCACACACCAAAAACCTCTTACATACCATAACACTCCATGAATTTGTGAATAAATTTAATATTTAATTCCTAAATCACTGACTCTCTACAAGACAACACTTTACAACAACATATCCAATAAACATTATTTTTCCCCTTCTGTGATTTGAATTTCAAAAAACTAACATACACAGTTGTGTTCCATGTGATATTTGGAGTCTGGTAGAATCAACATAAATTTTGGTGAATAGAAACTGATCATTGTTAATATTAATGAAATCTTATGAATATTAATATTACCCTTATGAATATTAACCTCACCGATGAATGTATAAATAAAATGTAGGAACCTTCTAAATGATGTCGAATATTTTATAAATTATTATTTATGTATTCATATTTTTGGGACTAATAAATATTTATTTTTAATTTTAAATTAATAAATTAAATAGTTTTTCCTAAATGGGTTCCTAAATAATTTTTTTCATGTCATTTTTTAATAATTTAATAAGACCTTATAATTTTTTTCAGGGTATTATAAAATCAGTTTTTGTTTTAAAAGTCTATTTTTCTAGTAAATAATTATTTCAATTAAAAATTAACGTTCTTTAGTTTTGAGAACTATTTTGATAAAATGGAGTCCATTTTTTTTCTACACATCAGAAAATTAGTAAGGTGAATTTTCTGGATTTTTCTAAAGTACATGAATTATTTTTCAATAATAAAATACTATAATTTACGATATGTGAAAAGTAAATTATTTTTTGAGTCATATGTGATGTAATAGTGATGTAAGAAACTATTTTTAAAAACTGAAATGCACATATTAATATTCCTGGTCATAAGAATCAATACTATTTATTTTAATGAGAAAAACAATAAAATAATGAATAAAATATTGAGAAATCACTCCTCCTCTCCACTATAAAACCCTATCACTCCCACTTCACTTCATTCCTCTCAAGAATTTTTTTTTATTTAAATTCGGCCCTAATAACATATTATGATCCTCCCCTACATCTATAATCCCTTGATTTCAAAAAAAGTCAAAAACCTCTCCCATAAAAAGACACTCAAGGAAGATAATCTCAAGAGGTAAATTCCTCTTTTCATTTCTCTTATTTCGAGTTCCTTTATTTTCATTTCATTTATTCTCCTAATTTCAACTAAATGTTATTATTAATCCATTACCTTAATATAATATAATTTTATTTATGATAATGTAATTATTCATCATAATTAAACCTTTCCATGTCTTTTGTACTAGAAATTATAACACCATCCAAGATGTGTTAATTTATCACATTCAAGGATGATGGGTTTTCAATTTCTATTACTATCTTTAATTCATGTCATCAAACCATTTTTATGGTTTAACCAGACCATAATATATGTATTAAAACTTATTTAATGTTATGTAATTCTTTTTTACACATTATATTAATTTATAAATCAAAAAAAGTTTGTTGTGATAAAAAAATCAATTAACCCAAACAATTATCATAATGATTTATGCAATGATTCATCATCATTCCCTATAACCAAATAAATTTTTTAACCATGTAATCGTATGGTTGTTCCCCAAAAACGTACAACCTCAATTCAAGACAACAATTCTAATTATACATGTTTATCCATACATGAATATAGGTAAACCAATCATGAAAACCAAGGAAGAAAACACTCCCAAACAACGAAATTGAATCTCTTAACCCATATAAGGCCCCAAATAAACCCAATAATTTTATAATAAATAAATTAAATGTATAATAGGTTATGTAATAATGAATTTATGAACCTAAATTTTATTATCCAGGTCAGGAAAAATAATTCCAGAACACCTTCGAAATTTAGGTAAGTGTTTCCTCATCCCACTTCTATTTTTGCGAGATATTCATTATTCACTGATATTCCTTTTTCATGGTGTATGTATACTGAATAATGATGTATCATATACTGAATATATTTATTTTAAATATATTTTATATATTATATGATGATTATTAATTATGGGGATACAATTCAATAGGATAAAAAGTTGTAAGGGTATTATACACAAACCTCTATTTTCATTCAGGTTACATTTATTGTCTGCCTTATAACACCCCAAAATATTATGAGAAAGATTATTTTTAATTTTGTTGATGTCTTGTGCTGGATGCAACCTACACCAAGATTATATTTTTCTATAAGAAACACTGTATTATCTTGTAGTATTCGCAACACTATTATTGGCTTATTTTACGCAAAATTTAAAGTTCTTTTGATAGAACTCAACACTAAATATAGATTTTGTTCAATGAATTAAGATTAGATTATGTTATATGCAACACCAAAGAAATAATTCATGCAACACTGACTTGGCTTATGTTACACGAAAAATCAACCTTCCTCGATGGTTTGCGTTGTATGCAATACCATGTTTCACTAAACAACAATATATTATTATAATATTGTTATAAACTAGCTGTTATGAATAGTATTAACCAAATATTTAATTTTATAACATTATCATTCATCTTACATATTTTCTAGAACATGGTATGAGAACAAAATTAAATTTTTCGGATAAAAGAAGTATTTCTCAAAAAATATTGTTTTGTTTCCTTTTGATGGCGGACCTGGTCTACGCTTGTCGTTGATTGAAGTTATATGCATCCCAAATTAATTACCCATTCTTAGAACATTATTATAGAATAAGTTCGGGGTTGATCCATAGGGAACTGTGGCGTGCATGAATTTAATTGAGTTAATACTTAATTAGGTGAAGTATGAAAAATTTAGAAACGATTGGGTTGATTTTTGGGTTTTAATTGAAACTACACTGATTTACTTTGAAGAATGGATAGAGTTTGAAAGAAAACAATGGGTAAATTTAAAGAGTTTATAGAAATGGAATGAAATGACGTGTTGGGGATGTGGTGAATAAGTAGTTCTTATGAAGATTTTTAAATGGTTGTGTTGTTCATAATAATTCAATCATTCAGGATTTCATTTTGTTACAAGATTTCCTTGGTCCGGTTCTTCTTGTTTGGAATTATTGCAGTTGACTCCTTGGTCCAGTAGTCAATGTCCTTAATTATTTATTACGTATAGTCCATTACTAGAATCGGTGAAACGATTCCAATGGTCATGGATGTTTTCACCGTTACTTTTCTTTTGTATCGCTGAGAATCCTTCCCTTGGTCCGGCTAAGAATTATCAGTTATATTAGACAGTGGTTTAAGAAGAGTAAGATGAATTAAAATGATTCAAACACAACTATATAAAAAAAATATACAAATTATGATCACATCATCCACAACCCCAACATGAGGGGTTTAGTTACACAAATAATTTAGGATAAAAACGACACACGTGATACCTGAAGGATTCATCGTGTAGGCGGTGAGGTAGAGTATCAGAAGGTGGAATGGCGGAATAGTGGAATGATGGCACCTCGGTGGCTTCGGGAATGGTGGTAGAAGAGCTTCTTTCTCCTCCAATGGTTCTGAACTCCCTAAATCCGTAGGCCAAGGCCTCATTTTAAAGAAAAATAAAGTACACAGCGTGTATAGAAAGTACACACCATGTACTTTTCATCAACGCGTATTGGATCCATTTTCTCCGCTGGCAGGTGGCCGAGCACGCCGTTCTTGAATTTTGCACATGGCGCCGCCTTCAAGTTGAGTGTACACGGCGTGTAGCGCTACCACACACAACATGTCTTCATTAACGGCCACATGGGCGTATGGACTTTTCTTCAGCAACCACCGCTTCTAGAAAGTAGTACACGACATGTAGCACCGCCACACACAGCGTGTATCTCTGCCTGGAGACATGGGCATGTACTCCATGCTTTGGTCCGTGTCTTTGTCTAGATGTACACAGCGTGTATTGAGAGAGTACACGCTGTGTAGTTTCAAAAATTTCACAAACTTCCCTTGATCCGTGTATTAAGCCAGAAAGCTCTTGCAAGTAAACAGATTCACCAAAATCAAAGAATATGTTCATGAAACCACATATATTTGCTGAAAAAAATACTTTTATCTTCAATTATAAATATGGAAATGTATACAATAATTGGGTGCATCAAATTCCCCCACACTTAGTCATTTTTCTTGCCATCATGCAAAATCTAAACATCTAATTAAGAGAGCCTATACTTTAAAAGGAAGGCATTTAATTAATCAAACGTATAACTGATAAAGTTACTGAGGAAAAATTATAAAAGGCACAAATAAATTCAATTCATAAGATATTCAAATCATGCCTCATATATAATGTAATTAACTACTATCATCCTCTTTCAACAAATTGTTCAACCATTCAAAAAGAAGCATGCCACTTGATGATTTACCTTACCAGTTAAAATCACAATCCACACTGAAGATGTTTTTAATCAAAGTTATGCTCAATCCAAGGCATATAAATTCTATCCATAGGTTTGAAAGATATCTTGTTCTCCACTTCAGAAAAATTGAATTACAAAAATCATGAGGGCTTTATAAATAAGGTTCAGATGTTTATGTGGCTAAGGGTTGGTAGGTTCAGATGTGAAAATAAATTTTGAGGCTTGAAAAAGGATGGTTAATTACATTAAACAACATTTCATGATATTCAAAGTAAAGCTCACTAAAAATACATCCTTCAAAAGCTCAGTCAAATGCATTTGTAATCATCACGAACTTCCTTAGGTAAGTAGGGTATATAGGCAAATAAGCATAAGGTCCCCTTGTTGATTGTTTGTTGTTGTTGTGGTTGTTTTTTTGGATAAATAACAAAAAACAAGGGCATCCATTATGAATACAATGAGTACATGTTTGGAACCCATTCTTCCCCAAATAATCAAGAGGCACTCCCTCACACTTTATTTCATGGATGTGCACAAAAATATTCCATGTATTTCCAACTCCCTCATTAAAGATTAAATGAATAATCATGCAATGTTTAAAAAGAAACAGGGTAGGAAGGGAAATAGTCTTGTAATGTGGCATCCTATAAAGGCTGTTCATGGATTCAATGGGCTTAACGAAGATGAAATGTAGGGTAGGACTCAAGATAAAGGGGTTTAAACAATCTAATGCCTCAATCATGTTAAATTAATTCAAAAATTTCTTCATGTTTCGAAAAGAAAAACATGAAAATTTTGGTAGGGATGCATATTCTAAGAACCTCTCAAGAAAGAGGGTATTAGAAAAGATATACGAACAAGGGTTTAGAATACCTCTCAGGAGTGGAAAATAATAAAGGGACAATCAGGTCATGACATGCATATAAATGATTAGCCTAATAATGTAATTTAATCAAGGATGAAAGGTTGTAATTGAAACTATATCAACAATCATTTTAATATACATAAAAAAAACTAAAAAGCATGTAACCATTCCAAAAGTTCTTACTGATAACTCTACCATTTATAAGATTTATTAACAAAAATTTCTTTACATTTAGAAATATAGAGTCTAATAATGATTTCTACTAGGTTAGTTTAAGGGAAAAGACTAAGGTGAAATATATAGATGCTCCCCCACACTTAACACTTCACATGGTCCACCAAGTGCAACACCAAGGTAAAGGGTAGGCAGCGGGGATAAATGGGGGAAAAATGAGGGAAAGTAGTGGAAGAAGTAAATCCAAAAAGAAAGATAATATAATTGAAAAAATAGTCCCCTTGTGAAAAGTGATGCCCAAAGCGCTCCATGCCCATACCTGTGACTGTCGAATAGAAGAAAACTACAAACATGCATAACATCACATCACAGAAAATGACAGAAGAGATATATAAGTTAATGGAAAATGTCACTATCATGGGGTTGCCTTAGGGGAGGCAACATCCTGAATAGAATCGGCCAGGAGAGATGGCGCAGGAGCCGTGGAAGGGTGAGGCTCTGACTTGGCATCGAGAAGGGTAGCTGAAGAAGTAGGAGCCGCAGGTTCTAGACTCGGGATCGGATGCTCAGCAGCAGGCCCTGGCCCGACAGAAGTGGCAGTAGCAGAGCTCACTGTAGTCATCAGAACGGAATCGGTGGTCAGCACAGGAGACGGTGGCGGATCAGCAGCAGAAGGGCCAGGAACGGAGGCAGATGCTAGTGGTGAGGCTCGAGCCTGAGCAAGGTTTTAGGCACCCCCCAGCTTCTGGACCAATCCCATGCGAATGAGCATGAGGAATTCCTTCCGCTGGGGTGAATATATCAAGTCATTAGGTAATGAGGGCTGGAATAACCCCAAGTGGTGGGCAAGATGTGTGGTGTAAAACCCGCTGTTCAGGTTGCCCTGACGGCCGGTAAACATGGAGTGAAAATAGGAGGCGGAAAGAAAGGGGAGGTCTGGGTAGGCGTGCCGGATGACACAGGTAAGAAGCTCCATGTCACGGCCAGTCATGACCCCAATATCCTCATGGCGGGGGAAGAGGATGGTGCTGAAGCACCGGTAGGTGAAGCGAAGGACGGGGTCAGCTATAAGAGTGCTCTTCTGAGAATAGGGGGAGTACTGGTGGTCAGGCCCAGCGATCTCCCGCCACATGGCAATGAGGTCAGAGCGCTCGGGCCGGGTCAAGTCAGAAATGGGTGGTGGGGTGAAAGTATGGGGGTAGAAGCCGCACCCTCGGCTGAACTCCATCATCGTCAGAGAAAAACGTCGGCCGCCAAGCCGGAACCGAACTACGGGTACCGCATCGCCAGGTGTCTCTCTGTACTCCGCTCCATCAAACTCAAAGGAGGCCGCAAACTCCAAAAATAAATCTCGGAACATAGGAGTGCTGACCTGGAAAATCTCGAGGAGTGCGTTGTGCCCGAGAAATACCTCCAACTCCTCCCAAATACCAAGCCACTGCGAAATGCTACTGTCAAGGTATCGGTCGCTAAATGGTATCTGCCGATGAGAGAAGCGTCGGAGCCTGTCATATGCGAGGTCGATGACCGAGAATACCGTGCAGGGATAGTGAGCACCTGCAGGTCCCGGCCCAGGTGCCGGTGCAGCGGCAACGTCTGGCTCTGAAGTTGGATCCACCGAAGTAGAAGGTGGCTCGGTGGAAGGTGTGCTCGAAGAGGGACCAGCTTCTAAGGATGATATTATAGGTAAAGTAGCAGTTGGTGCTGCAGAAGATGGTTCGGCTCCCTCAGAGGGAGTGAGTGGCGGCAGAACGGCCAATGGAGGGAGCTCAAAGACCGGAGCATCGGGGTCTGGCTGCGTAGGTGGTCAGAGTCGGATCCGAAGATAACTGGACTCCTCGCCCTCAGTGGCGGAGGCTGGCCACTTCCCACACGAATGATCATGATCTGTCATATCCTGAAATAGAAAAAAAAACAAAAGAATAAAGAAGAAAATAAAATAAATAAAATGTCAGAAAACAGGAAAATAAAAGTACACGGCGTGTTGTAAGAAATGGAGAGTATCTCGTGTTCACTGGAAAGACACGCCGAGGTTGGAAAGAGACAACATAATAGGACACTGCGTGTACCAAACATACACTCCGTGTTCACATCAAAGTGCAGGTGGTCGTGTAACGAATGACATGACCATGTTTTTATTAGTTTAGAGAAAACAATACATGTCGTGTAGTTTCTAGATACGGCGTGGACTGCACACGAAGAACATGGTCGTGCAGAGGGGGAGACACGGGCCGACCATAGATATAAAGGACACGGTGTGTACCGATCATATACGCCGTGTTCTGGAACATGGGGTGACAGGCCGTGTTATGCGCCACACACGAAGGGGCCAACACAAACAACAGACACAACCTGTACCAAACACACGCCATGTAAATGAAAATGGTGTGTGAGACCGTGTGCAAAGGTGTACTCAGGCACAATGAAATGGACACAGTGTGTACCGAACATACACACCGTGTATATTCAATTTTTTGAAAATTCATTCTGAGGCCATGTTCAGAAGTACACGGCGTGTGTTCTTTATTTCATGGTCATGACATAACGGAAGCCAAACGGTTGGCCGATCCGAAAAACACCCTAAACGAGTCTAAAAATTTGAAACAAAGGGTGTAGAATGGCATACCTGGATCGAGGATCACAATGTGAGAGGAATCAGAACATGAAACGCCCCAAATCGGCGGATTTGGAAAAAGGGTGTATAGATGGTGTTTGGGAGAAGAAATCGGAAGAAGGGAGGAATGGGGCAGCCGTGCAACGTGGCCTCAAGCCAGGTGGCACGCGGCTTATATAGTCGAGGTACACGGCGTTTATGTAACGTACACGCCGTGTATCCTGTTTCTTTTTTGAATTATAAAATATAATTATTATAGTAAAATATATAATAATTATTAATAAAAATAGAAATATTGACAAATTCTATTATACATAAGCCTATACACGACGTATATCGGGAAATACACGCTGTGTATTTTAAAATAAGAAAAAGAGTAGTACAACCTTTGGTCCGGTGCTTGGGGCGGGATTCGAACCGGCGATCGGCCGATTCGAACAGACGCCCTCACCCACTGGAGCAAAGGTTGTTCTGCTGATCATATTTATTTTTTATATATATTTATTCTATATGGCATATACACACAAAAAGAAAGAAAAGCATGGCGTGTGGTTTTTATTTAGGAAAGGATGGGGGTGAAGCGGGGAGATTAGCACGATTCGAAACTAGGTCTTGTGAACCTGGTGCCGAGAATATGACAATCCGCCAACTTCACCCGCATGTAATTTCTTATTTTTAAAATGTTTTCATTTATATTTGATGAATCATGTCTCACACGACGTATATCGTAGTACACGTCGTGTGGTTTTATTAAAAGAACAAATGATGGAAATGGGACGGTTGTCTGGATTCGAACCCGAGTCTTTTGAAACCGGATCAATATTCTAGCCAATCGTCCCATCCACACCATGGGTTTTATTAAACACATGTATATATATGCATATATAGATTGAAAATACCACACAAGTCGTGTAATTAAAAGGAGGAACCCTGTGCCGAAGGTAGGTCAGAAGGATTCGAATAGAGAACAGTTTGAATAAACTCCAGTGACATTGCCATCGGCACCGCATCATCCATGGTTATTTATTTTTTATTCTAGAGATTTATATTAAGATTACAAATGAAAAAGATAAGTACATGCCGTGTAAAAAAAGTGGGACACGGCGTGTAACCTCTGGGTTGCCTCCTAGGAAGCGCTTTTGTTTTAGGTCATTGGCTCGACCTATTTACCTTTCTTACCGGATGAGTATAGTGGACATCATTCCCACCATGTTATCTGTAGGATGGTAAGCTTTCAAGCGCTACCCGTTTACCTTGAAAGGTTGACCATATTCTCCAGAAATTTCTACCGCTCCGTGATGGATTACACAGATAATGTGGAAGGGTCCCGACCAGTGTGACTTTAACTTCCCTGGAAATAAGAGAAGACGAGAATTAAAGAGAAGTACCTAATCACCGGGTTAGAAAGATTTATGTGATATCATCCGGTCGTGAATGAATCTTGTCTTCTCCTAGTACAACATGGCATTATCATATTCCTCTAAGCAGAACTCATGTAGTTCCGACAGTTGGAACTTCCGTTTCTCGTCAGCTGCCATTAGATCAAAATTCAGGGCTTTGACGGCCCATTAGGCTTTGTGTTCCAATTGTACTGGCAAATGGCAGGGCTTGCAATAGACAAGGCGGAACGGGGACATTCCCAGTGGTGTTTTGAAAGCAGTCTGATATGCCCACAAGGCATCATCTAGCTTCTTGGACCAGTCCATCCTTGAAGTGTTCACTGTTTTTTCCAGGATCTTCTTGAGCTCACAATTGGAGAGCTCTACCTGTCCACTGGACTGGGGATGATATGGTGTCCCCATCTGATGCATTACTTCGTACTTTGACAGTATTCCTCTCATTAGTGTGTTGTCGATGTGGGTCCCTCTATCGTTGATCAGTACTCGTGGAACTCCAAACCTGCTAAAAATATTTTTCTTCAAGAAATTTATGACTACCTTGGATGTGTCGTGAGCTGTAGCAGTAGCTTCCACCCATTTGGAGACGTTGTCGACGCAGACCAGCATGTAAGTGTTCCCAAAAGATGGGGGAAAAGGTCCCATGAAATCTATGCCCCATACCTCAAAAATCTAAACCTCTAGGATGGGGTGCTGAGGTATCTTGGCTCTATATCCCACATTAACTATCCTATAGCACCGATCATAATAGGAAACAAAGGCCGGGGAATCTCTATGCAAGGTGGGCCAGAAAAATCTAGACTGCAGGATCTTAGCTATGGTACGGTCCGGCCCATGATGTCCGCCTACTGGTGAGGCGTGACAGAACTCCAGGACACCGTGAACTTCATTCTCTGGGATGCAACGGCGGATCACTCCATCTGCACAGGATCGGAATAGCAGAGGATCCTCCCAGAAGTACGTTTTCACATAAGAGAAAAATCTTTTCCATTGCTGGAAGGAGAGGTCGTGGTGAACGAAACATGTAACCAGAAAATTAGCAATATCAGCATACCATGGTCGAGGTGTTTCACTGATTGAAAAGAGGTTCTCATCCGGAAAATCCTCTCTGATCTCCCGATCTTCTTCCTTCTCTAAGTTAGGCAGCTCAAAGCGGGAGAGATGGTCAGCAATGAAGTTCTCACTCCCTTTCTTATCTCGGATCTCAAGATCAAATTCTTGTAGGAGGAGTACCCAGAGGATCAATCATGGCATCGCGTCTTTCTTGTTGAGTAGGTACTTTAGTGCTGCATGGTTAGTATAAACAATAACTTTAGACAAAACTAAATAAGAACGAAACCTATCAAATGAAAAAACCACTGTGAGCATCTCCTTTTCTGTGGTGGTGTAGTTAATCCGCGCCATGTTGAGCGTCCTGCTGGCATAATAGATATGTCGGAAAATTCTGTGAAGTTTCTAGCCCAAGACTGCTCCAACAGCGTAGTCGCTCGCATCGCACATCACCTCATATTTTTCCTACTAGTTGGGAGAAATCATAACAAGAGCTTCCACAAGGAGCTTCTTTAGATGCTCAAAAGATCCGACACAATGGTCATCGAACTCAAATATGTCATCCTTGGTTAAAATATTGGTGAGGGGTTGGGCTATTTTAGAGAAGTCGCGGAAAAACCGCCTGTAAAATCATGCATGCCCTAGGAAGCTGTGGATGGCGCGGACGGAAGTCGGTATTGGTAGTTGTGAAATGACTTCAATCTTTGCTGGGTCAACCTCTATCCCCTTCTCTGAAATTCTGTGTCCAAGGACTATTCCACTTTTCGCCATTAAATGACACTTTTCACAGTTCAAGACTAGGTTAGTGTTATCACATCTTTCCAAGACAAGCTCTAGGTGTCGTAAAAAAACGGTAAAGGATTTCCCATAAATGGAAAAATCATCCATGAATACCTCCAGGATTCGTTCCGCCATGTCGTGGAAGATGGCCAGCATACAGCGCTGGAAGGTGACGGGGGAATTACACATGCCGAAAGACATCCTTTGATAAGAAAATGTGTCGTAGGGTCATGTGAATGTGCTCTTTTCCTGATCCTCTAGAGCAATTGAGTTTTGGTTGTAACCGAAAAAACCGTCAAGGAAGCAATAGAAGTTGTGCCCAGCTAGCCTCTCTAGCATTTGATCCATGAATGGAAAGGGGAAGCGATCCTTTCTTGTTGCATCATTTAACTTCCGGTAATCCACACAAACTCGCCAGCCTGTGATAGTGCGTGTTGGGATGAGATCATTCTTTTCATTTGAAATCACAGTGATACCCCCCCTTTTTGGGTACCACCTGGAGAGGACTCACCCACGAACTATCCGAGATGGGATAGATTATGCATGCATCCAATAATCTAATCACCTCCTTCTTCAAAACTTCCTTCATGGGAGTATTCAAGCGCCGTTGTGGTTGTCGAGATTGCTTGGCACCCTCTTCAAGTAGCACCTTGTCAGTGCCAATGGTAGGGATGATGCCCTTCAGATCAGTGACTGTCCACCCAATAGCATGCTTCCGTTGTTTGAGAACCTGCAGAAGTGCATCTTCCTGCTCCTGTGATAGTTCTGCATTAAGTATAACAGGCAAAGTTTGATTGGGTCCTAAATACCCATACTTGAGAGAAGATGGATGAGGCTTCAGTTCAAGTTTAGGTGCCTTTAAAATCGAAGGTACAAGTGGCTACACCTCGTCCCGTTCCAAACTATCAAGAACAACTACATGCTGCCAATAGTGGCCACCCTGGCCTACTATGAATTGCAAGTCTTCTGGCGCTTCTTCTAATAGAATATCTGGATCAGTTAAATTATTCGAAATAAAAGAACATACTAGTTCATCCCCTTTGTCTCTAAAATGAATAACCATGGTGGACACTGCATAATTGTCCTCATTCTCTAACAAGGAAGCATGTTTGACGGCTTTTGAGGACGTTATAGGAAACTCTTTCATCACCTACCTGGAAAATCAGCTCTCCTTGGTGCACATTGATCAGTACCTTCCCAGTTTCCAAGAAAGGCCTTCCAAGTATAAGAGGTGCTTCCTGGTCATCCCCCATGTCCAGGATGATGAAATCAGCAGAGAGAATCAGCCTACCCACCTTGACCAGTACGTCCTCTAGTAGTCCCTTCAGGTGCTTGATGGATCGATCAACAAGTTGAAGGGCGACGCGGGTAGGCTTGAGCTCATGGAGTCCCAGATTCTTGAAAACTCTGAGGGGAAAGAGGTTCATGTTAGCCCCTAAGTCACAGAGGGCCTTCCCAAACTCACAGGATCCAATAGTACAAGGAATGGTGAAACTACCTGGATCTTGGAGTTTGGGAGTAATGGAATGTTGAACCACCGCGGAGCACTCCTTCGTTAGTGCAATAATGCCCAAGTCCTCTATCTTCCTCTTATTCGAGAGGATTTCCTTCATGAATTTGGCGTATGTTGGAATTTGTGTCAGGGCCTCCACAAATGGTATGTTGATATTTAGCTTCTTGAAAACATCCATAAATTTGCAGGATTGGTGGTCCATCTTCCTTTGCTTCAATCTTTCCGGAACGGGTAAGGAAGTCTTGAATGGTTGGATTACTTCTTTTTCTTTATTTTGGAATGTCTCCTTCTGTGGGATATTGGATGAGGAGGGGTCGGTATTGGTACCATTTTCTTTAAAAGTGGGTGTGGATTCACCTTGCTGTGCTGATTGGTTATGGTGGAGCTTTTTCCCACTCCATAGCAAGATAGCATTGGCCTCCTCCCTTGGATTCTTTTCAGTGTTCCCTGGTAGGGTACCGGGCTGCCTCCCTGAGAGTTGATTTTCCAGCTAGCCAATCTGATTCTCCAAGCCTCAAATCGAAGCTTCCGGATTCTGGAACCGACTCTCAGTAGTAGATATGAATTTAGACATCAGATCCTCTAACCATGAGGTGTTCTCCTGCAGAGGTAGTTGTTGAGCCGGTGGAGGAGGTGGCTGCCGTGGCTGCTGTGGACGTGGGTTTCGATACCCTTGTTGCTGATAAGGACCCTGCTGGAGTTGTTGCGGCCTTTGGAATTGGTTCTGATATGGAGGCTGGTTATAGTTGGACGGTCGCTGGGGTGGAGGAATCTACTATTGTTGGCCCCAGCTTGTGATCTGTTGATCTCGCCATGCCGGGTTCTGGTACTACTGGTACTGGTTGGGCCCTCGATTTTGGGCAACATAACTCACCTCGCTCGTCGAGGGGCCTCCAGCCGATCCTGGGCATTCTCCAATGATGTGGTTATCACCATAGTCGACACATGCTGGATGGTGTGCCGCATGAACCTGAGATACTCCTTTGAGGTTCAATGCGTCGATTTTCTTGGACACAGTCTCCAATTGATCAGTTAACATAGTGGTAGCATCAATGCTGTGCATACCTCGCTTTTGAGTCCCCCACTCTGAGTGCCACTGGAAGCTATTGGCTGACATGTCTTCCAGTAGTTCAAATAGTTCTTCGGGGGACTTTTGCATCACCATACCTACTGCAGTAGCGTCCACCACGGACTTGGTATTCATGGTAAGTCCTCCATAAAAGTTCTGGACTTGCATCCATAGTGGGAGTCCGTGATGGGAGAATTTTCATAACATCTCCTTGAAGCGTTCCCAGGACTCGTACAACGACTCGGATTCGTGCTGCTGGAAGTTATGAATCTCATTTCGGAGTGTCACCGTCTTGGATGGTGGGAAGTATTTGGATAGGAACGCCTGGGCTAGCTCCTCCCAGGTAAGGATAGATCGTTGTGGAAACCCCTTGTTCCAGTAGTTTTCCTTATCCCGTAGATAAAAGGGGAATAGGTGAAGATGTATGGTGTCCTCGGACACGCCATGGTACCGAAAGGTGTCGCATATCTCCAAAAAATTGGAGAGATGGGTGTTCGGGTCCTCACTGGCTATGCCGCCAAATTGGACGGTGTTCTGGATCAGCTGCATGATAGCAGGCTTGATCTCGAAGTGCTGGGCCTGGACCAGAGGACGAACGATGCCCATATTAGCTCCTTGAATCGATGGAAGTCCATACTCTATAAGGGTAAGTCTTGGAGGTTTTTGTTGATGGGGTGGAGCTTGCATACACTTCTCCTGAGGGGAAAAGTATGGTCGTGGGAAGAGTTGCTACCGCGGCCATTGGTAATCCCTTGGGAGGAATTACATGAAGGCTCTAGGAGGTTGCTCAGGTAGACCAGCAGCGGGAGGCTGCTGATCCTGGTACTAATGCTCAGTCGCAGCATCTACGGCTGCTGCTCCTTCTTCCTTGTTCTCCATGGGTTGTGGTTGATGGTTCTGAGTTTCTATTCATGTACGCCGACAATGAAGTAAGGTCAGTTCGATTTCCGAGTCAAGCGTAACTAATTCCGAAAACTCAGCACTTCTAGATCGTGTAAAGCGTCGAATCATACACTTGAAGCGCTGCACAACATAAAAACGAAAACCAGGCGTAAAAGGGAAAAAAAGAAAATTTTAAATGGGATTAGAAAAGAGATTTTTGTTAATTTTTGATTTTTATTTTCACTTAAATCAATTATTAACACAATTTAAATCTTAGAACTAAAACCAAACGGTGGTCCCCAGCAACAGCTCCAAAATTTGGTATACGCATGTCGTTGATTGAAGTTATATGCATCCCAAATTAATAACCCGTTCTTAGAACTTTAGTATAGAATAAGTTCGGGGTCGATCCACAGGGAACCGTGGCGTGCATGAATTTAATTTAGTTAATAATTAATTAGGTGAAGTATGCAAAATTTAGAAATGATTGGGTTGATTTTTGGGTTTTCATTGAAACAAAATTGATTTACATTGATGAATGGATACAGTTTGAAAGAAAACAATGGGTAATTTTAAAGAGTTCTTAGAAATGGAACGAAAAGACATGTCGGGGCTGTGGTGAATAAGGAGTTCTTATGCAGATTTTTTAAATGATTGTGTTGTTCATAATAATTCAATCATTTAGGATTTCATTTTGTTACAATATTTCCCTGGTCCGATTCCTCTTTTTTGGAATTAGAGAAGTTGACTCCTTGGTCTGGTAGTCAATTTACTTAATTATTTATTACGTCTAGTCCATTACTTGAATCGGTGAAAACCTTCCAATGGTCATGGATGTTTTCACCGTTACTTTTCTTTTTTATCGCTGAGAATCCTTCCCATTGACCGGCTAAGAATTCTCAGTTATATTAGACAGTGGTTTTAGAAGAGTAAGATGAATTACAAAAATCCAAACACAACTATATAAAACAATATACAAATTATGATCCCATCATCCACAGCCCCAACATGAGGGGTTTTGTTACACATAGAATTTTGGAGCGAAACGACACACGTGATACATGACGGATTCATCATTTAGGCATTCAGGTAGAGTATCGGAAGGTGGAATGGCGGAATAACGGAATAACGGCACCTCGGTGGCTTCGGGAATGGTGGTAGCAGTGCTTCTCTCTCCTCCAATGGTTCTGAACTCCCTAAATCCGTAGGCCAAGGCCTCATTTTATATAAAAATAAAGTACATAGCGTGTATAGAAAGTACACATCGTGTACTTTTCGTCAATGCGTATTGGCGCCATTTTCTCCACTGGCAGGTGCCCGAGCATGCCGTTATTGACTTTTGCACATGGCGCTGCCTGCAAGTTGAGTGTACACGGCGTGTAGCGCGGCCACACACTGCATGTCATCATTAACGACCACATGGGCATGTGGACTTTTCTTCGGCAACCACTACTACTAAAAAGTAGTACACGACGTGTAGTGCCGCCACACACGGCGTGTATCTCTGCCTGGAGACATGGGCGTGTACTCCCTGCTTTTGTCCGTGTCCTTGTCTGGATGTACATGATGTTTATAGAAAGTACACGCTGTGTAGGTTAAAAAATTTCACAAACTTCCTTTGATACGTGTATTAATCCAGAAATCTCCTGCAAGTAAACAGATTCACCAAAATCAAAGAATTTGTTCATGAAACCACATATATTTGCTGAAAACATGCTTTTATCTTCAATTATATAAATGGAAATGTATACAAAAATTGGGTGCATCAGCACCCATTTTAAATATAATTTTTGACATGTTTATAAGTTCAATTTGACAAAGTAAACTTATACTTTTGAATCAGGATAAAAAAATTTACATCGGCTAAATTAATTAGGTTATTCTGATTACCTTCATCTTTTGATGAATAGAAAAAATACACTAAATTATAATTGAAAACATCTTTTTTCTTTGAGATAATTTATGTAGTTAAATTATGATACTGAATCATATTGAAGTATAAATAAAATATATGTTTACCATTTAATATAATTTATTTCATTAGAATAAATTTTAAATTGATGTCATAGGTAAAAACATGTCAATCTTTTGCAATGTTTTAAATAAAAAACTCATTTTTCTCCACAAGAGGATTAATTTTAAAATAATTAATGGAACTTATGTGTCTTGAATTTTAAAAAATGGATTCCATATTTGGAATCGGTAAGTCCAAATTATATAAATATACTACTTTTATTTTTAAACATTGTGAATATTAACTACGGTAAATTTTATCTACCACCGTTAAAGGTAAATCAGTTAATTAAGGCTAAAAATAATATTATAAAATTACCCTAAATCATTCCATAATATTATTGGATGATTATATTTCGTCCTAAAATATATTTTGGTCGAGATGGTATCTATTCAAACCCAGTTGAATGAGATTAAGACCTTTAATTTATTTTATTTAAAGGAAAGTGAAATATGTCTCACTCAAAAATTAAATAATTAAAGTATTATAAATATAAGATTATAAAGAACATAAATTCGATTAGAAATAATAATTTGAAATATAATATTTGTTTCTTTATCATGGTAATTTATTTATAAATTTTTAGAAATATATAATTACTTTAATATCTTATACCTTAATGATGTGGAGATTATTTATTTAGTGAAAAATCAATAATATTGATTTTATTAAAATAATAATACCAATAAAAACTACCAAACACTTGACCAAAACTTATTGGTAGAGTATATATAATCCATAAGCATCTAATTTTACAATTTTGGACCATTTGGATCCTTATAAAAGAGATTATGACATTTATATTATTTTATTTTTAATGATGTCAAAGTTGTCACCTACATAATTTAATAAAGATAACATTTTAAAAGATGGGTGTTTTAGAAAATAAATTCAACTACAACTATTCTTCTATAATATATTATATTTTTCATTATCATAGTTTTTTATTTTTTATTTTTATGAAACAAATAAGTATATTAATTAATTATAAAAAATATTGTTAGGATTATTTTATTTAGAGAAATATCAAATAAATGGTTTTAAAAATATTAAAATAAATATTATATTAACTAATTAATGTGCACCAAAAATTTTATAGATTCATATTGAATGTTAGAAATCTATTAAATATTTTGTTTTGACTCTATCATCTGTTTGAATTTTATTTAAATTCAAATAAATGAATAGTGTCAAAATTTACACTATTAATTTTTTATAAAATTAAAAATTTATTAAATTGTTTAAAAAACACAAAAATATTTAAAAATTAAACATTTATACTTATATGGTCGAAATTGTCATACCTTATCCAATTTTTTTTAATTTAAAACACATACATAATTATTTATAACCATTTAAAATTTAGAATATTATGACCACAAATAAAATTAAATAGATTAAATAAGGATAAATTAAAATGATAAGGTTTAAAATAATATCAAAACATATCTAAATTTGATTGTTTGATGAGGTTACAACCCTATATTATATCATATTTAAATTTTAGTACCTTTTGAATTTTTTATGAGGGTTGAGTTTATTATAAATTAATATTTTGGAGGTTTCCAAAAGTGCCCCTCTACTCTCTTAAAAAAGGGCACCTCATTCCACATCTCTTCACTCAATTTTGAGAATTCAAACTCTACGAAACATTGATCATTTCCATTATCAAATTATCTAGAAACATACTAAAGGTTATGGTATTCTTCAAAGACAAACTTTAGTTCCCTAAGAGAAGGTACAGAAGAGGTGCATCAAAGAATAGGTAATATCCTTTACCGATTCTTTCAAATATATTTCTTCTTTTACTTCCTCTTTATGATTTGTTTCATTATTAAGTAATAACTATAGTATAACTTGTATACGGATATGTTATTAAGAATATTAAACCTCCATATTTCACCTTCTATCCATCCTATGAAAAACGAAACCACCTCTTGTGCGTACGTTCGACTTACCGTGTCCACGTCATGTTGTAATCAGCTTTTCCACCACCACCTTACATGGATGGGTATTATGTTCGAAATAATAATTATATATGAATATTATAAAATGATACTAATTATGAGATATTATATCATCCACTCCAATTCCATTCACTAAGTAAGGGAATGATATCGTCACTCGTGTGTACGTATGAATTACCATCTCTATGACGCGATGAGATTCATTATCCATGTTAACCATTCAAGAATGATTATAAAGAATATATAATGAATAATAAAGAGATATATGACATAAAAATGCTATTGGATTTATGTATATATATATATATTATCAACTTACTTCCATTCAAGTCAATAAGGAAAGGAAAACAACATTCATGCATACGTATGGCCTACCGTCTCCATGAAAGGTGTATTTCATTTCATTTATCTATCCATTATATATATATATAATTACTGTATATATGATATATAAATCATGTTTTAGATTATTTAAGTAATTAAATTATGATAATATCAAGAACAAAAAGTCCAAACACGTACGATAAATGAAGTGATTCTTACCCAAAACATTGATTCACCATGGAATTGAAAAATGAATGGGTAATATAAAGTCGTAAGTGAATCATATATGATATCATAAAAATGACTATGATTCTTCAACAATTCAATGATTTTATTTAAATAATTATTTAGGAATTTTGTACACATACAGAATAAATTTCACCTAAGGTACAGGATAATTATTCAAATGTAGTTCTTATCTATGATTGTTTATTCATAAGTATTTACTAGGTTATATTTATCATATATGTCCATGTTTTATAAAAAATGTTTTCATAATGTTTTTTGTTTTATTCCATGTAGGTTTAAAGTCATGTTTAACTATTTTTGACTTTCAATATGTGGTATGGAAGGAATCTTTCTTCTGATTACCATACAAGGTAATTTTTGACTTTTCCAGAAGAAGTACGAGGAGAATGTTTTTTAACTTATACGACAGAAACAGATATTTGCACTTTTATAATGCATTATTTAAATAAATCTTCCTATACAAGATTTCATGATTATTTTCTACAAAATTATTTTCTTTTAAATTGAACTTCATTTTGAAACAAGAATATTATTTGATAGAAGAAAGGATATTTACCTCAAGAATTAATTTCAATTATTTTATCAAAACTATTTTCCATCTATGATGACATTCATTAATATGGTTATGTTTGAAGTATTATGTCTCTATTATTTACATGGTTTGATTTTCTTTATGATCAAATTATATCCATCGTTTTATATTGATTATATTATGATGGGATGATGTTTATGAAACCCATTTTATTCATTGAGTTGTGATGAATGATTTATGTTTATATCGTGGCACATAAAAGAGTGATTTCATTATGAGATGGGTGGGACCTATATCTCACTAAAATGAATTGGGTAATTATTTATATCTCATGAGATAGACATAGCTTGGATGTCAAGTAAATACGGTTCAGTAATACATGGCTGGAATGGTAGTTAAACCTGATTCATTAATGGACTTTGTCCACTATGATTGTCTTAGAAGAAATGCCTTGGATACTATGGAAATAATATCATGTGTTTAATGGTTTTCCACAATAACATGTTTTATTTCCATGCTATTTTATCACGATTAATGTTTCTTTATGATCTATTCTTTATGTACTTCCAAGATTTATGTCTTTTCACATGATTTTGATGTTTTATTTCCATGTTTTTACGTTAAAATGTGTATGGGTTGTTTTATGTTTTCCATGTTTACCCTTACTGTGCATTTGAACTCACCCTTTTTATGATTTCTTTTCCACAGGATACAAAGAAATGTTTTAGGTAAGAAAACAAAAAAGGGAAGATCATTATGGGAGATTTTGAAGATCTTTAACCATGATTAGAAGATTCTGTTCTGAGTTTCCAAAGACACTAAACTAAAACGGTCTTTTTGAGTTTATTTTTTTATTTATTAATTATTCCCAAAAACTAATGTAATTCCCATGTAAATAAATCATTGGGTCTCTACAGTTGGTATTAGAGAAAAGGTTTATTTACCCTTTAGAAGTTAGGATGTGAAAACATTAGTTATATCCCTAGAGATATTTCTATGGTATGTCTAGGGATGTTCCTAAGGATAAGTATAATTATAGGTTAAAATCTGGGAAATATGATAACAATGACTAATAACCTTGGATTAAATCAATGATTTTAGAGATTGAACGTACTCCCCCTTGATTATATAGTTTTCCTACTATGATTTTTTCCTCTCACACTATTCTTTTTTGGTTTTTAAAAATGGTTGGAAATAGGAAGATTCATGTTAATGTTGAATATGATGGACAATGGAATGATATTATTCATGAGCAACCAAATGAAACGTGATTTGGAAGTAAAATCGCCATTATTTTGCCTAATCATCAATCTAATTATATGATAAATATTCTCAACATTGATAAGTTTCCAGACTCATATAATAAGAGAAATATTGAGTTTCATGATGATCAAAGAGGAAATAAAATTTAATTTCTATCATGTAAATCATGTGGGAGGAGGCATCCTTGAGATTTATTCAAAGGAACTGGAAGATTCTTTGGGTGTGGAAAAGAAGGACACAAAGCCAGTAATTATAAAGGAAAATGTTCAGTTAACACCATAGACATAGATAATGGTATTGCTATGACATAAACAATGGTTAAATGTTTTAAATGTGGAATGTATGAGAAAAATGAAAACCAATTCCCAAAGAAAAAAACACATGAATAGAATCAGCATGGTCATATGGTAATTATTTATGTTGATGATGATGAAGAGACTTAAAATGATATTTGAGATGAAATAAGTGTTGAGGAACAAAATCATGAAGCTTAGTTAATGGTTTAAAAAGGTAGTAGAATGACTCCATGTTTATCAAGAGTAATGTTTTATAAGTAATTTCATGGTACTATGGAATAAAGAATAATCTAAAGATTGTTACACTACTATTTTTCCTTAATTTTTTAAAAGTATTTGTTGAATGGTAATAGTAACCATAAAAGGTTATTCAGATATTTTTTTGAAAGAACCTAATATGTGCATAATGAATACATAAGGGTAAAATGAAATTTTTGATAGTATTAATGACCTCATGACGGATATAAGGGAAATATGAAAACATGGTTTGAGTATATAGAAATTTTGGGATTTTTCTACATGGAAAAAAGATAACTTTTTACAGCATTCATGTTTTCAATAAGATTCTATGGTAATTCATGTTTCAAGAGAATACATGAATAAGGAATTCACATGTTTGAAATGTGACCAACAAGATATATCTTATGATATACGGGGAATAAATGATGGTATTCAATGCTTAGTAGATGACCTTTCTAGTAATCGTTTTCTTTATACTATGATATTGGAAAAATGTATTTTGGATAAGCCTAAATATTGGAATGGATTAAGTTAGACATATGATAGTATTGTTTAATGATAGAAATTTTTTTATATTATTTCTGGAATGTTATAATATTATAGTTTTAGGAAAAGGACAACCCGCATGATGGGAGACAACCCGTCGCCTCAAACAAAGCTGCGGGAATCAAACCCACAACTGAAGTGCGACAGGACTTTATGGCCTACAACTAGCCGAGATGAAGTACCTCATTTGTAAAAATTTGTTTTATTTTCTTAAACAGCACTACATTTTAAGTATAAGTCCAATTTGTGAACCATATATGATTAAACTCATTATAAATGTACTTATGTATATTTAATATCCTTTTCTAACCTTTTGTTTGAGACAAATGGAATGACCCATCATTCTATCACATGATCTACTAACACTACATGAATGACAAATTCAATGTCATTTCCTTAATATATGATATGGAAATTGTTCAAGGAATGACCAAATCCAAGATCAAACCAAAATCAAGTGAGTATTTCTTTTGATTAAAAATTTTCAACATTAGGGAAATGATCTTGAAAACCAATAATGTTTTCCTAATACACTGATATCCAATGAATCATATGTTACCTTAGAACATCAGTAATTTATGGCTTTGTGATTGTTGGATTTTTTATAGCCATGTTCTTTACCACTCTCCATCAGAATATGATGGTTAGATTTCACTTCCATATCCATGTTTTCACCTATGTTCTCTTTTATGGAAACCCAGTGATGATTTCATTTGGGTACCCATTATATTTTGTACTTTACTTTTTAAAATTATTTTTTAGTATTCCTTTTTACGATGTGGGATTCTATGAAAGAAAATTTCATGTATTAAATCATTTATAAACCTGATGAATTTCAAGGGCGAAATTCACTTTGAGTGGGGTATAATATAACACACCAAAAATTTTATGAGAAATATTATTTTTATTTTTATTTATTTCTTTTATTGTATTCTACCTACACCCAAATTATCTTGCACTATACACAACACTTTATTAGCTTGTAGTATATGCAAAACTATTATTGGCTTATTTTATGCACAATTCCGTGTTATTTTGATAGAATTCTACACCGAATATATATTTTGTTCAATTAAATAATATTTGATTATGTTATACGCAACAACAAAGGAATCCTTCACACAACACTGATTTGGCTTGCGTTTCACACAAAAGAGACCTTCCTCAGTGGATTGGGTTGTACGTAGTACCGAGTTTCACTAAACAAGAATATATTATTAAAATATTGTTATGAACTAGCGGTTTTGAATATTATTAACCACATTTATAATTTTATAACATTATAATTGATTCTAACTTATTTTCTAGAACACAGTTTGAGAACAAAATTAATTTTTCAGAAAAAGAAGTATTTTTAAAAAAATGTCATTTTGTCACCTTTTGGTGGCGCACCTATTTTAAATCTAATTTTTTACAAGTTTATAAGTTAAATTGGAAAAAAATTAAACTTATTATTTTGAATAAGTATATAAATGTTTATGTAGGAAATATTTTTGACATTATTCTGATAACCTTCATATTTTGATGAATAGTTAAAATAAGCTAAATTCTTATTAAAAACAACTTTTTTCATCGAGATAATTTATATGGTTAAATTATAATGTTGAATGGTTTTAATGTATAAATAGAATATATTTTTACCATTTAATATAATTTATGTCATTATAATTAATTTTATATTGAATTCATAGGTAACAACAGTTCAATCTTGTACAATGTTTTATATAAAAACCCATTTTTTTGACAAAGGGGTTTATTTTAAATTAATTACTTCCACTTCTGTGTCATGAATTTTAAAAAATGGATTCCATATTTGGAATAAGTAGTTCCAAATTTTGTCAATATGCTTCTTTTATATTCAGACATTGTGAATATTAACTACGGTAAATTTTATTTACCACAGTTAAAGGTAAATCAATTAATTAAGGGTAAAAATAATATTATAAAGTTACCCTAAAACATTCCATAAAATATGTGGATGATTATATTTTTTCCTAAAATATTTCAGATGAAATGGTATCTACTGGAACCAACTTGGATGAGATTAAGACCTTTAAGTTATTTTATTTAAAGGAAAATGAAATATGTCTCACTCAAACATTAAATAATTAAGGTATTTTTAGTATAAGGTTAAACTCAATATAAATTCAATTATAAATAATCATTTGAAATCTAAAATTTTTCTTATCATGGTAATTTATTTTTAATTTTACGAAATATATAATTACCTTAATAGCTTGTACATTAATGATGCAGAAATTATTTATTTAGTGAAAAATCAATAATATAGTTTCTATTAAAATAATAATAACTGTCAGAAAGGCCAAAAACGTGACCAAAACATATTGGTAGAGTATATATATAACCCATAATTATCCAAGTGTCCACTTTTGAACCATTTGGATCCTTATAAAATTTATTATGACATTTATATTATTTTATTTTTAATGATGTCAAAGTTGTCACCTTCACAATTTAATAAATATAACATTTTAAAAGTTGTGGTTTTTAGTTGATAAATTATACTAAAAGTAATATTATGAAATATATTATTTTTATATTCAGCATAGTATTTTATTTTAAATTTTTATGCAAAAACTATGTATATTAATTAATTATAAAAAAATTTGTACTAATTATTTTATTAAGAGAAATATCAAATAAATGCTTTTAAAATGATTAAAATAAGTATTATATGAACTAATTAATGTGCTCCAAGAATTTTATAGATTCATATGACTTGTTAGTAATCTATTAACTATTTTTTTGACTCTATAATCTGTCTGGATTTTATTTAAATTCTAATAAAGGAGTAGTGTCAAAATTGACACTCTTGATATTTTATAAAAATAACATATTATTAAATTGTTTACAAATCACAAAAATATTTAAAAATTAAAAATTTATATTTATATGGTCTAAAATTTCATGAAGTATCCAATTTTGGAAAATTAAAAACACATATGTAGGTATTTATAACCATTTAAAATTTAGAATATTATTACCACGAATAAAATTTAATAGATTAAATACGGATAAATAAAAAATCATAAGGTTTAAAATAAAATCAAAACATGTCTAAATTTTATTGGTTTATGAGGTTACAAACCTATCTTATATAAATTTATAATTTGAGTCACTTTGGTAGTTTTTATATAGGGTTTGAGTTTATTAAAAATTAATATTTTGGAGGCTTCCAAAAGTGCCCCTCTACTGTCTTACAAAAGGGCACCTCCTCCCTTTCCACTTCACTCCATTTGAGCTTTCAAAATCTTCCGAAACCTTCCCATTTCCATTATAAAATTATCTAGAAACATACTATATGTCCTGGTCTTCTTCAAAGACCCACTTTAGTGCCCTAGAAGTTGGTTTAGAAGAGGCGCGTTGAAGAAGATGTAATATCCTTTACCGACTCTTTCAATCTTATTTATTCTTCTACTTCCTCTATATGATTTATTTCATTATTATGTAATAACTATATTATCACTTGTATACTTATATTTTATTATGAATTTGAAACAACCATATTTCACCTTATATCCATCCTACAAAATATGAAATTACCGCGCGTGCGTACATATGGCTAGCCGTCTCCACGTCGTGGTGTAATCTGTTTTTCCACCACAACCTTACTTGGATGGGTATAATGGTGGAAATAATAACTATATATGATTATTATAACATGATACTAATTATGAGAAATTATATCATCCACTACAATTACATTAAATAATTGAGGGAATGATATCATCGCTCGTTTGTACGTACGGATTACCGTCTCCACGACGCGGTGAGATTAATTCTCCATGTTAACCATTCAAGAACAAATATAAATAATATATAATGAATAATAATAAGATATGTGACATAATAATGGTACTGGATTTATGTATATATATACATTTTATCTACTTACTTCCATTCAAGTCAATAAGGAAAGCAAATCAACGTTCATGCGTACGTGCAGCCTACCGTCTTTATGAAGAGTGTATTTCATTTCATTAATCTATATGTTATATATATATATAATGAATATATATATGATATATAATTCATGTTTTACATTCTGGAAGTAATCAAATCTTGATAATATCAAGAAAAAAATGTCCAAACCTTTATGATAAATGAAATGATTATTACCCCAAATGTTGCATCAACATAGAATTAACTAATGAACGGGTAATATAATGTCGTAAGTGAATCATATATGATATCATAAAAATGACTGTGATTATTTAATAAGTCAATGACATTATTTAAATCATTATATAGAAGTTTCAAAAACGTATAGAAGAAATTGGACCTAAGGTAATGGATAATTATTCTAATCTCTTTCTTATCTGAGATTGTTTATTTGTAAGTATTTACTTGGGTTATATTTATCATCCATGTCCATGTTTTATAAAATATGTTTTCATAATGTTTTGAATATTATTCAATGTATTTTTAACATCGTGATTACCTCTTTTTGACTTTTACTATGTTGTATGGAAGGAATCATTCTTTTTTTACCATGCGTGGAACTTTTTGACTTTTTCAGAAAAACTATGAGGAGAATGTTTTTTTATCTTATACGGCGTGAACAGATTCTTAAGATTTTATAACACCTCATTTACATAATGCTTCCTCTACGAAATTTAATGAAAATTTTCAAAAAATATATTTTCTTTTAAATTGCACGTCATTTTGAGAAAACAAATTGATTTGAAAGAAGAAATCATATTTTCTTCAAGAATTCATTTTAAGTGTTTTATCAAAACTATTTTCCATCAATGGTGACATTATTTAATATGGTTATGTTTGAATCATAATTCCTCTATTATTTACATGGCTTGATTTTTTTATGATGAATTTATATCCATTGTTTTATATGGATTATGTTATAATGGGATGATGTTTATGACACCCATTTTATTTGCTGGGTTATAATGAATGATTTATGTTTATTTTATGGCACACCAAAGAATGATTTCATTATGAGATGGGAGGTACCCATATCTCCCTATAATGAATTGGGTAATGATTTATATCTCATGAGATAGAAATTGCTGGAACGACAAGTAAATACAATTCGGTAATACATAGATGGAATGGTAGGTAAACTCGGTTCAGTAATGGACTTTTTCCACTATGATGGTCTTGGTAGCAATGCCTTGGATACTTTGGAAATACAATCATGTTCTTAATGGTTTTACATTACTACATATTTTATTCCCAGGCTATTTTATCATTATTAATGTTCCTTTATGATCTATACCTTTTGTACTACCAGGATTTATGTCATTACTCATGATTTTGATGTTTTATTTTCATGTTTTTACTTTCAAATGTTTATGGGTTGTTTTATGTTCACCATGTTTACCCTTAATAAGAATTTGAGCTCTCCTTTTTTTGTTTTCTTTTCAATAGAATACAAAAAAATGTTTTTGGTAAGAAAACAAATGGGAAAATTCTTTAAGGGTGATGTTGAAGATCTTTCACCATTATTAGTATATTTTGATCTGAGTTTTCAAAGACACTAAAATAATACAGTCTTTGGGCGTCTGTTTTTGTTATGTATTAAGTATTTCTCAAAAGTAATGTAATGTCCATGTACATCATGTATTTGGTATCTACATGCTTACCTTAATGAAATTATTATGTCTTATAATTTAATCCTCATAATTTTTTTTTTGAGTTTTCTATATGTGTTTACCAACACGAATCCTTCTTTATTTTCTGGGAGTTAAACGTTTTAAATGTAACATTACATATTTTTTCGAAATACAATCGCGATTCAAGAAAATTTATCAAATAATCACTTATTTTAATGGGAACTCTATAATCTATTTTTGGATACCATTATATTTCTATAATCAATAATATTTTTCTGAAAATACTTTCATACATAATTTTTGGTTTTATAAAAAGCATTTTTCCAAATGAAATCTTATTTTTTAAAGTAAAAAATCAATTATATAAAAAATTACTCAATGATTTTATAAGAGTATATTAAGTTGTATCAAAACTCTTATCGATTACTATTTATTATTCGGATTAATATTTTATGATATCTTCTACCACATTCAATTAAATGGATTATGAATTTTTTGACTATGTTTCTTCTATCTTAAAACCATTCACCAATTTACTTCTAATGTTTAGTTATTATGCTTCATGTTCGGGGAATATTATTTATATGTCATATGTTAGTTTTAATATGAATGTATATGTTGTTTATGTTTATCCCCATTCATATGAGGAATGAATTGGACTTATTATCTGATGGTTAGGGCCTCCTATAACCCCACAATGAATTTCTTGGTTTCATGAGGCACATATATATGGACTTGGTCGATTCCTTGCCTATTTTTAGATATTGTTTTGGATCAGTTCTTTATCTTTTTCAGATGTCATGGATGAGGACTTGATAGTATGTTTTAGAATTTCTAGAATATAAATTTCGCTAACTTGAAAACTAGAAATTCATAGATCACGTGCATATTATACAAGTATAATACCCATGATTATGTTTTATTATGTCAATATTTACTCATCTCATATTCCTTCCATAATGACATCAAATTTACTATTTTTAAAGGCATTTGTTTTCAATTATTTCCCGTTCCATATATTTATGTTTATGATATATTATAATTTATTGTTTCCCTTAATGAGTATCTGATCTCACACCTTATTATGTTTCTTTTATCTTATGAAATGAAGATGTATATTATTATCTACTTGTAGGGATAATCATAGAGTGGTGGATGTTCCCAATGGAAATTATATGTCGTTATTCATTTCATGTTGTACGGTTGAACTTATGTATGTATCAATATTTCCAAATCTACTAAAATAGTTGTTCATTCAGGGATACAAATTTCTTGTAATCATGCCAATGTAATGTATTAAGGAACAATCTCTAGGAAACTAGGGTTGGGTCTTTACAAATAAAATGAAAATACTAAAGAGGCTAAATAAATAAAAATAGTTATCCTCATCTAGATTTTTACTTGATAATAAACAATCATCATAATTATAAAATTAAATGAATATAGAATACAATGAAATACACCAAGATGAATTGGTCGATACACAAATGATTAAAATTAATAATAGGAGGCACAAATCTAAGTTCTTCATATGACCCATAGTCACCGGCCAAATTAAAAATATCCAATAATATAATAATGGACAACCAACTAAGATTAATACATTGTCTTGTGTATAAAAACATAATGTTAATTGTGATTCCCTCCAGGTCATAGGTATGTCCTATTTGGGTATATTTTTTTCCATTTTAATGCACTAAATTATTTATGGTGTTAGTGATCTAAATATTATCGTTTTTGATAGAAACATTCTATGAGAAATGTTTCTACATGGTTAATTGTAATAGTGTGGTATGGTTATGTCCACTCAAATGATGTTATACATAGTTGTAGCTATGTTTTTTCAATAGATAAAGTCATATGAGAAACCATATAGATGTATTAGAGCTATTTCCAAAACATATTCATGGTTTGAATAAATGTGCATCCTATCCTAGGTAACCATGTGGTTTGTTTTTATGGGAAATTAGAGACCACATAGTTGGCACATTGTTTTTATTACTATATATCCTAACCCTCAACCAAATATGGGTTTCATAAAATTATAAATTTACCCATATATTCTTCCTATTTTTAGACTCTAATCACTCCCTTATCTCTCATTAGGTTGACATAGCTTCACTTGTATATCTTAAGAGGTTCTTCATTTGTTCTCTTGGCGGTTCACCCATAATCATGGATAATCTCTTAGAGTTATTTTTTGATTTCCATTTGTTTTCTAGTCATAACTCTGGATATATCCTCAATATATATTCCACTAAAAGTGAGAAAATATAAAGTGATATGATTATAATGACCAATGATTTTACTAGTGTAATTTCCATCTTTGAATTTTGAAATACTTAGTAATGTATTAAAATGCATGTGCACCACATGATGAAACCAAAAAAAATTCTATAATAATTTTATCATTTTATTGAGATATAAAATATTTAAATTATAATTTATGTAATTACAATATGAAAAATTATAAACCATGATAACTAAAATATTAAAATTTTGATCTGCTCAATTTAGTAGAATAACCGCACCAATGAACAACACTTTAGAAATGAATAAAAATACATGTAATCCAATATGTATTTTTAAAATGAAAATATAAAACATTAAGAATGAAATAAATTTTAATGGATAATGAATTAAATATGAGGTTTTTAACGATTTACGGAACCCATATGATTATTATAAATACGAGCATTGGAATTATACTCTGGTTATTTTAATAGTTACCTAACTGTACGGAATGGTAACATTATTGTTAGAATAGTACACTCAATTAATAAAATATAAAATCATATTTACATATCTTATAAAATTAAAATATCATATATATATATATACCATGGGGTATGTAAATCAATGTTTTTAAAATGAAAAATTGAGTATTTTTATTTATATAATATATAAACGTTTTAATAACACATTTAAAATAAATATATTTACTTCAAAAACTATTATTTTCATAAAATGGTTATATAAATAATATTATGTTTTTATATAATGATATTATAATTTAATGAGACCATAATTAATTTTTCAAATATTCAGAAAATCAATTATTATATTAAAATTTTTATTTTTCAAATAAATGTTGATTTTATTTAAAAATATAATTTCTCATAATTATAATCTTATTTACATAAAATGGATTTCATTTTAAAAATCATCATGTCAAAAAAAATATGTGGGATTTTTTTTATTTTCGTAAAATACTTGATTTTGTTTTACTAGAGAAATGTGGTAAAATAAATTATTAAACAATATAAACTATATACATGAAATTATTATCCATGTATGATGTCAGAACCTAATATTTAAAAATCACATGCACTATTTACATTATATAGTAATAATAATAAATACTTTTCATTTCCTTTTTCCAAAATAATTAACTAAGGATATAATATTAAAAAAATATTATCATCCCCTTACAAATACCGCCCCTCACAACCCCCTATCATCACAACTTATAATCATTGATGATTGGAATTTTTCTAAAAAATTGTATTTCTATATATCTCCCTCATATTCTATTTCCACTAGTCTCACCAAAATTCTAATTCTAATTCCCATAAGGTTTATTTCACGGAGGCGACATTTAAAATGTAATATACTCAATCTAATTCTTTTAAACTCATCTCTTCTGATACCTTCTCCTCACAACTTTCACACAACATAGAATAATAACTCCATTATCACATATATATATATATATATTAATTTTATATATCTTATGTAATATCTATAATCCCCCTTTTTATCATCTCCTCTTACTAAAAAAATGTCACCATTGTCCATATTATATCAGTCCACCACCTTTATGGATTATAAGTTTTTGTTTTCAACCACCATCTTCTAGAAGGTTCAAATTCTCATAAAATGACTTAGAATGAAACAATTATTTATATTATATATTTTTTAACATTTTGGAAAGAATACATGTCCATAATATTAAATAAATCAAAATCATTTTCATTGGTTAGTAAAACAACATTAATAAACTAACTATATAATAGAAATGTTTTTACTAAAAGAAACACCTTTTTGTTGGAGTACATATGGGAATTTTGGTATATATAAATTTTTGTAAGTACATTAATACCATTAATTTTAACTTCTATAATTTTATTCCCATTTTACGAGAGCATCAACAATTATCCACAAGTGATTCGACTTTGGAATCGTGAAATGAACACTTTATAAACAACAATATTAAACATTATGTTTCCTTAAAATGATTATAAATGATCATTATAAAATTATAAGAAATGAAATATAGATATAAAATCATATAAATTAACTATTTAATGAAAATTTATTTTAAAAATTACGTACCAATATATATAAAAGTATTAGGTCACTGTAGATAGTATCATTGGATGGTATAATTATTCTGGGGTATTATGAATTGAATTCTTTAGTAAGAATCTAATACTGTTGTAGTATAAAGTTTGTGGTTTCAAATAAATAACATCTCTTGGATTATTATACAATAGTTTTTGTCTCGAATATATTTTTACGTTGGGTTAATAAACAAAAAAATGGAACATTGGTATTTCAATGGATTGTCACCTAGTGCACAACAAAGAATCATTATTATAGAACTAGTTTGAAACACTCAATAGATATTATTTTAAAAAAATTAATACTCTTTATAAACCACTATGAAGGAATCTAAAAGATTGTAAGATTTGGATTAAATAGATAAATTATAATGGATTTCCTGGAATAAAACTTAGTGACTCATAAGTTATGATATACGTATCATTTATAAGTTAGTACTTCTAAACTCATATTTTCTATTTTTATATTTTTATTATTTAATTTCTTATTATCAATTTTCATTTATTTTAATAAATAGTTATAAATACGAGGAACTATTCCATAAACCATTGTGAGAGGCAATTTTATTGTTTACCAATTGGTATGCCTAACCTTTTGAGAGCGGGAGATGAGAATGTTAGGGATACATTGGACCAGCAGACTCATGAAATGAATAATAAATTGAATCATTTTGAACACAAACCCTTTCATAAGAAATATAATTCTAGTATTGATACATTTATGTGATGAAGACCTCTGACCTATAAAGGGTATTCTGATCCACTCATCATTGACCAATGGATAAACACCTTTGATAATATGTTATATATTATACAGTGCTCAAAACAAAAGAAAATTGTGTTGGTTGTTTTACGCATAGAGGGAAAAGTTTATCAATGGTACACAGTGATAAAAAGAAAAATTTATAAAGAAGAAATAGTCTACAAGGAATGGGAAGGATTCAAGAAAATATTGTTTGGTAATTATTTTCCCCAAACACTTTATATTAAAATATATAGGTAATTAATCAAACTAAAACATACGTAAGATGGTTCTATGGGGGGATATGAGGGAAACATCACAAGTATTTCATAGTATTCCGTTATCTTCTTCATCAACATCAAATGAAAGTTAGACCATTTATTTCATACATTTAAGGTGAATTATGAAATGATTTAGTGATTTGAGACATTGATCGCTTTGATAATATTTTTAATTGTGCCTTTAATATAAAACTATATATTGGATATAACATTTTTATCATGGAACTAAATATAAAATGTGTATAATGGTGTTTTGTTTAATATGATGATCAGATAAATCTCAGGGAGAAAATAAAACCCAAAATACCATGTATTAAGAATGAGGGAAGAAGCATCCTATAAACTATTTCAAGAGAACAAGGAGATGTTTCATGTGTGTAAAATAAAGTCATCATGCTAATTAAATTCAATATAATATAAAGAATCAAACTACTGTGATTAGGAAAAGTAGTTTCAAATAAAAACTCAACCTATGAGATTCCATTTAAACTCATAATACCTTGCTCATTATGTGATCAAATTCCCTAAGCATGCGTTATCAAATATAACCTACAACAAAAAACCCTAATCCATAGAGAAATTTGAAGGGAATATGTTATCACAATTGTTGAGGTTGAACCTAACAATAATTTGTTAGAAGGTATACTATCCATTAATTCAAAAATAAGGAAAATAATTTTTTATTTTTATTTTATGTATTTTTTCACATCATGTATTTTTATTAGAACTATTTAAACACCACCTAAAATTGGGGGTTGATCTATCTATGATAATAGAAAATGGAGAACTTATTTTTCCCAACAATATGACTTATCCCTGATCAATGTATCTGGAATTATCCTCTCAGAAACTTTAATCCAATATCCTTTGTTATAGTTTGATTTTATATTGAGAATGAACAATCTATCCTTATATAAATCCAACATCAATTTTCACAAGAGTGGGATCACTCTTAATATCCTGAGTTATCATCTGAATTTTAATAAGAGTAAGGAGGACGGTAGATCTCCATTGGAATCTACACCTAAAATGTGGATATTATTACATTATGAAATATAATATGTACCTAAAATTATTATGGAAAATTAGAGAATCATACTTGAAAATATTCCCATTGTGAGAAATTATACTGATGTAATCCCTAATGATTTTTCTGATCTTCCTCTTGGCTGAGAGTTTGGGTTCTTAGTTAAACTTATACATGTATATCTAAACATATCAAGGAATACCTATATAATTTCTATCACTATGTTAGATGAACTAAGGAATAATTTATAAGATAATATGAAAATGGTATTTGTATGCCCATGTGATTTATCATGGTGTGTTTCAATCCTCTCAATCAAAATGAAGGACGTGTTATTGTACCTAAGAATTGAATATCATGAGATAAATAAAAACATGATAATAAAAAATCATCTCCTAAAATGGATAGATAAGTTGTTCAATCAACTATATGTCACTGAGTATTTCAATAAGGGGGACCATTGGATGAGATACCACCAATTAAAGGTGGAGAAGGATGATATTCCTAAGAATTCATTTCGTACAAGGTATGTACTCAGGGATTTCATTATGATTCTAGTTAAGAATATTAATGCTCCCAAAATATATTTGGACATAATGAAAATAGTCTTTAGATATTAACTTGAAAAATTTGGGGTGATATTTATAGATGATATTAAGATATACTCCAAAAGAAAGAAGGATCATGATGAAAAGTTGAATATTTTCCTAAAAACATTTCGAAAGGTTAAAATATATACAATATGTAGTATATGTGATTTTTGGATAGTGAATGTATAATTCATATGGAATTTTATCAATATTAACGGGTTATCTGTATACACTTATATGATCATAAATATTTAGGAGTCATCCAAGACATCATCTATAAATAATATTTATGATTTCTATGGACTAGTTCGGTATAATTGATGATTTTTTAAGAAATTATCAAGATTTTCAACCCACTAAACAGTTTTTACTAGAATAGTATTAAAAAATTTCAAGATATATGATTGTGAAGATATAATCATGTAATTGATAAAGAGGCTTATTATTGCAGTAGTCCCCACACATATCTCTAGTGGGGAACATTCCATGGTATATAGTGATGCTTTAATGAAAGGCTTGGGCTTTATAATAATGAATAATAATAATATTATAACCTATGGTTTATATAATCTGAATGTTCATGAGATGAACTATCCATAAACTTATCAATATTTAGGTGTAGTGAAATTTTCATTGAAAATACAGTTTCATTATCTCAATAGGTAGAATTTTGAGATATATACGAATAATAAGAGAATAAAATATATATTCACATGGAAAATTTTTAATATTCTCTAGTGTAGATGGTTTTAGATGATCATGGTATTTGACTGATCAGTCCACAATCATCTTGGGATATAAAATAATCTAGTAGATACACTATGTAAAAAGAACTATACGACCTTAGAAATGAAAATAATTGAGAATGATTCAATCCTTTTAGATTTTTAATGGATGCATATGGGATTCATAAATGAAGGAGTTTCATCATTCATTTCCAAAATATTTCACAACCATCCACTTTATAGGAGATAAATGATACTCAAAGAGATGATGAGGAATCTTATAAGAATATAGAAACCATAAGAAATTGTATATCCTTGGAATTGAAAATTGATGATGAATGATTTTTATGATTTGGGTTTTGTCTATGTGTACTGTAAAATCCAGAGACAAAGAAAATGGTGTTCAATGGTGTGCATAGAACGATCATATCCATACACCCCAGAATCATGAATATGTATTATTTTCTCCAAGAGAACTATTTTTGGCACAATATGAAGAATTAGATTGTGGAATTTTCCCCAAATTTCCTTGTATATCAACAAGTGAAATCTGAATGGAAATATTCTAAGGGGATGATTCAACCATTACCCATATCTACGTGGAAATAATAAAATCCCCATACAATTTTTCCCCAGTCTTATGAAGACATCTAAATAATATAATACTATATGGTTTTTGGTTTATTTCCTTTGATATTCTTAAAATCTCATCTCCATACAATAATACATATCACTCAATCAACTTGCAAAGATATAAATTAGACAAGTGGGGAGGTTTCATGGAACTCCATTATCGATTGTATTATATCAAGATCCAAGATTTATGTCCACATTCTAGAAGAGTGACCATTATTCTATAAACACTATGTTGATCTTCAGTAAAACTTCTCATACCAAAATAGATTTTTAATCTATGAATTCTATCTAAATACAGTATGACATGATAATAGAATTCTTTTGAAATTTAAATGAGGATGCAACAACATATTAATTTGGTGATGTTATAATATAATATTATATTTAAATAAAGAATAAAAATGGATGAATATAAATAACATTATTGGATGAGATGTTGACCAAAAACTTTCTAGGATGAATTTGGGGAACATTATATTCTATGACCTAAAATAGTTAAAGAAATAAATGAAATATTCAAGACTATTCAGAATAAAATCAAGGATTCCCAGAGTCAATTGAAGGGTAATGTTGAAAACAATAAATTAGACTTGGAGTATATGTTTGGAGATTGATTTTTCTTCATTATGTATCCATGGAAGAGATTCATGATATTTAGGAAGAATGGTAAGCTATATATTTATTACACTAGCCCCTTTGTGATCCTTAATCGCATCAGAGTTTTCGCCTTTCAAAAAACATACCCCCATCCACTTCTAATGTACATTGCATATTCCATGTGTCCCTATTGAGGAAGTACATAAAGAGTCCCTCACATGTTCGGAATTTGGAGGTGGTATAGCTAGAGAATGATCTCTCTGGTCATGAGAAACTAGTGTTGATCTTTGACTATAGAGATAAATTTCTACGCAACAAGACAAATCAAATGGTCAAAGTACTTTGGAAAAAGCATAAGTACATTTACATGACATGGGGATCCGAAAAATCCAAATAGTATTAGTACTTCCCCATTTTTTAAAATTATTTTGTAAATGAAATTTGAAGGAAAATTTTCTTAAGGGGTATAATGTAATGAAACATAATTTTTCCAATTTAATTTCTTTCTTATAATTGTGACATATTAATTCATATAATATAATGCACATGCACCATAGAGTGAAAACAAAAACATTTAAACATACTAATTTTATCATTAACATTAGAGTATAAAAATGTCCATAATAATTCAATGTATTATAATGAGATAAACAATAAAATAAATATAAATAAATTATTCCAATTTGGATCTTTTTTTCTTATAAATAACTGCTCTCTTGAACAACACTATTGAAATGAAGTTGAATGATAATAAGACAATATTAATTTTGAAAATAAGAAAATATAACCATTAGAATAAAATATTATTTAATAAATAATAGATTAAATAAGAGGTATTTTTATGATGTGTAGAACCTATATTTCTATTAAAAATCTAACAATGGGAATAATAATCTAGTCCTTGGAATAATAACCTAACCTTTGGAATAGTAATTTAACTATTAAGGACAAAAATATGTCTATTAGGATAGTATATTATTATATTTAAATGTAAAATATTATTTATGTATCTTATAAGATGATAATATTATATATTTATAAGATTGTAGAAGTAAATAAATTTTATTACAATCATAAATTAAATTTTTGTAATCATACAAGAAATAAATGATTTATGTGTAATTTTATAGTATGAATAATCATTTAGAAAAATGATTATATTCATAAAATAGTATTATAAATAAATATTATCTTATTTATAATTATATGAATATTACAGGATACCATATGATGCTTTTCAAAATATCAAAAAATCAAATAAATTATAAAATGTGATACTTTTCAAATAAAAGGGGATTTTATATAAAAAATAAATTACTCATATTTGGGAAATTATTTTCAAATAATATATTTTATTTATTTAATCTATATGTTGAAAATAATTTCAAATTATTTTCTTCTCTTTTCCTAAAATTATTTATTTTTTGTGAATTGTAAAATATAGTAAAATAAAAAAACTTACATTATCGGATAAATACAGGAATTTTTTTAGTCATGAAATTCATAACAACCCATTATTTCAATCTGGAATAATCTTTTTACTATATATAGTCTCAAAAATCAATATTATTGATAGCCTGGATCCAAAATAATTGTCTAATAAACAAAATAATAAAAATCACACCTCTCCTCCCCTTATAAATATCACCCATCATTACCCCTTCTGCTCATCCCTTAAAAGGCATGGAGTTTGCCTAATTTGTTACTAAATTATATTCTCAAACATTTCCTCCATGTCTTAGTTGATATGGTCTCACCAAAAGACTAATTCAAAGTTCCTTACAGAGTATTTTGTGGCGGAAACATTTAAGGGGTAAGATACTCAATTTACCTATTTTAGATTCTTTTCTTCTTCGACCTTCTACTCACATCCATCATTGAACCGGGAATAAAAAATATAGTGTCATATATATATAATATTTTATATTTCTAATTCAATGTATGTAATCCACTAATTTCACATATCCTCTTATTCTAAAAATAAAACCATTTTCCAATTATATCAGTCTGTCACCTTCAAGCATAATGAGTTTTTATTTTCCACTATTATCTTCTTGCTAGGTTTAAATTCCCTTTTAATCAATTAAAATTAAATAATTAAGTATTTTATAATTTTTTTCACATTATTTGATGAATATATATCGATAATATTATTTAAAATGAAACTAGTTCATGATAGTTAGAAAAACCAGCATAATGAACAAACTTTATAATGAAAATGATTCTACAAAAAATTTATCCATATGTTAGAAAAAAATATGGTTATTTTATAGAATATAAATTTATAAAAATAAATAAATACTATTTCATTCCACTCGTTTAGATGTAGTCCCATTTCATATGAACATAAATGATTATCCACAAGTGATATGACATTGGAACTGTGAAACGAATTCTAATAGGACATCAAAATTAAATGTTATATCTCATTTAAATGATTATAAATTTTAAAATAAAATTATAATAAATCAATTATATATTAAAAAGGTTATGAATTAATTATTTAATTAAGCTAAATTGTTTATTTATGATGTTAAGATTAGGTTTTGAACAGATAGAGACATATGGTAAAGGATATTTATGACACCCCATTTCATTAGGATAAGATATTTCTCTATATAAAACACTTTTGGCTTCGATTGGTGTTATTAAATTATTATAAATTATTTATATATGTATCTAACACATATACATAGTTTATTCTAACTCCATTAAATATGTAAATATATTCCTTACATTAATTTCTTAAATTCCTTTTGAGTATGAAATATGATTTTCCCCCTTTGTGGAACTCATAAGCATATACAAGTTATTATGGGTGCTCCCAGATAGCACTCCATTGAATATCATAGTGTCTTTTTATCGATATATGTTGTTCATGTGATTACAGAGTAAACCTACTACATAATGGGACTATTTTCACCATGTGATATTGTATTGGTGGACAACCTTGACTTTTGTTAATGTCATGTTTTATGTTGATGTATCTTCCCCATGTGGTAATGATATTATCATACAATATTCTTTATATTATGATCCCATTTGATTATTAATAATCCTTCTCTTTTGTGATATCTTTTTATTATTTTTGAATCACATGTTATGGCTCATTACAAAGTGTATTCCTTTATTAGATTATATAGCTCGCCCCTCTATAATTTTCATTCCCTAACATATCCTCTGATTCTTTAAGATTTCAATGGGATTTAGGATATCATATTGGATATTAAAACAAGTAATATTAATTTTAGTTTAATTTTTTCATTTTTTATACCTATGACTCCAAAAACACTAGGCCTCTTGGCCATTTTGTTGTATATATTGGATATTTTTCTTGAAAATAATGTAAAAAATGTAGAAAATATTGGGTCAAAATAGTTTTTATCTAGGGTTGGTTTTTTTTATTTTGGGGATTGGTAATATAACACTTTAATGATAAACATACAGATATTTTTAAGTATAGGAGAAATTCCATGAATTTTTTTAAAATATAACGGGACTCGTTTCTATAAAATTACTTGCCCTTTGGACAGTATAAGGATATGTGGATCGACCACAGACATACATAAGAGTAATTAGCTTAAAAACAGAACATTGATCCGGGACATGATTTTCACTTGGTTCATGATAAAGTGGCCTTTTTTTACACCCAGTTCGACTCCCTTAGTGGAAATTCATTGGAAAATTTACAAGCTCATTAAAAATCATTGTAAATTACTCAAGTAGATTTTTCTGGTCTGAAAATGAAATATGGAAATTAAAATGAGTAAACTAGATTGAAACATAGAGACACTCATGTTAGGTTATACTTTTCATTTATATATTATTCCGTATAAGATCATATTTTATCTTTTTATATATTTAATTGTAAAAGTACACTCATCATGTTTTTTCATTATTTTAAATAATGGCAGGAAATATGATAAATCATGGAAACATTAAATGTGTTCGAAAATGTGACAATTTCCCAAACAATAATCCTAACCATATGGGATTGAGAGTTCAGAAATTCATGGCAGTAAAATCTTGGTTGACTCATCCTACAAATAATAACTTATGTAATTTATAATTCCATATTTCTCTTAAGAAATATAAATTTATGGTCATGTCCTTTATGCGATAAAGGCCTCCTAAAATTAGTGAATATTATTATCCTCACATCATAGAAAAATATATCAATTACATTGAGAATATATCTTCTATTATCCAATTCATATAATAAGAAATATTTCTTCATTCGATTTATCACGTGGAAGGTGAAGCTGATCAGTGGGGAAAATGATAAACAACATGAATTCCATTGAGGAAATTCATTCTGTGGAATTGGAAGTATTCAAGAAAAAAATTCAAAAATTATTTTCCTAGAAATCTCCATCTTTAAATAGATAGGTAATTACTCAGAATAAATAAAATGGAATATGAGAATATCAGGGTGTTTGAGGAAAACATCACAAGTCTTCCATAATATTCCATTGACTTCAAAATCAACATTAAATGTAAGGAGTATCATTTCATAAATTGGTTAAAGTAGATTCAATGAGAATATTTTTCTATTCTAGACATTGAAAGTTGTGTATAGATTCTCTATTTTTCTTTAAGGATGAATTGGATATTGGATTCTCTAAGTGGTCTTATGTTCTTGAAGAAAAAATGAATAAATTGGTGTTTTCATCTAGGGGATCAATAAGTAAATATCATAGAGGGAATAAACATCCCATGAGATAAAAATTAATGAAGAATCATATTATAAACATTATTAAGGGAACCAAGAGGGTATTCATGTGTAGAAAATAAGGGCATTGGTCCAATAAATATTTAATATATATAAATAATATCAGAGATGGAATATAATAAATGATCATCTATATCAACACTCAGACTATTTTTTAATGTTTTTATAGTAAAGAACATGGGAACTATTTATTAAAATTCCCTAATATAATGTTTTTTGGGGGTAATAAATGTTTACAACCTCTAATTAAAAGATATTAAGGATTATAATTTGTTACCACTATTTCTAAGGTGGTTCTAAATAATTATGTGTTTACAAGAATTCTTGTTATTAATTTATGAATAAAAAATATAATATTTTTAATCCAATTCCATGAATTATTTCATTTTGTGTACGTTTAGAATAATTATTTGAACAAAAGCACATAAAATGGGGTTGGTCCATCTAAGAGAATAGAAAGTTGAGAAATTATTACATAAACTGTATATAACTTATCCACAATCAATGGTTGTGGGATAACCCTATCAACAAATATTATCCTACTACTGTTAGTGGTTTTTGATGATATATTGGGTTTATATTATATATCGTTATATATATCATACATCAATTAATGGGAGAGGAATATCACTCTTAATATCCTAAGTTATCCTCCAATTTTTTATAATTCTATGGTAGTGGATGAATTACCATTGGAATCATCACCTCAAGAGTGGATATTATTTCTCTAAAATAAAGAATATCTACCTCAAATTATTGAGACAATGGAGAGACTCATGCTTCAATATATACAAATTTTTAGAGATTGAATAGATGTGTTCCAGGAACCGTTTTTTTGTCTTCCTTCTCAATAAGATGTTGAATTGTCAAAAAAAATATACTTAGATCTATAATTATATCAAATACTCTCTAATGAATGGAAACCATTGAATTAAAAGAAGTAACGAATCATTTGGATGATAATCGGAATAAGGGTTTTACATCACCAATTGGTTCACTATGGGGTGCTCAAGTCCTCTACATCAAAAAAAGGATAGGTTGTTGTGTCTCTCCAGTAATCACAATGTGCTCAAAAAAATCTTATCAATAAAAATATACCCCTTACTATGTATATATTTCTTGTTCGATCAATAATGTGGAGCCTAATATTTGTATAACGGTGTCATTAAATTCGGATGTCCCCAATTAAAGGTGATGAGGAGAGATATTCTAATGAATTTACATTGAACATGGTATGGACACTATTATTTCATAGTGATTCCATTCAGACTCACTAATCCTCCAACAATATTTATGGATATAATGATTAGATTCATTGTAGTTATCTCGATAAATTTTTGGTAGTATTTATATATGATATTATAATAAACTCTAAAAAAAGAAGAGCATGATAAGAATTTGAATACTATGCTAAAGACATTGAAAATGATAATATATATGTAGAGTATAGTACATATGAGTTTTTTTATAGAGGAAGTATCATTCAGGAGAAATGACATCACCTATAAAGGGATATCTATAGACCCTTAAATGACCCGGGAAATTGGGGACGGTTTTAGACAACAATATGTAATATAGGTATATAGCTTCCCTACACTAGATGGTTATTATCTATTATTTTTTAGAAAATTCCATGATTTTTTGACCCACTAAAAATATGACTTGATAGGGACTAAAATTTTTTAAGACTAGTGAATGTGCAGAGCTTCAAGGAATTGAAAAGGAGACATATCCCAAAACCAATTCCAACACTACCCTCATGTGGGGAAATTTTTATGCTATATAGTGATTATTAAAATAAGTTCTTAAGCTATTTACTAATGATGAATTATAATGTGATAGCCTACAACTAATGGAATTTCAAATTTCATATCTATAACTATATAACATCTGATCTGGAGTTGGCTGCAGTGATTTTCACATTGATAATATTATGGAATTATATATATGGGGATAATTTTGGAATATAAACATATCATAAGAGGCTCAAATATATATTAAAATAGAAGTATTTTAATATGTTCCACAAAAAATTGTTAGAGCTGATCAATTACTGTGACAGTTCAACCAAATACCATCATGGGATAGAAAATAATGTGGATTATTCTCTAAGTAAATAGGACCATGAAGCATTTTCAATGATGATAATTGAGAAGGCTCTAATAATCATATACTTTTAAAGTGTGAACATGGGAACTGTAAAGGAAGGAACATTGTCATTCCATTCTCAAATAATTGGTCAGCCATCCCTTCTAAAGAAAATAATGTCTTTTCAATGTGATTATGTAGAATTATCGAATATGGTGGAATATATAACAAAAGTGAAATACAAATAGTTCAAAAATAAATAATGATTTGTAAGAGTTGGTTCACGATTATGTATACCCTCAAATCCTATGATAAATTATTTATAGAATAATTAGCATCGTCAGACATTATACATCCACCTAGTGAGCATGAAGATGTATTGAGATATCTGAGAGAACTATTGGTGGGAAGATAGGAAGAAGGATATTAGTGAATATACAAAATACTCCCTGGTATGATAGATAGTGAATCCTGAAAGGAATATTTCTAAATAGGATTCGTAACCATTACCATAACCTATATAGAAATGGGAAAATGACCCTCATTTCCATTTTCATAATTATTTCATTGATGTTCATAAGAAATAATTTTATATGGATTTTGGTGGATCATATTATAAATATTGATCATTTAATTTGTATTCAATAGGACTTCTCACTAGATAAACATATAAGGATATAAATCATAAAAGATGTGAGGTGTCATGGAACACCATTATCAATTATATCTATCTGAGATCTTAAATTGACCTCCATATTATAAAAGATTTTATAATATTATATAAACACTGATTTGAACTTCATTGTGCAATATCATCCCCAAACTAATGGACAATCTAAAAGAACTACCTAAACACATGAAGACATGTTGAAGGAATTCTTGATAGACATTAATGGGGGATGGGATAAACATTTTCCACTAGTTGAGTTATCATTCAATAATATCTTACACTCAAGAATCCAATTGGATCCATGTTAATCCCTTTATAGTGATATATGTTGAAACAATGTATTCTAGGATTATATTGGTGACTGTAATCTATTTGAACATAATGTGTTTGAACAAATTGTACAAAATGTAAATACCATTATGTTGAATGTTATGATTTTTCAGTGGTGAATTATGCGATACAATGAAAATCATCAATGAGACTGTGAGTTTCATGTTGGTGATAAAGTGTTCCTATATATATGTTCATGTAATATATTAACGATATTTTTGAATAAAGGTAAGAAAATTATTCATTACATCGGATCCTTTGAGATGATTGATCACATTAGATCATTGCTTGTCAACATGCACACCAACCATTGCTTTCTCAAGTACATGACATATTCCACATAGTCCTATTAACGAAGTACATACCATATTTCTCAATTAATGAATTCATTGGTGGTATAAAATTAAAATGATCTCTATTGTGAGGAGAAACCGGTGAAGATCTTGGACCAAAGAGACAAAGTTGTATGCAATAAAAAATTACTTAGTCAATGTACTATAGAAAACACCATCAGTATGAAGAAGTTATATTAGATCTAGAGGAATCCATAATCTATAACTTCCCTAACCTTTTTTCACCTTTGATTTTAAAATGAAATTTCAGGGGTGTATTTTTTTAAGGGGGGGGGGGGAATATAACAACCCATAATATTACCAATATAATCTCCTTGTTATTATTTTTTCATATTTTGTAATGAAATATAATTCCCACGCACCACATGAAGAAACTAACAAAAATTTTATTATAATAATACGAACATAAAATTTATATAATAAAATGGCTACAATAATTCTATAAATTATAATGTGACAAAAAATATAAAACAATATAACTAAGTAATTAAATATTGGATCTAATTGATCCACCAGAATTACCACACTCATGGACAACACTACAGAAATAAAGTAGATTTATTATAATCAATATTAATTAGAGAAAAAATATATAAACTTGGGATGTAAATGGAATTGAATGAATAATGAATTAAATATGAGGTAATTATAAAAATCAGGAATCTCATATAACCATTACCAATATAATGTTGGGGATAGTAATTCGGCCATTGGATTAGTAACATAACCATTAGAATATAAATTTATCTATTTTTAATAGTAACCTCATTTTTAGAATAGTATCCTAATATATGGAAATGTAAAAAGAAATATTATATCATAAAATTAAAACGTGATATATTTATACCATGATGAAAGTAAATAAATATTTTTAAATTGATTAATTATGTTTTAGTATTTTTAGAAAAAAGTATTGTTCTAATTTCAATTTTAAATTATATATAATTATTTAATAAAATAAATAATGTTCAAAAATTTATTTATAAATCAATATTATTTTATAATATATTCATTTGAAAATTTTAGGAGACCATAAGTAATTTCTTAAAGGATCAGAAAATCTATTATAATATTAAAATTGATATTTATAAAATAAATAAACATTCTATATAAAAATATTATAATGTTTAGAAAATTATTTTCAATAAATGGATTTAATTATTGGTATCTATAGATTGAACAATTTTCAGTTTGAGTTTTTCCTAATTTTTTAAAAATAGACGATTTTGTCATAATTGTGAAAAATATTGAAATACAACATTGTAAATTAGATGAAAAATAGATGAATTTCTGAGTCATGGATGATGTAATAAACCATTAGTTTTAAATAACATATAATAGTTACAATATATTGTCATAATAATCAATAATATTGATATTCTTGAGCAAAACTAATAAATTAATGAATACAATATTCAAAAGTACCTCTATCCTCCCCTTATACATACCACCCGTAGAACCCCTTCCCCTCAAAAGTTCTAATACATGGATCATTCCCAATTTCTATAATATTATCTTTCCTAAACTCTCCCTCATGAAATATTTCTTCATGGAAGACTAAAATATCAATTCCATGTTTCTTAATGGGTATTTTAAGGTTGCACCATTTAGGATGTAATACACTAAATTTACCAAATTGAAATTCTTCTCTACTTCTAAAATATCCTAAACTCTCTCATACACCATGTAATATTAACTGAGTAATCATACATATTCTATAATTTAATATTTGTTATTTAATATCAAAAATACACTTATTTTTCATTTCCTCTAATTTTATAAAATGAAAAAATTGTCCATATTATATCAGTTCACCACCTTGGTGGATAATGATTTTTCATTTTCCATTATATCAATAATGAAAATTTTAAAATTACTTAAAATGGTTTAAAATGTAATAATTATTTATATTATATATTTTTTACATTACGGAAGGAATATATGTCTATAATAATAATTAAAAAGTAACCACTTTTTATGGCCAGAAAACCCGCCTAAATGAACTAACTATATGACGCCAACATTTTTAATAAAAGATTCATCCCTATGTCAGATCACATATGGATATTTAGAACTATAAATGTTTATATTTTTACATGAATAAAATTTAATGTCACTTATGTATTTGTATTCACTTTTTATAATAAACTGAACAATTTTTCACATGTGATCCAACCTTTGATGTATGAAATGAACACTTCCAAAAGAATTAAATTAAATATTATATCAAATTTAAATGATCATGAAACAAAATAACAAATTTATAATAACTCAGATATATATATATAATTCTATTAATTAATTATTTACTTAATCTAAATTGATTATCCAGGTTGTTAAGTGCAAGTGCATACTGTATCTAGACAAAATTTAATGGATCTCTCTGAACCCCCCGACATTGTGTTATGAATGTTCTCACTATAAATCACATTATCTCCATCATTTATGTTATAAGATGATTCTAAATTATGTATATATTTCTCGTACATATATAAATATCTTATAATATCTCCCTTTGATGGGGAAATGGAAAAATTAAAGACAGCAGTTTGTGAGGTTTTAGTCTGCCGTAAACGTGAATAATGATTTTGTAACCCATTTGATAGAAGTGGAGATGGTTGTATATCATAAACATAACATAAAGATAAATAGTTATATATAATACACTAATATTATTATATCATCCATGTATAATGATAATTGAAGGATTTGGAATAATAAATAAAAGAAAAAACACATGTTGAGGAATGTTGCCTCATCTCTATGCGTACTCCTTAGGTTCGAACCAAATCCTTACTGGGTTAGATTTATTCCCAAAATAAGGATTATAGAATTTTAGAAGATAGTATTTTATGTTAATTTTTTAGTAATATTTGGACCCAATTTTTTTAGAATCTTGTAAGAAGTGAGGAGAGGGGTGGCCTTTTATAAGTGAGTCGACCGACACACTTCTATTGTTATTAAAGAAAAAATGTTATCCCAGGTTCATCATAATACAAAAGAGTTCCAAATTGATATAATATAATCTTAGACATGATAATTTGGATATATGGATATATATATATATATATATTAGACAATTTTACAGGTCATTTTAACTCTTCATTTTTTTAACCTCTTGATAAATCCATTTTTACTTTTACTAAAGTAAATAATTTTTACCATTTTTACTAATAATTTTGGTAAAAAAATAATTTCAAAAGATTATATAAAATAAATTATTATTATTATTAAAAATATATAATCCTTATTTCATATTCTATTTTAAAAAGATGAAAATTTTAAAATAAAATGAACACCGCGAATGCGATAGGAAAACAGATTTTTTAAGAGAAAATGTTCAAAAGTTTACAATTTTTTTATAAGTATTTAGTATGAAATTGAAACCAAAGTCATAAATAGGATTTTTGGTTGTATAATTGAACTAATTTTAATTTAAAACCACTTTAAAATATAATTTAAATTCAAAAATAAATTAATCTCAAAGGAGGTTTTCAATTTAAAAAAAGTATTTTTCAGAATTCACCAAAATATTAAAATTTTCATAAAAATATCAAAAAATAACCCTAAGATAATTTTGAATTCATATTTCATTAATGAAATTATTATTATCACATTAAATGTCGAAATTTTTTAAAATTTATTTTTATTTCTGTTCATAAAATCATACAATTTTTTTTGACAAAATAGAATTTTAGACACATATAATTATCTTAAAGAAAATTGATATGTTTTTTATCAATATGTTTTCATTATATAAAAACCATAAAAAAGTATATTCATAAAATAATTATTACTATTCCTTCCTATATTTTTAATACCTAATTAATGTTGTGTCATGTGAAACATATGACATCAAATAAATATAATTTCTTAAGTAAAATATAATTCAAAAAAACTCATAGTGTTGATAACACAATCTATATTTTACCAAAATTTTAAAATATTTTCAATATTTAGACTTTTCCCAATAGTTCAAACTAATTTCTTCTTATCTTAATATGTAAAATTAATTAAAAACTTATCTCATAAAAAATATGGTGATACAAGAATAAAATGCATAAAAATTATCTCAATTTATATAAAAATATAATAAATATCAGAAAAAATACGCACCTTATATGTGAGGACACAAATCCCAGTTGCACAGAGTCAGAGGTTACGATATTACATTGGAACTAGAGATAAGGAATCACATCCCAATGTAATGAATAGATTTATAATAATGTTAATCTAGATTCATAATTTTATTTCTTATAAATTTTAAGACATAAAATACAAAATGTTTTTTCTTTTAGATGAAATAATTCTCATTATTATATTGATACATAACAATTAAAAACATCCTCATATCCTGGGAAAATGGAACATAAGAAAAGGGATCTTATATACTCAGTGGGGGTAATATTACATGTAATGATATCTTGAATAAATAAAATTAATCAATATGGAACGGTAAAGAACTTAAACATATTCCTTTTTAACTATAAAATGTGTATAATATGGAGGAATAAATGATGATAAAAAAATCCATTTAAATAATCACATAATATTGAAAATTATCAATGGATCTTTTAACTAATAAAATAATTAAATGGGAAAACCTAAAGGATTACATAATGATGTAATGTATAATTTCAGACATCTAAAACAATCATGATCTTTTTACAAGAGATCTTAAATAAGTGGATAGAAACCTCTCTAATTGGGAAAATTAATTTGTCTCATTAGACCTCTTGATGCATCATGGGGATATCTATAACTGGTCTTCACCATTCATTAACTTATCCTAATGAATTAATTATAAAAAAAGGGTGAAACATAATAATCCTAAACATTTTTTTAAAACTATCATATGAAATTTCAATACATATATTAATAACATAAACATAATCATAAACCATCTAGATTAATACATTGAATAGTAATAAATTTGTACATCCTTTGTCAAACTGATCATAAACCATCCATATATAGAATAATAACTATCAATAAATAATATCCCCATTGCATCATAAGAATAATAAAGCAATGATGGCGTTTATGAATAGAAATATCATAAGAATGTCATTAAAATTTATTTTGAGAAAAATCAACTTTTCACTTTGAAAAAATATCAACCAAAAATTTCAAAAAATACTTCGAAAATTAATTTTTTTGAAAATAACCTTTGAAAAATTATAATTTTTTAATTAATGCATTGAGTGGTTATAATGGTGTAAGATTATATTCTTTTCATAAGTGTTAAAACAATGTTTCATTTCACATCTTTTGCAAAATTCAAACGGTTCTTATTTTAAAAATGAGAAAAGGATTCATTTAAAATTGTTTTTAAAAAGTAAAAATAGGTAAACACTTATTTAATAAATAAATATTTAAACGTTAAATTATTTTTTTAAAAAAAATAGAAAACATGGATTTTTATGAATAAGGATTTCTGTCTAAAGATATAAATAAAATCATATTTTCTTAAAACTATGTTTCTCAATAATTTAACTACTAAATACACTAAAATGGTACTATAACTATAAAATATCATGAATAAAAATATATTAAGAATATATACTTATTTTAAAATAATAATTCCCTTAAGGAATACTTACACTAAAATAATCCCAAATATTGACGAGATTTAGGAATAAACTCACACCAATTCAGTAACTTCAAAATTGTGAACCTCATAAAAGAAATTAAATCAAATGAAACATTTAATCTCATTATTATAAATATATTCATGATATAACATTTTAAATGGGTATTATATACACCACAAAATGTAATAAGTGGTGAATATTGTGTATGTCTCATGAATGTAAAACTAAAACGGAAAACCCATACCTCATATTTGAATCACTTTATATGTGTATGTACCTATTTTATAAAAAACTATATTTTTATTATACATATATTAAAGAACCATGTTGATATATATATCACATCATATATAATCTTCTTTTGAAATTTTACCACCCATTTGATAATAACAATTCATTACTTTTATTATTTCGTGTGTTAATTACCTTGTTTACTTATGTGTTTTCTGTCCGGAATGTTATGGCTCTTTTAGATATGATATAGTTTCATCATAAATTGAATTATATTATTGGTATAAATAATATTTTTTTCATTACATTCATTCTTATAACTATTCTTGAATTTTTTTTATAGAAAATAAGTCACATTACTTCGTTGAGACGGTAGGTTGTATTAACAAATGAGCAACGATATCATTCCCATAAAAGGTGAAAGTTTATGTAATTATATATTATAATAATTTTAAATAAATTATATCAATTAATATATATCTTATATATTAAGTACATTCATCCTTATTACATTATACATAATGTATAGCGAAAAATGAATCAGATCACTTCTTGAGGCAGTAGTCAGCCACACACATTAATGATGGTATAATATTATAAATAGAACGAGATTTAAGAAGGAATATGTGATATTGTAAATCTTATATTATAATTATATTATAAATATTATTTATATACATTAATTCCATCATTATATCCAACATAGAGGATTTTTTATTGAAAAATAGTTATATCAATTTGTGAGGTGGTAGTCCATCGTTGACTTGATTGATGATTTTGTTTCCCATTTTATGGAATTAAAGATTGATTAATATTGGGACATAAAAATAATAACATCTTATTATATAGTTATTTTTTTGTTGTTATATTGAAATTTTTAACCCATAATTTAATGTTTTAAAAAAAGAAAGAAAAATAGTGATCTTTGTGGGAGTAAATTTACCTTCTCATATAGAAACCACTTTTGGATCTCTTCTTAAGGACCCTAGGGATCGTTTTATTGGAATTACATAAGCATTATACTGTGGAAAGGTATGTTTGGGATATATTTATAAATTATTTTTTGTATTCCAAAGTATTTATTGTTGTTAATAAGTTGGGGGATTGAGTGTTGCGTTATAATTGATTAGAGGAATATTTGTAAATACCCAAAACTATTAAATAATAGGAAGTCACCCTCACCCCAACTAGCACTAAAAATGATAATTAAATGGGTGAAAAGATTAAATAGTCTATCCATACCTCAAAAATAGAAAAAATATTTTTTTATAATGTTTATCCTCAAATTCTATGTTTCTTTACATTCTACATTTTAGTTTATCACTACAATAACTACACTTTTTAGCGTAGGTAATTAATCCATTAAGACTAATATAAAATCACAATTATTTTATAATTTTTACCCAATTATTATATATATTAATTTAAATTTATCAAATAACAATCTTTTGTTTTTTTAAATATATTTTTAGACATGTGTCTATGACATGTATAATCATTTATCTAACATAAATCACACAAATAAACTATTTACTCATTAGTGGTAAATATGGTCACTATAAAATAAATTTTGGCTAATTAACAGCACATAGATTATATTTTTAAAAAATTTAGAATCTCTTTATTGAATATATTATTCTTTGTAATTTTTTATCTTTTAAAAAATATCATTTATTAAAAAAAAATTAATGTCAATTTTGACATTATACATTTAATTTGAATTTTAAAAAATATCAATTAAAGTAGGTTATTAGAGTAAAGTTTTTTCACAACATTATAACATGATTTATTTATCTAAAACATTAATTTAACATAATAATTCATTGAATTTATTTTATTTTTTATTTTTTTAGTATCATTTATTTTTTTCCTTTTAATTAAATATTTACAGTTATGCCTTTTCTTAAGCATTTAAGAAAATTATAGGATTACTAAAAATTTATAAAAAATAAACCTATAGAAATTAATTTCATTATTATCAAAATTAATATCCATATTAATTTACATATTTCCTTTTCTCATATGCTAAAAAATCATTGAAATTTGATATCAAGGAGGGGACATTTTGTCATTTTATTTACATAAATTATTATATAATTCCTATTAAAGAAAACATGTCCCAAAAAACTCATAAAATAGTTTATATGTTTATAAGGGACGATAAATGGACATAAAATGGGAATGGAAAATGTTTTTATGTAATTTTAAATATTATATTTTAATTTTAACCCCAAGGTTTACTCGTTTTAACCTTTATAGTGGCAAGTAATCGTAACTATTTAAACTATTCATTCAAGTAAAAAAATTATGTTTACCTTATTATACAATATAAATTATTATAATTGAAAATATTTCTTCCAATTTTAGAAATTAAATTCTCATAACATGAATAATTAAATTTAAAATTAAATTTCATACCCAACGAAAGAGTGGATTTTCAAAGAGAAAATTCCAAAAACAACCGAATGATTTAATATCCAATTTAAATGTAAAATTCATAACAATTTCCTAAATTATATAAATTGTAATCTAATTTTACGAATATTACTTTACAACCAAATTATGTATAATTTATACTTTTAAATAATTTAAATGAATAGGCAGTTTTCTATAGAAACCAATATATTTCACTATTCATCAAACAAATTAAATTTTCAAAAAAGTCTAAAAAATTAACCGAGTGATAATTTTAAAATTTATATTTAAAAAAAGTTTATTTTTTCATATAAATTTTCTTAAAATGAAAAAAATTAATTTTAAATTATGTGTGCAAAGCGTGACTAATAATCCTTTTGAAAAAAATATGGTTTTTTAGAAATATTTATTTCTTTCAAATAGTTATTTTTTTATTTAAATTACATAGATATCTATTTAATTTGTTTTATAAATATGGAAAACATTTATTTTTCCATATTTTTCTATTCATATTCATACATTACATATTAACGACTTGGTAATGATTTCCATGTTTAAAAATGATACATTAATAGAGTATTGTGTTCCGTTCAAAATTTATATTGTGTGTATTGAGATATATTGAAGATATTTAATTTATAAAAAAACTAATATATCAAAAAGTATTTTACTATTACATTCTACTCACGGATTATTTTTAAATTTCATATAAAATATTGAATATTATGTTTTTCAATTAAAATATCAAGGTGTTATATTCAAACCTCTTAAATAAATTGCGTCCTCACAACTTAATCATGATCATAATATTCAAAGGAATGAAATTTGAAAATACCCTTATTGAAATACCACATCATAATAAGGGTTAACAAAAAAATTTCTCGATAATAGAGAAAAGTAAGTATGATGGTCATCCAAAATAACACATTATTATGTTTCCACGTAAGATAACATTGTTGGGAAATGAAAACATGGACATGGAATTGAATACTAATGCCCACGGATTAATAGAGATTGAAAACAAATATAGTCATGGGTATGTTAACCACTAAAAAACTTTAATTTTTTATGAGTTAACAACTATTGATTAAACAAATATTAAATTTATAGGAAAACATTTTTATCTCAGGATATTTTTTCAAAAGTAGATATATTTAATTACATTATGATAGAGACACCAAAAAATATACTTATAATTTCACCCTTATATTGTTCCTAGACCATTTCCTATTTCATCTCTTACTCCAATATATTGATTATCAATAGGAATTTTCTTATGCATAAAGAACTAAAATTATCATTTAATATATCATTAGCACAATAAAAGAATGAAAATTCATTCTTCATATCCATAGATATTTTAGAAAAAAAATAATAAGAAAAACATATAAAATAATACTCAAATTTCAACAGAATTAATCCCATAAATAATTAACCTTAAGACTCATCCTAAATATGTCGAATAAAATTCAAAATCTATAAAATTTTAAGGAATTTCAATTAATCAATATTATATAACACTAAAAAAAGTTTCTCTTAATGTCACTAGTCAAAAAAATTGAATACCATGATCACCATAAAAACTCAATAAATAAATGATTGTTTCCAAAAAATCATGTTTCCAATTATATTCCATAAATCCAAACATGATGTATAATCTAGGAAATATAACATAATCCACAAAATCACTAACCTGTTTCAAGTTCTCGAATATTATCTAATAAACATCCCTTTCACATTAGTATCTCAATATTGAATACATTTAAATATTTTTCCTCCCTCAATATTTTTTTCCATGAATGCCTACATGCCACTAAATAAATTTTCATTTTCAATTATACGATTCAATATGTTCTCACGAATCCTTTAAGAACTAGCACTACACTGTAATCCACGGACATTTCATATTTCCTTTAACCATAATTTCAATGTTAAAATAGTTCTATAACTTATTTCATGAATCCAAATACACAATCACATTAATAATTTTGGTTTATCCTTAGTAATTGAATAATCTCAACCTTGATTTCTGGTTATATTCTAAGGTATATTTCCATGAATCTTGGGGAATTCAATTATACAGTTCCCTATATCCTTGTATTTGAAAAACATAATATAAAATTTTTCTTTTTGAACTGTTCAATCATGCTGCTGATCTCATTCCTCTTTAAACATGAAGCAAACTCTCATTCCCTTCTAACTTGTACTGGTGTGTTTCATTCCATAATTTTTATAAGTGGGAAAACCATTTTTTCTCATCTTCCCTATAACATTTGTTTCTCTTTCATCCTATTCTTCTCTCAAATTTCTTATAATCCAAAAGTCTTGGATAATTATTTATCTATATTTATATCATGTGACATTATGTCCTAATATGAATAAATTGTTATGGAGACTAGTTCCTGTATAAATATTGGATCAATACTAATAAAGAAATGATTATTCCTACTATTTGGATTTTGTTCATTGATAGAATTATAAATACCTCTACTTTATTCCATTTATAAAAAAATTATATACAATAGAGTGGATTATATCAATATGTATCATAATGTATAGTCCAAAAACTAGTGAAACACTTAACATAAATTGAAAAAAAACTTATTCATTGAAAATCCCAAGATCAAGAGGATTATTTAATTGGTAATGTTTCTAAATAATAAAAAAATTCTAAAAACCATCATAATGGTTTGTAAATAAAAAAATAAAATATCTAAAGAATATCCACTGGGAGTGTCAAATTTGGAATGCATTAATGCATGTTGTTGTGTACTAGGTAATGTTAGACTTAATCACAATGTATCTTTTTTAGAGATATCACCCCTACTTACATCTGTTATAGAACCATGTCCTCTTTTAGTATCCATAGTGGGGAAAAAATAAGAAAATATCCACCTTACCAAAACTTTTGTAAGTTATTATATAGTAATCATAAATGTTTATCATCAAATAATATTTACTATTCATTGTTTTTCTAAATCTAGTCCCTAGGATTCTACACTACATTTACTAATTCCAACTATAATGACCCCAACTGTAGTATACCAGAGTCAGTGGTAACTTTATGATTTTTTATCAAGATAAAAAGAAGCGCATACTAAATTACCAAATAGTTTTCAAATAATGGAAATCTGTTTACAAACATGAATTTTACATACATTTGATGATATAAATTTTGAAAATTCTTTTCTTTTTTAAGAAAAAAATTACCCTTAGAATATCCTAGTATATGAATCACAGAAACACTTTTTGGGATCCTGGGTTAAATAAAACAAAAGAACCTTATGTTCTCAAATTCTTAGTAAGGTACTTCTAACCAAGGAATCTATCATGAATAAATAATCATAATTAATATAGAGTGTTAAATAAATAAAACACTTTCCATTTAAACAATAACAAAAGAATAATATATCTAAAATTAATGATGATCACATAAATCCTTATAAATATTCATATGAGCATGAAACATATCTAGGTTTATCATGACTAATCGAATAATCACATTGAAAACAATAAATTATATAATAATGAGGGATTTCATAATTCTAAACTTACGAAACTATCAAGACATTTCATTAGATAGTTTAAATCTATTGGTTGAAACCCATATAATTTGGACAACTGATTTTCCTCATGAGACCTATCGATGTATTGATGGGATATCAATAATATAGTCCCACACATCACATACAAATTCTAATTCATTCCTCATAAGAAAGGTGATAAGAAAAATCAACATAATCATTTCTATTGAAATACTGACATATGAAATCTCATAACTTATCACAAATAAATAAACATAATCACAAACCATGTAGAGTAATTTGGTGAATCAAAATAAAATGGTATATCTTCAGTTCAAATAATAATAAAATATCCCAATAAATAATAAAGATTATATTAATACAACTTATAACTATTACATCATAAGTATAGTAAAGTTCTAATGTTGATGATGAATAGAAATATAATAATAATTTCACGAATAACATTTTTATGAAAATTATACATTTAATTTTAATATACATTTAAAACAAAATGTTTAAAAAATATTTCAGATAAATTTTTATATTAAAATAACCATTTAAGACATGTAAAATAATAATTAAATAAAATATTGGTCAGTTAATGATCTACGTTTTGGACCGGAAGAAAATACAAAGGTTTTTAAACATTTTCAATTACTAAATTAGTATTTTTTAAAAGCAAGAATCAGAATTGAATTATGTGAGTTGGGTAACTTCGAAGATATTTTTTTGGAGTCAGTAGAATACTTGATAAGTTTCATGTGTGGATCAATGAGTTTGTGAATGTCAGACCCAGAAAACAAGGTTTTGGGAAAACTACAGATGGTGTATGGTTTCTCTGAAACTGTGGGGCCCATTGAAGGAAACCATGCAGCATAATTCTAATGAATAGAAGCTATTTCATACACACTTTTTTCCAAACCACTTTCCTAGACCTTGTGAGGTGCTACTCACTGATAAGGGGTACCACTTGGTTTGGGCACAGTTTGGAAAACCGTGTGGGTCAAACCTTGTTGTTGGTCTATTTAAGGAATTAGTTAAATTAAAAAATAAAAATAAAAATAAACACAACCTCCACCCTCCTCTATCTCTCAACCTACATGAAGAATCACCCCCTCTTCTCTCTTCTGGGTTTCATGATACCCCCTCCACGGCTCCCTTCCCTATAATCAATCTAGACAGATTCCTTCACATTCATTATCTGAATTGTCGATGTAGGATCTCTCCTGCTTAATTTTTGTCAATTTCTAGACTCTTCGTCACTAGGTATGGTGAAGAAGAACTATAGGGTTTGGGGTGATTTTATTTTTAGTTTTCATTTGGTTTTAGGGTTTGTGGACAGCCTCTCCAGTCTTTTGGGTGTGTGTTCTGACAACTACTGCTGAAGGTGAGTCGTTTCAACTTGTTTTAGTTCACTGTCGCCATCTGAGGTTAGTATTTCTCCATGATTATTGGTTTATCACCTACTAAATAAGGATCTTTTTGTGTTTTATGGTTCTTATTATTTATCTTGTAGTGTGTTTGTCACTTCTTAGTGATATCTTGTCATCGTGTCAACGGAGACTCACCTACGTAGGCTTAGGTAAGTAAATGTATATCTGTGGGTCAACTATCACATTTATAATCACACATAGATGTGATTAAAAAAGTATGGGGCTAGGTATTCCCATTTATATATATATATATATATATATGAAAATTTGTCACGAACCAGCCCGGATCGCCATCTGACCCGGTGCCCAAGCTGGCCCGCGACCTGGCCCGAGGGGAATTCCCGATCCCCAAGGGCTGGAAACTAGTGTCGGGAATCAAGACTAAACAAGAGGGAACAATTTTGCCCAATAAAAATAAATAAAATAGCGGAAAAGTGGAAGAACGCAAAGTAAAAGAATGAACCTGAAAAGAATGAACGGCCAACGAGACAAACTACCCTGGTCTCGACCGGAACTCCTCGTGACTCCGAGAGTCGCTCACCAGTCCACAGCAAGCTCTCGCCCATGGAGAGAAAGCTCGAACCAAACCTACAGAAAAACTAAAAACAGGAAAACTCTATAGGCATGAGTATTAAAACTCAGTAGGTAGGCCCAGATAATTCTATTCCCAATGCACATACCATTAAATAAAGAATTCATTAATTCCACGTTTGAACTACATTGTACAATGTATGGGTTTTTACACACACTTTCATTTCTAAACCAAGTAACAGTACATTTCCCTTCCCGATTTAGAACAAGTTTAATGTTGAATGAAATAGGTGAATTTCATTTTTAAAACATTTTCCGAACAATTTAGAAATTCAAACATTATTTGTTAGTCAAAAGGAAAATCACAAAAAACAAACAATAAACACTAATGGCAATGGAAAAAGTGGCACACATTGGTCAGCAACTGAACTCTGCCTCTCAATAGTCTGCCACATACAAATAAACACTAAAAGAAACATGGGTCGAACCTAGGATATCGTGAACAATCCAGAACATACTATACATCTAACTCATCCTGATGGCATGCCCTAACTCGATGATGTCATAACGCCCATAATACTACCCAGCATAGCCCTGCATGGCCTAATTGTGGGGCCCAATCCCCATAGCAGCAATAACTCAGTATTCCCCAGCTATGGGGCCACTAACCAGTGCGTGGTCTAAACTAGTGCAGCAATCCTTCTCAGAATATTCACTCACTATGCCAGGTTCCCATGTCAACACATATAATAAAAGAGGGGTGAATCAATAATTCCAAACAGCCAGTCACGATGCACAAACATCACATACAAATCATGCAATCAACGCACACCAAAGATCACCCCTGAATGGGTTTTCCAAAATAGTTTATTTTACTAAAGTACCAAATGGGCCTTCACAACTTTTAAAGCAAAACCTCATTTTTTTGAGAAATCCCAAAACACTTTTTCAGATGATATCATTTATCTTTAAAACAAAAATTACGTTTGAAATTCAGTGAATTATGTTTAAAGGGAAAACAAGCATTCTTTCAAAACTGGGTATCCGCCCGTCAAGAAAATGTTCCAAGTGTTCGGTATAAAATTAATGGCTCTTTTCATACTAAATAATCATTTAAAATTTTATTATATCATATTATTTATCATTCATTAAAATTAACAAAACATCAAGAAATTAATAAATTCTAAATTTAAAGGTGGGTGCAATGGGGGACCTACCCCGACTCGCCGCTCGATTGTGACGACGCGACTCTCTTTGCACTTGCGCATAAGCACACACAAACTGATAACCATAGTGTCGTGGACTATCCTTGATGACACGCTGAAACAACCGCAAGACTTTTACTGCCAAAAACCTTTACAAAATTTAACCAAAAAAAAATTTCACCCTTAATAATTATTTAATAAAACAAGTCAAATTTTTACAAATAAATTGTAAAGTGAAAAATACCGCTTTACACACTAGACCGACCCAAACACCCTTTTTATAACCAAACGCACACAACGACACGTCAAGAACTCAATCGGCATCACACATGTTATTAAAGAAACCACACACGTAGTAAAAGACACTATTACAGCAGTTAAACAAACCGCATGGAAAACATGCCATCCCATTTAAAATTACGCCGCATGATGAAAACACCAAAAATCCACTCAAATGATCATTTAAGACAGTACACACACCGAAACAACACCAAAACACCAACTGCAACCCTTTTACACCCTAACATTTAATCTGCACATTTTATAAAACACTAGTGAATAGTCCAACATGGGTTTTCACAGCAACAACGTACTCATCTAATAAAAATGTATTAATAAACGCATTAAGACATAACAATCCTCAAGTAAAAAAAGAAAATTAAAGAACATCAACCAAAATAATTAGTAGGCTAACCACACAAAAAAAATTAAACTAACAATTAATCAAAGACGACATTCCAACAACAAGTACCCATATTATAAACATTCTTCAAAATAAGATAAACTGCAAATCAAATCTCATTAAATATCGACTTCGCACAATATCAATTAATTACTTAATATTCTAAATTAATTAAACTGGCAAATAAATTAATCAAATAACAATTAAACATGGAACCACCTACCTCGATGTAGACCAACTTTGTGATTTGGCGCGAAACTCTTGCGGCATGACAAAAGCACCATGAGCAACCTCAAACTGACTCTAATTAAAACATTCAAACCAAAAACATTAGAACTAAACTAAACGCAACTCTAGATCCTAATTCCAACTTAAACAAATAGGAAGAATGAATAACCGGGGTATAACCCACCTACGGCAAGGGGGTCTGAGAGGCTGTCCGACACACAAAGAAGGCTACCAGAGGTGCGCGACATTGGAAAAGGGGTCGCCGGAACTTCATCCGAACCAAACAGGGTATGCAGCTAAAGGAGGGGGCTTTCGGGTCTGGTCTGGTGTGCCAGAGGAGGTCGGTCAGGCAGCGGTGGAGGGCTGTCGTGACGGAGAGATCCACCGGGTGGTCTGGCCGAGAGGGAGGTGACAGCTTAGGTGGTAGCCGGTCCGGCAAGGAGGGGAAAAGGGGAGTTCCGCGCTGGGGGGGGGGGGGGGTCGCGCCGGAGGAGGCCGTGGAGGAGATCGCACTGAAGTAGGCTGCGCGGGAGGTGCATGCACCGATGGGAAGGGTGTGCGGCCAAGGGGTGGACTGAAGGGAGCAAGGAAAAAAAGGGGCGGCGATTTAGGGTTGCAGGGGGAGGGGGAGTCCGCTGCGCAATATAGGAGAGGGGGGAGAAGAGGCCCACGCGACGGGAGAGAGGATAAAAAGAAAGGGAGAGGAAAAAATTGGAAAAGAAAGAAAAAGAGAAAAGAAAAAAAAGAAAAAAAGAAAAAAAATTAAAAGGAAAATAAAAGGAAATAAAGATAAAAATAAGGATAAATTTATATCCTAATAAATTCTAAAAAATTTAATATTAATAAGAAAACGAATTTAATAATATCAACCACACAAAAAAATTTGTTTATTAGGAATGGACACCGTGCATGGTTGCATGCACGGTCATGCGCATAGTCGCTTGCCCGCAAAAGAAACCAAAATAATAGAAACGACCAGGTTAAAATATTAGCTGAAATAATAATAATAATAATAATAATAATAATAATAACAAAATAATAAAACCAACCAAAATAATAACATCATTATTAATTTATGCTGGACACCACACACGGTCGCGTGCGCGGTCGCTTGTGCGGGTGCGTTCGCACGCCTAGTCGCGATTACGGTCGAGCACTCGTAAAAGATCTCAAATACCATTTAAAAAAGAACTGATTCAGACTGAAACTCAAAAGAACGACATAAAATAATTTAATTAAAAGAAGTGTCAGTCTGGGTGTTACAATTCTCCCCATCATGACACTTTCTGCCCCCAGAAATTCCCAAGAGACGAGGTCAACCAAGAGTTCCAAGAAAGACCTCAAAGATGCTTAAAGCCAAACCTCAATTGCCCAAAGACCGAGAATTTAAAACGCCGACGACCTGAAGCATCAAAGATCTCAAAACCAAAATCACTAATAAAAAGACCAACAACAAGGAATTCACCTCAAAATAGAACTACAATAAGAAACACCTCGACCCCTAACTTAGGGATCACCGGGGCCGCTCGAGATCTCCACGAACACTCATCAAGTGACCCACTATATGAGCTAACCAATTAGCATGGAAGAGGTTGGGCGGAGAAAAGGCAATGGGTTGCTCCACCAAGTTCATTTTGAAAACAAAGTCTTCCACAAGCTCGTCCTATGGTGGTATCCCCACCATATTAGGATCCTTTTCAAACATTTGTTCTCCAATCCAAAGCGACTCACAAACCCAGAAAAAAACCTCTAACACTGGCTTGACCCTCTAAGCTCCCTAAGTTGAACCAAACCAACACAAGAGAAGACACTAGCGGGACCCACATTGGGTCTCCCCACCATTTTAGAATTTTACTAACCCCAAGGAACCTGCGCGGGTATTCCCAATTTACTTTAAGCAATACTGACTGAACCCTTCATCGCGAACCCATCACATGAGTCGACCTCCACTTATCATTCCTATAGTGGACAAAACTCTGCCACAAGGGATAGCTTTGATAGCAGAAACCCCTAACCAGGAGGCGAACCAGACAGGCGCACGACAATCCCACAAGACATGAGTGTCTCCGACCACAAGAAGGTTCACGGAGCACACCCACTAGCTTTACAAGTATACGGAATTTCCGAACCTCTTTAAGGCCCAAGAAAAACTCCCATAAAATAAGACCATGAAAAGTAGACAAGGGCTCCATGCCCCTCACAACAAGAACGACGCCTTCAGAGAGGGTACCACAAAAAGGAAATATAATCTTTCCATGTCCCATCACTGTGAACTTAAGTCGGATCATGTCCATCCCACGTCCAACGAGTTTCGACTGCACGCAAGCTTCACCCCAAGGCCTGTGGTTGGGGGCCTGATGTCTGAAGCATCTACATCCTGACAGTTATACATTGACAACCTCTAACTAGAACAACCTCTACTGGAATAGCAGTCTGCATACTTCTCCTGGTGTCTCGTGCGGCCACCCTATCAACATACCAAGTGAGAATTACAACAAACGACTTAGAGTGTCTGGTTGACCACACTAGAGATAGAAAGTTTAGAGGTCTATCCGACACGCAACACAAACTGATGGATGGAGTGCTCCAAGAACAGGCCCCTTCGGTTCACACTCCTCATCGGATGAGGAACCTGCACTTACCACAATATGGATGAGACCAACAACTATTACGAACTTTAAGCTGATTATTCCACACCTACCAGCTCATCAGAAAGGTCAAACACACCTCCTTATCTGCTTGTTGATTGGTCGAGCACCTACGAGATCCACCACTTTCTCTCGCCTTCACTTCCTTAGGTACGCCTGTGGGATGAGGCTAGTATTGAGGATCACTCACGACATCCTCATTTGCAACGAAAACTAAACGATCACCATTTTCTCGTGTAGTCCCGCTCCACCAGACATACTTGAGACAACTTGAACCCACACAACTATTGGAGTTCCACATAAACTAGATACACATAATACTTTTCAAAAGTATTTAACGTTATTCAACTGACCACAACGTTTACGAACAATCGACACAACCAAGAAGGACCCAACTCTGCCACTCCACTGGGAGTCTGGGCTGATCCAAGAATTAAGAGACCTACTGGAAACCCATTGGACCTTTCTAGGGGGAATATCCCAAAAAAGAAACAAAAACAACCTTCCACAAATCCAAACACATCACAAAACAATCATCTACATTCTAGAAACCAATCCAACAATTCCAATTGAAAACGTCAACTCATTTTCAAAGAAAAACACTAACTTGAAAAACCAAACACAGTACATTAAAACCCAATAACTATTTTGAACTCATCACTTTCACTCCAGACTCGAGACCATTTTCCAATTCCAAAACCATTTAAGCACAAAAACCCATTTGTGAGAAAACCCAATTTTTCAAGAAACAATATACAGCTTTTAAAATCAAACACTCACCACTGGTATTCCTGGATGCCTTGCAAATTTGCATTTCTGTGCCACCCAGGCACCCATCCACAGAAGCCACTAACTATCCATTAATCACTTCGACATGAACATGCGAGCACACATAAGAATACCACTGGAAAAGAAACAGGGATCTTTTTCATTCAAAACAATACATTCCCAATTTTTCCAAAATACCTTTTTCCAACTATTTCAAAAACTCAAGACAAATTTCCAAAATGATTTCCATTTATAAAAACACCCACTCCAATTTCAAACAACCCAAGACATCCTTTTAAAAATTCAACTTTGACAAATCAATGCCAGATTCCAAAAACATGGTCAAAGAGAAACGCACCCCAAATATCATTTCAACGGAAAATAAGAGCAGCAGCAAAGTCCGCTTTACTTTTTAAAGGAAAACAATTTCGCATCAGTCCCAAAATTGAAGCAAGACATCACAAACATTAAAGCACCTGAGAGAAGGACCTGTGGGCGTGTCTAACCCGACTACATGGTTTATCAGACCATTCCCTCGGCAAGAACCACCCATTAGGAGTGTCGAACCGCACTCTCGGGCATCACATGGGTCGCTACTCCATGTGAGACCGCGCGCAGTACCTGTTTACTCCTATTGTCATCCCCCATCCTCACAGAGAAAAGCCAAAACATAAATCCCGAACTACCCTAGGTTACTCGAGGATCGGAACGAGCAAGAGTTCGCGACGCTCTTCCCGCACCTACCACTCGAGTACCTACAATAATATCTCTGATCTACCTAACACCCCAAATAACAAGACCAAAAACCAGCCCCTCTGATACCATTTTCTCACGAACTAGCCCGGGTCGCCATCCGACTCGGCGCCCGAGCCGGCCCGCGACATGGCCTAAGGGGCGTTCCCGATCCCCACGGGCTGGCAACTAGTGCCGGGTATCAAGACTAAACAAGAGGGAGCGATTTTTCCCAATAAAAATAAATAAAACAGCGGAAAAGTGGAATAATGCAAAGTAAAAGAATGACCCTGAAGAGAAATAACGGCCAACGAGACACACTAACCTGGTCTCGACGGAAAATCCTCGCGACTCCGAGAGTCACTCACCAGTCCACAACCAGCTCTCTCCCACAGAGAACAAGCTCGAACCAAACCTGCAGCAAAACTAAAAATAGGAAAACACTATAGGCATGAGTATTAAAGCTCAATAGGTAGGCCCAGATAATTATATTCCCAATGCACATACCATTAAATAAAGAATTCATTAATTCCAAGTTTGAACTACATTGTACAAAGTATGGGTTTTTACACACACATTCATTTCTAAAACAAGTAATAATCCATTACCCTTCTTGATTTAGAACAAGTTTAATGTTGAAATAAACAGGTGCATTTCATTTTTAAAACATTTTGCGAACAATTTAGAAATCCAAACATTATTTGTTAGTCAAAAGTAGAATCGCACAAAACACACAACACACACTAAGGGAAATGTAAAAAGTGGCACACATAGGTCAGCAACCGAACTCGACCTCTCAATCGTCCGCCACATACAAATAAACACTAAAAGAAACATGGGTCAAACCTAGGAGATCATGAACAATCCAGAACATACTATACATCTGACTCATCCTGAAGGCATTCCCTAACTCAATGACGTCATAACGCCCATACTACTACCCGGCATAGCCCTGCATGGCCTAACCGAGGGGCCCAATCCCCATATCATCAATAACCAAGTATTCCCCCGCTATGGGGCCACTGACCAATGCATGGTCTAAACTAGTGTAGCAATCGTTCTCAGAAGATTCACTCACTATGCCAGGTTCCCATGTCAACACATATAATAAAAGAGGGGTGAATCAACAATTCCAAATAGTTAGTCACGATGCACAAACATCACATACAGCTCACGCAATCAACGCACACCAAAGATCACCCCTGAATGGGTTTTCCAAAATAATTTATTTTACTAAAGTGCCAAACGGGCCTTCACAACTTTTAAAGAAAACCCTCATTTTTTTGAGAAAGCCCAAAACACTTGTTCAGATGAAATCATTTATCTTTAAAACTAAAAGTACGTTTTAAATTCCGTGAATTATGTTTAAAGGCCAAACAGGCATTCTTTCAAAACTGGGTGTCCACCCGTCAAGAAAATGTTCCAAGTGTTCGGTATAAAATAAAAGGCTCTTTTCACACTAAATAATCATTTAAAATTTTATTATCTATTATTACTTATCATTCATTAAAATTAAAAATACATCAAGCAATTAATAAATTCCAAATTTAAAGGTGAGTGCAATGGGGGGCCTACCTCGACTCGTCGCTCGATCGTGACGACGCGACTCTCTTTTCACATGCGCATAAGCACGCGCAAACTGATAACAGCAGTGTCGTGGACTTTCCTTGACGACACGCTGCAAAAACCGCAAGACATTTAATGAAAAAAACCTTTACACAATTTAACCAAAACAAATTTTCAGCCTTAATAATTATTTAATAAAACAAATCAAATTTTCACAAATAAAATTTAAAGTGCAAAATAACGCTTTACACACTAGACCGACCCAAACACCCTTTTTATAACCAAATGCACACAACGCCACCTCAAGAACTCAATCTTCATCACACATGTGATTAAAGAAACCACACATGTAGTAAAAGAAACTATTACAGTAGTTAAACAAACCGCAAGGAAAACATGCCAACCCATTTATAATTACACCGCAGGACGAAAACACCAAAAATCCACTCAAATGATCATTTAAGACAGTACACACACCGAAAAAACACCAAAACACCAACTGCAACCCTTTTACACCCTAACATATAGTCTGCACATTTTATAGAACACTAGTGAATAGTCCAACATGGGTTTTCACAGCAACAACGTACTCATCTCATCAAAATGTACAAATAAACGCATTAAGACATAACAAACCTCAAGTAAAAAAATAAAATTAAAGCACATCAACCAAAATAATTAGTAGGCTAACCTCACAAAAAAAATTAAACTAACAATTAATCAAAGATGACATTCCAGCAACAAGTACTCATATTATAAACATGCTTCCAAATAAGATAAACTGCAAATCAAATATCATTAAAGATCGACTTTTCACAATATCAATTAATTACATAATATTCTAAATTAATTAAACTGGCAAATAAATTAATCATATAACAATTAAACATGGAACCACCTACCTCGATGTAGACCAACTTCGCGATTTGGAGAGAAACTCTCGCGGCATGACAAAAGCACCATGGGAAACCTCAAACTGAGTATAATTAAAACCTTTAAACCAAAAACATCAGAACTAAACTAAACGAAACTCTAGATCCTAATTGCAACTTAAACAAATAGGAAGAACGAACAACTGGGGTATAACCCACCTACAGCAAGGGGGTCCGAGAGGCTGTCCAACACACAAAGAAGGTTACTAGAGGTGCGCGACGCTGGAAAAGGGGTCGCCAGAACTTCAGCCAAACCAAAAAGGGTATACAGCTAAAGGAGGGGGCTGTCGGGTCCGTTCTGGTGCGCCAGAGGAGGCCGGTCGGGCAGCGGTGGAGGGCTGTCGCGACGGGGAGATCTACCGGGTGGTCTGGCCGAGAGGGAGGCGGCAGCTCGGGTGGTAGCCGGTCCGGCAAGGAGGGGAAAAGAGGAGGTCCGCGCCGGAGGGGGGCGGGTCGCACCGGAGGAGGCCGCGGAGGAGGTTGTGCTGAAGTAGGCTGCGCGGGAGGAGCCTGCGCCGATGGGCAGGGTGTGCGGCCAAGGGGCGGACTGAAGGGAGCAAGGAAAAAAAGGGCGGCGATTTAGGGTTGCAGGGGTAGGGGGAGTCCGCTACGCAAAACAGGAGAGTGGGGGAGAAGAGGCCCGCGCGATGGGAGAGAGGAGAGAAAGAAAGGGAGAGAAAAAAAAGAGGAAAAGAAAGAAAAAGAGAAAAGAAAAAAAAGAAAAAAAAAAGAAAAAAATCATTGCAAAATAAAAGGAAATAAAGATAAAAATAAGGATAAATTTATATCCTAATAAATTCTAACAAATTTAATATTAATAAGAAAACGAAAATAATAATATCAACCGCACAAAAAAACAGTGTTTATTAGGAATGGACATCGTGCATGGTCACATGCACGGTCATGTGCATAGTCGCTTGCCCGCAAAACAAACCAAAATAATAGAAACGAACAGGATAAAATATTATCTGAAATAATAATAATAATAATAATAATAATAATAAAATAATAAAACCAACCAAAATAATAACATCATTATTAATTTATGTTGGACACCGCACATGGTCGCGTGCGCGGTCGCGTGTGCGGGTGTGTTCGCACGCCTAGTCGTGATTACGGTCTAGCACTCGTAAAAGATATCAAATACCTTTTAAAAAAAGAACTAATTCAAACTGCAACTCAAAATAACGACTTAAAATAATTAAATTAAAATAAGTGTCAGTCGGGGTGGGACAAAATTCATACGTAGGTGGGTGGACTTGGGTATACGCAGATAACCATTTCTATGAGGATCTCATTGCACATACTCATTTCCATGTGGGATTTTGCATAGGGGTTAGGTGTCCTAACATCTGTGTGAAGGTGCATATTCTCAGTGGGGGAGCATCATCTTTTATTTTGGATGTTCCATGAGCCTAATTGGATTGCTTGGTTCCATATTGATGTAGGGCCCCTTTCCATGATGCTTTAATTTACGTAATGTATTAATTAAATTTTTATTAGCATAGTACATAGATTTAATTAATTCATTATGTTTTCCGGGATTAAAGGCTTCCATTGAAAAAGATAATGAAATGCTTAAAATAGATAAATGATTTGTTATTTAGACAAAATCAGGTTTTCAGAATAAACCCCCTCCAATAGAGGAGCTCTTCCATCAATATAAAAATGTACTGACAGACTATCATGCTTTCTAGGTTCATTGCATTGGTTCCTCCTTCTACTTCTGCATTGGGGTTCCCTTATACTTGAGATTATGATTGTTAAATAGATTGTTATTCAGTTTGGACATTTATGTTTCTGTTTCACAAGTAGTCATGTTTCTTAGTGCCTTGACACCAATCCCTACACTTAATCCCATGTCATGAAGTTTTTATGTCCCAATGAGTTAATTGAAATAGAAAAGGTTAATGTAATGTTTACAATTTCTTATATAGTTTAGTGGCTTCCCATAAAAAATGACCTTCTCACCTTCATTGGAACTTGTACCATGTTAACAAATTTTCCTTGTAAGTCAAATTGAGTGTGGTGACACTGTAAATGATGGTCCTCTGAATGAAATGTTTTCCATTGATAAGTTTAAATGAGATAATAACATCATTCAAATTTGAATAACCTTGAGTGGTTTGACTCATACCAAATGGTGTGTCTGGAATTACTTATTTTTCAATAATTAGTTTTTGACAGGTATAAAACAGTTTAGATGAAATAGATCCTTGAAAAAGAATAGATTATGGTTAATGTCGGGTATTAGAGGTCATTGCCTCATGTGTCGAATTAAAAGTTACAATTCCTTGAATAATGTTTCAACTTAAATACATAATATGTTTTTCCTACAGTATAATTGTGAACTCAATTTCATATGTGTAATATGGTATTGGATATTTGAAATGAATATAAATTACTACCTTATGCAATAATTTATAATGATGACCATGATTGTGAATTATTATGGATGGGAGGCATTCATACCCCATGCCATCTATGGTAACTGATTATAGATGAGAGGCATTCTTACCTCGTGCCATTATTATTATAATCTCCTATGGATGAGAGGCATTGATACCCATTTCCATTTATGATAAATGATTATGGATGATAGGCATTCTCACCTCTTTCAATTATTATAATCTGCTATGAAAGAGATGAATTATTACCTTAGGCCATTATTATAATCTCTTATGGATGAGAGGCATTCATACCTTGTTCCATTATTATGACTTCCTATGGAAGATAGGCACTCTTAGCTCATTCCATTATTATATATTCTTACATGGAATAAAGTCATTCTTAACTCAAACCAGTTATCTTATATGGATGTGAGGTAGTTTTACCCTATGCCTATATTAAATGTGTGCACATATTAATGCCACATAATGAATTAATATCTTCAATTATGGGAGGAAGGCATGATTACCCCACAACACCTCTGATATAAATATATATATATAGTTATATGATCAGACATACCATAAATGGGATGAAGCATTTATTGTTGTCATGTATTCCTTGGGAACATAGATGGGTGTGGTTTATTGATTCCATTAAGTTATTTCTACATCATTGATGCACAATATTAAATTAATATTACACTATCTGTATTGGGCTAGACCCTAATGTTTCTAACATACTATGACTTATATCTCACACCCTACTCAGGTTTTCATTGCATTGGGGTCCATGTGTATACCTTTATTGTACGTAGGACTACAGACCATGGTTGATTTCTTGTTGTTGTGTGCTTGTACCAAGATATAAGAGAAAAGGACTGAGTTGGAGCTCTGGATGCTCTTGGGGATCACCTTCAGTCATTAGTTCTTTTTCCATTGATGATACCTTTATTGTAAAGAATTTTGTCCATTACTGCTTAGTTTTGGTATTAATATCATGACATGCATACATTGCATAAACTATCATTGGCCTCATTTATTATATTGATATTATTTGTCTTTAGCTTATTTGTTAATTATTTATATACTACTTCTATAGTTCTTGTTGATTATTCAATGATAATACCTTTTTTAAACTCTAATAAGAGGGTATAGTCTCCCCATTATCGCCTACTGGGACCCTTTCTTCTAGTTGATAGCCTCTTCCATATAGGGATATTCACTTGATTCTATGTGACCCACCGATCTGGCTACCAGTTTGATGTTAAACTGTGTTGTGTCGGTACAACGTGGTATCAGAGGATGTAAAAATTTTCCTTTTCCATTCTTATTTTGGGTTAGAAGATAGGAGACTTTGATTCTGTAGTTTCTAGGTTATTAGTCATGATTTTTGATGATCACCCCATGTAAGGGAAATGACCAAGTGGGCATGGCTGGGATTATTGTTTATATTGTTTGATGTTACAGTTGATATGATTTCACCTTGAGTGACTATTTTATTTTCCAATGCCTAATTATTTATTGAAATTATGGAATTTTACCCTTCTCTTGATATGTAAATTGATTTATATTGCACGAATCATAATAGGAACATAATAATTAACATGTCATGAAAATACCATGCCATGTTAAATTATTTTTAGATCTTCTTATCGATTTAATGCCTTGACTAATATGTTATGCTTCATTGTATAACATGATTATATGTTAGCTGCCTGTTATGCCATGCCTTTACTTTTTTTTCATTCTGTCTACGTTTAACGATTATGATAGCATGTTTTCCTTGTTATATCTGGGTTGTGAATGAATGAGAACTAGTTTTCGATTATAGGGTGTGTGGGTTCCTTATAACCAGTAAAGGATAACCCATATATTTTAACCATCATGATCACAACACGTTAATACTTCTTATGAATGTTACTAAAATGTAATGGTTTTTATGTTTCCAATCATATGTGAATTGATTTTGACTAAATGGATCCAAAATTGTGTGCATGTGCACTCTATTTTGTTTGATTACATCTAATTTTTCATTTAAAAACACTTCTATATTTTTATGTTTTCTTTAACAAAAGTCTAAGGATTTTAGTGATTATTTTCAAGAAGGATATATTAAATATATATCTGTATTTCATTATTTTATGATAACTTTTGAAAATTCATTTTTATTTCTCTAAAAATTCAACTATGTTGTGTTATAGTTTTAGAAAACTATAGTTTTCAGTTTTAAAAAAATATGTATTTATTTTAATGAAACTTCTTAAAATATCGTATTTAAATGAATAGTAATTTTATTGAAATACCACATGTTTATATTGATTTCATTATTTTACAACATATACTAAAAAGTTTTTTTGAATGGATATTAAAATGTTTGAAGTTCTGCTTTGATTTTTCAGAACTGTTGTTTTTCTTATTGGTTCTTTTTTAATGATATTTAAAATTGTAATTTTTGGAGTGCTTTTATTCTTAATTATTTGGAATGATAATAATTTTTATACCAATAATCCTTTTTGAACAAAGTCTTAATCTACTATTTAGAGTGCATAAAATTCATTGAAGTTCCTCAAAGTATGATGTCCAGTTTTTCACAATCTATAGAAACCCTACTTTTCCAATAGTGTAAAGTATGGTTCATCAACATTATGTCGTTGTTCATCATCCATAAACTAAATTAATATTAATACCATATGATACATTAATATTCATTAACCATGAAAATTATGGTTCATCTACCCTATTTTACTACTCATCATCCCTAAGCTAGGTTATTGTTCACTCCAAAAAGTATGGTTCATCAACCCTACGTTACAGTTTGTCATCCCTACGCTACCTTACTGTTCATTCTACAATGTATTGATCATCAACACTACGTTAGTGTTCATCATCCATACACTACTATACTATTTATCATCCCTATGCTACGTTACATTTCATACCCTAGGCTATGTTACTATTCAAACCCTACGTTACATTACTATTCATTCCAAAAGTTACTATTCATTCAATGTGTTTTTTTCAGAAAATTGATTTTCTAGAAATATATGGATTATTTTCAATGTTTTTTCTACGATAAAAATTCACATTATGTATAACGATTATGATCGAAACGTATTTAATATTTTAGTGGATTATTTAAATAGAAAAGTCAATGATTTATTTCAACATCTTTTTCGAATGAATTTAGTGGTTTCATGTTTATTTATTTTCTAATATTTTTATTTAATTTTGTATTGTATTGCTTGTTTTCAAAAATTGTATGGACTATGATTAAATTATTCTAAATTGTTCCTTTAAATCATTCAATGCTATTATAATTCTGGTAATTTTATTAGAAGAATTGTTCTAATTATTTTGAATACGTTTATTAAAGATTTATTTTACATGAATAAAGAGGGAACAGTTCTGTGTTTTTTGTGGTGATATCTATGAACCCACTTGATTAAAATCATTTATAAAATCCAAAGTAAATAGATATTTTGTAAATTCTGAATATCTACCTTATCTATATATTTCTTTTTTACAAGTTAAAACAAGTTAGCAAGACACAAATTCCATGACACATTTAACCATTTTTTATACTCTTTTTCTTCGAAGAGAATGTTTTGTGAACATTGAACCTACTGTGCAATCGGAAACATCATATGACACTCTATTTCATCACCTTCATGATCTCTAAATGGATTAAATAATTCGGATTCGAATATAATTTCCTTGACGAGATGATCCAATCTAATAGTCAACAAAAAAAACTTGTACTTTAATTTTTTATCAGCTTTCGTCTGGATCTAAGTATGTTACACTTTATTCCCATCTCTCGCACCGTCTCCATTTTTCTTTTTATGATTTTCCTCACAAAATAATTTTATTTTATTTTTCTTTTCTCAGGTTCTTACTCCAGGTTTGTAAATTTAGGATCTAAGGATTTAAACTCCCTATATCTAATGTCTAGACTATTCGGGTTGTAACTCCCAGTGTGTAAAGTCTGGTTGTATCAGATGTGACTCCCCATAAAAATAGTGGGGTCATGGTTATCCCTCAATGAGAAAAGGATTCTATAATTGGGTTATGATTTTCCTATAAAAAATATTTTTAGTTCACACAAATATCTCCCTATGTAGAGAGGTATAAGAGTAGAGTAGTAATATTTCTAATTATACTACAATAAAAAATATCCTTGAATTATTTACTTTTTCTGCTGCTAATTAACCTTAATAGTTAAATTTGTTAATTAATTTAATTAATCAATTAATTTTTTAAATTTTTTAATCATGTCTATTCCCCCCTTATAGACCATATTGCATTAATTGTTCTGACCTAATAATTAGTATCAAAGGGAAATCCTTTTTAGAATTTAATAGCTTTGTTATTCTCTTTCAGATGCATTTTAATTTGAATCAAAAGATTGTTCCGTTTTGAATTATCAAATACATCTCTAGAGACTTCTTTGATTTTATTTCTACTATCATATTTCTATACCTCACATTTTAAGGACAAGGTCTTATAAGATGGACCGATTGAACCCAAATGATGCTTTAATTTCTCAAAATCCACCACACATTGATGGTAATGATTATAGATATTGGAGATCCCAAATTGTGGCTTACCTTAAAAAGTTTAGAATTGAGCACTAGTCTATCATGTCAAACTAGTACACACTACCTGAAGCTGAACCAGATACTTTTACTGGAATTGATTCCACCAGATATGTTTTCAATTATAAATTTGTTAATATTTTATATTGTGCTATTAAAAGAATTGTTTTTAGTCATTTTTATTCTTGTAGTATAGATCATTAAATATATAAGATTATACAATTTACTCACCTTGGATTTGATAAACTAATCCACCCCAAACTTGAAATACTTCGTGATGAGTACCAAGACATTAATATGGGTGAAGATGAAACAGTAAACCAGATTTTGCACAAATTCAAAAGAATTTGGATGTCAATGAATTCACTTTGAGAAACTCTAGAAAACCCAGATCTAGTTGAATGAGTTCCATAATATTTATTATATAAGTGGCATGCCAATAAGGTTTCTATTGATGAAATAATGAATTCGAAAGAGTACACACTTGATGAATTAATTGGATCACTACTTTAGTATGAATTAGAACAAAACTACATAGGTTATGAGGAGAAAATAAAAATAAAAGGTGTAGCTTTTAAATATGTAAATGTTGTTACTAATAACTCTTTTGATTATGATCTATAGAATTATGAAATAGTTGATATGGCTCAGATTGTGACTGGATTTTACAAAATAATGAAAAAAAAATCATTCAAGAATGAGTTTAAGAGAAACCTAAAAAAAGAAAAATATAAGGGAGATAAGAATTGTGATATGAATTATAATGCTTTATATGTAACTTGTTATGAGTACAGGAAGAAAGTCTATATCAAACCTGATTTTCCTAAACTAAAGAATACTGACAAATATAAAAAGAATGATATTATTAATTTTACACGAGTTTCTTTTGTATTGAAGAAACACATTCCCATGAACAATATAGAAATGAAAAATAAAGTTCTATCTTATGATTTATGTCATCACTGGATGAGGTTAGTAATTCATGTTTTAATTCTGAATATTCCTATTATAAATGTGATTATGAAAACCCCAATATGTGTGAGTTAAATAAATAAATATATTGATTAATAAAAATATTTTTCAAGCTTCTGATTTATATAAATATCGTAAAGAAAACAATGAAAAACTTGTTTCTAAAAATAATAATTATTTTTAAGAATGAAAAACTATAGAACACTACTTCTACATATCATTCAATAGTTTATGAAAATTTAAAATCTTCTCAATATTTGAATGAAAATATGAAAAAGGAAGTTTAATGTATTTAAAAAAGTTTATCTTCATTTATTAATGTTCGGGAAAAATATCATGAGATGATGTATTTGACAAATAAATAATCAAAATAAAGAATGGTTTTTCTATGAAAAAAGATCATCCCAAATATATAAAACTCATTTTTTTAAAAGTAAAAATGATTTTTCTTCTACTATTACTTATTTAAAGTTTGGCATAAAAGGAAATTATTAAAATGAATATTCTCTTAGATTTAAACAATTATTGGAATTTTAATAACTAATATTTATAAATCCTTATTATTTAGAGAACATTATAATACTTGTTGAAATTCTATATGGGTACCTAAAAATATTATAAATAATCGTATTGGACACAAAGTATCTTAAGTTCAAAAAATTTCATGTAATTGATATTTTTAAGGAAAATTCCTTGGATATCTTAAGGATGAAATATGGTACATCGATAGTTGATTCTCAAGGTTTTTAACTAGAAACCCATCAATGTTAAAAACTAACAACATATGTGATTGATGCACTATTACTTTTGGAGACAATTCCAAAGGAAATGTAAACATTTTTGGAAAACATGGTATTTCAAATTCCATATTTATTTCTAAAGTCTTATATGTTAAAGGTTTAAAACACAGTTTAATTGGTATATTAATATTATATGATGATGAAATGGATGTTAAATTTCAATATGATAAATTCTTAGTTTATAAAGGTGAATCTTTATTATTTTATGCTAATCCAAAATTTAATATTTATACTATTCATTTTTCTCAACTAACTATTCAACAATTAAAGTGTTTGAATGCTATATAGAATGACAAAATAGATTGGAATTGATGTTGACGTCATTTAAATTTTATAATGTTGCGTAATCTCTCAAAAAATGAGAATTCATTACAACTTTATTCATTTTTGAAAGAACATCATCATGTGTGAGATGATTGCCTAAATGGGAAGGAAGAAAAAAAAAATTAGACCCATCAATCAGAAAAGTACTAATAGCACTTTATAGTTAGTATATCATGATTTATTTTGTCCCACTCAAATTTCCAGCCTTGGTTGAAAGAAATATACCTTAGTTATTGTGGACTATTATAATAGATTTAATTGGGTATACTTTCTGGATCATAAAAATTATATATTTAATAGATTTAATGCTTTTTTTAAATTAGTTCAATATGAAGAAAGTTGTATGATTATTTCTATTCATGGTGATAAAGGAGAAGAATTTTATAATATAGATTTAGAATTTTATTTGATATGAATGGCCATTTTCATAATTTCTCTTCTCCAAGAACACTATATCAAAATGTTGTTGTAGAACAAAAAAATAAAACAATTATTGTAATGGAACAAACTATGTTGAGTGAATATAAATTTTCTAGATATTTTTTGGATGAGGTAATTTTTGATGCATGTTATATTTCAAATATTATTATTATCAGAAGATTGTCAAAGAAAAATCCTTAAATTTTATTCAAATATGAAAATCCTAAATTATGTTACATTCCAATTTTTTGATAGAAATTTTTAATATTAAAATCCAAGGGTAAATTAAAAAATTTTTGAATCAAATAGTGATTTATGTATTTTTATTGAATATTCTAAAAATTTTAATAAATATAGAATTTATAATAACATAACAATGAATGTTGAATAACATTTTAATGTTATATTTGTTGAAAATAATGTTAAATTAAATTATAATTATAAATTTTTTGATGAAGAGTTTAGAGAATTTAATTATGGTGAAGAAATTCCTCAAGATAAGAATGAATTAATTTAGGGGTGGTGTAATGGCTTTGATTTTCCTGATAATATTTTTAGAAAACTCTTAGAAAAATTATAAGACCAGGTACTAAGACAGCTTGCAATTCTGAGGCCCGAGGTACCGGGAACAAACCATCAAAGAAAGTTACATTTTTAAATATCATATGTGATTGGATTTCCTAAAAATGTAGAATAACTCCTTGACGGGTGCCTGGATTGGAAATATGATGGCACGGTTTTGTTCGGGGTGGCATGTTTACCTAAGGTGCAACTTAATTTTTGTCGGTGTGTGTCTTTAATGAGAGGAAAAATGGAATAACTATAAATAAAATTATTTTATAATATTATTTTATTTTTTCAAATCTTTATAACTCATGAATGGTGAATCTGATTAAAAATATGATACCTCCACTGAGTTTTAAATGGGGTTTTCTCTTCACTCAGGGCATAGTCTCAAATGTCATGGTTCAAGGATTAATGTTAGTTTTTAGATGTGAATCTCATTAAAATATTTAATAAACATATATTATTGGGACATTATGTATTTATCCAGTGGAATTTTTATTTAATAAGCCTTTTCAATATTCCATTATTACCATAATAACCCTAGTGTTTCCCTAACTCAAGGAGAAGAAGACACTATCACCGGCGATGATGGATCAGAGGTCAGGATTTGATCAAGCGATGATGAATTGGACAACGTCAGTGGAACAATGATCCATGTGATGACACAAAATAAATCTACGCCATTATGAGATCCAGGTATGGATTTTGTTCTTTCTAGATGATTTCCCTTTTCCCCCATAATGAATTCCTTTAATCGATGTGATGAATGTGGATCAACCCACTAACCAGCTGATCCACATGTCAATAATTGTTTAGGGATAGGGATTACCTTTTGGGGATTAAAAAGGGGTTAGATCATTGTGATTCTACATTAGTTCTTCATGATAACATGGTATCTAAATATTAATGATTTTCAATTGATGATTTATGATCCTTCTAACACGAATGCATTCAGGCCAATTCAAACAATGGAATGGACCATTATTTGGGTGATCTTTGGGATACCTCTCTCTCTCTCCTTTCGTTCTTTGTTGATGGACCCCCATGGTTTGGTCGAACTCTTGCCGGGTGTTTCTGATCATGGATAGACACCTAGATCGAAGTTGAAACATCTAAGAACATGCTGATGTGGAGGATCTAACCCAGGGATCCCAAAGGTACTTTCAAATAAAGAAAATTTCCCACAATAGCATGTTTGGTGGCCCGCAGAACCGCATGTCAGTGTGTCTTGGTGGTAGACATCACCACAAAAACCATCGTGGGGTGTAAAAGTGGGTTTTTTGAATGTGGGCAATGGAATATGTGTCATGTGTTCAGGTTTTGTGGTCTTGCTAGGTCGTGGAAGAGGACACATGGAATCAATCGTGGGTGAGATGTAGGACACGACCTTGGCTGTCTCTGGTGGACCGAATCGGTCCGCACATTGCAGATCGGGATAGCTGGGCTACTCTATTGGACCCAGTGGGCTCTACTAGTGGGTCGGTCTGGCACATCATGCTAGTCCCAGCTTTTCTAGGATGGTACCAGTGTTTCGGGTCTCCCTGAAAGGCCAGGTCGAGTTGGGTTGGTCCGAATAAGTAAGACCGAGCTCGAACCCTAGAAGCCCCTTTTCACAGAAAAATGATATATCATCCAAACCATAAGTCCGATTGACAATTTTTTTGTGGAGTTGTGACCCTTGCGATGAGTCAATAATTTTTATACACTCTAAGTGGGTTTTCCTACAAGTTTATTTATGACCATTTAAATAAGAAATAGTTTCTCCTAGAAGAAGCATACTATGAGCAGGAATCTTGTGGCTAGTTGTGACAAGAAGACTATTACTATTTTTCAATGTGACTATGTGGGTCTATGTGACTTAATGGGTGTAAGAGAATTAGTGGGTATAAGTGACTCAATGGGTCTATATGACTCAGCGGGTCTAAGTGATTGAGCGGGGTTTAGGGACTTAGTGTGGATCAGTGACTCAGTGGGCCTAAGTGACTCAATTAGTCTAAGTGACTTAGTGGGTCTAAGTGACTCAGTAAGTGAATTAGTGGGTCTAAGTGGATCAATTGTACTCTGTATTTTGTGATTATGTCTGATATTAATTATTTTAATATTTTTTATTTATACTAATGTGGGTTTACTCTAGTGGTTCTCTTGATTATACTTTTTAGAGGCTACACTTCGTGTACCTCTTTGGTAGTCTACTTGGCGCGTATCTTATTGATTATATCATGGTGTTTTGTCATGGTGTTCCTTCATTGTGTCCCTTCATGGTATTCCATAGTGGTTTTTCTTCAAGGTATTACTTAGTGGTTTTCCTTAGTGGTGATCCTTGGTGGTGTTCCTTAGTGGTGTTCCTTCATGGTATTCCTTAGCGGTGTTCCTTCATGTTGTTCCTTGGCGGGGTCCCTTTATTGTGTTCTTTAGTGGTGTTCCTTCAAGGAGTTCCTTCATGGAATTCCTTAGTGGTGTTCCTTCATGGGGTTCCACAGTGGTGTTCCTTCATGGTGTTCCATCATGGTCTTCTGTAGTTGTGTTCCTTTATGGTATTCCATAGTGGTGTTCCTTAGTGGTGTTCCTTAGTGGTGTTCCATAGTGGTGTTCCTTCATGGTATTCATTAGTGTTGTTCCTTCATTGAGTTTCATAGTTCTATTATTTTTGGTATACATCTTGTGATTACTTGTGGTTTACTTTGTGTAATTCTGTTTTGGTTTGGGGTCCCTACTGAGTATTTTTTTACTCACCACTTTATGGGCTACACCTACACGTTTTGCGCATTGTACAAATAATCGATACTTTTGATGGAGTCCATGGTGAGCTAGGGATAAGGGGATTTAGGGTGACACAAAAGATGTTGTATTATTTAGAAATATTATGATATCGTACTGAACATGCCCTTCAAGTTGGGTTTTCTACATATGTGATCCAGGAGCTTAAACATTTCTATTTCAGTTGGGCTTGTATTATCAACTTTTCAGTTACTACTATTACTATTAGTTGGTTTCATATTTGATTAGACATTTTTTTTAGTTTTAGTACTTTTCTTGGGGATGTGCGGTTGTGTGTAAGTTCCTAGGATAATGCCTCCCCATTGTTGGAAATTCCTACGCAATGCTAGTCACCAACAACTAGACTATGGGAGGCGGGTTTGGGGTAATCACAACATGGGCCCTAGGGGATGGATCATGACACAGTGGTATCATAGGGTGAGTGGTTTTACACTTCTTTTGGGAAACAGTGTTGAGTGTTTCATGTTTGGATTTTAGGGTAGGGAACCCAGATTCAATGCGGCAGCCAACGTATCCTTACATGAGGACCATGAACTTTTCATTCCAACATGGTACCTGAAGACTATAATTGTATGGGAAATTAATGGGTCATGAATCATATAAGAATTGAGTGTCTTATCTTGTCCTTTTTGAGTCACAGTCATCAAACCAGGTATACTCTATTAATTATGGTACATCTTGTTTTGTTTCATGATACTTCCACATAGGTAGCCATCCTAGATTCTACTATGTCATCGTGAGGATGATCTGTCGGGTGACAAGGAGGGTACAAAGATTTCTAATAGAGATACCACCTATGTGTTTTATACCGGAAATACCACCACCTATAGAGTATAAAAAGGTACATGTAGTACGAGAGTATTATATGTGGTTGTTGAGTTCACATCATGATCTTCAATGACATATACCCCATAGGTTCTGGGGTCAGCTCAACTTTTAGGTGTTTGAGCACTAGATTGAGGTGGTGACTATGTTTTACATCATGTCGGGAAACCATTAGATCAGATGGTGGTCTTAACGGTGAGCCTTATATATGGCTCAATAGGGAAATAATAGAGTTCATATTCCTTGATCATACGATGAGTTGAGTCTTCCATATATAGAGTTTGAGAACATTTCTCACAGAAGGGGCTCTCACAATAAAATACAAGGATTATGTGTACCAAATGGCTTCTACAGCTTTGGAAGGATGACATGTCGGATGATGAGGGTTCACCAAGGAATACTGAACATTCCACATACATGATGTATATGATTTGACCGATGCTTTAGGGATTGGACCTCCGAGAGAAGTGTGTTTAGGGACATCTAGGATAGTGTTATTACTCAATGCACTCCTACTTATGCTAGGATTCTAGAGAAAACCATTATGTTTGAATGTCCCTTGTCTAAGTGGATACAAACAGTGGATGTAAATAGTGGGAAAGAAGGATTAGAGACCACAGAAGAAGGAATATTACATCAATCTAAAAGACTAGGAAATGTAGGACGTTCCGAGAGGAGATACAATGTTAGGTTATCTACAGCTCATGGCTCATAGGATAAGTCCAATCTGCCTATAGATGTGAAATTCATTTCATGAGATGACTAAGGATGTCTCTATAGAGATTTTCCATCTCGTTGGGGTGCTGATAGGGAAATGGATAATTGGCCACTGAGGTAGAGATAGTGATAGGAATATATGAATTTGTAGGGCGGCAGAAGTCAAATTGGAGCTAGAGGAGTAGTTTTAGGTGGTATACATTTTGACATGTTAATACCACCATCCTAATGTGGTCCACACTAGGCTTAGCGAGCTAGAGAACAAGGGATGGTAGTAGCTGCATGCAGTCAATGCATATGATCCGAGGGCTCCATGAATGATTTCAGGTATGGTCTATGTGTACTATTAGCTTCCATATTAATTGAAACAGGTTCTAATCATTCATTATTTTCATAAATCATTTACAAGTACTATAGTTTCCTGTTAAACATGACTTGACCTTTATATTTGTAGATACCTCTGGGAGGATATTCGATAATCACACAAGTTCCAAGAATGTGATCTGACCCTTGAGGTGAGAGTTTCGGTTGGGACCTCTTGGTGGCAGTGTCGAGGTCTTATGATGTTATTATGGGTTTTCATTGGTTATCCATAGTTCATTCACATATTTATTAATTTAGGAAATAGGGTGCAGTATTTCTGCAGCGATGGAATGGTTTTTTCCGTGGTCAGTGAAAGAGGAAATATAGGAATCATATGATAGAGTCATACATATGATGGTATAGCCAATCACTCTTGATTCAGTTAGCTTTACCCTTGGGGTAGTGGATGTTATGTGTTATCAATTCCCAAAAGTAGTGGTAGAGTACAAGGACATATTTCCACAAGATGATTCCAGGTTTACCTCCCTGTAGGGAGATATACTTCTGGATTGTTCTACACCCTGAGATGGAACCCATATCAATATCAGTATGTCATATGGATTCTGCAGAGCTTCATGACATAAAGGTGTGGGTTGAGTATTATAAGATTATATCAACTAAAAATCGAGTTCATTGTTGCTAAAAGAGTCAACAGAGTAGTTTTCCTCGTTATAGTTATCCTTCATTGATAGGGATGATGTAGTTTACCTCCAATCTGTTGTTATTACCCCTCCACTATTAGAGTGAGTCTGGGATGCCTGACTCGGTGATATTTATGGTGTGATAATACATGCTCAGTTGTCCATAAGTAATTCTATTGTTGGATATTTGAATGGTGGGGATCAGGTCATTGCATTCAAATGAAACACAGTAGTTGTAGTGTAAGACTAGAGTGGTGAGATGAATAGGGATATGCATGAGGGAGTCAAGGAAGAAACCAAGGAAGATGGAAGAGGTTGATTCTGGGCTTACCTATTGATAAAAAATCTAAGCACTTGTTTGAATCCGTTTTTTGGTTTGTCAACTCACTCTGTTGCGCCCTTGTTCTTGGAAAGGGTTTCTCCTTTCTACCTTGGGGATCAAGGAATTGAGTGGGAAGAGATATCAATGAACTTTGTGAAAGGTTTATCATGGCCGTCCATGGGACACGATACCAAATGTGTGATCATTGACTTACTCACCAACTGATTCACTTATCTATTCAGGATCAAAGTTTAGTAGAGCGCTTGGGATGCCTCTACATGTAAGAGATAGCTCGAATCCATTGAATCTCTTAGATGATAGTTTTGGTCGGGATACCCATTTCACATCTCGGTCATAGAGATCGAGGAATTTCAGGAAAGGAACCTCTTTGTGAAGCTTACCCCCTTATTTCTTTCTTGATTGTAGTATAAGAATCTCTAAAATAGCACATGGGAGTTGGGGGCTCATGTTCGTGCCCATACCCTCAACTGTTTGGGTATCCCTTGTTGTGGATTTTGCGGATTTAAATCCATATAGTGGGGTGAATGTATTGAATCTTATTTTCCAAATACTATTAGTAGAAAATTCTTGGAAAAATTATGAGACTAGGTGATGGGGCGGAATTCCATTCCACAGCACAAGGTTCCTCGAACAAACTATAAAAAATGTTCTGTTTTTAAATATCATGATTGAGAGGTTTTTATAAAAAAGTAGAGGAACTATTAATTATTTTCTCGGATCACAAATACGAGGGAACCATTGAATTCAAGATGGGGGGCTTACCCTAGGAACAACTTAACTTTAGTCCGAGCGGTTATCTAGTGAGGAAACTTGAAAATGGAATAATCGTTAATAATATAATTAAAAAATTATTTCATTTTTCAAATAATTACAACTCAAGAATGGTTAATTAGATAGAAAATTTGAGACCACCATTGATTTTTTAATGGGTTGTCCTCGTTACGTAGGGCCTAATCTTGACTATCGTGGGTCAAGGGTGAAATTTAGTTTTGGACATGAACATCATTTAAATATTTAATAAATGTATTTTATTTAGACATTAGGTGTTGACACAATAGAATTTTCTTTTTGAATAAGCCTCTTTTAAAATCTGAGGTTATTTTCATAACCCTGTATTTTCCGTATGGCATGTTGGAGGAGGCTCTCTCCCTAGAAATGATGGATCAGAGGTTGGGATTCAATCAAGTGATGACGAATCAATAAACACTGGAGGAAAAAGGATCGACGTGATGACATGACATCAATCTATGTTTTTAAGTGATCCATACTTGAGGTAGGGGTTTTATTATTTCTATATTATTTCAATTTTCCCTCATTCTTCTTTTCTAAAAAACTAATCCATTTCAATCCACTAATAGGTTGATCTGTGGGTTGATCATTCTTAAGGGATAAGGATTACCATGGAGGGAAAAAAGGGGTTAGATCTCTATAATTCTCCTTCAGTTATTTGTGATTAAATAGGAAGTGAATATTAATGATATTAAATTGGTTCTTCATGATCCTATTAATAAGAATGCTATCATACCAACACGAACAAAGGAATGGACCATTCTTTGGGAGTTCATTGTGATCCCTCCCTCTCTCCATACGTTCCTCACTGACGGACTGTCGTGGTTGCATCAGACTCTTTCTAAGAAGTTATGAATTTTTTTAGACCCCCTTGTTGATGGAGAAACGAATTGAAACATGCAGAAGTGGAAGAGGCGTCTAAGGGATCACAACGGTAATTTCAGATAAGAAAACAAAAAATCAGAGATAAGCTGGTGGCATGCGGAAGAGCCTGTTAGTGCATCGCCCCAGTGGACATCCTCGTGGAAACCACATTTGGGAAACTAATAGGGTGTCTAGCACACGGCTTTTGGTGGGCTGTGGAGAATGCATCATGGGACTACTGTCTAGATGGACCACAGATGAGGACCCCTACTACAACTGCAAGTGGTAGTTGGGATGCACACCGGCTGCGTCTCGTGAACCAAATAGGTCCACACCATGTGGATCAAGATGGATGGGGCTCTTCAGCGGTTCCAGTGGGATGGACCCATGGACCAACAAGTCTGTGCCATGAAAAACGGTCTATGTCATACTCTACGATTTGAATCGTGTTGGTCCAACTGGGATGGGTCAGCCCAATCGGGTCGGACCGGGCCCAGACGCAACCAGACCCTTTCTACAAAAAGGTACATAACATCCAAACTCTACATCAGATTGATGTGTCATTTTAGTTTTTGGGACCCTCGCGATGATTTGGTACTTCTGATATACTCTATATGGGTTTTCTTGAAATTTAACTTACAAACATTTACTTTAGGAGTAGGTTCTCCCAGAACAAGGACACTACAAGTAGGAATCCAATGTTTGGATATATTGATAAGACTATTGTCATGACTCATCCTAGTGGGGCTCACGCCGTAACTCTCCAAGCCCGCCTCTTTTAGGCCAGGGGCCGGTGACTAGCACCGAGTAGGCATACTACTACCATGGGAGGCACTACTTAAGAACCTGTTCACACACACATCTCCAAGCCCATAAATGCTGAAATGTAAAAAGAACTAAGGAACAAAAATGCATGCATACAACTAAATCCAACCAATAGAGTACAATGGAAAGTAAATTACTGAACGTAAATTGAGACATAAGACAAGCCCACCAAAAACAAGAGTCTAAAAACTGAAAAGTCCAACATGTAAACACAAAGAGGTACATGGACTACTGCTCGTAGCCGAAGGAATGGCATGGCCTGTGGAGAACTCAAAAAGATTAGTCATGTCCTAGTCTGTCCTGGACACTGTCAAAAGGATGATCATCTTCACAAGACACGACACGTGCGGGCTAGGCCCGTGTAGGGGTGAGTATAACAATACTCAGTAGAGGACCTCAAAAAAAAAAGCAAGTACACAAATGAAAGGCACATTCAGCTCTACATTATAAATGTCTACTGAACATATAATAGGAGATCAAAATCCAGATATACTCTAAACCCAAAATCGTATTCTAGAGACAAGCCACACAATCACAAACCCCCGATATGGATTCAGTTCGAAGATTTCCACAAAGCACTCATTTTGGGAGAACACACTCCACGAGTTTGGTAGCTCTGATGACGTCTGTCCAAGAAGTACTATTCGTTGGGAAACATCACGAGAGATAGTTACACTTTTTATATGAGACACAATTTTGAGTGGGAAGATCACGATAGATAGAAGCACTCATTACGGGAGACACTATCCTGAGTGGAAAAGATCACGATACACAGATGAGGATATCTGCCAGGGCCATAGAAAATACAACGACTCATCTGGAATTACCAGCTAGAAGATTCACCAGCAAGGTAGAGAATCAAAGCCCAGTAGATTTGGTCACGTCAATGCCTGACTCTACCTAGGGTCGGGAATGGATAGATGATATCGCTCGGGGCCTCTTAGAGGGATTCCGACTATATCACAGAATGTCTTGTTGAAGGGATCATACACTTGTAGAAGGAAACAATTCCAGACCTTTAGAAGAATGAGAAGGAGGGGAACTAACCCAAAAGAATGATTTGTAAGATACGGTGAACAAGAGGACCATGCCATTTTCCAAAAAGTACATTGTGTGTAGAAAAGTTACATGTCATGTTGTCTCACCCAGGGTACTTCCCGTGTACAACGGCTCGTGCCGTATGGCTGTTCATGTAGAAATGTTAGTATACTGCATGTAGTATGGTGTACACACCGTGTCCGAGTGATCGGGGTTGGCTCTGTGTACTCTAGCCATGTGCCCGTACACAGTCATCAACATGTGTACTCCAACCCGTGTAATCGGTAAATGGGGTGACCCGTGTTACTAGCCTCGCCTGGTCGTCTGAAGGAGTAGACACCGTGTACTCCATCCCGTGTCCATGTATCCCCTGGATATACACCGAGTCCCATGTAGCTTCCTCTACCATGCTACGTAGAGAGTATACGCCATGTTGCCTAAAGCCGTGTAGTCCATCCAGGGTCTGTGTACCTTCCAAAATACACACCGAGCTTCGGGGGAAGTCCAACAAGCTGTGTGACCAGGGTCACACACTGTGTGATTTCTCTCTAACCCCCAAAACCCTCGCCTCCGCTGCCAGTACTACATGGCGTGTTCTTAGGAAGTACACGCTGTGTATTCTGGAAATTTCCAGAACCACGGACTTCCGCCCCCGCACCTCCATGCTGCCTCGATCATCGATCTAGACACTTGATTTCCACAAAAATATTATGTTTGGTTCTACCCAACACCACAAAGCTTATTCGTCTTTTTTCAGACCTCTGATCGGCTCCGAAAACATGGAATGATCCCCCCATGTAAATAACGATTTAAGAACGGCCCTTCCCAAACCTGTTTGATTCATCATCTGTTATTGTCATCGCACCTCTGCAAGGTCGTTGTTGTGTAGAATCTTTAATTAGGGATCATTGCGTCACAAAATGGATGTGAAATGATCCGTTGTTCCCCACTCCATGAAGAACAAGAAGAACTCATGAACAAAATAAAGGGGAAGAAATCCAATAAACAAACCAGGGAACGAACCTCTGTCATAGTTCGTCAGAGCATCGATCTTCTCCCGTTAGTAGGATTAAACAGAGCAGAATGAAACAAAAATGATTCAACATGGATCAATTCCCAGAATCATCCAAATATAACCCTTCAGTGAGAATTTATGAATCCGCGGATCGACTTGTTCGTGGTTGATCTGCGTTCGTCGTTTAAATTAAAACCAGGGAAAAGTATTTAAATAGAAAACCCCTACCTCAACTGGGATCGATCGCTGACGAAGGGGTCGTGCTATCGTTGTCATCGAGATCCTTTAACTTCATTGGCACAACAATTCTCAACTTCAATTCATCGTCGTTCGCCGCTGAGAGTTTTCTCCAAATCTCCACGGATTCTCTAGAGTTTCCTCTCAATCCTAGCCAACAAGCAACATTCAATTATCCCAATAAAGAAGATAAACGTGTTTGGAATTCATAATATTTTGTGGTATTACTGAGTCCATCTTACCGTTTCTGAGTCATTATGATGTGACATTTATTAAAGAAACGGATGCCCTATCGTCATGCTACAGCGGATGTTCCCATATAAAATAAAATAAACATTGTGAATTTATTTTTATTTTCTTTTACAGAAAACATACGAAAATTATCGTTTTCCCTCAACCCTCGCTAGTTGAGGTTAGACCCATTCTCAGGTAAATTCATCATCCCTGACACAATGGTTCCCTCATATTTTTAATCCAGGCATCCGTTTAGAAACTAGCACAACCACGCACAAGTGTCGACTCACTTAACATAAAAAAAAGTTTGAACCACCATTCTGGGATCACTGGGTGCCAGGATGATGTGTGGTCTCTACCCCTAGTCTAACAAAAACTCCATATAATATTTAAAAATAATACACAGAAAAATATGAGACATTACACTCTCCCCATGTAACACCCCGTGATTTTATGATAAATATTATTAATTTCTTTGATGTCTTGTGTTGTACGCTAAAGAAATATTATCTTGCGCAATACGCAACACTGTATTAGCTTGTAGTATAGGAAACACTATTCTTGGCTTGTGTTAGACGCAAGAGCAACCTTCCTCGATAGCTTGCGTTGTACGCAATACCGAGTTTCACTAAACAATGATATGTTATTAAAATATTATATAAACTAGCCGTTATGTATAGTAATACCCAATTTTTGAAATTTTATAAATTTTATATTTCCAAATGGACTTCATTTTTGGATTCAGAATATCAAAATTAGCCTATGGTGAATTTTTTTTATTTTTCTGAAAACTTTCAATTTATGATGAATAGTGAAAACACTAAGTTATTGGATAAAACCGACTTTTTATTTAAATAATAAATTATTTTATTTAAATTAATTTTAGGTAAAAATAGATAAATAATACCTATATATTTTCAATATAATTCATTGGAGTCATTTTATAGTAATTTTAGATTTATAAAAATTTTATTAAACTTTTTACCGTCTTTTACCCACCTCATAGGAGCATTTGCAAATTGACATAAAACATAATTTTACCTTTTCTATTAGTTTAATTTCAAAAATATGAGAGACACAGATGATATTTGAAAGTAAAATTTGGTTCAATGAGATGAAATTAAATTTTGGTGAATAGTAACTTTAAAATTTTATTTACCATGGTTAAAATAAATAGGGTAATTAAGGGTACGAATTATATTATTATTACCCTAATACATGACATAATATTATCAGATAAGTGTAATTAGACCATAATAAACCTTAGGAAATAAAATATTACCCTTTAGGTAAACATGGATTAGATTTGGGCATTTATTATTATTTTATTTTAAAAAGTGTTAAAATAGTTAAAATGAAAGTTTAATAACTAAGAAATTTTTAATATAGGGTTATACATATGATAAATTCGACTATAAATATTCATTAGAAAGATAAAATTATTTTCTACATAATGGTATTTTATTTATATTTTTTAGACATTAAATAGTTTAATTTATTTATGACACAATGAGGATCCAGTAATTACCTTATTAATGAAATATTAACACAATTGATATTATAAATTTCAAAATAAATATAATTTGAGACTTTTTATGAATTAAACAAATTTTATAGGTTATTATATCATATTATGGTTGGTTAGATGAATTTGTTTCTAAGTAATAATGTTGTTATGAATTTATAAAAAACAAAATACCAAATAGTGTCAAAATTGACATAAATGAGTTTTTAAGAAAAAATATTATATTATTAATTGTAATAATGGTTATAAAAATATAAGTATCATTAAAAAGATTTATATAATAATATATATGAAAATAATGAACCAATTTTAGTTCTATTGGTAGTATATAGTATGTTTATTAACCATTCAGTGTAAGAATGCAAGAAGACACAGTAAAAGATAAATTATTTAACTTAGAGTTAAATCTAAATGATGTGGTTAAAATGGTAACCTAAACTTTTATAAAACTAATTGGTTGAGTGGATTTAGAACAATCCCCACCACATACTCGAAATAAGTCACTTTGGAACCATTATAAACTGAATATGAATAAATTAAAAAATAATATTTTATGTTTTTCCTAAGGAACCCCTCACCCCTCTTATAAAAGGGCACTTCCCCTTCCCTCTAATTCACACCTCCAAATCCATTTGGCTCGGCCAAACCCTTCCCAAATACCCTATAAACTATCCTCCATTAATTTTAGAGGCCTTAATTTAGTCATAAAGCCATCCTAAGAATCCCTTTTGATCAAATCAAAAGGAAGAACCCGAAAAAAAGGTATATATCTCACCACCTATTTCAAGTTCCTTTCTTCTTCCACTTCCTCCTTCTTTGTTGTTTCCATTATAAAATAACAAATAAAGTATATTCTATATACTGTGATGTTATTATAAAAATTTTATAACCATATTAGTTATTTTATCTATCCTATGGATTAAAAAGTCATCACACGTGCGTACGTACGGCTTACTATCTCCACGTTGTGGTTTAGTTTGTTATTCAAACATTTCATCATTTGGATGGGTATAATAATGAGTATAAATGATACAATTAAAAAATATAAAATTATTATGATTATATATATATGATATACCAACCAATTATAAACTATTTTAATATCAAAAGAATGATATTGTCGCTCGTGCATACGTACGGACTACCGTCTCCACGAATGCGATGAGATTCATTTTCCATAATTAACCATTCAAGTATGATAATAAAGTATATATAATAAATAATCATGAAATATATTAAATAATAATGGTAATGGATTTATTTACATATAAATTTCATTTACTTAATTCCATTCAATTCAATAAGGAAATGAAAACAGTGTTCATGTGTACGTACGGCCTACCGTCTCCATGAACGGTGTATTTCATTCCATTTATTGATCTAATATATATATATATATATTAAATTATGAATATATATTATATATAAATCATGTTTTACATTCTATAAGTATTTAATTCCTGATATGAGTAATGATATCAAGAACAACAAGTCCAAGAACGTACGAGAAATGAAACTATTTTACCCAAAACGCTGCTTTTACATTGAATTTACAAAAGAACGGGTAATATAAAGTCATAAGTGAATCATATATGATATCATAAATATTATTATGGTTTAATTAAAAGTTAATAATATGTTTAAACAGACTATATAGGAGTATTAGACACATAAAGAAGAAACTATACATAAGGCAATGGATAATTTTGCAAACCTCATTTTTATCCGAGATTTCTTATACGTAAGAATTTACTGGGGTTATATTTTTCATCCATGTCCATAAAAGATGTTTTTCATAAAGTGTTTAATATTATTCCATGTATTTTTAAAGACCTTTTTACCCCTATTTGACTTTTACATTATGTTATGGAAGGAATCTTTCTATTGTTTACCATATGAGGAACTTTTTGACTTTTCCGGCAGAAGTACGAGGAGAATGTTTTTTTAACTTATACAGCGTGAACAGATTTTTACAATTTCATAATGCCTTCTTTTCATGAAGCTTCCTCTACAATATTTCATGATTATTTTCTATAAAATCCTTTTCTTTTAAAATTGCATGAAATATTGTGAAAAGAAAACGATTTTTAAGAAGAAAGTATATTTTCTTCAAGAATTCATTTCATGTGTTTTATCAAAACTATTTTCCATCTAAAATGATAGTATTTAATATGCTTATGTTTCAATTATAATGTCTCTATTATTTCAATGGTGTGATTTTTCTTATGATAAAATGATATCCATTTGTTTTATATGGATTATGTTATACTGGGATGATGTTTATGAAACCCATTTTATTCATTGGGTTGTGATGAATGATTTATGTTTATTTTGTGGCACACAAAAGAATGATTTAATTATGAGATGGTTGGGACCTATATCTCCGTCCAATGCATTGTGTAAAGATTTATATCTCATGAGATAGATAGGGCTAGGATGACAAGTTAATCTGGTTTAGTAATATAGGGTTGGAATGGAAAGTAAACCCGGTTCAGTAATGGGCTTTGTACACTTTGATGGTCTTGGCAACAATGCCTTGGACACTATGGAAATCATATCATGTGCTTAATGTTTTTCCAAAATTACATGTTTTATTCCCATTCTATTTTATCATGATTAATGTTACTTTATGATTTATGCCTTATGTACTATCAAGATTTATGTCATTACTCATGATTTTGATGTTTTATGTTCATGTTATCACGTTCAAATGTTTTTGGATTGTTTTATGTTCTACATGTTTACCCTTACTGAGCATTTGAGCTCACCCTTTTTATGTTTTTCCCCAGGATATAAATAAATGTTTTAGGTAAGAAAAAAATGGGAAGATCTTTATGGGAGATATTGAAGATCTTTCACCATGATTAGAAGATTATGTTTCATGTTTCCAAAGACACTAAACTATTACAATTATTGGGTGTCATTTTTTGTTATGTATTATGTATTCTGAAAAAGTAATGCAATGTACATGTACATCAAGTCTGGGTCTCTATATTTGGTATCAGAGGAAAGGTTTAGTTAACCTTTGGAAAATAGTATGTGAATAATTTAGTGAAATCCGTAGAGATATTTCTAAGGTATGTCTAGGGATGTCCCTAAGGTTTAGTATAACTATAGGTTACTGTCCTAGAATTATGTTGACGATAAAGAATAACCTAGGGTGAACCTAAGGTGTCATGAATTAAATAATGTGTGATAAGTTAGACATCACATACATATTATAAGTGACTTATTATGATTATGTGGTTCCTTGTTATTTTAATTGTTTCCTACACAATGGTTTCTGGTTTTAGTCATTGGAGGGAACAATAAGGAATTCATTTAACATTGATTCCAATGGAAAAATTGGTGACTATAATAAAAAAAATTATTTAATTCTTGGAAAGAAAGATATTAATATTATGCCGAATCAGTCATCGCGATAAATGATTAATAAGGTGAACATTAGTTGTATTCCTAAGTAATAAAATAAGAGGAAGATGGAATTTTACGCATGTTCGAATGGTGAGGAACATAGAAGAAGTAAGATAAAGCTTTCTAAATATCAAGAATAAGGGAAGAAGATCCTTGATGAATACCTCAAATGGAGGGGAAGATGTTATCGGTGTGGGGAAAAGTGTCATAGAGTGGTAGACTATTTTGGAGTTTAATGGCTTATCTGTGGAGAACATGGGAATTACCTAAATCAATGCCTTGACTAAGAGGTTACTTTTAAATAAAGGAATTAATTATTCCATGACAATCGTTGAAGAGGATGGATTGAAGTGTTTATATATTTGTATTACAGAATAATGTTGTTGAGGTAATTTTATGGTATATTTGAATATCTATGTATTGGTCCATTATGGTCTTCCATAAGAATATGGAACCAGTAAAAATGAAAAGTGATTGAAATACTTTTGGGACGAATATGGTATTAGCATAATGATGGGATAATGAGGAAATAATATGTTTGATAGTATTAAGGAGCTCATGACTGATATAAGGACAAAGTGATATCATGGTATGAGTATATAGAATTTTTGGAATTTTGGTATGTGGAAAGAGTTAACTTTTGATAGAATTCATGGTTTCACTAAAGTTCAATGGGCATTCATTTTTCAATAGAATACATGATTAAGTTACTCACATGTTTTTAGTATGACCAACAACAAGATATATCTTATGATATATGGGGGATAAATGAAGGTATTCACTTGCTCGGTAATCAGAAAGAAGTATTTTCGATAAGAGTAAAGGTTGGAATAGATTAATTTAGACATTAGATAGTATTACTTAAGGATATAACTGTTTATTTTATTTCTGAAATTTTATGATAGTATAGTTTTAGAAAAAGTACAACCCATTGGACGGGCGACAACCTGTCATGTCGGACAAGGAAGTGGGAATCGATCACACAACCAAAGTGAGATAGGCCTTTATGACCTACCACTTGCCTACAGGAATTCCCTGGTTAGTAGAAATTAGTTTTATTTTATTAAGCAGTTTGATAGAGGAAGTATAAGTCCAATTTAGGAACCATATACGATTAATCTCACCATATATGGACTTATGTATATTTAATAACTTTTGATAACCTTTTGTTTGAGACAGATGTAATGATCTATAATTCTATCGCATGATCTGCTAACACTTCAAGAATGAAAAATTCAACTTCATTTCTTTAATAGATGAAGTGGAAATTGTTCAAGGAATGCACAATGGTGAGATTGTACCAAAATCAATTTAGTATTTCTTCGAATTCCAATTTTTTTTTTAACATTAGGGAAATGATCTTGAAAACCAAAAACGTTGTCCTAGATGGTACCTTAGATAATCACATATTTCTGGATTTGTGATTGTATTATTTTTCATTGCCATGTTCTCTACCACTCTCCATCAGAACATGATGGTCAGATTTCTCTCCTATATCCATATTTTCACCTATGTTTTTCTATGGGGAAACCCAGTGATGAGTTAATTTGGGTAACCATTATGTTTCATACATTAGTTTTTAAAATTCATTTTTAGTATTCATTTGTAAGATGTGGATTTATATGAATGAAACTTTCAAGTAGGAAACCATTTATAACTCTGATAATTTCAAGGGAGAAATTTATTTTAAGGGGGGTAGAATGTAACACCCTGAGATTTTATGAGAAATATTACTAATTCCTTTGATGTCTTGTGTTGTATGCTACACCAAGATTATCTTGTGCTATACAAAACACTATATTATCTTGTATTATACACAACATTATTCTTGTCTTGCGTTACACGCAAGAGAAACCTGCCTCGATAGCTTGCATTATACGCAATATCAAGTTTCACTAAACAACGATATATTACGAAAATATTATATAAACTAGCCGTTATGAATAGTAATACCCAATTTTTGATATTTTATAAATTTTATCTTTTCATATGGACTTCATTTTTGGATTCTAAATATCAAAATTAGCCTATGCTGAATTTTTGGTATTTTTCAGAAAACATTCAATTTTTTATGAATAGTGAAAACACTAAGTTATTGGTTAAAACCAACTATATATTTCAAAAAAAATTATTTAATTTAATTTATATTAGGTAAAAATATATAAATAATAACTACATAAGTTCAATATAATTCATTGGATTCATTTTATAATAATTTAAGATATATAAAAATGTTGTTGAAATTTTTACCGTCTTTTACCCACCTCCTAGGAGCATTTTCAAATTTACAGAAAACATAATTTTACCACTTCTATGAGTTGAATTTCAAAAAATATGAGAGTCATGTTTGATATCAGTAAGTTAAATGTGGTTCAATGAGATGAAAATAATTTTTTGTGAATAGTAACTTTTAACTTTTATTTACCACTGTTAAAAGTAAATAGGGTAATTAAGGGTAAAAATGATATTATTATTACCCTAGAACATGTCCTAATTCTATTGGATAAGTGTAATTCGACCATAAACAACCTTATTCATAAAATATTTCCCTTTAGGCCCACATGGATTAGATTTGGACATTTATTATTATTTTATTTAAAGAAGAGTTAAAATAGTTAAAATCTGTGTTTAATAACAAAAACATTTTTCATATAGGGTTATACATAAGATAAATTTGAATATAAATATTCATTAAAAACATAAAAATATTTCTTACATAATTTTATTTTATTTATATTTTTTAGACATTAAATAGTTTAATTTATTTATGACACAATGATGATGCAGTTATTACCTTATTAATGAAGTATTAACATAATTGATATTATAAATACCCAAATAAATGTAATTTTAGACTTTTTATGAATTATATTAATTTTATACGTCACAATAACATATTATTGTTATTTATATTAATTTTTTTATAAGTAATAATGATTTTATGTATTTATAAAAAACAAAATACCAAATAGTGTCAAAATTTACATAAAAAGTTTTTTAAAACAATATTATATTATTAATTGATATTATTGTCCTAAAAATCTAAGGCATGTCCAAAATACATAAATAATAATACATATGACATTAATGAACCAGTTGGGGTTCTATCGGCTGTTTATAGTATATTTATTAACTATATAGTGTAAGAATACAAGAAGACACGGTAAGAGATAAATTATTTAACAGAGAGTTAAATGAAAATGATAATGTTAAAATGGTATCCTAAACATGTCTAAAACCTATTGGATTAGTTTATTTCGACCCATCCCCACCCTAGACTCAAAATAAGTCACTTTGTATCCATTATAAAACGAATATGAATTTATTATAAAATAATATTTTCTGTTTTTCTATGGTTCCCCTCACCCCTCTTATAAAAGGGCACTCCCCCTTGTCTCTAATTCACTCCTCCAACACCATTTGGATCATACAAACCCTTCTTAAATACCGTATAAAATATACTCTCTTCATCCTATAGGCCTTACTTTAGTCAGAAAGCCAACCTAAGGATCCCTTTTGATCAATTCAAAAGAAAGAACCCGAAGAAGAGGTAAATATCTCACCACCTATTTCAAGTTCCTTTCTTCTTCCACTTCCTCCTTCGTTGTTGTTTCCATTATAAAATAATAACTCTAGTATCTTTTATATACAATGATGTTATTATAAAAATTTTACCACCGTATTTGTTATTTTATCCATCCTATGAATGAAAAATTCACCACACGTGCGTACGTGCGGCTTACCGTCTCCACGCCGTGGTGTACTTTGTTATTCAAACATTTCAACATTTGGATGAGTATAATAATGAGTATAAATGAAATAAATAATATATATAACATTATGATGATTCTTTATATATGATATAACATACAATTATATATGATTTTAATATCAAAAGAAAGATATTGTCGCTTGTGCATATGTACAGACTATCGTCTCCACGAACACGATGAGATTCATTTTTCATTATTAACCATTAAAGTATGAGTATAATGTATATACAATAAATAATCATGAAATATATCAAATAATAATGATAATGGATTCATGTACATATATGTTTCATTTACTTAATTCCATTCAATTCAATAAGGAAATGAAAATAGCGTTCATGCATACGTACGACCTACCGTCTCAATAAAAGGTGTTTTTAATTCCATTTATTGATCTAATATATATATTATATTATTAATATAAATTATATATAAATAATTTTTTAAATTATGTAAGTAATTAAATCATTATATGAGTAATTATATCAAGAACAACTAGTCCAAACACGTACGATAAATGTAACTATTTTACCCAAAACGCTGCTTTAACATGGAATTCACAAAAGAGTGGGAAATATAAAGTCATAAGTGAATCATATATGATATCATAAATATTATTATCATTCTGTTACAATTTAATAATATGTTTAAACCCACTATACTGGAGTCTCGGACACATACAAAAGAATGTGGACATAAGGTAAGGGTTAATTTTGCAAATCTCGTTTTTATCCGAGATTTCTTATACGTATGTATTTACTGGGGTTATATTTTTCATCCATGCCCATAAAAAATGTTTTTCATAGAGTTTTTAACATTCATCCATGTATGTTTAAAGTAATTATTACCCATATTTGACTTTTACATTATGTTATGGAATGAATATTTCTTTTGTTTACCATACAAGGAACTTTTTGACTTTTTCGACAAAAGTACGAGGAGAATTATTTTTAACTTGTACTGTGTGAACGAATTTTTACAGTTTCCTAACGCCTTATTTTCAGGACGTTTTGTCTACAACATATTATGATTATTTTCAACAAAGTATGTTTCTTTTAAAATTTCATGACATTTTGTGAAAAGAAAATAATTTTGTAGAACAAAGGATATTTTTCTCAAGAATTCATTCAAGTGTTTTATCAAAAATATTTTCCATCAAAAATTATAGTATTTAATATATTAATGTTTCAAGTATAATTTATATATTATTTATATGGCGTGATTTTTCTTATGATGAAATGATATCCATTTGTTTTATATGGATTATGTTATGATGGGATGATGTTTATGAAACCCATTTTATTTTTTGGGTTGTGATGAATGATTTATGTTTATTTTGTGGCACATGAAATAATGATTTCATTATTATATGTGTGGGACCTATATCTCCCTCCAATGAATTTGGTATGGATTTATATCTCATGAGAAAGACATGGCTGGAACGACAAGTGAATCTGGTTCAGTAATATAGGGCTGGAGCGGCAAGTAAATCCGGTTCAGTAATGGACTTTGTCCACTATGACGGTCTTGGAAGCAATGACTTTGCTACTATGGAAATAATATCATGTTCTTAATGTTTTTCCACAATTTCATGTTTTATTCCCATGCTATTTTATCATGATTAATGTTCCTTTATTATCTATGCCTTGTGTACTTTCAATATTTAGGTCATTACTCATGATTTTGATGTTTTATCTTTATGTTATTACGTTCAAATGATTATAGATTGTTTTATGTTCTCCATGTTTACCCTTAATGAGCATTTGAGCTCACTATTTTTATGTTTTTTCTCTAGGATATAAAGAAAGGTTTTAGGTAAGAAAAAAAGGGATGATCTTTATGGTAGATTTTGAAGATATTTCACCATGATTAGAAGATTATGTTTCGAGTTTCCAAAGACACTAAACTATTACGATCCTTGGGTGTCGTTTTTTGTTATGTATTATGTATTCTGAAAAAGTAATGTAAGGTCCATGTACGTCATGTGTGGATCTCTACACCCCACATTGGGGATTTGCGTCCCCAAAAATCCAAAAAAAGACTACACAAAAAGATGTGGGTACTGGGCATGGATTTGAGCCTCCTGCTACCACGTGCTCTGCTGAAGATTCCCATACGACCGATGAACACACACCAAGGGAATTGATCGACCATGGAGGATCATCTCTTTCTGATCATTGATCTCCACTGGGTACTCAACAAAGGTAACCCCATCCTTGATGTCCACCTTCCCCCGTCGATGATGTGTGATGGGTCATGCACGTACCTCCTCAATTGTGACACATAGAAGACCTCAAGTACCCGTTTCCACTACGGTGGTAGATCCAGGCGGTACACCACCTCGCAAACATTGAACAGTATCTAAAAAGGTCTGATGAACCATGTATTTAGCTTTTCACCTCGAACAAATATCTGTAACCCTCGTTGAGGTGAGACCCGAATAAAAACATGGTCTCCCTCCTCAAACTCTAGGGGTCTTAGTCACCTGTCAGCATAAGACTTCTGCTGGTTTAGTGCAGTTTTCATCTTTTCTCGAATGATCTACACCTTCCCGATGGTAGGTCTCACCAACTATGGGCCCATGAGTGGTAACTCCCAGGGGTTGGTCTAGAAAAGATGTGACTGAATGGTTCTTCAATAAAAGTCCTCGAATGGTGCCATACCCATGTTGGAGTGGTAACTATTGTTGTACGCAAAATTCACCAGTGGTAGGTGGTCCTCCCGACTACAACCAAAGTCCAGGATACAGGCTCGCAACAAATCCTACAGGGCCTGAATGGTCCTCTAAGTCTAACAATCTGTCTGGGGATGAAATAACGTGCTCAAGCATAGTTGAGTCCCAAAGGCCTCTTAAAACCCCTTCCACAACTGGGATATAAATCGGGTGTTTCAGTCTGAGACTATCGCCGAAGGGATTCCATGAATCCGAATTATCTCTTGCATGCAGAGGTGTCCCAAGATCTCTACATAACTCTGCTACCTAATGGATAGTAAGTGAGCCAACTTGGTGAGTCTGTTAATGATCACCTAGATGGAATTATGCCCCTTGGACGTTCGTGGTATGTTTGTCCCGAATTCCATTGATATTATATCCCACTTCAACCCTAGAACATCAAGGGGTGAGCTAATCCAAGTGGAACCTGGTTCTTAGCCTTCACCTGCTGAGATGTGAGGCATTGGTAAACAAACTCTCCTACCACCTTCTTCATGTCTAACCACCAGAACTGTCATCAAAGATCCTGGTACATCTTTACCACTCCAGGATGTACCGCCAAGGGGGATTTATGAAACTCCCTCAGGACCTCCTCCTACCACACTACTGGTACAATAGTGCATCCTCTGAAAAGATGTACGTGATCCCCAACATGCGAATATCCATCTGGATAATGTCCTGTGGATAACTGGGCACATAATGTAACATAGTAAACATCCCCAAGTTTCACTTACCTAACTCGTTTTTAGATTGTAGGGATGACAGCCATAGACTTTAGGTAATCTTCATCCTCTCCATCCATGAAGGATAACTTCAACGTGGCTAACTGCTCTGTCACTTCACTCAACAGTTGTGAGCTCGACTATCTGCTAAGAGCATCCATCGCCTTTTTCCCCTTAACAAGAGTATTGATGTTCTCAAAATCATAATCCTAGAGGAACTCTAACCAACTCATATACCTAAAATTCTGATCTTTCTATGAAAATATGTACTTGAGGCTCTTGCGGTTAGAGTAGATGATGAACCACTCTCCCATAAGGTAGTGTCGCCACATCTTCAAGGTGAAGACTACCACATCCAACTCGAGATCATGGGTTGCATAGTTCTACTCATGTGGCCTAAGCTAGCACAAACCATAAGTAATCACTACCTATCTTTGCATCCGGACACAGCCAAGGCTGGTCCCTGATGAATTGTAGAAAACTATTTACTCGACACCCTCGTTCGGAAATCTCAAAACCGGGGAGCTCATCAAACATTGCCTCAACTGTTCGAAAGCCTGCTAGCACTTCTCCGTCCACACGAAGGGTTTCCCCTTCCTAGCCAATGCTATCATCAGTGCTGATATCCGAGAGAAATCAGGAATGAATCATCAATAATATCCTACCAACCCATGGAAGCTCTTCACATCCTTCATGCTCTGAGGTAGCTCCCAGGATAACACATCCTCCACCATGTATGGGTATATAGCTACTCCATTGTCTAAGATTACATGTCCTAGAAAGTGGACCTCTTGAATCCAGAACTGGCACTTTGAGAGCATCCTATAAAGATGGTGCTTCCGAAGTACGTATAAAACCATCCAAAGATGTCCCGTGTGTCATCCTCTGACACCAAGTACACAAGGATGTCATTAATTAAGACCACTATGAACCAATTTAGGTATGGATGGAAGATCCGTTTCATTAGTCTCATGTACACTGTTGGGTGTTCTTCATTCCTAAAGGCATCACCATGTATTCATAGTGACTGTAGCAACATCTGGATGTTGTCTTCGGTATATTCTCATCCTGTACTCATAATTGGTGATATCTTGATCGAAGTTCAACCTATGAGAAACACTATACCCCCCCCCCCCCCCTCAGCTGATCGAAGAGGTCACAGATTCTCGATAGTGGATACTTATTCTTCACTTTCACCTGGTTCAGGCACCGGTAACCAATGCGCAACCTCAGACTCTTGTCTGCCTTCTTGGAAGACAAGACTGGGGCTGACCAGGGTGAAACGTTGCATCTCACAAAACCTTTTCCCTGCAAATCCTCCGACTTCACCCTCAACTCGCGAATATCTACAGGAGATATTCGATATGCTGATGAGGAAATCGGTGCCATCCCAGGGTGTAAGTCGATGTAGAAGTCGATTTCCCGGTAGGGAGGTAATAATGGAACATCTTTGGGAAAGACGTCCTCATACTACGCCACTACTGCTAGGAACTGAGAGCTCACAAAATATACTACTCTGAGGGTAATGCTATCAATCTCATTAGTGATTGGTTGCACCCTCCAATGCCTAAGGCCATTCTATGCTGCCTGGGTCTCTTTTTCTGTGAAAAAGGAAAACCTCATTCCTTCATAGTGGACACACTACACTCTTCGCTAAAAATAGTCAATCTGGGCATGGAACAAAGATAACCAATCCATACTGAGAATGACGTCCTAAGGCCTCGATGCTACCACCAATAATATCAACCAAAACTCTCTCCTCCATGGGTAAGATCACACCGTCTGCAAAGGTGTGTGATTGTCGAGTTTCCTCCCGCAGGTGTCTCCAAATATAAGGATCAAATAAACGGTTCTATAGGAATCTCAAGGTTTCGCACAAGACATGTGGAGATGAAGGATTGAATAAAACATGTGTCTATAAGTATAGAAGCAAAGGCATTGAAGACATAGATCATACCTCGTATCATCCCTAGAGCTCCTGGTTTGTACGCCTCGGCCACATTAAGTTGTCCCTCCCCCTATCCCCCATCTCCCTAATCCTGGTGCCGACCACCTGGGGGTGGTGGTTGAAGTGGATCGAAGCATCTTCCACCACCTGTATCTCTCCCTGCTCCTCTTCTACATTCGCCGCCTGGCGGGTCTATCTAATCTATTCTCTAACTCTCCCTTGGTGTTTCATCCACCGCTTCCTTATTAGTAGCTCGACGGGTTGGACAATATATAGGCAGATGGCCCCCACCGTCGCACGTGTAGCATTGCTTCTCCTTAGGATGATTGGATCCAGGCTAATAGCCCTGGACAATTATTCTTCTGTATTGGGTAATCCTATGATGATTCCCAAGTATAGATCCATGTGCCTGCTATCTCCTCCCTACTGTCGGGGTCTCCGCACCTGTCTGCCTGCTGCTGACTATCGTCAGTTGTCTCTGCTCCGCAAAGAAGCTCTCAATCACCAAGGCTTTCTCGAGCACTCTATCATAATTCGAAATGCATAGAGGCACGACACAAGATCAGATGTCTCGTCATAGACCTCGCTCTAAGGTCTGAGCTCTAAAGTACTGAACCCTGATGATATCCATCGAGTACCTGGAGAGGCTGGTGAACCTCTATGAATAGTCAGCTACCGTCATATTATCCTACTTGAGCTAAAGGTGCTCTTGGGTGCATATGGATCTCAGCATAATCAGAGATAACTCCTCCCTTTAGAGTTTCTCGAACTCTGTCTATGAAAGAGTCTCCTTGTCGTGAGTCTGTGTGGTCAGACTCCACCATCCTCCTACCGAATCCTGAATAAGGCTCACTCCTAGGATCACCATTTGGTCTTCTGGTGTCCTCACTGGACAGAAAACATTGGTCACCACCTCAAGCCAGTCCTTAACTGCCTGAGGGTCAGGCTCACCTCGGAACCTGAGAGGTCTCTATATCTAGAACTCATGGAGCATTATTATCCAATTCTCCTCGTCAGTCGGTACTTTAGGTACCACAGGCTGCTCCACTAGTGGTGGTATAGTAGGTGCACCACCTGGTGGCAACGCTTGGGGAACTGGTCCCTGTATCGAATCCTCATCACTGAGGGGGTCATCCTCATGATCATGCTACTCAATCCTAGTGAGTATACGTCATAGAGGCATCATGTAAGAAAACAAGATGTTCCATGGTCAAATAATATATCTAGATAGCAAACAAAAATGATATGGAAAACACAACCCTTTCCTGTATGATGCATGTACATTTCTTTTAATTCCCGTAACCATTGTTTTTGTGTACCGAGTCGAAAATTAGGTTATTAGAGTCCGGGTGTATGGATACATTGGCCTCCACACCAACATTGGAGTCTTTGGCCTGAAATCTGAGATCAAAACACTGAACACTGTTTCCCGAAACAAACTTCACAGACTCTTGGTCCTAAGGTAGAACTGATCACCTATGATACCACTCTGTCACGACCCATCCTAGTGGTGCCCACGCCGTGACTCCCCATGCTTACCTCCAACAGGTCAGGGGTTACTGACTAGCACTAAGTTGGCATATTACAAATATGGGATTCATTTCCTAAGAACCTGTACACACGCACACATCTCCACGCCCACAAATGCTGAAATGTAAAAATACTAAGGAAAAAAATGCATGATTAAAACTAAACCCAACCAACAGAGTACAATGGAAAGTAATGTTATGAATGTAAACTAGGCCAAAATATAGGCCCACTATAATCAAGAGTCTGAAAAATGCAAAGTCCAACCTGTAAACACACTGAGGTACTGTGACTGCTCCTCATAGTTGAAGGAACACCTCGGCCTGCGGGGAACTCAGAAAGCTCGGTCCTATCCTGGTCTGCCCTAGACTCTTTCAAAAGGCTGCTCATCTACACAGGACACGACATGTATGGGAAAGGCCTGTATATGGGTGAGTATAACAATACTCAATAGAGGACCCCGAAAAACACAAAGCAAGTACACAAAGGAAAGTCACAATCAGCTTTAGAAAGTATATGTATACTGAACATATAATAGGAGATCACAAATCCAGATATACTCAAAACCCAGAACCATAGTCTAGAGACAAGCCACACAACCACATACCTCCACTAGGGATTCAGTTAGAAGATTTTCATGAAGTACTCATTCTGGGAGAACACACTCCACGATTCTAGTAGCTCTGATGACATCTATCTGAGAGTTACTATTCATTGGGAAACATCACGAGAGGTAGTTACACTCATTATGAGAGACACACTTCCGAGTTAGTAGATCAAGATAGATAGAAGAACCCATTATGGGAGACCCACTCTTGAGTGGGAGGGATCACAATACACAAATGAGGATCTCTTCCCAGGCCATGTTTGATACTACGGCTCATCCAGATTCACCAGCTAGGTGATTCAATAGCTTGGTAGCGGATCAATGCCTGGTAGATTTGGTCATGTAGATACCTGAATCTACCTAGGGTAAGAAATGGATAGAGGATCTCTCTCCGGGCCTCTCGGAGGGTTGCCGACTCTATCACAGAAATTCCTACTAAAGGGATCATGCTCCTATATAAGGAAATGATGCATGACCTTCAGGGGAATGAGAACAAGGGGAACTAACCCAAACAAATGATGTCCATGATATGGTGAACAAGAGGACCATTCCATTTTCTAAAAGTACATTGTGTGTTGAAAAGTTACATGCCATGTTGTCTTACCCTGGGTAGTGATTGTGTGAAAAAACTCATGTCGTAAGGCTGAGCATGTAGAAAATTTAGTACATGGTGTGTAGTACGGTGGACACACCGTGTCTGAGTGACTCTGATTGGCTCTGTGTACACTGGCCATGTGCCCGTACACGATCATCAACCCATGTACTCCATCCCGTGTAATTGGTACATGGGGTGACCCGCATTACTAGCCTCACCTGTCTGCTTAATGGATTACACTCCATATAATCCATCCCATGTTCATGTGTCCCCTGGATACACACCAAGTCCCATGTAGCCGCCTCTTCCTTACTGCATAGAGAGTAAATTTCGTGTTGTATGAAGTTGTGTAGTCCATCCTCTATCAGTGTACTTTCCAAAATACACACCAATGTTCGGGGATAGTCTAACACACCGTGTGACCAGGGTCACACGCCATTTGATTCCTCTCCGACCCCCAAAACCCTAGTCACTACCGCTAGTACTACACGACATGTTCTTCAGAAGAACATGGAATGTATTCTAGAAATTTCTAGAACCACTGATTTCTATCGTCTTGCCTCTGTGCTGCCCCAATCTTTGATCCGGTCATCCGATTTCCACAAAACTCTTAGGCTTTGGTCACCCCAACACCACAATGCTTATTCCATTTTTTTACCTCCTATCAGCTCCAAAAACATGCAACATTCCACCCACGTGAAGAACGATCGAAGAACGGCCCTTCTAGATCTAGTATGATTTGTCGTCTGCTATTTTCGTTCCACCTCTGTGAGGTAGTTGTGGTGTTTAATCTTCAATTTGGGATCATTGCGTCCCAAAATGGATGTGAAACGATCCATTTTTCCCCGCCCCGTGAACAACATGAAGAACACACTAAGAAATGAAAGTGGAAGAGATCCAAAATACAAATTGAGGAACGAACCTCTACCGACATTTGTCACGGCGTTGATCCACTCCCATTAGTAGGATTAAATGGAGAAAAATGAAACAACAACAATTCAACATGGATCAATTCCCTGAATCATCCCAATAAAACACTTCTGCAAGAACGTACGAATCTGTAGATAAAATTGTTCATGGTTGATCCGCGTTCGTCGTTTAAATCAAAATCAAGGAAAGTAATTTAAATAAAAAAACCCCTACCTAGACTAGGATAGATCGCTGACGAAGGGGCCATGCTATTTTCATAGTTAAGATCCTTTAACTTCATTAGTGCAACGATTCTCAACCTTGATTCTCCAATGTCCATCGCTGTGAGTTTTATCTAAATCTCCACTGATTCTCTAGAGATTCCACTCAATACTTTCCAATGAGCAACATTCAATTATCCCAGTAAAGAAGGGAAATATGTTTGGAATTCAAAATACACTACGGTATTAGTGAGTCTAGCTTGATGTTTCTGATCCATTATGATGTTGCATTTATTAATGAAACAGCTGCCCCATCACCATGATGCACCTGATGTTTCGATATAAAATAAAATAATCATTTTGAATTTATTTTTATTTCATTTCACTCAAAACGTTTGAAAATTAACATTTTACATCGACATACGCTTTTCGAGTTTAGACCTATTCTTAGGTAAATTTTTCATCCCAGATGCAACGGTGCCCTCAAATTTTTAATCTGGGCATCCGTTTGGAAACTGCCACAATCGCGCGCAAGTGCCGCCTCCCTTAACATAAAAAAACATCGAACCAGCATTCCAGGATCACTGTTCCTTGTAATGATGTGTCGTCTCGGCGCCAGGTCTCATAAAAATTCCATATGATATTTAAAAATAATACATAGAAAAATACGAGACATTACAAGTATTACTACAGGTTGAAGTGGCTCAACAAGTCTAAGTGACTCATTTGGTCTAGGTGAATTAGTGGGTATAAGTGACTCAGTGGTTTTATGTGACTTAGCGGGTCTAAGTTAATTAGTAGAGCTATGTGACTAATTGGGCCTAAGTGACTCAACGGTCCTAAGTTACATAGTGGGTTAAAGTGACTCAGTGGGTCTATGTGACTTAGTGGGTCTTAGTGACTCAATAGTATTGGATTTTTTTCTATTATGTATGATATTCTTTCTTTTCATACATTTGATTTATACTTATGTGAGATGATGCTAGAGACTCTTTTGATTATAATTCTTAGAAGTTATACATCATTTACCTCAATAGTAGTCTAAATTGTGTATTTCTTAGTGATTCATTTGTTTTTTTCCTTTGTGGTATTCCTTAGTGGTTTTCCATCACAATATTCCTTGGTGGTGTTCCTTCATGGTGTTAATTTGTGGTCTTATTTAGTGGTGTTCCTTTATGTCATTACATAGAAGTGTTCCCTAGTAGTGTTCTATAGTGGAATTCCTTCATTGTACTCCTTTGTGGTGTTCCTTTATGGTGTTATTTTATTGTATTCCTTAGTGGTGTTCCTTCATGGTGTTCCATTGTGGTATTCTATAGTGATGATCCTTCATGGTCTTCCTTAGTGTTGTCCATTCGTGGTTTTCCTTAGTGGTTTTCCTTCATGGTGTTACTTCATTGTATTTATTAGTGGTGTTCCTTCATACTATTCCTTAGTGGTGTTCTTTGTGGTGTTCCTTCATGATATTCATTAGTGGTGTTTCATAATTGTTTATTGCTTAGGGCTCTTATTTGTGGTATGATTCATGTGATTCTTTATGCTTTACTTTGCGTAATTCTGTTGTGGTTTCCAGTCCATATTGTATATTGTATTACTCAAACCTACATGGTCTCCACTTACATGTGGCATGTCTTGTGCAGATGATCAATAGCTTTGATGGAGTCATTAGTGGGTTGGGGACATCGGGTGCTTCAAGGACACATTCCATATGTGGAACGATTTAACAACATTAAGGCATCGTACTATACCTACCCTTTTGGAAGGGAATCCTGCAAATGAGATCTATGGGTCATCTAATTTTATATTTCAATTGGGCCAGTATTCTCCATGTATTCTCTTCAGTTATTATGATTACTATTAGTGGTATGCATATCCATTTACTCAGTGTTTTTTGTTTCTGTATTTTTCATGTGTACGGGTGGCTCTATGCATGTTCCTAGGAAAATGTATCCACTTTTTGGGAAATTCCTACATGCTGCTAGTCGCCAACCACTAGCCTATGGAAGCCCAGATTTGAGTAGTCATAGAATGGGCCCTGGGGGATGTTCCATGATAGGAAGCATACTCCTACTCAACCTGATCCAAAATCATGGAAGATTCACAAATATCATACTGTTGAAAATGTAATTATAAATTTTAATTCTATTGTTAATAATAGAAAATTTATTAGAAATTTTTGTGCCAATTCTTTTTTTATTTATGATTGTGTTCCATCAATGTTAATGAATCATTGATAGATGAAAACTATATTGATTTTATGCAAGAAAAATTGAATCAGTTTGTTAGAAATAGTGTTTGGACATTAGTGTAATTTCCTATTGATAAGCAAGAAATTAGAACTAAGTGGATATTTGTAACAATCTTGATTAATCAGGATAGATTTTTAAAATTAAATCTAGACTAGTTTCTCAAGGATATTCTCAAAGAGCATGTATAGACATTGAATATTATTTTTCAACTTTTTTCAGGTTTTAGGTAATTTTAATTTTATTGGATTTTTCTTTTTTTCATGGTTTTAAATGATATCAAATGGATGTGAGATATTATTTCATAAATGGTTTTATAACTAAATATGTTAATTTTTCTCAACCCCAAGGATTTTAATGTGAAAAATATCCTCACCATGTTTTTAAATTATTTAATGTTTTGTATGGCCTCAATGAGGAACCACATGCTTGGAATGAAAGTATTTATTTTATTTATTGTTAAATAATGATTTCAAGAAAGAAAATGTTGATCCCACTATTTTTATTAATATATCCTCTAATGACTATTCAGTTGCATAAATTTATATTGATGATATTGTTTTTGGATATTCTATTGAAATAATCATTAACGAATTTTCGTCTTTGATATCTTCTGAACATGACATGAGTTTAATGGGAGAATTAAAATTAATTCTTGGACATCAAATTTTTAAAATAAAATATGGAATTTTTCTTAATTAATATAAGTTTTCTAATGAGTTAGTTCAATTATTTGATTGTGATTATACTAAATCAATGAAATTTTCTATGAGTACTAATTTTAATATATAAATTAATGCTTCTAGAAAAACTGTTGATTTTAAATTTTATAGAGGAATTATTGCTAGCTTGCAATATTTAACAGCATATAGACCCGAACTCATTTTTAGAATTGTTTATGTGCTAGATTTCATGAAAATCTTAAATAAATTCATATTAAAACTCTCAAAATAATAATTAGATATGATAACGGAATTGTTTATTGTAGTTTATTTTATCCAAAATATAAATGTTTGGATTTATATCCTATTCTGATGATAATTTTGAAGCATATAGAATTGAGAAAAAAGCTCATCAGGTCTGTACCATTTTCTGGGAGATGATTAATTTCTTAGTCATCGAAGAATAAAATATCAGCTGTTTTATCTAATGTATAAGATGTGTATATCTCTTATTCTAGTAGTTGTACTCAAATTTTATGGATTAGGAAAAAAATATGTGGTTTTGGTATTTATCTTGATAAACTGCCTATTTATTGTGATTAGACTTTTGTAATTTCTATTTCTAAAAACCCATTAAAACCTTCTAGAATAAATAATATTGATCATAGAAATCATGTAAACAATGGTGATTTTTTTTAAAATTTATAACATCCGAAAATCAGTTATCATATATTTTCACTAAGACATTTATCTCTTCTTAGTTTGAAATAAAATAAATTTGAACTTGGTATATAGAAATTTTAATTTTTTATTCTTTCATTTATTTAGGGGGAGTTTATTTTTACTTGTATATTGAAAAAAGGTAGAGATATTTTGGGAGAAAATGCAGAGTAATACATGGTGATAAATAAATTGGTTTTATATATTTTTAAAATTGGTCTTAATTGTTAAAAAAATAATTATAATCTAATCAAAAGATGGAGATTGTTTGTTCATGTTAAATCTCATTTGATTGATTAGATATTTGATTACATGTGATTTTTCTTTTAAAAACCATTATGTATTTTAATGATATCGTAAAATAATTTTTATGTATATCTATGATTCCTATAATATTAAATAGATAAGATATTTATCTACATTTCATTATTTTATGAGGAAGTATGAAACTGTTTTTTTATTACTCTAAAAATTCAATTAAGTTACTGTAATAGTTATAGAAACAATAAATATTTTAATTTTAAACAATTTATGTCTTTATTTTACTAGAACTTATGCATGCATCGTATTTTAATGAAACTGGATTTTATATAAATCCAACATGTTAATCATTATTTCATTAGTTTACATTGAATTCTAAAAGGGTTTTTTGAATAGTGATTAAATTGTTTGTAGTTCTTCTTTGATTTTTTAGAACATCTATCTTTTATAATTTTTTTGGTTCTGTTTTTAATGATATTTAGAATAATATATGTTAGATTTATTTGATTCTTGATTCTTTCAAAATATAATTAGTTTTTCTACAAATAAGAATTTTTGATAAACGTCTAAATCTACTGTTTAGAGCCCTTATAAATTCATTGAATTTAATTAATGTATTTTTTCTATTTTTTTATATAGTATGGGTAACCCTACATTAAGAATAGTGAAATGTATTGTTTATCAACCCAATGTTATTGTTCATCATCCATATGCTACATTACTATTCATACCATACGCTATTGTACTGTTCACGAAAAGTGAAATCTATGTTTCCTCAAACCTACATTACAGTTCATAATCCATATGCAACATTATTGTTCATTCTACAATATAGGGTTCATCAACCCTACATTACTATTCATCATCCCTACACTACAGTACTATTTATCATCCGTACACTATGTTATTGTTTATTCCACAAAGTATGGTTCATATACACTATATTACTATTCATCTTCCCTATGATACATTTTTGTTCATCATCCCTATAGTACGTTAATATCCATACCCTATTCTATGTTAATGTTCATACATTATGTTATGTAACTATTCATTCTTGAAGTTGTTATTTAATCCATGTGTTTTTTTGGGAAATATATTTTCTACATATAATGGAATATTTTCAATGGTTTTTCTGTTGTAAAAATTCACATTATATCTAATGATTATGATCGAATATTTTTTGAGGTTTTTGTTAAAATGTTTAAAGAGAAAAATTATTAAATCGTTTCAACAATTTTTTCAAATAAATTCAGTGGTTCTAAAATTATTTATTTTTAAATATTTGAACTTACATTTTTCTTGTGCTACTAGTTTTCTTGAACCATATTGACCAAGTTTAAATGAATTTAAATTAGTGTTTCAAATCATTAAATGCTATTATTATTCTATAGATTTTATTTCAATACATATTAAAATTATATATAATTCATTTATTAGATATTTATTCTACAGGAATAAAGAAGAAATAGTGTTGAAATTTTTATGGAAATATTTATGATTGCTCTTGACTCAATTTATTTTGAAAATTCAAAGGAAAAAAGATCTTATATAACTACTAAATATCTATTGTATATATATAATTCTCTTTTATAGGTTAAGACAAGATATAAATATACAAATTTCAAGACAGACATTATCATTTTTTATACTCTATTTTTTTGAAATAGAACATGATGTGAACATTGAACCTGTTGTGCATTCTATAACGTTATGTGATTCTATATTTCATCAGCTTCATTAGCTATCAAGTTATGATTTAATTATTCTTTTACTAGAATTACCTTGATGAGACAAGCCAATATAATCCTAAACAACCGGTATTTGTTCATTCATTGTTTATAATCTTAAATCTGGTTCTAAGTATGTAACATTTTTCCCATCACTCAGAGGATATTTATTTTTCTATTTATAATTTTTCTAACAAAAGAAATATTTTTTAATCTATTTTTTCGGGTTGTGACTTTTGAATTTTTAATTTAGGATCTACGGATTTTTTTTATCCGTGTATCTATAGTCAGATCTATTTAGGTTGTGACTCCTAAAGTCTAAAGTCAGGTTGTAAGCATTGTGACTCCCCACACAAAATTTTGTATTTTGGTTATCCCTCCACTATAAAAGGATTATTTAATTGGGTTAATATTCCCCCATAAAAATATTTTTTAGTTCACATGTATCTCATGCCGAGTAGAGAGGTATAAGAGTAGATTATACCCACTTCGAACCGAACTACTATAAAAAACATCCTTTAATTCTTTACTTTTTCCGCTAATAATTATCCTAAATAATTAACATTATGAATTAATTTAATAAATCAATTTTTTTTAATTTTTTAATCTGGTGTATTTAGCCCCATCTATACCATCTTCAATTACCCATTCCAACATAATTCCAAATTCCCAAATGTAAAGTGTATGAGAACTTTATAGGTTGGTAGGTTGCCACCCATTTGATTGGACCATTTTTCAAGCATGTTAATTTCTCAATTGAAATGGTCTTGATTGATGAGATCAAATTTTTGATCGTTAAAGTGTATGAGTGCTTCATGAATTGTGAAATGGAACCCCATATTATATGTGATGGTCTGATTCTATATGAAATGAATTTAATTTTTTAATCTATTTGGTTTCAATCTACAATGAAATTGGATGTATTCTAAAATTTAAAACTGGTCCAAAGTAGGTCATCTTAGAAATTTATGTATGCGAAGTCCGATTTGGGTGTTTGAACACAAATGATTTATCAACTGCTATTGGGGGGCATTTTATTGAATAATGGGTTGGTTAAAAGCATGTAAATTGTGCTTCTATTTTAAAAAATGGTACCTGATGCTTGAAAAATTAATTCTTTTTTATGATAAATATTCAAATGTGAATATATGAAAAGGTCTTGGAAGTGGAACCTCTAGTAGGGGTTGAAACCCTCAAGTATGGGTAGTTTTGATTTTCCCTTAAGGATGCCTTGGAACACACACGGTACCATTCTTTATAGGATTTGTTTAAATTAGAAATGACTTAAATGTTAAGATGTCGAGCCTGTGACTTTTTTTGGGTGTGGTAGAATTATCAGGTTGGTTCTTATTCTTCATTAGGGGTTACATGTGGTAGTTAGGGCCCCCAGAACATGCTTTCTTTGATAGTGATGTCTATTTTTTCCTTTTTCTGTCGTTTAGGTTCCGTTGTCCCCCATCATTATAAGCCCCAGCCTTAAACCTTCATTAATCTTGAGTTATTACAAGATTACACATTGAGGATCTTTTCGGGTTTAGAGTTTAAAGAATTAGATCATAAAACATGCATTACCTTCCACATATAAACAAAGTGGTTACATAAATATAGTGGTCTTCATTCCCATCAATGGAAACATATTTAAAATAAAACATGGACTGTTTCATGACACTTCCTTGACACTATCATCATATCATGTACCTTTCCCTTGACCTGTGAAAAACATTTCAAGAAAACTTGGGATGAGCATAAAAAGCTCAGTAAGGGATATAAAAATATGGAAACGAAACATGGGTACATATATACATAAGAATGATATCATACTTTACCCATAAAACATAAGCACTTTAACATACCTCATCAAATCATGAATAAATCATAGAAATCATAAGACATAAAGGTAACCTGAGGCATTCATAACATCCTTACGTAGGGAGTAACACTCTTGGTTACGTTTGGAATACCCATCACAGTATATTCCCTAAATCTCTTTGGAGAAACCTTAACGTTTCACTCCTTCGCGTTACCCAATGCATTGGAGAGCTATATCGGGCTCACCTGCCCTTAGTTTATCACGGAACCACCCGTCTTCATAATAATGCCCAAGAACCTCAACATAATCGTATCACATAAAACATGCATAAAGGAAACATAACATTTCCACCTTTCAATCACAAGATATCAATACAACACATTGATATAAAAACATTATGAAAACCATTTTCAATACCAAAATAAAAGAAAGTTATAACATGGTATTTATTTTCCTTTTTTAAAGAAGGTATGGCTTGTAGAGGAAGCCGAAACTCAAATAATGGTCACGGCGGCGGAGAAGTCGTTGTCGCCGCATACGTACGACAAAAACATTCCCTTTTGTCGTTTAGTAAAACGCTTCGTATAAAAAATATTCTTTTTGGATAAATGTAAAAGTCAAAGTGGTTTATACACCGTATAAAAGAAGGTTGTGTATAAAACAAAATATGCCTCAATGAAAGGAGATTGAGACGAAGCCCCATACCTCGTATCCGACTTGACCTGACCGTTCTTTAATCTCCTGAATAATAAACTTGAGTTAATCTCTACTTTCTTAAGAACCTTTTTCAAGTTCATTATTACTTTTATACCATGTTATGAACATAATGTAATCATTTATGTTAATAATGTTCATTTTCCCGGTATTTGGTTCTTAAGTAAAAAAATAGACTTCTTATACTTACATGTTGTTAATTTGGTCAAAGGTTTGTTATATCCAGAATGATATTAATGATTTGTATGACATATATATCATATATATTCATCATATACATGTATTTATAATATTACATCACATTTAGAGGTAAGAAATGAAATGCACCGTTCATGGAGATGGTAAGCCGTACGTACGCATGAACGCTACTTCCATTTCTATTTCGTATTTTCTGGAATGGAATCATAATTATATAAGATTATATTATAATTCCAGTATAATAACATATATAATATCATTAACTTTATCCTTTACACATCCCACATATGGTATTAACGAATCAAATCACTTTCAGGAGGCGGTAGTCCGCACTTCCTAAAATGAAGATATCGTGTTTACCCATAATGGAAAAAATAATGGTATTCCATAAATGAAAAATACAGAAGCTTAAGGGAAGAATAAACATATTATATATCGTATATAAAAATAGTCACATCATAATGGCCACCTTTGAAGGTGTTAAATGAGTATTGAACAATCATCGTTTCGGGAGGCAGAATTTCGCCATCCACGGAAACCGTATGTTCTTTAACCATTTGATGTAGTTGTGTGAGAGTGTAGCTAGAATAAATATTATAACAACATCCTAGTATATTGAAGATACTGGTGTTGTTACAAAAGAAGTAAATAACAAGAGTTTAGGGGGTTGGAGAAGCAAAATAAAACAAATGAACATGAGAAATGAATTACCTTTAAAAGTGTAACTCTTTTTGATTTGAGCCTAAAGGCTTCCTTTGAAAGGATTATGCCCAAAGGGAATCCTATAGGATGAGTAGAAGGATTTGGAGAGAGTAAATGGGCTGGTGATGGCCGAGCCAAATGCCTGAAATGTATGTGAAATTAGGTAGAGGTGGGGTCCTTTTATAAGAGGAGAGGAGGGGCACTTTTGGAAATCATGAATCTATTATTTTATTTTCAAAAGTGTTTCTAATTTCTAAGGTCCCACGTTGATATATTTCAATGATAAGATGATAAGGCTTCGAAATATTCCCATCAAATAGTTTTTGGACAAGTGTAGGTCTTAGATTTTATATTATAGTTTCATTTTATTTAAACTGTTCATTAATGAGGTCATCGTTGCATCATCATGATGTCATAATTAAATTAATTTATTTAATGTCTAAAAATTATAACAAAAATATCCTTATGTATTAAATCTTTTTATCTTTCCAAAGAGTATTTATAGACATAAAAATTATTAGTATAACCCCTTCTAAAAATTGTTTTAGTAAAACAATTTATGTCAGTGTCATTTTCACCTTTATTTAAAAAAAGGCATTAAAGTCATTATCTCACCCAAGAGGCTCCATAGGTTCCCCTAAATCGACCCATGGGTTGTATTTTTCTGCCTTGACTCATCCAATAGGGTTAGTACAAGTTTCATGGTGTTTTCACATTTTTATAATATCATTTTTACCTTAAATTACACTAATTACCTCTAATCGCGATTAATGAAAAAAAGTTACTATTCACCAAAAAATTATTTTCATCCCATTGAACCACATTTTACACACTAATGAAAACCATGTATGTCGTATTTTCAAAATTCAATAAACATTAGTGGTAAACTTTCATTTAACTGAAAAATCAGTTTTCTTGATTACCACTTAGTGGTTTCACTATTCATCAAAAATTGGAGTTTTTCAGAAAATTACCAAAAATTCACTCTAAGCTATATTCGATATTCTGAATTAAAAAATGATGTTTATATTACCTAATTCAAAGAATATAAGTAGAATTAATTAATTTAATAATTAACTCCCGCTGTCAAAACAAATAGCGTGTTTTTAAGAAACAATATATATCAAAAGATTGATATTTGTTTATGTCGAATTTCAAAGTGAAATTAATTACAAAGTCCACCATTGAATCAAATGGTAAAAACATTTATTGTTTCACTTTAAAACCAAATCAAAAGATAATCTAATCATATAAATAAATTAGATTAAGAAGTAGTTTTGATGTAAAATGCAGTATTTTTCACTATTCATTAAAAAAATGAACATTGTCAGAAAAATACAAAAAATTCACACAAAGTAAATTTTGATGTCCCAGTCATAAAGAATAAGTTTATTTTGACAAACATAGCTTATAAAATTGTCAAAAGATATATTCAAAAATGGTTTGCCATCAAAAGGCAGTAAAACAATCTTTTAAAAATATTAGTGTATTCCATGCTTAAGATTGGATTTATTTTCATTTTAAGCCACTAAAACACGATCTAATTCATTAATAGACATATATAAAAATATCTATTATTCATTACTTACTTGGGATGTTACATCCTTCCCCCCTTTATAAAATTTCATCCCCACAATTTATTTACTTATCGAATAGATGGGGGTACTTATCCCTCATAGAATTTTCAGATTCACATGTTGCCTCTTCAACCATATGGTTTTTCCATAAAACCTTTACCTGATAAATCACCTTATTTCATAACACCTGCTCCCTGTGGTCAAGAATCTGGACCGGTTATTCCTCATAAGATAGGTTCTCTTCCAGCTGAACTACCTCTGGACTCAAAACATGAGATGGATCTGGCATATACTTTCTCAACATAGAAACGTGGAAAACATTGTGTACCTGAGATAAACTCGGAGGTAAAGCCACCCGGTATGCAACTGATCCAACTCTCTCCAGAATTTCATATGGTCCAACAAACCTTGGACTTAGCTTTCCTTTCTTACCAAATTGCATCACACTCTTCCATGGTGAAACTTTGGGAAAAACATGATCACCTACCTCAAAAGAGAGATCCTTCCTCCTGTTGTCCGCATAAATTTTCTGCCTGATCTGAGCTGTTCTCATGTGTCTCTGAATCAGCTGAACTTTTTCTGCCATCTCTTCTACCAATTTTGGTCCCATCAACTTCCTTTCACCCACTTCATCCCAGAAAGCTGGAGATCGACACCGCTTCCCATATAATGCCTGAAATGGTGCCATATGTATACTAGATTGAAAACTGTTATTATATGAAAATTCAACCAAAGAAAGATGATGGTCCCAACTTCCCTGATAATCCATCGAACAAGAACGTAGCATATCCTCCATAGTCTGAATTGTTCGTTCTGACTGCCCATCTGATTGGGGATGAAATGTTGTACTAAAATTTAACTCAGTACCCAAAGACTTCTGAAGGCCTTTCCAAAAGTTATCAGTGAACCTGGGATCACGATTAGACACAATGGAGAGGGGAACTCCATGCAACCTGACTATCTCCTTAAGATACAAACGAGAAAGTTGATCTAGAGAGAATGTATCTCGAATAGGAAGGAAATGAGAAGATTTTGTCAAGCGATCAACAATAACCCAGATTGCATTATTACCTCAAGATGTATTTGGTAATCCCACAACAAAGTCCATGGATATATTCTCCCATTTCCACTCTGGCACTGGTAAAGGCTGAAGCATCCCTTTCGGTAACTGCCGCTCTGCTTTAACCTTCTGACAAGTCTAACACTTCACAGTAAAATCAGCAATATCTCTTTTCATTTCATCCCACCAGTAATACTCCCGCAGATCTCTATACATCTTAGTACTGCCAGGATGAACTGAAAACGGAGAACTATGAGCTTCACATAACAACTCTCTCTTCAACTGTGAATCACAATCCACACACAATCTCTTACCAAATCTCAAAACGCAATCATTATCAATGTTGAATTCAGGAAAATTACCTTTCTGAACAAGCTCTACCTTTTTCTGCAACTCACTGTCTTGCTTCTATGCTTTCTTGATTCTATCTGATAGAGATGATCTCACTGATACCTGAAACAAAACAGAAGAACTTCCTTCACCAACAACTTCTATGCCAAATTTCATCAAATCCTTAACCAAAGGATCACGTTCCAAACGCAACATTGCTAATGATGCATTACTTTTTCGACTCAAATCATCAGCCACTTTATTTTCTTTTCCCGGATGGTAATGAATTGTACAATCATAATCCTTGATTAATTCTAGCCATCTCCTTTGTATCATGTTCAATTCTTTCTGAGTGAATATATACTTTAAACGTTTGTGATCGGTATATATTTCACACTTTACTCCATAAAAATGATGCCTCCAAATTTTTAAAGCAAAAACAACAACAGCTAATTCCAAATCATGTGTAGGGTAATTTACCTCATGAGTTTTCAACTATCGTGAAGTATAAGCAATTACCTGATCATTCTGCATTAGGACGCAACCAAGTCCTTTCAATGAAGAATCACTGTAGATGACAAACTCACCATTCCTAGAAGGTAGTGCCAAAACAGAAGCATTCACTAATCTTCTTTTCAATTCCTGAAAACAATCATCACATTCTTTTGTCCAGATAAACTTAACACCCTTTCGAGTTAGCTTAGTCATTGGACTAGATAACCGTGAAAAATTTCTAACAAACCTTCGGTAATAGCCTACCAAACCAAGGAAGATAAGAATATCAGTTACATTTGTGGGTCTTGGCCATTCATCAAAAACTTTTGTTTTTGCAGGATCAACAGTTATCCCATCTTTAGAAACAATGTGACCAAGGAAAGAAATTTTTTGCAACCAAAACTCACACTTGCTGAATTTCCCATAAAATTTCTTTTCTTTTAAGGATTGCAAGATAACCCTTAAATGTCTTTCATGCTCCTCTTTACTTTTTGAAAACACAAAAATATCATCAATGAAAACCACCACAAACTTATCCAAGAACTCATGGAAAATTATATTCATTAAGTCCATGAATACAGCAGGTGCATTGGTTAGCCCAAAAGGCATTACTACAAATTCATAATGGCCATATCTCGTACGGAATGTGGTCTTCGGAATATCTGTCTCCTTTACCTTCAGCTGATGGTACCCCGAACTCAAGTCAATCTTTGAAAAAAACTGAGCTCCCTGGAGCTGATCAAACAAATCATAGATATGAGGCAAAGGATATTTTTTCTTAACAGTGATATTATTCAAGGCCCTATAATCAATGCAAAGTCTCATAGAACCATCTTTCTTTTTATCAAATAAAACAGGAGCACCCCATGGTGATGTTCTAGGTCGAATGAAACCTTTCTCTAATAAATCTTGCAATTGCTCCTTTAACTCTAAAAGTTCAATTTGAGCCATTCGATAAGGGGGTTTTGAAATTGGATTAGCATCAAGAATTAAGTCAACAGTAAACTCAACTTCCCGATCTGGTATTATTCCAGGAAACTCATCAGGAAAAATATCGAGATACTCAGTTACCACTGGCACAACATTAATCTGAACAGTTCCTTTATTTTCAATGATGTGTGCAAGGTAACATTCATTTCCATCTTTTACAAGTTTCTGGGCCTCTTGATAAGTTATCAACAGTAAGGGTTCATTCTTGTACACAAACTGAAAGCCTTTCTGAAAAGAAACTTCTTTAGCTCTACATTCAATCTTTGCATGGTAAATAGAGAGCCAATCCATACCCCGGATAACATCAAACTCTACTAGAGGTAGAACAATAAGGTTTTCAAGTAGGTTCTTTCCACAGATAAGGATAAGAAGATTCTTATAAATTCTTTTTGCCTCAACATTCCCCCCAGGTGTTTTTACCAAAAGTTCAGGAGTCATTTCTTGAGATGGTATTCCCATTTTACTAGAAAAGGTTTCAGAGATGAAAGAATGTGTAGACCCGAATCAAACAACACAGTAGCATAATCTGAAAAAACAAACAAAGTACCTGATACAACTTCATTTGATGGCCCGACATCTGCTGAAGTAGTTGCAAAGGATTTCACCACCCCTTTCTGCTTGTAGTCTAACTGCTTCCCATCACTCAAGCTCTTTGTCAGACACTCATTTGCATAGTGACCCATCTCATTGCACTTAAAACATTTCACTAACTATAAATCAAATTTGGTCTTACCTTCACCTTTATACTTTTCAGTTCAATCACGAGACTTATGTCCCATCTTACCACATCGGTAGCACTTTCCAGAATTCAGAAGACATTCCCCAGCATGCCTTTTTCCAAATTTATCACAAACTGGAAACTTAGTTTTCTTACCATCAGACTTTTTTGAAGAATTATTACCTTTCTCCTGCCACCTCGGTACCTTCTTCTATTGGTTGTTATAGAACACTTGATCATCGGCAAACTCCATTTCCACCTTCTTAGCACATCGAACAAACTTTTCATAACTTTTAAACTCATGAGAAGCTAATTCCTTTCGATATTTTGGCTTTAATCCTGAGTAAAAATGATTTATTTTACTATCAAGGTCTCAGATAAAATTTGGAGCATACCTTGCCAATCGAGTGAACCTTTCTTCATAGGTAGCCACTGAGTCATCCTCTTTCCTCAATTCCAAGAATTTCTTTTCCATCCTAAGTCAAACAGCCTTAGGAAAATACTTCTCAAGAAATATACCTTTGAATTCAACCCAGTCAAGAGCATCAATCTCATCGGCGTCTCTGATATTTTTAACCATAGACCACCACTGATCTGCCTCACCCTCCAAACTGTAAATAGAAAGACTAACCTTTTTATTTTCTGAACACCCCATGACATCAAAAATCTTCTCTAGTTCTTTAATCCACCCTTCAGCTAGCACAGGGTCAGATGATCCTCTGAATGATGGGGGATGTTGCCTCATGAAATGTTCCACCGCTGACATGTTCCTTTGCGGTTGATCTGGCTGATCTCGTGCATGGATACCACCACCATTTATCGCTTGAGTCAACTGATCCATTACTGCAACAAACTGTTTAGTACCAATTCCTACCATCTCAGGATGCTGATTCAGAAGGTTATTTCCTTCTGTATACCTTCCTAGCACTGCTTCCCTGTTTCCTCTGCGGAAAATCATTCGGAACAAACATGTCTTAGATTAAGCAACATGGTAATCTTTAAATGCTATATCATTTCAATTTTACCATATAAAAAAAACATTTGGATAATCATTTCATAGAATTCTAACACCTAAAGTTATCTAAACCGACCTCTGATACCAACTATAAGGCCCCAGCCTTAAACCTTACTTAATCTTGAGTTATTATAAGATTATACATTGAGGATCTTTTCGGGTTTAGAGTTTTAGAGAATTAGATCATAAAACTTTCATTACATTCCACATATAAACAAAGTGGTTACATAATGATAGTATTCTTCATTCCCATCAATGGAAAAATATTTAAAATAAAACATGGATTATTTCTTGACACTTCCTTGACACTATAATCATATCATGTACCTTTCCCTTGACCTGTGAAAAACATTTCAAAAAAACATGGGATGAGCATAAAAAGATCAGTAAGTGATATAAAAATATGGAAAGGAAACATGGGTACATATATACATAAGAATGAGATCATACTTTACCCATAAAACATAAGCACTTTAACATACCTCATAAAATCATGAATAAATCATAGAAATCATAATACATAAAGGTAACTTTAGGCATTCATAACATCCTTACGTAGGGAGTAACCCTCTTGGTTACGTTTGGAATACCCATCAAAGTATATTCCCTAAATCTCTTCGGAGAAACCTTAACGTTTTACTCCTTCATGTTACCCAATGCATTGGAGAGCTATATTGGGCTCACCCGCCCATAGTTTATCACGGAACCACCCGTCTTCATAATAATGCCCAAGAACCTCAACATAATTGTATCACATAAAACATGCATAAAGGAAACATAACATTTCCACCTTTCAATCACAAGATATCAATACAACACATTGATATAAAAACATTATGAAAACAATTTTCAATACCAAAATAAAAGAAAATTAAAACATGGTATTTTTTTTTATTTTTTAAAGAAGGGATGGCTTGTAGAGGAAGCCGAAACTCAAATAACGGTCATGGCGGCGGAGAATTCGTTGTCGCCGCATACGTACGACAAAAACATTCCCTTTTGTCGTTTAGTAAAACGCTTCGTATAAAAAATATTCCTTTTGGATAAACGTAAAAGTCAAATGGGTTTATACACCATATAAAAGAAGGTTGTGTATAAAACAAAATATGCCTCAATGAAAGGAGATTGAGACGAAGTACCATACCTCATATCCAACTTAACCCGACCGTTCTTTAATCTCCTGAATAATAAAGTTGCGTTAATCTCTACTTGCTTAATAACCTTTTTCAAGTTCATTATTCCTTTTATACCATGTTATGAACATAATGTAATCATTTAAGTTAATAATGTTCATTTTGTCGGTATTTGGTTCTTAAGTCAAAAATAGACTTCTTACACTTACATGTTGTTAATTTGGTCAAAGGTTCGTTATATCCAGAATGATATTAATGATTTGGATAAAATATATATCATATATATTCATCATATACATGTATTTATAATATTACATCACATTTAGAGGTAAGAAATGAAATGCACCGTTCATGGAGAGGGTAAGCCGTACGTACGCATGAACGCTACTTCCATTTCTATTTCGTATTTTTTGGAATGGAATCATAATGATATAAGAGTATATTATAATTCCAGTATAATAACATATATAATATCATTAACTTTATCCTTTACAAATCCCACATATGGTATTAACGAATCAAATCACTTTCAGGGGGCGGTAGTCTGCACTTTCTAAAATGAAGATATCGTGTTTACCCATAATGGAAACAATAATGGTATGCCATAAAAGAAAAATACAGAAGCTTAAGGAAAGAATGAACATATTATATATCATATATAAAAATACTTACATCATAATGGAAACCTTTGAAGGTGTTAAATGAGTATTGAACAATCATCGTTTCGGGAGGCAGAATGTCACCATCCACGGAAATCGTATGTTCTTTCACCATTTGATGTAGTTGTGTGAGAGTGTAGCTAGAATAAATCTTATAAAAACATACTAGTATATTGAAGATACTGGTTTTGTTTCAAAATAAGTAAATAAAGATATTTTAGGGGGTTGTAGAAGCAAAATAAAACAAATGAACATGAGAGAATGAATTACCTTTAAAAGTGTAACTCCTTTTGATTTGAGCCTAAAGGCTTCCTTTGAAAGGCTTATGCCCAAAGGGAATCCTCTAGGATGAGGAGAGGTATGTGGAGAGAGTGAATGGGCAGGGGATGGAGGAGCCAAAGGCTTTAGGAGTGTGTGAAATGAGGTAGAGGTGGGGGCCTTTTATAATAGGAGAGGAGGGGCACTTTTGGAAATCATGAAACTATTATTTTATTTTCAAAAGTGTTTCGAATTTCTAAGGTCCCACAATGAAATATTTCGAAGATAAGATGATAAGGCTTCGAAATATTCCCATCCAATAGTTTTTGGACAAGTGTAGTTCTTATATTTTATATTATCGTTTTATTTTATTTAAACTGTTCATTAATGAGGTCATCGTTGCATCATCATGATGTCATAATTAAATTAATTTATTTAATGTCTAAAAATTATAAAAAAAATATCCTGATGTAGGAAATCTTTTTATCTTTCGAAATAGTATTTATAGAAAAAAAAATGATTAGCATAACCCCTTCTAAAAATTGTTTTAGTAAAACAATTTATGTTAGTGTCATTTTCACCTTTATTTAAAAAAAAGGCATTAAAGTCCTTATCTCACCCAAGAGGCTCCATAGGGTCCCCTAAATCGACCCATGGGTTGTCTCGGACGTCCATGACTCATCCAATAGGGGTAGTACATGTTTAATGGTGTTTTCACATTTTTATAATATCATTTTTACCTTAAATTACACTAATTACCTCTAATCGTGATTAATGAAAAAAAGTTATTATTCACCAAAAAATTATTTTCATCCCATTGAACCAAACTTTACATACTAATGACAACCATGTATGTCGGATTTTGAAAATTCAATACACATTAGTGGTAAACTTTCATTTAACTGAAAAATCAGTTTGCTTGATTACCACTTAGTGGTTTCACTATTCATAAAAAATTGGAGTTTTTCAGAAAATTACCAAAACTTCACTCTAAGATATATTCTATATTCCGAATTCAAAAATTATGTTTATATTACCTAATTCAAAGAATATAAGTAGAATTAATTAATTTAATAATTAACTCCCGCTGTCAAAACAAATAGCGTGTTTTTAAGAAACAATATATATCAAAAGATTGATATTTGTTTTTGTCGATTTTCAAAGTGAAATTAATTCCAAAGTCCACAATTGAATCAAATGGTAAAAATATTTTATGGTTTCACTTTAAAACCAATTCAAGAGATAATCTAATCAAATAAATAAATTATATTAAGAAGCATTTTTGATGTAAAATGCAGTATTTTTCACTATTCATTAAAAAATGAACATTGTCAGAAAAATACCAAAAATTCACACAAAGTAAATTTTGATGTCCCAATCATAAAGAATAAGTTTATTTTGACAAACATAGCTTATAAAATTGTCAAAATATAGATTCAAAAATGGTTTTCCATCAAAAGGCAGTAAAACAATCTTTTAAAAAAATTAGTGTATTCCATGCTTAAGATTGGATTTATTTTCATTTTAAGCCTCTAAAACACTATATAATTCATTTATAGACATATATAAAAATATCTATTATTCATTACTTACTTGGGATGTTACAATCAGACTCTTTATTTCTAGTGACACCCATGTTTGGATGGGTTTTCATGATTTATTTGATCTTCTTCATTTGTTTTTGGGATGTGATCATGGATCTGAGGAGCATCACACGTTCCCTTTTATTGTTTTGTACTAGCATGATTCTAAGCAGGCAGTTGATCATCATGACATTCGACGAATAGAGAAATCCTAGGTAGAGATTATCTTGGTAGTTTTGGTGATTGTGTTCCCTTAAAATAATAAGGAATTCATCAATGAAAGGGCTTTTGGAAATGATTTTTTCATAAAATCATTTGAGGCTGTTGGGTTTTGTAGACATCAGTGTTTACATAGAAGTTCATTTTTTATATTTTTTGGTTGTATGTGTATCCTTTGGAAACACTACTATTTGTGGTTAGACATCGATTCTAAATATTGAACAAAAACTGAATTATTTCTAGTTATAAAGGCATGTGTTCGGATAATGATGGTTCATCTGTAGGTGAAGCCGAGTCCCTTCATTATAGTCGACCTGTGGTGGTGAGAACCTTCTTCCTTTTAGTATTTGGGTTTGATTGACTGAAATCTGTTGAAAATCATTTTAGTGTATTCTTCTAAGTGACGATCATATCCCCCATCTATTATTCATCCAAGATACACAAATAGAGTATTGTTCTTACACAGTGTTAATGCTTTAATGTCAATGGGCGTAGTTAGGTGGTTTTTTTGGGTGTCGCTTGAGGGATACATGGGTTTTATCATGGGTTGGCCTTAGATACATCATTGGAACTCAAGTGTAGGAATTTATGAATGCTTTTGTTCTAAAATGAAGATTCCTTTTGAGAATGCGTCATAATTCAGTTTTTGAAACACCGATCATCTTTGTTGGGAGTCCTTTTAATTAGTTGGCCATATTGTATTGACTATTTGTTTTCTTGATTATTGGTTATGGTTGTTAAAGAACAATTTTTAGGCATGTTGTAATATGATGATGAGTGTAGTTGGTGTTGGATGGTGATTTTCAAGAACAGCCAACATGACATAGGATTTAGGGTCTATGGGAAATCGACTGTCCAATCCTTTTTAAAATCGTTCTAGTAGCATTGTAGAATGATTGTAGTGTGGTTTTAAAGAAAATTCAAATGGTGGTGGAGTTGTAGATTTATTTTTTCTGATTATGGTTAAAGCTTGAGGTAGGAAGTACAATTGTACGTTTTTTTAGAGTGATTATACGTTCCTATCTCTAGGTAGAGTGGCTTGAAAAATAGTCAGCTCACTTTTTTGGTTAGAATTCAAATGTTGGATCGATTTAAGAGAAAACTGAAGTGCTAGTTTCCTTTTGAATTATTACGGGTGTTTTGGGAATTTGGATACACAACACATCAATTTGAACAAAGCATCAAAACCCTTTTAGATAATGTGGGGTTTACATTGTTCTCAAAGGATTCTTAGGGATGAGAAGTTCTAAGGTGATAAGTTTCTAATGATCCATGTTTTGGGCCAGATGAAAATACTATGGTTTTTGAACTATTTTAATTACTAAAGGGGATGTTTTTAAAACCAGGATTTGGAATTGAATTCATAGTGTTGGTTAACATTAAAGTGTTGTTTTTGGACTAGGGTAAATCCCATTATGTTTTATGAGTGACTCAAAGAGTTTCAGGATTTCTTGACTTGAAAAACATGGTCTTTAGAAAACTACAGGGGGAGCATGGTTTGTCTAAACTATGTGCCCCACTATAGGAAACCATGTGTATTAATTCTGGGGTATAGAAGCTCTCATAGAGGTTATTTAATATTTTCTAAAACATGTTTCTAGCTAAAGAGATGGGGGATCTTATATAGGGGGTGCCACATGATTTCATAGGATTTGGAAAACATTGTGGTTCAAACCATGTGGTTGGGTCTATTTAAGAAATTTATAAAATTTAATTAAAATTAAAATTAAAACATAAACAAAACCCTCACCCCTCCTATCTCACTTGACCTACCTGAATTATATCTCATATTCTATCACATGGGTCACATTACACCAACTTGCACAGATCTTTCTCATCTCATTAATCTGACCATATTCATTCTCTTTCTTCATCCAAATCATCGAGGTAGTCTCTCTCGTACCTAATTCTAGCTGATTTCTAGTATTTTCATCTCTAGTTATGGTGCAGTTGAACCATGGGGATTGGGGGTGATTTTATTTTTTTTTTAATTCTATTTTAGGGTGTACGGATGTCCTCTCGGGTCTTTTTGGTGCGTCTTTCGACAACCATTACAAAAGGCAAGGTGGTTCAGCATGTTTCGGTTGACCACTGCAATCTAAGGTGGGTATTTCACCTTGATTCATGGTTTTACACATTCTAAATAATGATCTTTATGTGTTTCAAGGATTTTAACTATTTATCCTGTATTGTGTGGGTCACTTCTTTGTGATTTCGAGTCACTAGGTCAAGGGAAAGTCACCTAAGTACGCATTGGTAAGTAAATATATGTATACGAGTTCCCCCATTATGTGAATAATCATCCATAGTAGTGATTACACATGTATGGGTCTTGGTGTTCCCATTCATATATATGAAAATTCCTATGTATATTAGTGGAGATAGGTATATACATATAATCATATATGTGATGATCCCCTTGCACATATTCATGGCCATGAAGGTGTGGGCATAGGGGCTAGGTGTCCTTGAATGTTTGTGAAGATACATACACTAAGTGGGGTAGAATATTATTTTAGTTAGAATGTTCCCAGAGAAAAAGTTGATTTCTCGGTTCCACATTGAGGTAGGTTCCCTTTCCAAGCCCATTTTATTTTGGCAATTCATTAATTAAATTGTTATTCAAATAGTTCATAGTTTTAATTAATTCAGAATGTTTTGCTAGTTTAAATTATTCCCATGATAATGTTAATGAATGGATTAAAAGAGATGAATGATTTTTTAGATGTAAAAATCATGTATTCATAATAAGACCCTTCCAATGGAGGATCGCATCCTTTAAGCTAAAAATTCCATGTGAAACATTCATGCTTTCTTGGTTCATTGCATTGAGGCCTACTTATGATTTTTCCATTGTATTCCCTTATGCTTGAGATTATAATTGTTAAATAGTTTGTTAGGTAGTTTTTCCAATTTTGTTTCTTTTTCCCAAGTAGGCGCATGCCTTGTTTCCTTTACACTACTCCTTATAGTTTAACCCTTGTGATTATGTTTCTATGTCCCAATGAGTTAAACGGAATGGATAAGGTTACTGGAATGGTTATAATGAATTAGGAAGGTTATTGGAATCACTTAAACAATATGACAATGTCTTTGGCACTTTTACTATGTAAACCAATTTTCCATGTTAGAAAAATTGAGTGTGTTGACCCTTTAAATGATGGTCCGCCTGATGACATTTTTTCCTTTTATAGAATTAATTGAGGTAATCACAAAATTCAAATTAAAATTACCTTGAGTGTGGTGACTCATACCAAATGGTTTGTCTTGAATTAATGTTTTAACCACAATGAGTTGTTTTCTAGTATATAATGGTTTAGGTTGGTTCCTTGAAAAGGAATAGATTGTGGTTGTTGGAATAAATTAGAGGTTTTTTCCTAATATATTGAATTAAATGTCACTGGTCCTGGAATAATGTTGAAACTGAAATACCTAGGATGGGTTTCCTTAAGAATTATTGTAAACAAGGTTATTTATGTGTAATATGGTATTGGATATTTTAAATGCATATGAGGTACTACCTTATGAATTAGATTATAATTTTAACAATGATTATGAATGATTATGGATGGGAGGCATTCATACCCAATTCTACCTATTGTAACTAATTATGTGCTAGATGCATTCTTACCTCATTCCATTATTATTATTATCTCTTATGCATGGGAGGAATTATTACCCCTTGAAATCAATGGTTTATGATTATGGATGAGAGGCATTCTTAACTCATTCTATTATTATAATCTCATATGGATGAGAGGCATACGTACCTCGTGCCATTATTATAATATCATATGGATGAGATTCATTGTTCCCTCATTCCATTATTATAATCTCTTATATATAAGAGGAATTATTACCTCATTTCATTATTATATATACTTCCATGGATAAGAGGAAATCTTACCAAATTCTAGTTATCTTCTAAGGATGGGAGACAATTTTACCCCATACCTATATTAAAAGTGTGCACATGCTGATTCCACATAAGGAATTGTTATCTTCTCTTATGGGTGGGGGGAATGATTACCCACACCATATTATATATATATATAATGACATTATTAGACATACTAGCCTTGTGATGAATCTGGTATCCTCGTCATGTGTGCCTTAGGGACCTGGAAGAGTCTTGTTTATTTATTCCATTATTTTATTAATAAATTATACCTTCATACTGTTAAATTAATATTACACTTTCTGGATTGGAAAAAACACTGGTGGTTCCGAACTATAGAGATTTATATCTCACAACCTATTTGGGCCACTATTACACTGATGTACCTGAGTAGACCTTTGTTGTTTGTAGTATTGCATACCATGGTTAATTTCTTATTATTTTATGATTATATATGGATATAGGAGAAAAGGATTTGGATAGAGCTCATGATACTCTCAGAGACCACCTTAGGATGTGAGTTCTATTTCCCTAGTTTAGTCATGCATTGTAAATTATGTTGTTCATTACTATTTTGTTTATGTATCAATAACATGACATGAATACATTGAATAAACTACAATTGGCCTATTTTATTATATTTTTATTATCTATCTTCCACTACTTTTTCAAATATTTATTTACTTCATTTGATGTTCCTATTCATTATTTAATGATAAAACCATTGTGAAAACCTGATAATAGGGTGTAGTCTCCCCACTATCACTTCCTGGGACCCACATTTGTAGTTAGAGCCTCTCATATATGAGGAGACACACTTGAGGTTGTGTGCCTACTGGTCCAACTTCTAGTTTGATGGTAATCCAGTTCAGATGTGAAATTTTATTTTGATGCCATAAATGTTAAAATAATGGTTCCTTTCACGTTTTATATATAATCCAATAAGTTATTTTTCATGAAAAGGACCTGAATATTCCATTCAAAAAAATTGGAGTGTAATAAAATATTAAAAATGTACTTAATATATCATTTGGAAAAATAATAAATCATTTTTTGTAAATTTATTGGGAAAACATATAATTTGATGAGAAACAATTTTGACCAAAGAGGGAAATGCAGTTATATTTTCATAGAAACATATTATCAAACTTTTTATGTACCAAAAAAGTGGGAAAATGGATTTATTAATTAAAATGATAATTTATAACCATATTAGAAAGAAATATATTGATATTAAGATATAATTGTCAAATAATTACCCCAATATATACTTACACATAAATAATTCTGAATAATGATGACCATTGAAAGAAACCACTACAACTTTGGTAACTTCAGAATCATATTGCTTATTAAATAAGTTACATAAAAACCATAAATACATCAAATATAATGATTTTTATTATATAAAATATATAATAGGTTTTATTTACACCACATAAAGGTATAAGTGTTGAATATGGTGTACGTCTAACAGATATAAAGGTGAGACAGGAAATCCTTACCTCATGTCTGACTCCATCCATATGTATTAGAAGATCCTATATAATAAATATAGGTTCATTATAAATACATTATAGAACTAAAAACATATATAACATTCCATATATGATCCTCTAATCAAATTTTACCATCATTTTGTTGATAATATTTTATTACATTCATTATTTCAGGTGTTAATTACCTTGTATTATCATACATGTTTGTCCATGAATGTTTTAGTTCATATACATATAATATAGTTCTATCATATCCAAAATTATTTTAATTTTAGAAATAATATATTATTCATTAAAAAAATCCTTATAACTATTCTTGGAAGTTTTTCAGGAAAAATGAATCGCATCATTCATGGAGAGGGTAGGCAATATGTACGCCGGAGCGACAATATCATTACATTACATGGTTAAAGGTTTTGCAAGTGTATGATATTTTAATTTACCAATATTTATAACATTTCATATATATATATATATAACATATATTAATTAAATTTATCTTTATAAATTTCCATTTTAACCGTAACTAAAAATGAATTATATCACTTCTCAAGGTGATATTTTGTCGTACACATGAGCGACATTATCATATTTTAATCCCAATGAATTTGAAGAAAGTATTAGTGATATTATAATTAAAAGTGTATATATTTATTATAAATATTATAAATATACATTTAAAATGAAATTATATCAAATCATGTGATGTTTTCATGGAATACTAGTTACATCAGTTCGAGAGGTGGTAGTCTACCGTAAACATGATTGAAGATTTGGTTTCCCATTTGATGGTAGTGGAGAAGGATAAATATTATTCCATCAACATAGTAAAATATAATTACATGTGAGATAATGGTGTTATTATATTTTCAGTGATCAAAATTAAATTTATATTGTCAAAGAATAGAGAGAAAGAATGGGATTAGTGAATAAAAGTACCTCCTCTTAGAAAATACCTCCTTTGGATCTTTTCATAAAGACCCAAGGGTTTCTCTTTTTGGAAGAAAAAAAATATAAAATGTGGATAATGGTTTTTCATATATTATTTCTAGGTTTGGTTTGGAAAATTTTCTTTATATGTGTGAATAAGTGAGGAGAGTGAGTGCCCTTTTTAATTTTGGTGGATTGTTTTTTTGGTAAATGCCCAAAAACTATTAAATAATAGGAATTCACTCTCCCCTAAAGTGGCCTAAAAATGATAAAATAAATTGGTTTATGAATGATATAGTCAATCCAAACCTCCAACACAGTGAGAGACATTTTTTAGTCATGTTTCTTCTTAACTTCATAGTATCCTTACTTTTCTAAATTACTTTTTCACTATGATATCTAGTCTTTTTAACCTAGGTAATTAATACCTTAAACTAAAATAAAATCAGAATAATTTTATAATATAGAATAAATTATTATAATTATATAATCCAATTTGTCAAATAAAGATCCTATGTGTGTTGAAAATTGCATTTAACACAATCGCCTATAGATTGAAAAAACCTTGTTTTATCCTAATTTGTGATGATAATGTTTTTCTTATTTGGGGGGACAATATGGTTATTATAAAAGATCCATTGGTCAATGAATGGACTATAATTAATATTTTGAAAAAATAAAAATTAAATTGGTAGAAAAAAATATTTTTATTAATTTTAAATCATTTAATAAAATAACATTCCTTATTAAATAACATTAACGTTAATTTCAACATTATTAGTTAAATTTGGATAAATAAAATTTATCAAGGAAATGATGGTATTAAAATATATTATTTTCACACCTGTATAACATGATATATTTAACTACAAAATTAAGTTACCACAATAAATCATTAAATTTATTTTACTTATAATGTTTTATCTATCATTTATTTTATATTTATATTCATTAAATAATTACTTAATTGACATTTTGTAATCATTATTTGTAATTATATGATGAATAAAAATTAAAAATAAATTAACCACATGATTTTAATTTCATTAAACTAAAAATTATCATCCATATTCATTCACATCTTTGTTTCCAATATGAACATAAAATTGAAATTTAAATGTATGAGGGTGGCATTTTTTATTTTTCATTACATAAATTATTATATAAGTAACATTCGTGAATAAGTGTCCAAAAAACTCATAAAAATATATCATAAGTTTGTAAGGGTCGAAACATGTCCATTAAATAGTAATTTTACATGTTTCGGTCCATTTTAACCCATTCATTTTTTTAAACCCCACAATAAACTTATCTTAACAATAAGCATAGTTATGAATTTTTATAGTTTTCACTATTCATTATGATAAAAAATTATGTTTAACATAATTGATAATATAAATAATTATAATTATAGATATTTAATAAGTTTATCTTTATTAAATTAACATAACTGTTAGAATTCAATTTAAAATTAAACCATATATGCGATGAAATTGCAGTTTTCCAAAGGGAAAATTTCATTAGTAAAGAGTGTTTTCATATAAAAATTAAATATAAAATTGATTCAACTAACCTAAATTAGTAAAATTTTAATATAATTAAAAAAACACATTAAAAATAATTTATTAAATAATTCAACTGTATAATTAATTTAAATTAACGAATAATTTTCAATAAAAATCCATATTTTTCATAATTCATTAATAAATTATTATTTTCAAAAAAATATAAAAAAATCATAGAAAGTTAATTTTGAAATATAGATTTAAATGATGAAGTTTTTTTTTCAAATAATTTTTATAGAATATATGAAAATAAATTTAAAATATGTGTTCAAATTGAGATTATTCCGCCTCTCAGAAAAATACAGTTTTTTGAGAATAATTATTTCTCTTTCGAATAGTTCTTATTTTTTCTTAATAAATATGTAACCATTTATTTTTTTATACTTGGGAAACAATATAAAATTCAATAATTTAGTTATTATTATTAATACTCATCATTAAGTGGATAGGTTATAATAATCATGTCTAAATAATAAAATTTTAATTGAGTATCATGTTGCATTAGAACCATATGTCTCATGAATTTCAATCTACTCCAGAGATTGAATTTATATAAAAATAAATATATCATAGTATATTGGGGTGTTATATAACTTATATGTTTTTTGATTCATGTAATATACACTATTGAATATAATTTTCCTTTTTTAAAATCATGGGGTGTTACACTAGAATTGTATAACCCTAGTGTCTTGGGAAACTAGATAAAAATTCAAATTATTTCATTTAATATCTTCAACAAATATAAGAAATTTTTTCTCACAAAGTACCACTCATAAATATATAATATCTAATTCGAATATTCTTCACCTGGGGAAGTACAATCATAATAAAGGATGAGCCCAAAATCATAGTTAGGGTAAAATGTGAGATAACAATTTATGATCAAAAGTTAGCATAATATTAGTACAAGGTATTAAAAATATGATCATAACATATGAAAACACATCCAATAAGTCATAGACCATAACAATAGTGTCATTAAATAAGGATTTTTTATGACAAAAAACATGATACGTAAGAGTGTGAAATCATCAATAACCAACCTCAACTCATGTGATCATATCATAAATATAAGAAACACATTTTGGAATACAAATAAGCATAGAAAATAATATCATTAGTAAAATTTAATACCCAATACCATTATAACATAGTGGATAGATTCCTATAGTAGATTGGATTCACTCCCCATTTCAATTTCATATTATCTAATGAAATATTAAGTTTTAACGAATTCATTAGAGAGAAATATTGTTTTTAGATGACCTATCACAAAATTGAAACCATGTTTTTCTATTGCACAATATCATAAAAACATTCATTATTCCATCATATATTAATTAATGTGTTTGATTGAAATGGGTTTCATAAACATTTATTGAAATTTATTATAATCACATACATAGAAATAAGGTGAATGATATCAAATGATAATATCCCATGTGAAGCCGGATGACTGATAAAGTATGTTTACATAGATAAAAAACAATCTTCTAAATACATTATAAATTTTCACAAAAAAATAGAATAAATAATCTATTCTATTGATAAATTTTAAAAATTAAAATTGAAATTTTTTCAAACAATTTGAATAAAATTATCATTGAAATATAATATAGAAACATATAAGGGAATATTTTTAAAAAATAACATGCAAGATAGTGAAAAAATATGTCTATTAGATAGATGTAAAAAAATGTTCCATTTTAGAATAAATAGGTAAATATAACCTGTATCAAAAACATTCTAGTGATTAATTTTTAAACCTTTTAAAATAAATTAACAAATATTTCAAAAACATTACACAATCATTAGATTATACAAAAAACCATTTTTGAATAAATTTGGAGAACTTAGATGTGAAAGTCAAGGATTCACATCCTAAAATGAAAAATAAGTCAGATTTTCTTAAAATCAATATTTTAAATATTTTTTGTATCAAGTTGGGGGGTGGAAATAAGAACATAAAATCCTATAATAAAACAAATGGAGAAGAAAATAGATATGGTTTAAGAGTGATATAATATATAATTTGTTATAGAGGAAATTAAAATATAAATATTCCTAACAAAAAGTTAGATTGAAACATAAACCGTTACCTCAAGTCCTAACACGATTCATACATGATCCATATCTCTATATAACAAGTTTAGTTTTTTTTATAAATTTATATTATTCAAATATTTATCTTTATATTACTAGATATCATTCACTTTTAATTTCTTATTACCCATATATTTATAATTATTTTATAAAATAAATTTGTGGGTGTTAACTTTTCTAGTTTTTCAAAGATTCTTTAGTTCAATGGTTTATATATATTAAACTTTTGAATATTTAAATTATATTAATAATTTCATAAATATCACATTTATTCACTTTTATACCAATCCATGTTAGGTTGTGATATAAAATGAAATTTGTAACTTCATGGAATGAGTATTTTTGCACATACACACGAGAGATGTTTTCATTTTCCAAAGGATGTAAAGTAAAAAAGGTATATAATAATTTATCTGTATAGAATCATAATTATTTCTTAAAGATATATTTATAACCATCCATATGATGAATTTACGGATAATAAAATACATCACTTTTGGAGCCTATAGTCTACATGTATTCATAAGCGATGCTTTAATTTTCTATTACATGGAATGGAGGTATATAATGGTTGTTCAATAAACATAATAACATTTTATTATAATAATAATACATATTCACATATAAATACATGATTATGGAATATTTTGAGGATGTGGATGGAGAAATAAACTAAAAAAACCTTCATTTAGATGAATATGTCTTTCTTGAGTATCCTCTTTCAGACCCCTTTTGAAAACTTATTGTGTTGGTATTTTGGATAGAAAAAAACTTAAGGACATGGTAAAGTAATGTTTGAATATTATTTATTATGATCTTGATTGATCTATGGTTCTAAAATTGTATTATGAAGGTCAGAGAGGGGGTTCTCTACTAAAAATGGAAAGAGTGGAGCCCTTATAAATAACCTTATATTTGAAATAACATAAAGTATATTTCAAGATAGATTGGATAAAAAAATTAAAAATATTAGGTGAGGGAGGAAAATTTACAGTAATACAATAAAAATAAATATATGTTTTGTAGATATTTTCAAGACGTATACATTTATTTAACTTGTTTTACTCATTTTTACTATTACGGGGTTGATGAACATTTCATCTAGGAAATATAATTTGTATTATAAAAAATAAAATTGAACATAAAAATGGGAAATGATTATTTGAAATATAGAATATATTTTACATTATTCAGTTTCTATATATGTTTAAAATTACATTCAATATAAGTATGTAAATCCAAATGGAAATTTGTTTATTAAAACATAGCATTTAAGAATATAAATGAATTTTACCCAAAATAATGTAGTAAATTGATCCCCATGATATTTATTTGATTGATGATAGAATAATAATACATTAATTACCTTAAAATAAAGGACAATGGAATAATTAATTTTGAATAATAATTAAATTAAATGGAAAAAATTCTTGTTTAATAGAAAAAAATAACTTAGCATAAAATAAGTCAAGAGTGGGTATCTAAATTCAACATAATTGTATTAAATGCTTTATTTTCTTATATAAATACATATTCAGACTTGAAAAATGTATCAAATATTTTTAATAAATATTTATATCATAATGAGGTCATAAAAGGTAAAGAATTTTAAAAAAAATTATTTTTCACTATTCACCTAAAAATAACCCTTTTCATAAAAAATCCCAGAAATTCTCCATATCCTATTTTTTTCATGGTAAATCAAAAAAATATATTTTCATTTTATGAAACTAAAATTATGAAATTTATAAATTTCACTTCTATATAAAACATATATAATATACATTAAATGATGTTTTTAAAAATGGTATTTATTAGCTATGAATAATGAAATTCAGATTCCTTATAATTATATACTATTTTTATCGGGTTTATTAATTTTCTTTAGTAATAATTAAAAAATATCAATACATTTAAATTATATCATTTTTTTAAAAAATAATGTTTTCCAAAAATACATATTTCATAAAATTAGTTTCTCTATAATTAATGCAATTTGTAAAAGTAAAATAAAACACCATTAATATTGAAAATAATGTATTTTTTATTTCAGTTTAATTTTACTATCTTTTAATTTATTTCATTTTTATTAAAACAAATCCCTATTCACCTATGTTCAGGGTTGTGTTCATTACAAGCTACCCAACACATCGAATTTATTTTAATAGAAAATATATTCTAGAATCATGGGATGCTTCATTCTTCCCCATTATAAGAAATTCCCCCTCAATATTCCATTCCTATAATGAAAAAATATGATAATTATGAATCGTCACATTATTTGAATCCATTTATCATCCTCAAACATATTATTTCTTAATAAAACATTTAATAGGTGGATAGCCATGTTCGGAAACAGTATATCTCTTTAATATAAAATCTATAATGGGTTTTCACCATAAGAAATGTTATTCCCCAATGGTATAAAATATTTGTATAGTAATTGTGAAGTATCAGTTATGTACTTCCCCATTGGGTTACATGTAACACATTAAGAGGTATATATAATATTGTTTGAGCATCATGTGATGAGCCACCATCACGATATAGTCAAGAATATCAAATGTATTCAAATATCTTTGGATCATCATAATATTTTTTCCCAAATATCAAAATATATTTCCAAGTGGTACCTTTAAGGTTTACATTATCACTGAAATCAAATTCATGATGTCATCGATGGTTTTTAGAATAAATTTTATATCAACACGGTGCTTCCTTGATGTGTAGCTTAATGGATAAAACCTTCTGTATCATTTTCTCAGCCAGATCAAGTCCCAATATATTTCATTTGACAAATTCATCCTTGGATGTTGTATTTTTAAACTTATTTCCATATAGGGTATGAAAAAGGGGCTATATAAATGCCCTAGTGAAAGAAATCATTATAGGAAAAGTCAACCAGTGGATGTTTTTGTTCCCAACTACCTTTGAAATCCATAGTGCAAGATCTCCACAAATTATATTGGGTGTCAATAGACCTCAAATATTTATTATATATATATTATTGATATACAAAACCAATATTCTTATCTATATTAAATTCTATTTGATAATTTCTCCAAAACATCAAGGTAATTCATAAATATCAATTAGATAATATTAAAACGGTATTCTATGAAATCGTACCAATTCCTTAATGTATGTCCTCACTAGTTGATTAAGTGATATATCTACTTTGAAAACAAAGAAATTTGATTATGTAGTAAGTCGTACGACTACACCCCAAATAGTTTTAATGAAATTTGATGGTCTGGTGAGTCCTATAACGAAATACATGGTGATTTTTTATATTCCCACTCTGGTTTGGGTAATGCTTTCATCATTGTATTATTATTATAACATTCAGAATTAACTTTTTGACGTACATGATATTAAGATACATACTAAACAACATCCATTTTCATTTTGTCTCAAATAAATTCCTTCATATCTCTATTAAATATTGTTTCCTCTATTATGGATAAGGTATTATGATATATGGGTTATATCCAATAGTTTCATCTTCGATTATTGTATTCAAGGGACACATATTTGGTTAATAGAACTTTTCATTTCATTTTTGAAAGGTTGAACTTTGAAATAATCTTTACCATCTTTTATAGTTCCAAATCCTCATTCTACACCTCTTTAATCATCTCAAGGATGGATGGATGAACATTCATTTGATAAATATAGGACTTATCCCATTCCCCCATGATTTCAAGGTCAATTATCATTAAATTAATATGTATTAGATATCATTGAATCATTTTCATGTACAACATAAAATGATCCTTCTAACTCAAATCATCATCCACCCTGTTACCCTTCCTAAGGTTGAAATGTATTTAGTAGTTATAATATTTAATCATCTCAAACCATCACCTTTGAATCATATACAAAATTTTTCTATGTGAATATATAATTTAATCCTTTATGAAGGGTTTATATGTAACACCACTGACTATAAATATAAAACCAATATGTTTTTATTTTAAAAAATTATCATTTCTATCACCAAATCATGATTCATGTCATTTTCTCATTATTATTTAATTCACATGTGGAATGTGATACCACCATTTAATTGTTCATGAGAATACATTCCAATACATTCATGGAAGCAACACTTATACAAAAATATCTTATCTAATATAGGGTAGTGTAAACATAAGTGCACTGACCGACCATCTCTTCATCATCTAGAGATTTTCCCAAAATTCATCTATACAAAGGAACATATCTCATTTCTATGTCAACATGGATAATGGATTTTATGATTGTAAGAAATTTTTTCAAAAATATTTGATAACATTACAAATATATAGAAAAACTATGAATCTTAGTCCTTATTGTTGGTATGGGATGTTGTTCAATATCCACTATATTTGAAGGATCATTCAATATACCCCCACATGTAGTTACACAACACAATAATGATAATTTTGTATCCATAATTCAAATTATCTATATTTTTAATACAATTTTCATTTATCATGGTATTTAACACAATGACTAAATTATTTCCATTATATTCACTTATCTTAAAATATGTGACAATATCATCAATAAGGAAGACCAAAATCTAATAAACTCAATCTCTAAATACTGGATTAATTATATCCATGATGATAGTGGGGAAATGATATGTTTCAATAGAATCACAATAAATCAGTAGTTTCAATACATCATACAGAAGGTTTTATTGGATATATCCTTCTTTGTGTACATTAATTATCTATTTCCAAATGTATGGTCAATCATTCAAAAGTTTTTATCTCTACAACTATGATCATACAAGTCATTAATAAGTGGTTGATGAAAATTATTATTTATATTAATCTTGTTATGTTACAGATAATCAATGTAAGGATTCGTCAAGCCATATTTATTCTTAACCAAAAAATACAGGAACCCCATTGTGATGCACAAAGTCATATAAATTTATTTTAATGATTATCCTAAAGTCTCTTTTTCAATAACTTCAATATAATTTCTTCCATTCAATAAAGAGTCTTCAAAATATCTGTAGCACTAAGTATAAGTAATATAAAAACACAACATAACAATTTCGGGAAAGAATAATAAACTATTTGAAAATACATTATCATAATAATGCATAATAGTAATATCATCAATGTTGAGTTTCTACACAATCATTTCTTTTATATTCCCCTCATGAGTAGTTATTAAGGACCATATAATATAATTCATTAAAATTGGAAGATTACATGTATCCTTGAACTGATAGATGATGATAGGTTGTTTCGAGATTTAAAATATGAAAGGAAACATTTAGAAATTGATATGGTCTCTATATAGATTGGTTCAATTCATGGGATAAATCGCAGAAAATTCAATAATAGGTATAATAATAACACTTAGAGAAAAAATATTCATACAAATTTCTATTAGAGAGGTGTTATATACTATTGATAAAATCCAAATACCATTAGGATTTTTCCCTAGTAATTTAATGAAAAATATTTGTGGTGATGATGTGTCACCCTTAGTAAATTATATAGATGTTAATGAGTGGGTAGAACCAGAATCAAATCAGATATTTTCAATTCTAGAGTTGATGATAATTGTAAATTTCATCTATTCATTTCTATGACCCACTTCTGTAGTTGTGATTCCTTGTGATTTCAATTTTTCAGGTGGATTGGGTGCTTACTAACATAGATTATCATCATTGACCCTTAAATTCATGTACTCATTAACATAATTTTCATAATCCATGAAATTATAACATTAGATTATGGGTAGTGAATAAGGTTGATATTTCTTTTCATCTGTACAATTAATCAAACTCTTCATGTCTCTTCAATATTAATTTTTAATATAGACTTATTTTATACACATATATTGCATAATTTATCCATTAAGAAAATTTCCTCTACACTACTTCCCATAATTTCATAATAAATGATTATTAATTTTTTTCCCTCAATAAATTTTATTATTATAATTTCCCAGAAACTCCATATTTCATTTAGTTTCCCCAAAATCATGAGAAAAATGACGGTCATCAGAAACATTTTTCTACCTTTAGACATCATTGAATTATTTATTCATTGTTATCAAATTATCTTAAAGAAAAATCCTTTTATTAATATGGATTCAAGAAACTACAAAAATCATCATTTTTTATGGTAAAACATGAATAATGAGAATTCGTCATCAGAATTTGTAATGAGAATTTGAATTCAGAATGAGAATTCGGAATGGGAATTCGGAATGGGAATTCGGAGTCTAACTAAAATATTTTTCGGAGTCTGAATTAACTCAGAGTGTATAAAACAAAGATAATCAGATTCTGTTTAATAGGTGAATTCGGAATGCGAATTCGGAATGGGAATTCGTCATCATAATTCGTAATGAGAATTAATCATCAGGATTTGTAATGAGAATTCGTCATCAGAATTCGTAATGAGAATTTGTCATCAGAATTCGTAATGAGAATTCGTCATCAGAATTCGTAATGATAATTCTTCATCAGAATTCGTAATACAAATTCTTCATCAGAATTCGTAATGAGAATTCATCATCAGAATTCGTAATGAGAATTCTTCATCAGAATTCGTAATGAGAATTCTTCATCAGAATTCGTAATGAAAATTCTTCTTCAGAATTCGCAATGAGAATTCGTCATCATAATTTGTAATGAGAATTAATCATTAGAATTCGTATTGAGAATTCATTATCAAACTTCATAAGAATTCGTAACCTGAATCTGGAATAGAACTTAGTCAGAGTTCATATCCGGAATTCGGAATGAAACTTTCTTATAGTTCTTATCCAGAATCCATATCCTAAAACAGAATGCTTCATATCAAAGTTTCAATGATTCCGAGAAAATAGAAATGAATTCTAATATCATACTTAAGAAAAATATGGATGAAAATAAGATAAGGATAATTTTTCTTATAAAAGCGATTTTACTTATAAGAGCAATTTTCCTTAGGAAAGCAATTTTCCTTATAAAATCAATTTTCCTAAAGGTAAGGTGTTTGTGATTTTCAAAACAAGAAGGAATGGAAAAGTCATAAGGAAAACCTTATTGACTCAACAAAATACTTATTAACAAATAACCCCATTTACTCTTTGCGTTTCATTGTGTAAATTTCATTCTCTTTACTTGAATTATTGAAATGATTTCACCCTTGATCAAATAAAACATTCAAATGATAGATGGATAGAAAATCTGTCTCGTGGTCTAAGAACTAAGGAATAGAAAATATTTTATTTATTAATTTAATCAATTTCTAGGAAATTAGTTATTTTAAAATGCCCAATAATATAGGGTCTCATAAATGTATAAATATCATGTTTATCCTTCATTGGTGCATTTCTATACTCATAATGGTCTGAATTATTATTCATATCTTGAGAACGTTCGATGAGAATTTCATTGAGATTGGAAACCCCTTCGCTCACCCCATTTGATTTATCATTAGAAATATCACCACATTTATCTTCAAACCCATTATTATCTAAGATCCTCCAGGTTCCATACATTTACTAAAATAATATTATTTTCGGGATGAGAATATATATAAAATGGAAATCATGAACATATATGATACAATTCATATATAAGGAGCATACCCGAGAATATGATCTTATAGGTTTTGTCATATGTTATCTATTTTCATTTTCTACTATTCATTCTAAACAAAATATAATCAAATAAATCAAAATGGTTCATGTACATAATATGAATTAACTAAAGATAATTCCTTGAGAGTTTAAAACAATGTGTCTAGTTAGGCCTCTTTGAAATTTATAAAATAACGATAAAGTTAACACACAATAAATCATTTTTAGGGCTATTACCCTTATATGAATGTTTGTTAGAGCATGCATCATCTAGTCTATATCCAGATAGGTATGTCATTTCATGGAAACCATACACTATATTTGACCAAAAATTATATTATTTCCTATATTTAGAATTATCTCATGTGTTTACTTGAAATTTTTCTAATGTTAATAATTAAAAATAACTTAACCATATATTGATACCAACTAAGGTGACCAAAGCATTAAATACTTACATATTACATATTTTTTATGATAATTAAATAAATATCATATTAATATACACCCCAAAACCATGATGGTTTAGTTTATTTATAGACTCGATACATAGTCAACATATTTCATGAACAAAATTCAACATCTCCAATAAATTTCATCTAAAAAAGTCCCCTTCAAAAATATATCATAGGTAATTCCTTTTTCATGAATTAGGGAAATAGAAAAATATGAAATTGTGAACATAGATATTCTGTAAGTGTAAACAAGGGATTCAATAGTGGAAGATCATAAGTTACCATAAGATATGAATAATTGTATGAGAACACTTATCATAACTTCTAAAAACGTAACCAAAATGTCATTAACGATAAAAAATAAGTCGTGGAATATGACTTTTTTAACAAAATACTTGAGATATACTAGTGTAGATTCAACATTAATCAACCATGATCAATGAGAGAATTTCAAATTTATAAGACATAATATTTTGGTACACACAGAAGTATAGAAAATCACTTACTTATTTAACGATAATTGTCAAGACCATAATAAGATAGTAAATAGTGTCCCAAAAGGGATTAGATTAACTCCCCCATGACATAATGAAAATTATAAATATTTATTCCACAAGATCATAAAAATATTCATCATTCATCTATAACATAATTAAATAGTTGGAAATGAACATGTATCATAAAACATTATCAAAATATATTCTTAAGTCATTTAGTAAAAGAAATTCAATGTTGTCATTTTATGTTATCTCGAAAGACTCATAATAAAAAATAATGGTTGTTCTAATATATTAATAATAGTTTTTTAAAATAATTGGAAACATTCTTTAAAAAATGAGAGGAAATATATTATTATTTTGATAACTTCTAAAAAGGAAAACTGAAAATTTCAGGAAGAATGGGGATAAGATTTTCATTGAAAACCCCATTAAATATTATGAAGGAATAATTTTATAAAATAAGAAAAATGGTTTTTGGATAATTTATTTATTCGATAGATGTTAAAAGATATCATTTACACACAGTTTTGAAAAAAACCAATTACAAACGGTACTAAAAATATTGCAGGGATACATTTTTATACCTTTTAAAAGAAAGTAAAGTTTATCTGAAATTTAATTTACAAAATAAATAAGCTATACAAAATAAAATTATTCAATAATTTTAAAGAACATGGACTTGGAAGTAAAATATTCCAGACCAAAATAGAGAAATAAGGGCAGTTTTACTTGAAAAAACTAATTCGATCTTTTTGGAACCAAAGAGGGGTGAAATTTGAATAATAATTGAAAATACAGTAAATAAATATATGACAAAAAATATGGTTTTTAGTAGATAAATAACATAAAATTTCCCACAATGGAAATTGAAACAAAAATAATATCGATAAAAATTGAGATTATAATATAAACCCTTACCTCAAGTACCGCTTTTCATTATACATGCTCTATCCTTCAGTATAATAAATTAAATTTTTTTATAAATATATATTATAACCATATTTATATTTATATTTATATATTTCTTTCCCTTATAATTTAATATTACCCATTTTTTAATAATTCGGTGATAAAATCAAGATTTGGGTGTGAATGGTTTTGTTTTCTATGCATGTTTCAGATTGATGGTTTTAGTATATTAATGTTTTTAATAGTTATAGAATATAAAAAATACCTAAAATATTATATTTATATAAATTTAGAATCACCCAGGTAATAACATTACGTAAAATTTAATATATAGCTTTATGGAGGTGGCAGTTCCCACATGCGCATAAACTATGTTGTAATTGTTTCAATAAATAGAATCAAAAGGAATGTAGGAAATAAGGTATCCATACATAATCATAATTATTCCATACATGTAACATTTATTTATAAAATTTATATATATATATATCCATCCATGTGATGTGATGATGAAAAATTAAATGCATCGCTTCATGGTGATGGTAATCGGCACTTGCACATGAGTGACATTTTAATTTTCAATTAGATGAAAATGAGGTAGATAATGATTATTGAATTTACATAATAAAATTTAAGTATATTAATGTTAGTAATTTCATTTTTAGGTGTTTAATGAATTTTTAAGAGTTTGAATAAAAAATAAACTTCAATGAATTCAGTTGATATGATTAACTCTTACTCGGGTGTCCTCATTTGAATTTCTCCTTAAGACATTTTGGGTTGGTATTATGGTGACATCAGAACCTATTGGAACTTGAAAATGGATATTCTGAAATTTATTTATTGATATTATTGTATACATGTTTTTTAAAATGCATGTGATGGAGTCAGGATAGAAGGTATACTTTTATAAATCAATGGAGTTTCACACATATAAATATCATCAACTTTTAAATAATTTGAACTCATTTTCATTAGAAAGTGTTTCAAAATAACAAAAAGATAAAATATAGAGTGATTCAAGAAAAAATAAACATAATAAATTAAATTATTTATATTTTCTATTGCCATTTTTAGGTTTTATACTTTTATTTTAACCCCTTTAACCAATTTTAATCGTTACCGATGTGATGAATGTTTTAAAAAGGACATATATTTTTTGGACTAAAAATAAAATTATCATTATAACTAAATTTAGATAAAAATAATCCAAATATTATATAAATTTTAAAATATTCAATTTATATTAGTGGGAAAAATAATTTTAATACATGTATGTAAACCACAATGAAAAATGTTTTTATGAAAAGACATTTTAAGAACCAAAATAAAATTACTCTAAAATAATGTATAGAATTTGACCCCATAATATTATTTGATTATAAATAATAAATTTATGAATTTAATATAAACAGAAAACAAAATTTATCATTTTGAATACTTAATTAATGGATATGGACTAAAATAGTTTCATTTAATATTATTTATGTTTGGTCTTAAAAAGTAATGCATGGGTTTCAAATTTCTACATAATAGTTTTGAATCGTTTATTTTTCTGCTTAAATTAATCTTCAGTTGAGGAAATTTTTTCATATATTTATTTCATGCTTATATCATAATGATTTCATTAAATATATTATAGTTTAAAAAATTCTATTTTTACCTACTAACCAAAAAATTAATCATTTTCAAAAAATATTCAATATTAAACCTAGACTAATTTTATCATGATGAATTATAATAGGAATATAATTATTTAAAACTAAAATTTTAGAATTTATAAATTTATCATTAAAATAAATCATATACAATATACAATAAAAATATTGTTTTTGATCAAAAAAATGTAGAAATTAAATATTAAATTAGTATTCTTTATAGTTTCTTAATATTTATTTTTAAGTTATTAATTTATTTTAATAACACTTATTATACATTTATCAATAGATTTTATAGATACCATTTCATAAAAATTATTTAATTTATCAAAAATATGTAATTCATCAAAAAAATTTCTCCAAAATTAATGGGATTTTACAATATAAAATAAAACACTTTTAATTTTAAAAAATAATTTTTTTAAATTATGTTTCATGTTAATATCTTGTAATTTATTTAATTTTTTATTTTTCTAAATCATTATTCACTTGTGTTTTATGTTTTAGGTATTATAATATATCGAACAAAATGATTTTATTTTAAAGGAGAATATATCCAAGAATCATTGGGTGTTACATTCCACCCACTTGAAATAATTTCCCCCTCAATTTTTTTTTAAACATTAAGGATAATTCTACCTCATTAAAACCTTATGTTCCCAAATATATTCCTCAAACATATAGTTTCACCACAAAAAATGGACAGGGTGGGTGGTCTTGTTCGAAATCAATTAACTATTTGATCAAAATCTCCATTATTTGTTCTTTATAAAAAAAATCATGATCCAATGGTAAAACCTATAAGTTTAGTTATTGTTAAAGATAAATTATAAAAATTATTATAAGTGACACTTAGAAAATATAATGGATTTGGGAGAGGTTTGGTGGTAGATCCAAGTGATAATATACCATATCAATATGATCAATAATCATGAATGCACTGTTATATCTAATTCTCAAATTCATCTTCATTATAATAACATAACCTTCGTTAAAAGAGATATTTAAAGAAATTATTTATCACCAACTTCAAAATATAGACCTCAAAAATTATTATCATTATTACATTTTGTATTCATATATGTGATAATAATGTATTGATCAATGGCTATGACATTCCTTTTTATTTCATTTAGGAAGCTTAATTTTCGTTATTCAAATTTAAACTATCATTTTGTAGTTTTTAACTTATTTCAAAAAATTTCTTCATAAAGACCCCTATAAATTCTTGAAAATATAATAACTTTTTTAATAAAATTAAACCAAAACATGGTTTTGATCAAACAAACCCTTGAAATACATAGATAAATATCTTATTATATATTCTCATATTTGAATGGTCCTCTTAGACAGACCATATATATGAGGACTATATGAAGTTCTAGAGATCAATATTATATTCAATTTATTTTAAATAATACTCCATAACATTGTGGTAGTCCTCACATATCAATCAGATATGATTGATAGTGGAAGTTAAAACAACCTTACCACCTCATTAATATATATGTTTAGATGTTAGTCAACTATGTAATCTTCTCAGATAGTAATTAAATGTAATAAATTTAAATCGTGATAAACGATATCCCAAATTGTTTTAAGGTTCAAAAATGTATTGGGAGTCCTATAATGAAAGCCCTGGTGGTGTTTTCAAATATTTATAATGGTATGGATAATTATTGAAAAATCCCCTTAAAATATAGATGTTCATCCTAAAATTTATGACACAGTAAAGAATATGATACATGATTCACAATACGATTTTCTGTGTTTTCCTCCAAGAAATGATCCATGAGGTATCAATATATCTTTATGCTTCTATGATGGATAGATAATGTTGATCCATGTGCTTCATCCAATAGTAGTATCTTTAATTAATGTATTGAAATTAAAAATATCCGTGTTATAAATATTTTCATTTCATAATGATTAAGGATTAACTCTATAAGAATCATTAACTTATTTTATAGTTCCAAAGCCTCCAACCTATCCCATTTATCTCAACATGGATGGATGGATGAATATTAATTTGAGAAAGATATAATTTATCCCTTAAACTCATGATTTCAAGGTCGGTATTCAATAAATCTATATGTATTAATTCTTATTAAGCCATTATAATTTTAATAATAACAATATCCTTTTGACTCAGGGCATCATAAACTATGTTTACCTTCTTACGGTTGTAATGTATTCTGAAATCATAATCTTTAATCAACTGCAACCATATCCTTTGGTTCATATTCAACTCTTCCATTTAGAATATATACATCAATATTCTATAATCAGCATATATATAACACCTTTCATGATTAGGATAATGCCCCAAGATTTTTAATGAAAAAATTAGCACTTCTAACTCCAAATCATTATTTGGGTAATTTTTCCCATGAATATTCAATTGTTGTGGTGAATATTCTACCACCATGTAATTTATTATGATAAAACATCTTAATTCCTTCCTTTATTCATTAATGTATATTTCAAACCCTTGTTTACAAAAAGGTAGTGTGATCATCAGTGCATTGACCATCCTTTTCTTAAGGTCCTTGAAATTATCCTCAAATTCACTATCTAAAAGAATTTACCTCCCTTCCACATCAAATTGAATAGTGGATTTTATAGTCAAGAAAAATTTATTAAAAATTATTGATATTGTCCATATAATCTAAGAAAACCATATGTCTCTATCACCATCATTGGTCTGGCCTATTGTTCAATAAATTACATCCTAGATGGTTCCACTAATAAAACCTCACTTCTAATTACATAACCCACTAATGATACAATATGTATCCTGAATTAATATTTTCAATATTTTTTATTCATGTTATCCCTCCTCAAGGTTATCAACACAATCCTCAAATAATAGTTTGTGCTTCCTTTATCCTAGAATATATGTCAATATAATCTTTAAATAATATAAAAACTAATCAAGGTAATTTTTAAAGACTATATTGATTAGATCCATGAATATAGTGAGAAACATTGTATATTTGAGTGTACTAAAAAAAATAGTGTTCATGCGGTATACAGAAGTTTACCTTGTGTATATCCTCCCTTTTAACCCTTAATTGATGATATCTAGATCCAATTTTAATCATAAAAATTAATGAGCTCTACATATTTGATCAAATAGGTCATCAATATAGGATTTATGATAATTATTATTGATAGTGGTCTTTTTATGTTTCTAATTTTTAATGAAAATATGCATTGACCTTTTATTCTTCTTATTAAAAGAACATCGGTACCCCATGGTGACACAATAGGGTGTATAAATCCATTTTCTAGATTATCATATAGATTCTTCTATAATTCATACAACTTAATTAGGTCCATTATATAAAGAGTATTTGAAATCGTTTTAGCACCTTGTGTGATTCCAATTGAAAACTCAACATATGATTCAGGTGAAAAATTATAAAGACGTTTGTAAATACTACATCATATTCCTAAAAAATAAGAATATCTTAAATGTTGAGTTTCTCTCAATCCATTTTTTCAGGATTCCCCTCCTAATAATTTATTCTGATAAACATAAAGGAAAAAATTGACATTATTAGTTCATATTCTTATTATCATAAATATATTATCATAACTTAATTCATTATATAAAAATGTGACCTCTTATTTTTATTAATTGACATGGGTTCTATATATAGAATGTTCATTCATTCCCAAAATCACATCAAATTATATTATAGAGAGAATAATAAGACTTGTAGAAACAAAATTATTAAAAATTTCATTTAGAGGGTAGTTATATACTTGAGATGAAATCATCAAACCATTAATAATTTTAATAGATGGTTTAATATCTAATAATTGGGATGGTTATGTGATATTTTTATGAAATTATCTAGTCATAAATGAGTGGGTAAAAACAGAATAAAAAAATTATTTTAGTTCTATATTTGATGATAACTATTTATTTCACTACTTCATTATCGTGAACCACTTATATCATTATAATGGTAATGGTTTTTCCTTTATCTTTGGGATTAATAAATTTATTTTATCTATTGTTATCATTAACACTTGTATTTTTCCACTGATTAGTGTAATGTGCATACTCCATGAAATTTTATAATTAGAGTGTTGGTAGTGAATTAATTTTAAATTTTTTATCCTTCTCATTTATTGGCATTTTCATGTATCTTTGACATTAATTTTCACTATGGCCTTTTTTCCACACATAAATATTTTACTAGTTCCCTTAGTCAATTTTACTCTATACGTCATTCCACATTTTCTTCATAATGTAATATTATTTTTTATTCCTCAATGGATTTTATGATTTGAATTTTTAATATTTATCTTTCTCTTCTATTCACCAAAACCATAAGAGCATTGAGACTCTCCATTCTATATTTCTACCATTAGAGCACATAGAATTATTTTTTATAGCTATTAATGTTTCTCAGAGAAAATTACATTCAAATTATTTATTTAATCCACTAAATAATAAATAATTTTTTAGGTTTAATTAGAAAAGTAGAAGGGTACCTTGAATACCTAGTATAATTTTCATAATAGATAAAAATCGGTTGACTGTCCTTCTACTTTAGTTCCAATAAATTCGACCCCATTTTAGTATGAAGTTTTTTATGAAATGAATATTAAAAAGTGAGTTCCAAAACTATTCCCATTTTATAGGTTGAACTTCTTCCTGTTGAATAATATTCTGGATAAGATTCCATCATTTATAAGATTCACCATCAAAATAATGGATTACTATAACAACCTTCTCATGCACTGAGCATTGGATAAGAAAAAATATTTTATTTGTTTCATTAATCCATTACTCAAAAATAAGAGGTCTTTATGATGCACTAAAATATGGTGGATGTTTTCACATAAAAAGCGATAATATTTTTTTCTCTATGTGAAATACAATAGCTCAAGAAGATTAAAATTATTATGTATATCTTTAGAAAGTTAAGAAAGAATTTTCATGATGTTTTCAACCAATATCCCATCCCATTTGGTTTGTGATTGATAAAAAAATCACATTACCCTTCACATCCATTATTAACATAGTTCATATGGGTTCTATCCATTTATATAAAAAGATTTTGGGATGAGTAGGTTTATAAAGAAAATTAGTGAAATAGGAATAAATAACTAATAAATGATGTGTGTGACCTAAGTTATGATCTTTTAGGTTTCAATCAATGTTTTCTATTTTCATTCCCTAAAAATATTTCTAACCTAAATATACTCAAAACCCTCAAAACATTTTATAAACACTATTTTATTTACCCAAATAATATTTGTCTGGAGTTTCAAATTAGGTGTATTGTTATGTTTATTTGTTGTGCACCAAAGGAAGATCATGTTAATACTGAACTAGCCTTTTAGGGTTATTACCGCTTGGTGTATCTATCCTAGATCATGAATCCAATTATTTATATCATGATTTGGACTTAATTAATAAAAAATTATACACTATATATTTTATGATAATATTAGGATATTTTTAATATTTATACTTATCCCAAGGGTTATCAGAAAATTTTCTATTCTTAATCCCAAAAAATAACGAAACCCTGATCTGATACAAACTGATGTGAACAATTCATAATTTATATAAATATTCCATCATTGTTTTTGGAAAGCATAATACATAACACAATAATATAAACCCCGCAAAGGTAAAATATTGGTGTATTTGGATAGTAGATACATTATCATCTTATCTCATGAAATTTATTCAATCTATAAAATAATTTTCTTCTCACAAATTACCCAAATTAAAATTATCCTATTTTTATTATTTATTTATAACCATGGAAAAATTAAAACATAATATCAGGTGAGGTCAAATGCCTAGATATTTTTATCATGGGAGATAACAATATAAGACCATAATAGTTCATACGATAAGTATAATGGTATCAAAACGTAATGAAAACATTTTAAAAAATCCTACTAAGGTAAAGACCATAAAGCATGATTCATGGAATAAGGTTTTTTTTAAACATATACATGAGTAAAATGAGTGTGTAATTATAAATAATTAGGCATGATCCTTGACAGCATATCATAATCATAAGACCCAAATTTTTATTCTCCGATATATATACGAAATAATTTTCTTAGTTCAGGATAACTATCAATACCTTCCTAATATAGTAGAAAAACTCTCATAGGAGATTAGGTTCACTCCAAATTTACCTTTAATTTTATCACATGATATTTCAAGTTTTACCAAATAAATTTGATGGATATATAATTCTACATTTTGCAATCAACTAATTAATACCATATATATGTGTGTAATAAGATCATTATAACATTAATAATTTGATAATAGATTAATTTACTTGTGATAAAGAAAAAAGTATCCTAAATCTTCCCCAAATTTTATTTATAATAAATAAAAAAGAAATAATGTGGCTGGTATCATTATAATTTACCCATTTAAGCATAAGAATTAATAAATTAAGTTAACATGGTTGGAAAATACTTTTATAAAAAAATTAGAAATATGATTTGAAAAGTAAGAAAGAACATCCTTCAATTATGATAAATTTTATAAAAGAAACATAAATTTTCATAGAACAATGGAAATAGGATTTTAATTGATGAAAAAGATAAAAACTTTTAAATGAATCTAGGAAAAAAATTATGCACATGAAGTTGAGAAAATTCATTCATTTAGGATGACTTAAAAAGGATTCTTTAAACACATTTATAAAAAGTAAAATATAATATATTTACAAAAAAACTATAGATATTAATTTTTTTTAAAGATTCAAAATTAATTAAAATCTTGTTTAAAAAGTATTTACATAATCATTGGAGTATTTAAAATAATAATATTAAAACATTTTGTAAGAACAAGGTCATTGATGAAAAATATTCCCAACCAAATTTAGAAAAAAGGTCGGCTTTTTCTAAAACATTATTTATTTATTTTTAAGTACCAAAGAGGGGGGTGGATAAAGAATACTTGAAAACACTAGATTAAAATTATAAATAAGAAACTATTTTTTTGTTAGGAGATAAATAATATTCAATTTCCCTTAAAGTAAATTTAAATATAAACAATCCAGATAAAAAATAGATTGTAACATAAATTCTTACCTCAAGTAACAACATTATTCATAAATGGTCTATGATCCTGTATATTAAATAAAACTTTATTATAAATCTATATTATGAACATATTTTTATTTATCTTTCTATATAGAATTAAAATATAATTTCTAATTATAAATTTATTAACAATTATTTATTAAAATCAATATTTAGTTGTTAACTATTCTTCATTTCATGGATGTTTTTGTTGGATGTATTATGTCCTTGAACCTTGGTCATAGTTATAGAATATTAATAATTTTATAAATATAAAATATGAACACATTCATAAATATAAATTTAAGTATGTTATTTAGTGTGATATATATCACTTTGTAGAGGTGGTAGTTTACACCTACGCATGGGTGATGTTTTCATTTTTTGATAGATGGAATGAAATGAAAGTAGAAAAATAACATAACTTTTGAGAAATATAATTACCTCATAGAATCATATTTTGTCAATAAATATATCTTTATATCTATATATGTGACAAAATTTTTAAAAATGAAATACATTGTTTCGGGGAGGAGGTAGTCTGCACATACACATGAGTGACATTTTCATTTTCCATTGGATAGAAAGAAGGTAGATACTGATTTGTTCGTAAACATAATATAATTTAATTAAAATAATTATACTTATTCTATTATTTTGGGGGGTTTATAGAATATTTAGATGATGCAGGATAAGAAAGAAATGATAATGAATTTGGTAATGATGATTACCTCTTCCTTGGGAATCCTCTATTAGATCTATCCGTCAAACTTATTAAGTTTGTCTTTCTTTGAGACCATATCCTATAAGATGTGGATAGGGAGATTTATTAATTTAAATGGGTATATCTTGGTTGATCTATATAGTGAAAAGTGTACGAATAAGTGAGGATAGAAGGTTCCCTTTTATAAGTGAGAGAAGTTGCGTCCTTGTAAATACACATAACTATAAAATAATATATTGTCATTTTAATGATAAAGTGTCACAAATTAAGTAAAATATTAAATATGATGTGAGGTAAGAAGAAATAAATATGTAAATAAAATTAAATATATTTGTTAGTGACATTTTAAAGCCTTTTAAGACTTTTTTAATCCGTTAAATCCATTTTAACCATTACCAATGAGGTGTTTTTTACTAAGGTGATTTACTTTTAATGAGTGATAATAAAATCAAAAATATAAAAATTTTAAATATTCAGATACCAAATATAGATTCTATTTTATATGATTAAATTTATATAGGTGCTCGAAATTACTTTTAATATAACAATGAAACCCCCAAGGAAAAATAGTTTTTTTTTTAAAAATCCCTTTTTGCAACCAAATGAATATAATCCAAAACTCATTAAAGAATTTGATTCCATGATATTTTTTAGACTATAAAAAAAATTATTTTTTATGAATTTCAAATCCACTATATATTTAATGGATCATTTTGAAAACATAATTAATGGAAATGGACTTAAATGGGTTTTCATTAGAATAAAATTTAACTTATATTATAAAAATTCAATAATGGGTTTTAAAATTAGACATAGTAGTTTGACATGTGTTATTTTACACCATAAATACATATTTGGTCAATATAAAGGCTATATATATTTTTAATAAATGCTAATAACATAATTATGTCATAGAATTTTTGGTATTTTTAAAAGAAAATTTTTTAAATATTCATCAAAAAATTAACCATTTCTGAAAAATACAAAACATTAACCCTAATATATTTTATCATGAAGAATATGAAAATTAATTGAATTTTATAAAACCTAAATTCTAAAATTTTAAATTTTAAATATTAAATAAATAGTATATAATATATAATAAAAATAATTTTTTATAGAAAACATTGTTGTTTATCTTTGAATAATTAACTTAACATTATTTATAGTTGATTAATATTTATATGGATGTTATTAATTTATTTTACTAATAATTATTTCAATTTTTTTAATTAATTTTATTAATATCATTCCCCTTAAAGTAATAAATTTAAAACAATTACATAATTCCTCAAAACAGTTTCTCTAAAATTAATGGTATTTTACAAAGTTAAATACAACCCTATTCAATTATTAAAATAATTTATTTAGTAAATTACGTTTATTTTCACTATAGTTTAATGTAATTAATTTTATATTGTAAAAAATTATTATTCACTTATGTTTGGTGTTGTGTGAATTACAATATATCGAATACAATGAATTAATTTTAGATAAAAATATATTATAAAATCATGAGGGGTTAGAGAAACGCAAATAGTGAATAATCTCCTACAAATTACCATCTATAGAAAAATTTTGATAGGTATAGAACTTATCCTAGTTACCCAATAAGTTACCAAAGATTAAAATTATCAACTCACCAAAACCGAGGATTTCTCACATGGATTACATCATAAACACAACTCAACTAGTATATCAAATCAATGATGCATAAGAACAATCAAAAAAAATTAATAACTCTCTAAAATAAAATGGTGGAACCACTAAAGACAACACTAATATAGAAAAATACATTCAAATACCATAAAATATAAACTCATCATGCATAAACCACAAAAATAGAATTTTCTCCATGCCAAATCTATGTCCAAAATTCTATCAAAAACAATTCCTAATAAAATATATGTCTATTTTCTACCCACACAGTCAACCTAAGAGGATATAACTCAATAAAAAATTACTGAAAATGATTCAAGGAATTATTTTACAAGAATGATTTCATCTCTACCACTCTCTTAAGAGTCTATTTCAAATCAACAACTTAGAGAGTTAAACTTATCCTAGAAGAGGAATAATTATAAGGATCACCCATAAATGTAAACACTTTATATTAAATCAAGACCTTTCTGTGATTCATATTCCAAATAAAATGAAACATGAATATATCATTCTAATACATCACAGATGAACAAACATGATATCTAAATAATGAATGGATTGACCAAAAACACACATTCACTTAGACAAACACATTATAAAAACATTCCTTTATTTTTGAAACCACCAATATCTCATCAAGAGTTTAAATGTCATTTTATAAAGTAATATAAACATTAAAAAAGCTAATCATTGAAGTAATTTCATATTGAAAACTAAGAAAATTCCTTTTTTCAATTTTACCATTGGTAAAAATCATAACACCCTACTCGGTAATTCAAAACATTTATAATAGTATGCTTCGATTTGAATTTTTTTCAAAGATCCATAATAAAATCAACCACATTTAAAAATAACACATGGAAGAATAATCATTAACAAATAAATCATCACACTTAGTTTTGAAACATATCAAATGAATATTTTATTTTATTAATTAAACAACCAAATTTATTTTTCGAAAAACAACATGTCACAAAATCATATTTTTTATGAAAAGTAGCTTTTAAAATTGTACAAAAATTGATATTCATTGAAAAAAATCCTTAAACACATGGATAGATAATGTCAACACATTATAAAGACATGATTTATCCTTCCCCACATTAGATGAAATTTTAGGTTATAGGAGGTCCAAGAAACTTGTAAGGAGGGATGCATGGTTGTACATAGTTTTGTCTCATGATTTGACAAACATGGTTGAAAATGGGTGACAGAATCCAAGAATTATGAAAGGATAAGTTGGAAGGATATATATTTTTTTCCACACCAAGTAAAATAACCATGAAACTCTATGACCTTAAATATTTCACATCAAAACTAAATGGGGACCCCAAAGTATATTATATAACATAGTGGGGATTAAAAGACCATTTATTAATAGAAAAAATAAATTCAAGATTCAAGATTCAAATCTAAAATACCAATTGTAACTCAAGTCTCATCATGAACAGTGTTGATTAGTCACCTTTGTAGGAAATACATTTTAATTTCATAAAGTCTATCTTTGTGTACTATCTAGAGACTCCCCATGTATTAATATGGTTATTTGATAACATTTTTTTAATTAACTAGCCTAGGATGACAAAACCATTTACCCTGATTGATCTTCTACAATAATCAAAGAGAATTATTGATCCACACAGACATAAAAAATGTTTTTACAAATCAGGGAAACACAATTTTGAATTGATTCACACAATAATATATAATAGTAAATCTATGTAAACTAAGTGATAATCCATTATAGTTCATTCAAACATTGGACATAAATGAAAATGAAATAAACAATATCAAATAAATGAACAATCCCAATATAAATAAAAAATAAAAACAAATACATGGGACATAATCAATAAAAGTGATTATCATCATCCATGAACATATAAATTAATAAACAATCATTATGATAATAATATATTTTAGATACAGAATACAATTAAATACATCAACATTAATTTTCTACAATAAAAATGTCCCAAAAGTAAGGTAACATCGCTAGAAACTATGTTCACGTCTCTTTGTAACCCATGGGTACTCGCCATATACAAAAAATACACTAATATAAAAATAAACAACCTATTAAGATCAAAACTAGGGAACATGATTAAAAAAATGAAGTTTTTATACAAACACACAAATGTATATATAGGGTGTTAGATAAATTGGACGAGTAAAATTTTACAAACTTCTATGTTGTTCATTTCATAAAAAATTTCATAAATAATTGTTTAAAAAAATTTAGAATGTACTATTTAAATATTTGAAGTATATACAAAAAAAATATCATAAATTAAACATTTTTCCAGAAACAAATGGTTAAACATTTGGAAAATAAAACATTATCTCGATTAAAGTCCATAATTTCAAAAGTACGAAAATCCTTCAATATCTCATTTAAAAAAACTATTAAATTATTTTTTTACAACAAAATGGTGTGATCCATTAATTGAAATTGGAATATACTTGAAAAAAATTTAAAATATGGACTTATATGTTTATATAAAAATAAAAACATTTTTTAATCCATCAAATCCTTTCACAAAACCTGTTTTTAAAAACCAATTTAAAACAATATTCATTTGTAAATAAATAAGTCATAAAATCAATGGGCCTCAACATATCAATGATGTCTAATAAAAATCAAAAATAATGGTTCCATAAAGCTTAGATGGGTAATAGTGTAACACCCCAGGTAAATAAAGAATATGACATTTTCATATTTATCCACATTTTTGAATAAAATATTAATATGACTTTAAAGGGGACGCTATGCTCGATGGCGTACCCAACACGCAACAACGAGTTTCTTGGAAATCTTACGTTGCACTCTAATAATAAAATAATATTATTTTAAATGGTAGTTAACAGGAAGTCGTTGTGTTGTCGGGAATGGATAGAAATAACTAAAGTATGATTATATATGTTTTTAAATGTTTTTACATTTATCCAATAAAAGATAAAGGCATAAAATACGGAAAGAATTCAATTTTAGGGGTATATGCCCTAGTTTTCACTAAAGGTTCACTTATCGCCTTTTGATAGAGAACCGTCGTTAAATATAGTTTTGTTAACTCTTATACATCCTTTTGGACCAAATAAAACTACTCTTAATAATTGGGACATCAATATTTACTTTGTGTAAATTTTTGGTAACTTTCTGATAAAGTTCATTTTTTAATGAATAGTGTAAAATGTTGTATTTTAATTCAAAACCTCTTTTTAATATAATTTATTTATATTATTAGATTATCTTTTTAATTGGTTTTAAAGTTAAATTAGAATATATTTTTACCATTAAATCCAATAGTGGTCGTTGGAATTAATTTCACTTTGAAATCAGACTTAAACTAGTGTCAATCTTTTGATACTTATTGTTTCATAAAAACACACTATTTGCTCTGACAACGGGAATTAATTATTAAATTAATTAATGTGACTCATATGTTTTGAATTTTGTAAAATAGACTTCATTTTTGAATTTGGAATATCAAATATACCTTTTGGTGAATTTTTGGGATTTTTCTGAAAAACATCAATTTTTGATGAATAGTGAAACCACTAAGTGGTACTTATAAAAACTGATTTTTCTGTTTAAATGAAATTTTTTCCATCTTTGTGTTTTTAATTTCAAAAATCCGACATAAATGGTTGTCATTAAGAATTAAAATGTGGTTCAATGGGATAAAAATATTTTTTTGGTGAATAGTAACTTATTAAGTTTTTAATCGCGATTAGAGGTAATTAGTGTAGTTTATGGTAAAAATAATGATTTAATAATATGAAATGAACTTTACACATTTCATAACCTCATTGGATGTGTCAAGGCCGACCCCAACAACCCATGGGTCAACTTGGGGACCCCATGAAGCCACTTTGGTTGGAAAATGACATTAATATCTTTTTATTTAAAGTTAAAGTAAAAATGAGACAAACATGAAATGTTTTACTAAATCAATTTTTACACGGGGTTATAAAAATCAGATTTTTGACTATAAATATTAATTAGGAATCTAAATATATTTCCTACATCATAGTATTTTTTTATAATTTTTAGACATTAACTAAATTAAATTATTTATGACATCATGATGATGCAGCGATGACCTCATTATTTAACGATTTAAATAAAATGGAAAGATAATGTAATATCTAAGACCTACACATGTCCAAAACCTATTGGATGAGTGTATTTCGAACCCTTATAACCTTATCCTAGAAAAACATCAATGTGGGACCTCTTAAATCCGAATACCATTTTAAAATAAAGTGACTTTTCTTTACCTTCCAAGAGTTCCCCTCCTCTCCTCTTATAAAAGGCCCCCACCTCTACCTCCTTACCCACACTCCAAAAGCCTTTGGCTCAGCCAACCTCTTCCCATTTTGTCTCTCAACTTCCCTCTCTTACTCCTTAAATCCTAACTTTGGGAAGAAGTCTTTCCAAGGAATCCTTTGAGCTCAAACCAAAGGGAGTTACCCGATTTTAAGGTAATGTCTTCACTTGAGTCCTTTTGTTTTATTTTGCTTCTCCAACCCCCTAAAATCTTTTTATTTATTTCTTTTGTAACAACTCCAGTATCATAAATATACTAGTATGTTTTTATAATAAGGATTCGAGATACACATTCACACACCTACATCTAATGGTTAAAGAACATACTATTTCCGTGGATGGCGAATTTCGGCCTCCCGAAACGATGATTGTTCAACATTCATTTAACACCTTCAAAGGTGGCCATTAAGATGACACTATATTTATATATGATATATAATATGTTTATGTTTTCCTTAAGCTTCTGTATTTTTAATTTTGGGCATACCTTTATGGTTTCCATTATGGGTAAACGTGATATCTTCATTTAAGGAAGTGCGGACTACCGCCCCCTCAAAGTGATGTGCTTCGTTAATGCCATATGTGGGACGTATAAAGGATGGATTTAAAGTTATTATATATGATGTTATACTGGAATTATAATATACCTCTATATAATTATTATCCCATTCCATAAAAATATGAAATAGAAATGAAAGTAGCGTTCATGCGTACGTACGGCTTACCGTCTCCATGAACAGTGCATTTCATTTCTTATCCCCAAATGTAATGTACTATTATAAGTACATGTATATAATGGATATATATGATGAATGATACATCTAAATGATGAATATAATTCTGTAATTAAAATATAAATACCTCTCATTTAGTTTTAATTCCATTAATATGACATAGAAATGAAAGTAGCGTTCATGCGTATGTACGGCTTACCATCTCCATGAACTGTGCATTTCATTTCTTACCTCTAATTGATTATGTAATATTATAAATACATGTATATTCTGGATATATATGATATATATGATATCCAAATCATGAATATAATTCTGGATATAATGAACATTTAATCACACGAACAACATGTAATTGTAAGAAGTCCACTTTTGACTTAAGAACCAAATATCGACAAAACAAACATTACTAACTTAAGTGATTACATAAAGTTTATAACCTGGAAATAAGTGATATAAAAGGAATAATTAACTAGAAAAAGGTTCTTAATAAATTGGAAATTAACTCAAGTTTATTATTCAGGACGTTAAAGAATGATCGAGTCAAGTCGGACCCGAGGTAAGGGATCCTACTCCTCTCTTTCTTTTTAAGTACACTCTTTTATGTCATTCCTTCTATCTCATATTTCTTGTTATTGGAATGTTCTTTTATATTAATCTTACTGTAATTTTTATGTTCATATTATGAGAGACCCTATTCTCTCTCATCAATCCATTTTGGAAGTTTTGAGTGGCGTCGTTAGGTTGCCGAATTTTCGTAAGAGATCTAACCTCTCTCATTCTCTTTAAGTACTCTCCTTTATGTCACTTATTTTAAGCTCCTATTTTTTATGATGGGGGATGTTCTTTTATATTACTCTTTCTATACATTTTACTGTAATGTGATGAGATACCCTATTTGATCTTGTCAATCTATTTTTGGAAGTTTTATGTTGCGCCGTTAGGCTGCCGAGTTTTCGTAAGGGATTTTTCATCTCACTTTTATTCTGGTGAGATTTGTGCTGAATTTGCCACAATTTCCTTTGAGTGGTGCGTGTACTAACCATTATTTTACTCATTTTGTAATATTCTTTCATTTATGAGTATTTACATCAATGTTGTATTGTCCTTCTTTCACGGGGCGTATGTTTCGAATGATACCTATGTCGGTAAGGGAACCTTTCACCCTCCTCTTTTTAAAAGACTTATTTTGTTATGTCTTTTAATTCAGATAATATTATTTTGGGATATGTTCTTCTATATCCTTATTGATTAGAATTTTATTTACAAGTGATGAGATACCCTTTTTATCTCTCATCAACCCTTTTTAGGAATTTTTAAGTGACGCCGTTAGGCTGTCAAATTATTGCAAGGGAACTTCTTAACCCAATTTCGATTTCTTTGGGTTCAACATGTAGGTATTGAATATGTCATACTTTGAATATGTGTGAATGAAAATTTATTATTTCACACTTAATATCCACTAATATTTGGTGTATTCGTTTGTCACACATAATTATGTAATTGATTTATCCTTAAACCAAGGATATCGTCTTTGTAAGGGACTTCGTCTCAATCTCCTTTCATTGAGGCATATTCTGTTTTATACACAACCTTCTTTTATACAGTGTATAAACCCCTTTGACTTTTAAGTTTATTCAAAAGTAATCTTTTTTATACAAAGTGTTTATTTAACGACAAAAGGGAATGTTTTTGTCGTACGTATGCGGCGACAACGACTTCTCTGCCTCCGTGACCATTATTTGAGTTTCGGCTTCCTCTACAAGCCATACCATCTTTTTAATAGAAAAATAAATACCATGTTTTACTTTTCTTTTATTTTGGAATTGAAAATGGTTTTCATAATCTATTTATATCAATGTGTTGTATTGGTATCTTATTATTGAATGGTGGAAATGTTATGTTTCCTTTATGCATGTTTTATGTGATAAGATTATGTTATGGTTCTTGGGCATTATTATGAAGACGGGTGGTTCCGTGATAAACTAAGGGCGGGTGAGCCCAATATAGCTCTCCAACGCATTGGGTAACGCGAAGGAGTGAAATGTTAAGGTTTCTCCGAAGATATTTAGGTAATATACTGTGATAGGTATTCCAAACGTAACCAAGAGGGTTACTCCCTACATAAGAATGTTATGAATGCCTCAAGTTACCATTATGTCTTATGATTTATATGATTTATTCATGGTTTGATGAGGTATGTTAAATTGCCTATGTTTTATAGGGAAAGTATGATTTCATTCTTATGTATATATGAACTCATGTTTCCTTTCCATATTTTTATAACCCTTACTGAGCTTTTTATGCTCATCCCAAGTTTTTGAAATGTTTTTCACAAGTCAAGGGAAAGGTACATGATGTGATGATAGTGTCAAGGATCTGTCAATAAAGAATCCGTGTTTTATTTTAAATATGATTCCGTTGATGGGAAGAATGAATATTGTCTTTTATGTAACCACATTGTTTAAATGTGGAATGTAATACAAGTTTCATGGTCTAATTCTCTAAAACTCTAAACCTAAAAAGATCCTCAATGTGTAATCTTGTAATAACTCAAGATTAAGTAAGGTTTAAGGCTGGGTCCTTATAGTTGGTATCAAAGGTCGGTTTAGATAACTTTAGATGTAAGGGTATTCTTTAAGGATATGTGACATTACCATAATGGTTAGGATTTCAGAAAGAGTCCTAGTTTTAGATAAAGTGAATGAGTAAGTATAACTTAGTGTTTACCTTCCTCATTAGTACATGATGGTTTTGTTGATATACTCACACTGACATTTCTGTTTTTATTGAATGGATGGATCTAGCAGGCACCAAAGAGACAACATGTTTGAAGGAAACTGTGGTGGTTCTCTGATTAAGATACTAGATAAAATGGAGTATTCAATGAGGAAACTCGTGGTTGTTCTAAACCAAATATCAAGGAGTCATGATCAACCACTTGAACATTGGTATGTTCTGTAATGCATCATGTACGAGATGACCAATCAATGTGGAAGTTCAGGTAATAATTATAAAGGTAACCATTAGAGTTTATATGATCCTTACTTTTGAGGTAATTATGGGTTATTATATGATATGCTGGAAAATGAAAGGCATGAGATAAACTTGAGGTTAAAATATGTTATGATCATTTTTGATGATTTTATCTCTTTTTGGGTAATGATTTAAGAATTATATAGTTTTGGAAAAAGGATAACACGCAGACCGTGTGACAACCCGTCGCGTCGGACAAAGCTGCGGGAATCGAACCCACAACCAAAGTGCGACTGGTATTTATCGCCTACCACTGGACTACGTGAAGTCCCTGGTTAGTTTTACTGATTCTTTTAAGTTATATGATTTTATGAATTAAGAGTAAGTTGATTTTGGGTTATTTATGAAAATGATTAACCTATCATGGAGGATATGTGATTAGGTTAATTACTTTTCAATACGAGACTTTAGGAATAACTGATGTTATTTGGAGATAAATGTTACGATTTAACTTGGAATACTATGTGACTAAATCCTTCAAATATTTGGGTTTCAATCTTAGATTGGTTTACTTTGAATAATTTTATGGACAAATTGTTTATCGGATGGTCCTCATTGAACTTTGGGTTTTGTTGGACAAATTTTGGAGATTAAGCATAGATTTTATTTTTAATGGGTTATCCTTTTCTGGATTATCTGACCTTGTACTAACCTTTTTGGTTTTGGTTTTTGTTAAAGCCTAAAGACATGGGATGTATATAGTTCCCTTTGGTGGATTAGGTGATTCTCTAGAAGTTGATTATAGTACTCTTAATGTGAACAAGTCTCCCTAAATACTCGTCTTTTGGAAAAAATATGAGTTTCATTAAGGAATCTAGTAAAAGTTAAAAGTCAACTTGATAAGTGATTATGTTTCCTTATGAATAAATTCCTCAATAAAAAGTAACTTAAAACAAAAATGTTGTCTATTAACTTTTCCTAATGGGGAATCGAATACTGTTTAACCCATCACATGTTTTTGATTTTCTTATGGTTAACTTTCTCCTAGACATGTTTACTATCACTCTCCCTCAAGAACATGACCCTTTGCTTTTTCTTCCATGTCCATATTTTTCTAAATATGGGTTAACTCGGGTGACCTCTATACTTATCTTCCTTTATTTTAAAGTGATTGTTTTACCGACTCTTGTTCCGATGTGGGACTTTCATAGATGTTTCCAAGCTCAATTATAAAAATTGCGAGGACGCAATTCCCAAAAGGGGGGAAGGATGTAACACCCCAGGTAAATAAAGAATATGACATTTTCATATTTATCCACATTTGTGAATAAAATATTAATATGACTTTAAAGGGGATGCTATGCTCGATGGCGTACCCAACACGCATGTAGAGACCCAAAGCTTGACGTACATGGATATTACATTACTTTTGCGGAATACTTGGTACATAACAAAACACACACACAAGGATCGTAATAGTTTAGTGTCTTTGGAAACTCGGAACTTAATCTTCTAATCGTGGTGAAAGATCTTCAATATCTCCCATAAATATCTTCCCCTTTTTTTTACCTAAAACATTTCTTTATATCCTAGGGAAAAGAAAACATAAAAGGGTGATCTCAAATGCTCAGTAAGGGTAAAAAAAGAAATAACAGTCACATCATATTCAAAAGAACATAATATTTTGGAAATATTAACCTGCAAAAGAGAGCATAATTTCATAACATGGGATAAATCATGGCAGTGAAATGTAATCACAATAATCATAACATAAAACATGAAACTTTGTGGAATTAACACATAATAATAGATAATCATTTCTTGTTAGTCAAGAATCATTGCCAAGACTATCTTAGTGGACAAAGTCCCTTTCTGAATCGAGTAACCCTCGTTTCAGTCCTGTTTCACTGAACCGGTATAACATACCATTCCAGCCCTTTCTATCTCATGAGATATAAAATCTTTACCCAATGCATTGGAGGAAGATATAGGTCCCACCCATCTTATAATGAATCCTTTCTTATGTGTGCCACATAATCATAAACCATACATCATAGCGTAATCCACGTAATAAAAATGGGATTCTTAAACAACATGACATCATAAAACAGTTCATATAAGATAAAGGAATTCATAAAAATATTTCCATCACAACATAATCAAATCCATAGGGATAAAAACAGAACCCTTTTATTATCTTAGATGGAAAATAATTTTGATAAAATACTTGAACTCCATTCTTGAGGAAAATATCCTTTCTACTTCAAATTTTTTTTTCCTTTCATAACATGTCATACGACTTTAAAATAAAAGATGTTTATTAAAAATAAACTTGAAAACTTGTAAAGGAAGTTTCTTGGAAATAATGTTTTAAAAATCCATTAATGCCGTATAAGTAAAAAAAACATTCTTCGTACTTTTGTCGGAAAAGTCAAAAAGTACCTCGTATGAAAAACGACAAAAGATTCCTTTCATATCTTTTACAAAAAAACTTACCGAAGGGTAAAATTGGATATAAACTATTGTAGAAGGATGGAAATAATATTACATGTTGAGGGAACATGGATGTGGATGATAAAATACACCCCAGTAATTACCAAAGTAAATACAATCTCGGATAAAAGTGAGATTGTGATATTTCCCTTACCTTAAGTCCGATTTGCTTTGTACGTGTCCGAAGCTCCTGTATAATGGTTTAAATCATGTTATTGACTTATTATATAATCATATTCATTGTTATGATATCATATATGGTTCACTTATGACATTATATTACCCGTTCTTTTGTAAATTCCATGTTAAAGAAGCGTTTTGGGTAAAATCGTTTCATTTATCGTAGGTGTTCTGACTTGTTGTTCTTGACATTATTATTACTTATATCATGATTTACTTACTTCCAGAATATAAAATATGATTTATATATCATATATATTCAGTATATATATATATATATAATAGATAGATAAATGAAATGAAAAACATCGTTCATGGAGACGGTAGTCCGTACGTACGCATGAACGCTGTTTTGCTTTTCTTATTGTCTTGAATGGAAGTAAGTAGATGGGATAAATATATATATATATATACATAAATCCAGTAGCTTTATAATTTCATATATTTCATTATTATTTCTTATATATACTTTATAATCATTCTTAAATGGTTAACATGGAGAATGAATCTCATCGCGTCGTGGAGACGGTAGTCCGTACGTACGCACGAGCGATGATATCATTTCCATAAATATTGAATTGAATTGGAGTGGATTATACAATATATCAGAATCAATATGATGTTGTAATAACTATTTATAGTTATTCTTTACACCATTATACCCATCCATGTAAGGTGGTGGTGGAAAATAGATTACACCACGGCGTGGAGACGGTATTTCGTACGTACGCACGCGCGGTGATTTCTTTTTCCGTAGGATGGATAGATGGTGAAATAGGGTTGTTTCATACTTATAATAACATATCAGTATATTAGTGATACTGATGTTATTACTTCATAATGAAACAACCTAAGAAGAAGAAGTGGAAGAAGAAATAAAGATGAAAGAATTGGTACCGGTAATTACCTCTTCTTTGAAGCGCCTCTTTGAGACCTCCTCTTAGGGCACTAAAATTGGTCTTTGAGCAAGACCAGAACCTCTAGGATGTTTCTAGGGAAGCGGAGAAGAGATTTTGGCAGGGTTTGGCCGATCTTGAGTTCTCAAATTGGTGTGAGGAGGAGGGGGAGGAGGTGCCCTTTTATAAGGGAGGAGAGGGGCACCTTAGGAATATCTCAAAATATTATTTTATATTAAAGTCAAAATCGGTTTATAATGGTTACAAAGGGTCTTATTTCGAAGCTAAAGTGGGGATGGGTCGAAATCCTATCATCCAATAGGATTTAGACAAGTTTAGGGTATTATTTTAACCTTATCAATTAGATTTAACTCTAAGTTAAATAATTTAACTTTTACCGTGTCTTTTTGTTTTCTTTCACTATATGGTTAATACACTTACTATAACATGCCAAACGAACCCCAAATTGTTTATTATTAATATATATATCCTTATCTAAGTAATTTGGCCGATCCTTAGATTTTTAGGAATAAAATATCAATTAATAATACAATATTTCATTTAAAAACTATTTTGTGTCAATTTTGACACTATTTGATATATGATTTTTGTGAAAGTCATAACAGAATTATATGTTCGAAACAAGTTGATTAAATCAACACTAATATATCATAGTAACCTAGAAAATTAGTGTAATTCATAAAAAGTCTCAAATTACATTCATTTGAGCATTTATAACATCAATTAGGTTAATATTTCCTTAAAAGGGTAATTACTGCATCATCGTTGTGTCATAAATAAATTAGTTTATTTAAAGTCTAAAAATTATAAATAAAATATCATTATGTAGGAAATCTTTTTATCTTTCTAATTAGTATTTATAGTCGAATTTATCTTATGTATAACCCCATATTAAAAATGGTTTACTTATTAAACATTGATTTTAACTATTTTAACCCTTCTTTAAATAAATTAATAATAAATGTCCTAATCTAACCCAAGTGGGCCTAAATGGTCATATTTTATTCATAAGGTTGTTTTTGGTCGAATTACACTTATCCAATAGAATTAGGACATGTGTTATGGTAATAGTAATATCATATTTACCCTTAGTTACCCTATTTACTATTAACCGTGGTAAAAAAAAGTAAAAAGTTACTATTCACCAAAAATTATTTTCATCTCATTGAACCACATTTTACTTACTGACATCAACCGTGTCTCTCGGATTTTTGAAATTCCATTCACAGAAGCGGTAAAATTAAGATTTATGAAGAAATTAATTTTTTTAACTACCACTTAGTAGTTTCACTATTCATCAAAAATTGATGTTTTTCAGAACAATGCCAAAATTTCATCCTAAGCTATATTTCATATTCCGAATTCAAAAATGAAGTCTATTTTACCAAATTCATATCATAGAATTTGCATTAACTAATTTTATAATTAAATCCCGCTTTTAAAACAAATAGCGTGTTTTTAAGAAACAATATCTATCAAAAGATTGACACTTGATTATGTCTGGTTTAAATGTGAAATTACATCCAATGACCAACATTGTATTAAATTGTAAAAATATATTCTAAATATACTTTAAAACCACTCAAATTAATAATCTCTCACTATTAATTATTTCGATTAAAAAAGTTGTTTTTAATTATAATTTAGTAATTTTCACTATTCATCAGAATATGAAAGTTATCCGAAAAGTACCAAAATTTCACCTTAGGCTAAATTCGATACTCCGAATCCAAAAATGAATTTCATTTTGAAAAATAAGATTTACAGAGTTTTAAAAAGTGGTTATTACTATCCATAACGGCTAGTTTTAATAATATTTTAATAGCATATCGTTGTTTAGTGAAACTCGGTATTGCGTATTACAAACGCTATCGAGGAAGGTCGTGATTGCGTGTAATGCAAGGAAAGTCAAGGATGCGTGTTGTACAACACAAGACATTAATAAAATTAAAAAGAATATTTTTTTATAAAATCTTGGGCTGTTACATTCTACCCCCCTTAAAATGAATTTCGCCCTCGAAATTCGTCGGGGTTATAAATGGTTTACTATTCGAAAGTTTATTTAATAGAAACCCACATCGTAAAAAGGAATATCAAAACCAATCTTTAAAAACAAAAGTATGAAACGTAATGGTTACCCAAATAAACTAATCATTGGGTTTCCACATAGGTGAAAATATGGATATGGAAGAGAAATCTAACCATCATGTTCTGATGGAGAGTGGTAGAGAACATGGCTATGGAAAAGCCAGTAATCACAAATCCATAGATTTGTGATGATATAAGGTACCATCTGATTCATCAGGTATAAGATCACTAGGACAACATTTTTGGTTTTCAAGATCATTTCCCTAAAGTTGAAAATTTGAATTAGAATAAATACTTACTTTATTTTGGTACAATCTCACTGTTGTTCGTGCCTTGAACAATTTCCACTTCATCTTCTAAATAAATGAAGTTGAATTTGTTATTCATGAAGTGTTAGCAGATCATGTGATAGAATGACGGGTCATTCCATCTGTCTCAAACAAAAGGTTAGCAAAAATTATATGCATAAGTCGATCTATAGTGAGATTAATCATATATGGTTCCTAAAATGGACTTATACTTCATATATCATACTGCTTAATATAATAAAACTAGTTTCTACTAAACAGGGACTTCCTGTAGGCCAGTGGTAGGCGATAAAGGCCAGTCGCACTTCGGTTGTGGGTTCGATTCCTACAGCCTTGTCCGACGCGATGGGCTGTCGCCCGTCCTGCAGGTTGTCCTTTTTCTAAAACTACATTACTATAACATCCCATCAATAATATTGAGAAAACTTTGATCCTTAAACAATACTAACTTATTTCCAACATAATCCATTCCAATCTTTAGGCTTATCCATAACACTGCAGTCCACTCTCATAACATAGTGAAAACGATTACCAGAGATTTAATACTATCGTTAATCCCCATATATATGTCTTGTTGGTCACATTCCAAACATTCAAAGGCCTTAATCATGTATTCTCTTGAATACCCATTGAACCATAGTGAAAACTTGAATGTAGTTTAAAATTAACACCTTCCACATACCAAAATCCTCAAAATTGTATATACTCAATCCATGATATCACTTAGTCCTTATATTAATCATGAGCTCATGAATAATGTCAAACATTTCATTTTGTCCTTATCCCTTCATTATGCGCATATCATCTACTTTCCAAAATATTTGAATCACTTTTCATGGTTACCGGTACATTACAATTATTGAAAACCACAATAGAAAAATACAACAATAAAAGTACTTCAACATCATTATTCTTGAATACCAATACATAAACACTTCAATCCATCCTCTTCAATTATTGTCCCGGAATAAGTCCTTCCTTGATTTAGAAGTAACTTTTTAGGTCAGGGCATTGAGTTGGGTAATGCCCATGTTCTCCACAAATAATACATCGAACTCCATAACAGTCTGTCACTCTATGACCCTTTTCTCCACACAGATAACATCGGTTCCTCCATTTGAGGTATTCCTCAAGGTTCTTTTTCCCTTCTTTAGAAATCTCAATCTTCTTTTCTTTATGCTCCTCAACATGTGAACATGCATAATAGTTTATCTTCCTCTTCTTTGATGAATTAGGCATAACACTAAATTTCACCTTGTTAATCATATATCGCGATGACTGATTTGGCATAATCACAAGAACTTTTTCTCTAGGAATTAAACAATTTTGTTGCTCATAGTCACCAATTTTTCCATTGGATTCAATGTTAACCGAATTCCTTCTGGTTCCCTCCATTAACTAAAACACAAAAAGAATCTTGTGAGAGGCAAAAATCATGCTAGAGAAAACAACATTATAAAGGGGGATTATCCTCAATATATAACTTCTTAGGTTAAATTCTATGATCGTTACCGTAGTTCTAGGACTTTATCTTATACGTATACTTATACTTAGGGACATCCCTAGACATACCTTATAAATATCTCTAGGGATCTCACTAACTCTTTCGCGTCCTAGTTTCCAAAGGTTGACTAAACCTTTCCTCTAATACCAACTGTAGAGACCCGAAGCTTGACGTACATGGATATTACATTACTTTTGCGGAATACTTGGTACATAACAAAACACACACACAAGGATCATAATAGTTTAGTGTCTTTGGAAACTCGGAACATAATCTTCTAATCGTGGTGAAAGATCTTCAATATCTCCTATAAAGATCTTCCCCTTTTTTTTACCTAAAACCTTTCTTTATATCCTGGGGAAAAGAAAACATAAAAGGGTGAGCTCAAATGCTCAGTAAGGGTAAAAAAAAGAAATAACAGTCACATCATATTAAAAACAACATAATATTTTGGAAATCTTAACCTGCAAAAGAGAGCATAATTTCATAACATGGGATAAATCATGGCAGTGAAATGTAATCACAATAATCATAAAATAAAACATGAAACTTTGTGGCATTCACACATAATCATAGAGAATCATTTCTTGTTAGTCAAGACTCATTTCCAAGACTATCTTAGTGGACAAAGTCCCTTTCTGAATCGAGTAACCCTCGTTTCAGTCCTGTTTCACTGAACCGGTATAACCTACCGTTCCAGCCCTGTCTATCTCATGAGATATAAAATCTTTACCCAATGCATTGGAGGGAGATATAGGTCCCACCCATCTTATAATGAATCCTTTCTTATGTGTGCCACATAATCATAAACAATACATCATAGCGTAATCCACGTAATAAAAATGGGATTCTTAAACAACATGACATCATAAAACAATTCATATAAGATAAAGGAATTCATAAAAATATTTCCATCACAACATAATCAAATCCATAGGTATAAAAACAGAACCCTTTTATTATCTTAGATGGAAAATAATTTTGATAAAATACTTGAACTCCATTCTTGAGGAAAATATCCTTTCTACTTCAAAAACATTTTTCCTTTCATAACATGTCATACGACTTTAAAATAAAAGAAGTTTATTAAAAATAAACTTGAAAACTTGTAAAGGAAGTTTCTTGGAAATAATGTTTTAAAAATCCATTCATGCCGTATAAGTAAAAAAAACATTCTTCGTACTTTTGTCGGAAAAGTCAAAAAGTACCTCATATGAAAAACGACAAAAGATTCCTTTCATATCTTTTACAAAAAAACATACCGAAGGGTAAAATTGGATATAAACTATTGTATAAGGATGGAAATAATATTACATGTTGAGGGAACATGGATGTGGATGATAAAATACACCCCAGTAATTACCAAAGTAAATACAATCTCGGATAAAAGTGAGATTGTGATATTTCCCTTACCTTAGGTCCGATTTGCTTTGTACGTGTCCGAAGCTCGTGTATAATGGTTTAAATCATGTTATTGACTTATTATATAATCATATTCATTGTTATGATATCATATATGGTTCACTTATGACATTATATTACCCGTTCTTTTGTAAATTCCATGTTAAAGAAGCGTTTTGGGTAAAATCGTTTCATTTATCGTAGGTGTTCTGACTTGTTGTTCTTGACATTATTATTACTTATATCATGATTTACTTACTTCCAGAATATAAAATATGATTTATATATCATATATATTCAGTATATATATATATAATAGATAGATAAATGAAATGAAAAACACCGTTCATGGAGACGGTAGTCCGTACGTACGCATGAACGCTGTTTTGCTTTTCTTATTGTCTTGAATGGAAGTAAGTAGATAGCATACATATATATATATATAAATAAATCCAGTAGCTTTATAATTTCATATATTTCATTATTATTTCTTATATATACTTTATAATCATTCTTAAATGGTTAACATGGAGAATGAATCTCATCGCGTCGTGGAGACGGTAGTCCGTACGTACGCACGAGCGATGATATCATTTCCATAAATATTGAATTGAATTGGAGTAGATTATACAATATATCAGAATCAATATGATGTTGTAATAACTATGTATAGTTATTCTTTACACCATTATACCCATCCATGTAAGGTGGTGGTGGAAAATAGATTACACCACGGCGTGGAGACGGTATTCCGTACGTACGCACGCGCGGTGATTTCTTTTTCCGTAGGATGGATAGATGGTGAAATAGGGTTGTTTCATACTTATAATAACATATCAGTATATGAGTGATACTGATGTTATTACTTCATAATGAAACAACCTAAGAAGAAGAAGTGGAAGAAGAAATAAAGATGAAAGAATTGGTACCGGTAATTACCTCTTCTTTGAAGCGCCTCTTTGAGACCTCCTCTTAGGGCACTAAAATTGGTCTTTGAGCAAGACCAGAACCTCTAGGATGTTTCTAGGGAAGCGGAGAAGAGATTTTGGCAGGGTTTGGCCGATCTTGAGTGCTCAAATTGGTGTGAGGAGGAGGGGGAGGAGGTGCCCTTTTATAAGGGAGGAGAGGGGCACCTTAGGAATATCTCAAAATATTATTTTATATTAAAGTCAAAATCGGTTTATAATGGTTACAAAGGGTCTTATTTCGAAGCTAAAGTGGGGATGGGTCGAAATCCTATCATCCAATAGGATTTAGACAAGTTTAGGGTATTATTTTAACCTTATCAATTAGATTTAACTCTAAGTTAAATAATTTAACTTTTACCGTGTCTTTTTGTTTTCTTTCACTATATGGTTAATACACTTACTATAACATGCCAAACGAACCCCAAATTGTTTATTATTAATATATATATCCTTATCTAAGTAAGTTGGCCGAACCTTAGATTTTTAGGAATAAAATATCAATTAATAATACAATATTTCATTTAAAAACTATTTTGTGTCAATTTTGACACTATTTGATATATGATTTTTGTGAAAGTCATAACAGAATTATATGTTCGAAACAAGTTGATTAAAGCAACACTAATATATCATAGTAACCTAGAAAATTAGTGTAATTCATAAAAAGTCTCAAATTACATTCATTTGAGCATTTATAACATCAATTAGGTTAATATTTCCTTAAAAGGGTAATTACTGCATCATCGTTGTGTCATAAATAAATTAGTTTATTTAAAGTCTAAAAATTATAAATAAAATATCATTATGTAGGAAATCTTTTTATCTTTCTAATTAGTATTTATAGTCGAATTTATCTTATGTATAACCCCATATTAAAAATGGTTTACTTATTAAACATTGATTTTAACTATTTTAACCCTTCTTTAAATAAATTAATAATAAATGTCCTAATCTAACCCAAGTGGGCCTAAATGGTCATATTTTATTCATAAGGTTGTTTTTGGTCAAATTACACTTATCCAATAGAATTAGGACATGTGTTATGGTAATAGTAATATCATATTTACCCTTAGTTACCCTATTTACTATTAACCGTGGTAAAAAAAAGTAAAAAGTTACTATTCACCAAAAATTATTTTCATCTCATTGAACCACATTTTACTTACTGACATCAACCGTGTCTCTCGGATTTTTGAAATTCCATTCACAGAAGCAGTAAAATTAAGATTTATGAAGAAATTAATTTTTTTAACTACCACTTAGTAGTTTCACTATTCATCAAAAATTGATGTTTTTTAGAACAATTCCAAAATTTCATCCTAAGCTATATTTCATATTCCGAATTCAAAAATGAAGTCTATTTTACCAACTTCATATCATAGAATTTGCATTAATTAATTTTATAATTAAATCCCGCTGTTAAAACAAATAGCGTGTTTTTAAGAAACAATATCTATCAAAAGATTGACACTTGATTATGTCTGGTTTAAATGTGAAATTACATCCAATGACCAACATTGTATTAAATTGTAAAAATATATTCTAAATATACTTTAAAACCACTCAAATTAATAATTTATCACTATTAATTATTTCGATTAAAAAATTTGTTTTTAATTATAATTTAGTAATTTTCACTATTCATCAGAATATGAAAGTTATCCGAAAAGTACCAAAATTTCAACTTAGGCTAAATTCGATAATCCGAATCCAAAAATGAAGTTCATTTTGAAAAATAAGATTTACAGAGTTTTAAAAAGTGGTTATTACTATTCATAACGGCTAGTTTTAATAATATTTTAATAGCATATCGTTGTTTAGTGAAACTCGGTATTGCGTATTACACACGCTATCGAGGAAGGTCGTGATTGCGTGTAATGCAAGGCAAGTCAAGGATGTGTGTTGTACAACACAAGACTTTAATAAAATTAAAAAAACTATTTTTTTATAAAATCTTGGGCTGTTACAACGCAACAATGAATTTCTTGGGAATCTTACGTTGCACTCTAATAATAAAATATTATTATTTTAAATGGTAGTAAACATGTAGCCGTTGTATTAGCGGGAATGGATTGAAATAACAAATTTTTGATTATTTATGTTTTTAAATGTTTTTACATTTATCCAATAAAAGATAAAGGCATAAAATACGGAAAGAATTCAATTTTAGGCGTATATGCCCTAGTTTCCACTAAAGGTTCACTTATCGCCTTTTGATTGAGAACCGTCATTAAATATAGTTTTGTTCTCTCTTATACATCCTTTTGGACCAAATAAAACTCTTCTTATGAATTGGGACATCAAAATTTACTTTGTGTAAATTTTTGGTATCTTTCTGATAAAGTTTATTTTTTAATGAATAGTGTAAAATGTTGTATTTTAATTCAAAACCTCTTTTTAATCTAATTTATTTATATGATTAGATTATCTTTTGAATTGTTTTTAAAGTGAAATTGGAATATATTATTACCATTAAATCCAATAGTGGTCGTTGGAATTAATTTCACTTTGAAGTCAGACTTAAACTAGTGTCAATCTTTTGATACTTATTGTTTCATAAAAACACGCTATTTGCTCTAGCAGCGGAAATTAATTATTAAATTAATTAATGTGACTTATATGTTTTGAATTTTGTAAAATAGACTTCATTTTTGAATTCCGAATATCAAATATATCTTAGGGTGAATTTTTGGGATTTTTCTGAAAAACATCAATTTTTGATGAATAGTGAAACCACTAAGTGGTACTAATGAAAACTGATTTTTCCGTTTAAATGAAATTTTGCCATATTTGTGTTTTGAATTTCAAAAATCCGACATACATGGTTGTCATTAAGAAGTAAAATGTGGTTCAATGGGATAAAAATATTTTTTTGGTGAATGGTAACTTATTATGTTTTTAATCGCGATTAGAGGTAATTAGTATTGTTTAAGGTAAAAATAATGTTTTAAAAATATGAAATGAACTTGACACATGTCCTAACCTCATTGGATGTGTCATGGACGACCAAGAAAACCCATGGGTCAACTTGGGGACCCCATGAAGCCACTTTGGTTGGAAAATGACATTAATATCTTTTTATTTAAAGTTAAAGTAAAAATGAGACAAACATGAAATGTTTTACTAAAAAAAATTTTACATGGGGTTATACAAATCATATTTTTGACTATAAATATTAATTGGAAAGCTAAAACTATTTCCTACATCATAGTATTTGTTTTATAATTTTTACACATTAAATAAATTAAATTATTTATGAAATCATGATGATGCAGCGATGACCTCATTATTTAACGATTTAAATAAAATGGAAAGATAATGTAATATCTAAGACCTACACATGTCCAAAACGTATTGGATGAGTGGATTTCGAACCCTTATCACCTTATCCTCAAAACACATCAATGTGGGACCTCTTAAATCCGAATACCATTTTAAAATAAAGTGACTTTTCTTTACCTTCCAAGAGTGCCCCTCCTCTCCTCTTATAAAAGTCCCCCACCTCTACCTCCTTACCCACACACCCAAAGCCTTTGGCTCGGCCACCATCTGCCCATTTTGTCATTCCACTTCCCACTATTACTCCTTTAATCCTCACTATGGGAAGAAGTCTTCCCATGTAATCCTTTGAGCTCAAACCAAAGGGAGTTACCCGATTTTAAGGTATTGTCTTCACTTGAGTCCTTTTGTTTTATTTTGCTTCTCCAACCCCCTAAACTCTTTTTATTCATTTCTTTTGAAAAAACTCCAGTATCATAAAAATACTAGGATTTTGTTTTAATAATTATTCGAGCTACACTTTCACACACCTACATGTAATGGTTAAAGAACATACTGTTTCCGTGGATGGCGAATTTCGGCCTCCCGAAACGATGATTTTTCAAAATTCTTTTAACACCTTCAAAGGTGGCCATTAAGATGAAACTATATTTATATATGATATATAATATGTTTATGGTTTCCTTAGGCTTATGTATTTTTCATTTTGGGCATACCTTTATGGTTTCAATTATGGGTAAACGTGATATCTTCATTTTAGGAAGTGCGGACTACCGCCCTCTCAAAGTGATGTGATTCGTTAATGCCATATGTGGGACATATAAAGGATGGATTTAAAGTTATTATATATGATGTTATAATGGAATTATAATATACCTATATATCATTATTATCTCATTCCATAAAAATATGAAATAGAAATGAAAGTAGTGTTCATGCGTACGTACGGCTTACCGTCTCCATGCACGGTGAATTTCATTTCTTATCCCCAAATGTAATGTACTATTATAAGTACATGTATATAATCGATATATATGATGAATAATACATCTAAATGATGAATATAATTCTGTAATTAAAATATACATACCTCTCATTTAGTTTTAATTCCATTAATATGACATAGAAATGAAAGTAGTGTTCTTGCGTACGTATGGCTTACCGTCTCCATGAACGGTGCATTTCATTTCTTACCTCTAAATGATTATGTAATATTATAAATACATATATATTATGGATATATATGATATATATGATATCCAAATCATGAATATAATTCTGGATATAATGAATATTTTACCACACGAACAACATGTAATTGTAAGAAGTCCACTTTCGAGTTAAGAACCAAATATCGACAAAACAAACATTATTAACTTAAATGATTACATAATGTTTATAACATGGCAATAAGTGATCTAAATAGAATAATTAACTATAAAAAGGTTCTTAATAATTTGTAAATTAACTCAAGTTTATTATTCGGGACGTTAAAGAACAATCGAGTCAAGTCGGACCCGAGGTAAGGGATCCTACTTCTCTCTTTCTTTTTATGTACACTCTTTTATGTCATTCCCTCTATGTTAATATTTCTTGTTATTGGGATGTTATTTTATATTAATCTTACTATAATTTTTATGTTCATATTATGAGAGACCCTATTCTCTCTCATTAATCCATTTTGGAAGTTTTGAGTAGCGCCGTTAGGCTGCCGAATTTTCGTAAGAGATCTAACCTCTCTCTTTCTCTTTAAGTACTCTCCTTTATGTCACTTTTTTTAAGCTCCTCTTTGTTATGATGGGGGACGTTCTTTTATATTCCTCTTGATGTACATTTTATTGTAATGTGATGAGATACCCTATTTGATATCATCAATCCATTTTTGGAAGTTTTAAGTGGCGTCGTTAGGCTGCCGAGTTTTCGGAAGGGATTTTTCATCTCACTTTTATTCCCGTGAGATTTATGCTAAATTTTCCACAATTTCCTTGGATTGGTGCATGTACTGACCATTAGTTTATTAATTGTGTAATATTATTTCATTTATGAGTATTTACATCAATTTTGTATTGTCCTTCTTTCACAGGGCATATGTTTCGAAAGATACCCATGTCTGAAAGGGAACCTTTCACACTCCTCTTTTTAAAAGACTTATTTTGTTATGTCTTTTAATTCACATAATATTATTTTGCGATATTTTCTTCTATATCCTTATTGATGTAAATTTTATGTCCAATTGATGAGATACCCTTTTTATCTCTCATAAACCCTTTTTCTAATTTTTGAAGTGACGCCGTTAGGCGGTCAAATTATTGCAAGGGAACTTCTTAACCCAATTTCGATTTCTTTGGGTTCAACATGTAGTTGTTGAATATGTCATCCTTTGAATATGTGTGAATTACCTTTGATTATTTTACACTTAATATCCACTTACATTTGGTGTATTCGTTTGTCACACATAATTATGTAATTGATTTATCCTTAAACCAAGGATACCGTCTTTGTAGATTTCGTCTCAATCTCCTTTCATTGAGGCATATTCTGTTTTATACACAACCTTCTTTTATACGGTGTATAAACCCATCTGACTTTTACGTTTATTCAAAAGGAATCTTTTTTATATGAAGTGTTTATTAAACAACAAAAGGGAATGTTTTTTTTCATACGTATGCAGCGACAACGACTTCTCTGCCGCCGTGACCATTATTTGAGTTTCGGCTTCCTCTACAAGCCATACCATCTTTTTAAAAGAAAAATAAATACCATGTTTTACTTTTCATTTATTTTGGTATTGAAAATGGTTTTCATAATTTATTTATATCAATGTGTTGTATTGATATCTTTTTATTGAATGGTGGAAATGTTATGTTTCCTTTATGCATGTTTTATGTGATAAGATTATGTTATGGTTCTTGGGCATTATTATCAAGACGGGTGGTTCCGTGATAAACTAAGGGCGGGTGAGCCCGATATAGCTCTCCAATGCATTGGGTAACGTGAAGGAGTGAAACGTTAATGTTTCTCCGAAGAGATTTAGGGAATATACTGTGATGGGTATTCCAAACGTAACCAATAGGGTTACTCCCTACGTAAAAATTTTATGAATTCCTCAAGTTACCTTTATGTCTTATGATTTCTATGATTTATTAATAGTTTGATGAGGTATGTTAAAGTGCCTATGTTTTATGGGTAAAGTATGATTTCATTCTTATGTATATATGAACTCATGTTTCCTTTCCATATTTTTATAACCCTTACTGAGCTTTTTATGCTCATCCCAAGTTTTTGAAATGTTTTTCATAGGTCAAGGGAAAGGTACATGATGTGATGATAGTGTCAAGGATGTGTCAAGAAAGAATCCGTGTTTTATTTTAAATATGTTTCCGTTGATGGTAAGAATGAATATTGTCTTTTATGTAAACAATTTTTTTAAATGTGGAATGTAATACAAGTTTCATGATCTAATTCTCTAAAACACTAAACCTAAAAATATCATCAATGTGTAATCTTATAATAACTCAAGATTAAGTAAGGATTAAGGCTGGGGCCTTATAAATAGGGTGTATAAATAATATTTTCATTAGAAATCCCTATGGTGATACAATCAATGAATGAAGAATCGTCATGTAAAACACTCTAGGTATCAATGTGAGATGATCCTAAAAATACCTATGAAAAGAACATATGTTAGTAAGGTCTCATGGTATTATAGGGTTATTTTAATAAACTCCCACATTCTAATTAGGTCATGTCAATTAGATCCCAAAGTCTAATTATCTGAAAGGATGATTGATTATCCAAAAGCAAATATCTCACCTTATTATCTTAGTTCCCATTAAATGTAAATAATAGAGGTGATAAATCCATAAAAAACATTGTCATCATATGAATCAATAATAAATATTAAAAAAATATCACAAAACTACTAAAACATTATTAAGAAAAACCCTTATTTTTCATCAATCATGAATCACATAATAATATCTAATAAAAATCATATAAATGGGACATGTATATACATGGGATAATATAAAAGATATCACAACATTGTGATACTATCATCCAGAAAACTAATTATTAATGTTACAACCTATTATTTAAAACCAAGCATGAAATTCCATGTTAAGATTCAATTATTTGAAGTCTAAGCCATCTAAACGTCCTTTTAAGGACCCTTATAAATCAACAATTTAAAATAAAAACCCTAAAACACATCAAGTATTCATAAAACCCAAATTTTTTCCCAATGGAAAACCACATCTAATTTCTACAAATCCAACCGCCTTAAAAAATGAAATATACTTTTAAAAATGACATAGTACCCCCCATATATTTACTATTTTAAATTCATCTGAAACCCCATTATGAATATAAATAAATAATTGGTAATCCTAACATGGGAATCTTTTAGAAACCAAGAAATAGTAATTTATTGATACACATTTATTCTAAGTGTAAATTTATTTAAACCCATTTCATAAACCCACCATCAGAATAACATATAGGTATATTAGATATAAACTTTTTTTAATGAATTCAATCATTCTTTAACATGTAGTATAATAGAACTTAAAAGAAACCCCTAATTAATGTAAGAAACAACTATCCATAATTGATTATTAATGTGAATAAAAAAATAAATTGACCTCTTCATTCCCCAAATAACTAAATCCCCATGATTAGACCCCTATAAAACCATAAATTCATTCTCCTTGGGTGATATGGTTTCAAAAGTAAAAGAAGGTCAAGGATAAATAAATAATTAAGAATATTATAGGAAGAATAAAAACTAATGAGAGATTTTCTTCGATGAACATCTTTAAAATGGAGGGGTATAAGATCAAAAATCCATAGGTGGGACAATATGAGGATTTTTTGGGATTTTTATTGGTTTGATTGTGTGGGAGAGATCAGAAAAGGGGGTTTAAATACATTAAAATTAAAGAGTGGTAGCATTAAAATTTGAAAATTTATAACATTAAAGAAAATATCACGACATATAAATTTCCTTTATGATGTAGCACCCCCCAACACACCCACTATGGTATAGCCTCCGTGGTTGCAGTCTTGTACATATTTTTAAATAAGAACCCAAAATATTGATCCTTTTGAAACTATTTCATGCCATCCTATCTCAAAAGCATATATCACTTACCCTCCCCAACTATATAGTGAAATATAAATCACTATGGTCTATCCAACTCCCGTTTGAGAAATTTTTCAATGGTTTTGAATAATACCTCGCTGAAAAATGAGGACCCTCCATAGTGAAACCCAAGTGTTGTGGGATGATCCTACCCAAGATCTCAAAAACAAATTCATTAGATATTCTTTCACTAGAAAATAACCACCTAACATTCCATAGGGACTCTAGATATAGTGTCATATAATATAGAACTAAATTATAGGACTCAAAAATATTAGAATAATAAAAAATTCAAAAATACCCCCAAAATAATATAATAATAAATTCCACAGTGACCTGGTGGTGTAAAAACCCTTTAAATAAGAAAATCTTTTCATATTTGATATATATTTAAAATTTAAAAATATCCACATATAATGGATAAAATAGAATAGGAAATTTTGTTATTTCATACGAAATATTGATTATGATATCCAAAAAATCATGGACTAATACAAAATATAAACTTATAAAATCATGGTTTTTAATATCAAATATATTATCTAGATATATTAATTATATGATTCTCCTTTATTCTTCCCTAAAAAATATTTGTCTATTATCAATTTTCATATATGATATAATTCATAGCCAGTTATCATCCTTTTTTAAAACATCCTCAACCACAAAATCATATGCCAAAGTTGCAATGTGTTTCCTAGTCCATAACCAATTCTCTAAAATCATTGTTCATAATAGCTTCCAAAAATAACATGAATCATAATCTAAAATCTCTAATGATTCACATTTTACTTTTCCATTAACCAAATAAATATATAATATATATTCTACATCGTGTAGTATTTTTTGATTATATATCAAAACCCCAAAAAAATTATTTAATGACTATAATAATTGTTATGTGATGTTTTCTTCTAACACAAATTCTTCTACAAAAATATAAAAAAATCATTACACATCATCATTCATTTTCCATATAATTATATATTCTATCTAATAATTTATACATCCAAACACAACAACCATTAATAATAATTTAAAATTGTCATAATCTTTATTAATTTTGGTTTTATGTTCTTTTTGAAAAACTTGTGTTCAAATAATATTTAAATATGTGTTTATTTCTATTTTTATGTAAAATTCATGATCCTCTCACATAATAACAAATAAAAAATGTAACCTTCAGTCACACAATGTCTAACATATAAACTGTTGATATTGAAAAAATAGAGTTTTGAAATGAGTTGTATGATTTCCTTGATGTATAAACACTATTAAACACTAGTTGAACATTCATTTATTTTAAATAATTATTCCTTGATGTTAATACCCATGTATTGTATCTCCCTCACCTGATTATATGAAAAATAATCTCCCTTGTTTTAACACCTTTTCAATTCTTCAGTTTTGTGGCTAAATTCTACCAATTATACAATTTCACTTTTTTAACAATATGGCATTTCCCCGACTATAAAAATAGACAGAAATTATATCAAACCCATAATAAATTAGAATATATGTCAATAATTAAACACATACTGGGATGGGGTAAAAAAATATCTTTTAAATTTAGAATGTAATTAATGTTTCTTAAATACCACTGTGACTATTGGTTTCCTGAAAATTTATGCCACTTTTCTATTTCTTTTATTATATTTTTTCTTGAAAACGTGATGTTTGAATTTATTTCTTATTAATTAATATATAATATTTATTTTATACATACATTAATATAGTATCATATGATTTTTAAACACAATTTAACTTTATTTTTCTCAACATACCAAAATTTTAATCTTCACAACATTTCCAAGATTCTCCAATAGTTTATTCATCAAAATAAGTTGGAAACACTACATTGTTATAGAAAAATATATTTATTATTCTATTTTAAAAATAATTATTTTTTATTTTTTATTAGATCATCTAAAAAAATTTAATTCTAATAAATAATTATAATCAAATTTGTTAATTTCTATCCAAACCATATCTATCCAAATGCCTATCTAAACATTGTATACATTCTTACACATTCCCAAATTCATATATCCTATAATATTTTACGGTTCCTCAAACATATCTCAAGATTTAATTTACTATTATAAGATGATTATATATTATATTTCTTTAAAACAACTAATCCAATAATTTTTTGGGAACAATTTTCATTATCGATGCTATCAATCATAACAAACATGTAATATATTTACAAAACAATATTTAATATATACCTTTCTGTCAACATGAATTTCTATTTGAGTTCAAAATATTCCAAGAATTCCAAAGGTTTTAAAATATTTCATATCAAAATATTTAAATATATATTTATTTTATATAGATTCATAAACAAATTCATAAAAATGATTGATTGAATTATTGACCAAAAATTAAATGAGTCCACCAATCATTGACATTTCAAAATCCCTCATAATTGATATTATAAATTAACCCATTAATTATTTCAGGCTACCTAAAAATTTAATACCACCAATCAAAATTATTTCGATGAAATTTTCTTACTTTTATGACTCATGTTGAGGATGTAATCAATACTACGCCTCTTAAACAATTTTTAACACATTGACCTAAAAGTCCAAATTTCATGATTTGATCTTGGATACAAAAATAATTCAAGTTCAAACCCCAATCACTATAGGATAAAATAAATTTAAAAGGGATAATTTAAATTGTTTTGGCGATGATATTATCTAAAAACATAAATTTTTATATTTTAATTTAATATAAAACATCCTTGAAAATAAAACCACCTGAAAATAACAATATAGTAGAATGAATCTCATTTATAAGATCAAATATTTATTAGAAAAATAGATATGAGAAATAATCGAAAAATTTCCCAATCCTAGATCCAATAAACCCATATTAATATCTATTATATGGATTTATATAACTCTACAGATATTAAAAGTCTTACTCATACATTTATCATGGAAAATCTCAATTATATGTCCTATAATGTTCAAATTTTATGGGTGAGTATTTAAAGAATCACTAGCATTAGGTAATTAGCCATTTATTTATGTTTTTTAATTATATAAATTAATTCAGTTATGTTTTGGGGGTTATGTAGGTGTTTCTGAATGTTTTGGTAATTTTTTAGAGGTTCATGGTTTGATCTCGGTTAATAGAAAATGTGGAACACCATCTAGAAAATTGTGAAACTAAAATATTTGTCTTTGTATAGGGGTACGTTCAGGCGTATGGTTTTTCCAAACCATAAGGCCACCAAAGGGAACCCTTGAAAAGTGGAACATATGGTTTTAGATTGGTTATCATACATTTTTTTAATCATGCATGAAAACCACCGAAGGTCTGTTTAGAGGTAGTGGTAACACATTATTATTGTAGGTTTTTCCTAATTTTTCTCCCTAAACATGTGTAATTAAAATATAGCTATATTCTGTGGATATAAGTCATATCACACCCTTAATGCCTTTTTTCCTCCAATATAACCCTAACTCAAATTTCTCTTCATAGCATAGTTGTAGAGACCTATTCTCTTGATCCAAGAGTGATCTGTTTTTCAATCTTGGTTCCTTTGATATCATATGCCTTAGTAAGTTCTCATTCATAGTGGGTTTGATTAGTTATCTTATTATTATCTCACATAGATTCATGTTTCAAATGTTTTTATGATAGATCTGTGTTGTGTTATAAAAATCATGTTGATATATGGATTTTTTTATTAATGGGAACAAGATAAAATGTTGTGTTTGGAAGATCTAAGACAATATTATTAAAGAATGCGTGTCATTCTTCATTTTAGACTAAGTTACAAGGTAGGTGGATTCACTCTCAAATCCTCTTACTTAGAACATGATAGATTGACTTTAACTTAATTTAATTCATCAATTTAAATTTTTATATTTGTGGGAAATATTTTATGGAAACCCAAATTAATGTTGGTTTGTGTAATTGTAGACATTTTTTGTTTGTGAAAAGAGAAATTGTTTTCATTATTTTAAAATTATTATTTTAAAATTATTCTTGGTTTCAATTCTTGAGAAAAATTGGTAGTAAATATTTTCTATAACAAATTTTTTTTAAAAGGTTTGTCATTTTTGGGTTGGCATGATATTTTGGAAGACATGGCTGGTGTGATTTCATCTCATTGTCGTGACTCTGGTTAAGAGGAATACAAAATTGGTGTACAATGAAGTGAAATTGTAGAAGGGGAGTGTTTCATTGGGGAACACGAGATATGGTTACCTTGTGATGATTTGATAGATTGATGAGAGACCAATCAAGAATATGGAACTATTATCAAAGCATGTATATATAGGAGTGTGTGGATTAGATATTGTGAAATACAAATTAAAACATGAAATAGTATAAGGACTTTATTGGTAAAATTCCATAGAATTTTTTTCTTAGAAATTGGTTAGTTTTTATATAAATTTATAAATATTTATTTAACATATTTTATATAAATGTGCTAACATGTTTTATTATAGTGTCATGGGTTGTGAATTAATTTGGGGATATCTTACTAAGTTTTATAATAAACCCTTATATGGGAGATTTGGTATATTTGTATTTATTTTATATCAAGAAATAGGAAATGTCAAGGTATTTCATTTATTTTGTGATTTATCATGATACCATTGAATGGATTATGGAGTTGAAGAATTGAGTAAGTTGGGAGTTGTTGAGTTGGTGTATTTGAAGTCTTTGATTTTTTTGCTTTGGTTTCTTCATTTATCTTTGATATTGTTGTTTGTTTGGTAACTTTTGATTTGTATTTAATTGTACTTGTGTATCATATAGTGGTTGTTTGGTTATTCTTATCTTGTTTATAGTTGTTTTATATTTATAGTGAAAATATTTACTTAACTATTTATGAATCTATTGACATATATTTCCAACATTTGTTGTCTTGGGGATGTCATAAAAGGCCTAGTAGCACCCCCACCTCTTCCCAAGCCAATGAGGAGGGGTGGGATGTCACAAATTGTATCAGTCTTCTTTGGTACATATTTAATCTTGGTACAAATAGTTTAATTTTTTTTCTTGGTGTTATAAAATCATTCTTGTTTAGTCCATGAGAAGGATATATATTAAGGAGTAGGAACATAAAAACATGAAATGTAGATAAAAAATATGCTTTTCTAACCTAATTATGTTGAACTAGAAGTTACTAAGAAATTGGGTACATGAGTTTTTAGAGACATTTCTAGGATTTTTAGCCTTATCATCAGGGTTTTAGCTGATGAGGATAGCTTGACGTGAATTGTATATAATAACTTCCCAATAATAATGAATAATTAATTTTGAGTAATGATTTATTATAGGATAATATAATGGTTGATTTTTTAAATGTGTTAAAAACTATTTAAATGTTATATTTTTTAAAAGGAATGGCATTAGTATCTTGAAAATGGTTTAATTTTCAATGAATATGGTGGAATATTCAAAAATTATTCAAAAACAAAAAGTTTTGAATTTTGAAAACCTTATTGTGATATGTGTGATGTATAAATTTAAAATTTAAAGCCTTATGTTTCTAGAGAGTGAGCCTGAATATCATTTTATTTTATTTTTTTTGAAAAAGGAACCTAGTTAGCATAGACGAAACCAATGGGAAAAGGATTTATGGAATGTGGTTGAACCTAATCCAGGGGTGAACCCACATTTGGTTAAGAGTATTTTACATAGTTTCCAAGATACGGATAGAGGGAGCAAGAGTAATGAACCAAGATATGTTGGCCATTCTGTTTTGTTCAAAAATATAATCCACCCATCTGGCTAGGTGAATCAAAATATGGAAAATAAAAGGTGTGGATGAATACAATGAATTTAACATTCTATTTCATAGACACATTAGCCGTGTTAAAAGTGATGTTTGAAATGTAAACTCTAGAGGATCTCCCTCTTTAGTGGTGGGATTTAGTTGTTTTGGATAAATAAGACCAATGCATTTTAGGGAAAAAAATTTAAGAATTAATTAATAAATTATTATAACCTCACACATTTAAGATTCATAGAATGACATAATTTCTCATCTTAGAGCAATAAGAACCTCACAGTGACCGAGTATGTGAATAAAATTTTTAATTTAGTCCATTTTTTAGTGGATGTTTATTGGAATTTCATCCTTGAAATATTAATTTCATTCAATCATGGTTTAGTACTTCAATTCAATCAAATATTTCCTTATATTGAATACCATATTTTACAGAGATGATCAGTAGAGAAATGGTGGTAGAAATGGGACATCTTATGAACTATGGGTAGTGGAATAATTTTCATTCCTATGGAAAATGTAGGGAATTATTATTCTAGGAATAATAGTAATATTGAAACATATTTCTATGTAAGTTTTACAACTCAAAATCAGATAGTTCGATCAACTATCATTCATCTGAAACCCAAGAGTAATTGGGGACGTTTTTAATGTTGTTTGTTCATCCACATAAAGAAAAATTATAAGACACCACCTGGGGATTTCCCTAATTTCATCTAGATAGTAAATCTTCAATTCTATTGTGATAGTGTGCTAAGGGATGGTTTTTGGAAAACATATTATGTTTCACATAAGTCATATAATTCAATAGGATGATGGAAGAATAATACCTCTCTTCAACTGAATAGAGGAAGCCATGGTGATTCTATTAATAATTGAAATCTTTAGCCAGTGAAAACTCAATAGGTTAGCATAGAACATAGTGTACCAAGAAAGAACATATATGGAGTAGATCAAGTTATTGAGGATGATAAAACTACACAATCTATGGTAAGTTGTATAATTATTTTGAATTCAACACATATAAAATATTTGTTGGATATGGGTGCATCTCATTCATTTATTTCTTCTCATGTTATTTATATTCTTGGTTTGCATGTTGATATGATTATTATTATTTTGAAACATCAAACTCCTATTTTCCCAAGGAAATGTTGAGCCTTTATATGAAAAAAATTTTCAATAGCTATTGATGGGTCTAAATTGATTTTTTATTTCTCTATTTCTGAGATTGATTACTGTGATATAATTTTGGGTATCAATTGGTTGACAATGTTCAAATCCCAAATCAGCTGTTATAATTAAATGGGTAGTATTAAAACTGATGATGCCATCGAGTATATATTTAAGGGATATTGGAATATAAGAATTTGTAAAGAAGGATTATTGGAACTTGTGGTTGGATATATCTATTACCTGTTAGAATCATTGACCTTGTAATTAGTGGATGAAATCAAGAATAGATGTTTTTCAAAAAATGTTGATCAGTTTCCAGATGTTTTCCCAGATAATTTACCATTGTTTCCACCCACAAGAGGAGTAGATTAAATGATTGATCTATTACCAGGAACCAATATTATCTCAATTTCATCTTATCATATAGATCCAGTATAATAATGGTAATTCAATTTCTAGTTGTAATAGTTGGAGTGAAAATGGTTCATTTGACCTAGACTGTCACCAAGGGTACTATCGGTTTTGTTTATGAAAAATGTGGATGGAACTATAATTCGTTTTATGGATTATCATACAATTAATAAATACATAATTAAAAATCATTATCCTATTCCATGCATTAAGGATATATTCAATCAATTATAGGGAACCCAGTGTTTCTCTAAAATTGACATTCATTCCGAAAAACAATTATTGTAGGTTTGAAAGGAGGATATTCCAAAGATATCTTTCAAGAGTAGATATGGCCATTACGAGTACATAGTTTTGCATTTTGATGTTATGAATTCACTAGATATCATTATGTAATTAATGAATTGGTTATTTAAATTTTAAATGGATTATTTTTTGGAGGTGTTTTTGGATGACATATTGTGGTATTCAAGGACCAATGTTGAGCATAAGAAACACATAAAAATAGTGTTGTGAATTTTTTCGGATCATCATCTATAGGAAAAATTATAAAATTTTATTTTTTGGATATAATAAGTAAATTTGTTTGTCCATGTTATCTCAAGAAAAAGTGTTTTTATATATCTAAGATAGATAAAGGTTGTTTTCTAATTGAAATTTCCAAAGAACATAGTTGAGATATGCAATTTCCTTTATCATACTAGTTATTACTAAAGTTTTGTTTATGAATATTCATGAAAATAATTATGAATGAAAATTTTGAAAAGGAATAGAGTTCCATTCCAATGGAATGGTGAATGTTAGATGTTTTTTCAATAACTTAATGATTCTTTACATCTTCACCAATTGGGATATTTACACAATCAGGAAAAGGGTATGTGATGTATTGTGATGCTTTGGGATCTAGGTTGGGATGTGTTTTCATGTAGAGAGATATTGTTTTTGAATATGGCTTTTGATAATTATGATGGAATGAGAAGAAATACACAACACATGACTTGGAATTAGTTATTGTAGCCCATTATTTAAAAGCATGGCATCATTAACTCATTGGTACGACATTAATGGTATTTATGAATCATAATATCTTGATACACATTTTCTCATAAATAGATTTTAATTTGAGAAAAATAATATAGATGGAGTATCTATAAATGACTAGATTTGAATTTATGTGTACAATGGGAAAATTCAATTTGGTGGTAGATGCATTAAGTTGAAAGTCATATAGGGAGTTAGAGAAAGAGGCTTCAGATAAGTGATAGATGATGTCATTAATAACCAACAAGGACTTGAATTATGAATACTGAGGTAGTGTTGTGCTTTTCTTTTTTGGTTTATTTTGTTATATTTATTAGAATTTCATAACAGAACCAACATCATATTCTTAATGGGTGTTTATAAGGTTAAAACTTAGTGGTGTAGAGACCATTGAGGGATGAAAGATAGATGGAAGTTTAATTTTTTGTTATTGAGATCATATGGTAAAATATTTGTCTTTTATTGAAAAAATCCATCATTCATATCACCATTCGAGATGGGTTATTAATATTATGAAAAAATACGTATATGGCACTAAAATAAAAATTCTGGTGGGTGAGCTTGAAGATAATAGTGGTTTCCATCCAGAAGTTCATGGAAAAGGTCCTACGGAAAGTGGGTTTTCTACTGTCTATCAATTCCTATGTGAAAATTGGAGATTTTTTCTACTAATTTTGTGTTAGTTCATTAAAGGACGGTTCAGAAACATGATTACATGTGTGTACTTATGGATCAACTCATGAAGTTGGATTATTTAATTCCAATTCTTTAATCTCATATAGTAGAGGACTTTTCTATAATCTATATATGAAAATTACTAAAGAATAATGGAATAACACATTAAATAATGTGAGATAGAGATCTAAGGATTATGTTTCATTTTTGTAAATACTTACAACATTCCCATGAAACATAATTAAATATGAGAATATTATATCATAATTACAATGATGGACAATATAAAATGATTGTACCAACGTTCGAAGACATTCTTGAGGCTCGGGTGATTGATTTTGGTGGCTCATGGTTCGAGAACATACTGTTACTGGATTTCATGTATAAAAACAGTCATCATCCCTCTATATATATTTTTCCTTTTATAGTAGTGTATGGGTTTTCATGTCACGCTCCACATTATTGTGTTTAAATAGGTGATAAATCACTACATGGTCTAAGCCTTGTACAAGAGATGATAAATAATATTTATTTCATCATAAATATAATAGAGATGACACATATTCATCCAAAATAGTATTTGGATCGACATTGATGGTCATTATCACTCGAGCTGAGTGTTCATGTGTTCTTGAGAATCTCTCAATGGATTTTTCATCGATATCTTGCGATGTATGGAAATATTTATCCATGATACAGAGGCTCTTTAAAATTAATTGAATGGGTTGGTGAGGTAGAATATCAGTTGGAATTTCAACCAACGTTCAGTTTAGTGAATAATGTGTTTTTTGTATCGCATTTCAAACAAGTATCAACCATATCCTAACCATGTGATTTGATTGGATCATGTTGATCAAGAGTAGGATGCAACATTATTTCATGCTTCAGTTAGGATTGTGGATAGGGAAGACTAATTCTTGTGTGGAAAAATAATCGGTCTATTGTGGATTTTATGGGAACATAGTATGATTTAGGATGAATCATGGGAGTGGGAAAAGAAAATGGTCAAGCCATGGCTCGATTCTGTTGAGGGAAATGGTGGTTTTATAATTTCCATGGATGAAAGGACCAATAGTGGGGAGAATTTAGTACACATGGTTTTATGTAAATAACCCTTTGTTTATTTATTTTATGTATAAAAAGTAATAGGGAATGGTTTTTTGAGTTTTGTAATGTTTTTAGTTTTTTTGGAGGTTCATGGTTAGTAAAAACCATGCAGCACCTTCTAAAAAATTGTACAACTAAAACAGTTGTTTCTGGGTAGGAACATGGATATTCCACACTATTCACCCACCTAGGAGAAACTGTGAGAGTTGGAATAGAGTGTTTTATCATGGTTGGTACACTATTTTTCTAATAATGTGAGAGAACCATATGAGGTGTGCTTAGTGGTAGTGGATAATGCATGGTGAACATATGGTTTTCCTAATCATACATCCTAATCATGTAACATTAAAAAAAGATCAAGATTTCATGGATTCAATTCATATTACAACATTAATTCCTTGTTTTTTCACTAATATAACCCCAACTCTTATTTAATTCCCTCATATGGTGTTGGAGACCGTTATTATTGATATGGGGTAGATCTATTGGTCAATCTTGGTGTGTTGGAAGCTTTATTCCTTGGTAAGTTCTCATTCATGGTGGCATTCCTTTGTTCTTTTTTCTTCTTCCCAATCTTAGATTCTTTTATGTAATATGATAGAGATATATCCTTGTTTTATGATTCCTATAATATTGAGATATGGTTTTTTGGATGATAGGGAACAATATCTAAGGAATGTATTAGAAGATATAATACATGATTAATGAAGAATTTCTATCAGTCTTCATTTCCTCATATGTTGTGAGGTAGTTGGATACACTCTCGACTCCTATTAGTTATAACTTGAAGTGTTGATGGAAACCCTCTTTAGTGATGGTTTGTGAAATAATATAAATTTCTTGTATGTGGAAAGAGAAGTTGTTTTCATAATTTTAAAATGATGATTTAAAAAAATTGTTTTTGTTTCAAGAGATAAAAGGGTTGGAATATGTTTTCAATAATAAAATTGTTATATTGAAATGGTTTTTAATTTTATTTATTTAATTTTATTTTTCTACACATGGTTGGTGTGAGTCCATTATAATTACATGACCATTGTTATGGGGTGTGTACATTGGGGTACAATTTTGTGACCCTGTAGAAGGAGTGTATGCCATTAGGGAGCATGAGATATGGTTACCTTTTGAATTCATATTAGATTAACTATATTCCTCTCATGATTATAGAATTTTCACCATAGCATGCATGTTTGGGTGTGTATAGATCTAGTATTGCGTATTCCAAATGAAAATTTAAAATTGTTTATGGACATGTTTGGATGATTTCTATTTAATTTTCTGCCATATAAATGGTTTGGTTTGGATATAAACTATATAAAATTACATTAAATAATTTTATTAAATTGTGATGACTTTTTATATATTAGTGGCATGTGTTGGGAAGTCATTTAGGGAAATCCTACAGAGTTATATACCACCCCATTCATGGGAACTTTGGTGCTTTTGATGATATTGTTTATAAAGAATCTGGTAATGACAAGGTATCACAATTATTTAGTGATTCATCTTGATACCTAGGCATGGTTTGTGGAGTTGAAAATTGGCACAGGTTGATAGTTGATGAGTTTGTTTATTTGGTGTGTTGGATTTTTGTTAGTTTGGTTTCAACTTTTTACTCTGATAATTCTGTTGTTTTCGTAACATTTGAGTATTATAACATTATACCCATCAATCATATATTGGTTCTTTGGTTATCTATATATTTTATAAATTGTTCTATGTTTAAATGGAATCTTTTCCCCCAACTATTTATGAACCCCTTGGTATAATTTTACTAATGAATATAATATACCTCCAAATATGATAAATTTAAATATAAAATACCATTTACTAATGATAAATTATATCCATGTAATCTATATATCATCATCCCAAAATTAATTTTTTGTACTTTGTGTGGGATAGATTCAATTAGAAATCGATATGGGAAATAACAGTGGAGTGTGCTACTATGAAACCTCATCCAGTTAGTGCTATTTTAATTTATATTAATTGTATTGGTAGAGATATTAATCAATATATGATGAGGTAGATTGATAAGGACTTAGATATTTAAAAGTATAATTATCCCTCATTTAGGGGTTATGTAAGGCTAGGTCAGGTACATTAGTGTTTAGAAAAATATTTATTATATATTACAGTTTTCATAAACATAAGAGACTATAAAGGTTGAGTTTGGAACTTACGTTTTATATATAAAGGTAGTAATTAGTGGCAGGTAGTTGTGAAATTGTGGAAATATAAAGATATTAACTTTGAGGACGTAAAAAAGATCCTCAAAAACTTTTTCTTCCAAAAAGAGAAGATGTTTTCTGGGGTTTGAGAGTTCATATATGTTAGTAATGGTAAAAAAATTATAAATTATTTAAAAAATTGTATTTATTTTCTATATTGGGTTATAGATTCGTTGGTTAAAGGTTTGACCACATTAATTTAATTATGAATGTCTCTTATTTGTTTACATTAAATGTTGGAGTTTTTAAATTAGTTTATTTCTATAATAGAGTGGTTTCATGGTGATTTTATTATAAATTTTATTTTATATTTAAATTCATTGATTCATTTTATTTTTGGTGGTAAACTTATTCCATGAATGGTTTTCATTATCCCTTAATAATTATAGGTTACCTCTAGTGATCATGGGATATTCTAATGTCTATATATAATCGTGTCATAAGTCACTAGATTCGAAATCCTAGGTAAATATTTTATACTCTATAATCTTAAATTATAAATTCCATGAAGCATAATAATCTCATTGATCCCTTTTCAAGTCATTCAAATATTTATTTAAATGGAATCTCATGACATCATCATTACTAAATTTGAAATAAATTTATTATTAATAGTATACATTCTATTTGAGTAATCCATTAAAATAATTTTTATTTACATACACATAATAAATCTTTAATACACATGAAATAAAATCTCTATAATATAACCGGGTTAATTCAAGTACATCCACTAGTATAGATATCTCCTTAATATATATAACTTCTATTTTAATATAACTTTTATAAACAAGAATTTCTTTTTTCATAATCACATTCACATGCTAATCATATTTATTTTTGATAATCCAATTTTTTATAATGAAATTATTATCACGTACCCACTTCATTATCTCCCATATATTATAATTCTTTATTTTTTTCACAGTCCTCATTCATGTATTTAATCCAAAATCTATTATTTCATGGATTGATGTCAGATCCACAAGTGGTTGAAACATATTTTTTTAAGTGTTTCTTATTCATCATGTTTGTGTCAGTGTAATCTTATTATTGATGATACTAGAATCATTAATATTTTGATCTCCTTAATCATTTTTTAATTATTATCGACTTCCTCTTCTAATTCAACATTAAAATATTCATCATGTTACATTATTATAGGTTCTCTATATTTTTTATCATAATCATCTACTTCATAAAAAATGTATTACTCATTTAAATTTATATATTTGAATATATATTTTTCTTCAAAATATTTAGAACCATTTCTTTAATAATATTTTTAAGACTCTTATTTTACATTTATAGTATTTACACTAGGTTAAAAAACCAAATATGCATGAATTCAACTGCTATATAACTATATTTACCATGAGTTCCTTTCTTATTTTAGGTAATAAAGTTTCTAATAAACACAATTTAGAGTTGTTTATGGTCCATAACAAATCTCCCTTATTGTCATATTCTATTTAGAACATAACATATATCTATTTTTCATATAAACTTCCACACATATCACCTACTTATACTAGTGAATTGAGATACCAGACTAATGAGTAGTAACTGTAGTATGAGATTTCACCATTAAATGACACTATTTTATATTTATCTATTAACAATAATACCTCATGTTCGATTATATATTTTTCAATCTAATATTCATCTTCAATTGAAGTATAATCCATACCATTGTCCAATTATGATATTTTTATTATTCTCTAGGTTTTGTTTCCAACATGCCTCATATATATTTTAATGCAAGAAATTTATAATTTAAATTTTTTTATAAAAAATTATAAACAAAATAATATTATAATAATATAAAATAATGATAAAACAGTGTCATCCTTATGTTGAAGAATATTCTATTAGACTATACATATTAGTATTTACTAACACAACTATGTGTGAGGCTGTTTATTCCACTTTAAATAGTTATTTTACTCCTTCCTCCATCTCATCATTGCATCATGTGTCTTTTCAATATTTATATTTTAATATTTGGAATATATATGACAATTGTTTTCTCTATCATATTTTATATGATTTTTTAATTAATTTCTCTTTATTGTTTATGATGAAATCTATTTTTATTATACCCTTTGAGGAATCATGATTTCTCATTTCTATAAGCATGATAGAGATTATAGTTTTCATTTAATCATTATATAAATAAATTTATTGACTTTTATTTATTTTGATTGTAATATTGAATATGACTTAATTAATTGATTTGTAGAGTTGACTATTTCTCCAGATAATATTTCAATGACTATCCAATTAGAGTACTTATATCTTACTCCACCGATCTCCAGCTAGCCTTTTTTCATCTCCCTTGATCTTTACTACTCATTCAATACCCAAGATAATTATTCCATATGCATGACCCTTAATATCCCTTAAACAATATTATTACCAGTCCAATCGATGGCGGTGAACAACAACTATTTATTATTCATATCATATTTTTCATTCTTTGCTTTAGAGAAATTTCAGAAAATATAGCCATCACATTATTCTACATTACGTTCTATGATTTTTTTGGTTGAGTTAAGAACTTAATGTGATTATTATCATTTTTTCATGAAAGGTAAATACTATTGTAGTCAATATATTATACTAGATATAATTTACAATGCAATGAAATAATCAACATATATTTTTATTCCATTATTTAGGATGAAAACATAAAAACTTTTCTTTTAAATAATAATAGAAATCTTTTCCAATGTTAGAGGAGTGGAAGTAATAACTATAGATATCATTTATTTTTATAGTATTTGGAGATGATATAATCCTTATTTATTATATTTTTTTTTCGCTCCTTGTAAATAGATCTTTAGAATATCAAAATAGATCATGGTTTATGACAGATAATTATGAAATTTTGGCTTCATTTGGAGAAAATATTATCACCTTTAAATCACATGTTTCTTAACATTGAGTAACTCATAGGTTTTTTATTAACTATGTATGATTGAGTTCTTTAGTTTACTCCATTGTTTTTATTTAATTTAACCATTAATAAGGTTTTATAGGATTTATATTGTTTAACTTTAAATCAAATTCCATTTTTACACATTTTTTTAAATATTTAATTATTTATGAAATCCTAAAATATATTTTCAATTTTTTATTATCATTCATTGATATATTTATTGTAAAAATTCATAAATAGTTTTTCTTTTAATAAAGTCTATATTTCAATTCAACTTTACATTTTTTATTCAACATAACTACATCTTCTTTTAGACCTTCAACATTCTTTCATATCTACTAAATGTATACATTGAAGACATTGACCCACTTTTTTTATTACTCAATTTTCATCTTAATTTTAACACCCACTTCAGAATTATCTAATAAATTAATTTTCTCTTAAATAACCCTATCTACATATCAAATACATATTGGAAATAAACAACCCTTTTATTAATCTATTTAATATTATCATAAGTTTACATCATGTAATCTTTAGAATATAATATGAATTCAGTTTCTAATTCCTCAAAACACATTATCATTGTCTCTTTTCTCTATTCACATTTAACACTTAATTTGAAAATTCTACTTCAATTAATTTCTATATGTTATATTTCTTATGAGAGGAAAATTAATTTACTTATTATTGTGAGAAAATAATATCAACATCTTCACCTAAATGACTCTTTAGACACCTTTCAAATATGTGTCCAACCTTTCTACACATTAAAAAATAAAATTGTAAATTTATTTCAAATATTAATTTTTTATCATCGAACATCTCTCCTAAAGTAATAGAAAGTAATTAATCACTTATTCTTCCTTGATTTCATTATAATGAATGTTAATATTTAACATAGCTTTAAAATATACCTCCTTGGATGAATGCATTTTTCACAATTTTGGTTACACATGAATTTCATTAGTTACTAAACTAATTTTTTAATCAACATATAAAAGTACTAGTATATTTATTTCCCCAAGTTATAAGACCTTTGAATTTTATAAAGATTTACATTTTTATAATCTTATTCATAAAAATTAAATTCTTTATTTATACGCAAAATAAATGAATGAATCTATTAATCTCATAGATTTTTTTAAATAAATAATCAATATTCTCATTATGATACATTATTAAATTCTACAATTTATTATTTAAGACCTTTATATTTCTCCTCTTAAACATTTTATTTCACTAATATATATTTAAAAAACGTGTCTTTCATTTCTTTTATATAAATTCATATCATTTTTTATAAGATTTTATTTTTTATTTTGTTTAATATGTTACTTTTTCTTTGAAATATGAATTGAGAATCTTTGTTACCATCTCAATCAAATAAATCCCTATAAAATAACTTACACAAATTCCATGAATTTTATTATATGAAAAATAAAATATTAGATAACATTGATGATATATTATATACATCATATATATATATAATGGTACCCACCAAAATTATGAACTCCCTTTCACTTAATGGCATTATCCATGAGGGAACAAATAAGATAGGTTCTCCAAGAATTAGCCTTTTCACTTTGAAAGAATTGTATGTAACTATAGTACCCAAAAATACATTAGGTATAGATTAGGGTGATAAATATTATTATTCAATTAGATATCATTATTGTGAAAGCATTATCACATGAACATATCATGTATTTGCAAACATTTACAACGCTAAAAAATGAAAATTAAAAAATATTTATGATTGGATTTCAATTGGTTTAACTAAAAAGGGGTACATCTAGAAAATATACACTTGTGATGGGTAATTGTATTAGGAATTATCTAATTCACTATCTTGATTACGAGATTTTAGATTTGATCACTGTTTATTTTAATAATGACTCTATTCACCTATCTCTCCACTCACTGTTTTATGATTGGGATACAAAAAATGAACACATTATTTATTTATGATTTAAAATTTAGTAAAAAATAAATACACAAAATAATTAATGGGGATTGTTTTTTAAAAATTATTTTCATCATATACCACATGTTATAACCTTATTATAATTTAAAAAAATCTTCTGGATTTTTTTAAATATCTCATTAACCAAAAAATTCATCTCATGTCATTAAAATATTAAATCATATAAAATAACTAAATATCTTAGATATCATGATTAAAAATGTTAAATTTAGTTTTAGTGAATGTAAATGACCATATAAAACCAAAAATAATGAACATTTAATTAATATAAAATGTAAAAATAATTTTATATATATATAATTTTTTTTAAATATAATTATTATAATATAACTGATATCATTATAATAAAATATGGTCGCACCAAAAAAAATAATATCCTTTTGTTACATATTAACATCTTTTAAATAAATTACTACAATGAAATCTCATTATTAAAAACATCTACTACCACAAATCATGACCCTATATTTTTTGCATGATTCATAAGGAATAATAATATTATAAAACCCTTAATTCACTTTGGATTCATGTGGTGACATGAATTGTATATTTTGTTATCAATTCATCATATATTCTTTAGTCTTCAACAATGTAAGGAAATAATATATGTTATTTATAGTTTAATATTATTTTCTCCATTTAATATAATCCTTAAATTATTTTATTAATATTAACATAATATTCACATCATGATTTTTTATTATAATAAAAATTCATCTACAAAGCACCTAATAATATCTCTAAATTTTATCTCATATTGACCAAAATAGATTTAATCCAATAACGAATATTTACCAGAAACACAACCACTTATAACATCTCTTCAAAAAAATTAATTTTTTCAATAAATATTAGTTATATTTTCCTAATAAGTAGACAATGTTCCAATAGTATAAATATTCTACCTTATAAGAAACACATAACGATATCTATTTAAATAATTATTAATGGTTATAGATAACTGGTAACTACTCCTAGAATAAGTACTCATTATTATATATATATGTATCTCAATTAGATGAAATGACTCACTACGTCCATTCATTAATATAAAAATTATATTTTCACATTTATTTATCAATAAATATAAATAAATTTGATGATTTAAAATTACATTATTCTATTAATTAAACTTTTTTAGTTACTACATAACTTTCATGTTTATATAACCTATATGGTAATGATAATGGTAAGTGGTGTTTAAATCATAAAGATAAAACGTATTATGTTTATATTTATAGATTATATTATTTTAGTTTATAATAAATTAAATACCGATTATATTTCTCAATCCATAAAATATTTTATTAATATATAATGAGAAACACTTTTCCTAGAAAATAACTTAATAATACACCTCTTTAAAAATAAGAAATATAAATAAAATTTATTTTTGTTATGTTAAAGACCTTTATTTAGTCAATTATATTAACTCCTGTTAATGATATATACTAAAAAAATTTATAAATAATACCTAGTTTGTAACACAGAAAAAGTGCATCAAAATAATAATTTCTATAATATATATTTTTTCCTACATGAGAAGTTTTCCACAATTTAGTGTATATTTAATCATAATAAATGCTTACAAATTTTATTAAATATTTTAGTTTTGTAAAACATAATATATATTTATTTAAATATTATGTCACGTGATTCCTAATCATTTACGTTAGAATAATACTTTTAATATTTCAATTTATAATAAAATTATTCATTTGGGTATGTATTTTCATATCATAAAGATTATCTATATATCTTACATATAAACATATAATAATTTTTTGTTAGTATTTTATTATTAGATCCTGATTTTTATTGTTTTATTATAGTTTTTTTACTTATAAAAATAGTTATAGGAGTTCAGAAGGAGGAAAATAAATAAATGATGAAGTATCTAACATTGTTGAATAAATGTATCTTACTTTATGAATCTAGTAGAAACCTCCAAAAAATCATTTAGGTTTGTAGTAGATACTTTATTGTGATATCACACATTAGATTCATAGTGGTAGTTCTAGATAAGTATTTTGGGTCACCAAATATTTGATGATGGCCGCATGGATTTTGGTGTTGTCCCAAAACCCTTTTTAAAAATTTGATTATTATGGGTAATTCTATGTCAAATTAGTTTAAACAATTTTTTGGGTTAATTCTGGTGGATTATTTAAAAATGAAGACTTCCCTCTCATATTTACCCATTATTCTTTTATTCTTGATTTAAATTAATCATTTTTTAGAAAAAAATAAAATTCTTTTGTGTATATGATAATTTTTATACAATAATTGGGTTATTCTAATGTTCTTCGAATTTATTATCCCTATTTTATAGAGATACCTATGAAACCACACTTCTTCATCACATTGATGGGTTTTATGTTATACACTGATTGAACCAAACAAACTATCCATTAATCACGAATATCTTAACAATGAATCACCATATGTGAATTGATGTATCTTATTTGATTATTTTGGGGTCAGTGTGTGATGATTTATAAAAGGTTTACATAACTAACAATAATACCCATATATAAATATAGGCTGTTATGAAATCAAAAAAAAACCATGAAGCCTATTTTGGTTGTTTTATATAATCTAATTCTGATTTATTTTTTATACTATTGAATAAATATTTCATTTATTGACCCATTTTATATTATTTTATAAGGGACTCTAAATTGGTGTTTAAATATGGTAAATTTTAAGAATGAACATTTATGGTTTTTTATGATCGTAAAATTATGATATACCATAGAATGAGTGAAACAATAATTTATTAATGACATAATTATGATAATTTACATAAAAAAACTATGACTAAATTGAAAAAGGATATTGTATTTATCTATCTAGGGATTATTGGTAAAATATATATTGGCATCAGTTAGTTATGTAGTTTGTATTACATTTGACTACATGGGTTTTTACAATTGGGTGTGTACTAGCCAAGATAAAATGGTTCTTTTTGGATGAATAGTATTTTGTTGAATTTCAATTTATTTCCATACATATATGATATCTCTTTATTATAATCCAAAATTAAAATAATAGTGGAATGATATTATATATTTTGATCCATAATTCAGTGTCCAAGTGGTCTGATGACATGAATTTACTTTGTATTATTATGACCCCTATTAATATACTATATTTAAAGAATTTTATGACATGGACTATTATTTAGTGGGTGAATCTTGGATTCCATGTTTCAATGATGTTATTCTGGGATACTATGAGATTTCATTGGTCAACTATGTTATGTGTCAAAACCTAACAAGATGTTGTATGGTTTTATGGTCCTATGAAAAAATGCTATAGATAAATTACTTATGGATTGTACGCATGGGATTTAATGAATCTTGATATGAACATGAGGACTCAACATGGTTATATTAATGATTCATTATATAACTATAATTTCATTGAAAATATATTCTTCCACCACTCAAATTTTATTATAGAAAATGTATGATTAATTGGTGAGGTTCTGCTAATTATTTTACACATACCCTATACAAACACTACAATATATGTGTAGAATTAATTTCATTTGATATATAAAAGTTAAAAGGCATTACAGAGAGTTATGGATATATGGATTTTATAATATTTTACTATAGAGGATTTTTAATAACGGTATATTGAATACATATTTGGGAAGAATTATTTATTTGTTATTTTGAGTACATTTTTTCATGATTTTTTTTATATAAGTAACCCAACCAGAAAACAATTTTATATATAACATGTATGACTTTACATTACAAGGTTATATTATTTTTTGATGATTTCAATCATCATGGTTTGATTTACACTATAATTATAAATGAATTTTATCTATAATGTTGTTATTTTTTTATCTATTTTCATATTATATATTGGTAATTAGGTGTGTTATATGAGGATAAATCACATCCTAGTGATATATTTGAAAACCTATGTTTAACGTCACCAAACTCTATTGATTAGAGAGAATAATTCAAGTCAAGTGGCACCTCAACTCAAATCAAAGAGATAGGTACCATGTATAAGTGTTATATAATTGTATCGATGAAAAACAATTATTTGATTTAAGTATTTGGAAACAATTAATATGTTGAGAAACTAGTAACAAATAGTTTCAAATTGAATGTATTCTCATCGAACACATTATGAGAGATTAATTATGTATTATGGATCATGGTATGTCATTTATTTGTTTTATTATTATCATTTTGTAATTTTTAAATGTATATGATTTTTAATAAAATAATAATTTGATTTATGTACTCTTATCTTGGGGTTGCAAGTGGGTGCGAGTACAAGAGCCTTACTCGACAAGTTGGACCACATGATATGTGAATTTATTTATGTTAGAGTATATATATTTGAGTGATTTGGTAAATTAAGTTCCATTAATAATTTTTTAAATATATCCTTGAGTAAATTATTTCTGACAGAATTAAAATTTAACAAGTGGAATCTTAATTATGATACATTATTCTAACTTTCATCATATTTTTCAAAATACATATATTATAATAATATAATTAATCAAATAATATAGTTTTATTATATTTCAAACATGATTATGTTTCTAGAATAAATCAAGGATGGATTTTTCATTTATTCATATTTATTCACCTCAAATTTGTGGTTGAGATAGGTGTGACATCCTGAAACTATTAATCATATTAATATTTTGTTTTAATTTATTTTTTCTAAAAAAATGGAGGCTTTCAGTTTGTTTGGGGGTTATACTAGGGGGATTAATATATACAATACTAGTTAATTACCTCAAAACATGAACCAATTAAAAAATATGGTAGTGAGGTTTTCATGTCATGTAACATTGTATAAAAAAGTGTAAAAATCCTTGGTGATCATTAAATCAAGATAAAATTAACTTATTAAATTATTAAATGCTCAATTCATCCCATATTTCATCCCTTTTTCTTAAGATAAATCCATTGGGATATATTTGGCCAATTTTGGTGACTTCAATACCTCTTAAAGACCATATATTCCATTATTGAGCCTTGGAGTCTTATGTGTAGGGTAAATTCTCCACTAATAACTTTCCTTTCCTCTACATAACTTTTACAGTAATCATAAAACCATAAAAATTGGTTATTTTATATATTTTGTTAGGGTTATATTTTAATTAATTATTATTATATTTTAAGTCACAGAGATCCTTCCTTGAGGATCAATCATCATTCTGTACAATTTAATACTTCATAGTAAAGTATTCCTGGTAGGATAATCCTCACCATTCATATTCCTAGAATTAAAACATTCTATGGGTTATATTTTAATTTAACTAATAGGTTAAATAATAATCATGCAATGAAATTGTGTCTATTTTTTTGAAGATAGTGTTTTCACTTGTATTATAGATTTTATTCGAAATAAATTTCACATTTGCATAATTATATTTCCTTATAGAATATTTAATTGTTTAGATTAGTGTATAATTGTGAATTTGAAATGTTATTTGGATATAAGGAAATGAGAAATGTACTATATTTAATTATAGTTGGATTAAATATTTATATATTAGTTAATAGTGGTCATGAGTTACTTGATTTCCATGTTGACAAATGTAAAATTATTGAATTGGATTTGAAGGTTGTGTGTGGATTCTATTTTCTCTATTGTTAGGCTAGACCAAGTACCATTTAGCGATGAATCATAAAATTGTGGTTCTATAATTTCAATATAAATTTTTTAGAGAAAAATTTATTAATTATAATTGCCATTATTTCTATTTTTATATTTCTTTAACTTGGGATAACTGTTTGGTTTCTGGTTAATACTTTATTAGCCTATAATGAAAATTTCATATTTACATTAAATTATATATTCTATTTCAAAACTATTTATTCATATACTAGTCTTTATGAAAGGGTGTGTTTTTCTATTGTTGTAATGTAATAAAATACATATCATTTAAATGTATTTAATCTTAATTTTTTTATTTTTTGAATCATGTATTTATTAATCCATATGGTTTTATCATTATATTAGAATCATTATGTGTCAATGGGATATCCTATAAATAAATTTTTGTACAGCCCTATATAATTATTTTCTATCTAAATATATTTATAAATAATTGGTTGAGATAAGCGTATGGGGTAGACGTATTTCTTCATTAGTTAATGTACAAAGCTAATGTGCTTGGTCATAGAAGACAAAAACATAAATCATGAAAGGTCTATTTTTTAGGTTGTTTTATTCTGATAGAGTATCAACTATTTTTAAGAACCATTTAGGCCTATTAGAAATTTGTTTTGAAAAATAAACATGTATATAATGGTAATAATGGATTATTTATCTCTATTTTATATCCCGTTTTTATTTTATTTTCTTGAAATATATGCATTACCCATAGTTGGTTGATGTTAGGAATGATTTATTTATGTTATTATAAATTTTATTTAACCCCAAAAAATACATGGGGAGTATAATTTAATTAATTATGATATATGGATATATTTTAATTATGGATACTTCATGCCTAAATTTTTGTAGAATTTTTATTTATAAAGGGAAATGTGTTTTTTTGTAAAAAAAAGTACACCAGGGGATATGGTATACCACCACCTTTTTTTTAAATCATCTAGTGATTTCAGTTGATGTTACAAATATGCTGTATATAATTTATTTTGGTTAAGTTTACCTTGGTCTAGTTCATTATAATATCGCATATGGGACATGTTAGGATATTCAATTTTTTTTGTTTTCAATGGTGATCATAGATATATAGAAGTTGTAACTTTTTCTGTAGTTAAAAAATACCCCGCTAACTTCTTTATAAAAAATGTGTCATTTTAAATTTAATTGAACTAAAATTTCAACAAATAGGTTTCATGAAATGTTATTTATGATGTCAAATAGCTCTATATACCACACATTATTGAGATAGAAAATTTATAAATTTATTATAGTAGTAGTATTTCGTCAAGAATAAATAGAATTTGTGATTTTATTTTTATTGGAAGCTTAATATTTTAAAACAATTAAAATATAAATTTAATTAGATCAATAATAAAATCCCTATTAGTGAACTCATATGGGTTTGTGTGAATTGGGTTTCAATTTTTCTAATATTTTATGGGTTTATTAAATAATTTTCATACTTTAAATTATTTTTGAACATCATTAATATCTACTTTAATAATAATTGTTTTCTTAAAGAATTTTTTATCATTTTTAATAAATTTTTATAAATAAATTAGGAACTGTTGGGATAAATTTATGTTAGTGCCCTCACCATCATTCCAAAGATTTTATAGAAAATTAATATCTTATAAATACACCAATACAATAATATGTGATTAATTAATATTTTCATTCCCCATAAATACTTATAATGGAGGTAAATGATGAATCTATACTTTCTATGAACCTGGTATGAGATTTATAATGATAAAATCTATGATCCTTTCAAAGGGAGTCATATCTTAAATAGTTTTATTAGTAGATAAATAAGATACTCGTGTTTTTTAGTTTTTTATATTCCACACCCATCTAAGGTAGAGCATTAAATTTTAATGGTTTAAGTCACTATATAAAATATTTTTAACTTGGTAATATAGGATAAACTGAATGCGGGTTTTCCCTAAGAAGGAATTCAAACTAGGTTTAATTAATATATTTATCTTAATTTGGTTCACTAGTTGAAGTACATATATTTTATTAAACCAAATAATGGTTGCAATTAATATATGGAATATGAGAAGAAGTGTTATGATCTGGTTTATTTTATACCATAGCTTCAATTGTGACAATCTGTTGGAACAAAGATTTGAAATGGGTTACAGATTACAGCTAATATTTTAGGATATTCTATTTATACTCCCTACTTAAATAATAGTGATGAGTATGGATGATTTGGATGATATAGATTTATGAGTGTGTTTGATGTGTTTGATTATTTTTCAAATATGAGTGGGCGAAAATATTTTTTAGGTCTTCATATGCTTGATTTTAATTAATTACAATAGTAAATTTATTACCTTTTAGGATGACCATATAGTTTTACAGAATTCCCCCTCATAAAAAAACCACAAAAATTTTCATTTGTATAAATATGAATTCCAATGACCTGAACTCGTGTTTCCTTGTTTATATCATATAAATGATGTGTATATTTTTTATAAAATAAACTGAACAAATACCCAACCATTATTACATACAAGGATATTTTTTGAGTCCAGGTTCAGGGAGAATTTGATACATTCCAAACAACTTAAATACTATCAAAAATGAAATGAAATAAATAGAATTCTTTAAGAATGATTCTTACTTAATGAAATATTATTAACAAATTAAATCCACTAAGCCAATGAAAAATAAATTATAAAAAAAGGTAAGCAATTATTTATTTTTGTATGGGGTTTTCAAATCACTAAAATACATTTTATGATTAGTATTTTAAAATTTTATTTTAAAAATAGTTCTGAACATTATTTAGAAAATAAATTTGAAAATAAATTTTTAAAACATTATTAAAATTACATATGCTATTAAAATACTATAGATATTTTGAAAATATATACATTAAAAAATTACTTTAAATATATTCAAGTGACTTTTCTGAAATTAATATTCAATATTCTGAAAATAAAACACTAAGGCCACTTGGAACATTGGTGGTTGTCTTGGGCCTACCCACATGCTGAAGGATGGGTTCACTCCCGAATTTCATACCATATTTACAATTTTCAAGTGTCGGATTTTATGAAATCATTTTAAACTTCCTTATTTGTACATAAATTATTCACTGAGGTTTTTACTTTAAAAACATAAACAAGAAAATATTTTAAATAAATTTACTCCTATAACATAATTGAGAAAGCTTCTGATCAGTTAGATTCACGGCCTTACTCCAAATTCCATAAATTCTTATAATTTTAATAACTTTATCACAAAAGGCCAATTCAAAAATTATTTCCCAGTTAAATATGATTTAATACACATATATACATAATTAATAAAACCTAATTAATGCATGATATTTCACGTGTTATTGATTAATCCCATATCTCAAATCATGACATTCATGCATGTATATAGACATTGAGCACATCAATTGAAATATTTTATTCATAATTAGATCCAAAAATGATACCATTTATAATTTATAATTAAAAATACACATAAAATAATAATAATAAAATGATCATATTATCACATGGAGATTTAATTTATGTCTGAACCAAATGAAACTGAGCAATTTAAAGAAAACATTTTAAAGTAAAAAATTTAACTGGATTAAAACGAATTAATGTAACTTATTTAAATTAAACAATAAAAAACAAGGTTTTTTATTATTTTAAAATAAATAGCTTATGGGATGATTCATTAAAAATTTAATTATATGGATGATGTTTAATTATTTTGGGAAGAGTTTAAAACAAAACTCAGAAAATTATTTTTTTCTGAACAGATATAAAACCCATGGATATAAATTTAAAAAAATGATTATTCCTTTTTAATTCCTATAAAAAATAAATACAATTAACTCAATATATATATATATATATACTATATACATATATATGTCCATATCGTTGTAAATTATGTATGTTTTTATAGAATAAAATTTAAAAACTTTTATTATATTTTAGTATAATAAGAAGAAATAAAAATATGCTTACAGAAATTGTAATACATAAATATCCTTACATTATAAGTTCTAAAAATTAAAAAAAGATATTTAGATAGACATACATATATATATATACATATATATATGTCTTTACAAACTAAAATTATATTGCTAAAAAATACATCCCTTACCCTGATTTGAGAATGGAAGGGAAAGGTTATTAGACCAGGCAAAGAGAAAGGAGGGTTCAACTTGGAGAAGAAATTTTAGGTGTTTTTTACAGTGTGAAAAAGAGGGTTTCAGAAAAAAAAAATGTATAATTTTTTATTTAAATAGGAACAGAAATGTAAACTAATTAGATAAACCATTATTTTTAATGGTGTATTATTGGTTTTAGGTTATATTTTTATTATATATAGAATATATATATATATATATATATTATTTCAGGTTGTTGGATCAACAGTTGAAAAGAGATTCAAAAATTCCCTTTCTAAGGCTTTAATAAAAGTTCTAAATTATAGATGTCATTATGAAGTCACAAATAAAATCAAGTCATCCATTTATATATATATATATATATTTGAATAGTACGGAGGAACCTAGGTAATGTTTTCAAAGGATTCATTTTGAATTATAGATTTCATGGCGTTTTTAGAGGGAAGCGAATATGAGATAGGCCATTGACGAAAGAAAATTCGATAATGGAGGTCAAACTAGTGGCATCAACCTACTAGTTTGAGAAACACGATAGGGTTCACAAGGGAGAAAAATATTGGGAAATGAGGTGGATGACTTGGATCATCTGAGATTTGATCGGACGGTTTGGAAAATAGACCTAGAAATTTAATGAAAGAGAAGAGGGGGTTGATCGAGGAAATAAAGGGGATGAATGAGATTATACTAGACATAATGAAAAGTTTATATCATGTATCCTAAGAGAAAGCAAGTCCCACATTAAAATGGGGGGGAAACTAGGGCTTCTTTATAATCCTAGATGAATCTGCCTTCTCCCAATGACCCAAACACACACCTCACGCTAGAGAACTTATACATGGGCTCCCACATTGGTCTTGATCCCACCGATGCATGTTTCAATTTTCAGGACCCTATACATTTTCTTGACCATTATACTTCTCAATATGGTGTTGAACATTTCTTCAATTGAACTATGATCACTTCAAAAAAAATTCATAACATGGGAAAAATAGAAAAAATATCAATGAATCATGTATATATATATCTCTATTATCATTTAAACCATTTCCTTTTAATAAAAATTAATTTTCCATCACAAAAAATATATAATTTTATTTAATTATCATGTTTTGTTATCATTTTTTAAAAGTGTAATGAATAATTAAAACATTGTCATCCATATCATCATTATATCATTATTTAAAAATTATATTTTATGTCTATTTTAAAATTTAAAAACAAATAAAAGATAAATTAAAATTAAAAAAATGTTTTTCAAAAACACCAATGGTCACTAAAAATTATAACATTTATTATATTACAACAGACTCAAAAAGTGGTATATAAACCCATGTCGAAGGGTATTCAAGGACACATTAAGAATTATTCCGAGTTTAAATTCTTCATAATTGATTTATTTATCCCTTTATTTCATGGTATTATCATTATTCCTATTACCATTTTTTTATTATGATAGATCCATGGGATTAATGCAACAAAATCAGTATTATTATGTTAATGGGAGGTTTCTAGTGGTGTTTTTAGGTCTTGTAATGAGTTTTCTAGATTTTTTGTGGTCTTTATCCTTGTAATGATGTAATTTTTAGTTTTTTATTAATAATAATATTTTTAATATGATCTTATTTCATGAATTAATATGAATTAATAACATTTAGTTTCATAAAATTTTATTATTATTATTATTAACATAATCACTTCATGGGTTTGGGGTGTTAAATTCTCCCCCCGATAGAATTACGCCCTCACAATTCATTTTTACACACTCCCATATATTAATTCTTTTAGAATTCTTTATTGGTGTTACTACATAAAAAACATTATTATTATTATTAATTATAAAATATAAATTATAACATTTAATTCATACCTTAACTAGAATCTCCATTATTATTTATTCTCAAGAGAAGGTGGGATTCTACCAGTTAAACCAATCCTCGTAGCAGTTTCATGTTACTCTGATTATTTCAGTTAAAAAAATCAAGAAACTAGGGTAAACCTCATGTAAACAATAGTAGGTTATTGATATAGAAGTATGAGGGGTGTAAATATTATTTATTTCTGAGTGGATTTGGTTTTTATAAAACAACCAAACTGACCCGTATTCTAAATCCGCAATGTATTTGAGTCTCCCATTTAAACTGAAACACAAAACCTAACACAAATTTGTTTTGCATTGGTCATCCAGTCATGTTACATCTAGAATTTATACTAGGGACTGAAATTTTTCATATAAGAAGAAACATTTGAAAATTCCTTTAAAATATTTTCTTTACGTTAATAGAATGGAATTTGTGCATGCATGATGAAAAATACCCGATACTCAAAATAATTATATTATATCAAGTGTATCTGATATCTGGTGAAGGAATTCATAATATAATTGAAGGTTCCAAAAGGGTTCCTAATAATCAAATTAAGGCTTTTAATTTATATTTTCAAGTAATTCATTCATAAGGGAAAAAAGAGTTGTTCTTGATCTTCATTATTCAATTTGAAAATAATATGAAAAGAATTTTACTTAGAAAATACCACATAAAATATTAATTTTTTTCTAATTTACAAAATTACCTTACTATTGTTCTAATACCAAACGTAAAGACCTGAACCCGTGCTTCTAGATTCCGCTCATATAAATGTTCTGTATATTTTTTGATGAATGATACTGAAGAAATATAACACATTCATTATATACCAAGAATGTTGTCTGGTATAGGTTTGTAGGATTAGATACATTCCATACAACTTACGAAAATATACAAACTAAATTTAAATAATTATAATTTTTTGAGTGCACTGTTAGCTTAATGAAATAGAAGTCAAAAATAAAATTAACTAATTCAACAAAAATAAATTAAAAACATAGTATGAGAAATTATTTTTAATACTAAGGGTTTTTAAAATCACAGAACTACCTTTTATGGTGAGTACATTGAAAATTTATTTTAAAAATACTTTTGAACATTCTTTATATAGTTAACTTGAATATTATTTTTTATAAACATTATTCAAATTACTAATTCCTTAAAAATAATATGAAACTTTTTAAAATAATTACATTTAACAATTGATATAAACATATTTCAGTGATTTTTTATGAAAATAATATTACATATTCTAAAAACAGAACACAGAGGCCACTTGAAACCTTGAAGGTTGTCTTGTTCCTATCTACTTACTAAGGTTTGGGTTCACTCCCCAATTCCCTACCACATTTACAATTTTAAACTTCTAGATTTTATGAGAAAAATTTATGCTTTCTTTATTTATACATACATTATTCAATGTGTTTTTACATTAAAAATATTGGCAACATAAGCTAATAAATAAATTTTCTATTATAAGTTAATAGAGAAATCGTCTAGTAAATTTATCAAATTACTTTCTACACTTTTCATAAATACATTGAATGTTATTACCATTCTCAAATAAAACACATTCAAAATTGATTTATTATTTAAATATGACTCAATAAACATAAATTTCTAATTAATAAAAATTAATTCATGCATGACATGTCATGTATTGTAGATTATACCCATATCTCAAATTATGAAATTAATGTATGTATAAATACTTTTTCACATTAAGAGACAGGTTTTATTTAGTATTATTAGATAAAATAATAACATTTACCATTTATAAAGAAAACTATACATAAAATAATTATCATAGAATGATCATCTTTTCACATAGAGGTTACATTTGTGAATGAAACAAATTAAAATAATAAATTTAATGAATACAATTTGAAGTAAAAAATTTGATGTACTAAATTTTAATTAAACTATATCAAAATAACGTTTTCTTATTGTATAAAAAATAGTTTATGACATGTTTCATTAAGTCATTAACTCCCGGCATGATGTTCAATTATTCTTGGAAGATTTTAAAACAAGTCCTGCAAATAAAATTCTATTTTTTAAAGAGAGATGAAAACCGTTGCATATAAATTTAAAAATAAATGATTAATCCTTTTTGTTTTTTAAGAAAAATAAATATAATTAAGTCAATATACACATATATATATACAAAATAGATATGTATACGTATATCTCTTTTTGAGTAAACCATTTTTTTATGTAAAAAAATTAACAACCTTTCATGATTTTATAAAATTAGAAGAACGAAATAAAAATATACTTATACAAATTGAAATACAAAAAATATCCATTACAAAATATGTTCTGAAAATAATTATGTTTAATTTGATATATATATATATATGTGTGTGTGTGTGTGTTTTTATAAATTTATATATGTATTTAAAAGTTGTACATTGATTAATAAAAAATAAAAACCTTACATTGATTTGAGAATGGATGAGTAAGGATGCAAGACAAGGAAATAAGGAAGGAGGGTTTGATGTGAAGAAAGAAAATGGGTGTAATTCAATGTGCACAAAGGAGGGATTTATAAATAGAAGAGAATTATAGTTTCTATAAAAAGACCCAGAAAGATAAAAGAAATTGAAAAACAAGTATTTTTATGGTGTATTTTTTCTGTTCAGTTGTTTTATTCTATTATCATATATATATATATATATATAATATTTTAGGTTTTTTGATCGAAAATTGAAAAGAGATTCTTAAATAGAATCTATAGGGATTAAATAATGGAGGTAAATTATACAATTAATTAATAAATCAAAAACAAAATAAATAATCCCATATATATATATTTGAAGATTATGGTAGAAGATGGTAATTTTTTCCAAAGGGTTAGGTTTAAATTAAATCATTAATGTTTTTTTAGTGGGAAGAGAATAAGAGATGGGCCATAAATGAAGGTGAATAATGATGGAGATAAAATTGGTGGACTTGACCAACTAGTGCAAGCGGCGTGATAGGGTTTACATGGGAGAATAATATTTGGAAAATAAATAGTTGGATTGGATCGTATAATATTTGAACGAATGGCTTGGAAAAAATACCTAGAATTTTAATGAAGGAGAATATGTGGCCCATTCTGGGAAAAGAATTTGTTGACCAAGATGAGATCAAATAGAATGAGTTGTCCAGATCATGTATCCTAGGAGAAAATGATCCCCATGTAGAAATGGGGAGGAATATAGGGTGTCCTAATAACCCTGGAAGCGTCTACCTTCTTTCGATTAAACAAACACACACTACACACTGTGGGCTTTATGCAACATATACCTCCACGGGATTCGGCCCACCTATGCATGGTTTGATTCTCAGGGCCCTATACACAGGCCTAACTATTGTACTACATGAACTGGGCTTGATCTTTTCCTCTATTGAACCATGAATACAAACCAATTTTTTTTTGTAGAAAAATGTAAATATATTGAAAAAATAGAAAAAATTTCAATGATTCATATATATATATATATATCAATTTTATCATTTAAATTATTTCCTTTTATGAAAAATCAATTTTTAATTCCTATAAAATTATCTTTTTATTAAATTATCAGTTTCTAATATCAAATTCTAAAATCATAACTACTAATATAAACATTATCATTAAATGTTATCATTTTTTTATTATTTGAAATATTATTTTAAATTAATTTTAAATTTTTAGAAAATATAACATCTAAAATAAAGGAAAAAATGGATATCAAAAACATCACTATCACTAAAAATTACAATGACTGTAATTTTTCAATGGTCACAAAAATTTCTATAAATACCCATGTCTTAGTGTATTCATGGAAGCCTTAAGAATTTTTCTTACTTAAAATTATTTATAAAAGTATTATTCATCCCTTTAGTTTTTAGTTCTCTCATTATTCTATTTTTACATTTTATTTATTATTATTATATATTCAAGAGAGGAAGTCAGCCCAATCGATCTTATTGTAATGATAGGAGGTGTTATGGTAGTTATGTTGGGGCTTGCAATGAGTTTTTTGGATTGGTTGTGGTCATTATCCATGTAATGAAGTAATGTATTAGTGTTTTATTAATAAAAATATCTCCCATATGTTCTTATTTCTGAATATTTATGAATTAATAACATTTATTTTCATAAAATAATAATACTAACAAAAATATAAATAACACCATTACATTATAGGTGCAAGTCATTTCATGAATGATGCTCGATATTTAATTTACCTTAAGAACAAAAATAATATGATTCTTGGTAATTTGGAAAGATTTGTTTTCAAGGAAACAAATGGATGAAAATGTGTATGGATTTTCCCATAGTCAATGATATTGAGAAAAATCATATAGGTATTTTAAAGATTTAACTCAGGCATAGACCTGAATGAATAGAGGTGAGTTAATAATGAATCATGGTATATCACATGACATAACTCAAAAGGGGAGTTAATTTATGGAAAAACGAATTAGGGCCATACTTTAAAAATAGAGTTGTCTTTGATAGAAAAAAATATAAAACTATTGATAATTTTAGGTATTATATTTATTTAATATACTATTTTATCAAAATTATTTAATATAATAACATCATGTATTTTTATATAATATTTATTAGTTTATAAGTTGATTTTTTATCAAATCCATTGTAACATTTTATAATTATTATAAAACATTAGGGGATAGGAGTGGATATGATTTTATATTATTCTCATTTATGATCATAATCAAAAGAGTGTATGTCCCATATGATTTTATAATCCTAAAGATGGAAATTTAAAACCTCATTATTTTAATAGAGTCTTTGGTCTAATAGTGACATCATATTGATTGTAACCATCAACGAATAACTATAACATTATAATATGGTATCACCCTTTTGTGTCAATTATAAGGGGATTTGAATTCAAGAAGAGTTGGAATTTTGATTTCAAAAATTAGTTCTTTCTCCTGTTAATTAGTAGAAAAAGTACTCATCATTGTGGAATAGGATACCCACATTGTATTATAACAGTGGTGGATATGTTCCCATTTTACATCCCAAATTTTTTTATGATACCTATATTTCGTGAAATCTATTTCATCAACCATGTATTAGGATGAATGAATATTATGGAATTCTCATCATACTAAATGGAATCACCATAATATAGAGTAATAAAACATAAATTAGAGGATTTATAGAATTAGATATTTACTAGTACTTCTTCTTTAGGTTTTTTCATTCTATTTTTTAATGATAATAGAATAATTTTACTATGAATGAACTATAAAAATAGAAAATAAGTGACTATTAGAAAAATATCACATACCATGTATCGATGAAGTATTTAGAAAACTAAATCTGGAAATTTGGTTTTCTAAAATTGATCTATGGATGATATACATTAATTTAAGGGTGAAATATCTTGATTTAACTAAAATTTATTTTCAAATATGGTATCGAATTTATATATTTATATTTGTGTTTTCAAATATCATCAATATAGCATGGAATATATTATAAATGATGAAATTAATTTTTCAAAAGTATTTGGACTCCTTCCAGGTGGTGTTTTTGGATAAAATATTAGTTTACTCATGATCAAAATGAGATCATGAAGAAGATTTGAAGGATATTTTAGGAATAATAAATTAATATCATAACTATTATAAACTTTTCAAGTATAATTTTTATATTCCATAGTTAATATTATTTGGACCTATGGTGTTATAAAATGGTTTTTATATTGATTTATATAGTATTAAAGGGGTGATATCATTGTTAATGTCCTTGAATGTATTTAAATTTTCTAGTTTCCTAAAATTAGCTCAATATTACTTATTATTTATTTTTATTTTATAAAAACTTTCTTATCATATAATGTGTTAAACCAATAAGGTTGTGATTTTCTAATGATACAGTTATGAAAAAACATTGATGTAAAAAATAAGGACACAATAACCTTAATATTTATATTTCATGAGTGGTATGATGGGTACATTGTATACTATGATGTATCTATATATGGTTTTAGATCAATGTTAATGTGTCATTGTAAAGTTTTTACATATGGATCACAACTATTAATAACTCAGGAAAAAATTTTTCCCATAGATAATCTTGAAATGGACATTGTAGTATATATAATGAAATGTTGTAGGAGAAACTTTTTTTATATCAAATTTATACTATATCTAAATAAAAAAAGCATGAAAGAATATTTTAACCTAAAGTGATTACAATTTTAGGTAGTTAATATATCATTAATATAGTTATACCTTTGATTTGGAGCTTCCATATAATCTATGGAATGAAAACATAATAGTGGATGCATTAAAAAATAAATACGTATATGGTTAATAAATTAAAGAATCTATAAAATCTAGTCAAACGTTTGGTTGGGTATCATTTATAAGTAAAGGAAGAAAATGGTAACACAGTCTTATCCTAATTTAATGTCACATATTCTTTAGTTGACCAGGTAGAAGTGGCTCAATTTTTTTTATGTGTAGAATAATTCATGAAATACTATTTAGTTTAGAGATTATCTAGGGGTGGTAAAGGCACCTCATTTATTTATGTATTATAATAGTCTTCTACTGTATTCTCATTTACTATTAAGAATAATTGATAAATAACTATCTTAATTATTCTTTTTTGGTCTATAATTTTATAAAAAAAATTTAACCGTGATATTATACGCATGTTTTAATTTCCAAAGATAAAGAAAGAAGTAATCGATTTTATCACTCGATACTTAACTTAGAAATATTTAAATTTAAATAATAAAATAATCATATATATATATATATATTGTAAATATTAATGATTCCCATGTTGAAATTATGTTAATTTCAAAATAATTTGTAAGAATGTTACCTAAATATTCATTTAGATATGATTTTATTTGGGTAATAATTTATTATGTCACAAATTTACTTTATTTTATTCATTTTAGAATTACATGATCTATTTTATAGTTTGGTAAAATATAAATTATATATTCAATGATATTACATGGTGTTCTTATGTACATTATTTTTTATAGGTAACCTTTTTTCACTTCAGGATTTCATAACATGCTTCATGAGGATATGGGGAAATATTTGAAATTATGAACAACATTCTATTTTCTTATGCATTGGAAATAATATGGAAATATTCAATTTTTTTGACACAAATTTACATTTAATCATTGATTTCATAGGATTATGGGAGTATTAAATCGATATGGAAGAGAACATCCAAAATAATAAATTTCAATCCATTATCTATATAGTTGCATTTGTAGAGTTAAATAAAATAAATCTTCATACTCTCTCGTTCTGTATAAAAGAAGTTAAATGATCATTGTTTCATCCTAGCTTGGTTTATGAAACCATAAAGTGGGTTAAATTAATAACATAAATATTAGTATTTTTTATATCAAATAAAATATTGACTAACATTGGATATCTACTGTATTTCATGATAATAACAAATAGTTTTTATTGGTGATCACTCGATCAGTATATCATTCTATTAGAAATAAAGGTAATATTTTTTCCTTGAAATATCAAGACTTTTTAAATCATCTTGCACAATAGATAATTAAAGAGTCATTTATTATTACTACATTGGATTATTATTGTCCAAGATGAATTTAATCTATCCATGTTTACGAAATATTTTTCAAATACTAGAAATCCATAGGGGTTGAATCAACCAGAAAGCTATTTAAAATTTTCTATAAAAATGAATTTATATTATTAATATATAGGATATGATGTTTAGGTTAAATATTATTCATTTTCTTCATAAATTTTATAAATATGGTTTAATTTGAGATGATACATGGGGGATAGAAAGTATAATTTTATATAATTATCCATGTATTTTCATTATTGGAGGAATACAAAGACTTTGTGGGGTACTAAGAAATATGGTGGAGAGATTATGGTACACAAAATTGGTAAATATTTTGATATTTTTACTTGGATTCATTTAATTGTAAATAGACTTGTAGGTTTTTTGCAGGGAGGGGTTTACATGGGTTATCGAATCGTTGATAACAAGTTTAAGAGGTCCCTAAACTATATACCCTAAAAAATCATTACTGAGGTTTTCATAATTTAACAACCATTTCAAACTATAAAACATGTGGAAATTTAGTTAAAAAATTATTTAACACTATATTATTCTCTCATTATGACCCTTATTAAAGAGAGTTTGTCCTTAGAGTTTTGTTTCTACTTATATAAATTTTTATACGTCTCCCAGACCATCTATCCTATAAAATTAAAAAAAATTATGTATTTTATTTCCCTAAGTATCATGTTATACTATTATAGAAACACGGGTCTAAAATTTAACATATATGATATGTTTCAAATTAATAAAATATTATTCACACATCAAAGGAAATATCCACAAAAGTACCTGAAACCAAGTGTAACATAACACTGATGATTAAATCTATTATGATTTCACAAAATAAAATGGGATAATGAAAATAAAAAATTATAATTTTATATTTTGTAAATCACATTGATCACATTAACCCTTAAATATCCCATTTAGTATAATTAAACCTAAAATAGAAAAAAACATCAATAGAGAATGTTTTTAAGTGAATTTGATTGTCTCTTATCAACTGTCATGGGTTGGGAATTTTTCTATAATGTTTTTTGGTACTTTGGTCAATTACTTGGTGTTGTTACTATATCATGGACATAATCATTTTGATTAGTATTTTAAATGGGGTTTTTGATAGTGAATAAGTGAAACATTTTATTGATGAATTTAATTTAAAAATTTTATAATTATTGGTGTGACATCATTATTGGGTATCTATGTTTATGATATACTTAATATTTATAAATCAAATTTCATTAAATTGAAATCCAAATCATTGTACATTTTATATTATAATTCAAAATTATTTAGGTTATAATCCAATAGTTAACTAGGGTTATAATCATTGTAAATTCGAATTTATTGTAGAATCAATATTTAGTAAACTAATGCATACTTGTGGTTCTAGTAATCTGTTTAATCCACATGTCAAACAAAACAAGTCATTAATATATAAAATTTATTTTCCTAAATATACCTAATTAATTCAAAAAATCTTAAATGTGTCAAATTTTGTAATCACATAACATATGAAAAAAACGACTCTCTTTTATTCGAGATTTACAGAGGCATTTTGGTGGATAAAAATATGGTTTAGATGTTTATGATTATTAGGTAAATAAAAAAATACCTGAATCATATAAGAAACTAATTACTCACTAAAAACATAAAAATTAATTGAGTAAATCACACACTTTTTATTAAATGATAATGTAAAATATGGATTAGTGTTTTATATATTTAAATTATTTTAAGAAAATTAATATTACACATGATATGTGGATGATAATATTAGAATTTTATGATGAGACATGAATTAATTATTTAATGAATTTACAATCAAACATACATGATTATAGTTGAAACAATTAAAGTACTTGAAAAAAAGAGATGAAGATGGGTCTTTGAAGTTTAAATTTGAGTTTAGTGTGTCCTCTTTGGAATTTAACAAAGATATAGTCATTTAAATGGTCCTCCATGAGTGTGGACGTTATAAAACATTACAAGGTGAGGAGGAGTATCTTTTTATATCCTAAGAGATTATATAGGTTTACTTCTAAAATACCCCTTTAACTTGGATCATCCTTTATAAAATGAAGATATCCTAATATCAAGAAATATTTACATTTTATGGCCCCAAGGCATTTAGAATGAAAGATATGGTTGTTTTCACTTACCATGTGTTTTTGTAATTAATTTTTTTGAAACATTCAATGTAATAAATGTAAATTAATTTTAAGAAAATAAGATTCCACCATATCAAAACTAATTATTCTAATAATATTTATTTCTAAATATTCAATTTCATTCCACAAAATTGATACTCATTTGGAAATGTGTATTGGGACAAAAGTTAATAATGTTATAATATTTTAAATCCATGTTAGAATTATGGGCTTGAAAATATTTCTACATTTGTACCACTTATTTTTTGATTTAGGCCCAAAAATATTAGTCTATGTTATAATACTGTGTCCTTAGATTCCTTTTAGAGATTTACTAAATTTTAACCTCTGGATTGAACCTAGAAAATAGAATATTAGAGCCACTCCAGTTTCATTGAAAGATTAAATGGGCCTTATTATGTGGTCCATATTGAAAAACAAATGAAACAATTATCCAATAATCTACATGAATGATATTTATTAATTTTAATATTGAACCCGAAAAATCAGTCTTCAAAAAATTTGAATCAATAGGGTGTACTGTAATGATTAAAATAGTAAACTAGGTAAAATACGCGTTAATTCAAGTAATGAATTAAAAAACATAAATAAGTGAATTTCACGCCATTATGAACTTCTAATTTAATATTAGTAAGGGGTATATAAAAATTATAAATTAAGGTATGAAAGTTATTTTTTATTAATATTTAAAAGAAAACAAGAGAGAACAAGGAAATCCCTTCAAGGGGGGCGAAAGTGGTGCAGTCCTAGGGCATCCCCTTGAAACACACATAAAAACTCCAGGGGAAGAGAGTGGGGACTATCATAAACTAAAATAGATTCCTCCTGCCTGCCCATACGAGCCAGCGAGTCCGCTTCAAATTTTGATTCCCTCCGACTATGATGAATTAACCATCCATGCCTTGTTTGCATCTTTAACCTTCGAATAATGTAATTCAGGTCCCATGGAATCACGTAACTTCCCTGCACAGCCCTAACCCGGACCTCTGAATCTGATTCAATCTCTGTCACCTTCAAGCCCCTCCTCTGGCAAATCATAAGGCCAGAAAGGAGAGCCTGAACCTCTTCCCTCAGGGAGTTACCAGTACCATAAAATGCACTAATGGAAACGTACACCGAACCCCAACAGTCTCTAAGTAAACCTCCACCTGTCATCTTTCCCTCCATTCAAGACCCATCGATATTCAGTTTCAACCCGTGGCTAGGTGGCTGCCACTTTACCCTAACACCATCCCTCCTTTGAGGCATGCATGGTAACTTAAGAAAGTTACAAAGAAACACCGAATCACTCCCCCATTTAACTAAGGACGCATGTTCAACAATGATAGTTTTGAGCCTAATTAGAAGGGACAAATGAGACCTTTTGGATCCTAGCCTAACCTGGTTACGGGCCTCCCAAAGGACCCAGCAGACAACAACAAAAATGATGGCCCTAATCTTTCTTTCCATGGCCCTATTATGCGTAACTGAGAACCAGGATTACACCAACCCTCTACATGTCCCATGTTCTCCATATTCAAGCGAAGAGTGAGAGAAGGATGACCAAAGAAGAGAGGCCCATTTCCCTCGGAAGAAAAGATGGACAACTGTCTCAATACTAGAGTGCTCACAGCAGTAACACTGAGACGCCATGTAGATCCCTTTTCTCTAAATATTCTCCTTTGTCAGTAGCGCTCTCTTATTTACTCTCCACACCAATAAGTGCATCCTCGTCGGAATATCCTTGCACCAAAAGACATGTCCCCCTTCCCCTCTAGGCCTTTCTCTCTGAAGTAATCTCCTGTAGTCGCAGATATTGAATCTACCAGAAGCCGCCTCTGTGAAGCAACAAACATATGGATCCTTTTTTATCACAATTTCTTCAAACAGGTTCAATTGGGTGTGGTTTAACGCCGCATGTATGACATCATACCGGTTGCAAGCTTCCCTGAAGGTAACGTCAGGAGATGGGCAGCCTTCGAAGGCCAGCTTTCCCCCCGTCCAGTTGTCGTGCCAGAAGCTAATATCCCCATTACCGATAATCCACCTGGAGAAACCATGCAACTCCCCAAGTAGGGGGTATATACATTTTTACTCATCCATAAAGAATCCCACATAAAATTTTTACAATAATCATGTGTTAAAAAATATTCAATTTTCATTTTAAAATTTTGAATTGGAAGATGTGGGAGCACAAAAATAACTCCTTTTAAAAAGATGAAAATTTATTGCAGGAGGTTCACCAATTCATTAACAATATTTAAAAATTTTACAGTTTCTAAGATATATTATATTAAAATCCATATTTTATAGTGTAAAAAATCAATTGGTATTTTTAGGGTTCTTTTATTTTTTTTGGATTATAGAAAAATAATGGAAAAATTGGTGGAAAGATGGTAAAAACATTAACTTGGAAAAATAAATTCAAAATTTATGAAATGACACGTGTGAGGTCATAAAAACACATATCTACAAGGAGATGATGTGTTAATCAAGACCAATGATATATAGATCACTTGAATAGGATGAAAATAATAAATAAAAAAACTCAAAAGAACTCCAAATGAAGCATGAAAACATGATGATTTTTATTTATTTTTTTCATGTTTTTTGAATTATTTTAAACAAATGTTTTTAAAAAAATTTAAACATAAATACAATCCCATATATCAAAAAATTTAAACCTCTCCCCTATAATTAAATGGATTCTTTCTATCAATCATATGACGAAACATTGAAAAATAAAGGAAGGTATGCCAAAAATTTGATCCATTCCCCCCAAACATAAATTTCAACAAATAATGAATTGAAAATCAATTTAAATTTATTATGGGATATGGTTTTTGGATTATAATTTATCTATAAAATATTTGGGTTATCACAGGTGCTAAAGAACTTTTAAAAATAGAATTAATTTTAAGGTAATGGGAGGATATCTGACTATTTTAATTTTCATTTGGTTTAGTAAATGAATTTATTATATTAATGAAAACACAAGTTGAAAATTTAGAATGAAGGTACATAAAAAAGACCTTTAATTTGGGATGAAAAATAAATATGATGAAATTTTTTTCAAAGGTGACCTTCGATTGAATGTTTACTTTATTCCTCCATATGGGGAAATAATCATTTTCCAAATAAGCAATTTAGCATTGAATTTTTTTTATTTAATGTTAATTATTTACAAATATTTTTTTAAAAAATATAACACTTATGAGATAAGAAAATAATTATCAATAATTTATAGAAATGGTTTCACATAATTTCAATGTTGAAATGTGAGTAATTAATACAATTTTCTATTTTGAAAAGAATAATCCCACGCACCAGACAAAAAAGTCAAATACTAGATGAAGAATGTGGTAAAAAACAAAAACATAAAAGTAAAGTGATAAATATATATTAATAAGAAGAAACTTAGAAAGATATAGAGTGAGGTGGATATAGGGATAACAAAATATAGAATTAGAAATAAATAGGTTCCCTATGTTTGGATCAAGTGGGCTATCTTCTCTGACCAGTAATGGATCCATTCCAATAGTAGTTGATTTCATGAAAGTCATTGGGGTTCTTGAGGTATGTCTCCTCCCATGTTGATGGTTATAAAGATTTTCATTAATAGTTAACATCATTTTGGTATAAGTATTTTATACATAAACTCCACCAAATGGGTAAACATTGGTAATTATGAAAGGAAATTCCCAATGAGTGTTAAGCTTAATCGGGTGAAGATGAAAATGAAAATTTTATAAAACGAAATTTTTACTTTTATAAAATACCTTTAATAGGATTTGGTTTTCATTTAGTAATTTTTATTATTTTTATAGATTGTAATTATAATAGGAATGAAGTTGAAGTTTCTACATATCATTCAATTGTAGCAACCTCCTGTCACAAGATTTTTCACAATCAAATTATAAGTTATTGTAACCCAAAATTTATTCTCTTTAGTTTAAACTAGTAAATGAAATGGATTATAAAAATAAGACTAAATAGAGTCATCTGAATCAGTGACTTATAGGTCATTTGACAATCCCAAAGTTCCTCATCATGATTTTAGCCCAATATTTTCTTGTGTCGTTGATAATTCTTTCAAGCACTCTATTTACTTCTTTATTTAAATCTCATTAATATCCATGTGTTTGGGGGATATCAATAGATGATGTTTTATGTACAACTCCATTTATTCTAAATATTTACTCCATGTTAGGATTATAAAAATTTGTTATTTGGTCACTTACCAAAGCACTGAGTTTTCCAAACCTTTAGAAAATATGTTTTTTGAGTAACTCAATCATAGTTTTTAAATCATCTGTATAAGTGGTTTGGGCCACTACCCACCTAGAAACATATTTTATAGCCAAAGAATATATTATAATTCAAAGGAATGTGGAATGGGTCCCATGAAACAATTCCCAAAAATTAAAATATATTAATGATGATTAAATTAACTTGGGTAATATCATCTATTTTAGAAATTATGTTATAATTTTACCAGGTGGTACACATTTAATAGAAATAATATTAGTATAAGAGTAGTGTGTTCTATAATAATTCAACATTTCGATCCTTTTAGGAGGTCCTTTGTTGACCAATGTTTCAACATCCAGGTAACAAATTTAAAAATACCAAGATGGATGAATTTTCATCTTTATTAACATATATCAAAATTTCCATTTTATCCTCAATCTTTAAAATTTTATTATAAACCTAAATTTTTTTTTTGATTTAAATTTCTTCTCTTGAAAAAAATTAGTTCAAAACCAACAACGATGTATTTTGTAATTATAGCAAACCATGAAAATTTAGGAGATGGTAATGAAATTAATTTCAAGTGAAATTTAGGGTCTATGTTTCAAAAATTAAATTAATTATAGATTATACTCCAATGAATAGCAATGGTATATTATTTTCCATGTTCTCACCTAATCTCTATTTTAAACTCTTGAAGCAATAAATTCATATTATTATCCTTAGTTTAGACTCACTATTTTGAGTAAAAAAACATTATACCAAAAAGTTATTTTCCAATGATAGTGTAATGATATTTATTTTCATTCAATTTTTTGACTAATAATAAATGAAAAATGGAAACCTATATTTTCATTGTCAAAAACTGTCCTAATGGGCCTATCAGATGAATCACACATCAATTCAAAGGTTAAGGATAAATCTATGTGTTTTATTGTCGGAGATGATGTAACGGAAGTATTTAATTAAATAAATTCTCTCTTTAAAGCCTCATAAAAATGGAAAATAATATCAGTTTGATGAAACTAGGTGAAAGGAAGTGAATTACTACTGCAGATATTAATAAACTATCGGTAAAACCTAGAACTCCCATGAAAGAAATAGATTTCTTAAACAGAAGTGGGTTCAGAAATTGATTGGATCACCTCAATTTTATCTTAATAGACATGAATGCCCTATTAAGAAATTATATTCCTTTAAAAATAACATTAGTATCCATGAAGTGAAATTTTTGAAAATTTACCACAATGTCACATTTGACATGATTTTATAGGACTAGACAATGTGAATGCAAGAAGGATTCAAATGACTCACTAAAAAATGTAAATTCATCCATAAATACATCTATACAATACTTAAGGAATTCAGAAAAACACTCATTATACACATTTAAAATTTCAGAAGAGCATTGGATAGCCTGGAAGGTATATTAATTTACAAAAATGTTCTAATGTGGAATTTGAATTTGATTTTTTGTTGGTCCTATATTGAAATTTTAATTTAGAGGTAACCAATATCGCCATCTAGAAAATATAGTTATACTTTATTTTATGTTATTCAATAATGTTTACCAATAATGGGAGTTGTAAGTTATATTTCCAAATTTTAGCATTTAATATTTTATAATAAATGCATGAATTACATTTCCTCTTATATGAGTAGGTACAACTACTCCTTGTCCAGTTTTGGAAATAGTTATTTTACCATTATTTTGAACTACTAGATTTGGAATTACCTATTCCCTATCAAATATAGGGTATATAATACCATCTTGAAGAATATTATAAATATCAAACCATACTACCTTAAGTATTAGTGGATTATGTCTTCTTTGAGGCTTCATAATTGGTTTTTATAATTCCTCTAGATTTATATGACGAAATAAAATGGTAGGGTTGATTCTAGGTATATCATCTGGGGTAAAAACTATGTATTTTTTCCTAAAATAAATTTAATGAGTTTGGAATCCACATTTTTACTGAATAAATTATATATAATAATAGGGTTTCACTAACTATGTAAGAGGAAATAAAACTTATAGTGTGTTGTAAGATTTCTCAATAGGGGAGGTTTATTGAAATGTAGAAAAATAAAATTGACATCATGAGATGGATTTTCAGTTTTTTGACATCATTATTCCTAGTATTCTCCAATGTGTATCAATGAAGATAATAGGGGAAATGAGATTACATAGAGATTTATTATTCATTTATATTGAATGGTTTTTTAAATGAATGGTCGACATAAATGTCTCTATTTATGAATTGATTAATAAGGATGAAAATTTTACAAAATACATAATAATTTGAATAGGATTAGCATTATGTTCCAACATTAGACTCACTCTCAAGGATAATTTCATAAGAATACATAGATAATTAATAGTGTTTATCTGATAGGTATTTCATATCTTGAAAAATATTTAACTTGACTAGTTTATCACCAAATTCCATGGATAAGATGTCGTCAAGTACATCAATCATAGTTTTATATATCATAATTAATTTCTTCCATATAATCAAAGTGGACTAAAAGAGATGTTGTCACATCATTCATGTAAATCACTTATAAATCAGTTGGAAATATAAGATCATTGACCTAAAAAGAATATCCGGGATTATACACTCGAGACAGGAAGTTCATTGATGGGATCACTAGATAACTACAGTCATTGGGTGTAAGGTCCATATACAACTGTTTGAAAATATGTATTTGGGAGTGTTATTTGTTGAGGCTACTAGGTCCATTTGTGAATCATAAATGTTATAAATCAATATATATAATGGAATTGTAATGGCTTATGGATCTATATACTTCATGAGAATTTACTGTTGGGTTAAAACATTTTCAATGGTTTTGAGAACTCTATTATAAGGGAAATTTTTTTATAAAATTTTGAAAATATGGGGTTTTTTTAAGGAACCCCAGAAGTGATTGTTGACATCAATAATCCTAAACATGTTAAGAATTTTAGAATTGGGTCCAAATGGACTGTTATGCTTATAAATGTCTTCAGAAAATTTAATTGGGTTTTGAAGGGACGAGAGGGGGTCAGGAAGTGTCATTGGGTTCTTTTATTAGCCTTTTTCTATTTACATCCAAATATTCAAAGTGTATTTATTGAATTCAATACGATAAATTATTTTTTAGTTGTTCAAATGTGTCATTTGGATGGTATGGTGAGCTGTAAATACCAATAATTTTCAAATTTTTAGGGAATTGAGATTGAGGAGATGAAGAGTTTAGTGATTCGTTAGGCACTGAATGTTTTCTTACAAGACCAGTGAGCTCACTCATGCACCCAGTCATCTTTTTTGGTTATATGGATTGAATCACATGTGAATATTTCACTTGATAAGGTTCATGAGTATGAAATAAATTCATTCGTATATCCATGTTCATTATGAGATATTGTGAAGATTCAAATGTTTTATATATAATATCAACACCACTTGTAGCATCAAAGAGAGTTTTATTAACCAACAATAACCCCTCATAAGAGTATTAGATAAGTAGTTTTTAAGTAATTTATTAGTGGCGATAGGTGGATATAAATTTATTGAACCTATATTTGTATTTTTTGATTTATTCTTTTTAAAATTGATAGATGCGACTAATTTTCATTTAGATAGAGATATTTCAAGAACCAGAGAATAATTTATCTAGGAAATGTCACTTCATGTCATTATATGAAATTATTTAACAAGGGAGTTAGTAGATCCATGATTTGGAAATTTTATCTAGGGAGATTATAAATGCTCCAATTTTGATTATTTATTAAGAAATACCTTGATGATTTTTGGTCAATCATACTACATGTAAATCATTGAGGTGATGATAGAGATCCTCAGCAACTATCCCATGGAAATAAGAAAAAAAATTTCAAAATGGATATGATTACAAAATCATCCTCTATGTATGCTTATTGAATTCCAAGAGGTGTGTAATTCATGTCATGGTTTATGAGTTATTTTATTTTTTTCTATAGGATTGTACATTTCTATATTTTTATAAAGTCTTTATAACGTTTTGAGTTTATTTTCATTAACTATAGTGGTCTTCCAAATCTGACTTATCGGATGATCAATTTCTAGATTGGACAAATGAGTTAGAATTTTGGGTATGTTATGGAGAATTCACAACAATTTTTCATACATTTTGGAGGAGGGATTTTATTTTTTATTTTTTCCTTTAAATATTTTTTATATAAATGAGGGGTTTAACTTTTTGGTATTTATATAAATGTTTTTTTTGTATCTCATTTTTTTTGTTTTCCTAGTTTTTTAAAAACAAATAAAAAAATAGACTACTTATCGCATCATCCTCAGAAATAGATCCATTTAACTAAGTCCTATTATAACATATTTACAATTAAAAATCATGTTCTCTTTTATAATGTGTATAGAGGCACTTGAGTTGATTCCTCTCCAATGGTAATATATTATCTGTCAATCTTTTTTTTAGCCTTTCGAATGGGTTTTTTATGCTGTTCTTAGGTGAACTGATTTCTTCATGAATTTAATTTAACAAATTAATAAATATATGGGTGATTTTATTAATTTTTATGTAAGATTATCATATCCTTTAGAATTTCCGAATATTTAATAAAATTAATATCCACTTCATAATACCATTTAAAATGGAATTACTAATTATTTTTTATATAATCCATGCCTTGTATAGGTTCTAATCATTATCAATTCTCATTTGTTGAAGTTTCAATATTTGATGAACCCATGTGTAATTTTTTATTTAATAATTTGGGAATTTCATGTGTAAAATAAAACATGTCATTAATCCATCACATATCTGATCTGACATATAAAAAATTAATTCATAGAATATGAAAAAGAGTAAAAGAAATAATTCACATAACATCCCCAAATAATGACTCACACAAGATTTAATAATACATTTTTGTGATTAATAATCTGGATGGGATGTTTTAGATGATTATTAAATGAAAAATAAAATTAATGAGATGAAAAAAAATACCTCAATACACAAAAATATAGAGATGAAAGCATACAACTTTTATTGAATAAAAACAAGAAAGGGGTAAGGGTTTTAAAATTGATTTAAACTATTATAAAAACCTAAATATTATACAATAGATGGAAGATGAAAATAATTCAGGATAATGATGAGTCATTCATTAAAATTCAAATGAAATTACAATAACACATACATGATTACAATTCAAAACAATTAATGTACATGATAAGAATGTCTATAGGAGATTTATCTCAGGAAGAATCATTTGTTCGAGAAGTCCCCCAATTATATTTTCAATAAAATGGTCATGTCATTATTCCCCTTTGGGTGTTGAAACTACAAATTCTTGCAAGGTGGTGATGAGTATCGATTTATAGCCTAAGGGAGTATATTGTTTGTCTTCCAAAACTTCCCTTCAAGTTTCCTTGACCATTTGACCCTGAACACAGCCTAATCATGAGAAATATTCTCCTTTAAAGATATATATGTGGATTTCAAAATTACACCCTCCCAATTTTATGGCTATTGTAATTTTCTATCCAAATATATGTTTTTTTCATATACCATCTGTTTATTTCTTAGATTCATCTAAATTTTTTGACATCCTAAATATGAATTCGTTTTATTAAAAGAATATGCCACTATATAAGAACCTGCTATTTTATAAAGTTGTGAGCCTTACACTTTAATTTCTTCCCCTAAACATATATCTTAACTATACATGTGGACTGGGATAAAATTCATGAATGGTGGGATGTTTTCAAAACTTTGTAATGCTTGTGGGATTTAAAGTATTTCTTTTATTGGTACACTTATTTATATATTTGGGATCCGAACATTTTATCCAAGTTGTAATAAAGTATCCTTATACTTCTTGTAGAGTTTCAGAATACATAACTACTTTATTAAACCAAGAAAATAGAACATCACAGTCAGTTCATCTTATTTGTTTGATTCATTGGGCCTTATTGTGTGGTACATATAACCCATAAAATGGCCAAAATGTACAATGATTCAATTGAATGTGTTTTACTAATAATAATAAAGAATCATAAAAATAATCAAACAACTTGGATCAACAGGGAGAGTGTTATTATTAAAATAGTAATCTAGCTCGAATCTCAATTAATTTAAATAATGCTTAAAAATATTAGTACATGTCCATTCCACAAAAATTATAAACCTTTAAATAAAAATCAGTCTGGGAAGTATATAAATAATTATGAATTAATGGACAACATCATGTGTTTTATAAAATCCTAAAATAAAATTAGATAAATAAAATGTATTGAAGGTCCCTATACCTAAACTTATAGAACTGATGTCAGACATACAATCTATTTTTTATATAACATGATATTTACAACTAACTCCCAAATTCCAAATATTAATTTCTTTGTGAACTAGATACATAATAAATCATTGACCCACACTTTTAATATGAAATTTAATCTAATAATTTATCAATTACCATTTATAAACCAATCAAAAACTCATTAATACGAAAAATAAACTAGAAAAATGGGGAATCATAAAACATGAATGATCTCAAAACTCAATATGGGTTGAAATATTAACAATTAAACATGGTGTTTTTATCAAAAGATCATAAACTAGTGAGATACATGATCAAAATAAAAATATAATAATAAACATAACAAAATCATTTAATTAATTGAAGTAATAGTGTAACATACATTATTGAAAAAACCTATAAATATGTAAACTTCAAAGAATATTATATACCATTGAATAAGTATTTAAAATAATAATAAAATAATCAAGCACCGCCATGTTATGGAATGAGAATGTGTCACATACATAAACATAGAAGACTGTAACATATTCTACTGTTCCCATTCGGGTCTATCATAACATTATGGATGAATCAAACCATATTATTCCAAATATATAACAAAATGGACAAATATTATGATATCATACCCATGCATAACATTATAGATAAATCTAAACACATTTTGTTCAGAATAAAATAAATATCCAATGAAATATATATCATTACGTAATACACTGAGGGATATATAATTAGACAACCTACCCATCACATAAGGATACATCTATACATAGGTATACCATGTGAATTTGAAAAGAATCATTGATCCATCAAAATCAAATCATTATTAATAGATTGAAATTAAATAATCGACTAAAAAATAAATTATATTTCTTGGTAAATAGCCTTAAATTATGTTAATGATGTATATGATATCAACACCATATTGAATAAATAGTATATAGTCTAGGAAATAATTTCCCTAATTAATTAAATAGTAAGGCTATATAGGTTAAAAACCTTATATAACCTAAACTAATATATGGTATTCTTGTTGAAATGTTTTTGGAAGAAAAATTATCTTTATGCAAGATCAATTGAAGGGAAATAAAATGTTATATTTTATCTCTACATTCATTTATCTCATTTATACCACACCACATATATATTGGAACCTTGTTTAATAAAAAATGGATATATTAATTTTATTATTTATTATCAAAATGAAACTATTTATGGAAATACAATATAAGAAAAAGTAAAAGTGTAAAATATTAAAGATTAGTGACATGGAGAGAAAATAATCTAGTGAAGATAATAACATCAATAATTTTTTTAAAAAAATTAATTAATTTTTATGATTAATTAAAATAAAAAAATAAAATCTTATTGTTTATGGAAATACATAAATTCAGGATATTACAAAATTATGTTTCAAAAATTAAGAATTTTATAAACAAATAATAGTCTAACAATTTATTTTCTATTGTCCCAGTGGTTGGAATTCATTGATTGATAATATTTCCCATTTGTTGGATAACTAAAATTGGTTAATGTACTCAGTTTCTTCTTATCATATGATTCTTATTATATTTGAAAATTTATCTTCCTTGAGAATAGATTTTTTTGAGTAATAGAATACTTGTTAATATATAATAGCAATGAACTGATGTGAATTTATGGGTATGTGTGATGATGTTAGTAATGGTATATTTAATTGAATCAAATAATTTGTAGGCTTTAATTCTCTAATATATCATGAGATGACACATTGATTTGAAATAATGATTGTAAGAGAAATTTTTTTCTTATTAATTAATGTGAATGGTTAACCTGGAATTTATGATATGGCTTATGGAAAGTGGATAGTAATTATTAAAATTATAAATGTATTAATGATTTTTAATATCAATCTTTCATTATTAGGATTGGAATAGTTTTCTAGTCATATTTGTGGTAGTTGAGACTTCATATGGGAAATTAACTTTAGTTGGAGTGTATGGTAGGATAGTTTCACTTAGACTGGTTGTGTTATATACTATAATTATATTCTATTAGTTCTTATTCTTCACCACTTGGGATTACTGGGAAGATGTCTCCCATATGGAATTGGGTTATTGTAGTTTTCCCCAATATCTAGAATGTCAAAGATATAGATGGATGATTACACTCTCACTTTACTCTATCTTCTAGATTAATAATATTATGTAGTTATAATCATGTTAAAATAGGTTAAATTATAGGTTATGTTATTATATGGGATACGATGGATATCATTTATACCATTCATGTATATGTGGTTGGATATATCTTAAGGTTTTAGAATATAAATATATCCTAGATGTAATGGATGTGATTATTATTGATGTATTGTGTTCATGATTTGATTGATTGAGGAATAGTGATTAATTACATGGGTTATGAGGGATTTTTGAATAACTAGAAGGATATGTTATGTGATGATTATGGGGTTTGGACAGATATTCTAGGATAAGATGATAAAATGGTTGTGAAATGGTTTCCTCGATGGGTTGGATAACATACATGGATGAAATGAACACCATGGAATATGCCATTAGGGTGAGGGGGACTCGATCATGGGGAAAGTGTATGAGGTGTAAGCTTCACATATTTGTTATATTGATAATATGTTATCTAATTCTGTGAATTTAATGGTGAGAAAACCTTGATCATATGGGATTTAATCACCTAAATTAGGAAATGATTAAATTTTCTCCATTTATTTACTTTCATTAGGATGATTCATTTAAATTTCCAAGATAGGTTTTGGGTAAAAACTCACTATGTATACTTGTATTCTCACCCTTATATAAATATAGGTTTCTTGAAATTTGTAGTTGGTTTCGGATCGATTTGAGTTTTACTAGATTTTAATGGTTATTCAAGAGATGTTGGTGTTCATGGACACTTCCTAGGATTTTTTCATGGATTATTTATATTTTTCTCCACATTTTATGACATCTCATGAAGTATGAATGTTTTTTCTATTCAATGGAGTTTACTGGTAAATATTTATCTTTTCTTAGGATATGTTGTTGGCATGGTCTCACATTTTTATGCATTATATACACTATGTTCTAGTCACTAAAATATATCCTATTAGAGGTAGGCTTGAAGGGTCATTTCTATCATAATGTCCATCTCAGGAGGGATTACAGTGGAGTTGGGCCATGAATGAGTTGTATCATAGCTTTTGGTTAAGGTTTGGGAACGATTTTGAACAAAGGAACTAGTGAGGACTACATGGGTTGGTAGGTAAACAATATCTATTTAATATAGAATATGATATAAGAAAGGTAGATACTTTACAACATATAATCTTATATACCTTAATTTTTTAATGCAAGGACCATAAGTTTATTAAATATACTAATTAATGTGATTTCTCTTGTATGGTAGTGACCTCGGTAATGATCATGCATCATGATTGTATGATCATGTGATTGGAATGGGTAGAAGATGGGACTTAAGAAAAATTTAAATTAATTAATATTAGTTATTCTATATTCTATGATTGGTAATGGCTTGATAGTTTTCTATTTTGTTGGTATGTATCTAGGTTAACATCCCTACTAGGTTCATTTTGATGGTGTTTATTATGATGGGACAATATATCTCCATAGATTTGATTATAATGAATGAAATACGTAGAGAAAGCTACTTCAAGAGTTTCAGTTTCAAATCCTATATAGGTATGAGAACTCCATCTCAGATCATGATAACATGGATTTGTTGATAAGTAATAGATATCCTTTATCTTGATTCACCCTTTAAGGGACCACAGGTTTATATTCATTATCAATATTATGTAAATGGTCTCTCGATAGTAGTGTAATTTATTCCTTATGGATCATTCGTAGTCATTTATATCATTTTATATGTTTAAAGAATACTTCCAAGATGACTTTATTTTATCAACCATGATTTTTTCTTGTTGTCTAGATATTATCACTCCCCACTAGGGAAATTTTAGTATGCATTATTTTGGAATCCATTTCAAAAACCTATATGTTATGATTTGGACCTTCATCTAGTTGAGGAGGCATGGGTGGGAATTTCCAGGAGACCATGTTGTTAGAGATGTGGTAATAGGCCACCTTTTTCACATTGATAACATATTTGGTGGTTCTATATAAGATAGAGAAAATAAACAGGATACATGGTAGGAATAAAATTTTATGGATGGGAAATCATAATGACTCCCAATGGAGTCAATTTGTTAATAAAGATTCAATGTTTCCATTTTAAATGAAGATTTAGATAGTAAGCTTCCAGTTTCATTATTTTATCATATTTCACTAAGGTTGTTAGTTCTCAAACTCAATATAGAGGATCTAATTTTATTTTTTATTCATGTGGATATCAGGTCCATCGAAATATTGACATCCAACCCTTCCAAAACAATTATCATGTAGCTATAAACCCACTTATGGATCAACAATTGCAGTAGTTTCCTTTATGAAATAATCATATGTTTGTTAATTTGGGTTATGATCATCAGAGAGGGAGTGGGGTGTGTTGTCAAAACCCCTTTTACCCTCATCTATACGGATATAAGTAGAGTATGGTCATGTAGGTGGTCTCTATTTGGTTTTGATAGATCATAGAGTAACGTGTTTTCATATTTATGTGTTAGATATTCTAGAAGTAGGTGTTATAGATGTCCTACAAGTTATTCCCCTCTTATATTGTACTAATATGTAAAATTTATTTGATTCAATGCTTATGCACTCGTTTGTTTCACCCACCCATGTCCATACTCAGAAATATGATTGGAGAGGTTTCTAGTGCCCTTGGCATTGAATTCACCATTTGGGGGTCTAGTTGGATTGTATAATGTGTGTAAGTATAATGATACAATACTAGGGTAATATCATTATTGGGTATGCTTTCTCTATATTCATATACAATCATATAGAATCATCCTTCGAGTTAACTAGCTATATTCAATGCAGTATATTATTAATTTCTTTAGGATATGAGTTGTATTCATTGACGATGATGATGAGAATGTGGCACTTATTCATGATTGAGACTATTGTGTGGATAGGAGGTGTGTTTATTATTTATCTTCTTTTATGGTTGGGATGATTTCAAGTTTAGAGGAGGATGAAATTGTGGTTTTCCATGGTTTTTGATGATTACCATAATGTCTTTCTAATTGTGGTTATGACACTACCCCATCAACAGGAGATCAAAATTAGGATAGAGTTATAATCACGGTTTAAAATGATATTAGTGTTTTCATATAAGATATAACCTTCTATTTAATAGAAAATAAATAATTAGATTTATGATATTCTATATGGAGGTTTTATTCATCTTGGTGTGTCACCTTGGGGAACTTCGGTATGGTTGATGAAGAAGGTATAAGGGATACTTTCATTGTGAGTCTATTATAATCACCTAAACTAGGTGATAACAAAGAACTATTGAACTCTTCCATGAGTTAATGATTTATCTGATTAATTAAAGTGAACTAGTTGGCACCCGAAGACTAGTTTTCAATTGGTATGTCGTATTATATCAGTAGGATGTGGATATTCCTAGGAACACATTTAGATGTTATTACGGGAATTAAGATTTTATAGTGATGGCCTTCAGTATCATAAAAATCTTAGCCATTTCCTTGGGTTTTATATCACTTTGATATATAAATTTATAGATTTATTCAAGGTAATGTTCATTGAAAAAATTCTTCTTTACTAGGAATCATAGGACGAGCATGCATAGAATATGCAGGTTATTTTAGAAATTTTCTAGCATCATCATTTGTTTTAGATTCAATCCAATTAGGATTTTGGGGTCTATGAGTTTCATTTATTAGGGAATGTTTTGTCTTATTGGGGAGTAAATATGGACCCTTTAAATATCATGAAATTTTTTTCATAGTTAGAGTTAAATAATTATATAGGGGTTTAGGAATTCCATGGTCATGTAGGATATTATAGGATGTTCCAACCTACATCAGTTGAATAGAATCTATATTTTCTGCATTGAATAAAAAAGTTTCATTATTTTGAATGGACTGACCAGTATTAGATTTCATTTTAGTATTTAATGGATGATTCTTTATTGTACTGGTTAATCATTTTTTAGAGGTGGGAGTTGGGTTTATGTTTTATTTCAAAGTTTTGTGTCTTTTATTTGGATTTATTTTGATGTATTAAAGTTCAATTTTCTCCTAAATTTCATGGAAATTGTGATCTTGTGAACATAACTATACTAATCATGACTTGGATCTTGCTAAAATTGAGTAAAATTTGATTTTGTGGTGATATTTCCACATTTATTAATGATTTAAGGTCCCCACATATCATAAGATCTTGTTTATATCTTATCCATGTATGATGTAAACATTCAATAGTTGTAGTGGTATGTAATCTTGCTTGATATTGAATTAAATATTTATTATGAACCTAGAAAGTGGAATGGTGTGGTCGATTCATAGAGTAAGAATATGTGTGGTGATATTTTTCATGAGTTATTTTATGCTTGGATATTATTGTAGTGTATTCTAATGATGAAACTCCATATAAGAATAGATGATACTATAGGTTTTCTCTATCAGAATATGGTTCACTTATGTTTGGTTTCCCATGTGTAGGAATCTCATCTTAGGGATTTTGTGGTAAGGTTTTGTGATATTTAATTATTTATTGTTATTCCCTCAAGGGTCGGTATAATGATGATCAAAATTTAGTTTTATTATATGGGAGGATATTTTTTCCATCATTTATGTGAGAAGCGGTTGTCTATGTGTTCTATAGTTCACCATTGGTAGTATATTCTGGTATAGAGATGATATACCATTCCTTGAGAGTTTATTTTTCATGGTCTTGTATTATGAGATTAATTTCCACATTCATTTCTCAATGTTTCTTTTTCTAAAAGGTGAATTTTGAGCATCGTATTCATGGTTGCTTAAATTACCTGTTTTATGTTCCCTAGTATAAGTTGCAGGGATCTTGATGGACTTCTTCACTAGTTTACCATGACCTAATGTAAGGTATGATTCTATATGTGTGATTATGGACTATTTGGTGAACTCTTATCAATTTTTAGATATTAATTACATGACCACATTGAGTTTTTAATCAAGGATTCATTTAGAGGAGGTGGAGAAGCTCTTTGAGGTTATGAAGATGATTATATTTGATCACCACCATGTTTCACCTCACAAGTATATGGAGTCCCCTAGTGTTATTTTTCCTCTCAGCTATCCTAGATAACAAATTTCCATCTATCAATGGATGTTCAAATAGAGTTTATTGTCTAGAATTTGGAATATATACTAGGTTTATGAATTCTAGATTTTGGATTATCATGGGTGAAGCACATACCCTTAGTCATTATGGTGATTCATGAGTGGATGAAGGATAACTAGGATCTTGGGAATTCCTATTCTGATTATGGGTAGAGAACTCTATAGTTTTAATTTAAAGATAATGTACTCCTAAAAGTATCTCCTCATCATGGATTTTTTGGTTTTTTCATGGGAGTAAATTTTTACCTATTTATCTAGACTTTTGAGGTGATAGGGTGTGTTAGATATATTTCATATTGATTTTCACAAACCCCAGTGATGAATGGAATCCAAGATGTGTTTCACTTGTCACAGATTCTATAATATCTTCATTATTATTTCCATGTAATTAATATCATTGGGTTAGAGGTTGAATTTTATTTTATATTCAAGTAAAAACCAATTTAGATTCAATACACTTTGGATATGCTGTTATACAAGAGTGATATTCTTTTAGTTCATGTCTTCTAGAAAAATGGTGGCTTAGGGGAGTATACATGGGAACATGAGTCACAAATTCAAACTAAAAACCAGGAGTTATTTTTTGATTAATTCATTTGGAATGAAATTTATTACCTTAATTGATTAATGAGATAAATTATTTTGTGTGATTATGTTATCTTTAAATAATTTGTTTGACTTCCTTCTTTTACAGTGACATCCTTGAGAGGTATATCATGGGGATCTTTTACTTGGCCCTTATCTTCCATTATTTCTTTGGTTTTTTATTATTAATTATGATAATCACATGATAGGTGTTAGCTGTAATTTACTAGTCATTTTTTAAAATTTACTTCATGTTTTATAATGATTGGATGCATGAGAAAAAATATAATAGGGGGACATACTACTGCTGTTAAAAATTGAGGTAGAAGAGAGGCATTGAAATTTGGTTGGTTCAGTTATAGTGTTTTATAGTTTTTATGAGTTTGGTTTAATTTAAATATTGGACATAATTTTGTGTCCATTTCTTGGAGTCATGGAGAACCTAATAGAAATTTTTGAGGTCCTATCATTTTAGGGGTCATTGGGTCATGGTTCATGGGATACACCATAGAGTGATAAGAATCAAATTTCTTAGATCTTGTGATTTTTGGACCATTGTAGAATTGTGTACTAATTTCACCATAGTATTTACTTGTTTATATTGAATCTATTTTGGACCATTTATTAATAAGGGAGATTGAGGAGGATTCATATTTTGATTTCTAAAGGGTAGTTTGACTTGGACCAGTTTTCATATAGATACACCTTCTATTCTTAGGTTTTTGTGAAAATTATACTCATTGTATAATGTACATGATTTATTATATATTTTCCTTTATCTACCATTATACCCTTAGAAACTGGTGTTTTCCGTTAAAATATTCCATATCACATATTCTTTTCATTATCCATTAGCACATAGATATTGAATCAAGAGTGATCTAAATTGAGTTTGTTTTCCCCCATTGGATCTATCACTATCTCATTTCCGCATTCCATGATATAGAATATTTTTTCCTTTGACTTGTGAGGTTTTTATTTATGACCGGTGGAGGATTATTTGTGGAATGATATTGTTATGAATCATGGGTTCCTCATGAGAGTGTTCATTTATAGATATATATATATATTTTCTTGTCTTTTTATTTATGTAATGTTTCTTTTTTAATATCAAGATAGGGGATTCTTTAATTGTCTTTACTTTATATAAAAGTGTTTCGTTATCAAGATTTATATTATTTTATAAATTGTGTAATTGACCATAAATATGATACAAAATTGAAATTACATATTTTAATGAATTTAATGTATAAATTTAATTCACTTGTGATTATATGTACGTTTATGATGGTTACCTCATCTGATTTATTATATTGTGTGGAGTTTTACTATTTTTATTGAAGTTTCTCCATATCTATTTACCTTATGAAATGAGGATAATAATGTTAATATTTTTAGATAAGTTAATAATTAATGAGGCACTTTATTTGAGTTATCACCCTTTCATAAAACAGCCCAACATAAAAATTGTTTCATTGAGTGAATTCTTTGGTTGTTTAGTCCTATTGGTAGCTGTTGATTATTAGGTTTTTTTAAAAACATATCATAATGAATTATTTAATTAAAAATGGAAAATTAAGAAAATTATAAATTAATGTTTGAGGATTTTTTTTGAATCCTATATTGATTTATATATATTGTATGACCTAGCATCATGGCCTTGGATGACCCTTGAGTTTTTTGTATTGAAATATGTTTTAAATCCAATTATATGCCCTATGATTATAGAGGCCTTTATATTTATCAATGTGAAACTTGGTGGGATTATATGATTTAGTGAGGTTTGGGTAATTTCACCCTAGTTATGATACATGTTTTATGTGGATTATTATAAGATGTATAGTACTAATTGATATAAGGTATTTCTTATTCATTGTTTGTTGTTGGGGTGGTTGGAATGGGGTGAGAGCTAGTCTTTACCATTTTTGATGATTTTTTGTTATTATTCTTAGATTCCTATTATTATAGGATGCTTGTTTCCTTTCGGTATATATCCTCATTCATATTATATTTCATCATGGCATATAATATTTAAGATTATGGAATAGAAATGAATTATAATGAATTTATGAGGATGAGTGTTGGTGATGGTAATGATATATTTGGAAAATTAGAATCAAATTTGAAAAATTATCTAATATCATGAGAAGAAACCTAGAATTGATATATGATCATCAAAAAATATTGTATTTTATGAGTTAATGTGAATAGGTAAAAAATAATTTTTGATTAGGTTCAAATAGAGAAAATGTTAATTATTAAATATATGAAGGTTTTATGATATTGAATCATATTGCTCGATTTTTTAGAGTGAGAATATCTTTCTAGTACAAGTTGATGAATTTGAGTTTTCATAAGATATTTTAGTTATAATTCAATTATAGGGTATAATATATTCTCCTAGACTTTCATTGTGTCATACTATCATTATGTTCTATTATTTTTTATGCTCCCCACCCAATTTTTGTAGGGTTTTCTATGCCAATATAGAAATGAGTTGTAGTTTATTTTTCAATATCTCAAATGTCAAGGATACATATGGTTGACTACTCTAAAACCCCACTATCTCCTATAGATGTATAGTGATATATATGAATTTTTTTTACTTTTGGCTTAATTTATATGTTATATGGTCATATAGGCTATGATGGCTCTGAGTTTCATTGTACACGCATATGTGACTATTATAACATAAGGTTATTAAATATACATGTATCCTAACTATGATGGATATAGTTATTATAGGTTTATTGAGCACAATATATGATGATTTAGGTTATAATATATGATTACATGTGTTGTGATGGATTTTAAACATAGTACATGGGTATGGTATGTGGTTATGATGATGTGGTTGGGATGAGATTAATGGACTAGTGGACAAGATGATAGTCAAGTTTTTATATGGTTTCTAATATTGGTAGGATGACTTGTGGATGGTATAGTATCACATGGATGTAATCTATTTGGTGGACGGTGGCTTGTTTAGTGGGAGATTTGATGTAGGGTACACATTACATAAATATACATTTAATATTATGTTACAAACATCTAAAAATTACTTGGTGATCGAGCCTTAGTTGGGTTTAGATGTTGTTAATATAACATAGGAAAAGTGTTAATTTTCTCAATTTATTCACTTCATAATTTCATGCTTCATTATCAGCTATAAAAAATGTTTTCAATTCAATTCTAATAATTATACATATATACTCACCCTTATATATATATATATGTCTTCATTTCCATTCTGTAGGAGTTGATTGATGATCGACCTGATCATTACTAGCTTGTATTGGTTTTCCACATGCTTTTAGAGTTTGTGGACATAGCCTAGGCATAGTTCATGGATTATTTCCTTTTTTCACATTTTATGAAAATCTTGTATTTTTATAAGGTTTTTTTGTTATGGAGTTTATTGTTGGAGATTTATTGCTTTTTAGGTTATATTGAGGGTAATACCTCTCATTTCTATTCATTTTAGACCATCAATGATAGTTTCCAACCCATTAAATATTGGATACAAGCATTATGGGTCACATCAACTATCATTTCCAACCTAGGAGGGGTTCTAGTTGATGGGGTGATGTGACATCATATATCATTCATTTATTAGATTACACTGCTTTTATTATTTGCTAATAGTTCTTTATTCAACAGTTATAATATCGCTTTTTTATTTTTGTAATGTAAAAACGTGTTTCAAATTTATTCAAAATGTTAAAAAAGAAATAAGTTATTTACTATTCATTATTTTGGTAGAATATAAGTTTTTATGGTCAATAGGAGGTCAAAATGGTTTCAAATTAAGAAATGCATAATGGAATGCTTGTTTTCATAGCATAAAATTATCATGATATTTTTTTTTCAAAAACATAATATAATGATAATATTATCAATATAGAATATTAATAATTCCCCCAATATTATTTTAATTTCATAAATATAATATAAAAATCATCCAAAAAAAGTGATAAAATATTACTCATAACATCAACCATATATGTGGTTAAAAAACATTCTAGTGGGATGAATTTTAAAATCAACTATGAAATGGATTTTATTTATTATATTATTATTAAATATTTTTTACACTAAAATTATATTATAAATTTTCTAATAGAATAATGTTATTATATTTTGTTTTTGAATGAATAATAAATAAAATATAATAAATTGAATGATCTTTGATTAGAATCCATACATTCTTACTTGAGCCAACTACATATGATTGCACTGTAAGGCTTATAGGAATGGTCTTTTAATTGTAAAATACACTCCAAAACATTGAAAAAACCATTATAAGATTTTTTCTTGTTATTTATCTTTTTCGCAAATAAATTTTTATGAAGAGATAAATGGGGTATATGAGTGGTGTATTTATAGGTGAATGTGAGTAGAGATTTTAATAAAATATAATTTGATTTGTTATTTTTTCCTTAGTATTGTGAATATTTTTTATACAGGTGACTAAAAGTAGAATTTAAATAGATTATATATATATTAATGTTATTAAAAAAACATTAAAAAATGGAATCATTCTTTATTTTATTCAAATTTATAAATCAAAAAAATTATTAGACTCAAATATAATTTGGATTTTTAAAATTAATTTAGAGGTTTTGAAATTAATTTTATTATTTTTTGGTGGTTTAATTCGCTCATTCAATACATTTTCTATCATTAAAATTGTCTTATAAGTCATTAATTTTTTTACATCGTTATGATATCATAAAACATTGTATGCATAAAAATGATATTTTTTTCCTCACCAATTATTTAAATTTTTTAAGAAAATTACAATTGGTTACCCAAAGAAAATTTCAACATTCATATTTTAAAATTTTATTCCATTTTACCAGAATAAATTTCATGTTCATGTAATTTAATATATATGTTTTTTTATAATAAAAGTTCTTTATTATGTACATTAAATATTCATTATGAAAAAATCATAAATACACATACATTGAGTTTTATAATTTAAAAAAAATTATCTAATATAATAATATAAATATTTACATATGTTATTTAAAGTTGATATTTTTTAACTATTCCTAATGGTTAGTTATTATCCAAATAGTTAATTACTATTCTAATGGTTATCAAGGGTCAAATAATATATATGGAACTTATTTCATTCATCATTATTTAGTAATATTCCACTAAAGGTTATTTATTCATCCTTTATAAAATGATGATTATATTTCAAAAATTTTGATTTCTTTTTACAGGGTTCTTTATATGTTTAATGTTTTTTAAATACAATGACATTATAACTTTTTATCTTATAATTATGTTATAAATTTATTTAAAATTTTCTCATTATAATAATTTGAATTTTAAAATGCCATATATTTCCTTCAAATATAATTGTTTTTTTTGAAGAAAAAGTTATTGATCATTTAATTATATGTTAAATTTTCATTAATTAAATTATTCATATACACATTAATTTTTTAATTTTTATGGAAATATTTATTGAATAAAGAAATCTCATTAAGTGATAAATATTTATTTAAAAATAAATGAAATTAAATTAGCTTCAAATATAAAAAATATTCATTAATAATCAGGAAAGTAATGGGTGTGGTTTTATAATATAGAATGAAAAAAATTATAAAATGTTATGGTGTTAATATATATGTTATTTGGAGATAAGATATGGGTTTCTTAGCCAATGGGACACCCAATCCAACATACATAATATATCAAGATATCGAAGAGGAATTCCATGACGGGGGGACTGATTTGATGATTGATGTTATGATTATAGGTGACCCTAATGATTTTCATAAAGTGGTTTCATTAGTTATGGATAATATGAAGACCTCTTTGAATAATTATAAACAGTCACTGATTATTATTAGTATTGTAGGAACTAATGGAACCAATGTAAGTTCTATTGAGGTTTTTTAAAACTAATTTATAGGAAGTAAATGGTTGGAAATGGTAAGACAACCCATTTGGTATGGTTTCTCCACAAGGGTTAACCAAGAAGTCCACCTCCCTTGATTCCTATGAAAATATTGAAAAAATTGGATCCCATATATTATTTATTTAAAAAACATTCAATATAAGAGAGAGTGTTGTGGAAGCTAAATAGTGTAAGGTATACTAAATTGTTGGCACCAGGAGCTAAAAGATCCATGATAGGGAGAACATGTCAGATCATGGTGTAACATCATATTCCCAATGTGGGATTATCTATGAAGTGAAATTTCATGAGTAGGATGGTTAAACAAACACAGTTTGTGATGGATCTTCAATTCAATAAGAGGATTAATAGGCTGAATAATTTTACTGATTAGGAAAGAAGGAAGAAAAAATAATGTTCCTACCTTAATTCAAGATCAAATTACCACAATGATAAAATCTTGAGCTCGTAATGAAAAATCCAACTTACTGAATTCTATGATGAAAGGATTAGTAATTAATATTTATAAATTCAGAAATTATACACCTTTAAATATTTAGAAACCTATGGAGAAACCAAAAAATAACAATGGATTTAGGAAATGATCAACATATCCTCTTACAAAGAAACCCATCTAAAAGAAGTTGAATTTTACGTGAGCTCTAAGTGGAATAATGATAATAATGTAGTTATTCCATGTATAATGTGTGATTATGTGGATCCCCCGCCATCAATAACTATTATACATGGGCCATAACTATTAAGAGATCTTATAAGTGTCATTAAGTTTGTTTATATTTAACTACACTCTTCTAAAAAAAGATAATATATGTTTAAATATGATTTTGGTATGACATTGTGGGAGGAAATCCACGAGGAATGTTCTTCTAATTTTGAGTTTAAAATGGACTATCTATCCAAGATATATAGTGACAGTGATCCAAACGGACATGATGAAGGTATTAAACCTTGGATTCCCACCTATATGGAAGTATTTGTCACAAATATGGACTGAAGATATTTTATATTTGAAAATATCCTTGTAATTAAGGATTTCATTCATAATAATATTTAGAGAAGCCTTCATATTTAATAGGATACTGATATAAAATTTATATGAAGGAAGTATTAGTCTAAAATCTCGATATTTTAAGATGTTTATACATAGTGGGATTTTTTATTTTTGTCTTATTGTATTCGATAGTGGTTTTTTGGAGCTGACTAGATAGGCTTTAAATAGACAGTCTTGTTTTTTTATATACAGAATATAAAATGTGATAGTTTTTTGTTCATGAATTTCTATGATTTTTTTCTATCAATGTTTCTAATGATTCATGTTTGATGTAGAGTATGTTTTGGGTGGTTATTTTCTTTATTGATAAAGTAGTGAGAGGTTTTGTTATCTAATTTTTCTAATCTCACTCAATAATGGTTTCAATCTGGTATGTGGTAATCTATTTTTTTCATGTTTTTTTGTATTATTTTTGAATTTTGGGATGAATTTTTTTATTGAGATTTTGAGTATAGATATTTGTGTGATGAATCTATTAAACTCTTAAAAGAAGATTATTTAATAATAAAAATTTTTAATTTAATAGATATTAGCCATTGAGTATAATACAAAATAAACATATTATTAGTTCAATATTACCAATATATAGTTAATAGAAATAATATTCATTTGGATATTAAATCAATATATTCATTGTGAATATTTAATTTGATATGAAATTTATAATTTGGGAATAAAATAAAAAGCTAATAAATTTTTTTAATATATTTTATTTTAAATATATTTTATTCTGCATTATTTATTTTTAATTAATTTTAATAATTTTATAGAATAGTTTTAATAAAATGGACTAATTAAATGGAAGGAAATATTAGTAAAATATAAACAAACAAATTGAAATAATTTACAAACTATTAAGAATAAATATTTAACAAATCATTTTCAAAGCAATGTGATTTATTTAAAAATATGATTTTTTTATATATTATATGTTCCTATATCAAAGGTAAATTTCTCATAATTGGAGTATGGAATTTAACAAAATGTATTATATTTATATACACACACATATATATATATATAATGTATCACCATTCATATAAATACTATTAATTAGTAATAAATTAGAACTAAATCAATAAATGTTTAAAGGTACAATTTTATTAAAAATGTTTTTATGAATAATGAATTTTCTAATTATAAATAGTTTTTAATAACTAGTAGTGATGAAATTAAATTAAATGTATTTTATATTTTACTTAAATTTATTGAGTGGAGTAATAATATTAGCTTATTTTTTGTAAAAAATAAGTTACTCAGCTAAAATTATCTTTTAATGGTAAAGGGTAAAATGATGTAAAGGGATAAAGAAGTGAGTAAGTTCATTACATATATATAGTTGTTCTATTTAAATCATGTATATGAGGGAATGAATATCTTTCATTGACTCTTTATCTATTTTTGATCCACTATCCTTATAAAATTACACTTTTTATAAATTAATGATTCTATATTTACACATATTCTGTATAAACTCAACTATAAAATTAATTTTCAAGTATCTAATCCAAATCATGTTTTTTCCTTTGGTTTCCTATAAAATAAAATTCTTTGATAATACAATTTTGGAATCCGTTTATCTCATTAAGTATCCCTAATCCATTTAAAACCAAAATATGGTTTTCAAAGGTGGTGTAGTTTCCATATAGTAAGTAACAACACCATTTGTATTATTTCAAATTATATTCATCATCAACCACTTCATGAAACATATTTAACAAATTAATAAAATATAACTTATATCAATTTTATTGTAGAAGTAATATTACAATATTTCTAAAACATGTTCACACTTATTCATTCATTATAACACATTTTTGATTGGGATGATTTTACCACCTATGCGAATGATGCAATAACACCTTCACCATGAATGGTAAAGAACAATTCAATACATTTAATATGTGTTATATGTGATAAATTTATGTTTTTTCTTCAATTTATTAATTGTAACATATATAAATATATTTATTAAAGAAAATTTGTTTTTTAATGGATTCAATAGTCCCACTTGAAATAAATGCTTCAAACCTATCCACTTGAATAGTTATCATAACATACACGAAATTGACATGAGAATATATAACTATATCAAACACATATATTTCATCTCCATGATAATTTTGGATGGGATGAAATTTTAATCATGGATAAAAAATCAAAATCTCTATACTAAAGAAAGTGTTTAGAAAATGGATCTACTAACACTCTATGAATTTATTTATCTAAATATAATTAATAAATATAAAAAATATATATAAATTAACAGTTTTATATAATATAATTGTAAATAATGTTTTGAAAAAGTTGAATAATTATCTTAATATTATTTAATAGTAATTAAGGAATGTTTGAGAAATAGAAAATCTATGGTAATGTCTTTTCTTAACTCAATATCCTTTTATTTAGTCAAACTATTTATTATTTTACTATTTCTTTAAAAGTTTAATTTTGGAACCAGGGGTTTTCAAATATCGAAATGGATTTTATTTTCAATTTTTTATCAACACACAGTGGGTTAATCAAGGATTATTCATGACAAGTGATCTTATGTTGAAGGTGGGTGCAGTGTAGACGGTGGAATCTTTTAATAGTGTTTGCCAAATTTTTGGGGTCTAACATCTAGAGGAAGGGAAAATTTTCACAAAATATGAATTTCTAGCATTGACTCACTAAAATATTGAATAAGAATATAATTTTTGAAATTTTGGCATTAAATAGGATTGGATATTTTTAAAATGTTTTATTCACAAAATATGGAAAAGGCATGATGGAAAGATTGTAATTTATGTGAATAATACAAATTTTGTAAATAGAAAATTTCCATTAACATTTCAGGAAGAAAGGGAGTTTTATGAACATAATTTAAGTATTTCGTGAAAATTCAGTGGTGAGGATAAATTTTTCAATAAGGGAGAAAATTTATATAAATATTCATACACTCATCATTTGATTATTAGAAAAAAAATTGTAGAAGTGATGATCACGTTGATTTCATAAATCTTTTACTCGAGCATAATTATTATGTCAATAAGGAACATTAAACTTACACAAGTTATTAAAACAAATTTGATAAATAATATATGATTAACAGTTTATTTGATGGATTTTCACAAATTTTGTGAGTTTTGTTGATTTTCGGAGCTTCATAAAAGTGTGTAGTTTCACAAAAACTAAGAGTTCCTTGAAATAAAAAGGGGGTTTTGTGAAAAAGATTTATTGTAAATGATACTTACACAAGAATAATTGATCACTGAAAAATATTATAAAATTTATTAAATCATCATAATTGGACCTACATGATGAAAAATATCATCTTTGTTGGCTCTAAAATGGAAGGGATCTTTAAGTCAATAAAATGAGAAAAACTTCACCTAAAGTAATAATAATAGGGGATTCCATTGAAGTGATCTGAGGGTAGTAGTGTTATACCCCTAAAATTCTTATAAATTTAGTGTTTTTACCTCAATTGAACATGTTTGATCAATTTTACTCCACAATATCTAGTGAATATTAGTTAATTCAGGTATTAAAGACACACTTTCATAGTATTCTCCTAAGACTATACCATTGTGGTGAACCAAGTAAAACTGATTTTTTGACTTTTTATTTCTGCATATGGGTATTTGATAATTTCAGGATTTCATCTGATATGTTTTACAATTTTGAACAAATATTTTTAATATATAAATATAATTTAATGGAAAATTTTACCTTCTAATTCACCCAACCCCTCTCAGGTTATTCGAGGATACTATAAGTGGTGTTAGTGGGTACAGTTTGTAGGTGTTAAATCAATCCACAATTTTTTATGGATAATTCAGTGAATGTAAATAGAGTTCCTTTTTGTCAAATTAAATACTAGATTTGGGAGAATATAATGCAATATCATATTAAATCTCTTAGGATAGAATATCTCAATTCCATAATTCATTTGATTTTTATTACTGATCTAACAAGTCTTTCGATGAATGAAATAGGCCAGAAAATGATTGATGCAGATGTTAAAGACCAAAATGATCATAGTATAGAACAATATGATCAAAAATATTTGAAGGTGATGAGTTTAATTACATCCATTACCAAGTGGGATAAAATAAAAAAATATGAATGTGATAATAAATTAAAAGAGGCCAAATATTATGTCTTTCCTAATTAGTTTGATGATCTGAAAATGAATCAAGATGAAAATGAAGATAGTTTCTTTAATCACATAACTAGATTTTTAGGAGAAATTTGAGGACTTGGGGAAGAAATTATGGATATTTACATTATAAATGAAATCATTAGAAGGCTTCTACCCACGTACAATAAAAATGTGTCAAACCTTTAAGAAAGGTATTTTCTATTCTTTCCCTTGATGATCTCGTAAGTTGTCTGGTGGCTTATGAAGTGAGAGATAAACTAGGAGATAAAAAATTGAGTAAGCAAGGAAATGGTATTCAAAGACCTATAGATATATATAATTTACAAGGTTAGTGTTGATGGAGATGATTTGAATGATAAACACATTTCCCTTTTTTATAAAACATTGAAGAGAGGAAATGGGATATTTGAATAAAAGTTTCCTTTTTTTGTTTTCGATGTGGTAAAGTAAGTCACATTGCTGCTCAATTTTAATAGAAATTTCTTACTGTAAAAAGTGAAGAAGAAAACTTGCGGAGGCATTACATAGGGTTCCAACAAAAGGGAGACTTAAAATCATGAAATATATTATATTATATGATCTTTATTTGGAAAATCGAATAAGACCATAATGGATTTTTAGACGATGTAGAACCAGAGTTTAAATTTTATGTTGAATATTAAATAATTTATATAGGTGAAAAGGTAGACACTATAAAAAGGAATAAAATTAGTCAGATGTTGTTTTTTATCTCAAGGTGGATCTTGAGGGATCTCTTAATGAGTTTCACATTCAAATAAATAAAAATAGAAATATTAGACATCTTTTGAAAGTGTCCTATGAGTATGTGTATTAGCTTGGTGCATAGATTGATCGACTTCAAGGAAAGGAAGAATAATATTTGAAAACTATCGAAATATCATAAAAGGTAATGGAGTTTAAGCTAAGGATATAAGAGCTAGAAAATGTAATCAACAACCTCACATAAAAATGGTAGAAACATATTATATAGTTGACTTCCATGAATTAAAATTCATTTCATTAAGAAGTAAATTATAAACTAAATCATTCTTGAGGTAAATGAAGAATAAGTTATAGTTTCTAAGGTTTTTAGATGATGACCTTTTTAAAATAAATAAACATGGTTCTAAAGGATTTGAGAAAGTCTTTAATGATCAATGATCTAAATTTATGTGTATGAGTGGAATTGTCTATGATACATAAATATCAAATGCAGGAAATGAGATGAGAAAAATAATGTTTAGTGGATAGATGGATATTTCACAAAGGAACATGACATGTTAGTAAAGGCATATTCAAACCAAATAAATAAGATAGATAAAAATAGACTTTGATTATCTAAATATGATTGATCATCAAAAACCTATACAAAATAAGAGGACATAAAAACTAATTGTAATGAGATTGTATCTCATCTAATGATATTTATTTATAGAATATATCATTTCTTACTATGAATATGTGAGGATTTATATGAATGGTTAAGAACCTAGAAATAAAAAAAGTAGAATGAGACCATATCATTAATCATATAGAAGAAATAATTTTTAATGATATTTTTTCACTATTCAATCTTTGACCATAAATCTATTCCTTATATGAAGAAGAAATATTAAAACCATAACTAAAAAACTCTAAGACATGTCAATACTAGTCAAACAATCATAATTACCATGGAAAATAAGTATTTCTACATGGAAGAAGAATATGAGTATGATTCAACGATAAATGTTGAAAAGAGATTAGAGAGTCAATTTTATTCGTCAACTACATTAGGTATATTTTGGATGGAAATGAAGAATATTTATAAATATAATCTATTGGTGATCACCTTAAAATCAGTAAAGAACAATAGATCCTTCCTTTTTAATAGTTTATTTTCATCCCACATGATATGAAATGAAATATTATTTAAAATTGTTAAGAAAATGGTTGACAGATAAGGGATGTTTCTCAATGATAGTTCCTTAATGATCAAAGTAAGTGGAAATATATAATTATTAAATGATGAGATAAGGAAAAAATAAATGCTCTATGTGGTTGGATTGGGTCAGAATCTACTAAGGGAGAGTCAACTCTATGAATCAGGACTTGTAGAGGCATTTAATAAAAAATGGTGCCCCATAAAATGCAAGGTAGTTAATTATATCATCAATGGATGGAGGAAAATATAACTTTATAATAGGTAGATAGTAATTAAAACACTTATTTTATAATAATTAACGATAAAAATAATTTGGGGCACTATAGTTTGCATCACATTAATCAACATTGAATGGAAAACATATCAAGGGAAAATTGTGTTGTTAACATTCCTAATTTAAATCATGATCGATACAATACATGTTATTATTTAATGTGAGGAAATAAAGTATAGAATTATTATTGTTCATGGAAAAAAATCTCATTTAATCTGCATGATCTAGTCCAAGAAGATTTTTGTTAACCAATGAATGTGTTTGGAACATAATAAGAAAGTAACTTCATTAAATTTATTGATGGTTATGGTATAATAGGATGTTTGATATTCATGTCGTGTAAATGGGAAGTGATAGAGTGCATAAATAGATATCTTTAAAGAGTTGTGAAATAAAATTTTCCACACAATCATGATATTACAATCTAACAGTAGAACAGAATACACATCTATTGAATTTTAAAAATACATTTAAAAGCATTAGATCAATCATGAGGTGTCTTTAGTAATAACACCTCAACAAAATGGGATCAGTGAACCCATAAATAGGAAAGTGATTAATATGGAAAAAAATAAACATATTGAGAGATTCTTTTCTCATCGTCACTATAAATTGGATGTTCATGTTATAGTGTACACTCAAAATTAAATAGCGATGAGTCTATGAGACGATAGGACAACATATGAGATATGGAATGGAAGTATCCCATCACTGCATTATTTTTCAGTTTATTAAAGTAAATTTTTCATTCTAATCCAATAAATAAATAAATTATAGTTTGGTGATTTTACAGACGAGTGAATATTTCTTGGATACTCAATGAATAGTAAATTCTATAAATGCTACAATAATTGTCTCAGAATTATTATATAGAAACCCTAGTCTTTATTACAGATTATTTCATGATTAGTTACATAATAGTACACGTATTAAAACCCATAACATTTATGATTGTAGTTTATTATTATAATTAGTTACATTACATAAAAACATTAAATATAGGGTACATTAGAATTATTGAAAGCATTGTTAACATGCTCATAATGCTTCATCATTCTTCAAACTGCATGGGAGAACCAGTAGACATATATACGAAATGGGTGAGCAATAATTCATATTAAGGGAATAAATAATTAATAACATAAATAATTTATTAAATGTCAAGAAATAATTGTTTCAAAGGGGAAAGCAGTCCGTGTAATAAATATGAACAATGAGGCATGATATAGTATGGGAACAAAGAGGAAAAATGGGAATGTAGAAACAAATTTGAAAATGGCATCATAAGTATAAAAAAAGGTTAACCACCAAGACTGCATAATATAATGTGATTGGAATAACCCCAATAAAACAATATATATATTCCCATGAGATGAAAACATTACCCAATGAATTGGAGTGCTATCTAGGCACACCCTAGATAATCATATAATGTACATTCATAATTGTGTCACATAGATCAAATAAAATAAGACCATATTTCATCAAATTTAATTCCATGATAAATAAGTGTGTAATAAATAAATTTAAGTCCAAAATAAAATTAGTGTAGGTATTTATAGGTTAATATCATTTACAATAAATAGAAATGGTTTTTACAATATAATGTTTTGGCATGGAAAATTGAGGTGGAATTTTGATGACATAAGGGTGGTACATAAAGGTTCATAAAATAGATCAATGAGAGATAAAGGGGTCTCTCGTAATTTTAAATTCAAATGGAAAGTATGGAATATGTGTAAAAACATATCCCAATAGTATTAATTGGAAATACAATGCATAATAGGAAGAATATTCTTGAAAACATTGGAGATGAAGAGGATCCCTTACCTTGAGGGAGTGAATCCCAAATATTGGGAGAATCTTATTAAGAGATTGGGGGAACATTGGGAGGACTCTAAAGAGGGAAGGTCATAAGAAGGATGTGATAAAACTTTTATTTAACGATGATTATGGGGATATTTGGTGGGATTGTATAGAAAAATAAGGGCTAGTTCTTTACCATATCTCAAAAAAAGGTTTGGGATTCTCTATCAAAAATTAATCAAACCCAAAGATTTTACCAGGGTTTTTCCCTTGGATTCTACCAAATAAGAGTAAATTTAATTATTTTATAATTAAAATTTCCTAATTCATTAAAATATTACCCTTGGTGATGTGGAAGTGAGTCATGTTTGTTAATAAATGACTTTAAAACATTAACATATAATATAGGTTTTGGAGGATTCATAAGGGCTTTATAAAATAAATAAAATATCCTAATAATTCATTATTTTAAAGTGTAAAAATATAGTTCGTTTTGTATACCCTTTATATCATTTATTTCATCACTTTTGGTTCATTATGGTGGCATAATAGAAACCATTTTTTAATCCATTGTTTTTCCAAAAAAATTGATTGTCTCAAAAAATTATGAAAAATTCACTATTGGATAATTTCAATATATTGAATTCAAAAAAAATATTTATTTTATAAATAAAATAAAATGATTTTATCTTTCAAATTTGAAATAACAATGAGTATTTATTGAGAAATACTAGGCTTTTAGACAATAATCATTTTTACCCCTATAAAAATTACATTTGACTCCATAAAATTATTTTATCATTTGTATGTAATAAATTTTATTTAATAATATTTTTTTAATTAAAATATAAATTATTTGAAAAAAATATTAATTTATCAAAAGATATAACTTAATTGAAAATTTATTTTACCAAAAAAATACGATTTGTGTTTTAGCATATCAAAATCAAAATAATTCATAAAGTTACAGAAATGATAAGTAAATATAACCATTAATCTGTTGAAAATAAAAAATAAATATTTATATAAATAGTTAATTTATACATATCACTTTATTACACAAGAATACTCCCTATGTTATAGGTGGGTGATTGAGATATTTTCATGGGGTGGTTCGGCTTACATGGTATGGGTTGTGATCTTGATGATTATTAACATATCTTGTAAACATTTTTGCTCATCCTTTAGTTGTTAGATCTTTTCAAGGGATTGTTCAAAGGAAAATATTAGTGATTATATCTCCCTACGAAGCTCTGATAAATAGGCTTTATAGGGTATGATCCTATTAGTTGAGGTCATCACTTCATTTTTCATTGTAAATTTGATTTATCAAAACCCTATATTTATACTAATAATATAATCAATGTTCAATGGTTATATTAATACTGGATATGATTATTAATGGTCATCATTATCCAATAAGATATAATAAATCCAAAGAAGTGCATTTTTTCAACAACCTTTATAGAATATTTAATTCGATCACAAATGGAATTTTATTTATATATTTTTTGTATGTCACAATATTCCCCCTTCAGAAATTTCCCCTTCAAAATTGTCATTTAATACACTAAAATATATGAGAGTAGTTTTTTTCAACACCTACTCTAGTACCCAGATAACTTATTCAAACTTTGGGTTTCTCCAAATCAATTTTACTAGGTGCATTTCCTTATATCGTAGAACATTGACTCTATGATCTAAGATCTTCACCGGTTTATCCTCATATCAAATGTAATTCTCCAATGGTATCACCTTTGGGATCATAAAATGTAAGAGGTCTGGTATATATTTCTTTAATAGGGATACATTAAACACATCTTATAATTTATATATGTTAGGTGGGAGTTCTAGTCGATATGTCACCACTCCAATGTGATCAGGGATCTCAAGTGGACCAATGTGTGTTAGAGAACGATTTCCTTTATTATCAAATATCATGATTTTATTCCATGGATATATGAAAAATAATACCTTCTCTCCAACCTCAAACTCCAGGTCTCATCTGTAACTATCATCAAATCTCTTTTGTCAACTCTGAGCATCATTGATGCGTTGTTTAATGGTCTTGACATTTTCCAACATTTCTTCAACCATTTCAAGACCCAATAGTTTTTGTTCACTGACATCATCCCTGCATGGATATTTTCTACACCCCCTCCCATAAAGGGAATCATACAGAGCCATTTTGATTCTTGGGTGGAAACTAGTATTATATGATAACTCGACCATAGAAATTTGTTTGTTCTATCCTCCTTTAAATGCCATCAAGAATGATCTAAATAGCTCCTTGAGTATTTGGATAGTCCGATAAGATTAGAAATATATTTGAGGGTTATAAGATATTATAATGGTTAAATATGTATTTTGATCATGTAGAAGTATCTTCTAGAATATTGAGTTAATTTGTGGATATAAATCATAAATAATTAATAGTGGTGTTCCATGAAACCTCACCACTTCTAAAATGTATATACTTGTAATTTTATTGTTTGATAATACCTATCATATTGAAATTAATTGACTAGTATTAGTATGATGATCCAATATAACCCATATTTGATTATTTTCTCCTGATGTCTTCATAATACTATTGAGAAACTCCATGTTTACATTTATCTTTTTACATGTAGGTATGGTTAATAGTTTCATTATCCCCTTGTATTTTTTCCTTTAAGCCTTCACTATCAAACATAGAATACCCCTTGATTTATATTCAATGATATACTTATACATATTATCTCACTAATAGTTATCTCAATGTTCATGATACATCATTATACTCCTTGGATATATGGAAAATGTAGATCTCTGTGAATAATCTAAGAGATCCTTAGTTAACTCAGGATTGGATGGTACACATAGTCATGACCCAAAGCATATAACTCCTTCATAATTAATTTGTAACCCTAATGATTTTCCTATTCTTATAGATCCTACCAACTTTTAAATTTCTATATTGACTCTTTTATCATACATTATATTCTTCAAAATGGATAGTTGAGAAAACATTTTTGATTGGATTAGTGATGTTCCTTTAATTATGATTCCCATGTCCATCCTTTTCATGTCTATGAATCTTGAATCTTTCTCAATTATCATCAATGATAAATTTTTTAGATCCTTTAAACATAGAGAATAAACCAGATTATTTGAATTCCTAGGATATTTTTGGTTCTATCAGTAATTATACTTAATGAATTTTCACCAGCTTCATCGGCACATATTCAGTTATTTTTGTTTGAATATATACTTTAGGCTCTTATGCTTTGTATATATTTCACACTTCTCCCTAAATAGATAATTCATCCAGATTTTCAACATGAATATTACTTCATCCAAATATATATCTTGTTTTTGGTAGTTCTATTCGTGAATATTCAATTTCCTTAAGGCTTAGTCTATTACTTTTTCATTCTTTATTAGTACATAGCCTAAAACATTATTTGAAGCATTGATGTATACCAATAAAAGATCCCCACTTATGATTAGTGTAAGTATAGGTGAATTGATAATTTTATTTTTTAACTCCTCGATTCTCTCTCCATATTCACTATTCTAAACAAAAAGAACTCCCTTCTGAGTTTTCATGGTTATAGGGCTTGGAGATCATGAAAAATTTCTCAAGAAACCTTGATAATACCATACAATACAAAGGAAAATATGGGAATATTTTTATAGAGGTTTTCCTTCTCCATACATCAATTGATTATTTAATTAATGGGTACATATACATCCCTTTATTAGTGATTACATGACCTTGTATTGTAACTTGGTCCAAATATATGTTTGATTGTGAAATCAATGACTCCTTTATGAGGGAGACAAGGAAACTATTTGGTTAACACATCAGCATATTCCATCACAATCAGAATTTCATTAAGTATGATCTTTTATTTAGACTATATTATTTGTTCTACATTTTTTTTCTCATAGAAAAATAATATCTATTATTTAGATTATTATACTAGTGAATATTTATCCTCCTCCTTGCACTGGTATAGAATTGAGCAGTGATTCTTGGTGTGAATAGTGAATTTCTTCACCCAATAAATTTTTTTTGGATTTATAAAAGAAAAACCATTCCATAACATGGATAAAATTAAATTAAAATAAGGGGATAATAATAATATTTTCAAGAATAATATTACTATACACTTATACATGTGATATAATAAAAACAATACGTTTCTGATATGAAATTATTTCAAGTGGTGACCAGATGTTCTTAGAAAACATACAAGATATTCTAATAGTCCATTATTTGAAATATAACACTCCATAAACTACTATAATGTAGGGGTTACATGTTCTTCAGTCATCATGATCCATCTCATCATAGGAATTTCCTTGTTCCATTGTTCTTGGAGATTACTGGTGGAAATAATTTATGTTAGCCCCTGGAATAGAACATTGGCTTGGATAGTTCCCAAATACACTACACATCAAAAATATCCCTATTCCTTTGTGACATTTACCTTGGTACCTCATTCCTCATTTTTTAAAAAATTAAATTGGGTATTCTTTCCCAAATAACCATTATTAGATAATCTTCCTTGAAATGTCATCCTCCTCTTCATTGGGGTCTTTGGACATTCAACTATGTACCAGTTCGTAAACATGTTTTTTGATAAAATGTTTGGGATAATTTCATGATGTCTTACTTGAGCTCCAATCATCTTGTGTATCATATTTGGGAACCCATCTAGTTTCCCATCATTGTGGTTATGGACTCGGTTCATCATATTTTAAAACATTGGCTACAATAAAGGGAAAATAAGGGTCGAGTACATTTAAATTATTAAAGACACAAAAATGAATCCAATAAAAATAAAGTTATAATTTATAAATGAAATGTATTTCCATAACATATTAATTTATTATCTTTTTTTTGTATGTTACCCATGATCTATTTCCTAATATATACTTTTATAGAAATTTTTTATTCCATTAATAATGGTTTATAATGATCTTGTGAATTTAAAAAAATCATATCCCTCTACAGTGTCAAAATTGGTGTGTTTCAAGGCCCATTTTCATGCACCAAGTGGTGATGAAGTCTATCTCAATCAAAATTTTCTTGATTATTACAACTGGGAACCTCTATTCAAGAGTCACATCAACTCTTATTATCAAGACATGGATTTATTTTCATGGAATCCACTAACTCTATACATTATCAAAATTTTGGGATGTTTTCTTATGGTTAGTCTTATGCCTAAGGATTTATATATTTCTTATAAATATTTATCCTAGAAATAAATAATCTTTCCTTTTATAACATATATAAAACCCTAGTATTTATTAAACATTAATTCATGATTTATTACATAAGAATACAAATGTTGAAACCCAGAAGATCAAGAATTATAGTTTCTCTTCTTAATAAGGTCCATTAAAAAACAACTTGAAGTAACGGTAACATCAAAATTATTGAAAACATCTTTAAAACACTCATAATTTTTCAAGACTCTTAAAATTTAATGTGATATTCTGGGGAAGACAAAAGAAAGTGGTGTGTTATAAATCCTAGTAACAGAATAAAAAATTCATAACATGAAGATGTTATTACATGTTATTCAATAGAAATTTTAATGGGAAATAAAAGGGGTGAGAATCACAAACATGGATAATGAGGCTTGATATAGAATGATAACATAGAGGAAACACGGAAATTATACAATAACATTAACCATGATATCATAAGACTAATTTAATGTTAACCACCAAGACATAATAACATAATCTTCTTTTGGATAAACCCCTCGTGCATTATACATGGAATCTAATTTGGCTAAAAAATTACCCAATTCATTGAATTTTAAGGACTAAACCCATTAAAATATTTCCCTCAATGATATGTAAGTGATCCATGCTCATAAGGAAATGATTTTAAAACCTTGAGACATAATATTAGTTTTGGGGGATTCATAAGGGATTTATTAAATTATTAAAAAAACCTAAAAACTATATTATTTTAAATGGGTAACAAATATTTTCTCTTTTATGTCCTTTATAGAATCCAACAAATCACTTTAAGGTCATTATTAGTTTATAATACAAACTATATATTTATACTGTATTTAATTTTTACCAAAAAAATTCAACTGTATTAAAAAATTATAAAAAATTTACCATTGGAAAATTTCAACATTATGATTCAAAAAATAATATTTAATTTATCAAAAAGATTTTGTAAATATTTTATTTTTTACTTATGAAATGATAATCGACATTTACAGAGAATTGGTAGCTTTTTGACAGTAACAATTTTTGTACCCTTATAAAAATTGCATTTGACTTAATAAAATTATATTATTAATTATATTTATTAATCCTTATTTAATAATATTAATTTATAAAAAAAAATATTTACTTAAAAATTCAATTATTTCATCAAAATTAATTCCGTAATTGAAATTATATATTACCTGAAAATACAAGTTGTGTTTTTCATAATGAAATCAAAATCATTTATAATGTAAAAAAAATAATATGTAAATATAACCTTTATTCTATTTAAAATACATTATATATATTCATATCATTATGTTCCTGATACATATCCATTTATTACACCAGCATATTTCCAAAGGGTATGGTTCACGCTAGTAAGACTTTCATTGGGTGCTTTCGTGTACATGGTTTGGCCTGTAATCTCAATGAGATTGAACTTATCCCATAAATGGATTCTATCATACAATAGTTGTTTGATATGTTATTTTCATTATTCAAGATAAAATCCCATTGATTCAATCTCTCTTGGAATATTTTATAAATTGGCATAATAGGGTACGCTCATACAAGGCAATACCATCACTTCCATTATCTTGGTCAATTAGATTTATCAAAACCATATATTTATACTATTAAAATGATAATTGTTCAAAGGATATATTAAAAATATCTATAATTCATAGTGGTCTTTTAAATATTATAGGATATAATAAAACCAAATAATTTTTTGTGTTTTATATAACAATAAAAGGTACTTTAAATCAATAAAAAATAGAATTTTGTTTATAAAAATTTGGGTCATTGTAGATTATGAAGATAAATGATTTCATGATCATTAAGGATAAAACGATGAATCAATTGGTTATAAAATATGATTATATGTCAAATGATGAAGAAGAAACTGGAAAAGGGACAAATTCATATATATAAATTTTGGAAGGATTTTCCAAAATTCAGGGCTCTAGAAATGATGTTGATTTAGAAGTAGAATTAGATGAGGAAACCATTTTTAATGAAACTCTACAGAAACCTCACAAGAGAAATATATGAGTAAAATATGATCAATCCAACATTGTAGAGTATTGTACCGCACCAAAAAATAATAAAATAGGGATTGAAGCACATTTATCCCACCTATTATCTATTGAACAAACCTCATTTGAATAAGAATTAAATAATGAATCATGGGATAAGTTCATGAATGTTGAAATAGGTCATATTGATAAAAAACAAACCAAGGATCTTGTTAAGAGGCTATAAAATTACAATGTAATTGGAACAATGTGGCTCTTCCAAAAAAAATTAGGAGCTAGGAAATGAGGTTAAAAAAAGTCATGCTTGGTGTATAAAGTCTATACATGGGTTTGTGGCATTAATATTGATGAAATGTTTTCTCTAGTATCCTAACTATAGTTACATAGGTCCATCCAATCCCTAGAAATTAAGATAGGGTAAAAAGTTTATCATATGGATGTAAAAATAGAATTACTAACTAGTGTACTTCAAGAAGAAGTCTATATTGAAAAAACTAGATGGATTAGTAATTCGAATGGATGAACCAGTATTTTTTATATTAAAGAATGTTCCTTATAGACTAAATCAGAGACCAATATCATGGTATTCTTAAATTGATTCGTATTTGAAAAGGATAAAATTTTAAATAGTATTTTTTGACCACAATATATATGTAACGAATTATTAGGGAGATCAATTTATGGTTCTTGAGTATGTGGATGATATTATATTTTGTGGAAGTAGAAATGGATTAGTATAAAATTTTTATAATCACATGAAATCATAATTTTAATTTCCATGATTGGAAAATTCACATATATTGTGGGGTTGTAGGTGATTAAAAAGAAATAAAGAAACATCATTTCTCATGAAAATATGAAATAGATATTCAGAATAAATTTCAAATGCATGACTCTGTAACAATGGTCAATCTGATTGATGTCGGGACAAAACATGGAAATCAAGGGGATGGGAAAATTTGGATTCCACCTTTTATTGGAGGATCATTGGAATCTTATTATATTTGGCTACAATAGAGTCAGATATCATATTTGCAACATATTTATCAGCTCACTTCCACACTAATATGATGTAAGGGTATTTATAGTAGTTAAAAGAATCAATATGTATATTAATGGTACTCTTAACATTTTTATATTCTCACTGCATGAATGGATAAAAAATTATAAAAGTTTAGTAGTATAGAATGGGATAAAGATGTAGTGGATCAAAAGTCCACATGTGGGGATTCATTCATCACTGGAAACAAATGTGTGGGATGGTTGAGCAAGAAACAAGAAAGAACTTCTCTTTCTATAAATTAAGTATAGTATATTTCTATGAAAACATAAATCAGTTAGTTATTATGGATGACAAAAAAACTTACTAAAATTGGTGATGAGGTGAAATAGTTGATGGTGATACATTGTGACAATATGAAAATGATCAGGCTTAATAAAAATCTACTTCAACCTTCTCATACAAAACATAATGAGATCATATATCACTTTTATTTCATAGTTCCTTGAAATATGTGTTCTTATTTTAAGAGTCACTATTTCCAGGCTGTTTCCATTGGATTAATTCATGGAACCAGAAAGATCCAACTATTCTTTATCCAAAGGGGACCTACATTCCAATGGCAGGAGTTCGTTATGTTGGAAATTTACAATACATAATAACATGCATTGGTCAAGAGGATCAGAGGTCAAACTCATCACACCATTTTGGGGGAAATTATTTTCTACTCTAGGACTCTCTTTATAAATTTAATATTTTATCATGAATCCTAATTAATTCACCATGTATATCATAAGTATCCCATGGAATTTACAATCACTTATTGACATGTGTAAAATTCAGAATAATCAGTATGCATTCATGGATATTCATTAATGTAATCATTCTTGTATTTGAGGTTTTCCATAAATGGTATCCTCTAATATATAGATTAGATATTCTTTTAATCATTGTTTTGATGATACTAGTTTTTAAGACACTTAGTGGGGCACTCTGGAATTTTTTGTCATCCAGGGAGACAAAGGATTGTTTTGATCTTTGGATTTTTCCCGTCAAATGGGCTACCTACGTATCCTTGTAAATGGAATCTGAACCCTCATAGTTTGGTGTCACTTAATAGGAAAGATCATACATTTTATGGTCATGTGATAAGGACCTCCAAGAAAAGGATTCTTGGTCAAAACTTAATGTGGGACTTATACTAAGGCATCTCGAGGAACTTATAAAGGATATGAGTTTCCATGTAGGATCAGACCCTATCAGGAATATGGCCCAAGGAGAACAGGGTTGATATTAAGTGTTGGGTTTGAACCTCAAGGAGGACTCCTATGTATCCCATATTAATGGGAATCAAATCCAACATAGTTCGATAAATCTCATAGGAGAGTATGGTCCTTTGAGAGAGATGATTTTGGGCTTACTTCTTAAAAATGTTTCCTTGATGATTTTTTGATTGAATTTGGGGATTCTTACCTAAGAAGGATGCCCAGTGAGATCGGGCCTTGAGACGGATTCCTACGTATCCTGGTTTGAACAGGAATTAGTGTTCTCATAGTTCCTTTGAATGAGTGTTTGTGCGCTTGTGGTAACCATCACATATCATTAAGCCCATGGGAGTTTTGCTCTGTGTGTGAAATAAGAGGATGTAAATGATTCCACAATTAATCTTCACACTTTTCCTCCTCTACTGATGGAAGAGGGCATGTCGACTCTGGAAGAGGTCGAGGAAATGAGCTTTACCTCTATTCTATTCACATTGGACAAGGGTCCAAATGGAAGGAAAAAAAGGGTGAAGGTGAGGGGCTTATACCAGGATGGCTGCCTTGAAATTAATCCTGGTAGGGAAGCAGAAAAGTAAGTGTGAACTGTACCTTCCCTACAAGAGACATGATGTTCCGGTCACCTCTTTCAGAAAGGAGAGGCCAAGACGTAACCTTTCCCCAAACCGGTAACTTCCCAACACTATTTCTGGGAGAAAGGTCCATGTGACTATCTATATACAAACCCACAGACATTTCATGAATCTGAACCCCATTGTGAATGAAATTTGGGATCCATAGACTTCAGAAATAAAAAACCATATCGGAGACACGTAGATGTCCCTTTCCCAAAGGTTTTACAAGTCAGGAGGTTTTGGTGATGGTCTCAATAGAATCCCTTTTAGACAAGGGTGCAAGTGAAGGAGAAACCTTGCCATGAATGGGTGAGGAAGGCTTGATGGCTAGTAAACTGAAGAGAGTGAAGAGAGTAAGTGAATCAAAGAGGGGCCCCCCAAGTATAGAAGTGAACACAAGTGTGGTCATGCAAGTAAACTTGGGCGACCTGATGTTCACTTAAGAGACAAAAAACCTGTATGGTAATACTTGGGTGAGACGTTGTTCAAGCCTTCAAGAGTATTCACAGGTGGTCCAAGAAGTGGGGTGCTCAAGTTCCTATGAGTGGAATGGGAGGCACACAAGTATTTCTAACTTAGATAGGTTGGATGCTTTATACACACAAGTGTTATGGTTTTTAAACACTAAAAGGACTTATGTCCAATGATCCTCCCTTAAATCATCTACTCAAGTTGTTGGAGAACTACCTTAAATGTTTCAGAAGACTAGGGAGAATTAATAGAGTGAATAGAGAAGCAATTGGGCTTCATAGAAATTCATTTGTAAAAATGGGGGCCCCCATGGCCTATTTATAGGCAAAAAAGTGACCTTGGGTGAAATGAGTTTTGTGTGAAAGTGACTAGCGTGCCAAATAAAAGTGCACAAGTATGCTACATGACATATTTTGGTGTAAAAGTATTGTTCATGCCTCCTGTGTTTTGGCTTGACTAAGGTGATTCAAAATTCATTCCTTTTCAAATATTGATTTTTCTTCATGTAATTTCCCATTTTCATTCTAAGGGTGTTCCTTTTGTCATTTTTTTAGACTCTTTGATGGAATAGAGTGTCAAAAAAAGACCCTCCTCTGAATTGGAACTGAAATGAAAAGAGGATCATATACTAAGGTAAAGTAATGAAGAAGAAATTCAAGGGAAATGGGGCGCACATGTATTTGAAATTCAAGTAGACTTGGGCGCATAAGTGCACAACGCATAAGATTTATGGCGCGCATGTTGATATCCGTCACTTATATATAAGGGCTTCACTTCTGCAGAAAGTTTTGAAACATTCAGATTCCCAGCTCTCGGCATGCAAGTCTTTTATTCAGACGCTTCTATTTCACCATGCTTCCTCTTTAGATTTTTCAGTTGTGCCCCATGTATGGGGTTCCATGCTTTAACACTAACTTATAATTGTGTTTCGGGTTTAAAAGTAGCATTCCTTAATGCCTTTTTCATTCTTTTATAAAACACAAAAAATGAACATACTTTTAAATGATGATCTCTATCTTTTTGCAGGATCAATGGCTCCCAAAATAATTTGAACTGTTGACAAGCTTGCAGCAATAGGATTGATGACATGATGAATGTTGTTGGTCATGATTACATCGATGTTTTCCAAAAAACTATTATAGAATTAGAAAAATATTTGAAGAAGTATCAATTCAACATTCCTCAGAGCACCTATTTTCCTTTGTATATTTATGGCCATTTTCCTGATACTAACATTCCATATCCAAAGAACTATGTCCCACATTATTGGCTTCATGATTATACCAAATTATCATCGGTCAATGTTTCTATTGGGGGCTCATTTTTCAGTGTTGGGACAGTAGAGAAATCTCATATTATGTCTCATAGCCCATGTGCTCCAGATTTGAAGGCATATACACCCGAGCTACAGCCACATTGTTATTCATCCATCCTTCAATATTCTCAGACATATCAGTCCAAGGGTTGGAAGAAAAGATGGGATTTCCGCCCAAGAGGAGGTCTAAAACCCACATGGATGTGGGCATACTGGGTGTGAAAGACATTTGTATAATTTGTATATGATTTTAGAATTTTCAAGATTTATGAAGTTGTATGGGTTGGGAAAACCAATGTGTATAGGTATGATGATTTCATGCCCGAGTTATTAAGTCGGTGGATCCCAGAGGCTAATTACTTCCATTTAACACATAGAGAGGTAGCTATCCATTTGTGCGACATTTACAAAATTTCAATAGCTCCAATCCATGGGGACATGTACGATGAGTTTATTCCTTTCAAGGTGACATGGAATTACTGGGAAAAGACTCCATATTTGGGTCATGAGTTGATGAATATATTTAACAAATTCAAGAATTCAATCACCACAAAAACTCGCACCAGGTGGTACATTCATCTAGGGGAATGGATGGAAATATTTTTAATAAAGATGAAGGAAAAGGGGCACACTTTCAATCATCCAACTAGCTGTCCAAGGGGAGAGAAGAGAGGAACTCCTGACACATTTTGTCCAACACTAGAGATGGGAGAATTTGAAAAATAGGGATATGATATCAACCCCAAAATTCATTCAAAGACATGTATGGAATGTTTCTTATCCATGCGGATCAGTTTTTGTTTATTACCAGTCCGAGACTCTAAAGGATGTGTGAGGTAGGGAACCAATGATATTGCAGTGAAGCTGGCAGAGAAAATGATGGTATGGTTAGCTACTCTTATTTTAGCCAAGATTCATAGGATTTTGCTGCAAATTTACAAAGGAAAATCAGCCTTTATAATGAAGGGTCCATTCCAAGTGTTGTGGGGATGGATTGCTACTCACATTTGAACTTATGATATACAATGTGGAGTACAGGTTTTTGGAAGTTCTTTCTCACCGTCTATTCTAGCCTTTCTTGGTATTTCACCCTTTTCTTTGAATGCTTTTGACAATAAGGAAAGGATGAGTATGCATAAATAATTTCATTTATTTCCCTAGGGGATTCTGCCTACCGGGCGATTTGTTGATGATGGTACTGCAGGTTTGGAACTTAAAGCATATATGCTAGCTTGTAGAGATGGCATGTTGGCCACCAGAGTCGATGGAAAAATCATATGTGAGGCCTATGTTCATTATAGATTTGCACTTCAATTCAAATTTCTACAACATAATATTGTATCCCCTCCCGTGAAAGTCATACAAGAGAAACACCCAATGGTTTCCCGATAACAATGGTTGTTGAAATCTGAAGAGAAGACCAGGGTAGTTTTTAATTTACCTGTTGTAGATACAGTAAGTAGATTAACCATCTGGTATGCTGAAAACTTGGTTTCATCATACCCTGAAAGGGTATTAAATCATTATGTCCCCTGAGTGGATATAAAGAAAAAATTTAGGAAGTAACCCCTTCGCTTGGAAGATAATTATTCATCATCAGGGGCCGATTTGAATGAATCAGAGAGTGGAGGTGATGATGCTCTAAATCCACCAAAGAGACCTTGCGCCTAGTATAATATTCCTACTAGGATAAAAACATCCACTCCCTTAATCCCTACAAAATACATATCAAGGTGATCTAGTCACCATCATGTTTATGAGTGATGAGTTCCATTTTCCAATCCTCCATCTGTGACAATAGTTGCTGGGAAAAAACTCAAGTCCATGGTTTTAATATCCTGATCACAAACCTCAGAAAAACATTCTGCATATACAATACTGGAGGCAGTTCGAACATGGAAGAGTCTATACTGTGATGATGAGACCATGTGGATGGATTTGTGCAAGGGAATGCATATTCCGAGATTAGGGGATTTACGTGCTTCTTATGAAATTATTTTTAAGGATAATCCCAATGAGTTAAGGACCAATATTTGAGAGATGGAAATGCTCATATATTCCACTAATGAATCAATTCCTACCATAAAGATGTTAAAGGAAATGATTGATCATAGTTCCACAGAATGATTAATCCTTCATTAAATGAAGAATGGTGTGACATTTTAGATCTTGATGATGTAAGTTCCTTTTCTTTTATATCTTTTACTATTTTTAAACTTCAATTTTAATCAAAACATTGTTACTTAGGATAAATTTTATCTTAAATTACAGTTTGGAAAAGTAAATACAACTAAAATTCATTCACCACAATATAGTCCTGGAGGCACTTCTCTAGGAGCTATCAGATCACCCCATGAATCAGGACAAATATCTCCAACCTGATAGGCCATGGAGGAGGAAATAGAGAGGGTACGGGGATCACCGATACCCGTTTTTGTAGGTGACAATACAAGCCATCCAAAAAATATGAAGAAGTAAAAGCATCGAGTAATGAAAACCAAGGTTAAACTCATTCTTAGTAGTGGTAAGTCTCTCTGATAATCATGAATTTTTGTTTTATTCGTGAAAAAGTGTTTAAACTATTAAGATTATAGGGGATTCTTCTATTTATTATTTGAAATAAATCACTGATATGACTCAAGGAGATGTAGAAGGTGCTATTGAGAAAACAAAAATTCCTATAGATTCAGTGGTTCCTGAAAAGGCATTGAAGTCAAAGGATTCATCATCTATCCCCAGCACTGCTCCGATTCCTGCTATTATAGGAGAGGAAGCATTGGTAAATCAACATTATTTCATAAATAATCCAATGAAGAAATAGATGGATTCCATTCTGTGACACATGTTCATCACATTCACCATAACATTTGGAAACAACTGATGTTGACCCCCCAATTGTTGTTGATGAAGCTACTAAGGGTCACATGTTGCCGGAGGAAGGTTGTGAAGTAAACACGCCAAGTTTTCCCATGGGTGAGACTAACTTGGGATATAAAATATCATTGGATGAAATGATGAACATTGGAAAGTATTTTGAATAACTATTAGAATATGATAAAATATTAAATGCTTTATAAGATTTTGGAGTTCCTTATATAGAATCAACTGGACACGAGTTCTCATTATTCATATTGTTAATTATCTTATGATTAAATTGCTAACCAAGGTTGATTTGAAATATGTAGTTCAATCAAAAGAAACTAATTCCGCAACAATTATTGAAGGAAGTGTTGATATTAATGTCAAACCTCCCATTGCGGAGTCATTGGCACATGTGAATCTTGAGGTAGCAGGTCTTCCTGAGATTCACTCTGAAAATCGTAAGCATATTAAAGATAGAACTCCTCAATTAGAGACATCAAATAAATTTTCACAAATTGAGAACACTCAACTTGCTAACCTATGCTTGGTAAGAGAAATTGATATTATGATTAAATTCACTATTATTATCTTTTAAATAAAACCATGATTCTTGACTTACCATAAAAGGTTGTCAACTTCAATGGCTATGTCTAGAGTTGAAGCCTTTGCATCTTTCCAAACAACATTAGAAGGTGGAGAAACCATTGTCCAAGAAGGAATATATCTTGTCACTTCTTTAAGTGCATTAGTCTTAGAATATACCCCTCCATATGAAAGTGATTGTGAGGTCCCAAAACTACAGAAGGAGCCTCATCTTGCTCATCGCAAAGAATGGAGAAATATCTTGAAGATAATATCTGAGATGCCCCTTGAGGATCTGCCTTCGAGAATTCCATGACTTTCATCTTTGTTTATCATTCTAGGATTTGGTGGTTTTTGAGACCATGAAATTCATACTGCTGTGAAATAGATTATCTGGAAGAGGGAGTAAGACCAAAATCTTCAACATGACTTGATAAAAGCCAAACTGTCTATCAAAATTGAAGAGCTCAAAGAAGTATTATCCTGAGCTGAGGCTAATCAAAATGTAAAGTTGAAGGTACTGACGTAATTAATTAATGAAAATACTGTTCAGCAATCGCGCCTTAAACAGGAGTTAGATATCATTACAGGGGAGCTTTAACAGCTTTATTTATCATTAAGATAAGTCCATAAGGAAGGTGCAAAAGCCATTGAAAATTCTAAATAAGTACTTCATCATGTTGAAGAGAGCGAGGTTGGTCAGATAAAAAAACACCAACAAGTAGTTGATGGGGGCTTAGGAAGAAATTAAACAAATGAGGAATTACGTAGAAAGGCTTTTATAAAAATCTCTTTAAGAGAGAGATTCCTATTTATGGATTATTCTTCGTAAAATATTTTATAAATAAAAACTATTTTGTCTTTAATCATTTATGTTTTTACATTCATTAATTTCTTTTGTTTTACCTAGGCCATTGGTCCTAGTAAGCATTATGGGATAATTTTAGGGTTGAAATAGCTTTGACTATAAACATTGAAATTAGATTCCAAACAAAACTATGTGGCTATGAATTTCTTCAATATTTTTAAATCTTTCTAAGGGGAATATTGAGTCACAATTTTTATGGTCAGCAAATCTAAAACATGTATCAACATAAGGGTAGTCCCTTCCAAGAATTAAGTTTCTGTTACTTGAAAACCCCATTATGGGGGATGTATTATGCAGGGCCAACTAGGGAATATGCTGCATAGCCAAATAGTTTCATCTTTTGACTGACAGGCCTATTATGTAGGCAATTTATGCAAGGCCACCAAAGGGAACATGCTGCATAGTCAGGAATAAGAGATCTTAGAAATTTAACATTCTATTGTTGATAGATAGGGGGAAAATAAGATTCAGATGACTCCAGACCACAGTCGGTAGTTTTGACAAGGAAATGAATTTTAACAATGAAAAAGGTCTATTTTAGATCGACATAAGTCATGAATAGGAAAACATGTTTTATGAAAATTTGATGTTTGATTAATGGTTAAAATTTATTAGAAAAGGAAAATTCTGAAATTATAGCATGTAGTTTTAATTCATTCAATGAGGACATTGTACTATGAAATTTTATGTCTTGCAGTGAGGACATTGTACTGTGAAGTTTTAAGTCATGCAGTGAGGACATTGTACTATGCAGTTTTAAGTCATGCAGTGAGGACACTATACTGTGCAGTTTTAAGTCTTGCAGTGTGGACATTGTACTGTGCAATTTTATGTCATGCAGGGAGGACATTTGGTGGCTTTAATTTAAGGTCTTTATCTCTGACCAAAGTTATGATATAACTCTCCCAATTTCATGAAAAATTGTCTTGGAAACATACTACCATATTCAGGTATGGAAGTGAAAAATGTAAACTGTGATTTGGGAATTTCTAAAACTGAGGAAAGATATGGGAAAAGGGATAAAATCATTAGAAGAAGTCTTTTCCAAGAACTAAGTTACCATTATTTGACCAACCAATTATGGGGGCTGTCTTATGAAAGTCCAATTGAGGCATATGCTACATAACAAAATAGTGGCATCTTTGGACTGAATGTCCTGTTATGTGGGAGAATTATTCATGGCCACCTAAGGGCACATACAACATATTCAGGAAAAATTTCTCTTAGAAGTTTAACATTCTATTGATAAAAGCCAAAAAAATTATGGAGAATCAGATTTTTTGGAGCACAAAGTTTGATTTATAGAGGAAGGTACCTGAATATGGAAAGGGTATTTCCAACCAAGATGTCCAAAGAATAGGATGAATAGAAATTTGACCATGGTCTGAACCAAATGTAATTTTTTGTCATAAAACTATGACAAGAAATGGAAACAATATATAATATGTGGCCTGGAGATTTCAAGGTTATTTCATATTGTATTGAAAACATGGTGATGGAAATGTGTAAACCATGGTCTTGAAGACTTTAAAATTGTGAGAATGATAATAGGACAATTATTTTTGAATGATTGTTTTAAAATACAAATTCTTGTATATTATCATCAAAGATTAAAGGGGAAAAAGGTACTATAACCAAGAACGATGTTACCATTACTTGACAAACTGGTCACCATTATTTGACCAGCCTGTTATTGGGTTGTCTTATACAGGTCCAATTAGGGAATATGCTTCATAACAAAATAGAGGCATATTTTGACTGACTGACCTGTTTTGTTGGAAACTTATGAAAGGCCACCTAAGGTCATGTACTGCATATTCAAACAAAAGATCTCTTTGAAGTTTAACATTATATTGCTAAATGCTAAAGAAAGTTTATGGAGATTCAGATTTTATGAAGCACAAATATTGATTTATAGAGAAAGCTACCCAAATATGGAAAGGGTATTTCCCACCCAGATGTCCAATGATTTGGAGGAATATGACTTCTATGAAGGTCTAACCAAAACGTAAGAGATATGGTGTCTGTAGTTTCAGGTCATACAACTATGACTCGAAATGGAAAAAATATATAATATATGGCCAAGTGATTTCAAGGTTATTTCTTATTGTATTGAGCACATGTTGAGGGAAATGTGTCAATAATGGTCTTGAAGACTTTCAGATTATGAGAATGATAATAGGACAAGTATACTACAATTACTGTTTTAAAATAAAAATTCTTGTATATTATCATCAAATATTATAGGGGACAAAGAAACTATTACCAAGAACAATGTTACCAATACATGATAAACCCGTTATGGGGGTTGTATTATGTAGGGCCAACTAGGTCATATGATGTATAGTCGAATAGTGTAATCATTTGATTGGTAGGCCTATTATGTAGGAAACTTATGGAAGGCCACCTAAGGGAATGTGCTGCATAGTCAACGAAAAGAGCTCTCGGATATTAGAAACCCTGTTACAAGAATCCGTAAGAAAGATTATGAATATTTGAAAATATTCATGATTAAGAGTATGAAATATGGAAAGGGTTTGTGTTCAATGTAGATGAGAAATATTTGAACAAGTATTGGCCATGAGTTTGACATCCTTTATATATATCAAACTCATATGTAAAAAGGAGACTTTATTTGTGCCTTCTGAATTAATATTATATTGTGCAGTTTAAATTCATAAAATGAGGACATTTTCACCCCCATAAAGAATTATAACCACATAATTATATTCAGAAGAACCTTATCTAATTTTAAAGATAACTTAAGCTATGCTCGGTGTGAGAAACAAGAAGTAGTAAAGGTCTTTTCTATAATACAATGGTGACACATATAAAGAATAGGGGTATCATATTTCCATATAGTATAACGTCATGTAGTAAGGATGAAAATGAAACAATATGAAAGGAAAGACGTATTATAATATGATTAAGGGATAACACAAAAGTGTCAATATATTTCTTGATGTGGAAAGAATCAAGTCATAAAGATTTCTTAAAACATTCTCAATGTAGATTTGATAATTAAACAAGATATAAAGGGGGTTTCTATTGCGGATGGGCCCAATATTGGAGATCTAGTTGTCTCTACATATCTCCAAATAGATGATAATCATGCCATACATAGTTCTTTAAACAATCATTCCTCATGATAATGGAGTTTGACATGAAGAATGGGGGATTTTTTACATGTTCTAAGAGAACAGTAAATCTTAAGACATAAAATGATATAAGGACCAAATAATATATCTTAAGAAAACACATTGTATAGATATGATTCATATACAGGAGGAGAAAATAAAATAAGAAGATTTTCTGATGGTGGATGGGCCCAAAATTTGATATTCAGGCATCTCTACATATCACATTGAAAATGAGAATCTAGCCGTACATAGTTCTTGAAACATTTCCTCTATGTAGATCTGACTCTGACATAGGAGAGGGAGGGTCTCAAGTACTACTAAAGAGTACTGATGATGTCAATGATATTTTCTTATGGAATGTTCTAATTTCAAATAGAAAAACTATTATTTTTACAAATAGAGTCATGCAGTTTAACGTCATGCGACAAGGAAGAAGATTCTACGCATTTTAATGTCATGTAGCATGGATACTGATTGTGGTTATGTAGTTTACTGTCTTGAATCTAAAACATGGGGGGTTGCACAGTTTTATGTTTATAGAAAGGACAGGGTGATGTGCAGTTTAAAATCTTACAGTGGGGACTAATGTTTATAATTACACAAAGTATTTCTTCAAAAATATCTCCTTGGATAGAGTTTTAATGATCTCTCTATCCATTGAGATTAAGAAAAAGTATCCATTTGAATAGGCCGTATGTAGGGAATATGGTCCGTCCCATTTTGGTTCATGTTTTCAAAGTTTTTTTCCTGGTATCATTGGAGTCTTAAAGACCAATACGAATTCTCCTTGAAGGAATGAATGAAGGCGATCTTTCTTATTAAAAGAACACACTATTCTATTCATATGGACTTCTAGATGATGAAATGTATGCAATATTTTCTCATCTAATATTTCCAACTCATTAAACCGTTTCTGAGATCTTTCATCTGTAGATAACTGATCACTGATTGCAGCTGTAAGTGATGGAAATTGAATTTCAATTGGAAAAAGTACTTCACTTCCATATACTAATGAATAAGGATTTGCTTGGGTAGCAGTATTGGTAGTTGTCTAATAATCCCAAAAAGCATTCAAATGTTTACCAGGCTATGATTTCTTATCTTTGTCCACCATCTTCTGAAGTATATTTCATATAGCCTTTTTGAGGGCCTCTATCTATCCATTGGTTGCTGAATGATAGTGAGATGAATGGTTGGACTTGATATTATGTTCCTGATACATCTTTGTTACTTCAGCAGAACAAAAATTGTTGCCATTTTCCATAAAAAAGAATGAGGGATGACAAATCGGGTGATGATATTAGTTATGAAAAAACTAACAATGATTTTGGCTCCGACTTCCTTGAGAGGTATGACCTCAAACCATTTAGAGAAGAATTCAGTATTAGTGAGAATATACATGAAATGATTAATTATGGCAGGAGGATAAGGCCCTACTACAACCATCCCCCTTGTGGAAAATGACCAAGAGTATTTATCTGTATGTAGAATCTCTAGGGGTTGATGAATGGAGATGGCATGCACTTGACAAGGATGGCATTTTTTAGTGAAATCTCTGCAATCGTGAATCATTGAAGGCCAAAAGTATCTAAGCCTTTGGATCTGATTAGAGATTTTGTGCCTAGATTGGTGGGCACCAAAAGCTCCTGAATTTACTTCCTTCATGATAGATGCAGTCTCTTCTCCATCAATACATCTGAAGAGAATTTCATCAAATCCTCGCTTGTAAAGGATCTTTTTGTGTTCTGGAATATCATAAAGAGTAAAATTGGCCACTCATCATTGGATATGTTCCTTATCATCCCTATTTGGTGGAAGTAACCCATTTTTTAAGATATTACATGATGGATGTTCTCCATCCCATGGTATGACCATATGGTTCAAAAATAGGGAAGATTTTATTAATATCCTTCATTCTGGTTTGAAAAAAAATGGTTGGCCACATGGTGATGGGTTATTATGATTACTGTATGGTCCCAATTTCGATCTACCAAGGCTGTAGTTGCATTAGCCAGTGCATCTGCTTGAGAATTTTTTGATCGTGGGACATAAAACAATGTCAGCTCTGAGGGAAATTTAGCCCTTAACCCTCTAACTTAATCACAAAAAGGAATTAATTCATCTTTTCTGATATAATATTCCCCATTAATTTCTTTTATTACCAATTATGAATAACCTTTTTCCTTTAAATGATTCATTTTCACCTGAAGGGCCAATTACAAACCTTCGATAAGAGCTTGATATTCTGCTTTTTTTGTTGGTACCACCTTCCGATAATAGGAAAGAATAAGGCAATACTGCATTATCTAGGGAAATAAGGACAATTCCTAATCCAACCTTGTTGAGTTTAGGGTTTTACATTCTATTTTCTGTTGGATTTCTGGAAGCCCCATAAAAATACATTTCCTATGTTTGGGAATGATCATGAATATAGAAGACCTATTCATCAAGAATCATAGTATTAAACAATGTATCTTCCGTAAATGGATGTTCTGTAAGGAATTCGGCTAGATCTTGGCCTTTTATTTCCTTTTGAGGTACAAACTGGATATCAAATTTATTCAAAATAACCACCCACCATGCCAGACATCCTATAAGCATAGGACAAATGATGATAAATTTGAGTGGATTATTACGAGAGAACAATTAGACCTCATGATGTTGCAGGTGGTGCCTCTATTTTTGAACTGCAATGATTAATTCTAGGAAGCACTTCTCAATACTTGAATACCGGGTTTCTGCATTATGTATAGTTAGAATGAGATAATAAAGGTTGTTTTCATTCCCAGTATCATTCTTTTGGGCTAGGAAGGCCTCTAGTGATCTCTCTAAAGCTGTCACATAGAGAATAAGTGGTCTACCTTAAATAGGTGGCATTAATACTGGTGGAATCAAGAGATATTTCTTGAGGGTATTAAATGCTTCTTGGAAATCTTCAGTCCAATAGTAAGTGACTCCCTTCTTCATTAATCTAGTGATCGGTAAACACATTCCTACTAAATTGGCGATAAAGCGCCGAATATAGGCCATGTGTCCTTGGAGTCCTCATTGTTAATTTAAATTTCTAGGAGGTGACATACTAAGGATTGATTTTTTTTTTTCTCAAGTTCAACCTTGATACCATGATGTCATACAACAAAGCCTAGGAATTTCCCTGAGGTTATCCTAAAATGACATTTCAAGGGGATCATCTTCAAATTGTGTTGTCGAAGTTTATTGAATATGGTTTCCAATATAGCCAAGTGATTGGAACATTGTCTGGATTTTATGACCAAATCATCCACATAACATTCAACAAATTTCCCTAAGAAGGGTTTTAAGATATGGTGAATGGCATGTTGGTTTGTTTCTCATGTATTCTTTAAGACAAAGGGCATTACCCGATATCAAAACACACCTTAAGGGGATATAAAGGCTGTAGATTCTTCATCCTCTAGGGCCATAAAGATTTTATTATACCTAGAGTATCCATCCAAGAATGTAAGAGAATCATATTCAGTTGTTGCATCAATTAGATGTTCTGTAATCATGATTGGAAAATCATCTTTAGGACAATGCCAGTTTAGATCTCTGAAATCAATACAGACCCTAATTTTCCCATTTTTCTTTTTCAGTGGGACAATATTGTCTAGCCATTTGGGATTCCGAACTTCCCTGAAAAATTTAGCCTTTATAAACTTATCAACATCAGCTTCAATTTTAGAGGCATGAGTTGGGTGTGTTCTATTTATTAGTTTCATAAATCCACTATGTTCTTCTGGACAACCCAAATGATGGGTGGATATATCAGGATTAAGACATGGCATTTCTATATAATTCCAAGAAAATATATCTCGATGTTTCTTTAGAAAGGAAGTATATACCACTGGTTCTTCAGAGGACACGACTTCACTAATTATAGTGGGGCATGGATCTTATTTTGTACCCATATTTATTTCCCTGATTACATCCATGGTGGTAGAGACAACTTCTTCAAATGCTGGAGGAGCATCCCCGAGATCTTCATCTTCTTCTTCATTATGTATTACCTCTATTGTTTCCACTTCCATTGTAGATGATGAAGGAAAATGTCCAGTGTTAGGGGAGAAATTAGTATTTTAACATCCCAAAGAAAATGACACCATATCTGATGTACTGATGACGAAGGGTCTTCCTATGGTAGTAAAGAGGGATTGATGGATTGAGAACAAACATATTTGTCTTCCTATAGAATTACCACTACTTGTTATATTCTGGTTGAAAAAGTAGAGGCTTTTTTTAGTTCAGAAAATTATATTTAAACATATCCATTCAGGCTTTCATCATTTCTTAGTGTGTCAATAATTTCTCCCAGGTTATCAGGATCAGTTGCTGTAATTAACGTTATGGAACTTACTGGACAAGTCTTTATATTTTGTTTTACCCATTCAATTTGATTAATGGGTAACACATATTTTTTACTCAAATATATGAATAGATTTTCTGGTATCTTTTCCAGTTTATTTGGAGCATTGACTCTTGTTATGTCCTTTCTCATGGGCTTCATTCCTTTTGTTTGATAAAACTTTGCCTCAATGTATTGAGATTAACATGTTTTGAACAGAGCCTTGTCACCATAAAATGTTTTTATTTTTCCATTGAAATAGTATTTCAAACATGGGTTGTATGACGAGGGTATGGCTATATATTGATGCAGCCAAGGCCTTACAAGAAGAACATTGAAGGTTGTGTCCTGACGAACAAGCATGAAATCTGAATTAGACACAAGATATCCAAACTGAGTTCAAAGTGTAATTTTTCCAAGATGTTCTTGTTCATTCTTTTCATATCCATGCAAACATTAAAGTCAAAGGAGATATTTTATATTCAGTCAGGTCCAATCGATAATGTGTAATAATGAGAATGAGGTTGACCTCGAATCCATTATCAATTAAGGATCGTCGGATATCTACATCATTGACCTTGCCAGAAAAATACAACGGTCTTATATGCCCATGTACAATATGATCTTAATCTTCATCTGTTAAATATTTGACTTCATGAAATTATACAGGATGATTCTCTATACGGTAAACCTCAGCAACTGCAACTTCAGTTTAAAATTCTTGAGGACTTAACAGGACTTCAATGAGTGCTTCTCAAAAATATTTTGACAAATTCATAGCATCCAAAATTGATAACTTGGCAGGTATGTCGGAAAATTGTTTCAAAACATCATAATTTTGATCCAAAGGTCAGCATTTCCCATCACGGAGATATGGTTTAGCACGTGCTTTGGATGTTGATGCTTCTGTTGTAGATGTACTTTGTGTTGGATCAGAACCTGGAAATACTGCTGACTTTGGTAAATTAAACGACTAGGTCTATTAATTTTTTGAGAAGAATATTGTGTGGCTTCTAATCGTTCTTCCAAAATAATTCTGTCAGAACCGATCTGGTATTTCATAGAAGAAACTCCTTGTTTTCTTGAGCTCGTTGAAGGGCTCTTCCAAAAATTTATGCCACATATATGGTTCGATAAGGGGTAGAATTAAAATGGTGGTTTTGGAAATTCCCCCATATTCCCTTGTGTCCTCAACCTTGGCTCCTTCCTATTGTTCCCTAATTAGGAAGAATGAATTCTAGCTCACTACAATCAAAATCTCCATTGGCATATGGATATTCTAAATGGATAACATTAACAAAACCAAAGACCAATTATTCATCTGAAAAAGAATCCTCTTGACTGGTTATTTCTGGTTGTACCGTTTTGTGGGGTGGTTTTTGTGCTTTTGAAAAATATGGCATAAAATATTCCATGGTCAAGGAAATATTTGGCCTTGAAACGAACTCATCTTTTTCTCACACCTCTTTCTCATTATGATCACTTCACTTCTTCGAAGAATGGCCTTTTGATGAAGATGGTTTTGCTATGGAAGGATTGGTAAAAGACACAATTGGTTGTTTCAACTGTGTTTATAAAATAGCTTAAGTATTGTTGATCATTTTCATGAACATCCTATCATCATATTTTTTTCCTATTTTTACTTTTAACATCTTTCCATTCTCCATCTTCCTCTGGATTGGTAGCTGTAACACTTGCTACTTGAGCTGATTAACTTTTCAATTTCACTTGTCCAGAGTCTACCATCTCTTTCAGAAGGTCTTTGTAAAAAAATAACTAATGAATGGGGTGTCCCAACAATTGATGAATGAGACATTAATTCATATTATCTTCATATCCATCTTTATTTGGATTCTTCATCCTTGGAAACTAAACCAAATTGATTTCTAAGTCTTAGCTGAAGTAGCCTTGAACTTTCTCATTCTTGAATGAATAAACATTATTCTTTAATTCCTCAAACTAGTTTCACTTATGATCTCTTTGATCATCTTGATGAGGTGGTTGTTGTTGTTGATGCTTAGAAAGCGGAGCCCTTTGGTATGATGAATGTTTTGAATTAAAAGAAGGTACAGGTGCTTGCGTGAGTGTGACTGTAGCAGCTTCTCCCTTTCCTATCTTCCTTCCCAGAGCTGATGGAATTACATGAGTTTTAGCCTTAGCTTCTATAATCGACTCTTCTATCTATTGAGCTATTGAAGTAAGGTCTTGAAACCCTCCTGTGTATTTCACATGGATCAATGGTGTGTGTAATTCATCATTTATATTTTCCACATAGATTGGAAGAAATTATTATTGAGGTAGTTATACATTTAAAGAATATGTTAATCCTTTCCATCGTGCAATGAAATTTGAAACTCTTTCATTCTCATTTTGTTTACAATTAGTAATATCAATAACATTCATCTTTGGCAGCATAGAGCTAAAATGAAGAGGAAATTTCTAATGGAGGTCTCCCCATCTAGTAATTGATTGAGATTACAAACTTGTATACCAGAAAAAAGCTGGTCCTTGTAATGACTGCCCAAAACATCTAAGCTTAACTACTTCTTGTTGTTTAGAAGTTCTGATCAAGGTATCACAATGAGAAAAAAATGTGTTATTTGTTGTTCCAGATCTACTGAACCATTAAAGATTAGGAATGTGGTATTCACAATATTTGGTGGGGGAGGAATTACGTCCACCCATTCAGGGTAAGCTCTCTTTTCTAGCTAAACAGGTGCACTTAATTCCTCCATAGCTTCTAATCGATCCATTAATGCCTCAATTGTGTTCATAAACATTTGGGAAACATCTGAATGAGCTGGATCATGTGAAGGTATAGCAACTGGAGCATGAGCTAGTGCAATGACTAGTAAAACCATTGATAGTGGTGCTGATAGCTACCTTGTATAACCCACGGGAACAAGTCTATTAGGATGTATATGGTCTTACCATGATTGTGTAACCAATGGAGGGAATTCATTATAGGTATATGTAGTTACTAAAAATCCCCTTTGCTGAGGATATCCTATAGGATTTGCATGTTGAAGAATTTTCCATGGGAGTATGTCTAGCAGAAATGTTGTTTTGAAGTAACTCTGTATTGAGTCTTTTCAACTCCTTCATTTCCTCTTCTTATTGTGAAAATATCTCTTCAAGTGAAATAGTTTGACCTTATCGAGTGGAAAAGTGAGATGAAATCTGAATTTTTTCTTTCCCCATGTAAGATGCCTTTCGGAGAGGGGGGAGTTGGTTATTTGAAGGCATACCTATATTTTAGGTAAGCCACTGATTTCAGGTACACACACCTTCTTCATTTCCCTTGGTGTGTACCATATTATGGACAAGAACTTCATCATATAATTCCCTTGAACTGGAATTTTTTTCTAGAGGATATTTTTCAATGGTGTTAATGACATTAACTAATTCATAATGCATCGATGGAATTCTGTTACTGTTTCTGCTAGATTGTCTCCCTTTGTCTCATTCACGAGACTCCATTCTCCTATATGAATAATTCCTTGGAACTGTTTGGTGGATAGTAACATGAATGGAATCATTGGATAGTTCAGTTGTATGATTTCCTTCTATCCTCTTCCTTAATCGGGAGAAAACTGAATTCCAAGGAGGATAGGATTGCAGATGTGAAAAAGCCCCTAGCCCTACAGTCTAGGGATGATCCTGTTTTTCTTCATCTAATATGTGAACATTGCTTAATGAATTTGAAGGTTGAATTTAATGAAACCCCATCCTAGAAAGTTGGGGAGATTATTTAACTACTATGGCTGATATTTGTGCAAGTACACTTCTAATTTCACTTATTTTTGTTCGGACATTAGTTGGGTGCATCATTCGACAATCACTTAAATCACCTGTTTCAGAAGATCATTGTGCTATTTTAGACACTTTCTTCCTCTGACACCTGACATCTTCTAAATGAGATTCCTATTGAAGATTATCATATGCTTGATGAAAAATTATCTCAACAACTTCCTTTCTTTGGGCATGATTCTAATGAGAACTGGTTGAGGCCTGTTCTTGTGTATACAATTTATTACATACAAAACCCATTGATTGTGGTTGGAAATGGGAAATAACATTGCATGAAACCACTTTTGGTTGACTTTGATGATTCTGGAGTGCAGTGAAATGCAATGCTCCATATTCACCCCATCCTCTGATACTAACACTAGATGGGGAATTATAAATTAACTGGCGTAGCCTAAATAGTGCATTGATACATGCATGCTGAAGGGTTCTCTACTATTTTTCAACCTTTGGATGTTGGGAAACAGAGTGAGATGCCATGTCAATTTGGTGATGTAACCCTTCTATTGTATTTACCTGATTTAGATATTCATCATATGGTCAGACATTGGTTTTCAAATGATGAAGAGTCTTCCATAAGTTGAGATGAATGTCTTGAATGCAATCTTCTACCATCAATTTTTCAATGTTATACTCAGAATTTTCCAAATTCCAGAACATTAATGGGATTTATTCTTTAGTTAATTGTTTCCTTAGGTTTAACACATCTTCTTCATCTTTCTCGAGAGGTTTCTCTACATGATCTGACCAGATTGGATGCTCTGTATTAGCAGACAAGTGACCTAAATGATGTTTGGAGAATGATCATTCCCTTAAGAAGTCTTTTGGTTGATAAAGTGTTTCACCCATCAATGATAAGGAATCAGACATGACTAGCCTTGTGTTTTTAAGTGCCTCAAGATAGGATGGCTTTCTCATCGCTACACAGTCAATTATGGAATAGTCTTGACGATGTGAAAAACTACTGTGGAGAGGACATTCGCAATGAATTCCATCATGAGGAGGATCCCCAAGATGGACTATAGCAGGGGATAAATCTTCTTGGTCCTTGGACATCTGGCCACACGAAGGGTTTCTGTGGCTCCCATCCAGATATAGGAAGTCAGGATTGACCAAATTTTCATGAATCTATCCTTTATAATAAATTGTATAATGTGGAACTTCAGAATTACAACTACTACTCCCATAATTTGGTAATTGGATTATAGGATCTTGAGAAGTAACAGATAAATGTCTGAGGGCTTAAAGAACTATAACATTAAGAGGATCCACATTCCAACATAGCTCTTGATTTTCCAAATATTCTTGGTGATACTACTTCTTGGATGTACCCTTATACTTAGTTTAGACCACTTTGTTGAAAAATATGTTATCATGGGTAGGTATATGTGCCTGCCTCAGTGTAGTTTCCAGAATGAACCAAATACCTCCAATTGGAAAGGGTGTATGTTCCCAATCTTGGTGTCCATGTGATATGGGGGAGAATTCCCCATGACCCTCTTGTACTAGAACAGAGGTATGTATCTACTCCGGGGTGGCATGTCGATGTGTTATCACATGTGTGGGGATTGATTTATGTGTCTATTCTCATGATATTTCTGAAGTAGTTGTTAAAATATCGTAACATGCTTCCAGAATATGGGTAGGGATATGTGTCTACCCTTTCTCCCTTGATAAGATGTGTTTGGTTACTTCAGCAGCCAGAATGGGAATATATGTCCACTCTGTATTGGGAGTAGGTATATGTGCCTAATAATGTCCTCTTTTTCCTATCAATTGATATTGACAGTACTCACACATCGGGGTAGAGAGTTGTGTTTGCTCTAAATTTGTCGTCGGAGCATTCTGACAGAATTCTCCAGGTACTACCAAATGAGGCTATTGGAAGGCTTGATAATCATTGGTAGGTGTATATGCTTTCTGGATATTTTATATCATGTATGGTTGACATAATTCTTTCAATACTGGCAGACGAGGATGCTAACCGAATTGGTGATTGTAAACAGGTGTATGTTCTTATTTATCGGTTTCCACCACATTTGATTGGTGGGGCTCTTTATATGTAGTCAGATGAGCCTACTGACTGGATGATAACTAGTAAATAGGAGTATCTACCTATTCACAGTACTCCACCGAATTTATCTAGTGGGATTGTTGGGTTACTATCAAACAAGATTATTGAGAAGCAAAATCAGGACAGATGGGGGTATATGCCTGCTAATTGTTGTCCATAATGATAAATTGATGGACTTATCCGGAGAAGGAAGAGGTGATAACATGCTCCCTATCGACCAGATTTTGTCCCTAATAGTTCTTCTTGTATACCCAGGTCTGAGATACTTGGGCCAAACATCGCGATGCAACACCCCCATCATGTTGGGGGTACACTACTACATGATTCTAGCAGCGATTGCTAGTGGGAGTCCTAAATAAGGACTCTTGGATTATTAAATTGAGGCCTTCAGTGACCTCCTGATCTACCTCCAAACAGTACAGGAGGCGTTAATTATTGTTTTCAAGGGATAAATTCTTGAAATGGTTAGAGGTGGTGGTTGTCACCATTTTCTTTCTGATCATTGGTCGTCGTTTTCCAGATGATTGAGGATTGTTGTTAAATTGGAGGGCCTATCGAGCAGCCTCCAAAGTTGGGATGGTACCCTGCTGGGGATATTCTTTTACCGTCACATTAGAGACCCAATGTTGAAGATGTTGGTTTGGTGATGATTTCCTTCCCCTAGATGGAGATCCATCTTGAGTAGCTTTCAGTAATTTCACAAATGTTTTCTTAGAGAAAGCCATTCATTGGATTGAAGGGAATTATGTGAAAACACATTATACAACAACAAGAATTATTAAAAAACATATTTTTAGATAGATACACGCAAGATTAATTCGTTTTTATAGCCTTCCATTATCAATTGATAGTGGCATAACAGGTGGGTAACATTATTAAATTGGTTAAGGCTTCACATCGGGTTCACCATTTATGTATCTTAGTTCCTTGAAATATTTTTTCTAGTTTTAAGAATCACTATTTCCAGGCAGTTTCCATTCGATTTATTCATAGAACCAGAAACTTCCAACAGTTCTTTATCCAAAGGGGACCTTCTTTCCAATGGCAGGTGTTAATAAATTTTGAACTTTACAAACTTAATAACATGAATTGGTTGAGAGGATGGGAGGTCAGACTCATCACACCCTTTTGGTTGAAATTATTGTCTACTCCAGGAATCCCATTGTAAATTTAATAAATTTTCATGAATCCTTATTAATTCACCAATTATAACATAATTATACCTTCGAATTTACAATCACATATTAACATGTGTAAAATTTAGAATCATGAGTTTGCATTAAAGGTTCTTCATTAATGGAAACATTCATGTATTTGAGATTTTCCATCAATAGGATCCTCTAATATACCGATTAATGATTATTTTAATCATCATAGTGATGATAATGGTTTTTAAGCCACTCAGTGAGGCACTCTAAAATTTGTTTTCATTTAGGGAGATGAAGGTTTGTTTTGATCTTGGGATCATGCCCATCAAATGGGATACCTATATATCCCTTTGAAAGGAATCGGAACCATCATAGTTTGGTGTCAATTAATAGGACACATCATACCTTTTAAGTTTATGTGATAAGGACCTCTAATCAAAAGATTCTTGGTTAAAACATAATGTGGGACTTATACTAAAGTAGCCTATGGAACATGGAAAGGATATGAGTTTCCACGTAGGATCAGACCCTATTGGAAATATGGACCAAGGATAACAGGTTTTATTTTATGTGTTGGGTTTGAACCTCATGGAGACTTTCTACGTATCCCATATTAATGGGAATAAAGTCCCACAAAGTTCAATAAATCTCATAGGAGAGAGTGGTCCTTTGAAAAATGTGAGTTTGGGATTACATACTAAAAAATATTCCTTGATGATTTGAAGATTGAATTTGGGGCTTATTTCCAAAGGATGATGCCCAGTGAGCTTGGGCCTTGAGACGACTTCCCGAGTATCTTGGTTTGAATAAGAATCAGAGTTCTCGTAGTTTCTTTGAATGAGTGTTTGTGAACATGTTGTAACCATCACCTATCTCTATGTCCAAGTGATTAATTCTCCATTTGAGAAACTAGAGGATTTGAAATATTAAACAATGACATTTCACACTTTTCCTCCTCTACTTATGGAAGAGGGCGTGTCAACCATGGAAGAGGGTGAGGCGACGAGCATTCCCTCTGTTCTCTTCACATTGGACAAGAGTCCAAATGGAAGGAAAAAGGGGTGAAGGTGAGGGGCTTATGCCAGGATGGATACCCTGAAATTGATCCTTGTAGGGAAGTGGAAAATTAACTATGAACTGTTCCTATCCTACCAGATACATGAGAATCTGTGTCACCTATTTGAGAAAGGAAAGGCCAAGACCTAACCCTTCTCCAAATCGGGAAGATCCTAGAACTGTTTCTGGGAGAATGGACCATGTGACTATGGATATAAAAACCCACATACATTTCATGATTCCTAACACCATTTTGAAACAAATGTGGGAAACCTCGGACTACTAAAATAAAAACCCAAATAAGAGACACACTGAAGTTCCTTTCCCAAATGATTGAAAATCCAGGAGGTTTTGGTGGAGGTCTCAACATAATCCCTTTTAGACAAGGGAGATAGTGAAGGAGAAGCCTTTACATGAATGGTTGAGGAAGGCTTGATGGATTGTAAACTGAAGAGAATTAGTGAATCAAAGAGGGGTTCCAAAGTAGAGAAGGGAACACATGTATGGTCGCATAAGTATAACCGATAGACCAGGTGTTCACTTAAACAATGAACAACCTATTTGGTAATACATGGGTGACACCTTGCTCAAGCCTTCAAGAGTATTCATAGGTGGTCCAATAAGTGGGGAGCTCATGTTGCTGTGAGAGGAATGGTAGGCACACAAGTATTTTTGACTTAGGGAGGTTGGGCGCTTTAGGTGCGCGAGTTTTATGGTTTTCAAACACTAATAAGACTTAAGTCCAATGATCCTGCCATAAGTCCTATATTCAAGGTGTTGAAGAACTACCATGAATGTTTAGGAAGATTGGGGCGAATTACTAGGGAGACTAGAGCTACAATTGTGCTTCAATGAAATTCTTCCATACAAATTGGGGCCCTGACGGTCTATTTATAGGCCAATAAGTGACCTTGGGAGAAATTATTTGGGCGCACAAGTGACTTGTGTACCATATAGGAGAGCGCAAGTAGGCTGTGCAACATATTTGGGAGCACAAGTAGGTTGTGCGCCGCTAGTGTTTTGGTTTAACTAAAATAATTCAAAATTCATGACTTTACAAATCTTGATTTTTCTTCATTTATTTTTCCATTTTCATTGAAAGGGGATTCCCTTTGTCATTTTTAGAATCGTTGTCAGAATGGAGTGTCAACTACTTCATCAAAGTAAAAGTATAAAAAGTTTTGATTAAAATTTAGAATGTTAGAAATAATTGTAAGGACTAATAATTTTCTGTGTAATTTTTTAAATTATAATGAATAATATCAAGTTTGTGAAAATTGATAGCGTGTGATTCTAAGGCCCAGTGTGCCCAGAATACATTTTTGAACTATTTTTAAGGTACGTTTAGTAAATGCATGGGTGACATTTTCTATCTTTTGAACTGATGATCGAATTAAAAATATGAGAGCACCGTTGAATCCGCAATTCAAGGATTCATGTAAGGATGGAATCACTTTTACTATAGTAGGTCTTGAGAAAAAGTAAAATTTTGGAAATTTAAAACAATAAGAAAATAACTATGTTATTTTCATTTTCTATTTCTTTTTCCTCAAACGGACAAACGGCGGTGGCAGGACCAATGATGTGTCAAGCCATTAAATGGATTGACTTCTCAAATTATGTCTAACTCCACCGTTGGAATTAGGAAGGTTCCATAATTAATTGAACCCCATTAATTCCACGTACGTTACACACCATCCCACTCTCCTATTTATATGGAGCTTGGGATGATGTATCGGTACAGATTCACTAAGCAACGAAGTTCTGATAAAGTTTCATGATGTGAACCACTTGGAGGATGGGACTGGTACCAGCAGGTGGTGATGAGCGCCACCGATCGATGAACACCGACTCTTCCTCAAACGAGACATTCTCCAATGATCTTGATGTATGGTTTATTTCTTGTCAAAATTCCAGAGTTGATGTAACATTATTCTACCCACTTTATATCAAGATAACACGGAGGGCATGGGACAAACAAACATGGATCAAACCCTCCATACTCTATGATGTAATTTGGAGAATTCATCACGAGCATTATATTTGGGTGGGATGAAACCCATAACATTGGGTGACAGTGGTGGCCGGAAATGGCCGGCCATAGAGGAGATAACGGTGAGCCATCACGTGCCGCTAGAGAAGAAGGTCATGGCCGTAGCTGCTATGGGTGAAGAAGGTGGCAGGCAAGGGCTGGCCGCAGAAGGCGGAGCGGCACACAATGGTTCCCCATTAGAGAAAGGGGATGAGACATATAGCCACAGTGGAAAGCCGCTACCAGTACCATCCATCCATGGATTGAGGTGATCGGGGCACCGTCATGCACTGCTGATGAAGGTCATGACTCAAATGTCACAGCAGAGGGCTGCAACCCACTCCATATGAGTCTAGGAGACGACCTGGAGGCGCCCTGGGGAACCGCCGCTCTGAATTCCGAACAGGGAAAATGCTCCCCATGTGCAAGATAGGACAAGGCCCCACCCCAGCGGGCTGCACCCCTCCTCAGGTCTGGTCGCATGAGCCTCAACGGGCCATTCCCCTCTACAGGCTAGGCCACGTGAGCCCAGCGGGCCGTGCCCATTGCGGGTCAGGCCGTGCGAGCCCAGCGGGATGCTCCCCTCCCTAAGTCAGGTTGTGCCTGCCTAGTGTGTCATGACACCCAGGCAGGCTTGGTCGGGTCGGCCTGATCAGGCCAGATCAGACGCGGACCCTTCCAGGGTCAGTTTCGCTAAAGGAGCCATAACTAGAAATCCTGGTATCCGTTTGATGATCCATATACAGTGCTGAGTCCCTTGGAGTGAGATTATCCTTTTGGTATACTCCACATATTTTTGGATAATGTTGGAGTACGACTAGGTTGGATCGAACCTAAATCTAACCAGGCTCTCGAAACTAAAATGCTTATAAGTCACAGTCCTGGCGTCCGATTGACATTTTGTCTATCACGTTGGATCCCATACAACTTGGTGGTCATTCGTGTACATCTTCATGGATCTTCATGGATATTGAGGTATGACCAATGGATTGAGCAGCGGATCTACGTGCTTTGTGAAGTTATATTGTGGCTAGCAGTGAGGCATAGGTTGGAGACAGATCATATGGAGTTTAGTACCAAATGATCCTGTGTGGGTCAGCACTTACAGATCCTATGTGGGTCAGATCTTTTATGGGTTAGGGCTCATCAATCCTATGTGGGTAAGCGCATACCGATCTTGTGTGGGTCAGATCCTGTGTGGGTTTGCGGGGGTTAGTAAATATCTATCTTGTGTGGGTCAAAATCCATAAGGACTATAGAATTGAATCTCGACAGAATAATATGATCTATCTTCTCGACTAATCTTATGTACTTATGTGCTTTACTAATACTTTATGTGAGTCGAGTCTTTACCTTTGTGGTACTTTTACCTTCATGGTGCTACCTTCGTGGTGTAACCTTTGTGGTACTTTCACCTTTCTGGTGTTACCTTTTGGGTATTTTTACCTTTTTGGTTTAACCTTTGTGGTGTTACCTTTATGGTACTTTTACCTTCATGGTGTTACCATCATCGTTTAACCTTTGTGGTGTTCTTCCTTTGTGGATCATTTGTGAAGATTTTTTATAAGTTGGAGCCTTATGTTTTCCTCCTGAATGAGATGAGTATCTTTTGATAACTTAGGTATATGTATGGTAATATACCTATGTAGAGTTTATAACCACTTCATGCTTTGTGATTGAGGCCTTTCTTTGTGGTTTGTCAATTGTGGAACTCTGGGAGACCATTGGAGGTCTTGGGGTCCCTACTGAGTATGGTTATACTAACCCCTACATGGGATATTCCCACACCTTATAGTGTCTTGTTCAGATGACAGACAACGTTGATCGAGGTTGAGGGAGTGAGGACTAGACAATTCTTAGAGGTGGACCATTTGATGTGACATGTTGTAGTCACTAATGATCATGAGTTGTACCTTCCCTTTAGGTAGGATCCTTGGTGGATGATCCAAGATCTGTTATGTCTTTTTATTTGTACATGTACCTTTCTGTTTTGCTTATAATCTTGCCCCTTTACTTTCAGTACACTTTTTACTATAGTAGTTTACTTCATGTTTGATTCTTGTTGTGTTCCCATATTGTCTGTTGTAAGGTTTAAAGGAAATTCATTCCCGTTATAGTTATATGCCTTTCTGGTGCTAGTCACCAGCCCCTGGAATATGGAAGGCTGGATTTGGGTAGTCACTGCACAGGCCCCGGGGGATGAGTCGTGACAAAGTGGTTTCAGAGGATTTGGTTCTACCGAAGAACTATAACTCTGATATTTTCAATGTAGAAATAATTTTAACTGTGAGTGTGGTTTTCATTTGGGGGAATCTTGTGTTGGTGCATCGGCTGATGTATCCATACACCAGGACCCTGAATTCTGATTTCCAACTCAGTGCACAAAAACTCTTATTGCGTGTGTTCTAAAAAGTTTTTCTTATAATTTTATTTGAGTTGGCTCACCATGTAAAACTTATTGACTATGGAACACCTGTTATATTTCAGGATGCCACCATAGAGATAGTCATCTAGGATTCCTGAAATAGTGCACGATGAAGGACCATCGAGCGATGAGGCCTCGGTGCAGGGCCTTCTTCAGCGATTACACCTTTGGGTGGTGTACCAGCAACACCACTACACGTTTGGCAACCGTTTCCACGATCCCCACCAGATGATGGTGCATGCCGACTGATTATGTGGCATGAGTTTCGATGGTAGAGGCCTCAAAGGTTCCGAGGAGAGACAGATCCACAGGTGGATGAGGATTGGAAAAAGTCAATGGACAGTGTTTTTCACTTAGTTGGGAGACCATATGATCTGATGGTGATCCTAGCATCAAGTCTCTTCCAGGGATAAGCTAGGAGATGGTGGAGTCTAGCACTCCAGTAACACAATGAGGCGACCCTCACCTGGGTGAACTTAAATGGCCTTTTCAGGGCAGAGTTTTTCCCAGCGACTCTACGCTCAGTAAGTATACTGAAGATATTGCACTTACAACAGGGCACCATGATAGTGGCCCAGTACTCGGTGAGGTTCACTGACCTCTCCTTCTACTCCACTGACATGGTACAAGACCCTTTTTTAGGTCCTGGACCATTGAGAAGGGTCTCCGATGGGATATCAGTGCATCAATGATATCTTTCAGCATTCTAAACGCTGGTTGAGGTGCTAGAGCAAGCGCTTTTAGTGGAGAGATTTTTAGTTGAGCAGTCACCGACCACGAGCGCCACCACCGGACGTCAGGTAGTGGAGTCATCTACAGAAGGCAGTAGACGGATGACGTAGGGGCCTAATCGGCCTAGACCTTTTAGGTGGAAGACCTTAGGTTACAGGGTCAGTTGTGAGGGGATCATGGGATAGAGGGGGATGGTTGAGAAGTAGGTAGTGATACTTATGCAGCGGGCAGGGTCATATGGATCACGACTGCCTGAGCCGCCTTACGGTTGACTAGAAGATCATCGGGGGACCACCGAGGCAGAGGCAGTGGTTTGAGTGAGGAGGTCCACATGGTGGAGGATGTATAAGAGGAGCTGGCCATGCAGAAGCGATGGGAAGCTATTCGAGGTTCTACCATCACCACCTCTAGGTGGTCCACCCCAAACATAGGGAGCCGGTGGATAGGGATGATCTCAGCTTCAGGCAGCTGAGTCCTATGTCCACGATGATATAGAGATGATTTTAGGTATGATCTATGTCTACTCCACCCAAGTTATAGTACTTATAGACATAGGTTCTATTCACTCTATTATTTCCCCAGCCCGAATTCAGATCTCAGAGATTCTGGTAGAGCAGTTGGCTCGATTCTTACATCTAGAGACTCCAATGGGAGAGGACTTGACAATTACACACTGGTTCTATCAATGTAAGCTCACTAAAGGAGGCGAGATCTTTGGCTGAGATCTTCTAGAAGCGATGTTGAGGCCTTACGACATCCTATGGGGTACGGACTAGTTATCCATTGTTCATGCTCAGAGAGACTATATTTGGAATAATGTGCGGTGTTTCTTTGAGGATGGGACTAGGTTTTCATTTACTGGTGAGAAGGGAACCATTGCAGCATAGGATGGACTTACCTGGAAGAGAGTGCAGCTAATTACATATCATTTGGCTAGACTTACCCTCAAAGATGTTGATTTTGGGAGTCTGAGATATCTTATAGTGGTGGACCAGTATACCGATGTCTTTCCTAATGATGTTCTAGGACTACCTCCAGGAACATAGGTAGACTTTTACATTGTCTTGTACCCTTGGATGGAACCAATATCTACACCAGCATATCGGATATCTCCCACAGAGATTCGTGAGTTATGGGTAAAGCAGGAGGACTTTAAAAGGAAGGGGTTCATAAGGCCCAGTGTTTCTCCATAGGAAACCATGATTTTTTTTCACCATGTAGGCAGATAGGAGTTTGAGACTCTGTGAGGACTATCAGTTCCTGAACTAGATGATCGTGATGAAAGAGTATCCACTTCCAATAATCGATGATCTCTTTGATCAGTTTAAGGGATCTCAATGTTTTTCAAAGATAGACCTCGAATCAGGCTATCATCATCTCATGGTACGAGATGAGGATATGCATGGGATGTCCTTTAGATGTTGGTATAGCCACTATGATTTTTTTTTCATTCCATTCGGTGTCAATAATTCCCTTTTAGTGTTCATGGGACTCATGAACAGGATCATTCAGCAATACCTCGATCACATTGTGGTGGTCTTCATCGATGACATCTTGATATACTCAGCATCGGAGGAGGAGAATGAATATCATTGACAGATAGTTTTGGATACAGTCCAAGAGCACCAGCTTTATGGTAAGCTCTTGAAGTCCTAGCTATGGATACGATAGGTGCACCATCTAGGGCATGTTATCTTAGAGGATGGAGTTGCAACAGATCTGGAAAATATAGAGTTTTTTTAGCTTGGTATCCAACCATAAGTGTGAACAAGGTGTAGAGTTTCCGGGAATTGGCTAGGTACTATCAGAGATTCGTACCCGACTTTTCTAGAGTTGAAGCACCCTTTTCAGGATTGACGAAGAAGGGACAACCCTTCATATGGATGGAGAGATGATGGCATAGTTATCACATGTTGAGGCAGAGCCTTACTAGTTCCCCCATCTTGAGGATTCTAGAAGAGGGTGTTGGGTATGTAGTCTACTATGACGCATCAGTGACCAGACATGGATGTGTCCTGATGTAGGAGTGATAAGTGATTGCATATGGTTCCCGAAAGCTGATACAACATGAGTAGAACTATGATACCCATGACCTGGAGTTAGCAGCAGTGGTCTTCACCTTGAAGATGTGGAAACATTACTTGATGGGGGAAGGTTTTACAGTCTTATATGATCCCAAGAGTCTTAGGTATATCTTCTCTCAGAAGGACCTTAACCTGAGACAACAGTGATGGATAGTTTCCCTTGAGGACTATGACATCGAGATAGTCTACACTCCTATGAAGGAGAACATAGTGGCAGACACAGTGAGTAGGAGGTTGGGTTTACATTTTATGAGTGAGGTGCCAGGTCAACTAGCCGTGTTGTAGATATCCTTTGTGGATAGAGATGGAGAAGCTTACCTCCAGTCTATGACTGTCACTCCCCAAGATCTTCATCAAGTTCATGAGGCAATGCTAGGGGACTTTGAATGTGAGGATCGATGTGATTAGATGTCCTCATGACATGCACCTGATTGATTTTTTGAATGTGGGGAGCACGTCGTCCTCATTAGAGGATGCACCATGGTTCCAGTGGCACTACAGGATGAGGTCATGATGGAGATCAATATATCCTCTCTGGCAGAGCTTCTTGGTGTGGCGATGATGTACCCGGATCTCCAGTGTGAGCACTGGTGGCCAGGGATGAAGAAGGTAGCAGTGAAGTTTGTTTCATGATGCCTCACTTTCCAACAAGTGAAGGATGAGCATTTGGTTCCACTAGTCATAGCGTAGCCACAAGAGTTGTCGGAGTGGATGTGGGATAGTATCTCCATGGACTTTGTGATAGTGCTTCCATATACGTCCATGGGACATGATTCCATCTGGGTGATCATTGACCGAATCACCATGTCTTCCCACTTCCTACCTATCCAAGAGCTGGGATTTGTTGAGGTCTTGGGATGCCTCTACGTACATGAGATTGTATGACTTCCTGTGAAGCCATTGACAATAGTATCTGACAATGACACACGTTTTACATCCCAATTGTGGAAAGGATTGTAGGAGGAATTCGAGACTCAGCTATGTTTGACCACCACCTTTCATCCTCAAACAGATGGTCAGACTGAGCGGACCATACAGACACTCGAGGACATGATTCGTGATTTTGTCCTTGATTTTGGCCATAGTTGGGAGGAACACCTACCCTTGGTGGAGTTCTCATACAAAAAAAAAAGATATCCCTCCAACATTGGTATGGCACCATTTGAGGCATTATATGGTCGACCTTACAGATCACCTCTGTGATAGACAGACAGACCCAGGGAGCCCATACTTATTGGTCCAGAGATGGTATGGGCTAACACTGAGGAGGTTCAGATCTTCCAGGAGAAGATGAAGACAACACAGAGTAGGTATAAGTCTTATGCTGATAGGAGATGGATACCTTTGAGGTTTGAGGAGGGGGACCATGAATTCTTACAGGTCTCACCTTGACGAGGTTTGCAGAGATTCAGCCGGGGTGGCAAGCTATCTCTGACGTTCATCGGACCTTTTCCAGTTCTTAGCAGAGATGGCAAGGTGGTGTATCATCTACCTCTTCCCCCACAGATGCACCAGGTGGATGATGTTTTCCTTGTGTCGTAGCTAAGGAGGTATGTGCAAGATCCATCGCATGTCATCAACGGGGGAGAGCTGGACATTAATGATGGGGAGTGGTTTACAGAGGATCTATTGGAGAATGAGGATTGACCGGAGCGGGTCTTTCATGGATGATTGATACCTCTTGTGCACATTCACTAACAGCACTGGAATCTCTAAGAGATAATATAGGAGTGGGAGGCTCATATTCGTGCTCAGTACCCCCATTTGTTTCCATTGTCTATGTTGTGGCATTCGGGGATGAGAATCCCTAAGGGAGAATGTAATGTCCCAGATTTTTCCATGAAATTTTTGTTAATTATATAGATTTATTACAATTCTGTGAAAATTGACTGTGTGTTATTCTAAGGCCCACTGTGCCCGGAATGAATTTATGAACTTTTCTAAGGTACGTTTAGTAAACTTGTGGGAAGTGTTTTTTATTTTTTGAACAGATGCTTAGATTAAAAATCTGAGGGCACTTTTGAATCTATAACCTGAGATTCACTTAAGGAAGGCTTCACTTTGACCACAGTAGGTCGGGAGGAAAAGTTAGATTTTTGAAATTTATAAGAATAATAAAATAAAATTGTTATTTTATTTTTATTTTTATTTTTCCTCCAACAGACAAGCAGCAGTGGTGGGGACAATGATGTGTCAAGCCATTAAATGGCTTGACTCCTCAAATTCTATGTAACAGCACCATTAGAATTAGGAAGTTTCATTAATTAATTGAAACCCATTAATTACATGTGTGTTACTCACCCTCCCCCTCTCCTTTTTGTATAAATCTGGGGGAAGAGTATTGGAATGACCTGACCAAGAGACAGAGTTCTAATAATGTGTTGTGATTCCAACCACTTGGAGGACGGGACCAGTAATTGTACGTAGTGATGAGAGCCATTGATCGATGAACGCCAACTCTTCCTCGAACACGATGTTCTCCAACGATCTGGAGGAAGGGTTTATTTTTTGTCTAAATTAAGGAGTTGATGTATCATTATTATACCCTCTTTCTATCAACGTAATGCAGAGGGAACGGTCCAAACAAACGAGGCCTAGACTCTCCACCTTTTTTTGAAATTTGGAGCATTCTTCACAAGCATTATATTTGGGTTGGATGAAATCCGGAACGTCGGGTGAAGGTGGTGGCCGGAAACGGCTAGCCACATAGGATATAGCAGTGCGCCGTCAGATTCCAACATTGATGAAGGCCATGACCATAGCCGCGGTGGGTGAAGATGATGGTCGGGACCAACTATTCATGGAAGATGGAGTGGCGCGCAATGGTGCGCACCGGAGAAATGGGTTGCGGCATATAGCTGCGGCGAATAGCAGCGGTAGGCACCGGCTGGCCATGAAGGATTGTGTCGGAAAGCACTGGCCATCCGCAGATGGAGGAGAGCGGTGCAACATCATTTGCAGCTGACAAAAGCTGCAATAATGATGTCACGACGGATGGCTGAAACCGGCACCCTGCGGGTCCCACGGAAGACCAGGCGATGCCCCATGGTGCTGTCAATCTGAATACCGAATGGGGAGAAACCCACCCCTGTTCTAGCTAGGGAAGGCCCTACTCTATTGGGCTGTACCTCCAATAGGTTGTGTCCCTCCTTGGCCCCGGACTCGTGAGCCCCAGCGGGCCACACCTCCAGTGAGCTGCACCTCCAGCGGGCCGCTCCCCTCCATGGGTCGGGCTGCACGAGCCCAGCGGGCTGCGCCCCTCTATGGGTTGAGCCATTCCAGCTTAGCGAGCCACGCCACCCAGGTGGGCTGGGCTTGGGAGACTCGAACCCATTTTGGTCGGCCCAAACCATGTCATGTTGGTTCAGTCCGACCTGGTGGGACCGGACCTGGACCCTTCTAGGACCAGTTTCTCTAAAAGAGCCATAACATGAAATATGAGCATCAATTTGACAAAAATTATACAGTTCTGAGACCCTTGGAGAAAGGCGGTCCTTTTGGTGTGCTCCATTTTAGTTTTGAAAAAAGTTGTAGTACGGCTGGGTTGGATCGAACTCGAATCCAACTGAGCTCTCAGAACTAAAACGCTTATACGTCACAAACCAGGAATATTATTGATGTGTTTTCTATCATGTTGGACCCTGTACAACATAGAATTTCTTTGGGATAGTTCTTCATAGAGCTTCGTGGTGGTTTATGTAAGACTAATGTCTTGAGGAGCAAATTCTCCTGGAATAAACTGTGTATGGAGTAGGAATCTGGTGGCTAGTAGTGAGGCAGAGGTTGGAGATAGATCATACAGAGTTTAATACCCAGCAATCCTATGTGGGTCACCACTTACCGATCATGTGTGGATCAGATCTTGTGTGGAATATCACTCAGCAATCATGTGTGGGTCTGCGCATACTGATCCATTTTGGGTCAGATCCTATTTGTTCTGCGGGGGTTAGTACCTGTTGATCATGTGAGGGTCAGACTCTGTATGGACAGTAGCAGTGCCTCAAAACAAAATATAATGATCTATCTTCTCAACAGACCATATGTAATTATATTCATTACTTACACCTGGTATGAGCTAACTCCTTACCTTTTTGGTACTTTCACCTTCGTGGTGCTACCTTCATAGTGTTACCATTGTGGTACATTCCCCTTCATGGTGTTTCCTTCGTGGTGTTATCTTCATGGTGTTATCATTGTGGTACTTTTACCTTTGTCGTGTTACCTTCGTGGTGTTACCTAGGTAGTGTTCTACCTTCATGGATCAGTTGTGAAAATGGACTAAATGTAGGAGCCTTATGTTTTCCTCATGAATGAGAACAGTAACTTTCGATAACTTAGATATATTTATGGGAATATACCTAATTAGAGTTGATGACTACTTTTTTCTTTTTGATTGAGGTCTTTCATTGTGTCTTTTACTTTGTGGAACTTTGTGAGAACATACTGGGTCTTGTGGTTCCTACTGAGTATCGTTATACTCACCCCTACACGGGCTACACCCACACCTTGTTGTGTCTTGTGCAGACGATCGACAGTGTTGACCGAGGATAAGGGAGCTAGGACTGGATGGTGCTCAGAGGTGGACCATTTGAAATGACCTGTTGTATGACTACTGATCATGAGCTATGCCTACCCTTCATGTAGGATCCCCAGTGGATGATCCAGGAGCTATTTTCTCTTTTGAGTTGTACATATACATTTTAGTTGGGCTTGTATTCTAGCTTATTTACTTTCAGTACACTTTTTACTACAACAGTTTACTTCATGGTGGATTCTTGTTGTGTTCTAGGATTGTGTGTTGTACATATTTAAAGGCAATGCCTTCCCATTATAGAGATATGCCATTCCAGTGCTAGTCGCCAGCCCCTAGCCAATGGAAATCGGGCTTGGAGTAATCACATCATGGGCCCTGGGGGATGGGTCGTGACAATAATGATAAAGTGGCTGATATCCTAACTAATCATTTAGCAGCACCAATGATTTCGAAACATCAGTTGAACCCCAGTGTTCAGTGACCTCCCACTATATTAGTAGGTTATTATTCAACCCTTATCCCCATTTTTTATAAATTTTTAATATTTTTGTTGATTTGATGGAGGTCTATGGGTGATATATGATCCCTGGTGTTTTTTTTATCATTAAGGTTCAAATATAGTTTTTGGGGTATATTTCCTAAGTGGGAGAATTAAATGGGCGAGATTAAATGGAATTTAGATTGTAGGTTTAAATGATATCTTAATGGTATTAGAATCCATGGAATTATCTTTTTAAACTCTTATGTTCTAAACTGATATTTTCTCATGTAATATTAGAGTGATATATGTGTTATTTAATGCCTATTGGGTTTTTTTAGGTTGTCTATTTATTGATTTTTTCTACATATTGTGAATAAACCCAAAGCGGGAGATTTTTAGAACCACGGGTTTTCAAAGCTGAAAATGGATTTTTTTTATTCATATTGGGTTGATCATATGTATTTCTATAAAACTGATCTTACTTTGTAGGTGGCTTCACAGTAGAATTTAGTTTTATTCCCAAGTTTTTTCCAAATTTTTGGGTACCAAAATCCGAAGGAAGGGACAAGTTTCATAAAAGATGGATTTCCAACTCTACCTCATGAAAATATGTAATATTAATAGAATTCATTAAGTTATTGGGTTTCAAAGGATTGTTGATTCACAAAATAATGTTTCACAAAATATTCATGAGGCATGAAGGATAGATGGTATGTTATGATTTATTAGAAGATTCATGAAAGGATAATTTATCTAAATATTTCCCAAAAAATGTAATTTTCTTAGATATGAGTGAATAATTTTTCCAAAAAAGTTTTGGTGATCCTTAATATTTCATGAAGGGGAAGAAAATCCTATAAATATGTGGTTTCCTGTCAAATTAGAATCATGAAAAAGTTTTGGATAAGTGTTGATTTCTCAAATTTCACTATGTTTTTACATGAACATAATTCAAAAATGATTTAAAAACATTTTATCGACAAATGTTTCATGAAAATAATGGTTGAGAAATAATTTATTCTATGGTATTTAAGTAAAGGAGTTTCACAAAAGTTGGGAGTTTCAAAAAAATAGTGTATCAAAAAGGTGGTAATTTTCATAAAGTGTGTAGTTTTGCAAAATTTGATAGTTCATTTAATAAAAAAGGGGGTTTATTGGATAAGGGTGTTTCTAGAATGATACTTAAACAAGAATACTTGAATTTGGAAAATGATTTTAGAATTTATTGAAGCATAATAATTCAACTGGCATAATGAAAAACAAAACCTTCATGTTTTTTTAATATGGAAGCGACCTTCATGTCGATGATCTAGGAAATACCTCACCCAAAGCAGTGTGATAGGCGAGCTGATGTTAGTAAGCTGAGGTAGGTTGTGTGTTATCCCTAAAATTCTTGTAAATGCAATGATCTTGGAATGGAGTTACTATGTTATATCAATTTTAATCCACAATATCTAGTGAATCTAAGTGGATTCAAGTTTGACTGACACACTTTCAATGTATGATCCTTGATGTATCAGTTAGTAGTGAACTGAGTAAAATTATTGTGTTGTGTTTATATTTTTTCATATCGTTGTTTGATAATTTTATTCTTCCATTATACAGGTTTCACATGTTCCTACCAATATGGGGACAAGATTCGTCACATTCCAAAAAAAAGTTGACACCCGGATTCACACATCCCCTTTCATGTTGTTATATGTAATTACATTTAATATATTCCACCCCTTACATGTATATTATAAAATATTCTAACTCATCCTATAGAAATTATCTTTTCTTGTCAAAATAATTAATTTCTTTATATGTTTAGTTCATAAAAATAAAAAAATTTAAATAATAATTTTCACATTCTTTAGAGCATATTTCTCTTTCATCTATATAATCTTTATTACCATTAATAACTAATTTTTTTATTTTTAAAGTATAATATTGGTTGTCTTTTATACCATTAATATATATCTCTTTATATCTATTTAAATTTGAATTTAATATCTTTTTTATTATGTGGGTCACATTAAATTCTGAGAAATTATTTGAAATGGTTTTATTTACAAATCAATACCATTTTATATCATTCAATATATATTTATTCTAATCTACCAATATTAATTTTCAATTTTTTAGTATTGGGATATTTATTAATTAAATATTTTCTTAAATATTTTCTTCTCAAATTTTGAAAATGATTTTGAAAGTGGTTATACCTTTCATTTTTCAAAATTGATAAAAAATTTAGTGAACTCATTTAAGATTTTTATTTCATATTTCTTTTTTTAATCTAGAATATCCATCATCTTTGATTTTTTCCTATAAATTATGTATCACCTTTTTAAATATCTTATGATATGATTCATTTGGGTGATATAATTTTTGTGCATCATTCAATCCAATTCCTCGTAAAATTTTATGTGGCATCTTATGAAATACTTTTATATCCTATTTTATTAACATCACCTAGTCAATATATGATGTATGATTGTATTTAGGTGGAAAAATATATATGGTTGGTCATTAGTTGATCGGTGGAACGAGAATTATATAACCATCTAAATCATTTTGTAAAGTTCATATTATATGAAATTACTTATAGGAAATGACTAGTGATTCCAAGCCCACTATGTTTTGTAGGTATATGATATATTCATCCATTTTTATTATGATATACAAATACCTTATGTATTTTGTAACAGCACGAAATTTTGGAATATATATTTTTCTATAAATTAAAATAATTCCTGATAGATTGCACCGCACAAAACAGTGAGCTAAAAAAATTGATGACATATTAGATACATATTATTAATATAATTTAAGACTAATAAAACCAAGATTAAATTAATTGATTTAAATCAAGTATAAATTCATTCAAAAATTATTAATAACAATTAAAGTTGCAAAGGGATTTTTTTTCAATAAAATCAATTTTATTTAATATATATATATTTATTTAAAAGATATATTTAGAAATTTTTATTTATTTAATTTTGTAAAATGAAACTAATATTTGAATTTAGAATGTAAAAATAATCTTATTATGGATATTTTAGTTTTTTATAAAATAATGGATCTCGAGGGGGGATGTAAAAAAAATTGATTTTGAAAATACTATCACTTTTATGACATTATCATAATCCAAGAATGGATTTAAAAAAATTTAATCCATTTAATATAAAATTTCTATATTTATAAATTAAAATAAATTGTTTAAAAATACTATGGTTAATTTATAAAACCCATGATTAATGTTTTCGTAACCTAATTCATATTTTAATCTAAAATAATTTTTTTCACTTATATTAAAAATTATCTTTCATCACTTATAAATATTAAATATAAAAAATGGATATACTATTGTATATAAACATGTTAATATTAGGTAATAAGTTCAATTTTAGTTTTAGGTATAAAATAATGAATTCCTATCTGAATATTAATGACTATTATAATGCTAAAAGGGAATTTTTAGAGAATTATATTATATTTGTTTTTCCATTTTTTTATAATAAATTAAATTAATCTATTTTAATTAATGAATTTTATATTTTTTTTAAAAATATATGAAATATATTATAATTCATTTAATTGGTATTTAATTTTATGTAATATTAATGACATTTAATGGTGAAAACAACTTTTTCCTACAAAATAGTTTTTTATATATTAAATGTTTTCATTTGCATTAATTTTCTATTATTTATAAATTTAATAACAATATATGGAGGTTATATTTTGGTTAATAACATAAATTGTTTTCCTTAATTATTATGTAACATCTCGACCGAGGAGTCACTAAAACGGTGCTCCGAGATGGTTTGACACATGGCCTCAAATGTGCAACCTCATATGCTATAGGCAACCTACTATCAGTGAGAATCTAATGATGGTGTCATGGGGAGACTATGAACTCATAATCGGAGTAAAATACTGGTATATAATAAAAAATTCAATATTGGAATCATTATAAAAAAGTAAATTCAAAGTTAATAATAACTAAAAATTATTAATAAATGAATAAATCCACGCATGAACAAGCTATAATATATAGAAAGAAAATAAAATATACCAGGCTAGATTGAAAATGGGAATAAATATATAAAAACTCTGAATTTGGAAGGTGGGACAAGTACATGGTCAGACACTACTCCCAAACTCCCTTATCTCTCCCGAGTCCATAAAGAATAACAACAATCAACAAAGAATAGGACACAATCCTGATCTGAGGTCTGTCCAGCTACCAAATGGTATCCCAAATAGGATGTGATAAAAACTCAGAAATAAACTACCAATTGTGTCTAATTTAATCTAGTTTGTCAATATAAAATAAATCTTTATACAGTTATAACACTAAGGTAGTGAATAAATAAGTAATCGGGTTGGGTTCAAGATTCTCAAGGACACCTGGCCGGCCTTACCTACTTCATCCTAAGACGAAGGGTCTATGAGTAAGTATCATATATATATATATAATTCTGAATTAATATATATATATATATATTATCTTATATATATGTGTGTGTGATAAGATCTAGGACTCGAGGTGTAACCCAGACATCCATATATATTTATAATAGTAATGATAATAATAATATAAGTCCCATTGTTTAAATATGGGTACATTACTAATAATTTAATGAGGGGATTTGGGGGACCATTCATAACTATCCCAAAAACTAATTTGAACCATCATGGTGAACGTTCTCATCTTGGGGCATGTAACTTCGGATCCAACCACCCAAATGGATGTGAAATTAAATTTATAAAATTCCAGAGAAAGGGGTGTGAAATTTCATGTCCGAAAAAACTAATTATTTCTTTTATTGTCCCTACTTGGGTTCCACACATCGGTCCCCCGGTCAGATCGATCACATGACCTCAAGTGTGCCTCCTCGTATGCTAGATGTTGTTGACTAGTAATGAGGGTATAATATCTATAGTGGAGAGACTATACCCTGTTTATTAATGTATCTCAATATCATAAATAATTATGATTAACCAATAGATATAACATAAACTAAAATATACTTGAATCAAAAGATAACCAAAACTAGAATACAGTATCAAATCTTGAGAGTATACAGGCCATGCGAAAGTATATACCAAGTTTCAAAATGAAAACCCAAAAGTAAAGATACTATCAACTCTGAAGCAGGTCATGAACCACATCTGGATCCCTCATGAATTCTTTATCCCAAATCATTCATCCAATAGATAGACGTTTCTTTTATCCTATCCTGCAAACATAAGGTCTTTTTGGGTACCGATCAGGTATCCAGAGTAGGGTGTGACTAAAACTCAATAGTACATAACTAATAGCATCTAAAAAAATATCCAGCCTATTGTAGTTTATTTATTTTTATAGTGAATAAAACAAAAGAATTAAATTAAATATATTACAATTATTCAATTAGTCTTTATTTAGCCGTATAAACCCCCCAGGTTCCCTTGGACACCCGAGCCTCAATATCTACTTGTCCATTGTTGGATTCTGAACTGCTCCCAAGGAATATCTGTAAGGACCTATCCTTAGACATGCAATACAAGAGGACCGTATTCTTGTCTAGATTCTGGAAATAGATAAATTTTAAAAAATATCAGAGTTACAATGAAAAACTAAACAAACTGTAAGATCATCACCGCTTCTACGCGCTATAACAACGATGACCAATTCTGGGAACCTGTGAAAAATATTTCAAAAAAAACATTGGGTGAGCACAAAATATGCTCAGTAAGGGGTTTAAAAACCATCGATAAATATTCTTTGAAAATGATATATAAACATTTAGAAATACCATTTTTTAAAATATTTTTTGAAATTAATTACAGTATCAAAATAATAGATCAATTTTTAGAAGATACTTACATTCAAAATTTCTGAAAAATACTCCAGTGTTTTTCTAAAATCATTAAGCAAGCTTCTAAAAACAAAATAACTAATTCTGATACTTCTCGACTAATTACAGGCCATGATGGGTCCACCCCCAATCCCTTCATGTCTACCACACTCGAGAGTCGTGTTTTCTGAAAACATTTTTAAGCTTGTGTTAAATATGTATACATTTACACTGGGTTTTCATATATTAAAACTCGTGAACAACGTTTGATACATAAGTAATTCATGTTTACGAATTTATATATACATATTCTTAGACACACACACACAGATATATATATATATACTTAATAAGATTTCATCTGCTTGTTTTGAAGTAGTCGATTTACACATTGATTTATCTATACATGATTTGTCGTACATAAATTTCCCTTTAGCGATTTATTCCTTTTATAAATAATAATAACAAATTATCCATGCATATATATATATAGCGCATACAATATGCACAACTACTATCGAAACACAATTAGGGATACTGATGCGCACAACATGTCACTAATAGGAAATAATGGTAATTAACTATAGGGTATTCATGAGTTAATTTATAATTCAATGAGTGTCGACGATGAGAATAAAATCATGGCCATGTATCTATGTAGATGCGTCACTAATAACGTTGAAAAAACATGTTGATATTTAATGTGTATTTTTTTAGAATCATGACGATAAGCTGAAATAAAATTGCAAAATAATAATCATTATTTTATACATATGCATATATATATATATATATATACATATATATATATATATATGCATGTATAACCATTTAAAATAACATAATTCGAATAATAAAAATTAAATCATAATAATATTTTCACCATAAAATTCTGCAGAATAAAAGAGAACCAAAACCAACAAATATTATTGACATTTAAGTTGATTTTGAAGTACACATATAAATATTTATACATATAAATCTGTATATACCATGTTATATAAGATTAGATTCTGCATAATCAAATCATAAACACTCTTTGAAATCTTTTAAATGAAGGATTGAAATCTAACTATATAAAACTACATAATCATAATTATGTAATAAAGGTTTGTAAAATAGAGATAATTGAAAATTGACCCTTACAAAAACCAGAAAATAGAGAGTAAAACTTGAAATAAATAAATAAAATTCTCTTACAAAAATATTTGCAGAACTTCTCTGCTTAAAATTGGGCATGCATCACCATAAACATCTTGTGAAGATTGGGGTCCGGGTCTTCCATCCATGGTGGAGGGGTTCTCTATAAACCCCTTTATAAAACAAAATTCAAAGTTCCAAAATCTTCTTAGAGAAGATCAATAATTTTTATTATTTATTTTATTTATTTATTTTAAAAATAAAACTAGTTAAATATGTACATATTATACCTATTCATATATTATATTTATCTTTTTCTTTTGTTTCTTCTCACAGGTTGTCTCAACCCTCAAATTATTTTTATATAATATTTATACTTTTTTTCCAAATCATTACACCCACACTTTTGTCACTTTCTCTTCAATCATGATATAACCTACCATTTAATAATGTGGTATTTTATTATTAGATTGATTAATAAAAGGACACACTCTCTCTCTAAGACACACCCCTCACATAATAATATGGTACATAACATTTTAAAATATTACATGAATCATAAATCTTATAACGATTTATACATAAAATATAACGATTCATAATATATATAAATAATTACATGTAACGATTTATAAAATATATATATACAGGACGATTTATAATATAACGATTTATAATTATATATATTATATATATATATATATTTAAAGATTTACAATATATATATATATAACGATTTAAAACATAACTATTTATAACTATATAATATATATATATATATAACAATTTATAATAAAACATATGCAATACATATACATATATATATATCGTTTTTCAATGTAAAATAATTATATATATATGTAAAAAATATCATATATTTTCTTCTTTTTGTTTTATCCCAAACATATGTGACATTTTTCATCATTTTTAATATCATCACACTTTTGTTCTCTAATCAATATTATTATTATATTATTAAATTTCATATCATTTATTTTTTTAATACAATAATCCCCCTTTTTACTCAAACACATTATCTTTTCATATCTTACTTTTGATTTTTTTAACATGCCATGATTATATTTATATTATATTATTATATATCCACAATTTATATATTTTTTATCTAATGTTTTAACACATCATTTTTTTAACATATTAAAGTCATTGTTTATTAAACAAATCATGTATCTAATATATATATATATATATATATATATTTATATTACTTTTTATTTTATATAAATATATATATATACTAAAAATACATGTAAATCCTATATATATATATATACGTTTGTTTTTAAATAGTAATAATTAAACTCACGTTTCTTATTGTATGTAGTTATCATTTTTTTTAAGAATCGTCTACCATATATATATATATATTCGGTATATATTAATAAAACATATAAATTATATATATATCTATAAACTTGTATTATTATTATTATTATTATTATTATTACTATTTTGTATTTTTAAAAAATTGTCTTATGAAAATAAATTAATAATTACTACAAATAACGTATTCAAAACCCCTAATGTAAAAATATAAAATGCCATATATTATTATTATTTATAAATAATTTATATATATAATGTAACCAACATTAATTTTAATTTCAAAATATTAATTAGAATTTAAGTCTTATAATAATTTATTTAACATGTCTTTAAATATATATATATATAAGCAAAATTAATCTTTATTAATCATGTATTAAAAAACTATGTCTTAGAATAATAAATCAAAACAAACAAAACTTAGTTTGGATTAAATAAAATCACAATATATTTCATAAAATTATTTTTTTTAAATTATAATACATTTGTTTATAATAAAACATCATTGTTAATTATATCATTTATTAGAACAAAGTTTTTGAAAATATATTTGATGTTGTCACGTATTAAAAATATAAAATTTTTTATAAATCAAAGTATTCATAAATTTTCATTTAGAAAAAAATCCTTCTTTTATAGTTTATTTATAAAATTATTCATTTTGAATTATAATTTATTTAAAGTTATTCTTTTTTTAACTCTGGGATTTACAATATCATATATTAAAATTCTATTGTTAACATTCATCATCTGATTTCACATCATGGACAATTAGAACCGTAGGCCAATTCTAACTCGTGTGCATAGAAATTCATGTGCAACACCTTGTGATGTTTTGGAGCATATGTCCCGGTGGCGCACCAAAATATCACATGGGTATTTTGATCCTCATTCCTTGTACTATATTCAGTATGTCATATAGGTATTTTTATCCTCAGTCCCTATCCCACACACCATTAACACATATGGTTATTATGATCCTCAATCCCTCTACAACACACATTTACACATATTGGTATTTCGAGCCTCAATCCCTTTCCCACAGACATTTAACAAATATGGGTTTTTGGATCCTTATTCCCTATCCCACCCACATTTAACACATATATCACAATTTCACATGTGTCACAATATCTTAATAATTAATTCATCAATTAATTAATAAAATCCAACATTTTCATAATCACATCAATCCATTAATTAATTCCACAATTAATTAATCACATCAATTTCATTAATTAATTCAAAAATTAATTAATTATAAAATTATTTTATCCAGCCAGTCCCATTAATTAATTCAACAATTAATAGATTACATAAATTCCATTGATTAATTTTACAACTAATAAGTTGATTTGATCAATTTCCAAATCACTACAATATCCCTTAATTAATTTAGAAATTTATTAATAAATACCCACAATCCCAATATCCCCCATTTCACAATTTCTTAATTAATTAATCTACCAAACCAATTAATTCAATATTTAGATCTGAATTGGTAATCATCCAATATAAATTTTAAAATTACATACACATAATCAAAATCAAGAGTTTGGGATTTAAATAATAGACTACCTACCACAATAATTACGATGAATGATCACCAATGGATATACCCAATTTGAATAGAAAATCACTAAACACATCAAAGAATGATAAATTTATACAATTACTAGATCCATTATTTAATGGTATTATATCTAATAAATCGCAGATCTAGATCTATCGTGAATAGTGGAAAACATCACATCAAGGATGGGAGAAGAAAGGAAAAGAGACAAATAACCAACCAGGATAAGATCCTTTTACCAGGTGGTATGAAGTTCTTCAATACAAGCTTCTAATTAGCATCAATATAGATCGGGAGGGCTTGAAATCCATCCAGGGGCATCCAAAATTAATAATAACTGTTAGGAATCGTGTGGGGGTTTATTTGGGTGAGTTTTAGGGGTTCCATGATTTTAAAACTAATTTTTGGAATAATTAAAATTGTGTCCATGGTTTTCTTGTCAAGGGAGCATAGTTTTCAAAACTGTGTGCCCATTCCATGGGGGTTACATGGTTTCATCTATTAGGTCACACGGTTTAACAAAATATTTACCATCCATTAAAACCCTCTCTTTTAATGGTTGCATGATTTTCTAGGCCAAGGCGTTGGGTTTGGGAAAACCATGCGCCAACCATGAACTTTCTATCTTCCTTCCAAAATTCTCAATTTTCACCCAAACTCACCCCAAGGAACAAAAAAATTCTCAAAAATAGTAAAAATACTATATGAAAAATTCACAACACATATCATGAAAAGGATGGGTTCTTATAATCTCCCCACCTTATAACATCCCATCCTCGAGTTTTACTCCAAATAATCATTATGATTCTGAGTCAAAAATATCAGGCCACTGATCCCGAATATCTACTTCACTCTATATTTCCTCTTGAACACCCAGATGTTTCCATAATACTAAAACTATTGTCACAGTCCTTCCCCAGAACACATTGGTCCCATTATCGAACACACAAATCAAAATCTTCTTAAAGGACATGTCAGTCTCATTCTCAACATCATCAACATTGTTCACATTATATGGGTCAGGGTGACTCTTCCGAAGTTGTGACACATAGAAACCTTCATTTATAGAACTCCACCTCTAGGGATGATCCAATATGTATACCGCTGGCCCAATTCTCTCCATCACCTCAAACAGTTCAACGAACCTGGGTTCCATATTTCCCTGTCTCTATATCCCATAGTGACCCAATCATGGAAAAACATGAATGAACCCATGATCACACTCTATAAAATCTAGGGGTCATAAAAATATATTTTTATATGAATTATTTCTACTCTGATCCATATCCATATGCTTCCAAATAAATTTAACTTCCATTGATATCTTCTACACGAGACTTGGTCACAATATCTCTGAATCGCCTTCATCCATCCATCATAGAAATGATTTGTGTACCAAGTTCCTTTTATACAATAAGAACCTTTTTTAGTCCCTACCAAAAGTGAAAATTAAAAACACGATTCATTGTTTGAAACACTAGTCTACGGAATACCATGTAGACAGACTACTTCTCAAAAATAAAAATCTCTCAATTACTCCATTAATAAAATCTCATGTATAGGAAAGAAATGTGATACCTTTTTCAGTAGGTCACTCCCCACCCAAATATCATCATTCTTCTAAAGTTCCCTCTGGTGAATCACTATGATGTACATGGTCAAATCATCCAACATCTATTTTGAAATGGGAAAAAACATTATCAAACCACCATGTGATTAATGCTTGGACTTTACCAGATGATAATTGTAGCATTGTGTCTGGAACCCTAATATATTGTTTTTCATGCTCGGTCACTGAAAATACCATCATAGGTCTCTTTACACTTTTTACACACCTGGATGTACCACTAACTTCATGGAATGAAATTCTAGCGTTAACTCCTCCCATATACTCATAGGCTCAACAACTCGATCCCTAACATAATTGATTTCATCCTCATTTATGGTCTATAATGAAGGTGAATCTCTACCTTCAAGTGTTTTCCTAATTGATAAACAATCCATATTATCATATTGTCTATCTCAGATCTATCTCAAGAGTGCATACTCAACTGAAACTGATTCAAGAGTCATCTACCCCTAACTCTCTTAAACAACAACATACATCTCTTCTAGAAAAGTCATCATCTTCCACTCAGTATTAGAATCTTGAACTACCTGAGTCTGAGTTTTCCTACTTAAAGCCTCATCCACACTATTCCCCTAATTGGTTTTGTATTATAGAAAAAAATCTAACGACTTTATATACTCAACCCACCTACACTATCCGAGATTCAAATATCTCTATGAAAATATATACTTCAAGCTCTTATGATTTGTATACACAATAAACATTTCACCCAATAGATAATGCTGCCAAAACATCAAAGCATAAACCAACTTAAATAAGTCATGGTCATGCATAGGGTTATTATTTTCATGCATGCTCAACTAACGAGACACTAATGCCATAACTCAATTTCCCAACATCAATACAACTCCTTTTTTTGATTCCAAAAGCATAAAAAACATTGTATACTCCTCACCTATCCTTGGTGGGATCAATATTGGTTCCAATTCCAAATTCTTCTTCAACTATTAGAAGAAATTATTACCTACTTTGAACCATTCATTCATTATCCCTTTCTTGGTCAATCTAGAAAGTGGAACAACCAATTGGGAAATGTTTTGGACGAATCTATGATAATATCCAGAAAATCTGAAAAAGATACGGATATCAAAAATGTTCTTGGGATTCCCCCAAGATACCACTGCCTATATCTTCTCTAGGACCACTAAAATACCTTCCTCCAATATGATGTTACACAATAAGTTAACATGGTCAATCTGAAATTCACACCTAGTTATCTTGGCATATAGCTGATTCTCTCTTGGTGTACTCAAGATGATGTCATGATGTTTGGAATGGTCATCATGTGCTCTGGAGTAGGCCAATATGTCATCCATAAACATAACCACAAACAAATATAGGTATGTATGGAAGATTTGGGTCTTCAAGGCCATAATATATACTAGTTTATTTATCAACCAAAATAGAATTATGAAAAACTCATAAGGTCTATACCTTGTTCAGAAATATGTCATCGGTGCATCAGAAGGTTGAACTCTCAACTGACGATACACTGATATCATGACAATCTTGTAAAAGACCCAAGCTCCCCCTAAAATGGTCGTATAGATTTTTGATATAAAAAAGAGGGTGTTGATTTTTCATATTCATTTGGTTTAATTTCCGGTAGTCAACACACAAGTGCAAAGTCTCATTGGCCATCTTATAAAACAAAACTAGAGAACCCCAAGTTGATGTACTCAGATGGAAAAATCCTTTATCCTCCAACTCTTCTAGATGAGTCATGACCTCTTTAATCTCTATTGGTTCGATTATATATGGTGAAATAGAAACTATCTTAACCCCCAAAATGAAATCAATTGAAAATTACACATCTATATTAGGTGTAAAGCCTAATACTTCTTTGTGAAACACATCCTGAAACCTATATAATATTGGTGGAAAGACATCACTCTTCACACCTATGTCATCTAGAAACAAACTTGAAACCTGGGTGGTGAGCTCCCCTTGTTTTTTATGAACTGGTAATGCATAGACTACCTTGATGTCCCACCCTCCATGGTGAACATAATTGGCACCCATATGAGACGTAAAAGTCACATCACTCCTTTAAATATATATGCGGGCTTGGTATGATACCAAATATTACATTCCCATGTTTATATCATGTCCTTACATATCCAGAATATAAAGACCCCATATAAACTGATACTCCCCAACCTCGTGAGAACACCCTTTTCACAAATAGATGTCTCTCATCATAGTCTCAAAGGTTTATCTATCATTAACAAACCACTTAAAATTCCACTTCTAGGCTCAAATAATTCACAAGTTTTTCATAAATAAATGAATGAGAGGAACTAGTACCAAATATGGATCTATATAATCAAGAATCTAAAAGATTATTATATGTCATTGTTGATGGTCTATCATCTCTATCAACAAGTATAGGTTGAATGGCTTGTAACTATCATTCCACTCTTCTCTACGATGCAGTTTTATCCCCCTTAGATGTACCACTCTATTAATAAGGTTTCTCTTTCAATGAATAACTTCATACACTAACTCTACCTCCAAGGCCACTAGAATAATAACTTTAAAACTCATATGGTGAAAAATATTCCCATCCTACACTCTAGTTCTATCTAGCTCCTCCGTCACTAACATACAACTGTGGGTTCCTAAAAACCCTTTGTAAATGTACAATCCTACCATAGAATCATTACTCTACTGATGGTTAGGGATAATGTTTACAAAAGTTTTCTGACCTACCACACTATTTTAAAATAACTCATGTATGATCCTATGTAACTGATCCCTCACCCTGTCCATTGCTCTAGCTATCCTTCTTTCTAAAGTTATCATATTGAATATTCCCACCCTTATAATGCCTTTCTCCTAATCATCTGGAATAAACCACCTATCATGCAGTCGAATCCTCTTTCAGGTTCCTCACAGTTATAGGAGCCTGAACCACCACCACAACAAACTTCTTTAACCTAAAGAGGATAACGTGGGATGTAATATCACATTTACTATTATCCTAGATATGCCTTATTATAGTTGTATCATCCCCTTCCTGTGCTAGAATAAAATGTTCCATGTTTTTAAATCGACAAGTATAGTCTATTTGGGACATGCTCCCCTCATTCAACTGCATGAACTCATTTTCAATATCTTGTCTCAGTTCCTATGGATAAAATTATTCCAGGTACTTCTCCAATAATTCATTCCATACCATCATGTCTTCCTACCATGTCTAAGCCTTTACATCCCACCCATGATTTGATAATCCTCACAACATCAAAGTATCTAACTTGAACATCTTTTTAGTAATATTCTCTAAATGGTTATGTGTAGTTTGGATGGACTCAATCGAGAACTATGATTCCACAGGTCCACCCTCTCTATTAAAAATTTTAGGGTTTTATAACTAAAACTCTTTAGGGAGTAAAAACATGATTTACAAATCCCTGCCTAGGTCTATTTCCATCAACTATATTAAGTAAGTAAATTTATCTCAAAACATCTCTTCAACTTCATCACTATGCACTTTTACTACATCTAGTTCCACCACAGGTAGATCATCTCTGGACATATCCTTATATAATCTTATCAACATGTGTCTTAAAGGTGTAATATCTCCAAAATTACAAACAAACACCTTACGACACATAAAAAATAGTAAAACATTTACAAATAATAACAAGTCATTTCCCCCTCTTTCTTTCTACATGGTTAGAACAAAGGTTTCATCACTACACATAACCATCATACATCTAAGACATGGTTAAGATAGGGTAAAATCATTCTCAATATTAATTTTTCACAATAGATACCAATTTATTTACCTTTTTTACATCATCTCACAATTTTTAAATTTCACATTAGGCACCATTTTCAAATCAATTTTACAAGAAATGAAAAATATTTCATGTTCAATAACATACCCAAAACCCTTTTTCAATGTGTGTATAAGATGATGCATGTCAGAAAGTCATCCATTGTTTCTAAAATGATTCATGAGTACACAACTCTCTTCCAATTCTGTTCTATGATTCAACCCATGTAATGTATCAGAAAAAATAATCACATCACACAACTGGTGCATCACCTAAAGTGAAATAACACCAACTGTAAAATCAATAACCAATAACAGTAATCCTACACTAGGTACTTGTATTTTACCCTCATAATGGGTTAGATACTCTCATATATGAGCTATTATCCTAGGCCCAACTCATCATGTTATTTTTCCTAGATTTTCAAAATAGTAAGATAAAAGAAAAAAAGAAAAAAAGTCCCCTTTGATACCACTTTGTTGCTTTTTAACCCATGTGTCACACACCAGTTCCCAGAGTTGATCGGTCACATGACATCAAGTGTGCATCCCTATACAACATAGGTTTCCAAATTGCGGCAAGGAACTCATGTTGATAGTGGAGAGACTATAAAATCTTGGTAAAAGTATCTCAATAGGGTAAATACTTAAGCATAACAAAAGGATATAACATATCGATAAAAATATCAGCATAATAAGATGACCAAAACTGAAATAAAATATCAAAACTGAACAGTAGTCATGTCATGATGAAGTATGTTCCAATTTTTAAAATGAAAACCCAAAAGTAAAGATATTTTAAAATCTCAAGTGGGTCCTAAACCACGTCTCTTACCTCATCCATGCTCCACCCCAAATTTTCCATCTAACACCACACATTTTCTCTATTCTTGTTCTGCAAACAAAAAGCCTATTTGGGGACCGATCTGGTAGGCCTAGTAGCATGTGATTACAACTAAGTATGCTAGCACCAATGGAATCTAAAAAATATCTACTCTATTTTGGTGTACCTAGTTATATAAATAATAAAATGAAAGAAATAAAGTAAATAGTTTAAATTTATTAAATTACTCTTTATTTAACCAAATGAACACCCCAGGTTCTATACGACATCTGAACAACAATACCCGCTTCAAACCATGCCAGAGTCTGAACTACTCAAAAATAATATCAAATATATGAAAAAAATTACTACCATTCCTTATCTCATTTCATATCACGTTTAATTGGAACTATATTCCAATGCCAATTCATGGGCGTAGAACATCATGTCTTTCACCCTATGAGTTTCTGGGGCCTTTTTACCTATCCCATGCCTTAATATTAAAGGGGTATTTAGAGCTTCATCCCCTATCCCATACTCACTATCTAGTATAGGTATTTGATGATGTAGCCCTTATTCCAAACATCGATAACATATATGGTTATTTATATTCACATTATCTATCCCACACATATTTAATAAATATGGATATTTTATGCCTCAGTCCCTATCTGACACACATTTAACTCATATATCACAATATCAAAATCTCACATGTGTCACAACATCACATTAACTGATTCATTAATTAATTAATAAAATTAAAAAAAAATCATAATCATATCAATACATTAATTAATTCAAAAATTAATTAATCACATCAAATCTGTTATTTAATTCAGAAATTAATTAATCATATCAATTCCATTAATCAATTCAAGAATTAATTATTCCTGCCAATACCTTCAAATATTTTAAGAATTATTTGATTACATCCATTCCATTAAGTTTTTTTCCCTTCCACATTCGTGGTAATGATGCATATACGTGTAAGAGAATAATGCCTAATCATACTGGTTTGGATGATATAGAATCTGGGAAGAGACATGTGTTTGAGGTTGTGTATGATTCTTTAATTGGGAAGTCATATTCTTCAATGATGAGGCATGGTAATGAATTTACTATTCTCATGGCCATTCCAAATCCTAGAATGTATTCTATTTCTGAGGTAGGCTTGCATCAATGCAGAATGGTGCAACAGCTAGGTACTAGTCCTATCTTGGATGGGAATGTGCAAGTGAATCTATCTGCTACTGACCTAGGTGGTGATGGTATAATGCTAAAAATAGAAGCTACATATAATGTCCAGACATAGATTTTGTCCTCCTAGATTGAATATCTTTATCCTAGGGTAGTTCAATAAAATGATCCTACTATCACGGTTATACAAGGGGATCTACCTGATTTTTATGATGATGTTTTCAACCAAAATGATGCTCAGAACCGTGTTGATTGTCATAAACAGATCCATAAATATTTAATTCCTTAAAAATATAAGATAAGTGGTGAAACATTTTGGTTAATGAAGGGGTGAATGCAGTTCCCCCTAATGACATCAGGTATTGGTGGTCATGCCTCTTTTAGTTACTAAATCGTAAATGGAAGGACAAAGTTTTTTGATATTGAGGGTTCCACTCCTACTCCATTGAAGTGATTCCCATGGAAGGACTATTCCAACCATCTATGGACTATGCCTACTGAATCTTCTTCTATGGTGTTAAATAAGGCCAATGCATAAATCCTTAGGATCTTCAATCAAGGTAATTCTCAATTTGAGTGGGAAACTGTTGATAATTGTGAATATGAAAATGACATGGCTTATTATGATCTTTAAATATATTTTATTATGGATGAGGAAGCATCCCGTTATTTGATCCTACATATTTCCAAGTGTACTTTTAATTTCATTTTTATTAAATGGTCAGAAGATTTACTTCTGGATGGACATTTCGGGGATAAATGAAAAATTAACTAATCAATACCCACAATCCCAATATCCCCAATTTTATAGTACCTTAATTAATTAATCAAAAAAATTTGTTAATTCAAATTTTGTAACTCAATTTCTAATCATTAAAAAAATCTACAATTAAATAAACATAATCAAAATCAAGAATTTGGGATTATAATAATAGACAATATACTTCAAGAATAATGATGAACACTTGCCAATGTATAAACCCAATTTGATCATAAAATCCCTAAACATGTCCAAGAATGAGATCTTGATTCAATTCCAAGATCCAAGATTTAAACAAAATATATATAATAAATACTCAATCTTCATCTATCATGAAAAGAAGAAATCACCCCTTCATGGTTGTTAGAAGAATGGGAATGTGACGGATAACCAATATGGATTAGCTCCTCTTAATGGGATAGTGTATTTCTAAAATTCGGGAATTAAATCTCAAATAACAGAGGTTGGGAGGGCTTGGAATCCAGATAGGAAATACCAAAATCAATAAGAAACATCATGGGTCTAGTGGGGTTTTATTTGGGTGAGTTTTTGGGGTTCAAGGGCTTTTAAAACTAATTTTATGGTTAATTAAAACTGCATGCATGGTTTACTGGGAAGGGATTCAAGGATTTATATATTGTGTTCCTTAACAATGTTCCTCTTCTAGGGTGTGTGTACATTTTTCCTTTTGTGGAGAAAATTTTGAAAAACCATTCACAGGGTATTAAAACCCTCTCTATCTAGGGTATCATTGATTATTGGGATATGGATCACGATTTTGGAAAACCATGTGTTAACTATTCACATTCCCTCTTCCATCCAAAATTCAAAATTATCACCCAAATGCCTACTAAGGTAAAACCAAAAAAATTACACAAAATTTGGAAAAATATTACATATAAACAAGATAGATAATTATCTATTAAAGGTTGAGTTCTTACAAGGCCCCTCTAAAATAACCAAGCATAAGGTAATCCCACTTTCCCTATAATCTTTTAACCAAGGAGTTCTGTAATGAAGAACTAATTATCACTCAAGGAATAGTTTAATTACATTGACCTATGAGCCAGTCCAATTTATTCCAATATAGTATTCCAAGCTTCTCTCAAGTCGTAATATAAAGGTGTAAGCCTTTTACATATGACAGTTAGATATGGTTCATGGTAAGCATCCATTCCAAACTATAGGATCATTAGGAATCATTTCATTCTTAAATAATAAGACAAGCATCAAATAAGGACTAATAAGTTGAGCAGGTGAACTGGCCCAAATAAGTTAACTCTATACATGTTCTAAGTTATATAATTGTCTAAGATAAAATATATATGAATATCAAAACCCTCATGATCATTCAATTAAAATTATGTATACATAAAAAAGGTCCATGTCCATAAGAATTTTATATCCCCTTTCTATTATACCATTTGGGTTGTATCATTTATAAGTAATTAAGAATTCCATATGATGGACAATTCTATTTATCATTTCAGGTTTTCCCATTTAGTTACATTGTTTTCTTTAATAAGATACAAAAATACTTAATTGGTTTTATTATAAACATCATTTTTATATACCAACTCATTCAACTCAATGTAAACATCTATTACAATAGATATAATCTAAAACAACTCAATTATTGTTTAAATAATAGGCAGAGTAGTGTAATCAATAATTTAAAACAATACCCCAAAAGGTTGGTTTAATTTACTTATGAAGCATAGATCATGTAAATATAAGGAACTCACTAAAAGGGTGGTTTAATTTGAGGATAAAACCCTCTAATGGGGGTATTAAATTCAGAAAAAACTACTTAATTTAAATAATTATGTTCCACATTAATAACATAGAATTTAAGGGAGATGGATGGACGATCTAGTGTGCAACACAATGGCGTATTTTATAAAACAATGAGGCTTCAATATAAAATACATAAACCACCTAACTTATTCTAATTATTCATTATATTTTATATTTTAGAGTTTGACTCAATATGGAAGGATAAAAATTAGAGTAATAAATAACCTCCCTAAAAATATGGCATATGATCTAGACCTGAAATGGAATTAAATATGTTAATGTAAATGGAAATAATATTTATTTTTACACATAAACTAACAAATGGATATAAAACATGACCAAAAGTGTTTGATTTTGGTCATAGATAGAGGATGTCCATATATACCAATGAGGAGAGGTGGTAATTCGAGTTGATTATGATGCATAAGATAAATGATTGAGAAGAGGAGAGAAAAATAAATTAAGGAGGAGAGGGTATGAATGGTGATTTATCACCTTTAATGAGGTGAATGGTTTGGAAACATGATTTCCCCAACCATATACCAACCATACACCGGCTCTTCCTTATGAGACACCCCCTCACATGGCTAGGCACACAATTAGTATAACCATATGTAGATTGTGTGGTTTGGCTATTCAGTTTTATACAAATGCCTTGAATGGTCGTTTGGCCTCGGGTTCTTGGTTTGAATAACTATGTGACGCCCTAAAAGCCCCACATCATTGAGGATCACACTTAGAACTAATTGTTCACTAAATAGTTTCCTCCCTTTTCCTTTACAAAAAAGGTGTTTTGAATCCTGATGCTCCCAAAACTCAAAGGAACACCTAAGACAACTCTCATACCTTAAACTATATCTAAATTTTCACTTATAACATTCTAACTCATCGATTTAATGTCTGAATCTTAGTTCAATATTTGAACTATCAACCAAATAAAAATTCTCAAAAAGACTTGAAATTTCCATAGTTCAAAAACAAGGGAATTTAAAACCTCCCAACCATAGAACTTCTCATCCTCAAGATGCCATGGAGAAATAATGAAAATGAAACCCAGCCTACCTTAGTCAAGAAAATTACACTGAAATGATCTCATTGAGTTTTAAACACCAAAATTTCTTTTAAGATTAACTTTTAATACACATTAATTAAGTCAAAAAATTAATTTCAATTGTAAAATCAAAATTTGAAACATTAATATGGTTCTTACTTGTGCCCTTCTAACCCAAGACATGAACAATGTGTTTTCTCATTCATTATTCAACCCATGGAACTCCCCATTATAGATTTTTTATTGAATGAAAAATTTAAAATCAAGGTTCTACCACTATTAGAATTAACAACATAATCATTCTCTTAGTATTCTAATGAGACACTTTGGAAACTTTCTGAACATGATTGAATGGTTGATTCACAATTGACTCAATTAGCCTGGTCAATCCATGGAAAGCCTTAGCTAACATTTACACTACACTCACCTCGTCATAATGATGTTCTAGAATTAGTTCCTCACCAACCACATATATCCAAAAGATATAAAGGTGGTTCGAGCCACTATCATCCAACTACTTATATAAAATTTAATCTTTAGTCGTCGATGCATCTAAAAACTGATTATGGAACCTTTATTCTAAAGAATTCCTTCATTCATAGCATGTCCATTGAAGCCCATAATCGTCCTCTGGTGACGTATCTTACTAAACTGGTCATTTTTATTATCATTCCTCGTCCAAATCATAGGCATGTACCCAATCTGGAACCCTTGGATTATCACACTAAAAACATAATATCTAATTTTTTATGTAGTTTGGAGTATTTTAAAAATCAGCCATTATATTCCAAGGATCTCATCCAAGGTAGTCTATACTCTGATGTTTCTAGGTGAGATTTTGGTACATTTCCAAAACATCTATGTATCGAAACTCTTACTAATCCCAAAATTAGTATCCACTTAGTGGTCAAGTCGAAGAATTTTAAGGTTCTCATGAGTCCATCCAAGTCCATCCTACATGAGAAACCATGTATCACTCAAGACAGTTTAAATCATTATAATTAACCACACTCCTATAATTTAAATCTCATAGAGTCTATTTTTTTATCCATATAGGTTTTATATTATTTCTATAGCTCTGTGTATAAGTGAATTTCTCGTAATGTACCATGTTCAATGTCAAGTTAAGTTGAATGATCATCACTAACCCAAGACTATACTAATAGGATACAATGATATTCAATAAGGACCAAGACACTACTTTAATATCCAATATGATGTGATTGACATAGTTTATAACCCATAATATTGAACTACCAATAATAAGAATAGCTAATCTAGAATTGGATGGCTTCTTGTGAAAAATAATAGTTTTTCCTACCAATGTGTCATCACTATCAGAACATGATTCCTTTACTACACAAGGAATCCAAATTTTTTTAAGAATAACTAGGGATATCCGAACTGACAAACAGTGTCTAAAAAGGTTGAATTCACAACCAACCATTTCATCATCATGCTTCCTTGAAAGCACTGACATGCCTCAAAATCCTTGTATTATCTGTATCACTCACACACCCAATACTAAAACTATCATTGATAATCTTTCCAGACCCATAAGCACATTTTAGAATCAATATTATATCAAGTACTAGAAATCACGAAATTACCATCTTCTTAGGCTCTCAAAATTAGTTCTGACTCTTAAAAAATGGTCATCCTTGGACACATTCCATGTATCAGGTAGGACATGCTTATTTGAGGACTAATTTGATTCTCCCCACCATAAGAGTTTCATTATCATTGGATTATTGAAAATGGGAACTCATCACTTGTTTCACTATTAATCCAGCACCAGACAAGAAATATGGTTATGGATAACACGCTTTTACCAAGATACGCATTGAAAATAGCTGGAAACCATCCACCTAAAAGCCTGCTAGTTAATATTTACTATATCCATATGCATAACTATCTCCAGAGTTACACTCACTCATGAAATTAGTATATGGTATAGAATCCAAAACTAAACCTATTATTAGTGTTACAAAAAAAATCCTTCTATAATGTCATATTGAGTACTGGGAAAATTCAATTTACACTTATTTTGTAGTCACTATGCGCCAAAGATGACCTAAGAATGCAGTGTAATAGCTCAAGGCTTAAAAAATTTCCACAAAAATCATTAAGTAATCTATACCATTTTACCTAAATAATGGGTACCACATTTATCGACATGTACTACCTTGATATTCCTCAACACAACAACACATTATTTGATACTATTCATAGGCCTATCATCCTTATGCATTCAAGTATATAAAGACCCATAAATTATATTTATAACCAATACTTATTATCCTATATGACTATTAAATTTGATGAATAACTCACGATTCATGTATCAATGAAGAATAATAATGGCCAAACAACCTACTAAGGGTATGATTGTTCCCTAATCATGTTTATCCCATTGAATTTGGTAATTACATGATGCTCAAATCCATAACAGGTATCAAAATTACCAAATGAAGACCCATATATTGGAGGTTTCATATCATCACTAAGATTCCTACTCAGGACAACTAACACCAAAACATAACCATGTGTCTGATATTATTCATAAGAATTTGTTAAGGATTAAATTTAGAAGGGAACTACCTTCCCTTGGGTATCCCCTTACTAAAAAAATAATTAAATTGGTAATTGAACCTATAAAAAATATTTTCCCAAAATTTCACAAGGCATATTTTTCTCACAAATATGCTTATAGAAAAACAAATGTCAATAGATGCGTATGGGAAATGTGCATGTTCCCATATAAGGTAGAACATATGGAAATATTTAAACATACCTTTCACTAGGGTTGAAACTAATAATACCACATTAAGGATTCATTTAATCCATTACACTAAATCACATTGAATTTTTAAACATTTAAAAGGATCAGTTTAAATAAAATCAATCACAATTTTTGAAAGACATATATACATGATAATTTATTTAGCTAACACCACGAAAAAATATTGAAAAATTCTATCAACATTCCATTAATGTAATATTTATCCACTTAATTTATCCAAATTATCATATCCAGGCTAAGTTAAAGAAAAATTCAATTAAAACATGTAGTGGAATCCCTGTTTAGGTTGTAAATATAATTTTTATTAAGTAACAAATCATAATAATCATTCTCAAAATAAAAAAAAGGTGTTTTATTTATTTTAAAGGATCTAGTAAAGTAAGATTCCACCATAATTTTATATATAACACTGTATAAGTGGATTCTGACACGTTAAATAACTATACATATGTAGCATGTGTACACCCCCATGGAGTTAAACAATATGGAATATCACAATAAAGGTAACCTATAAGGTTCTAGTCAATACCAACCAATTTTGATCAAAATGAAACCTAGAACATTTTAAACATTATGATTTGAAATAAACATAATGGGTTTATTATCAAATAATTCAATGCTAAAACCCAACTATAGGGGGTCATACAAGCATATAAAGATCTAGTCATGTGGGTCATCATTCCCAATATATAGAGGCATAGTCCTTTTAAGTTTCAACTAACACCTATTTACCTAATATATATAAGAAATTGTTTGAATTTATTATATAAAAACATTTTTCTTGAAATTTTATTTTTTCCATTTATTGTATATTTTTACCATGATTCAATTATATCAATTTATATTCCCATGATATAAAGATACTAGACTTTATATGTTATAATTGGAATGCATGTACCTTCAACCGGTATTTTTTATTTGATCTTAGAATATATTAAATTTACATATAATGGTTATATTATTTGGTTCACGACATCCAATTTATATAGGCTTATACTCTTTGTAAACTGTATTTGGAAGCCATTTAATCCCAACCACTAATGCTTAAACCTATGAAACCAATGGTTACAAGATCAAACATGTCAGGATTGATTAGTTACGGTGTCACCGTCAAGATATATAGAAAAATTACCTTTAGGTTGATTCAAACACTTTAATAACAAATAATATATCATAATTATATCCACTCATGTAATCATGTTAGTAAAGAATGTAGAAATATAAATAGGAAACCAAAAAAAATTATATAGTCACATCATGTAAAATAATAACATAAGTATAGTATATAACTAATCCTACTAAATAATCACATTAGGCATGACCAACAAACATCATGAAGTTCAAAAATGTAGTCTACACGGAATGGAATACACATTGCATATGAATCTTTATGTGACTATAAGGATTCATGTATCAATACATCCTTTACATACTGGTCCAAGGGTAAAACATTTTAAATCAAATAAATAATTAAAAAATATTATGTATATCAATCACTCAAGGTGAAATAATAATCAATTATAATAATTAATAGCATGAATAATAGTCATATCCCTGGAAACTTGTTCTTTTCCTTGTTCTTTGGTTGATCACACCAAAACATGGATATTTACTGAGTGCTGACAAATTTCTAGTCTCCAACCTACCAACCGATAGAGTAACACAAATGAAAATAAATTTATTTGATTCCACTTTGTAATATCCCAAGATGAGATCCACTGAAATAGTTCCCGGATCTGGTTTGCCACATGGACTCAAGCATGTGTCCCCTCACACCCTTGGATATCGACTAGTAGGGAGGACCTAACAATGGTATGGTGGGGGGAATATTCCTTCATAATCATCACAGATCAGTTATATATAATATTTAAATAACCAAAGGAATAATTATAAACAGCATATCATTGGAACACAATAATAACAAACTATCAAAACTAAATTAATAAATAACCTTACTTGAACATGATATAATGTAAAACATAAAAATACATTACATTGGGCTTGGTTGATAAATGGAATAGATAAATAAAAATATTTAAATATGGAAGGAATCATAAGTAAATTCTTAATCTCTACTACCATGCTCCCACGTCCAGTCCTATCCTATAATGAAAATAATATGAAAGAAAGAATAGGCCATGATCCTTATCCTGTAATCGTGAGGTATGTGTATGTACAAAACAATGGCCCGAAAAGGGAATGTGATAAACTCATTAGTTCAACATCAATGGTTTCTAATTAAATCCACTTAGTGAATATATAATAAATTAGTGTTCATGTATAACAGTAAGGAAATTAATGTATAAGTAATCATGTTGGAATTAGGTTCATCAAGGACACATGGCTGACCATAACTGCTTCAGCATAATCTAGAAGCTCTCTGAATAAGTTTCATCATATATCTATATGTAATTATGTATGTATAAATATATATATTATGTAAAATTATATATATATATATATATATGTATATATTTTATACCATACATGACCAAATATTTCATGAAGGTATCCATATATATAATAATATAAGTCTCATTGTTTATTTTTGGGTACATTCCCATGAATTTGAAGAGGGGATAAGTAACACCATGCTTGAACGTCCCAAAACAATAATGTGAACATTCATGGCCGACATCCTCATCACGGGCTGTGAAATTCCATGTTCAACCACCCAAATGGTTGTGAAATTCCATGTCCAACATCCCAAACTAAGGGGGTGTGAAACGACATGTACAATAACCCTAACTGAGGACCCTCTAAAATAACATAGTATAAGGTAATCCCACTTTACCCATAATTCCTTATCGATGGACTTTGATAAAGAGTGACCTAGTATCACTCAACGAGCAGTGAAAATCCTTTTCATTATGATCCCATCGAAATTATTCTTATTTTGTAATACTAAGATCTCTCAAGGTGTGATATAAATTTTTAATCAGTTAACATTAAAAATGTAGACATGGGTCATCGTAAATATCCATTCCAAAAATTAGCATCATCATGAATAATTTCATTTTTTAAAGATAAGACATGCATTAATTAAGGAATAATAATGGGTCTAGGTAAACTATTCATTATCATTTAACACCATATGTGTAAAAAGGTATATAGTTGTCCATGATAAAATTCATTTCAAGAAAAGAACCCCCATGATAGTTTAATAAAATTTGTGTATAAGTAATAAAAAAGTACATATTCAGAAACAAGACATAACACACTTCAATTATATCATTTGGGTTGTTTCTCTTATAATTAATTGAGAAGTACATGGAAAGGTGTATTCTATTTATCATTTCAAACATTCTCATTTAGTTACCTCTTTTTATTTAATAAGATAGCACACTTAATTGTTGGTTTTATAATAAATTGGAATGTTTTTACCACAAACTCATTTAATTCAATTTAAACATATATTATATTGGGTTGAATCCAAAAAACCTCAAAGATCATTAAAGCATTGGTAGAGAAGTGTAATCTATCATTTGAAACATACTCCAAAAGGGTGATTTAATTTCCTAGACGAAGCATAGGTCAAGAACATATAATCAATGCATCTAAATGGTTGGTTTTATTTATGGTTAACATATTTAAATGGTAATATTAAATTCAAAATAGCTATTTAAATTGATGCATTAGATTCTACGTAAGTAATTTTTCATATGTGTGATGCATGGAAAATATAACATGTGGTACAATAAACTATTTTATAAAATGAGGAGACACTATGTTAAAATACATAGACCACATACCTTATTCTTAAGATGCATCGGTCATCCCTTATCAAGATTTTATTCAATACAACATGTGAAAAATTAGAAAAAAACAGGACAACCCTGAATATATGGCATATAATCATGTACTGAAAGAGAATTAAATATGGAAAAGTAAAATTAAATAAGAGGGAAGGGGGATTGTAGAATAGCATAGGGTTATAAAATGTGACTGATGGGATTTGATTCCAAGCTCGGATGGAGGAGATCCATGGAATCCCATGAGTATAGGAGGGAGCCTGAGGGGCCAATGGTGTGTGGGAGAAATGAGAAATAGTAGGGGAGGAGAATCACTTTAGTAGAGGTGTAGAATAATAATTTAACCCCGTTAATTAGGTGTATGGTTTTCCCACATGATTTTTTAGCCATGTGAAAACTATGATCCATATATTCCTAATTTGGACCCCCACCCCCATTCATGGAAAGTTTTATGGGTTTTCTATCCATACATAGTCCAAACAATTTTTCCCTGATGTTTTCTATAGATTCTTCACATGGTCATGCTTCCTCGTGTGCCCAGTTTGAAAAAATATTTAACACTCTTTAAGACCCAAATGGTTTAGGTTCATGTTTATCATTAAATATTCTTTATCCATGTTCCTCTATTTGTCTTTATAAATACAAGGATTTTGAATCTAACTTCTCACTAAACTCAATAGAACTCATCTGACACCACTCAAGCCTTAAACTCTATCTAAAAGTTGAATATTTTAGCATTCCAACTATCGGATTTACATTAATAATATTAGTTTAAGATTTTACCCATTCAGAAAATCAGAATTCTCAAAAGTTATATAAAATATATGTGGTTTAAAATATGGGATGTTATAAGATACCATAAATTTTTAATAGAATATAAATTACTTGGATAAAAACTAATTACCAAGGAAAACCCCAAAATGGTAAAATATAAAAATATAGTGGTAAAAGACAAGAAACATGCTTAAAACATGTGTGAAAATAAATTTAAGATGTTTTATAGACATTATATCACCCAAATAATTGTTTTTTCTAACTTTTGTAGACATTTTCCCTTGAATAGTGTTATGATGACATTGAATAAGTAATAGGTATTTATGAATATACCATTTTCTTCCCTTATAAATATATATCATTTCTATCACATTTTTTCACTCATTTTAAATCCTTGTATCTACTAATAATCTAAAATAGTCTTCCATATACTATCTCTCCCTTTCCTATAAGACTTAGTCTTGTAAATAGTATAATCTACGGAACCATTAGGTGTTACCCATGTGAGAACATCCAAATGGAGAGGTAATGTTCTAAACCGATCTACATTAATTATTTTCTTCTTATACCTCTAAAAACAAATTATATAAATGAAATTATGATAATATATGAATTAATACTATTCTAAAATAATTTTATGCTATTTGAATGTCACTTTTTGACCTTCCTTCTAGTTGTTTAGAAAACTAAATTGTTTCATGTGTTACGTGTGGATTACCGCTTCCTTAAGATATAAAATTCTTTTTTCATAAACAACTAACATATATGATGAAAATGATTAATATTTTGAATAAATATTCTATTTAAGAAATTATTAATGTTTTAAAAATATAAATGAATTCCTACATCATTTACATTTTATGTAAATGAGCATTCTATTTGTGCATAAGGGTGTACTACCACATCCTTGAATATAACATATTTCATTTTTCATCTTGAAATTTTTTTCATTATAAAATTCTTTTTAAATATGTTCCACCATATTAAAAACATCTAAATAATACCATTAGTATTCTATAGTAATGATATTATCCCAAAACTGTCTTTTCTGGACCATACTCACATGTATAGTATATCTAGTTCTTATTTATACCGGTATAACCACCATCTTGAACAATTTTATAAATTTATATAATTTATAATTTGGAAAAATAAATACGGGTTTTATGAAAAAAAAATTATAAAAATAATTTTTATGTTTTTGGTAGTATTATCTTAATATTTAACTTTTTATTAATACTACTCTTTATGTGTTAAAATTTTTATCAAAACATGCTCATTTCTATCTTCATATTCAGGAATCAAAACCCAAATACATTTGAAATTAAATTAAAAAAATAAGTAATAATTATAAAACATCTATTTCATTACATTTTATAATCTCATAATATTAAAATTTTATTAAGTAAACAAGAATAAAAAATTTCATTACAAACTAGTACTAACAAACAATCAAAACTAATAACATATGATTATGAAATAAAATTAAATAACTAATATATTTATAATTAATTATTATAATTGATGTTTTAAATAGTTATATGTATGAATAAGGTTATAAAATAAGTTATTTATATATTTATTATTATTATACAAGAGTTTATATCACGCTTAGATAAGCAAGATTAAATGTATGAGTTTTTGAATCTCAATTTTTATTCATCGATATATGATGTGTACTACCCACTTTATTAATTTTTATGGTATATATATTGGACTTTTATTTTTTTATAATAATTTTTCGTGAAATATAATGGATATAAAAATCTATATCATGTTATACCTTTTAGGGGTTTTCTATTCCAAAGATAATGATGATGTAAGGGTCTTTATTAACTCAGTCCCCCTAACTATCAGTTATAATGTCTCATCTGGAACTTCTTAATTATCAAAATGGTTTATTTGACCCTAATATTTAATAAAGAAAATTATATTTCTCTATAGTGAAAATGAAAATTTTGATTCAAATATTTTTCCTTTGTGAATTTAGTCCCCATAAAATTATGACAATGTTTAGAGTAATTCAGACCCTCTCCATAGAAACTCTTTTTCTTTAATTCTAAAATTTAATTTTCATCCCATGTTCTCATTTATATTTGGAAACCCGATTTTTTGTTATCTAATATGCCCTTAAATTTTCTCATTCCCACCATTAAAAATGAATTTATATTCCCTTTTTATGAAGTCGGTTTCAAAATAGGTATTTTAAAATATTAAAATGGTTTCCAACCATTTATAATCAATGATTGTATCATGTACTCTATATTCCTTCTTGATAAAATTTATTTTCATTAAAATATATATTATTACATATTACTTATAAATGTAAAATTCATAGAAATATTTTAACTACACAATTTTTAAACCATTATCTCTTTTTCAAGGATGAATTATTCAATATTCCCTTATAAAGTATATGTTTCATAATGTTTTCACTTTTCCTTTTTGATGTATTTAATGATTTTTTAAGGATACTCTATTATTTTTTAAATTAAATGATCTCATAATTATTTAATTCACCTTTTGAAAAAATTCTTTTGAAATTGATCCATAACTTCATCTTTTATGATAATGTTAAAAACATTTTCTAAAAACACGTTTATTGTTTCATTTCCATTTTTCTCTGTATCTATAAAATATTTATTTCATTAGAAAATATTTTTCAACAACAACCATCTAAATATTATTATAAAATACTATTTCTAGAAGACTTAATTTTAGGTATCAAGCCATTATATTCTTGAAGTAAATGTTGGTGAAACCATCATCAAATTTTAAAAAACCCATTTTTCATTCCCTTGGATTTTATTTATTGATGAATGATTATTACTAATTGGAACATATATGTAAGGATGATTGATGAAGTGTCTAATATTACCCCCCCACCCACACATTAATTTTTTAATGTTTTTATTACATGAGATTGTGACTTTGTACATTTTTGCAATCACGGAAGAGCAATACTCACAATATTATGCATAGTTGTAAATGTAGTTAAGCTATGCTCACATGAATTTTCCTTAGTGTAATTTCAGTTAACATATTCTCACAACATGATTAAATGATGTAGTCATGGTTAAGGTATCTACACAAAAAAAAATTAGGTGTAATTTCAGTGAAGTTAAGCTCATAAGCCTATATGTGGACAACATTTTGGATAATCCATGTTCACAATCATATATTTTAGTACGATTATTTTTGTGCCATAATTGTTTACGACGATATATTTCAATAACATGAAACATTTATATGTCATATTCCTTTGATTATTTTTTATGGGTTTTGTTTATTATTCCAAACTCTCATTACATTAATACGTGTTTATTTTTTTGAGCTTACATGTTTTTCTATCATGTCTTATGAACAACTCTTACTATTCCATGTACTTTTCAAAAAAATATCACATATTCATGTTTTTCATATGTTTATGATCTAACCCTTCAAGAATTATTTTTATATTTTTTCTTACTAAGTTCTTAAGATTATCCCTTTCTTATGATTCCATTCCTATATTATAAAGTTGTATATAATTTAGTAGAAGTCTCGAATAAAGTCTATTTCTAATCAGTTGTGTAGAAATGTTTACAAGAATCATAAAATAAGTTATGTATATACTAAATCCTCAAAGATATTAAACATTAAATTCATGTGATTGTGTGACTATTATAGGAAATAATGTATAAATTGTTGAATTATATATCATTTTATTTTAGTAAATGTCACTCCATATCAAATAGTATGTGTAAAGTATGTTTTTTTAGCACTTGATCCAGTATTGAAGGTTTGGGGTGCTTATGTATAAAATAATGATTTAGTTACTCTTTGGGATTAGTTTTGTTATATTATGTATTAGTATAATATATAATTAATTAAAAAGAACCATATAAGTACAAATATAGGATAATATCATAACATTTTGTTAAGGTAGAGAATATGTGGTTCTCATAGAAATTACATCTTTGTCTATGTAAGAAAATTGGATATAGCTATAGAATAAATTTACCTAGGGATAGTCATCCAATACAATTCCTGCTATAACATCCCAGGTAAATAAATAATAATACATTTTCATATTTATTAATATTTGTGAATTAAATATTAATTTTACATTAAAGGGGTAGCTATGTTCGATATCGTACCCAATACGCAACAATGAGTTTCTTTGAAATCTTACGTTGCACACTAGTAATATTATAATATTATTTTAAATGGTAGTTAACACATAGTAGTTTTATTGACGAGAATGAATATAAATAACTATAATATGATTATATATGTTTTTTAAATGTTTTTACATTTATCCAATAAAAGACAAAGGATTAAAATAAGAAAAAGAATTCAATGTTAGGCATAGATACTCTAATATTCACTAAAAGGTCGAACTTTCGCCATTTGATGGAGAACCCTCTTTAAATATAGTTTTAGTCACTCTTATACATTCAAATAAAACTCTTTTTTTGAATCGGGACATCAAAATTTACATTGTGGAAATTTTTGGTTTTTTTCTGATAAAGTTCAATTTTTAATGAATAGTGAAAAATGTTTTATTTTAATTCAAAACCTCTTTTTAATCTAATTTATTTATACGATTAGATTGTATTTTGAATTAGTTTTAAAGTTCAATTAGAATATATTTTTCCCATTTAAACCAATTGTGGTCATTTGAATTAATTTCACTTTGAAATTGGACTTAAACTACTGTCAATCTTTTGATAAATTTTGTTTCATAAAAACACACTATTTGTTTTGACAAAAAAAATTAATTATTAAATTAATTAATGCAACTTATTTGTTTTGAATTTTTTAAAATTGACATAATTTTTTAATTTGGAATATCAAATATAGCTTAGGGTGAATTTTTGGTTTTTTTCTGAAAAACTTCAATTTTTGATGAATAGTGAAACCACTAAGTGGTACATAAAAAACTGATTTTTTGTTAAAATGAAATTTTACCACCTCTATATTTTGAATTTCAAAAATACTACATGCATGGTTTTCATTAGGAAGTAAAATGTGGTTCAATGGGATTAAAATAATTTTTTGGTGACTAGTAACTTTTATGTTTTTAATCGCGATTAGAGGTAATTAGTGTTGTTTAAGGTAAAAATAATGTTTTAATAATATGAAATGACCTTGACACATGTCCTACCATTATTTTATGTGTCATGGACAACCAAGAAAATCCATGGGTCATCTTGGGGACCCCATGGAGCCACTTTGGTAGGATAATGACATTAATAACTTTTTATTTAAAGTTAAAATAAAAATGTTACAAACATGAGTTGTTTTACTAAAACAATTTATAAATGGGGTTATACAAGTCATATTTTTGACTAAAAATAGTCATTGGAAATCCAAAATTATTTCCTACATCATAGTAGATTTTTTATGATTTTTAAAAATTATATAAATTAAATTATTTATGACAACATGATGATGCAGCGATTACCTCATTATTTTACGATTTAAATAAAATGAAAAGATAATGTAAAATCTAAGACCTACACTTGTCAAAAACCTATTGGATGGGTGGATTTAGAACTCTTATCACCTTATCCTCAAAATATATAATTGTTGGGCCTTTAAAAACCGAAACACATTTTATAAAAAAGTAACCTTTTATAACATTCCAAGAGTGCCCCTCCTCTCCTCTTATAAAAGGCCCCCACCTCTACCACCTTACCCACACATCTCAAGCCTTTGGCTCGGCCAACCCCTGCCCATTTTGTCTCTAAACATCCCTCTCTTCCCAAGGAATCCTTTGAGCTTAAATCAAAAAGAGTTACCCGTTTTAAAGGTAGTGTCTTCTCTTGTGTTCTTATGTTTTATTTTGCTTCTCCAACCCCCTAAACTCTTTTTATTCATTTCTTTTGTAACAACTCCAGTATCTTAATTATACTAGGATGTTGTTAAAAGAATTATTAGAGCTACACTTACAAACACCTACATCTAATGGTTAATGAACATACTATTTTTGTGGATGGTGAATTTCTGCCTCACAGAACGATGATTTTTCAATATTCTTTTAACACCATCAAAGGTGGACATTAAGATGTCAATATATTTATATATGATATATAATATTTTTATTTTTTCCTTAAGATTCTTTATTTTTTATTTATGTCATACCTTTATGGTTTCCATTATGGGTAAACGTGATATCTTTATTTTAGGAAGTGCGGACTACCGCCCCCTCAAAGTGATTTGATTCGTTAATACCATATGTGGTACGTATAAAGATAGATTTAATGATACTATAAATGATAACATGTTGTAATTATAATAATATTATCTATTATTATGTTTTAATTCCATTAAATATGAAATAGAAATGGAAGTAGCATTCATGTGTATGTACAGCATACCGTCTCCATGAACGGTGCATTTCATTTCTTACCTCTAAATGTTATGTACTATTATAAATACATGTACATGCTAGATATATATGATATATATGATATCTAAATCATGAATATCATTCTGGATATAATGAACGTTTGACCACATAAACATCAAGTAATTGTAAGAAGTCCATTTTTGACTTATAAACCAGATATCGACAAAACAAACATTATTAACTTAAATGTTTACATAATGTTTATAACATGGAAATAAGTGGTATAAAAGTAATCGTAATCTTGAAAAATGTTCTTAAGAAAGTAGAAATTAACATTAGTTTATTATTCAGGAGATTAAAGAGCAATCGAGTCATATCGGACCCGAGGTAAGGGACTTCGTCTCAATCTCCTTTCATTGTGGCATATTTTGTTATAATACAAGGCTTTCTTTTATATGGTGTATAAACCCCTTTGACTTTTAATTTTATACAAAAGGAATCTTTTTCTACGAAGCGTTTTACAAAAATACAAAAAGGAATGTTTCTTTTATCGTACGCGGTGATAAAGACCTTTTCCACCGCCTGTTGGTAATTAGGAGTCCTCTTAAGGTATTCCCCGACTTCCAGCTCCTCTCGCTCTTCTGTTATCACCACCTCTCTAGGAACTACTCCGATCACGGTGTTGTCTCTACCATGGTGGTGCACCTACTGCCTGCTCGATATTCTCCGCATGCCTAGTCAGCCAGTCCCATGCCAAGTGACCTCACTCATTGCAAGAATAACACTGAATCTCTTTGGGCTGCACTGGTGCCCTCCAGCACCACCGTGGTGTACGACCATGCCCCTGAGTCATGTTATCAGAAAGCCACCTGCGTCAAGGTTCTGTCTGTCGACGCCCTCTTTCTACAACAAACTTCTCAGCTCTGTCGAGCTTGCTGCCCCCACCAACGGTAGAACGCGATATGAAGCTCTCTGTCACCAGCACCTACTCCAGCACCCGGACATAAGTGGGAATTCCCAAGGATACCATGATAGCATGAATATCTCTGCGGAGACGCTGCTCGAACTTCCGCACTCGGTTTTTGCCGTCATGGACCAAGTCTGGGTAAAAACGTGCACGGTCTGCGAAACTAGTCGCATACTCAATCATCATCATCCCTCCCTGGTAAAAATGTATGAGCTCCTGGATCCAAACGGATCATAAGAAAGAGGGGTCAAACTCCTCACGAAACAGTAGCTGAAATTTGTCCCACAAAAGTGACGAATCATCGATTAACTGAGTCACCAGACTCCACCAACACCCAACTGCTTTGTGGAAAACGGTTGGATGCAAAAGCCTCCATCCGATCTGCCGGTGTCTGCGCAAGCCTGAAGAGGCGAACCACTATCTCTTTTCAAATGTCTGCTGCCTGAGGGTCTAGATAACCACTGAACCTCAACGATATCTATTGCTGGAACTCATGGTGCGCGCTCAACCTGCGCTCAAGCTCCGTCTACTTTGCAGGAGCTGTCTACTACTTACTAGGTGGGGGTGCTACTATTGGCCCACCCAGTGAAAGGGATTCGCAAGATGGGTCCTAGAATGAGGCCTCATCGCTCATAGGGTCATTGTCATGAAACAATGCTGGTATCCTGGCTGGCTGCCTTCGCAGAGACATCCTAAATGTTGTCAAGTAGTGTCGCGGTCAGATGAGCATATATGTATATAACAATAAGAACAATGGGGAGATGAATCAAGAAGGACAGTCAAAGACTCAATCCTATGTGATCCACAAACCAATTTTCCCTACAACGGATGTCTCATCATGCCGAGTCGACAATCGGGTTATCAGGGTCCTCGTGAATGGATATATCGGCCACCACACCATCGCTGGACACCCTAGCCTGAGAGCTGCTCTCGAGACACGTTGACACTATTTCCCTAGATACCAACCAAATTCCTTTTTAGGGAAATCTTATCAACATCCCAAGGAACGAACCTCTATATGATACCACTTTTTCACGACCCGACCCTACCCGAGCTCGAGCCGCAACTACCCTAAGCCCACCTCTATAGGCCAGGGGTTGGAGACAAGCGCCGAAGGCTAAAAAACTTGGGGAGGCCTTTTCCTAAATACTTGTACACACACACAAATCCCACTCAATGAATAAGTGCAGAGTAAAAGGAAAAGTAAAGTACCAAATGCTATAAACAAACCAAAAAGGTGTATCGACCTTTAAATATTACAAAGAGAGTGCTGAAGGTAAACTGAAAAGAAAAGGGAAAAACACGTGCCCAACCAGAAAAGTTCCACAAACTGATAATAGGTAAACAAAAAGTAAAATAGTTGGGCGAGTCCCACAACTGGAACCCAACTACGACCACCGTACGTGGTCCAAGATCCCGAACTCCTAAGCTCCTCTGTACTCACGAGAAACGTGTCTGTCGTCTGCAAGGGAACACCAAGTGCGGGCAAATCCCAGGAAGGGGTGACTATAAAAATACTTAGTAGGATACCTCGAAGGCTCGAGGGGGCATAAAAATAGGTACTGAAGGGTGATAAGTAGATCGAACAGGGAGTAGTAAAGGAGTAAAATAGAGAGTGCAGTGAAGAGTACAGCTTGACCCAACAAGAGGAAGGAAGTAGGGTCATCCTAACAAAAGGATCTAGAAACATTGAGAAGATAAACTTCTTGTCGAGCCTTCGCTACCTATGGCAGGATAGTAGACTCGTCCAACCACGAGAAGCTAGACACAGAAAGCACGTGGCATACCCTGCGCATCTTCGTCTCTCCTAGAAAGAGAATAACCAAAACCTAAGAAGGGGGGTACTAGAACAAGGTATATACATATCCATATGCTCAAACAGGAAACCCGAACAAGATAGTAAGGGGGTCTCCAAATCATAGATCATCCCTAGAAAGTGATTCTCTAACAGTCCCAGAAGTAAACACCATCAATGCCCAATATCCCGCACGTCTGCCCCAAACTGCGAGTCAATGAGATCAAATCACTGCACATTGACACTATCTACTTTGGGTGGTACTAACTCACCCGCACGGTTTAAGGTCGCATCGCAAAGATGTGTCTGGGTGGGGAAAGTGTCCCTCATACTTGAGAGTTCCAGGGAAAGTAAAACCACACCTTGTCATTGTCCCACGGTTGAGAGGCCTGCTCAAAGCTAAAGTTGTCACATCACTGACCCGCACAACCAAGGGTCCCGCTCCGTTAGTCACGAAGAAAAGCCATAAACTAGCCTATTAGAAAGGACTGAGTCTGAAAGAAGTCGTCGGGTAACCCACTTCCCAGTATCTACTAGAGGGTAAACCCTGAGAGGTCGTCGGGTTACCCACTACCCAGTCTCTACCGGAGAAAAACCCTAAGAGGTCGTCAGGTAACCCACTGCCCAGTCTCTACTGGAGGGGAAACCCTAAGAGTTCGTTAGGTAACCCACTCCATATTCTTTGCAGGAGGGTAAACCCTAAGTGTTCATCGTCTAACCCATTGCCCTATCTCTTCTGGAGGGTAATCCATAAGAGGTCGTCGGGTAACCCACTTCCCAGTCTCTGTTGGTGGGTAAACCCTAAGAGATCGTCATGTAACCCACTGCCCAGTCTTTGCCGGAGGGTAAACCATAATAAGTCAATGAGCAAACCACTACCCATCCCCACTGGAGGGTAAACCTAAAGAAGTCAATGATTAACCCCTTGCCCAGCCCTGCTGGAGGGTAAACCTGGAACTGCTCTGGCCATCCCGATTGGATGGTAAAACACAAGCCAACGGAACATAGAGTGGGTATCGTGCAACCAACCAACTTCAGAACAATTCACCTAGTAGAGGTTAAGCGCCCGTGTAGTGTGTGTCACGCCAATACCTAGAGCTCTATCTAGGGAAACACATCATTGTAGATCGTGGAAGGAGGATATGATCTCGATACTCGTCTAGGGAATCTTCGCCCAGTCTTACTGGGGCTTCGTACCCTACTTGAGACAACCTCCTAGGTAGAGGATCGGTGCCCGTGTAATGTATTGGTCACACCGAATCCACAATAACTCTACCAAGAAACACAAAGTTACATGGTACTGAAATCCCACACGGCTAAAAAAATAGGGGAACCTAAACAACTCTACCGATCAAATCCTTTGGTCATTGTGTCGTGGTGTAGAACTATGCATGAGTTCTTCTGAGTACGGAAGAGCCTGGTGTTGGTTTAGTACCCTGATTTTTTCCCTGGTTTTTCTTTTCGGGGAAGAAAATATTGAAGGAGGGAATGATTTAAGAACCTAGATTTTTCTAAAATGGCTAGAATTTTCTTGATATTATTCTAGAGCAGCGCATTCAGACAGCGCGCGATTCTAAGCCCCTATGTGTCCGGAATTAAATTTTCAGTGTGTTCACCGTGGGCACACCAAATAAATGGAATAACTCTTAAACGGTAACTCAGATCGGAAAACAGAGAGAACCTTTGAGTCTGTAGAATGTCGCTGACCCTAGGAGGGGTGTAATTTTCACCGGAGCGGGCCTCCTGTGAAAGATGCCACTGGAGGCATTTTCATAATTTAGCAGCCTCAAGCATTAAATTTTATAACTTCCAAATGGAAACTCTGATTAAAATTCTGATATTGTCGTTGTGCTCAGGAGGTGGTGTTTACCCTTGGGGAAGCTTAACCTCAACCCCGTTGAGAGTTTTGGATGCAGGTTAATTTGGGGATTTAAATTAATTAAAAAATTTAATTAATTTTGCTTTACTTATTCCAACACCCTCCCCTCCTTCCCCATTTTTTTCATCTACCAGAAGAACTCCCAACAAGAAATCCCTCCCTCCCCTCAATCACCCCTCCTCTATTAAAAATTCATTGTAGATCCGACTACGGCGGATCAACGATAAAGCGTTGGGCTATTCCCAAAAAGGTAGGATCTTTTCGTTTCCTTTTTATTTTTCCCACATACTTTGAGCTCAATTTGTAGAGTTGAATTCCTGTCGAATTGTCGAGCGAGGTCCATGTTCTAGTAGGACTTGATCTATTCTTTCCAACAGATGTTTCGATTTGAATTTTGGCATCTCGGGGTTCCCTGGGTGGCCCTAGGATGTTTTAACGCAAAACACCCTTTTTCTGATGGTTTTTTGGGTGGACCGGTGGTCTTCAGGTGGCGGTCCCAAGCGGAAGCGGTGGCGGGGATCTCCAACAGCGGCGGGGAGAGCTGCGGGTGGCGGGGCTTCTCGGTAGTAGAGGAGGGAGTCGGCCTGAGCAGGGAGCAGCAGGCTGCTGCGGTCATTGGATGGCAGTCGAGCGGGCGCTGGCCGAGCGAGGGGTCAGCGGAGCGGGCGCTTGCTAGGGCGCAGAGCACAAGGGATCGGCCTTTGTCCGGTTGATGCGGCAAACCCGGGGTCCTCGTGACCCCAGTCGACAGATAGGACCCACACCTCGCGGGTCCTGTCAGGAGATCGGACTGGCTGAGCCAGTCTGGGCGGGTTGGGACGGTCTACATGATGTACCGTGGACCACCGGTTCTGGGTGTTGGTGGGTCAGCCGAACCGGCCCGGCCCACCCCATTTTGGTCCACCGTCACCAAATCCCCCCTATTTTGAAAACTATAAATCGAATTTTTGTGCCGTCTATGGATATGCGTTCCTAGAATTGAGACAAAGCTTTTGAGATGGTCTCGGGGATTTTTATTTCCTAATATGGGTTCCTCAGTGGCACGACATGCCCATTAAATGGATTGACATTTCTATGGGGGTTCTTGTTTTGGATGGCGTGGACACATCTGATGTCCAATTTAAGTGTCGTTGGTGGCATTGCGACCTTGGTGTCGAGGCGGAGATTCCCAGTATTGTTTCAGGCATTGAATCAGGAGTTGATTCATGGGCCCCACTATCAGTATTTTAAGCTGTGAGCAACGTTTAGAAACTTTTTCATCAGACGTCCGTTCAGGGCATGCGAGTAGTTGTTTTTTGGTGTTTTTTCAGGGGCATGAAAATGGATAAATCTTCCAGTGTTAATTCTGCATGGTGGTGTAGGCCCCACGAGGGATGTTTTTTGAGTTAGTGGTGATTGCAATCTTCTTCACCGGTTGTCTGATTCGAACATGTGAAGAGTCAGTTTTGTGTACTTCTTCGAGAGGATCGCAATGGTGAGATCCATTAGTAGCACTTCGGGATTGGGATACAGGTCCCACGTAACACCGCTCGTGTGCGGTATGAAAATATACATTTTTTCATTAGATATCTGTTCCATGAAAGTGATCCGTCAATTTGACATGTTTTCCCGAGGGGATCGAAATGATGCGATGCACCTGACTATTTTCAGGGTCGAGGCTTGGGACCACGGGATGTCGGTCAGGCGTAATGTAGGGTTGAATGACTTATACATCATATGTATGTTGGAGGAATTAAATAGTCTAACTTGCATATTTTTTCACAAGGATTACAACGGTATGATCCGTTTGGATGTGCGGAGTCTCATTCAAGATCTCATTAAATTTGGAGGCATGAAAGGTGTATGGGTGGAGGTTCTTTCCGCGGTGTTTGAAGAGAAACCTTGGCGTGTGATTGTGAGTACTCCTATGAGAGTGAAACAAATGTTTGAAGATGTGTGGTTTTTCATGCTAAGGATGTGGTGGAAGCAAGTTGGAGAACATACGTTTGCGCCCTTTTGCATTGACGTTGGGTGACATGTGCACGATAGCCTTTGGGATGGAAATGTAGAATACTCTGGGAGGATACGGGGTTTCTTGGAGGTACATATTGTATTTTGTACCCAAGAGTGTTTGGGTACATGGTTTGGAGATGAGATAGGGCCAAAAATCGTGAGGGACCCATGTGCGTACCGTGTTCTACTTTATGTACCTTTTACCTCTCGTGACGTAGAGGTTCTTCTATTAATGATGGTTTAGACCAGAAGGGTGGAGTGGTTTCCCTTGGTTCTATACTCAACGGTTTGATCAACATAGTTATTTGGGTTCCCCTATTTTTTTTAACCATGTGGTATTTTAGTACCACATCACATTGCGTTCCCTGGTAGAGTTATTGTGGATTCGGTGTGACAAATACTTTACGCGGGCACTGATCCTCTACCCAGGAGGTTGTCTCCAGTAGGGTACAGAGCCCCAGTGAGCCTGGGCATAGATTCTTTAGCCGAGTATCGAGATCATACCCTCCTTCTGTGATCTACCGTGATGTGTATCCCGAGACAGAGCTCCAGGTAACGACATGACCCACACTACATGTGCACTGAACATGTACTAGGTGAATTGTTATAATGTTGGGTTGTTTCGTGATAACCAATTCTTTGTTCTATTTTCCAATTTTGTAACATCCAGTATGGATGGCCAGAGTAGTTCCGGGTTTACCCTATAGCGGGGCTGGGTAGTAGGTTGCTTATCAGCTTTTTTGGGTTTACCCTCCACCAGGGCTGGGTAGTGGGTTGGTCATTATCTTATTAGGGTTTACCCTCCAGTAAATACTGGGAAGTGGGTTACCTGATGACCTCTTATGATTTACCCTCGAGGAGAGATTGGGCAGTGGGTTACCCGACGACCTCTTAGTGTTTACCCTACATGAGAGACTGAGCAGTGGGTTACCCAACGACCCTTTAGGGTTTACCCTCCAAAGAGATTGTTCAGTGGGTCACCTGACGACCTCTTAGGGTTTACCCTTCAACAGAGACTGGGCAGTGGGTTACCCAACGACCTCTTAGGGTTTACCCTACACCCGAGATTGGGTAGTGTGTTACCAGACAACCTCTTAGGGTTTACCCTCCAGTAGAGACTGGGCAGTGGGTTACCCGACGACTTATTTAATACTCAGTCCATTCAACTAGGCTAGTCTGTGGATTTTCTCCAGGACTATCAGAGCAGGACCCATGGTTTTACGGGTCTATGATGTGACATCTTTGGCTTTGAGCAGACCTCTCATGTGTTGGACAGTGACGAGGTGTGGTTTTACTTTCCCTATAACTCTTAAGTATGAGGAGCGCTTTCTCCACCAAGACGTGTCCTTGAGACGCAACCTAAAACTGTGTGGGTGAGTCAGTGCCGCCCAAAGAGGATAGTGTCAAGGTGTGGTGATTTGATCCCCGTGACATGAATTTCGTGGAAGACATGCGGGATACTGGTCATCGATGGTGTTTACTTTTGGGACTGTTGGGGAATCACTTTCTTTGGATGAGCTATGAGATGGATATCCCCCTACGATCTTGTTCAGCTTTCTTGTTTGAGCATATGGATATGTATATACCTTGTTCTAGTACCACCCCCACCCCTCCTGGGTTTTGGTTACTCTCCTTCCAGGAGAGGCAAATACGCACGGGTTATGCCACGTGCTTTCCATGTCTAGCTTCTCGTGGTTGGACGAGTCTACTCTCCTGCCACAGGTAGAGAAGGCTCGATTGGAAGTTCATCTTCTCACCATTTCTAGCTCCTTATGTTAGGATGAGCCTACTTACTTCCTCTTATTGGGTTGATGTGTACTCTTTACTGCACTAACAGTTGTAATCCTTTACTACTCCCTGTTCGATCTACCGCTCACCCTTCGATACATCCTTTTTTCCTCCCTTGAGCCTTAGGTGTATCCTACTGAGTATTTTTATACTCACCCCTGCTTGGGATTTTCCCTCACTTGGTGTTACCTTGCAGACGAAGGAAAGGTTTCTTGTGACTAAAGAGGAGCTTAGGAGTTCGGGAGCATGGACCATGTGCGGTGGTCGTAGTTGGGTTCCAGGTGTGGGACTCTCCCAGCTGTTTTACTTTTGTTTACCTGTTACCGAGTTGTGGCACTTTTCTGGTTTTGTTTGTGTTTTCCCCTTTTATTTTCAGTTTATGTTCAGCACTTGATTTTGTACTATTTAGAGGTCGATGCACTTTATTGGTTTGTTTATAGCAGTTAGTAATTTACTTTTCCTTTTAATCTGCACTTCTGCATTGAGTGGGATATGTGTGTGTGTACAGGTACTTTGGCAAATGCCTCCTCGAGTTGTTTATCCTCCGGCGCTTTTCGCCAGCCTTTGGCCTATGGAGGCAGGCTTGGGGTAGTTGCAGCTCATGCTCGGGTAGGGTCGGGTCATGAAAAATCGGAATATCAGTAATACCTCCATAGACCATAACATTCTACTGATTTTCACTCAATGGAGACCATCTTGACTAACCTGGCCTTTAAAAATGTTTTTAAGAACTGTGTTCTTTGATTCCTAAAACTATTAGGACCCATAGATACCATCTCTTGGATGTTGTTTTAATATATCATAATAAAGAAACTCAAACATGATACTCTCCTTGAAACCGTGTTAAAAATAAATCCTTCTTATCTCATCTATAACCTAAAAAATCACTGATTTAATTAATGATTAACACTGCGTAATAGAAATTCAAAAAGAACATAAGAAATAAAAAATAAATAAATTCTAGGAACTTGTTGAATGACCAAAATGATAACATAATATTTCCAAAATATGTATTTATAAAAACAAGGTTTAACCAATATTTCATTATAGTTTCAAATATGTTTTTATTTTTTTTCATAAGGAGATTTTTAAGAGGGAGGTACTTAAAATGAACTGTACTACACACTAGTATCTATACTGGAAGTCATTGGAATAATTCTTCCTTATGTCGTACAACTAAATTTTAAACTATATCAAATGGATATTAATATTTCATTATTATGTGGTTATATTATTTTTCATGTTTTTATTGAACAATCCACTGGATTTGAAAACCATCATTTAAAAAGTAATTTCATCAAAATTTTGAAACCATGTTATAGACTAAAACAAGATCCTAGAGCTTGCTATGATATGTTTCACTTATTTTTATTTCAAAAGGATTTTTCAAAAGGTATATCTGATCTTAAAATATTTATTAAAAGAACTTATGAAGATGTTTTGGTAACTCAAATCTATTTTTATGATTTTATTTTTAGTTCATTCAATCATTATTTATGTATTGAATTTTCTAAATTGATGAAAATAAATTTGGAAAGAGATTCATGGGTGAGATAAAATTCTTAGATTTAAAATTTTTCAAAAAAAGAAATTTTTTAAATCATAAATAAATAAACCAAAGTACTTTTAAAATGATTTGTCTTCAATAACACTAGAGTAAGTGATACTTCAATGTGTACAAGTTGTAAACAAAATGTGGATGAAACTAGGAAACCAGTTTACTGAACTACTTATAGACGTATGATTAGGTGTTTACCATACTTAACTACTAGTCAGTATAATATCATGTTTACTATGTTCATGTGTTCACATTTTCAATGAAACTAAAAAAATTAATATTTATATACAATAAAAATATTTTTTAAATACCACAAAAATAAAAATAATTTTGGATTGTTTTACTCTATAGGAAATTCATTGGAATTTATTTGTTATTTTTGAAAATTATTTTTGTCATTGATTGTTAGATATAAAAAGAACATATGGTACATGTCACTTTCTTGGAATGCCTCTAGTGTCTTAGTGTAGTAAAAAAGGAAAAAACATAATATCCCACTATAGATGATGAATATATTACTATATGATATTTTAGTAAAACAAATTTTTGGATGAAACAAACATTACTAGATTATGAGTATCTATTTTGAAATGTACTAATAAATTTGGAAAATATATATACTACTACTATTTCTAAGAATCCTTTTTATTATTCTAGGACTAAACATATTTATATAATCCATCACTTTTTGAGTGATATTTTTCAAAAAAGGGGATATAACTCATAAGTTTATTATCCCTTAACATTTTTTGTATGACATCCTTATAAAGACTCAGAATTTAGAAAGATTGAATTATATCAAACATGGGCTAGAAATTATTAATTAATAATAATACATAGTTGATTTAATAATATATTCTTTGAATATTTTTAAAGTTGGACTAAAATGCATTCTTCGTGATTTTTATAGTGATTCTAGTCATACATTTTATGTTTCATAGTTATTTATAAGGGTTTTTTTATATTAAAATTATGATATATTAATTTGGATGTTCAAAAGTGATGATAAGTTTTAAATCAGCAATAACACCCAATGTTTCCATGAATATGTTTTCATGTGGTAGGCCAAGCAACCAATATAATCTAGACTATTTTAATTTTTACAGTTAGTAATGAAACTATATATAAATTTAATAATTTTTAACTTTTAATAAATATTTTATTCATTTTTCCACTCTTTACAGTTTTTTAATCCCTAAATGATTTTATATTCCCCTAAATCAGAATTTGAATAGACCCCTCTCTCTCTCTCTCTTCAAACTCTAAACCATTTTAATTTTAAATATCTATCACAATATTCCACCTTAAATAAATCCATATCCTATAAATTTTTCAATCATAGTGTAATATGGTTAGGATAAATCATCCTCCTGATTTTTAATTTCCTATAGCTTTTCCTCTTCTAAAGAGAATAAAATCAAGATCATTCATGATCATTGATAGAGATCATAATTTAATACATTTTATTATATAAATAAATGTTTTTAATTCCATAAAATATTAATTTTAAGGGAAATTGTAACATTTTTATGTGATTAACGTAAATTTTGCTTCCTTGTGAAAATGGAATAACTCTTTAATTTTTAAAAAATTAACTCAATTTCATATTTTTAATGTAACTATGTTAATCTAACCAAAAATTTAAAATTACTTTTTTAGAGTTCTATTTTTATTGATATTCATTCACTAAATATATACCAAGATATTAGAACAAAATTTAAGGACCAAATGAAGCTCAAATGTGGGGACTTGGAATATATACCATGTTCTAGTGACCATCACAGATGGGTACATAACCCCTAAAAATATAATGTAACCGAATTGAAATCTTGTTTAGAGAAACCTAAGATTGAATGTATAATTTTATTTTTCATTATTGGTGCATGATTATACATCATTCATGTTCATGAATGTGTAGTAAATCAGATAATTGGAATATGAATATTCTTCATGCTAAAAATAATATATTTAGTAATTCAACAATAACTTGGAAAACACATGTCCAAAAAATGAAAATGTTTTGGGTGAACATGAAATATATATCATAAAGATTTTCAAGAACACATTACCATACTATTTCATTTAATATCACATCCACAAGAAAAAATTCATATTTCAAAATTAGAGATAAATCTATCCACCATTTTTTTTCATAAAATGGTACTTCATCTTGCATGTAAAGGAGTTACAAACGTTTTTGTATATTTTATGGGAAATTTATACTATAATATTTTTCTAAAATTTTAATATATATTGGTCTTATTATTCAATAATTCATTATTTTTTATTTCTTATTCATTAATTGTGACTCTCTAATATTCACAATGACAATTAACTAACCCTATTATTGTCCTTGGGGATGTTTTTGTGGTGTTTTAAAATTTTGGACCTCTAATGCTCATTGTTTTCATTCTATTTATAGTGGGGGAGAAGATTGTTATAGATTCATTCAAAAATCATCAAAAACGCATTATCACAACTCTCTAATTCATTCTATTCCTTAGTAAATCAAAATTCCTTTATTTTCATCAGAAATTATCTTTAAAGGATTTATTTGAGTGTTTTCAAGGTATGAAATAGCATTATAACACCCCAAAATTTTAAAATCTAAATATTATATTAAATAGTGTGTATGACACACAACATCATATTTTAAAGGGAATATAACATACCAATACTGTAAAATATATTTACTATTTTATAAAAATTAAATATATTATATAAACTTAACTGTACAAAAATATGAGGTTATCTTTCGTTACAAACAATAAGGAGTTTCTTTGATAACCTTCTTTACACCTAAGAAAATGTTTTACCAAACAACAACATACTATTAATATTATTATTTAATATGGTAGTTATCACATATTCGTTGGAATTGTATGTATTAATATGATTAAATAACTTATAAAAATATATATATCACACATATTTATTGGTTATATATTTATTATACGTAACAATAAGATTCATTTAAAATAAATACAAATACTTTTAGAAAAATTGTACTTTCCAAAAAAGGCAGTTTAGTCATGTTTGGCACTCATAAATTAAAATTAATTTTTACCTATTATAGAAAATATTTATTTAAAAATAAATAAATTTTTGAAATAGGAATACAAAAATCATCTTAGGGTGAATTTTTGTGATTGTTCTGAAAATTTTAATTTTTTGATGAATTATGAAAAATACTGGATTTTAATTGAAAACTGTGATTTCATATATATAATTTATACTCCAAAATTTTATATTTAATTTTTTTAAAGTAATATTAGTCCAATAATACATCTATTATTCCTATTTAGGTCATTTAAGGGATTTTTATATTGAATTATGAAATTTTAATATTGAAAATTGTTGAACATTTTCACTTTAAAAACCAGCTTTCACATCACATTTGAGGGATTAATTTTGATTTAATTTTTTCTACTTATAAGAATATAATTTTGAAAAATACATTACATATTTTGAATATTAATAATTAATAATTTATAAATATTCCAAATTAATTCTTTCCCAATCCTTTTAGTGAAAATTGATAAAATTAATTATAGCGATTTATGTAAAAACGAGTTTACCAAGGGATTAAACATTAAGCATATGGATACAAAGAACATATAAAACAATAAAATTTTGATTTTATATACTTATTTAAACATAATAACTTCTATTATATATAATATAAAATTATTTGGTCTTGGTGACATGAAAAAAAAAGTGGGTGGAATTCACTCTTTCAAAAAATTACCAGTGTGCCACTCATCCCACTTATAAAAGATAGCCCCCTATCCTCTCCACTTTACATAATAAAAATAGTTTTTATCTTCCAATAAATGCCCAAATAACTTCCCTAATTACATAACCTCATCCTATAAACCTTATATTCATATCAAATTCATCCTATTAAGTCTTTAGTGAAAACCTAAAGAGGATACCTGAAGAAGATGTAATGTTCTTCATTGAGCATCATTAGTTTACTTTTTTCTCCACCTTCTAAAATTTTTTCATACCAGGATTATATAATAACCTTAGTATCTTAAGAATAATTTTATGTTTTTATAACAATGAAATTATCGAAAATCAACTCCACTTCCATAAAATGGGTTAATAAATATTAATTTGTGTATACGGTGGACTACCGCCTCACGAACTGATGTCGTTTGTTTTTTTTATTTCCACCTCAAATGGTTGGTTCTTATGATGGATATAAATTATATATTTTATATTTATAACATTAATATACCTATATATTCATAATATCAAATATTTATTATTATCATCCATTCTATAGGAGACACGATAATGTCGATCATGTGTATGGTGGACAATTGTCTCGTGAAGAGATGTGATTCTTCTATCACTATCTCATTATATGGAAGGTGATAAAGATAATTTTAAGGATTAAATGTAATATAATTGAAATAATTTTGATATTAATAAGATATTTATAGTTATTTAAATATAATATATCAATTTATTTTCATACTTTTGTACTCAATCAAAGATGATATTTTTGTTTTTGTACATGTGGACTACCGCCTTCACGAAGCGATGTGACTCTATTTTCATCTCCACACCACATGAATGGTATATATCACTATATAATATAGTATTAATGATATTATTATCATTTTATAGAGGTAAAATATTTCTTACCTCTTTTCCATAATGATCATTGAAAAAAGGAAAATGTTACTCATTTTTATGTACAGCCTACTATCTCCATGATCGTAACATACATCATATTTCATAGCTGTCATTCGTGATTGATTTTAAAATTATAATTTACATATAAATATGATAATTATTTAATTATTATTTTTATATTATTTAACTTAATAAGATGTGTAATAATTGTATCCTTAATGATAAAACCCGCATAAGAGAACAAGGAAATTAACACCTGAAACAATGAAAATAAAGAATAATTATTAACGAACTATAACACCAAGATATTTTTATGAATTTTTTTATCTAAATAATTTTAATTCTTCAATAGCTTTCACTTCACACAATTGCTATTTTAATTGAACTGTGATATGCCCTTGGTATGAAATGACTATTTTAACCAAGCTGTTAGGTTAGTGGGAATACATATAACTAAATTATGAAAATTTATGGTGAAGTCTTTCGCTACCAATTATTTATGAAAAGTATAAATCAACTATATTTTTGTATTTATTATTTATAAATAGAATTAATTAATATTATTAAATTAAATTAACAAAATATATATATTATATATTTAATAAAATATTTTTATATTCATCAAATAGATATTTTTGTCATATGATTTGAATAAACACTATTTGATGTACAAAACCCAATATCTTCAAAGGGGTAATTTTCCAACATTTAATTAAGAACCCCCTTTAAATTATGTTTTTTACACATTAATAATTTTTTTATGACAACATAAAAATTTTCTTCAGAAGCAAGATATAAAAATTTACTTTGGATGTTTTTTAATATTTCTCTAATAACGTTCTAATTTTGATTAATAGTAAAAATACACTAAATTTCAATTGATAACAAATTTTTTCATAAAAATAATGTATAGGGATAAATTACAAAATGAAATAATTTTAAAGTATAAATATAATATATTTTTATCATTCAATATAATTTATTTCATTAAAATTAATTTGACATTAAATTTTGATCTAAAAACATTGCAATCTTTTTCAATGTAAACTTTTCAAACATGTTCTCTCTTTCCAACAATGGGATTAATTTTAAATTAATTATTAAAAATTATGTGTGTTTAAATTTTAAAAATTCAGTTCATATTTGGAATAATTAGGTCCTAATTATAAAAATATCTTGTTTTTTTTGGGTCATTTTGAATGGTTACTTCGGTAATTTTTAATTAATACGGTAAAATTGTAAAACATGTAATTAAGTGTAAAAATACTATTTTATAATTACTCTAACACTAGTATAATTATAATTTGATGATTTTTTTTTCAACAAAAATCGTCCTTTGGTCTAAATTATGTCCTTTGGAAGCCACTAGGATGAGATTAAGACTTTTAATTTATTTTATTTAATGAGAAGTTAAATATATCTTTCTGAAATTTTAATAAATAATGAATTTTTTTATATAAGATTATACATCGTATAAATTTGATTATAAATAATAATTTGAATTCTAAATATTTTTTCTTTATCATTTTAATTTGTTTCTAAATTATAGAAAATAAATAATTACTTCAAAGACATATACTTTGATGATGTAGAAATTAATTAGTTCATGAGAAAACAATAAAACGGTTTTTTAAAATTATAATAACCATTAAAAGGCCCAAAAACATGAAAAAATATTATTGGTCAATTATATCTCTACCGTAACCATACAAGGGTCGAGTTATAGACCATTTGGATCCTTATAAAAGGGATTGTGACACTTATATTATTTTATACAAAGTGATTTTAAAGTTGTCACATTCAAAATTTAATAAGTATAACATTTTATATATTGTATTTTCTAGAAGATAAATTCCACTACTTGTATTCTTATGAAATATATTATATATATCTCTGATATATATTAGATTTATATTTTTAAGTCAATATATTATATACTAAATAATTACACAAAATTTATGTAGTAATTATTTTATTAATGGAGATATCCAATTAATGCTATTAAAATATTAAAATAAATATAATTTTGGTAATAAATATGTCCAATTAATTTTATATATTACCTTGACCTCTTATAATTTTTTTAAAATATTTGGTTTGAATGTAACCTTTTATCTTAATATGCACCAGGATTGACACTCCCAAGGGATATACATTAGAAAATTCACATTTTCTTTACAAGCCATTATGAAGGATTTAAATATAAATTTTTCCTCAAGAAAACCATGTTTATGATTATGATATTAGGTATGATAATTATTTTTATACATTGAGATTATACATTATGATTCGTAAGCTAATCTATTATACGCCATTATTTAGAAATTGTGCTATGTGAAAGGAATGGAGACCTCATGAATGTGAGATTCCCATGTAGGTATTTCCCTCCGATGCAAGATAATATTGTTGGATATGGTGATGCGACTATTGCTGACAACTTAAAACTATACTAGGCCAGCTGACTCAGGTTATGAATAATAACCTTACCTGTATGGATCATTTAGATCCACAACATAGAGGAGGTATTCTAGACTGATTTATATGAAAATAGCCTCCATCATGTAATGGGACTAAAAACCCATCCGTGTCCGAGTAATGGATGTGTTCATTAGAGAAGATATTCCACTCTTTGGGATGTAACGAGAGAGATAAGGTTTTAATGGATATTTATCATCTTTCGAGAGATGCATATTAGTGGTGGTCTTTAATTGCAAATTCAAAGGAGTATGATGAAATAGAATAAATGGAATTGGGGGTTTTAATGGAATCTTCTTAGAAAAATACTTCCTTCGTGAACAGTAAGAAGATATAGAAAGGTAGTTTCTGAATCTGAGGAAAAAAGAGGTTGATGATGTCACAAAGTATGAAGAAAAATTCACAAGTTTAGGAAGATAGTTTATGGACTAAATATGTAATCCAAGGATCAATATTGATCACTTATTTGATGGTTTAAAACCATTCCTCCAAAGGGCTCTAGTCTCTCAATGTTTCTAATCATATGAAAATATAGTCTCAAGAGCTATCAAGACATAAAATTAATCCTCTATGTCTTATGATTTTAAGGGAAAAAAGAGAAGAATAGGTCTGCTAAAAACTTTGGAATATTAATTAATGAAATGGAGAATAAGGGAAGAGTTCACTTTCCACCCTGTGATAATGGGGGAAGGAAAGACCTTGGAGCCTTCTTAAAGTGAATAGGGGTGTGCTAGAAGTCTATATAGAAAGGCCATCAAGCTAGTGATCGGATGGGGAATAAAGAAGACAATAATATTCAATGCTATCACTGTAAGTAGATTATACACTATTCAAATGGTTGTATAAAGAATCAAGGAAACATTCCATAGAAAAATCCTTGGAGCAGGGATAAGCTTATGCGATCACAACTGGTATTATTGATGTTCTTAATGACGTGGTGGTTGGCATATTAATTATTTCCTCAAACCAAGAAAGTGCTTTATTTTATTATGGATCATCATATTCTTTTATTTTTTCCTAGTTTTCTATGAAAATTAAACAAGTCTAGATTTATTTGATAAAGTAGTAGTCAGTCAAAACTACTAGTGCATATATCACTGTAACAAAGATGTGTCGATTAGTCCCCATAATCACACATAAAAGTACTTTAGTTTATAACCATAAATCTATACCCATGATTGACTTTGATATAATCCTTGGTATGAGTTGGATTTATTGTTATTATGTAATTATATATTGCAAGAATAGGGTAGTTACGATTTTAGAGAATGATGTAGAATCCATTATCTTTATAGAAGAAACATCATCAACTATCTCTTATCTAGATCCACCTCGAGTATCTCTACTTAATGAAATTCTAGGTGGGGATGAGAATGCAATACCTATAGGTGAGGAAATAAATTTTAAAATTGATTATGTACCTATTGAGAAAGAATATATTGATGTTTTTCCAAAGGATTTACGTGTACATCCTCCAGAGAAAGAAGTTGAATTCTATATTTATTTAATTACAAGTTCAAGACCTATATCAAAGACTCCTTATAGAATTTCCACTATGAAATTAGTAGAACTGAAGAAACAACTAGAATAATTGAGTGAAAAAGTATTTATTCTACCTAGTGTTTCTCCATGGGGAGCCCCTGTTCTTTTCGTTAAGAAGAAATATGGATCTATGAGGTCTGCATTGAATATAGGAAGATCAATTATATAACAGTAAAGTACAAGTATCCTTTTCCTCACATTGATGAATTATTTATTAAGTTCATATAGCCAAATATTTTTTAAATATTGACCTTCAATCTAGAAATCATCATTTGAAACTAAGGAATGAATATATTACAAAGACATTGTTTCAAACTAGGTTTGGGTGTTACGAGTTTATAGTATTATCATTTGGATTTACTAATAAACACTATTTATTAACGAATATAATGAATAGGGTTTTCAAGGAATATCTGGAAAACATTGTAGTGGTATGTATTAATGATATCTCGAATTAATTCAAAAGCTATGAAGATCATGAAAATAACATCTTCAATATTATGAATACTCTTAGAAGAAATAAATTATATGGGATGTTTAGAAAGTGTGTATTTTGGATTCACTCAGTTTTCTTTCATGGAATCATCGTCTCTATGGATGGAATAACTATTGATCATTCAAATACCAAGGCTATTCAAAAAATGTCCTACTCCAACGAACATAACTGAGATATGTAGTTTTATTTGTTTAGATGGTTATTATTGTTGTTTTATTCAGAACATCACATGTTTATCCAACCCATTGATCAATATTACACGTAAAGGGGTTATGTTCATATGGATAAATGAATGTGAGGACTATTATGAATAATTAATTAGGAGATTAGTAAATTCTCTAATTAAAGCCCTACCATCATAGAATGATGGATTTGGGATCTATAGTGATGCATAAAAGAAAGGACTTGGTTGTTTCCTTATGGAGAATGATAGAGTTATTTCCTAAACATCAAGGTCGATAAAAATTCATGAAAAACTTTTTCTTACTTATGATCATTAGTTAGTTGATGTGATTTTTCCTCTAAAAATATGGAGATACTCTCTTTATGTTGAAAGATATGAGATATCAATGGATTAAAAGAGAATTAAATATATCTTCTCAAATAAAGACCTCATCATGAGGAAAAGGCGATGGCTTGAACTACTCAAGGATTATTATTATTCTATACACTACCACCCAGAAAATGAAAATAAGGTAGATGTTGCATTGAGCAGGAAGGATCATAGAGTTATAAAAAAATGATGATTGACGAGGATACATTGTAAATATATCTAATCAATATGGATATGGGAATTATCAAAGTAGGTGAAACATCGATAATTTTTCAAATGGCTTTACAACCATCTTTATTTGAAAAATTAAAGATTCATAGTCTGATAATGAGAATCTTCAAAAGAAAATTGATGTTGCTAAAGATGGGATGTTGGTTAACTTTGTGTGTGAAGATGGGATTATTAAATCTTGGAAGAGGTTATGGGTTCCCACTATACCTATGCTAAAATGGGATTTATTGGATGATTCTCATAGCTCGAATTTCTCTATACATTCTGGTAGCACTAAAATATACTAATATTTAATGGATTATTTTTGGTGGGACAACATGAAGTGAGAAATAGATGATTATGTATCGAGATATTTAGCATGTCAACAAGTGAAGGACAAAAGAGAATATCCTAGAGGAGTCCTGCCACCTCTACCTATTCCTACATAGAAATGGGATGACATCACCATGGATATTTCCACTAGATTACCCAAAAATAAAATGATGTTGGATGTGATATGGGTAATTATTGACTGAATTTCGAAATAAACACATTTCCTCATCATAAGGGATGATTTTCAATTGGATTTCTCAGAATGAATCCATGTCAATGACATTATAAGACTTTATGGAGCACCTATTTAAATAGTTTCTGATTGTGATCCTTGAATTACATCGAAATTTTGGAAAAGTGTTCATAAATCTTTGGACATTGAGCTTTGTATGAGGACTACATATCATCCTCAAACTGATTGGAAATTAGAAAGGACAATCCATACTTTTGAATGAAAGTGGAGATCTTGCACACTTGATTTTAAAGGATTGTGATATTAGTATTTAACTATGGTGGAGTTTTCCTAAAATAATAGTTTCTAATCAAGTATTCAAATGGCACCATATAAAGAATTGTACTTAAAGAGATTCCATACACCAACCTGTTAGGATAAAGTTAGAGAAAGGAATCTAGTGGGACCAGATCTTGTGGAGGAAACAATAGTGATGGTAAATACTATTCAAGACCATATCAAAGAAGATCAAAGAAGACATAAAAGTGATGCTAATAATCGAATGAAGGATTTGAAATTTCAAGTGGAAGAACATTTTTTCTTAAAACGTATTCCCATGGAAGGGTGTTATAATATTTCAGAAGAAAGGGAAACAGATCCCCATGTACATTGGCCCTTTTTAAATTCTAGACATATTTGGATCTATTTCATATCATTTGTCTATGACACCTAGCCTATCTATAGTACATAATGTTTTCTATGTATCATTGTTGAGAATGTGCATGCAATATCCAATGCATGTCCTCACATCAGAAGGTATATAATTGGAACCTTACTGATCTTACTATGAAGAGCCTATATAGATTTTAGACACTAAAGAACAAGTGTTTAGGAATCAATTGATTTGACTTGTAAAGGTACTTTGGAAAATCATAAAAGCTAATAGGAAATATTAGAGGTAGAGGAGATTATGATGAAGAACTACCCAAATATTTTTGTGAGGTGTTATTGTGATAATTTCAAGGATGAAATTTTTGTAAGGAGGAGATAATGTAACACCCTATGTTTTTTAGAATAAATTTAATACTAAATTCATGAGACTGTGAGTCTCTAAAAAACACCACATTGTTATAACCTATCCTGTAAACATAATGTTTCCACCTCTATTATTTGAATTTAGAAAAACTAATATACATGGTTGTGTTCAGAAATATAGTTAGATTTTGATAACACAAACATTATTTTTGTTGAATAGTAATACACCCTTATTAATAGTAAATCATATTATTATTTTATTATCTTAATGTTATAATATAATGAGATCTTGATTAATTTTCTAGGTGATATAAAAAGAATTATAGTTTAAAATTTTTTATTTTTTGAATAAATTGTGATTTTATGTAAAACATAAATTAAGAATATTAAGAAATTTTTTAAAAAATAAATGGATTTCATTTTCAAGTCTACACATCAAAAAATGGTTAGGGTAAATTTTGGTGATTTTTTTAAAATACTCGATTTTTTATAAATAGTAAAATATTGTAATTTAATATATATATTCATTAGCAATTAAATTTAATATTCCTAGCATCATGGAAGATATAAGAAAACAAGGTTCAAACTCACATTCACATATTACTATTCATTGTAACAAGAATAAATACTATTGGTTGTCTTTGGAAAAATAATTAAATAATGATTAAAACTTTGGGAAAACCCTACTCTCCTCCACTATACCCCCCCCCCCTTCACTCCCTCTTCTCTTCACTCCTCTAAAGCCTTGTGAATTGTCTAAATTATGCTAAAATATCCTCCCAAGATCCTCCCCCATGTCCACTATCCCTTGGTCTCCTAAAAATACCAAAACCTATCACCTAAAGAGGATCTTAAGTAAGATTACATCAAGAGGTAAATTTTTCGTTTCATTTCATTTATTTCAAGTTCAATTATTTTCTTTTTATTTCCTTACCTCCTTTAATCCAAATATTTTTTTGACTCCACTACCTTACACGTACTAAATTTTTTTATGATAAAGGATGATTTATTCATCATCTTCTATTTCTCCTTATTTTATTCTAGAAATGAAAACACCATCTGAGATGTGTTAATTAATCACATTCAAGGATGATAGATTTTCAATTTCTATTATCGTCTGAAATTATAGTCATGAAATCATTTTTATGGTTCAAAAGGAATATAATATATGTATTATAACTTATTTAAGTATCTGTAAGCCTTTTTTACACATGATATAAATTTATAAATCAAAATGAGTTCATTGTAATCAAAACCCGCCAATCAACCCAAACAATTTTCATTAAAGTTTTATTTAATTTTTCATATTCACTACCAATGACCAAAAAAAATTATAAAAATGTAATATTATAGTTTTTCACTAATAACATAAAACTTTTATTATTGAAAAACATTCTAATTCTATATGTGTATCCATACATGGATATAAGTAACCCGATCATGAAACCCAATGAAGAAAACACTCCCCAACAATTAAATTGAATCTCTTAATCCATCAAAACGCCATGAATAAACCTAGAATGGTTAAAAAAATAAAAATATAGAGGAGGTTCATGAATCATTAATTTTAGAACCTAAATTTTATTATTCATGTCGTTAAGATCAAAAGAGAAACACCTTTGGACTTAAGGTAAGGGTTTTCCACCTGAACCTCCATTTTCATTTGGATTACTTTTATTATGTACATACCCTAATTAAATTATAATTCATTCATATGTACTCATCTTAATTTTTTTGTGAGTTTTCTATATATTTGTACCGACCAAAATCATACCTTTATTAATTGGGAGTTATATTTTTTTAAAGGATCTTCCAAAAATTCTTCTCCAAATACAAGCCTGACTCAAGGGAATTTCTCAAATACTTACCTACATTCAAGGGTACTATATAATCTACTCTTAAAAACCATTATATTTCGAAAATAACTCTCTTTTTTATGAAAATACTAACATACATAATTTATGGTTTTCTAAAAACACTTTTTCTAAGATAACTCTAATTTTCAAAATAAAAGTTTATTTATCTCGAGAATTACTGGATGATTTTATAAGAGTATCGTCATCTATTTTAACACAATTGTTAATTATTATGTATTATTTGGTCTAATGTTTTATGATATAATATTACATATTATATTTAATGGTTAATTATAAATTTTACTGTGGATATTCTATTTTGATACCATTCATATTACTACTCAGAATGGTTAGTGATTATTTTATAAATTGGGGAAGTTATTAACATATTATGTGTATATGTAGTTTTTGTTTATCCCTATTCATATGAGAAATATATTGAAATTATTATGTAATAGTTGGTGCCTACTGTATACACTCGATGCAACATTATGTCTCATGAGGCAAATAGATATGGACTTGGATGAGGCCTTTCCCATTTTTAGATACGTTATTTGCCGAAGCCTTAATCATTTTGAGATGTCTTGGCCGAGGCTTTGACGGTATGTTTTAGAATGTCTGGAATATGTATTTCCCTCATTATAAGGCTATAATTTCATATTTCATGAGGTTATATGACTATTATAATGCCCATTATTATGTTTTATTATGTTAATATTTACTCAACTCATATTTCTGCCATATTTTGTTCAAATTTATTTTTTTTAAGGAATTTTTTTCAATATTCACCATGCCTAGTGTTTATGTTATCCTCCATTATAAATTTTACCCTTACTAATAATATAAGATCTCCCATTATTATGTTTATTGTTTTCCATGACATGAAGATATATATTATTATTGACTAACTAGGAAAATTTTAGAGTGGTGGATGTTCCCAATGGAATTAATCTATTATTTTCCTTATTTCAAGTTGAAATGTTGAACATATGTATGTATCTTGTTTCCAAATCTACAAAACTATTATTTAATTTGGAATATTACATTATTATAATCATGAAAATGCAAATTAATAATTAATGACTCCAATAAACAGGGGTCTTTTCTTTTATAGTAGTTCAATAAATTTTTTTATAAAAACATTTGACAAAAAATAAAATTTTTATTTAACTAAATTATTTTTCTAAGAATTTCATGGTTTTATTTAAAAGATAATTTTATTTAGTTTAGAAAATTATTTTGATTAAATTTATTAATTTTTTTATTATAAAATAGAATATTACTTAGTATGATTTTTTTTATTTTTTTAAAAATAACTTTTTTGATAAAATAGTAAAAATATTGATTTTTACAAAACTAACATTTTTTTTCATTAAATACAGTAATTTAAAAGTACCATAATATTTTTTAATTTGTTTTAAAGAAAGAAAATTTATTAATCATAATAATAATAAAGCCATATGAATCATAATTATCTTTTATTTTTGTATAAGTTTATTTTATTACATAATAATACAATTTTCTAAAAATTGTTTTTGTTTCATTTTGCGCATTATATTAAAAGAAATTTCAAAAAATTAAATAAATTTAAACATAAAAATTAAATTATAAATTTTTAATCATGAGGTTAAAATTTCTTAATGATTTCAATTTCATTTTTGGACATTATAAATTGTAACCACGGTAAAAATATGTCACCACAGTAAAGGGTAAATTTGGTTAATTAAGGTAAAAATTAAGTGATGAGGCCATGAAAAAACATATATCAACTATTATTGTATGGTGTTATTTTAAAAATTATCACCTAATATTCAAAATTGGATAGTTTGGGATTCACTTTACCAAAATTAATAATTTAAATTATTTAAGTGTTTAAAAAAAAATCAACTATGCCACTCTCGTTACTTATGAATATGAACCTCCTTTCATCCATTGATCATAACTTTTGAGACCCCTAGATCACAAAATACCTAAAAACCCTATTCCAAAAACCTAAACCCACATTCTAGTGGTTTTGATGTTCTCAAAAGTCTAATCATAGAGGGTTTAAGGTGTAAACTAAATAGAGATATCTTAAAAGAATGTATAATTTAAAACCGACCTATTTCATGTTTATTTCATCTTCTACCTCCTCAAAATATTTTTCAATCATGATAAAATAATAACATAATTATATTACATATAATTAAAATTTATTATTGTTATGTAAAAATAGTTTTTTATCTCCTTTTATATCTTACGTTAAATGAAAACATCATTTGTGTCTGCAAGTGGACTACCACCTCTATAAAGCAAAGTGTTACAATTTTCATCACTGAATCTTATGGCTGATTAAAAAGATTGAAAAATGAATATATATAATACCTGTTAAATAATTATTATTCTATATAGATAATATATTACCTATCTTATTACTCATTATGTTGGAAGAAAATTGATAACGTTATTTGTGTGTATGTGTGGAATACCACCTCCACGTAGCGATATGATTCATTTTTTATTTTTACTCTTGAAGGATGGTCATAAGGATGAAAATAATGAATAAATATGACATTTATAACTTATTTATTACATTTTATAAGTAAAACACAATCTAATTTATTTATTTTTCACCCCTTAAAAAAATTAAAACAACATTCATGTATCTGTATAGACAACCGTTTCAATGAAACATCATGGTATATTTTTAAATACCGCCATAAATGGTTATTTTTAAAAGTTAATATAATAACTAAATATGGTAAATATAACATGTTCATTATTCTATAGATACAGATACCATAATCCTTTTGATCATGGTCAACACAAGGGTTTGGTTTATGTTTATAAATTGAATGACCGAAAAATGTCTAACATGAGCTGAACCATATTAGTAAGTAAATAAAATACTGAAATATATTAAATAAACGGAGTAATAATAATTAAATGAAGAAGAAAATTTTTATTAATCAAGATTAAAATTAATATAATTATGTTATTCAAGAGTTATAAAATGGGTGAAGCTATATGAGACTTAAGTTAAGGGGTTTTTCATTAAAACCTTATTTTAAATTAATTATTTAACTCTTTTTCCTCTATATAAATGTTATTTTAAATATTTCATGAATTTAATTATTTATGCTTCAATGGTTTGAAATTATAATTTTTTACAATGTTTTAGATATAAGTATTTTCAACATTTTTTGTGGGTTAATTTTAACTTTTTTTTAAAAAAAAGTACAAAACCAATGTTTTTTTAACATATATGGCTTTACAAATTTTTCCCACCATCATAGATTTTATTAATTATCAAGATTAATCTATAATTTTTTGTGGTTATAATCAAATAATTTCATTCTATCAATAATCTGTGATCTTTTATTTTCATAAAAAAAATTCAAAATAAACAAAAACTATGTCTCATATTAATGATATATCTAAAGGTGTTATTTTGTATGGGAATGAATGATAATTCAAATGGGTTTTATGATTAATGTAAATTATATATGGGTTTTATTATTTATATGGCTCTTGGAAATTTTATATGAATTATGGGTGATCTCGATATAGATCTGATGACTGGTGAGCCTAATATATCTCTCCAAAGAATTAGGTAAAGTGATCGAGTTTACCTATAATAGGTTACTAGTATGAGATATTGAAATTATCTAGTTATGTGATTAAATTATATGGAATATTGTAAGGGTGAATTTGAGGACAATATTTCAAGGTACTAACATTATATACATGAAACGGTTTGTAAAAGAAATATTTTTATTTCAAAAGGTATGGAAATGATGTTATGTTTTTATGGAAATTTTATGGATATTTTTTAAAAAAGATAGAAGAAATGTTTTCAGGGAAATTTATTTATGAGTTAAATCATTTTCAAGAAATTATTTTGATTATGACATTACCTTTATGATTTTATGTGAATTTTTTTATAAAATATTTTAACCAATTAAGTTCCCTTTGTGAATAAATAAATGGATAATTGAGGTCAAATGTTTATTATAAAAAACAGAAAAAATATAATGGGTTTTTTAGGTATACATATGAAATAAAGGGTTAATCAACTTTTATATCCCTTGATTAGATTTATTTTTCTCATCCAATGTTATAAATTTACTTTTTCAAATAAATAAGAATGGGTATAAAAATTAATAAAATTTGAATTTTAGATATGGGAGTAAGCTTAAACGAGGAAAGTGTGTCTTTTTAAAGAAACGTTTTTCATGGTAAAAATGCATATTGTTTTGAAATTTTAACATTTGTTTTAATTTATTACCTAATTATATAAATTTCTAAACAAAAAAGATCTTTGAAGTGTAAAAAAGTCAAACCCTTGGTATAAATCATATAATTATGGGTTTTTAAGGAATAGTGTGTTATAGTTGGTATTAGAGAAAAGGTTTACATAACTTTAATGGTTATGGTGATGTTAAAATATTAATTAGAGATATTATAATTTATGGTTATAATATCATGGGATATATCTTGAATATTTTCATGTCGATTAATCAAATCCATGTCAGATCAAAATGGTTTTCCATAGAGGAAATAAAGAATATAATGTAAAAAAGGAATTTATAGGATAATATCCTTTCGAATCGACAACCTAGAATATTTGTAATTAGAATGGGAAAATTTTTAGGTTTTTTGACTCAATTAAAACTGGCAATCAATAGAGGAACCAACACAAGGGGAGACTGAATTATTTATAGAGGGACATTTTTATAGTATATCATTTCATGAAACAATACCCTCAAGATTTTTTTGGAGCCTCAAACCTAGTTAATTATGAAGGATATATTTGTTTTCTAGATAATAAATTTGAAATTATACGATGTTCATAATATAATAGGGTGACCATTTTAGTTTATCGTTTTGAAAGAGAATTTGATCTGTAGTGGTCTTTGATTAATAAAACTAAGAAAATAAAACCGATTGATTTAATCAAATTAATTGTTTTTAGAGATATCTTCCTCGAAAACTATTTTTTTAATGTTATTTTTCTTAAAATAGAAATAAAATTTCTATATTTGAAGAAAAATGGAATAGACATGGTGTCCTCTTAGGAGTTCAATTTACTATATTGTCCATGTATGCACTGAATTTTATTTTGGACCATGAATAAAAAAGACTGATTAATTTTTCTCATGATTCAAGAAAATTTTATGGAGGGGTCTATTCACTCCTATGTTTGGAAGTTATGGAGAATTTTTTGGTGTGATGATAAGGTGGATATAGATTTTATGTACTTTTAATACATTAAGTATAAAACTCAAAACATGTGGTATCTAATGGGGAATAATTCATTGATGAAACCTCAAGGTAAGAAAATTAAATTACCCTCCTGTGATAACTATTGAAAGAGAATTATATAGAATAAATTATGAAATCTAGGAAGTGTTATCGATGTGAAAATATTATAGACATGAATCATGACTTTAATGAAAATAGTAGTGTAAATTATCAGACTGGTAATGAAAATAAGACAGTTAAAATTTTTAATTTCAATGAGTTGGTTCATTATATTAATGCACGTAAAATGTTATTTACTCAAGGTGGGAGTCATTATGATCAAAATGGAAATATATTATAAATTATTTTTCTACTACTGTTATAGATATTGGACCTTAACATGAAGAGATGACAGAAAAAATACATATTTATTCAGACTATACTAATATATTGTTCTATCCAGGATCAATTAATTCTTTTATATCATTGAAATTTTAAATTAAAATGGAAATGTCATCTCAATAAATAAAGTTAAAAAAACTGGTAAACACACATTTTGGAAGTATAAAAGATTCAATAATTTATATAAATCATCATATTATTATATGTGTAATTATTATTCTTGAAAAAAAAATTCTTACCCATTGTAGAGTTTGATGTCATTTTAGGAATGGATAGGCTTCCAATTTATCATTCTAAGATTTATTGAAGAGCTAAAAAAATATTTTTCAAAATGAGTTTATATTTTTATATAATAATTAATTTACATCTTAGATAATATACCTGGAATGTGAGAAACTAATATAGTCTAGAAGTAAAATTTATCTTTCATGTATTTTTTATAAGAAATAAACTATTCAAATTGGTGACGTTTATATTGTAAATGAATATCTAGATGTATTTTATGATTTTTTTATTATTGTAAATCTTGACTGATAGGTTGAGTTTAGTGTTGAATTAGTTTCTAATGATAAGCCTATTTCAAAACCAATTTATTGAATGGATTCCCTTGAGTTATTATAATTGAAAAATAAATACATGAGTTTCTTAATAAAGATTAAATCTACCCTAGAACTTCTCCTTAGAGTGATCTTATTTTATTTGTTAATAGTAAAGATAGTTCAAGGAGACTTTCCATTGATTGTAAATAGCTCAATAACATAATTTTTAAGAATAAGTAAATGTTACCACATAGTGACTACTTTTTTTGACAAATACAGTGTGGATAGTATTTTTAAAATATTTATCTCAAATATAGATATCACTTGTAGAATGTCACAGAGAAATAAATTATGAGAATGGTTTTAAGTATTAGGTATAGTCATTAAAAAAATTTATTCCAGTCATTTTAACAAATGTGACTTATATATTTATAGATCTAATTAATAGAGTTTTCTCGGACTATTTGGATAAATTTTTGGTTATTTTTATCAATGAAATTCTGGTATACTCTAAAATCTTTGAATATCAAGAGAAACAAACATGGCTTGTTTTATAGATATTACACGAAAATAAGTTTTAGGAATTATTTTTTTAATATTAATTTTTTTTACATAAGATTTATTTACTTGAGTATATTATTTATAAAGATAACATAATTATTGACCCTACTAAAACCAATGTTTTTTAAAAAAGGCCAATATCCTCAAATTTTAATCAAAATTAATGTTTTCATAGATTGGCATGTTACTACCTATGATTTGTAGAAAAAAATCTTTATTTTAAATCCTTCTATCTTAGTTAACAAACAAAGAATTAAATTAATATAAAAAAAGATATGTCATGAATGGTTTCAAGAATTGAAAAGAATATTTTTTTAATGCTCTATTTTTACACTTTTCAATAAGAAATGGTGAAATTTTTATTTTTTGTGGTGCTTCTTTAAAGAGAATTAGTTGGGCCTTAATGAGTAATGATGGAGTTATCATATATGTATCTCATTAATTGAAACCCCATTATCAGAATTATCCTACACAAGACCTTGAGCTAGTTTTGGTTGTCTTTGCTTTAAAAAACTAAAGGCATCATTTATATGGGGAGAAATGTAAAATATAGAATGATCAGAAAATATTAAAATATATGTTCACTAAAATGAGTTAAATATGAAGTAGATAAGATGGCTATAACTAATTAAGGATTATGATTCTAAATTTCACTATAATATAAGTAAAGAAACCAAGGTAGTTTATTACATAATTCAAAAATATTTTGTGTCATTAAATATGTTATGTCTAGGATATGACCCTTCATTTAATGATTTAATGAATGTTGACCTAAAAAATATTTCTGCTAAAATAACTTTTATTTTATCTCATTTATTGGTGTAATAATATTTCTCAAAAATAATTAATGAGGTTAAAAAGGAATATCTTTATTTACAATAATTATTTTAATTTTTCAACAAGGGTTAGTTACTTTAGTTTAATGTTGATAAACACTGTTCTCTCAAATATGGAAAGAGATTGTGTGTGCCAAGTGATTCCAAGTTAAATAAGAAACTATAATTTGAATCTCAATGATATCCATTATCTATTCATCCAATAATTACTAAGATGTACAGATACATTCATTGATATTTTTTGTTGGGAGGACTAAAGAAAAATATAGTGTATTTTATCATGATTTTTTTTAATTTTTGATATTTAAAATAATAACAGAAAATACTTAAGGGGACTTCTTCTAATTTTTTATTCCATTATAGAAATGGAAAAATATATCCATGGATTTAGTGGTAGTATTACTAAAACAATTCCCAAGGTAATAATTTGATTTTGGTTATTTTTTATCTTTTCAATAAATATATGAATTTTCAATCTATACAAGATATTATGTCATTAGATCATATTTTAAGACATTATATTAAGGATACATATATTTTACACGGAGTTAATCTATTCATTGTATCTTATCATCATATGAGATTTTCTCAATTTTTTTTGGAAATTAATTCAACAGAGTTTTGATCCTACATTGAATTTTAGTATACCTTTTCATCCACAATTTCATGGACATTTGAAATGAAAAAATCCAACCTTAAAAGATATGATTCAAGATTTATCATTTGATTATCATGGATTTTGGGAATAGTATCTATATTTTGTCACGTTTTTTTATTATAATATTTTTCATTTATGTATATAGATTAAATCATTTAGGGAATTATATAGAAATGGTTTCATAATCCACCATTTTGGGACGAAGTTAGTAACATGATATTTTTGGGACAACAAATAGTAGATGAGATTGTAGAGAAATTAAAGATAATTCAGAATCCTAGCCGATATACTACAGGAGGAAAAGGAGTTATGCATGTCATATGAGTAAATATCTCTTGTTTAAGGTAGGCGATCATGTTTTTCTTAAAGTATATCCATTGAAAATTATTATGCATATTGGAAGAAAGGGAATGTTATGTTTGTGGTTTATTTTTTTTTATAAATTTCTAGATAAGGTCGGATCATTTTCATATAGAGTATCATTACCACTGATTTTATATCAGGTACATAATGTGTTTCATATTTCTTTGCTATGAAATTACATACCTGATGCATCTCATGTTTGAAGCCCTAAAAATGTACAGTAATAAAATAATTGATCTTATAAATAAAATATAATTCATATTTAAGATCATTGATATTATGTACTATTAAATGATCTGATTCCTGAAGTAAATGTTTAATAGAATAATCACGTGGTTAAGGAAGCATCATGGGGATTAAAAAAATGCTATAATGAAAAAACATCATCACTTGTAAAATAATGAATATAATTGGGAGGATTAAATTTCCTAAGGGGGTGGATGTGAAAACCTAGGTAATAATTGAGATATTTCAATATAATGATTTATAATTAATCATTTAATGGATTTATATACATCATAGCTTTATAAATAATAACCTAAAATGTTTTCATCCAAAAAAAGGGAATGTTTTAATTAACAAAATATGTTTCCAATGAATTATAATATTTTATTTGAAAGATAAATTTATTTATTTTAGAAATTAAATTTTATAAAAGAATACTTTTTGGAATAAATACATACAATATAACATAGATTTTTTTTGAAAAATATTTATTTTTGAGTGAATATATAAAAATATTGATTTTAAAAAAAATCATTTATTTCCATTAAATAAAGTAAGTTAGAAGAAAAATTAAATTTTTAATTAGTTTTAATATAACATAAAATTTATTTATTTTTTAAAATATAAATAATTCCATATAAATCAACATTATATTTTATTTTCATATAGGTTAATTTTTATGATTATAAATGTAATTTGGTAAAAAGTATTCTTCACTGCGTTTTGTACATTTATATTAAAAACATTTCTTCCAATTATATAGAGTAAATCTTAAAAATGGATTACATGTTCTGAATCAATATTTTTTCACATATATTAATCATTTCATTTTCATTTTTTTCAATATGAATAGTTACCAAGGTAAAAATTTGTCACCATGGTAACTAGAAAATTAAGTTAATTAACATAAAAATTTAGTGACAAGGCTACAAAAATTATCAGTATTTTTTTTGAATTATTGTATTTAAGTCCTTATAAACCTATATTCAAAATTGGATATTTGTGTAACTACTTTAAGAAGTTTATGATTTATAATATTTAATTGTTTAGAAAAATTACAATTGTGTTGTTCCCCTCAATTATAAAATAGAACCTCCTCTCCTCTATTTCTAGCATCTTTTGAGAACTATTTATTTAAAAATACCTAACTAAAACTATCCCAAAAATCCATCCCCATGTCTTGGAGGTCTTGTTATTTTCAAAGTACCAATACTAGAAGGCATAAGTTGTAATCGAAAGGGATATATTTGAGAAAAGGGTATAAGTCATAACTGAACTATTTCAATTTTATTTCTTCTTATACATCCATAAACAATTATTAAACAATGATGAAATAATGACCTAGGTATATTACATATAACAAAATTTCAATATGATTATGTCATAACCCTTTTTAATATCATTTTCCATCTTATTATAAATGAAAACACCCCTTGTGTGTATGTGTGGACTACAACCTCCATAATGTGATGTGTTTTATCTTTCACCACTAGTTATTATGGAAGGGTAAAGTAATTTAAAAAAGTAATATATATATATATTATTTTTATGAAATAATTATTATTCAATAAATATAACATAATATTATCTTACTGTTTCCATCCACTAAAAATTGATAACCTCATTCATGCATACAAGTGGAATACCACATCCACAAATCGATGTGATTCATTTTTCATTTTTCATTTCCACCTTGAAATGAAGGTCAAAAAGATGAAACTAATGAATAAATATGAAAATTGTACCATATTTTTCTTGTAGGAAATTAAAATGTGATCAATATTATTTCTTTTCCAAACTTAAAAAATGAAAATAATTACCATGCCTATGGACGGACTACCATCACCATGGAAACACATTGTTTATCATTCATGACTGCCTTACATGGATAGATTTAAAATTTTATGAAATGTATAAATTTGATAAATATAACATGATTAATATTATATAGATAATGTTACGATAACCCCTTTTACCACGATCAGTGCACCATTATGGTTTTGATGATATAAACCAAATGACCCAAAAATGACCAACATGAACCTAAATATTTTAGTAACTAAAAAACATGGAAATAAATGAAATAAAAGGAATTGTAATAATGAATAGTAACCTAGAATAGTTTACTAAGAAATTATAAAACTGATATAAATTTATTATTCAAGAGTTATAGAATGTTTGAAGCTAGAATTTACTTAAGGTTAAAGATCTTTCTTTTAAACCTTTTTTTATAGTATTTATTTAAAATATTTTTCCTCCATAACCATCTAATTTTAAATATTCATAGAATTTTACTATTTTTTAAAAAGTTTATTAAAGTTAATTTTTTACTATATTTTAATTTCTTTAAAAAAAATTAAAATTTAATATTTTTATCTTTTTTTATGGGTTAATTTTAACTTTTTACAAAAGTATAAAAAAATTAACATATATAGAATAACCTATTTTTCCTTTTTCCATATTCATTATTCAATATAATGATTAAACTAAAAGTTTACATATTTATTTTCAAATAAATTTTTCTCTCAATATTATGTGAATTTTTAATTTTAAAAAAATTAAGGAAACAGAATCTTTTTCTTATCTTTATGAGATAACTAAAATTTTTATTACATATGGGCTTGAATACTGATACAAATGGGTTTTATGATTAATGATAATGATATATTTTTTTAATAATTATATGGTTCTTATAAATTTTATATGAATGATGGGTGATCTTGATATAACTTTGATAACATTTTCACCTGATATACCTCTCCATTGCATTGAGTATATTAAGGGATGTTAATGGTTATAGATTACTCCTAAAAGATATACAAATTTTCCAATTTTCTCATTCCATTATAAAAGTTTTTTCAGGTTTAATATAATTATATTGTCTCAGGGTACCTATATGATACACTTGTAATAGTGTATAATGTAAAACTTTTGATTTAAAATTTTAAGAAAATGTTATTTTGTTTTTAAAGACGTTTTATGGTTTTTTAGAAAAATAAGGTGAAATGAATATTTTCATAAAGTGGTATTCATTTTTTATTATTTCTAATAAACCATTAGGATTATTATTTTTTCATTATCATTTTAGAAGAAATTTTTTATGCATTTTGTTAATGAATTAAGTTGATTTCATGAAAACTCAAATAGATATTTGATGTCTAATGTTCATTGGGAAAAATGAAAACATTCTTATGCACATTTTCATGTTTAAAAATGGACTAATGAGTTTCTTTTATTTTATTTACCATACTAATATTTTACTTTCTCATCCAACATTTTCAATTGATATTCCACAAGTCTTAACGATGTGTATAAAAGTTAATAATGTCAAAATTCTAGATATGGGAGTTATGTTTAATATAGCAACTGAGACTTTATAAAAAAAATGTTTTATGGGGAAAATGGATATTGGATGGAAATTTATACATTATTATTTAATGTTTTACCAACTTATCTATAAGTATAGAAAAATAACTTGGAAATGAAAATAGTGAACAATTTTTCATGAATCATTTAAATATTTGATGTTTAAGTTATGAGGTGTTATAATGAAAAATTAGCATCTTTCTTGAGTCCAAATGTTGGGTGTACCCCAATACCAAAGCAAGGTGGTCATCTCTTCAAGGATAGGGATTTGGTTTAAATAATAAGGATGACTGTGATAAGGGTATCCCCTCTTAATATAGTGGACCTTCCATCTCATATTTATCCAAATATTCTATGGGGTCTCCTATTTCAAAAATGCATATTAAAAGAAAAAATTAGATTAATCCTCTGATACCAGTTCCTGAAATTGAAATAAATTTTTTAAGGGATATTAGAATTTTAAATTATCCCTAGTTTATAGAAGGTAATTGAAGAACCTGTTGTTAGTGGTGAATAAATACTTGTAAAATATAATGGGATATAGTTGATTAAAACAAGTGAGTAAGAAAATATTCAAAAGGAAGTGTAATTTGATACAGAAGAAGTTAAAGAGGATGGTGTGGTTTCTCCTCCTAGAATAAAACCACTCTCTCTAATTGCGTATACTTTTTTAATTTTTACAAAAGGTGACTTAATTGATTTAAAATCTGATATAATGAATGTTTTTAATATATTTTATTGGTAATTTGGAGTTATAGTGTAACCTTTTCATCAAGAAAAAATATACAGGATTATTTATCTTTTTTTTGTTATATCCAACAAATTTTATTTTTTAGGGTTGATTATAAAAATAAATATATTTTGATTTTAAGAGACCATTGGGATATTTGTGTCTTAACTTATCTGAAATGATTAAAAATATTGACTAAAGACACTTGAATTTTATTGTACAAGATCCCAATTCAATTTCACCTTTACCTACTCATATTACAACTACTTGTACATCTATTATTGAAACTTTTTTAAGGAAGGTTATATGATAATAAATCATATAATTCTTTAAAAAAAATTTAAAAAAAAATAAATGTTGTTTTATGGTTTTACAAATCATATTTCTAAGACTCTTGAGTTAGTGATAAACGATATTATAAAGGATAGACATGATAGATAAGTGTAAAAAAGGAACAGTGATTATTTTATAAGTTAATTTTATCCAAATGTTGATTTGAAGACCATATTTGGAAACCTATCAAGTGACATATTAATACCTATATTGACTTATTATTTCAAAGAGAAAGTGTAAAAAAATAAATTTGCTGGCACTTATTTTGGAAATATTTATAATAGAGAATGAAAAAAATATTTATAAATAATTGTGTAAGGATCATTCTAACGGAAGTAAATTACTCGGCATATGGAGCCTTATTTATAGACTTCTAATACTACTATAGTTTTACCTTTATCATTTCTTATAAATTTTTTATAACCAACCTCTACCACTACAGTTCCAACCTCCTATTATATTTTTGTGCTTCATTTTGGCTTAATTCTAATTTAAGATGTTCAGTTTTTTCAGTCCTCTTTCTAGAGGAATAATCATTCCTAGAGCATCAAATTCTTAGTCACAGACTAAACCTAATCCCACTGATAATACATATATGGAGAAATAAAAAGATCCTGTTGATCCTAATTCCATGAGAGAGGATAATTCTTCAATTTAAAATTAAGATCTATGATAGGTTTGATATTTATTTCTATAGTGTTATAAATTTAAACCATCAATCTTAATGTTATTTGATTTTTTCATTCTTGGGTGCTTTAATTTCTTTATTTATATTATGTCTATATCTATTTATTTTGTTATTTTTTTAGAATCCTAGAAGGGGGATAAATTATTATGGAAGTTAATAGAGTTAACTCTTATATTTTTAATAATGTTTTACCATAGAAATTTCATATTTGAATTATTGTTTTTTTCTTGAATTTATATTTCCATGATGTGTGCACATAAAATAGGAAGAGACATTTGGGTTAGGTTTAATTCCCTTATTTTAATAATACTAAGTCCTGTTTCTTATATTATTAAATAATTTTAGGTTTTATTTTTATAAACTAATTTTTTATTATAAATGTATCAAAATTGGATAAGTGTTTATGTAGTCATGTGTTATATAAAGCTTCCACCTGAAGACGGTCTTCCAACCCTGATATGTGATTATTCTAGGAAGTCACAATTTTCTCCATGTGTTGAACTGACCATGTGATAGGTATGTGAAAAAATTCTAAATATAGAGTGTAATGACCCAAGATTTGAGTAATTACTTTCCCTTGATTAAATAATTTTTGAGAAACTTGACTTTCATACAACACTAAACTATAACGAAAAATAGTTTTACCCAAATAAAATTCTTAAATATTACCATTATATTGTAAAAATGAATTTTATTTTGTATCACAATCAGTAATCGGCTTATAAAAACTACATAAAAATATATAATAAAACAAAGTTCATTTTATTATTATATGATACATGTTTAATAAAATTGTGTAATGTGTTATGTGATCTTATATATAAATTCAATTTTTCTACTTTTAGAAATTGAATTATATAAAATGACTTTCATATTTTCAATCAACATGATCAAATTATGTAATGGATTCAATTTAATTTTAAGTAATATAATTAATTTTCAAAGGTAAATATAAATTATAGTGGTAAAATAGTTATTTTTAAAAAATGGAACATTTTTAAAATTTTATATTTTTAAAATTAAATTAATATATTTTAAATTAAGACATTATTTTAATTTTTAATAAATATATAAAATTTAGTTGAAAAATATTTAATTTTTAATCTATATAAAATATTAATAAGAACATTTAACAATTAAATAGTCATTTTCTATAAAAATGATTTCACTACATATTATATGTTTTAATATAAAAGTTAATTTTTTTATGAATATAAATTTAATTAGGTTAAATAGAACCAAAATTAGATTCTTCACAACATATTTTAGTAATAAGGGTCATCTTATACTTTCTTTAATAAAATATTTACCATGGTTAATTTTTCTAATCAATATTAATAAGGGTAAAAGTGGGTAAATAATGTATCATAAATTTTTAACAATTAATATGTCAATTACTACTTTTATAAATCTTTTTTAGTTATAAAATTAATGTAAACTTTTATCACCTATCATTTATTCACCTAATTCATCTAACGCACATAAAACCCATGTGATATCATTAATACTCCTAACCTAACCTTTTTTCTATGAAAAATACCATCTTTTCACTTATAAGAGCAGACCACTTCCAACCGTTCTCTCATCCATATCCATCCAAAAGGAATTTATAATTAATTTACCTTACCTCTACCTCTATAAATCCCACTGTATTAGTTTATATGGTTCTAATTAGTCCTTATACTCTTTAAGAAAATACTTATAAAGGTAAGGGTTCTTCTCCTCCACCTTTTAATTGAAGTACTTCTTTTGTGATACGCCTTTTTATAACCACAGTTTTATGATTCCATGTGTTAATAATAAATAAATTTATTTAAAAATTTATTCCCTAATAATGATATATTATGCATAACCACCATTAAACTAATTTTATAATCCCTTTTGCACACACATCATTTTTTTAATCACTCATTGATTTTTCATCTTCATAATGTGAATACCCAATAAAATATCATTTAAGCATATCCATAAAAATGAATTTTATAAAATGTTATGGATTTGAAAAAAGGCCATAAAGTGGGTTTCTAATATGGTTATGTTTTCTATATAAGAGGTTATATTGTGATCAACTAAGATGAAATTCAAGGTAAGGGTTTTATCAAATAAATTACTAATTTACTAGGTCATGGACTTTATTACTCGAATATATATTATCAATAATACCATGATATTAATATTAATTTATATTATAATTTTTTTCATTTTACTTTCAGAGGAAATTACTAATAATCATCAATAAATAATTCTTTGGTAAAACATATACTAAATTAAAAGTGTAACATTTTTTTGAATGAATCTCATTCTTACTAATGAATCAATCCTACCATGTTTTTGTTTTCATTCCTAGCAATGTTATCCTCTATTGTTTGGAAAGATAATATGGATACTTTTTAATGATTATAAAAATTCAATTTACACCTTTTTAAAAAAAATTAATAATTTTATTAACAATATGTGTTATCAAACAAATGTATTTCCAAATATTAAAAAAGGGGTTTCCATCTATACAGAATTAAAAAAAATTTAACTTCAAAACCAAATATTTTCAAAATATTTATTTATTTGTAAGTATATTTTATTAGGATCTTATTATAATAATATATACAGAACTTATTCACATTACTTTCACAAAAATGGGTTTTTTAAAAGTAATTTAAACTTCGAATTTCATAATAATGTTTAAGAGGTTTTGTGAGAACTTTTGTATCTTCAATTATATTTTTCTTCCAAGGATTATATATCACAAATTATTGTTTTTATAATCTTATATATTTTATTATCCTATGATTACTTTTGAAAAATGATATTTTTATATCCTATTATATCATACATTCGTGTTCTTTCAAACCCCATTCTTTTTTCCAAGGGTTCATTAAGATATTTTTGTGATTGATTTTAGGTGTCACACATGTAGGATGATGTTGGGTGGGGTCCCATATAAACCTATAATGAATTTTTTTCTATTTTTATCTCATTATATATTTCTATTTAGATATAATGGGTATTATCCCATAGGAATGCGTATAATTGGTTTGCTCACATTTTCATGCATGGTCATAATGAGTTTTTTCACATAGGTGTGACCATAATACCTTTTCTCACAAAGTTATTCCTATGATTATGGTTGTGCTACATTTCTTTATTGTTTATCATGATATAAAAAAATTAACGATTCCTCGAATTTTCATAAAAATTCCATTTTTCCTGACTATGCATTATTTTTTAAAAGTATTCCACACTTTTACATCATGCTCTAATGGTATACGATTAATAAGATGTATTTTGATCCATGTAATATTTATTATGCCTATTTAATGATATTGTTACAGTCTTATGTTTCTATAACATGTTTTATGATTATCATTTAAGGTCTTATTATATTTTATGGAGATATTTATTTCATTTTCATGTTCTATTTCATGTTTATTATTAGTCACATTTTGTTTTCCACTTATTTTTCATATGAACTAACCAATTTAATATGTTTCCATCCCTTGGGTTATAAATATGGATATATAATTTGAAATTACTAAACATTTTAGAGGATCAGGATTATAGATTTTAGATTTTAGGGTTATAAAATTAGTAATTTATGTATATAATATTGAAAACACTAAACCATTCAATAAATGGGTCATTAAAATATTGTTATACATCTTACTTAAATCATGAATTTATTGTAATAATTTTTTTATGATTGTTTTGGGTAACTTTAGTTGGTATTAAAGAACGGTTTAGTTAATTGTGGTGATTTTTTCGAGAGGTTTAGTTCAAATCATAGGGAAAAGTAAATGATATACATCTATATATAGGATAACAACCTAAAATTTTAGTAAATGGATATTGCATGGTTATCCTAGAAATTACATCCATGTTTGAATACTACATGTGGATTCATGATATAGAACAGATATACCTAGAGGTAATAACCGTAAAAAATAGAAGATTGGGTATTAACTTGGTTATCACTTTGTGCCTGAAAAAATAGGCCTAACTGCACACTTGGTTTAACACTCTTGGATGATATTATTTCATTAATCACATTATATTGATTAATGATTATGAATTAATTAAATATATATATAACTATTTAAATTAGAAAAAATATCATGGATTAGATAAATTGAAACCTATAGATTCATAGTCTAATGTATGCATGTCATTTATGAATCCATCTTCTATGTTTGTAGATTCATTTTACATACAGTAATTAATTTATGTATATTCATTCCCAATTTTCCTTTAGTCAAGGTAATGGAGGGATCCTAAAATAATTGAGTTAAAAATAGGTGCAATGGACAATGTATAGATCATCCCCATGGGATACCAAATTATATTAGTCCTAGAATGAAAAACCTCCTGGAAATTCTCCAAAAATTGTCTCAAGTATTATGAAAACCGAAATCATGTTGAGCTTATAGATACACTAGGGAATAAGTAACACGTTATCGATCCATTTATGAAATAATGTCCACCCACTTTTAGTGGGTATTCTAAGTGACTAATTTTTTACAATTCAGTCAATATAATGAAAAATATGTTTTCCATTATCTTGTGGTCTAACAAGAAAATTGTCATTATTTTATTCTATCATATGGATGTTGATGCATACTAGGGGTAGAGACTCATTAAGAATACTATTGAAATGGGGATATTAGACTCTATGGAATGGGAAGAGTTCAATAAGATATTTATTTACTATTTATTTTCTTTGGAATATTCACAAAAAAATTGAGAAATATATCATGAAATTATGTGATAAATAATATGAATCAATTATATAATATAAATAAAATTTTATATGACTCACAATTTATACCCTCGGTTTCCTCTATGATATTGTGAGAAATGTTGATTTCTTATTTTCAAGATTAAATTCTAGTATTTTAAAGGTGTTAGTTATAAGTTAATTTATAATATATTAAGGGATTGGTTAATGTTATCCTAAGGTAGAAATGGAAACTGGAATCACTCAATATTTTGAGGTAATGAAAAAGAAAGTGGAGTATCATGGAACCACTAATAATTGGTCACATAGTGGGAAGAAATCCTAATTATTTTTATGAAATAAATGTGGGGGAAATAATCGGGGTAATTGCCTCAAGGTTTTAGATATTTTTTTAAGTGTGGTAAAGTAGGACACCAATACAAAAACTTTTGAACTAAGGATATGAGGTTTACTAACACAAAATATGAGAAGAAGGACACTAATAATGATACACCAACACTACAATTCTTCAATTGCAAGGATAATATACTTAATGTGAATCAATGAACCAACCCTTGATCCAATAAATAAAATCATCCTAATAACCTTGCAAATAAAGATTACCATTGGGGGAATTCATGATCCCTAAAACTAAGATAGATCTCAAGAATGATGTGACATGATGTATAATTGATTTCTTTTTTATATCTTCCAATACTTAATTTGATTCCGATTTATCACGTTTTTTATATAAAATAAGTTTTCTATGAATGTGGAATAACCACCCTATGAAATATATATTAATTTATTGGTTAAAACACCTGGTTGAAAAAAGATCACATATAGTGTTTTTAAATCAAATCTAATTGACATTTGTTGGATTATACATCCAATATATCAAATTCTTCTACCCTTATTTTAATTTGACATAATTTTGGGTATAGATTGGTTATCTATATATAGAACCGATATCAATTTTGAATAGAATGGGGTCTCATTTCATATACAAAATCATCATATTATCATATATCAATGCAATGATTATTATAAACTCCTTGTCTAAAAAAATCTATAATATGGGTCATTATACCGAAAAATGATAGACTCTTGACTAAAATGATCCAGAAGGAATTCAACATTTATGAAATTCTTATTATACGGGGATATATTGATGTTATTTTAGATGAATTTTCAATCCTTCCCCCAAAGCATGAGGTTGAGTTTTAAGTTGAACTTATACCTTGATCCATGCTTATCTTAAATAATTCTTGTATAATTATTCCCCTTGATTTATAGGAGTTAAAGAAGTATATTCAAGATAATTTGGACAAGGTTTTATATTCCCATGTGCTTCATCATGGGGTGCAGAGTCCCATTTGATTAAAAAACTATATGTTTATGTCTCCTTGCATTGATTATCAAATTATTAATAAAATATCAATCAGGAAGAAGTATCATGATCCTTGTATCGATGATCTAATAGATCAAATATTATGATATCAATAATTCTTCAAGATTGATCTATGACCTACATATCATCAGTTAAGTGTAAAAATGGAAGATATTTCCAAAAATACATTCCATACAATTTATGGACACAATGGATTTATATTGATAATCTTTAGACTAAAAAATTCTCTGGTTATATTCATGGATCTAATGAATTGATTTTTTATATAGTACCTAAAAAATTTCTTAGTTTTATTTATAGATAATATACTTATATATTCAAAAATAAATTAAGAGCACGATGTTTATTTGAAGATTTTTTCAAGTACCTTGAGAAAGGAAGATATGTATGAAAAATTTTAAAATTTTGAATTCTAGCTACAGAATGTTTCATTATTTGGTCTGTAATCAAAATAAAGTGCATATAATTAGATCCATCAATGATAATAGTTTTCAAGAAATTTCCAAGACCGACCACTATAACGGAGATCCATAGTTTTATTAGGTTTATAAGATATTAAAATTTCTTTGTGAGATATTTATCTTGGTTATCAGATCCACTAACCAAGTTAACATGTAAGAGAATAAAGTACTTTTGGATAGAGTATTGTGAATAGTGTTTTGATGAACTAAAAAATAGGTTGGTTCCTACTCTTGTACTTACATTTTCCTATAGTGGGGAAGGATTTATAATATTCAATGGTTCTTCAAGAAAGGGTTTGGTTTTACCCCTCATAAATAATGATAAGGTAATTTTTTATGTCGCATGCTAATTAAATACTCGTGAAAAAAATTACACAACATGTGATTTAGATATGGTAGTAGTGATATATGCCTTAATGATTTAGAAAAATTATCTCTGGAGTGAAAAGTGTGATATATATACTGATTAAAAGAGCTTGAAATATATATTTACAAAGAAGGGATTGAATATGCACCAAATTATATGGTTGGAATTAACAAAATATTATTACTTCTCAATACAATACCAATCAGGTAAGGAAAATAAGGTGGATGATGCTCTGAGTAGGAAATACCAAGTCATTATATCCATGATGAAAATTAAAAAAGACCTAATACTAATAGATTTAAAAAGGATAAAAATTTATTCATAATGGGAAAAGATACATACGATATATCTCAATTTAATGTTAAAACCCCCATTCATGTAGATATTAAAGAATCCCAAAAAGATGATGTAGAAATATGATTAAAAGTAGTGAATATTTTTGTGTTTAACATTGATAAATAAAGTGTTATAAGGTTTGGAATCCTGATATGTGTCTTATAAAAACCTGAATTGAAAAGGTAAATTTTGGATAATTCCCACAGCTCGTCCATATCTGTATATTCCGGGCGTATGAATATTTTTAGATATTTAAAACAAAACATTAGGTGGGATAGAATGAAGAGATAAATTTTATAATAAGTATCCTGATTATTGGTATTACATCAAGTTAACTCTAAACAACAAATTTATAAGGGTATATTTTAACCATTACCCAAAATAGTGTGGAAGCGTGAAAACATCAACATGGAATTCAATATAGGACTCACCAAAAAATGTAAATCCCATAATATTTTTTGGATTTTACTCTATTTCCTTAAAGATTCAGCTTATTTCCATTAAGGAAAATTCCCCCCTTGGACAACTCGCTATGATATACATAAGAGATGTTGTAAAGATTCATGGTGTACTATTATACATTTTATCTGAATGGTATTTGACGTTTAACTCATGGTTCTATATAATTATTCAAAAATAATTATATACATAGTATATTTTTACCACTATATATCATCCTCAGACATATGGTTAGTCTGAGAGGATAATTCAAACTCTAGAGGATATGTTGAGATCTTTTTTGATGTATTTAGAAGGATAATTTAATTAATACCTCCCCTGATAGGGTTTTCTAATAAAAATAATTTCTATTTTATAATTCAGATGACATTATATATATAGTCACCCAACCTTTCCGTCATGACTATTACATAATTTTTAATATAAATAACAAAATATTAACAAATTCTAGAATATAATGGGTAGTATATTAGAAAACATAAAGTCATACATCACATTTTAATAATAAAAATTAAATGGTATTTAAATCCTTATTACATATCCTCTTAAAATCTCTCATTATCTTATTATTACATTTAATCACTTAAGGATATACAAAAAAGAAATGGTGAGCCAAAATAAGTGGAAGGTGAGGGATAACATGTTGTTAATAAGGGACAAGAATCAATAGTCTGTGGGTGGGTATAAACATCATCATTATATCATAAGAATAGTATCATCATAATAATCCTCTTGAAAACATTTGATAAGGGAATGTAATATGGAATATGGATAATGATGAAACATCATAAGATAGTGGTAAAATAAAATACATAGTTTTGAACAAATCTAGCATCATGTTCACTAATATCATATGTGTATAAATCATAACATAATAATTGTAAAAAAATAGCATCATGTTAATTTATAAAACACATAGTCTCATGAGATATATCCCATTAACAAATACATTATAAGGATATATAATTAGGTTACCACCAATCACATCATAAAATGCTCATAATCATGCATTCCACATGGAAAGAGAGTAAATAACAATCATAGTCATGAAAAAAACCCACGGAAAAGAAATGGTTTCATTAAGGTTTATTAAATTATATTATCATGAATAACCTTTGGGATTCCAAATGAATAAGGGGAATCATATTTTTCATAAACCATAATCATTCTTGAGTGGATAAGAAATAGATAAAGAGGAGTCAATGTTGTGTTTTGGAAAGTAAATTCAATTTGAATATATCTTTTTATTTTCCCCAAAACTAATATAGGCAAGGTGGAAACATATATATCCTAATAAAGAGAAGGTGATTAACGTTGAAGGTAACATTTAAGTATATTATATTAATATCCATACAGAGAAAAATGTGAAATATGAGACAAATCAAATGTAAGAGTTGCGTTCAAGAATCCCCTTACCTTAAATATTTCATTATTTCATCACTTTTCCACCACAGGAATAATAAACATAGTTTTATTAAAACAGTGAACAAGATGAAAATTTTGTTTATTTTTTCACTCTTGATAAATATAATGATTGGATACTATTCCTTAATTCCCTTTGTTAAATGTTAAACATTTTGATATCATATTTTCTTTAAAATCTCCATTCTTTCATCTATTGTATGGTTTTTAGTTATTTTTATTTCTAAATTATTAAGATCAATTACATAATATAATAAATTATAATATCTATACAATTATATATTTTAAATAATATATTAGGATCATCCATATTGGTTGTGATAATTAGAGAGTTGGAAATGTTCTTGTGGTTGGTTAACTAGCCATTAATGGGACACTATACAAAGAGGAGGTGCAAGATATATAATATGTGAATACATTATATATAAATTTTTTATATGAAATCTACATTATCAAGATCATTTAAAAATAATGTTTAATCATTTTAAGAATGTTTAGATTATAAAATAAAATGGGGATAGGGAATTTCAAAATGAAAACTAAATAAAATAACAAAAGGACATTGCCTCTTTCTTTATGTTGTTCCTTTTATGCAGACCTTAAATTATTCAAAATGTGGAGTTTGATTACTCCAAAATAATTTTGTCTGGTAAGGCTAGAAGAAGACTCAATATTTTGTTAATTGAATTCTTAAAAATAATTTTTCACAACAAAACCACCCTCTTTATAACCAACTAACCTTTTATTACTTCCTTATCACAAGAAGTAGTGAAAAATAAAACCATAATAAAAATAATAAAAATTGGTATTTATAGTTTTTTGGGGAATATAAGACCCATAGTTCACTCCACCTACTCTCTTCTCCATGTGTTTGGTGATTTTCTCAAGACTAGTCTTTTTTCGAGGCTTCATGCCCGTTTTTTAGGGACTAAAAAATTGGGTGAAAGGAGTAGACACTTGTCACAAAATAACGTGTTCTTTCTATTGGGATCTAGAAAGGATATAAAAACAATTGTCTTCAAGTTATTTTAAAAATAACCATTATAATAAAATTGGTTGTTTACTGGTGTAGTGTGAAATTTTATGATACAACAAATATAAGTAAGAAATATTTTGGAGAAGTGGTAAGAAAAGAATGCAACTTTATGAGAGTATTCAAAATTAAAACCGAGATGGAAATTATTTCACTATTGAAGAATATGAAGATTTATTTTAATTTTCATGAAACACATATCAGCATATAGGTGTTTCCCTTATTTCTGGTATATCTCTTATTTTTCAAATGATTCCTCTTCTATATTATAGAAAATGCACCACCCTAAAAAATTAATTAAAAACATATCTTTTATTTTCATAGCACATGATCTGTAGAAATATAGGATCTGATACACATCCTCTCCTTTAAAATATCTTATAAAAATAAAAATAAAATATCTTTCTGATTTTCTCATGTCTCTATATTTATCTCTAAATATAATCAATTTAATGATCTAGATATAATCCAGTGTTTAAATATTATATGGATATATTAAAAGTTCACTAAAGTGTTTCAATGGTAACAAATATAGATTTCAACATTATGTATCTAAATACATAATATCAAATATATAATTATTGCTTTTTGAATCCACATATCCAACTTTAATCATGTAGATAAACTGAATCATGTAGGAGAATTACTTATATATATGAATATGAAACAGTGGATTGGAATTATTTGGTTGATTTCACCATGTATTTGATTGACACATCATATTACTTCACATAATCATCCTTCATTGCCATTTGATCCATATAGCTGACACCTCATGTATGCATTCTAATTGACTTAGGGAAATTTTTTGTAGGATAATTATTCATGTTTTAAATTTAAGTAAATAAATTATCACATATCCAATTCTACATGTAGCCAAAAAAATTTAATGGATTCTTTTTCAAGACTTATAAGTTTTTAGTAAAAAATCCAAAATTGAGCTTAAGGAAATTAATGGGAAAAATACATAAAAATAAGGTAAAACATAATGAACACACTTAAAAACAACATCATCGGTAAATTATGAATTATATCTAATATCATGAAACCCTATTGTACATGGAATATATGGGAACAAGATTAGTAGTCCCACAATATCTCACTTTTTGATAATCACAAATCTCATATAAAAATGAACAAAATTTTTTAAAATGATTAATGATGATTTTCACAAAACCATATGGATAATATATTTCTTTTTTAAAAATTAAGAGCTCATCCTTTATTTCTCCCCCTTAAATTGAAACTTTTAATCTGTTAGATAAAACTATTCTCCTTCTGATTAACCTTAGGGTAATGATTTTATTTCTTCTCTCTCATTGTGTCCTTAAAAAGGAATGGCAGAGAGAGGAGAACATGTGTTATGTGTCACTTGAGAATAATGAACCATTTAATGATTGTGCTAAAAAATATTTAATTATAAAATGAATGTAATTAAGTAAAAACATAAAGGTATCAAAAATAAAATGAAAATAATCACTAAGAGAAACATAATAAATGAATAAAGAAGGATTTTATTAAGCATCATCATGTAAAAGTATACATCCATTCAAGAATCATTAAAATAAAAATACAACAGATTAGATAAAAGACCCATGCATGTTAATGGGATCAAATATATATGGTGGTTAAAATGTACATAGCTTGAAATTAAGATGTGTTATGGAGGTGGTTGGAGTGGACATTATTGGCGATATTGTTTCCTTCTCCACAGATGAAATGGGTCCACTTCCATGTCTAATAGTAGCTTTTACAAGACAACACTAAATAGACTTTTTAATAAATTTTTATAGATGACTTCGACTAGACTGAATTCATTGGTTCTAGCAGCCTCAAAAGGTACCTTCTTGAAAGTTTTAGAACAAGAGGGTTATCTCTAAGAATGAACTTAAGTTAAATTCACATCATACTTTTCTTTCTATTTCTAATATATAGATAATAGATCATAAACCAATTCAATTATCTTTATAGTGCTGAAATTTGATTTTGAAAGATCAGTGCCAAGAGGTCTCTTTATTTTCATTGAAAGTAGTTATTCGGTGCATATGTATATTCTAGTAGTTATATCTGGATTGCAGAATTATAAAATAATGAAAGAGGATTTCTTGTGCATTTGAGAAACTAAATACCAAACACTCTTAAGAATCCCATTAAAATATTGAAGTTTTCTCTATTGAAAACTGGAAGGAAAACTAAAATATTGAGGTATAAGAAAAGTAGCAATGTATTTAGTAGTGAGAGCTGATTCCATGTCCACAAAAAGTTTCTTACAAACCCATTCTACTGAAATATTCATGTTAATTATTCTATTATTCACTAATTGAAACATTTTTTCTATTCTCATCGCTTTATCTATCAAGATCTAAACAATTTATAATACATGATTGATATAATTTTTAGAAAATTGTGAACTTATAGTAAGAGACGTAGGTTTAAATTTCACTGATACCATAAGAATAAGAGAAACCAATTCCAAAAAAATAACAATCCTTGGAAGATTTTATATTACTAACACCCTTCCTGTAACTGGTACTATTCCTTTAGAATATTCTTTTGGCTGTGAACTTAAATATTCTTCTAGAGAATCATAATACAGAACCACAACTTCAAAAAAATATGGCCTTCAACCATTTACAATCAATATTATTGTTTCTATTAGTTGGATCAACAGATCATGAAACTATATCTCTTGTTTTCATAGAAACTCCCATGTTTTCTTCTATCAATGAACCAAGATATTCCTTAAGGTAACCAAAATTTACAAAAAAATATATCATTTCCAATATAAGGCTCCAAATAGCTTCATTATTGTCGTTGATTTCATGTGAGAGTTATTTTATCAACACTTACAACATTCCATGTGAAAGATGGTCACACATAAGACACTAAATCTATAAGGATACTGAACATAATTCTTCCATAAATAGATCAAATACCCATTGAAATTATGGAATTGCAGACATTTTTTATGGAGAAACACCAGTAGAATATTATAACTTTCTTATAAATTATAACTGCCTTATCACCACACCTCACAATGTTTCTAATGTTTTCTTCATCTAAATCCTAAAAGACATCAGTTCATCAAGAAGATATTATTATAAACCTGGATACACTAAATGAAGATTCTAAAATTCATATATTTGAGATGCAACCATAGTACTGAGATCAGTAGATTCATACTCGGTAGGAAAAAAAATATTTTATCCCTTTAAAAAGAGATTTAATCTCTTCCTATTCCTTATAACTAACCTTGAAAATTGTGACAAAATGAACATGAAAATGTATTTTAAATTAATTATTAGTTCTATTATGGTAGTTAACATACCAACTAGAATGTTAAAATTAGATTTATAAATATAGTACTCATTGAGTTATCTGATCTTATGTTTTCTCATAAAAATTTCACCATCAAGTAAAAAATATATGATCTTAGATTATTAAACTAATCCATTAGAGTAGAAGAAAAAGTTGAACTTCCTAAGCTATTTTATCTCTTAATATCAGAGGCCATATCCTCATGATTCACTATAGGTATAAAAAGTATAGGTGATGAATGGGAATTATCATTAGATCCATTAACCACATCATCACTCTTTTCTATAAAAATAGGTGATCAAGGTAGAATTGGATCCACTATCCAAGCTTCTACCTCAACCTCATACCTTCCTTGAACATTATCAACTACATGAACTATTTCAAAAGGACTTTACATATGAATAGAAGTAGTTTTCTCAATAACTGGTTCTTCGGTATGCAGAACTTATTTATAAGACTCAAAAAATTTCCTCGAAAAAGTCTATTCTATCCAATGAATAGGTTTAACCATGGTAAAACATATATTAGGAACCGAAGGTTTCGTTCTAATAGGTACTAACTCATCCACAACCCTAAAAAGAACCATATAGGTGGTTTCTATATCCATAAGTAGAGATGTTGGAAATGGATCCCCCTATTCAATGCCTTCGTTAGCTGATTCCTTCAAGGAACTTGAAACAAAACCAAAAAATAATTATTTTTCATTAATAAGAAAAAAGAAAAAGTGTTTGTCTTTTGACACTTTACTACATCTTTTTCATTGAAATAAACTTCTATTCATGTTAAAAAAGGAAAATTAGTCTTATATAATTGTAGTAATTAATCTCACCCTTTCCTTTGCAATAATGATTCATAAAATGAATCATGAACCTCGATAGATTCAATCTTAAGTTGTTTATCAAGAATTTAAAACAAATAAATATCCTAAAAAATAAATTTTCTTATCTCAATAACCCTTTAAGATGTCATAATTTAAAAAACTTACACAATAAATTCCATTCCACTAGAAAATCATTCATAGTCTTTTTTTATAAGTAGATGTTCTGAAAAAAAACATCCTTCATCCTAGTGCTTCAAAAATCCCATAGATGATAGGGTTGGTAGATGGTCAAGAGAGTGAGATAGAGATTAAATGATTTGAGATGTGGGGATATGGTTAAGCTTTAGGAAGAATATACATATAGGAATGGAGAATGGTTTGAGATCTATTTTTGTTATAGGTCATTGACCCGAATCCCTAAATGCTTACATACTTAAAGGGATATTTTGTATAGGAATGGAGAATGGTTTGAGATCTATATTTGTTATAGGTCATTGACCCGAATCCCTAAACTCTTACATACTTAAAGGGATATTTTGTATGGTTTTTGATAATAAATAAATATAATACAATATAAATGATACATATTTTAACCTATAAATATATAAAATTTATACATAAAATAACATATTTTTAAAATATGAAAATAAATATTAATAAATAAACCTTAAATTAAAAATTAAAGGCATATTGAATAACCCAAATTAACATTTATAGAAATCAAGACATTCCCACACAATAGGTTTAGTAAAAATATATTCTAACTAATTTTTAGTATAGATAAAATCAAGGGTAATATCACCTTTTTTAGCATGATATCTCAAGAAATGATGACTTAAATCTATATTTGTGGTTCTTGGATGATTTATCAAATTTTTAGAAATGATGATAACACTAGTGTTACCACATTTAATTGAAACTTTAATATAATTGAATCCAAAATCAAATAAAGTGTGTTTTACCCAAAATACCTATGCACAATAACTACCAATAGCAATATAGTATACTTTAATAGTGTTCAATGAAATAGAGAGGTGTTTCTTACTAGACCAGGATATTGGGGACATCATATAAAAATGACAGGTTCCAAAGGTACTCTTCTTATCTAGACTACAACCACTAAAGTAAAAATCTGAAAAAAAAGATAAATTAAAATTAGAAATTTTTTGTGAAAAGTGGGGAAGGATAAATTTCTTCTTTCAAATACATTAAAATTATTTTGGAATCTTTTGAATGAAATTATATAGGGTTTTTCTATAGTCTAGAAAAAATAAATACTACAAAAATAAATTTGGGTGTACTAGAAGTTAAATACAACAACCTTACCTTTATTCCTCTATAAAAATTTTTAAGCTGATTTTGGAACTTTATCTAGGTAATTATTTTCATTAGAACTCATTGGAGCTGTATTCACTTTACTACTTTCATGTAAAAATCTTTTAAGTATTTCGTGTTTGTATTTTAAAAATTTATCACATTCCTAGAGTCTTATTTATATATCTAAAAACCTAAAAATAATATAACTCACCGATCATTCTCATTTCATATTAATTTTTTTTATTTTTGAAAACTAATTACAAATTGTTTTTTATAGAACCAAATATCAAACCATCAACATATATATTCACTAACAAAATATCTAAATATAAATTTTTCTTAAATAATTTAGGATCTACCTTACCTAATGAAAATCTATTTTACAAATGAAAATAATTAAATCATTTATACCAAACTCTATATTTTTGTTAAGTCCATAAAGAGCATCAGTAAGTTTAAAAACTAAATTTGAAAAATTGGGTTCTTCAAAACTAGGAGTTTATTCAACATATACTTCTTCCTTGAGAAAACCATTTAGAAAAGGTTGATTTTACATCTATCTAATATTTCTTGAAATTCATATATGATATTTAGGATAAAATAATCCTAATTAATTATAATCCTTCTACAGGTGAAAAGGTCTCTTTATAATCTATACATTCTTCATGATTATAACCTTTTGCTACTGGCCTAGCCTTATTTCTAGTTATCACACCGTGATCATCCTGTTTATTCCTAAAAATCCATTTTTACTATAAAATGATAGTCATAGAATCTATCAACTAATTCACAAACCGTTTTCCTCTTAAACTAGTAAAATTTAGCTTTCATTGCTACAACTTAACTATAATCTACTTATGATTCTTCTATGGAATTCAGATCTAACTAAGATTAAGAAGAAGAAAAATTTGTATGGTATTATGAAATCATTCTAGTTCTAATTTCGTTATCAATTATTATAACAATTGTTTCTATGATATGGTTATTAAGGGTTCTAGGATATCTAGGCAGAACACTTTTTGGTTCATTGGACTCCATAATTTTTGGATTTGGTTCTAGAAAATCAACTTCCAATTCATTATGATTTTTAATTTCATAGAGAGTTTCAGGAACCATGTTTTCAAATAATTTCATAACTCATCAGTCTAAGACATTTAGTAATCAAAAGGATCACTTTGATCAAATTTCACATGACATAATTCTTAAACAATCATTAACCTTTTATTGAAACATCTAAATTCCATTGAGGTAGTCTAATATCTTTGAAGGATTCCTTGGTTATATTTTTAATCATATTTACCATGATTATCCTTTGTTTTTAAAATATAAACCTTGAATACAAATACCTTATAGTATCCAAATTTTTTCTTTCTATTATTCCATATCCCATATGGTGTTTTCATCAAAATAGGTCTAATTGGAGCTATGATTATGAAATATAATGTTGTATTCACAACTTCACCAAAAAATGAGTAGGTAGGTTTTATTCATAACACATAGTCCATTCCAATTCTTGAAATATCTTATTTATTCTCTCAATAACACCATTTTGTTGAGGTTTCTTGTGGGAATAAAAATTATGTTTAATTCTATGTTTTGAACAACATGTATTAAACTCTTGTTTTTTAAATTCAGCTCTATGGTCACTTATTAATGTAATAATTTTGAAATATTTATATTTTTAAACAAGTTTGAAAAACATATAAAATTTTAACAAGATTCACCCTTGAAACAAGAAAATAAAACCTAGGTAAATATAGAAAAATCATTACCTAAAATATAAACAAAATATTTTACCCTTACGAATGAAACTCTAGATCTTCCAATAACCCATATGAATTAATTATAAAGGTATAAAATTAGAAACATATTTAATCAATTTAAAAATGACTTATGTTGCTTTATAATTTTGCAATCATCATACACCTTTATTTTATTCAATTTAAGTTTTGGTATATCTGAAACAAAGAATTTTTTAGAAAATTCTATTAAATATTAAACATTGAAATGTCTTAATATTTTATTCCATATCAAAGGTTGATATATTTTATGATTTTGAATAGTTTACTTTTTTTCTATTAAATGAATTAAAATATACACTATATGCATTCTTTATTCAAGGTTCTTTAAATTTGAGAATCTTATCTTTAAAAACATAATAAGCATTATTTGAAAAAACAAAGAGATAGCCTTCATCACAATTTTGTGAGATACTTATCATGTTTTTATTTAATTCTTCCACATAAAGAACATTGTTTATGGGGGATACTTTTTTATTACCAATAGATCCAACTCCCATAATTTTTCCTTTAGAAATATCACCAAAAGTTGCATAACCTTTATCATCTTTTGATTTAGAGTAGAAATAAGATAAATCCTGTAAAGACCTAGAAATTCCTTGTAAATTTTTTTAATTACCTATGATTTTTTTGAGACTGCAAAATATGATGGCACTCGATTCCAAGGACCGGAGTGCCCAGAATGATCTTTAGAAATTTTGGTAAGCTTTAATTAGCATGTATAAGCAGTTTTCCTGAAAAATTTGAATAACTCTTAAACAATTACTCGAATCAGAAATCCGAGGGCATTGTTGCGCTCTGGATGGAGGATTTACCCTAAATACGACTTAATTTTAGTCGACGTGGGACTCCTATGAGAAAATTTAAAAATGTCATAACCATAAATAAAATAATTAAACAAATTATTTTATTTTTCAAATGCTTATAACTCACAAACAGTAGCTCAGATTAAATATTAGATACCACCGCTAAACTCGTCAGGGCATGCTTTATTTAAGAAGATACTAACTTTGGTCGGTGCATGCCACCAGTGAAAGTTAGTTTTTTCCATAAATAAAATAATTATGTGACAATTTTTTTTTTAAATTCATAAATTTTAAACGGTAACTCGGATTGGAGATCTGAGAGTACCATTGGGTTCGTTTGGGCATGTTTCACTTAGGAAAAGCCTAACCATGACTCGTGCGGGATGAGGGTGACTTTTAATAATTTTCTGAACTTTTTTTCAGGTACGTTCAGTAAACATGTGAGCGGCTTTTTCAATATTTTGAATCGATGCTCAGAATTGAAATCTGAGGACACCGTTGAACTCGCAGCACTAGTATTCTCTTAAGAATACTTTCACCTTGATGGCAGTTGGATGAGGGTGAAAAATAATTTTTGGGATTTTCGTGGAAATAATAAAATAAAATAAACACATTTTTTATTTTATATTTCTGTAACAACCATCTTTGTGGAGGTTGGTAGTGGGGACCACCAAACTGTAACCTCCCATGAGAGGTTATAGTGGTGGGGACCACTCGAGGTCTAAACATCTTCAACTCCCTCATTAATATAGAGGAGACTCTTGATATTCCTCCATATTAATTATGTCAACCCTTAATTAATGGTGCCAACCCTTGGAATCCACCAATTTGAATTTTTATGCCAATGCAACCCATTTATTATTGCCATTTAATTAAGGCAACTTTTATTGCCAACAAATTAAATAGATAAACATATTATATTTGTTTGACTATTCATTTGTTGGAAAAGTAATGGAAAAGAAGGATTTGTAGAACTTGGGAGAAATCTTTCCAAAAAAGAACAGTCCGGTAATGAAAAACGCCAACCTCATTCGCTCTACTTCTTCAGGACTTCTTCCGATGTGGGACGTCCTCACCTATGGAGAATCGAAGACTGTACTCCCTTCTCGCTTTAACGTCAATGAATAACCCAAGGTAGGGGTTTATTGATTATCACTTCTCATGTTCTCCTCGTATAATTCTTTCTCAGGATTTGGGAATTGATATTGATTAGGGTTGTGGGAAATTATGTTTTAAAATATCTTCCATACACGTTCATGATTCGTTCTTTGTGAACTGCTTGCTATCATTCTAAACACAGAAGGTGTCATCCAAACGAACATGGCACGAACCCTCTTCCATTCTTCTTTGATTGTTCTTAATAATGGAGGAAGGAGGTGAAGACAATGAAGGCAACGACGCCATCACCCATGGCCTTCGCGACCCATGCCACCTCACGGCACTTCTCCCTCTCAGTCGAACCGTCCCCCACACCCAGCCAAGCCACCTGCGGCCAGACCGAGCCGTCACGCCGCCCCAGGACGAACCCCCTCATCGCGCTACCTCCATGCCGAGCCACCGCATTGCTACCGTGCGGAGCCGTTGTGCCGCCGCCATTTGTTGTGCCGAGCTGTCGTTCCACCACCATCCATCGTGCCAAGCCGCCGCACCGCCGTCGTCCGTCGAGTCGTCGTCCGCCATCCACTGAGCCACCATCCTCCAGACCGACGAGCCGCTGCCACATGACAGCCACCCCGTGGCGAGTTCGCCACTCTATGTCCAGTCCGTGCCCTCACGGTCAGTCTGCCGCTCACGCAATCATACCATGCCCTCGTGGCCTGTCCACACCCCATAGCTGGTCTGCATCCCATGGCTGGTCTGCGGCCGTCACGGGTCAGGCCGGCCCAAATTGGTCGAGCCACACTGTTGGTCAGGCCACAATGTGGGCTAGGCCAAACCAAATCGGTAAGGCCGAGGTGACCCAAACTGGGTCAGCCCAGGCCGGGTCGGATCAGACCCGGGCCCACTACGACCCAGATACTATCCTTTGGCAATAACATTGGCACTAGACATCCCTTTGACGAACCGTCAGCGGTGATGGAAATCTTGGAGCGAGACGTTCCCTTTTGAGTAATACCCCACTATGTTTTGTATTAAGATTGTTAAACGGTCAAGTTGGATCGAGCACAAATCAAACTATGCCCCTGAGACTAAAAGGCTAATTACTCACAGACCGGTCATCCAATTGATGAGATTTCTGTTGCGTTACGACCCATATGATGTGGATAACCTTTGAGATACTTCTTTTTGGGACTCCGTGTATGTTGGAGTATTTACTAGTATCTTGTAGATCAGATCCTCCTGAAGATGAGAGAGCATATTGGAGAGACCTAGTGGTTGGCTAAGACATCACGACTACTGACCGTTTTGACGTGGAGTGACTCGATAGGCCCAGTGGAGAGCGCCTCGGTGACATGGTAGAGCCATGGTGGGGAGCGCCTTGGTGACATGGCAGACCCACAGTACTCCACAAGAGGAGTACCTCAGCAGAACTTTAGGAGGAGTGCCTCTGTGTGACGTGGCAGACCCACAGTACTCGACAAGAGGAGTACCATAGCAGTACAATGTTAGTGGGAAGAACCTCTATGTGACGTGGCAGGCCCACTATACTCGATAGAGGAGTAGTTCTCCAGCAGCCGAGGTGTTCGACCTTGGGTTCGTAATGTTACTTGATACTACCCCTAAAATAAATCATGGTTTGAGCTGAGCCAGAACCTTTGTTTTTTCCTCATTATTGAGATGGATTAATTGATAATTTAGATATATGAATGGGCATATTCCTAAGTATAGTTATTTTTTGATTTCATAATTTTTTTTAATCCTTGTTCGATTTTGTGAGACCTAGAGGATCTCAGGGTCCTGACTGAGTATCGGTATACTCATCCCTGCACGGGTTGTGCCCTCACCTTATTATGTTGGATGCAAATGACAGATAGTGTTGACTGAGGCCAAGATTACTAGGACTGGATGGTACCTACAGGTGGACCTTACGATGAGTCGATACACAGAGGAGATGGGCGAATAAGGAGTGTTGAGAAGGCGATCTGTACCTACCCTTCAGGTAGAAACCTCGGAGGATGATCCAGTAGTTGTCTTTATTTTTCTTCAGTTGTGTTACATTTTAGTTGTACTTGGACTTTCTAGTTGGGCTTGTATTCTGGTCCCTTTTTACTTATTGTACTCACTATTTTACTATACAGTTGACTTGCGTTCGTATCTTTCTATGTTTTCGGTTGTGTGTGTTTATAGTTTATAAAGGCAATGTCTTCCCAGTTTTAGGGAATACACCTTTACTGCTAGTCTCGATCCCCTAGCCTATAGAAGGTGAGTTGGGGGTAGTCACGGCACGAGCCTTGAGGGACGGTTCATGACAAATTGGTATTAGAGGATCCGGTTCAACCACAGAAGATAGGACTATAATCTTTCTTTTTAACGGTGATAGTCTTAAGTGTAGTGAGTGTGGTTATCAGTTTAGGGAATCCAGTGTTGGTGCGGCGGCTGATGTATCCATACACCAGGACCCTGACTACTGATTTCCGACCCAGTGCATGAAAACACTGATTGCGTGGGTGTTTAAAAAAAAAATTGATCTTTTGAGTCATCTCACCAGGTATAACATTCAGCTCACTAGGTATAACCTATTGACCATGGAACACCTGTTCCTTATCAGGATGTCGCTGCGTAGATAGCCAACTAATATTCTCAATAGAGTACACGATGACAGCCCACCGAGCAAAAAGGATCTAGTGCAGGGCCCTCTTACTATGTTGGCACCTTCGGGTGGTGTACCGGCAACACCACCACCCATTGGGCAGCAGATACCCCCAGCCGCACTGGTTGATGGTGCATGCCGACTGAGCGCATTTCATGAGTTCCAGCAGCATAGGCCTCCAAGCATTCAAGGTGAGATAGATTCCCACGTAGTTGAGGGCTGGGTGGAGGGGGGTGAAAGAGTTTTCCACCTTGTTGATACACTAGTAGAGCATATGGTGACCTTAGATACTAGTCTTTTTCAGCAACAGACCATGAGGATGGTCCACATAGTAATGAAGCTTCAGTACGTGGACCATTACCCGAGATAGTACCATCGGGTAGTGTCTCAGTTATATCACAACTCATTGGTTAGCAGTTACGACTGGCAATACCAGTAAAGGACACATATTGTCGTAATGCCTTACGCATGATTCAACATCAGATACCCCTCAGGTTTTGAGGTGACCCGACTCACAGGCGGATTAGTACTAGATTGAGGAGGTGGTTGAGAGTTCGATAGAGCTTTTGTAGATTTTGAAGGATGACATGTTGGTAGCTAAGTATTTATCGAGGTGTACTCATCATTCCTGGTACTCAATGAATACGATACGATCAGTGCTTCAGAGCTCGGACCTCTTAGCGAGGTGTCTTTTGGGATGTCTGAGCTATCACTATTCGTTTATTCATTCCTACTTATGTTAGGATGATAGAGAGAACCATTGTGGTTGAATATTTTATGGCTGAGCGGATGCATCCAGTGAATGTTAGTAGTGGGAAAGCAGGAAAATGGCGCCAGTCATAGAGACTTCGGCGTGTAAAAATGTTTCGAGAAGAATAAGTGTTTGGGACCAATGAATCTGCAAGGATGTAGATGTGAAATCATAACTAGGGGAGTATCATAAGGTGGTGTACATTTCGAAATGTTAAAACCACCCCCCATTTTGGTCCCTACTAGGCTCGGGGAGCTAGAGGATGGAGGAAGAGAGTAGGTGCATGTGGTCAAGGAGTGCGACCCTAGGGCTCTAAGAATGATTTGAGGAATGGTCTGTGTCTATTACTAGCTTCCATATCAATAGAAATAGGTAAAAATCATTCCTTCTTTCCAAGAATCTTTTCTATGACCTAGAGTTTGTGGTTAAACTTTTTACTTGACCCTCATGCCTGGAGATACCCTTGGGAGGAGACTCGATAATCACACTTATGCTGACGGTGTGATCTGACCCTTGAGGTGAGAGTTCGGTTAGAAAATCATGGTGGAAGCGTCGAGGCCTTATGACGTTAGTGTGGGTATAATTGGAAATCCATAATTCATACTCAAATTGATTATATTAGGTAAAAAGTTTGTGGTTTATCTACAACGTTGAGATGAGGTTATCCTTATTCGGCAAAAAAAGAAACCCAAGCAGCACAGGATAAACTCTTGCATAGGAGGGTGCGGCTGATCACTCGTGAGTCGGCCAGCCTCACCCTTGTGGCAGCATAAGTTTTGAGTTTTCAGTTCCTAAAAGTATTGGCTAGAGTTCTTCTAGGACTATGACATTAAGATAGTATATACTCCGGGGAAGTGGAACATGGTATCAGAAGCACTCCGTAAGAGGTCTGGCCTGCAGCTACTGAGTGAGGTGACATAGTATCTAGCCGATTTGTAAATATCCATTGTATAATGAGATGGAGAAGCTTTTCTTCAGTCTCTTACAGTCAATCCCCCACTTCTTTAGTGATTCCGGGAGGCACATCATGGGTACACTGACTGTGAGACTCGACGTGCTCAGATATAAACAGGACATGAACCTGATGGATTTGCTGAAGGTGGGGAGAATGCCATCCTCTTCAGAGGACGTACCATGTTACCAGTGTCACATTAGGAGGAAGTGTTGATATAGTTCCACACATCCCCTCTAGTGGTACATCCTGAAGTGGAGAAGATGTACTGGGATCTCTAATGATAGCACTGGTGGCTGAGAATGAAGAAAGTAGTAGTAGAGTTTGTCTCTCGATGTCTCATTTTTCAGCAAGTAAAAGTCGAGTATCCGGTACTAGAAGGCTTGGTTTATCCTTTAGAGGTCCCATAGTGGAAGTGGGATGGGATATCCATGGAAATCATGACAGGACTTCCATGTACGTCTAGGGGTCATGACTCGATCTGGATGATCGTTGACCATCTCACCATGTCGGCCAACATTCTACAGATCAGAGAGCAGGGTTCAGTAGAGAGCCTAGGATGCCTCTATTTGTAGGAGATTGTACTGAAACATTGAGTACCTTTGGCGATTGTCTCTGATCGTGATGCATGTTTTACGTCCCGGCTATGGAAGGGGTTCAAGGTAGCTTTTGGGATGTAGCTTCATTTGAGCTCCACATTCCATCCTCTGACGAATGGTCAGACTGAGAGGACCATTCAGACCCTCAAGGAAATGTTGTGTGCTTGTGTCCTCAACTTCAGTCATAGTTGGGAGGACCATTGGCCTTTGATGGAGTTTGAACACAACAACAGCTATCACTCCACCATTGGGATGTCACCTTTAGAGGCGTTGTACGGGCGACCTTGTAGATCACCTTTATGATGGACTGACCCAGGGGAGTCAGCACTCGTGGGACCAGAGATGGTTTGGGCTACCATAAAGAAGGTACAGATCATCTAGGAGCAGATGAAGACTACACAGAGCAGGTAGAAGTCATATGCCGATAAGATAAGAAGATCTATGGAGTTCGAGGATGGTGACCACATATTTTTATAGGTCTAACCCCGAAGAGGTCTACGAATATTTGGTCGAGGTGGCAAGTTATCTCTGAGGTTCATCAGACCTTTTTAGGTCCTCAGCAGAGTTGGCGATGTGGCTTACCACTTAGCTCTTCCACCTCATTTTCACTGAGTTCACAGCGTCTTCAACCTATCTAAGTTGAAGAGATACGTGCACGACCCATATCACATCATCAACCATGGTGAGTTGGACGTCGACGACGGGGCGAATTTTACAGAGGTTCCAGTAGAGATTGAAGATCAATAACAGCAGGTCCTTCTTAGAAGGTCGATACCACTGGTGCATGTTCTCTGGCAGCACGAGAAACTCCTAAAGAGAACATGGGAGTGGGAGTCTTAGATGCATGTTCAGTACCCCCACTTTTTCCCTTAGTTTTGTGTTATTTCTTATAGGGACGTAAAGACTAAGGTGGGGATAATGTAAAGACCTATAATTTCCATGTAAATTTTTAGTTTAATTACAAGGTAATTTTTTCGAGACTGTGAAATCTGACGGTGCTCGATTCCAAGGCCCGGAGTGCCCAGAAAGATCCGTCGAAGTTTTTTTAATCATTAATTATCACGCGTAAGAAGTTTTCCTGAAAAAGTGGAATAACTCTTAAATGGTTACTCAGATCAAAAAAATGAGGGCAGAATTGTGCTCATGATGGCGGGTTTACCCAAAGCGCGACTTAATTTTAGTCAGCGCGGGCCACTTGTGAGAAAACCAAAAAATGGAATAACCATAATGAAAATAATTAAATAAATTATTTAATTTTTAAAATGCTTATAACACACAAACAATAGCTCTTATTAAAAATCTGAGACCACCACTAAACATGTGAGGGATTGATTTATTTATGAAGATACTAACTTTTTCCGGCATGGGCCACTAGTGAAGGTTAGTTTTTAGGCCGTAAAAAAATTAATTAAGTGACAATTATTTTATTGTAAAATACATATCATTTAAATGGTAACTTCGATTGAAAATCTGAGAGAGATGTTGGGTTTTTTGGGGTGTGTTTCACATGGGCAGAGCCTATCCTTGACTGGCGCGGGTTGAAGGTGACTGTTAATAATTTTCCTAACTTTTTTTCGTGTATGTTCAGTAAACGTGCTATTGGGTTTTTTTAACTTTTGAAACAGTGCTCGAAATTGAAATCTGAGGACACCATTGAAATCGTAGCACCGATATTCTCTTAATAATACATTTACCTCGACATCAGTTAGACGAGGGTGAAAGATGAATTTTGGGTTTTTCATGGAAATAAAAAAATAAAATAAACACACGTCTTATTTTATTTTGTAATAACCACCCTACTAATGGAAGGTTTTAGTGGGGATAACCAAACCTTAACCTCCTATGAGAGGTTATGGTGGTGGGGACCACCCAAGGTCTAATCCTCTTGAACTCCCTCATTAATGTGGAGCAGATCCTTGAGCTTCCTCCATATTAATTGTGCCAACCCTTCTTAATTAATGGTGCCAACCCTTGGTATCCTCCAATTTGAATTTTTATGCCAACACAACCCATTTATTGTTGAAAATTATTTAAGTCAACTTTGATTGAAAACAAATTAAATAAATAAACATATTATATTTAGTTTTCTATTCATTTGGTGACAACGTATTGGCAAAGGAGGATTGGGAGAACTTGGGAGAAAGCTCTCCAATGATGAACACTCCTCCAACGAAGAAATCCAACCTCCATCGACCGTCTTCCTCAGGACTTCTTCCGACGTGGGATCTCCTCACCTATAGTGAATCAATGACCATACTCCCTTCTCGTACCAATATCAATGAACAACCCAAGGTAGGGTTTTATTGATTATCACTTCCCATGTTCTCCCCTTCTAATTCTTTTGCGATATTTGGGAGTTGAGATTGATGAGGGTTGTGGAAAATGATGTTTTAAAATATCTTCCATACACATTCATGCTTCGTTCATTATGAACTGCTTGGTATCACTCTAAATGTGGAGGGTGCGGGTCAAACGATCATGGACCGACCCCTCTGTCGTTCTTCTTTGATGTGATATTAGAAATGGAGAAAAGTGATGATAATGACGATGGAAACGGCACCGTCACCCCTGGCCTCCGTGACCCGCGCCGCACTGCAGCAGTTCTCCATTTTGTCTGAACCGACCTCACGCTCGGCCGAGCCACCCAGGGCCGGACAGAGCCACCGTGCCACCCCGGGCCGACCACCCACACCATGCCACCATCGTGCCGAGCCACCGTGTCGTCGCCGTGCCGAGCTGCCACCGTCTGCTGAGCCACCATCCACCATCTACTTTGTAAAGACCCATAAATTTCAGAGAATTTTTTTTTCAAAAATTATTTGGAATTTTACAAGTACGCAGTTTCTAACAGCACCTGATTCTGAGGCCCGTTGTGCCTGGAATAATTTTCTGAAGTTTAGCTCGGGTACGTTCAGTGGACGGACAAACGCATTTTTCAATCTTTTGAACTAGTGATCAGAATTGAAATCTTAGGGAATCGATGAAACCACAACACCAGTAATTGCTTAAGGGGACCTTCACCGCAGTTGTGTTCTATGAGGGTTTGACTTTATTTTGGAATTTAATCTTAAATTGAACAAAAATTGTGTTGCACACAATTTTTATTTTGTCTTGGTTACATCCTACAAGGGCGAGGTTGTTTGTGGGGCCCACCCACACATAACCTCCTTTGAGAGGATATTATGGTATGGGACCCACATGGGTCGTAAACTCCTTTAACCCCCTTGAACCTATGAGCTTCCATTTAATGTGCCAACCCTCTTCATTAATGAACTAAACATCTTTTAATTATTTGGAACATTTTCAAATTCTCTTGAAATATTTATACCAACTATTTAATAAAGTGCTATACTTTATTATTATGGGGGTTGGAATAATCTCTAGTGGGGAGAGTCTTGAGAGAGGGGATTTGGGAGGATTGAGAGGAATTCTTTCCCTCGTCAAAGAACGCGAAGAACGTCGGCGCCAACCTCGGCTTCTTCCTTCTCGATGTTGACGAAGTGACACCGTCATCCTATGGCAATGTCAATGGAACAACGATAGCATCTCCTTCTTTCGTCAAGTGATCAACCTTCTTGAATTGAGTTAGGGGTTTTATTATGAAGTATGATAAATATCCATGTGTTAATTCTTCTTGTTCTTGAATCTCAATGGTGATGGCCAAACAAACATGCTCATCGATCTGCACATAGACAGTGAACCTTTCTGTTTCATTCCTCGTGCATTATTCATCGCCAAATAATTAAACGTGCTAAAAACTCAATGTTACATTGACCACGGAATACGGATGCGAAGATCTTAACCAGAGGATCATGAATCTTCAATTGTCACAATTTTCAGGTTTTGAACGATGATACAGAGACCCAGGGAAGGGGTGACGTGGCGGTGTGATTTCAGTGTGTGTTAAAGGCACGACTTCGGGCGAGTTAGGTGGTGAAACTACTACGGTGGTCAGTTCGGCTCTGGGCGAGCAAGGAAGCACGAAAAAGGCAGTCTGGTGGTGTGCGGTGAGTCCGAGGTGGCTTCGGCCGGCAGTCCGGGTGTGCAGCTGGTGACTCGGCCGTGGGGTAGGTGACTGTCGAGGGAGGACCATGTCGCAAGGGTGGTCGGCACGTGGCAGGAAAGTAGGGCAGGAGGCAGCAGTTCTGGCAGAAGGGGACACCGTGTGAAGGGTTGGCCGATAGGGTTTGGAGGTTTGGGTTGGAGGCGCTAAAACGTGAAGGAATTGATAGATTGGAGAGAGAAAGTTTAAGTTGATGATATAATAATAAAAAGAAAGGAATTAATTGATGTTGTATGTTTCTATCACGCAATAAGGGCTCCAAATAAACGTGGATTGATTTGGAGTTATGAATAGTAAATAAATAATTAATTAACAATAATAATAAAATATTGTTGTAATTACTTTTTATGATAAAACACATTTTTTGTCTGCAACTTCCCCGTAAGACCTCGGTTTTACAATCCGTCTTTGGTGGTGCCACCCCGACTTCGAGATGGAAATTCTCAGTCCAATATTGAATTTCTTTTTCGGGTTTTTGGATCGGGTACCTGAAATGCTCAAATAATAAAAATATATTATTATTGTTAAATCTTCGACCCGCCACAACTCATGTGTGTGACGTCCGATTGGCTTGTCGTTAGTGGCAATGTAATCCTGTCATTAATATGGTCGATTCAAGTCTAATTTTGGATACAAAATTCTAGTTCGTGGCTCGAGGCCATGAAACGCCGAATATTATTATTATTATTATTATTATTATTATTACGGGATCTTGTATCAGACATATCTCTTTCATACGGTGTCGGAATGACGAACCGTCTGCGACTTTACGACCCTGTAATTAAGACAGATGTTTCAAGACGAATTTTGGATATTTATGTCAAGGTCGAGGCGTGGGCCCCATGAGGCCCGGTTCGCGCGTGTTGCGGTGAAATGAAACTTTTTCACCGGCTACCTGTTTTGTACCATTGGGTAGTCTATATCGTATTTTTTCGTTATGGATCACAATGGTGTGATAGGTTTGGTAAACAGGTGTAATTTGAAGTATGGTCGGGTTGGTTCGAACCTGAAACCAACCGGGCCCTCAGAGCAGAAACACTTATAACTTGAGCTCCGGACGTCTGATTAATGTGTCGTCAACTTTGTTGGATTGCTCTTCATGAGACGGTTCTTTTGGCATACTCCACTTGAGGTTTGGATGTGGTTGGAGTACGGTCGGGTTGGTTTAACTTATAAACCAATCGGGCCCCTCGAATGGAAATGTTAATAACTCACAGACCAGACGTCTGTTTGACGAACCGTCAGCGGTGTTGGTAATCACATTGAGAAACAGTTCCTTTGAGTATACCCCATGAGAGTTCGGGGTACATTTGAGATACGGCCAGGTTGGTTTGTACACGAAACCAACCGCCCCCGGGACTAAAATGCTAATAACTCACAGACCGGGCGTCCGATTGATGTGTCGTCTATTTTGTTGAGACCCCTATGACGAGGAGGTCCTTTGAGATACTTCTACGTGAGTTTACGTGCCACTTGTATGTATCGACCAGTAGCTCATGGAGCGGACCCTCTCGGAGACGAGCGTACGGAGTACGGAGACCTTGTAGCTGGTTTAGAACTGATGACTGATTGTCTGATTCGATTCAGAGTGACTTGTATAGCCTAGTGCGGAGCACTACTGTGTTTGGGTGGCAAACCCATGGTGGGGAGCACTACATTGTTTGGGTGGCAGACCCGGGGTACTCGACAGAAGGAGTACCTCTATAAGCTATGAGGGGGAGAACTACTTTGTGAGGTGGAAGACCCATGGCGGAGAGCACTACTGTGTTTGCGAGGAATACTAGTGGTGCTCGATAGGAGGAGTGCCTACGATGTCTAAGGTTAGTGTGCAGCACCTCAGAGTTGTGATAGGATCACTGTACTCATCAGAGGAGGAGCTCTTCAGCAGTTGTGGTTTCGATATCATTGATGAAAATCATGGTTTGAGCTGAGTCAATGATCTTTGTGTTTTCCTCATGATTGAGATGGGTTGCTTGATAACTTAGGTATATATATGGGCATATACCAAAGTTGTGTTTATCCGTTGATTTCATAACCTTTGTGTTTCCTCATGATTGAGATGGGTTACTTGATAACTTAGGTATAAGTATGGGCTTATACCTAAGTAATGTTTATCTGATAAGATCATTCTTTGTGGTTATCCTTGTTAGATTTAGTGAGACCTTGAGGGTCTCGGGGTCCCTAATGAGTATTGTTATACTCACCCCTGCACAGGCTATGCCCGCACCTCGTTGTGTTGGATGCAGATGACGGACATCGCTGACAGAGGCCGAGTGTTCGAGGACTGGACGACACCTGGAGGTGGACCTCATGATGAGTCGGTAGTCGAAGGTGGACTTCACGACGAGACGGTACTCGAAGTAGGTTGAAAGATGAGAGTGTTGAGGAGGCTATCTGTACCTACCCATCAGGTAGGATTTGTGGTGGACAACCCAGGAGCTGCTACCATTTTATGGTTGTTTGTCTTTTATGTTGTACTTTCATTCAGTTGTAGCTGTACTTTTCAGTTGGGTCTGTATTCTGGACCATTTACTTTCATCACTTTCATTTGTAATTAGTGTTTGTTTCTCTTTGCACTTTGTAGTGTTTGATTACTTTATAAAGGCAATCCCTTCCAGATTTATCGAGATTTACACCTTTGGTACTAGTCGACAGCCCCTGGCCTATAGAAGGTGGGCTTACGTTAGTCGTGGCACGGTCCTCGAGAACGGGTCGTGACAAATTGGTATCATAGGAGTCGGTTCTACTGTAGAACTCAGAACTATGATTATTCTTTTCTGTGAAGCAATTGTGTTAATGGTGCCGAGTGTTGTCTTCAGTTCAGGGAGTCCATTGTTGGTGCAGCCGCCGACGTATCCATACACTAGGACCCTGACTTCTTATATCTGACTCATTGCACGAAAACACTGACTGCATGTGTGTTTCCAGAAGTTTTCTTTAAGTCAGCTCAACTAGGTCGGCTCACCAGGTATAAATCATTTGACCATGTCACATCTGTTCCGGATGTCTCCACATAGACAGTCAGTTGGAATCCCGAGAGAGGGTACCTGATGAAGGACCACCGAGCGACAAGGCTACAGTGCAGGGCCCTTTTCAATGTTGGCACCGTCGGGTGGTGTACCAGCAGAACCCCCACCCATTGGGGAGCAGATGCCACTAGCCATACTAGATAATGGTGCACGCCGACAGAGTGTGTTTCACGAGTTCCATCAGAAGAGGCCTCCGAGGTTACGAGGTGAGGCAGATTCCCAGGCAGTAGAGGACTAGCTAGAAGCGATTGCAAGAGTTTTCCGCCTAGTTGAGACACCAGTAGAGTAGATGGTGGACTTAGCTACTAGTGTTTTCTATTGAGTGACCATGAGGTTGGTCTGTATAGTGATGAGGCTTTGAGACGTGGAATGATGCCTGAGATATTACCTTCGGGTAGGGTGCCAGCTATATCACTACGTATTGGTCAGCGGTTACAACCCGCAGTACCGGTAGATGAAACTTGTAGGCTTAGTGCCTTACATGTGTTCCAGCACCAGATATCCCTCAAGTTTAGAGGCGATCCTGACTCATAGGTGGATGAGGACTAGCTTGAGGAGGTGGCTGAGAGTTTTCTAGAGCTTACACAGCTTCTTCCGGACAACATGTCAGAAGCTAAGTACTCAACGAGGCGTACCAATCGTTCTGGGTACTTGATAACTATGATACGATCTGTGATTTAGAGCTCGGACCTCTGAGCGAGGTGTGTTTAGGGATATCCGAGTAAGCACTCTTTTCTCTATGCATTCCTATTTATGTTAGGGTGCTAGAGAGAACCTTTGTGGTTAAATGTTCTTTGGCTGATCGGTTATAGCCAGTGAATGTTAACAATGGGAAGATGCGAACTGGTTCCAGTCTCAGAGACTTGGGAGAGGAATTTTTAAGGACAGATGAATCTGCAGAGCAGCAGATGTGGAAGTAGAGCTTGGAGAGCAGCATGAGGTGGTGTACATTTCGAAATGTTACAACCACCCGCCTTTGTAGTCCCCGCCAGGCTCAGGGAGCTGGAGGGAAGGGGAAGAGAATAGCTCCATGCGATCACAGAGTGTGACCTAAGGGATCTAAGAATGATTTGAGGTACGGTCTGTGTCTACTAAGAGATGCCATATCAATAGACATAGGTACCAATCATTCCTTCCTTCCAAAAATCTTATCCCAGACCTAGAGTGTAGCGTTAAAACCGTTGACTTGACCCTCACTTATAGAGATACCTTTGAGAGGAGACTCGATAAACAAACATATGCTGATAGGTGTGAGCTGACCCTTGAGGCAGGAGTTTCGGTTGTAACCTCTTGGTGGTAGCGTCGAGGCCTTACGGTGTTAGTTTGGGTATGGACTGGGCAACCACAGTTCATACATGGATTGGAGGTATTAGGAAAAAAGGTTGTGTTTTATCTACAATGTTGGATAGGGTTTTTTTGGTCAGTGAAAAGGAAAACCTAGGTAGCATAGAATGGACTCATATATAAGAGGGTGCAGTCGATCACTCAGGAGTCGGCCAGACTTACCTTTGTGCCAGAATTCTCCAAAGTTGCAGCACCACTTCCAGCAATGAAATAGAAAGGGAAACCCTTCGTGTGGTCATTTAGATGCCTGCAGAGCTTTCTGGAGCTGAGAAAGAGATGGTTCATGGCAGTTGAGACTACATAGAGCAGACATAAGTCCTATGTTGATAGAAGACAGAGACCACTTGAGTTCGAGGATGGCGACCATGTATTCTTACGTGTCTCACCTCGACGAGGTCTAAGGAGATCTGGACAGGGTGGAAAGTTATCGTCGGGATTCATTGGACCTTTCCAGGTCGTCAATGGTGTAGGCAAGGTTGCTTACCTCCTGGCCCTTCTACCTCAGTTTCACTGGGTGCACGAAGTCTTCCACGTATCATAGTTGAAGAGATACGTGCACGACTCGATGCATATCATCGACCACGGGGAGATGGAGATCGATGAAGAGGATACATTCTCGGAGGCCTCGGTGGAGATCGAGGATCGACAGGAGTGGGTCCTACGTGGATGGTCGATTCCTCTGGTGCGCATTCGTTGGCAGCACGAGAACCTCCAGTTGAGCACATGGAATCGGAAGGCTCAGATGCATGCTAAGTATCCTCATTTGTTACCCTGGTTTATGTTGTAGCTTTACGGGAACGTAAAGCCCTGAGGTGGGGGTAATTTGAAGACCCGGAAATTTCTTGTAAATGTTTTTTTCTTAAATTGTTTGGAATTTTAAGAGTATGCAGTTTTTGACGGCACCTGATTCCAAGGCTCGGTGTGCCCAGAAAACTTTTCTGAAGATTAGCTCGAGTGCGTTCAGTGAACGAACGAGCAGGTTTTTCTATCTTTTGAACTGGTTATCGGAATTGAAATCTAAGGGAACTGATGAAACCGCAGCTCTGGTAATTGCTTAAGGGGACCTTCACCACAGTTGCATTTTATGTGGGTTTGACTTTATTTTGGAGTTTGATCTTAAATTGAACAAAAAATGTGTTTCACACAATTTTCCTTTTGAGTTGGTTATATCCTACAAGGGGGAGGTTGGTGGTGGGGCCCACCCACACTTAACCACCTTTTAGAGGATATTAAGGGATGGGACCCACACGGGTCTTAAACTCCTTTAACCCCCCTTGAACTTATGAGCTTCTATTTAATGTACCAACCCTCTTCATTAATGAACTAAACATCTTTTAATTATTTGGCTCGTTTTCGAATTCTCTTGAAATATTTATGCCAACTATTTAATAAAGTGTTATACTTCATTATTATGGGTGTTGGAAAAATCTCTAGTGGGGAGAGTCTTGAGAGAGGGGATTTGGGAGGATTGAGAGGACTTCTTTCCCTCATCGAAGAATGTGAAGAACATCGGCGCCAACCTCAGCTTCTTCCTTCTTGACGTTTACAAAGCGACGTCGTCATCCCGCGACAACGTCAACAGAACAAAGATTGAATCTCCTTCCTTCATCAAGCGATCAACCTTCTTTAATTAAGGTAGGGGTTTAATTTTGAAGTATGATAAATATCCCTGTGTTAATTCCTCTTGTTCTTGAATCTCAACGATGATGGCCAAACAAACATGGTCATCGATCCACACATAGACTTTGAACCATTCTGTTTTGTTCCTCACGCATTCATCGTTTCCAAATAATTAAGCATGGTAAAAACTCAATGTTACGTTGAGCGCGGCATATGGATGTGGAGATCTCGACCCGAGGATCACAAATCAGTGATTGTCACAATTTTCAGGTTTTGAACAAAGATACAACGACCGACGGAAGGGGTGATGCGGCGGAGTGATTTCGGCATGTGTTCAAGGCATGACTGCGGGCGAGTAAGGCGGTGCAACCAATGTGGTGGTCAGTACGGCTCCGGGTGAGCAAGGAAGCACTGAAAAGGCGGTCTGGCGGTGTGCGGCGAGTCTGAGGCGGCTTCGACCGGCAGTCCAGGTTTGCAGCTGGTGACAAGGTCGTGGGGTACGTGACTGTCGAGGGAGGACCATGTCGCAAGGGTGGTCGGTGCATGGCAGGCATGTAGGGTAGGAGGCAATAGATCGGGCGGAAGAGGACACCGCGTGAAGGGCTGGCTGATAGGGTTTGGAGGTTTGGGTTGGAGTCGCTAAAACGTGAAGGAATTGACCGATTGGAGATAGAAAGTTTAAGTTGATGATAGAATAATAAAAAGAAAGTAATTAATTGATGTTTTATGTTTCCAGCGCACAACAAGGGCTCCAAAAAATGTGGATTGGTTTGGAGTTAGGAATAGTAAATAAATAAGTAATTAACAATAATAATAAAATATTTTTGTTATTACTTTTGATGATAAAACACATTTTTTGTCTGCAACTTCCCCATACGACCTCGATTTTACGAACCATCGGTGGCGGTGCGACCCTGATTTTGAGACGGACATTCCGAGTCCAATATTGATTGTCTTTTTTGGGTTTTTAGATCAGGTACCCGAAATGCTCAAATAATAATAATATATTATTATTATTAAATCTTCGACCCACCATAACTCCTGTGTGCGACGTCTGATTGGATTGCCGTCAGTGGTGATGTAATCTTGTCATTAATACTGTCGATTGAAGTCTAATGTTGGATACTAAATTCTGGTTCATGGATCGGGGCCATGAAACACCAATTATTTTTATTATTATTATTATTACGGGATCTTATATCGAACATATCTCTCTCATACGGTGTCGGAATGACGAACCGTCTGTGACGTTGTGACCCTGGAATTGAGAACAATTTTTCAAGACCAATTTTGGATATTTATGTCGAGGTCAAGGAGTGTTCCCCACATGGCCTGGTTTGTGCGTGTTGCAGTGAAATGAAACTCTTTCACCGGCTAACCCTTTTAGACCAATAGTTAGTCCATATCGTGTGTTTTTAGGTATGGATAACAATGTTGTGACCAATTTGGTTAACCGGTGTCATTTGAAGTATAGCTGGATTGGTTCGAACCCGAAACCAACCAGGTCCTCAGAGCAAAAACACTTATAACATGAGCTCTGTACGTCTGATTGATGTACCGTTGACATTGTTGGATTCCCCTTCATGAGAAAGTTCTTTTGGCATAATCCACTTGAGGTTTGGATGCGGTTGGAGTATGGTCGGGTTGGTTTAGCTTATAAACTAACCAGGCCCCTGGAACGGAAATACTAATAACTCTCAGACCGGACGTCTGTTTGAAAAACAGTCAGCAGAATTGGTAATCACGTTGAGAAATGGTTCCTTTGAGTATACCCCATTAGAGTTTGGTGTACATTTGAGATACGGTTGGGTTGGTTTGTACAAGAAACCAACCGGGCCCCCGTGACTAAAAAGCTAATAACTCACAGACCGGGCGTCCAATTGACGCGCCGTCTATTTCATTTAGACCCCTATGACGAGGCGGTCTTTTGAGATACTTCCACGTGAGTTTATGTGACACATGGAAGTATCGACCAGTAAATCATGGAGCGAACCCTTTCGAAGACGAGCGTATGGAGTACGGAGACCTTGTAGCTGGCTGAGACCTGATGACTGCTTATCCGATTCGAGATGGATTGACTTGTATAGACCAGTGTGGAGCACTACTGTGTTTGGATGGAAAAACCACGGTGGGGAGCACTACTGTGTTTGTGTGGCAGACCCACGGTACTCGACAGAAGTAGTACCTCTGTAGGCTATGAGGGGGAGCACTACTTTGTGATGTGGCAGACCCATGGCGGGGAGCACTACTGTGTTTGGGTGGAAAACCAGAGGTGCTCAATAGGAGGAGTACCTCAGAAGTCTATGGTTTGTGAGTTGTGCATCGGAGTTGTGACAGGATCACTGTACTCGTCAGAGGAGGAGCTCTTTAGCAGTTTTGTTTTCAATATCATTAATGAAAATCCTGGTTTGAGTTGAGTCAATGACCTTTGTGTTATCCTCATGATTGAGATGAGTCGCTTGATAACTTAAGTATATGTATGGGCATATACCAAAGTAGTGATTATCCATTGATTTCAAAACCTTTGTGTTTCCTCATGATTCAGATGAGATACTTGATAACTTAGGTATAAGTATGGGATTATACCTAAGTAAGGGTTATCTGATGAGATCCTTCTTTCTGGTTATCCTTGTTGGATTTAGTGAGACCTTGAGGGTCTTCCGGTCCCTACTGAGTATCGTTATACTCACCCCTATACGGGCTATGCCCGTACCTCGTTGTGTTGGAAGCAGACGACAAACAGTGCTGACAGAGGCTGAGTGTTCGAGGCCTAGACGGTAGCTGGAGGTGGACCTCACGACGAGTCGGTACCCGAAGGTGGACTTCACTATGAGACAGTAGTCGGAGGAGGTTGACGGACGAGGGCGTTGAGGAGGCTATCTGTACCTACCATTCAGTTAGGACTCGTGGTGGACGACCCATGAGCTGCTACCATTTTCCGATTGTTTGCCTTTTCTGTTGTACTTTTGTTCAGTTGTAGTTGTACTTTTCAGTTGGGTTTGTATTCTATCCCATTTACTTTTCAGAACATTATTTTGTACTAAGAGTTTGTTTCCGCTTGTACTCTGTGGTGTTTGATTACTTTATAAAAGCAATGTCTTCCCAATTTATCAGGATTTACAGATTTGGTGCTAGTCGCCAGCCCCTGGCCTGTGGAAGGCAAGATTGGTGTAGTCACAACATGGGCCCCGAGGACGGGTCGTGACATGCTGAGCCGCCATCCGCCATCCGTCGAGCTGTAGTTCGCCATCCGCTGAGCCGCCGTCTACTGAATCGCTGAGGCACCCTGTAGCCATACCACTGACCTGTGGCCGGTCTGCCGCCCTACGGTCGGTCCACACCCTCACGGCTAGTTTGCGCCCTCGCGGCTGGTCTGCGCCCTCACAGCCAATCTTCCACCCCTGCGGCCAGACCGCGCCCTCGCGGCTGGTCCACCACCCTAACCCTATCTGCTGGGTCTAGCCTGGTCCACACTGGGTGGCCCATCCTGGAGGTTCGTCCTGGCGGCAGGGCGGCCACGGTGCGTCGCAGCGGCCGCGGGACGGCGCGAGGGCTGCAGGGGGCACGTGAGGGCCACGTTGCGGCGCGGGGGCCTCAGGGCGGGGCGAGGGACATGGGGTGGCATGAAGGCCATGAAGCGGTGTGAGGGTCGTGGTGCGACGTGGGGGTTGCGATTGTGCAGTCGCCTTCGTCGCGACTGGCGGTGTGTCAGCCACCGTATCTGAGTCCCACCAGTGCCATTCACTGGCACTGGTCGCTGCCATCTTCTATTACGAGGAACACAAAAAAACTCACGAAAAAGGCGGAGAGGTCGGGCCATGTTCATTTTCCCTCACCCTCTGCGTTAGGGAGGTAGAAAGCAGCTTAATAAAACCATTATGAATACAGTCAAACCCTATAACCTCTGTAAATGATTATTCCCAAATCTACAAAAATAAATCATCCACAGATAAACTAGTTAGATAGTTGATCTGTGCTCATTTTTTAAAAGGGAAGAACATGGGAATCAATAATCACACATAATTAAACCCCAACATCATAGGTTTGTTGATGGAGGTTTCAAGGAAGGAGACGAAGTCATTGGGAATAGTGGCATCGACATTCATCTCTTCGGCAAGACGCTACTGAAGTCGGCTCAAATGTCATCCTCGTTCTTCAATTCCAAAGTGTGTTCTTCATTGGAGGATGTGTTTCTCCATGATTCTCCGAAGCTCCTACCTTTTCCTACACTCTCCCAAAAATCCCAAGAGATGAAATTCCAAATTAAATTAAAATAGGTTTAATTTAAATTGACACAATAATTAAATGACACTATTGATTAAATAAGGAGTTTTCATAATTAATTTACTCAATTAAATGTGAGGAGTACTTAATGGGGAGTTGAGAGGTTTTCTCTATTAAAGTGGGGTTTGTGTGGTCCCCATCACCATGGATTCGAATCGGGGGTTTTAGTTTGGGTTTTCCCCACCACTTAACATCCACATGAAGGTTTCAAATAAAAATAAAAAAGTTAAACATTTTTTTTCTTTTTACAGAAAAAAGTGGAAAACTATCCTTCACCCTCGACCTACTTCAGTCGAGATAATGGTATCCTTAAGAGAATACTGACGCTGTGAGTTCAACATTGTCCTCAGATTTGAATTCTGAAAAACAGTTTAAAAGTTACAAAATCCCTCTCGCATGTTTACTAAACGTACCCGAAAAAAAAGTTCAGAAATTCAGTCCAGGTACACCGAGCCTCGGATTCACGCGCTGTCAATTTTTGCAAACACGTAAAATTCCCATATAATTAAAAAAAATACATGTAAATTCCGGGTCATTAAATTAACTTAGTTATAAGTCAAGGAAATGGTGAAACATTTCTCACAAAATGTCGGTAATACCTAGAAAATCCATGAAAACTATGGATTTCCATGGAACATGATAGTTTAATTTTTCCTTAATTTCCATTTTCATTGAAGGGTCCATGTGAATTCTCTCACTTGTGATCACATTCCCCATGCATGTGATTTAATGAATCCAAATGTTTCACTTACTTGACTTATCATACATTTTATTCATTCTTATGGTTTCTAGAACAATCCGTAGATTCTATTCATGTTCTACATTTCTCTTCGAGTTAATAAAAATATCATCAACCAAAAAACACCACAAATTTTCTTAGGGTAGTCTTTAAATACTATTCATAAAATCCATGAAGATTTTAAGGGAATTAGAATGTTAAAAGGGAATAACTTTGAACTCATAGTGACCATACCAATTTTGGAAGGTTATCTTATAAATAGCTTCCTTATTTACCTTCAGTTGATGATATAAAGAATGAAGAATCGCCTTTAAGAAGTATAAATATCCTTAAACATGATTGAACAAGTCATAAATCCTTGTAAGGGGATACCTGTTATTTATGGTGATCTTGTGAAACTCTCAGAAATCAACACACCGCTACATTGATCCATCCTTTTTCTTATCAAAAAGAAATACATCACCCCAAGGTAATTCACTAGGGAATATGAAAATGTTTTCTAAATTCCCCTTTAATTTCTTCTTTAACTCCTCCAGTTCAATCAGGGTCATCTTATTTTGGAATTTAGTGATATGAGTAACTCTGGGTATAAGATCTATAGATAACACTACCTCATGATCTGTGGGATGTTATGGAAACTCTTTGGAAAATACATTGGTTTATTCCCTTAAAATTATAATTTTCTCAAGTTTGTATATTATCTTGACTCATATATTTTGAAAATATATGCATATTCACTGTGTATCAACACCTATACTATCAAGGTATTTTCCAAAGTTGATTCACGATATAAATTTTATTTTTAAAGGAGGATGGTATGGTTTGAAATATAAAATTATATTCAGATATTTTATGTGTTATATATTTATTTATTTATTTATGGAAAATCTATGGCTAGTTTAGCATCATGTTTCAACAAGGATAATGAGATTAACTAGAATAATATTACCACTAACACTAATAGGAGAAGAGTCTAACACATGGGTTTCAATGATCACGTCACTAGGTGTTTTTATAAAACATATAAGATATAAAGGAATTCATAGAATCAAGTGAAACCTTTTCTGTTTTTTAGTGAATATGATGGGTTACTTGTAGGAATTAATTTTCATGTTCAACCTCAATAGTTGTGACAACATAATAATTCCTATTCTCTTTAAATTTTTGTGGTTACTGATGCTGATTACCCTAAAATTTTTATAGTTTAGTTCACTGAATAGCCTAATTTTCTTACTCTCTACAATTGAAGTGTTAAACCATGGGTGGTTCATTGGAAGGTTCATTAATTTCCTCCATTATGTTAGTCATATTATTTATGGATCCTTGGTATTGATGGTCTTGGTGTCCTTCTCTCCCACTCTTAAAGAATTTTTTCCCCTTTAAGGAAATTACCGTTATGCTTCTTCCCATATTTTTAACATGTGAGCAGTTAGATCTTCTTTCCAACCTTGTCATTTGATCCACCATATTGAAACTCCATTCTTTTCTTATTTTCTTCATGTCCATGGGACGATTCTCCAAACTCCATATCTATTATGAGGGAATAGAAAACTACTTATTTATAACTACCATACTCTCAGATATCAGGATCCTTTTGGAGGATTTTTTTTTAAACATTATAGAATCTATCTATCTTTTATCATTGATGATTAAAAAACCTAAGTTTTATCTTGTAATACTTGTGAAATTTTCCTTATAAGTCATGAAATATTCACCCTCATTTTTCTAAATCTCTTTTAATTGTCAATCTATGTTTTCTTTATGATTTCAAGGAGAATGATTATTTAGAAATAAAATCTTAAAGTATTCCCACTCTATTTCTTCCATTTCATATTTTTTATTTGTATTCCTAATCAATACCAATATTGATTATCATATCGATCTAAATGATTCATAGACAAAGTAACTTTCTTGTTATCATAATAGTGGAGTATATAAAAGAAACTCTGCATTTAGTTAACCCACTGTTACATGACAAGTGTATCAAAAGACCCACTAAAAATCAGTGTTAATTATTGTATAAATGACTCTATGACTATTTTATTTTTATTAGGTAAAGTAAAACATTAAAATTGTTCATTTTATTATCCTATCCAATGATATTTTTGTATGACTCACCATGAATTTTTGAAATCCACCTAAAATTTTATTATGAATTTCATTCATAAATTTTTGTATTGTCTCCAACAGGGGTTGTTAGTCTAGTTCCTCATGTTTCTACTATTTTATAAAAAATAAAATGATTGAAAAAAAGTTATGTTAATAAATAATGACTAAATAATTTTATTTTCATACAAAATCTAATTCTAAATTCACATATTATGGGATACCTATGTTTATCCATTCATCATATGATGATTTTAGGACCATATACTTTAATATATTTCTATATTTAAAATAAATAATTACTTTATTTATATATCCTTCATAATTGTTGGTATATATTTTATGATTAGTCAATGAATATCTCTTAAGAGTTTCAAACCTGGTGTGCAAGATGGCCAATTTTTTATGCTCCAAATGAAAATCTAGTTAATAACCAATCCTTATTTTTAGGGTTAATACCCCTAGGTACATCAACTCTAGAGCCACATGCACTTTTATTATCCTTACATGGATTTAATTTCTCTAAAACCATGTTCTTTTATACATTATCAATTATTCACAATGTTTACTTTTACTTAGATTTATCCTTTGTTTTTCACAATTTTTATCTAATATTAATTCCCAAATTGACTTAATCATGGTTTGATACCAATTATGGGGACCTAATTTTTCTTACATGACTACTAAATCATTTTTAAGATAATTTACATAATAAAAATACATTTTAAAATTGAAAGGTATGATATATTTGGAAAAATTGGTTCATATATCACTTCTATATAATAAAAATTAAATATTATTTAAATCCTTCTTCTTTATCATTATAAAATATCTAACATTATTTGTATTACAAATAATCACGTCAGGATATACATCAATAAAAGGTGTGAGCTAAAATCCCAATAAGGGGAGGGATAATATGGGAGGAATAAGAAATATGGATCAATAGTACATGAAAGATCATAATAATCATCATAATATCATAACCATAGGACCATCATCATAATCATGATTAAAACACTTGATAATAGAATGTAATGGTTTATATTCATAATAATGAAAAGTCATAACATAATGGTCTAATACCACATATAGTTATGAGAAAATCATGAATCATGTACAAACATAATATATGTTCAAAAATCACAAAATAATAGTTATGAACAAATATATAATCATGTTTACATATATTACACATAATATCCTGAGATATATCACATTCCATGATGAATTGGAAGGATATATAATTTTGATCCCACCCATCAAATCATAAAATGCTCCTAATCATGCATCCCACGCGGAAGGGGAACATATGACAATCATAGTCATGAAATAAATCCATTTAAAGGATTGGGTTTCATAAAGGTTTCCTAACAAATATTATCATGAGTGACCATAATGGGCTCCCAAATGAAAAATGGAAATCATATTTTGGTATAAGAATCATCATTCTTGAGAGGATAATAAATACCTCAAGGGGAGTCAATGTGGTGTATTAAAAAACAATTCCTCTTATAAACATCCTTATATTTAGATTATATATCATTTTGACTTGGTGAAAACATGTATATAACTAGAAATATGTGGTTTAATATTGAATGAAATTTTTATTGTATTATTTATATATCCAAAATAAAAACAAATTGAAAAAGAAGATAACCCAACTTAAAGATTTGGATTTGATAATCCCCTTACCTTAAATCCCACTTTATTTCGTCACCTTTTTCCTCATGAATAATAAACATTGGTTTATTGAAACATCGAACTATAAGTGAGTTATTTTCTTTTTTCACTCCTTATAAATTATAATCATTGGATTATATTATTTAATTATCTTTAATAAATTTGAATTGTATTGATATCATATTTTCCTTAAAATATTCAATCTTTCTTCAATTTAATGATCTTGCGTTATTTATATTTATAAATTATTATGAATAACTAATAATCCTTAGAAATAATTATATTTATATTTTTTATATTATAATTAATTTATTACGACCATTAATAATAGTTGTTAAGATTAGAGTGTAGGCAACGCCCTCGTGGGCAGATAGCTGACTGTTAATGTGAAATTGTCCAAAGAAGAGTTGCAAGATATATTATAAGTGATTATATTATAAATAAATTTCTTATAAGATATTAAACTTATAAATATCATTTTGACATAATTTTTAAATATTTCATGAATGTATGTTTAGAATATAAATTAATGATAGTGAATTAGAAATAGAGAAGTAAATAAAAAGATGAAAGGACATTAACTATTTCTTGAAGTTGTTCCTTATTTGTTGACATCAACTTTTTATAATATAGGATTTTGAATACTCCAGAACATCCTTAAGTATTATAAAGGGATTATGAGATGGTAATTAGGTATATATTTCCCTTTGGTGAGTGGAAGTGGATTATTTTTTTCATGGGGATGGAGAGAGGGTATACATGAAAAGAGGGGTGTGTTTAGAATAAAATATTTAATAAAATATAATTTCCAAGGTAAACATTATAAAAGTGATATTATTGAAATATTAAGTCAAATTTGAATAAAATAAAATTATTTTGTTTGTTTTAAGGTATTATAAAATATAATTCATAATTTTATTAAAATAGGAATCCGAGAAATGATAAATTTTTATTTTAATGGAATACTTTAGACTTTAGTAATTGGAAAATAGTTTTTAGTTTTAGAAAATTAGTTTATAGTATTAAAATTACTCATTTGTCTCATTAAATATGTGTTTGGTAAATCCAACATTTATAGAATTTATTATGTCATTATAACATCAAAAATGATGTAATTTAAAATATAATAGTCACAAAAAAGTTGTATTTTTACTATTCAACTAAAAATTTATGTATTTTAGAAAATAAAAAAAAATCAACCTTAGAACAATTAGATGTGTTTATTTCAAGAATGAAATTAAATTTGTCAAAATAAAATTTTAACATGGATATTAATAATAATCAATACAAAAAATTAGGATTTTAATAAATTGGATTAAAATATAGTTTATTAAAAAAAATTAGAGTTTCTTTGAGTTTTTAATATTGATTTTAATTTTATTCCATTATAATATTTATATTTTATTAATTTACTCAATATAAATATTATTTATTTGAAATATCATTATTTTGAGGTCAAATTACTATTTCAACAGCTCGGTTACTATTCCCAACGGTCGGGTTACTATTCCCAGTGGTCACATTTCTATTCCATAGGTGATATTACCTTTTATAGATTACTCATCATTCCTTCATACACAATTCATTAATATTCCTCTAAAGGTTCAATATTTTTATTTTATATGATATTTTTTGGTTTACTAGTATTTTGTTTCATTTCTATAGTGTTTTTAAGGGTAATGATTCTATAAGATTGTGGTGGTCTAAATTTTCCCATTCCAATTTCTCTATTTTCTATTTTTTAGTCACATTGAAATATTTAGAATTTTCATAGGTTTATATTTTTACTATTGTAAAGAACGCCACTAATAATGTTTTTTCCATTTTTATATGTATTTTATGTGTATAATACTATATGATATAATATAACACACATTTGTTTCAAAAACAATAATCATATATAATTTTTGAGTCATTAAAATATAAGGATTCGAATGGAAAGAGGTGTAGGATTTCAATATTTTAGGATGATGTGGGAAATATTAAATTCATAGATCATTTCCTTGTCCAAGAAATCATTAAGAAGTTTTATACCATTCAGTAGCATATCAAATAAGTAAGAAATATGATAGAAGATTTGTGTAAATAATATTTAATGATATATATAGTTTGATATTGGTGATAATTTGTTCCTTCAAATATCTCCATGGAAGTGGGTTATGAGATTTCAGAATAAATGGCAGTTTATCCCTAAATACATCATTCCCATTGATATCCTTGGTCATGTTAGGGTTTTAGCCTATCAAATAGTGCTCTATCCGCTCCTCTCACAAGTGCAGGATGTGTTACACATATCTCTTGGAGGAAGTAATTACCAAATAGGTCACATATAAAAATATTAGAATATATACAATTGAAATATGAACTTTCATTTAAATATCAACCTATGGAAATCTTTGAGTGAAAATATTTGGTTGTGAGGAATAAGACCACCCATTTAGTCCAAGTTCTTTAGAGGAATTATAAATTTTAGGTGGTTACATGGGAACCTAAGGATATGGTGAGAGATAATTAACCTCACTTTTTCCGCTGTGTAATAAAATTTAAAAACAAAAATTATTCTTAAGGGACATAAAATGTAATGAAATCTGATTTTAATAATGACTTTTCATTAATTAAATACTATGTGAGAACAATAACTTGCAAGCAACACTAAACTTAAAAAACTATGTTACCATAATAGAATTATTTAATATTACCATTATATTATCATTGTATAATTGGTAGATATCACAAGAAGCAACAAATCTAATAAAATATATAAAATTTATAATAAAATGAAGCTCATTTTATGCTTATAAGATTCATGTTTCTTAATATATTTTTATACATCAGTATCTCTTATGTTAAAATTTATTTTTAATAAATCTTAGATGTTGAATCAAATAAAAAATCATGTTTTTAATCAAAATGATGAAATTAAATAATTGGTTCAATATAATATTCATTCCTAAAATTTATTTACCAATGTAAATATATGTTATCGCAGTAAAATCGTATTTTTTCAAAGAATCAAATTTTTTAAAATATTATATTTGTAAAAATAATAATTGAATATATATTAAATTAAAACTCTAATATTATTTTTAAGAATATATAAAAATTAATTAACACTAATTTAATTTTTAATAAATGTTAAATAATATTAACTTCACATTATAATTAAAACATTATTTTTTTACAAAATTTTTTTTCAAGATGTTATTTGTTTTAATTTAGAATTAAATTTTATAATAATTATAAATTTATTTATGTTAAATAACCTCTAAAATAATATTTATAGCATCTCAATTTGGTAATTAGGGCCATATTATATTTCTAGTAGTAAAATAAATATCATGGTTAATTTTTTAATCATGATTAATAAGGGTAAAAGTGGATAAATATAGTATAATGAATTCTTTTATAGTCAAAAGGTTACTTAAACATTAAAGAAATAATTTTTATGTATTAAATTCATACCCATATGCCTCACCTACAATTTTATTACAAAATTATCTTAAATCACCTAACCCACCAAACACCCATGCAATATCATTCTTACCCCTCACCTAACTTTAGTTTCCATGAAAAATCACTTCTTTGTCACCTATAAAAGGAGCTTATTCACCCCTATTCTCTAATCCCTCACCACAAAAAAAAGTAATTTTTAATTATTTTATCTTCCATTTCCATCTTTAAATCCCCCTAGGAAAGATTAATTAAGTTACTTAGGAGTCCTTCCAAAATTTAAGAAGTTACTTATGAAGGTTAGGGTTCTTATCCTCATCCATTTCATTCATGTAATTTTTTTGTGATAAACCTTTTGATTTCCATATGATTATGATTCCATGTATTCAAAAATAAATCCTTTACTCTCTAATTTATGTAAAAGTATGGTATATTTCCCTTATACTTCATAATACACTTCTCATAATCCCTTTTTTATACCCACCATGATGCCAAAATCATACAATGATTTTCCATCTTCGTGTTGCAAGTAACCAACTCTAATATATTTCAATGGTATCCATATAAGTGAATATTATAAAAGGTTATAGGATATGAAATGTTTTTTAAATTAAGTGAATAATATAGTTTTTTTGTTATATATAAGTTTTTTTGTGATAAACTAAACGAGAATTCAAGGTACAAGTTTCATCAACATAATTTTCAATTCATTGGGTCATGTCCATTCTTACATGATTTAATTTTTCATGAGTTCCTTGATCCTACTATTCTGTATATTATATGATTTTTCCTTCTATACTCTGGTGAAATTAATTCTCATCCTCAATAACTATTTCTCTGATACAATTTAATCTACATTAAAAGTATGACATTGTAAATAATAACTACCATTGTTACCAATGAATCCTTCCATCCATGTCCATGTTTTTATACCCTCTAATGTTCTCCTCTATTCATGATAAATATAATATAGATTATATTCTATGATTCTCATAATTCTCCCCTCACACATCAAAATAAAAACTTAATACTCATTTTAATGATGAGGGTTTTCAAAAAAGGTATTTAAAAAGATAAAAAAAGGTTTTCCATTATTTCAAAAATAAAATGTCTTAACTTACACTCCATTATTTGGATAACATTTATGTATTTTCTAGGATTGATTATTTGGAACATTTTTTAATACATCTTTCAAAAATTATTCTCTTTCTATTATTGAAAAAAAATTAATGTAACTTCCACATCATCTTTTACAATATTTTTTTAAAGGTTTTCTGAAAAATTTTGTATTTTCACTACTATTTTTCATCAAAGGTTTATCACTCATAAAGTGATGTTATAATATTCCTCTATGTGTTATTACGTTATTATTCCATTTAAAAAATTATTTTATGATATCCTATGATTTCTTAAGTTAATGCTATGTGAAAACCCATTATTTTTCATGGGTTCATTAAGATATGATTATGAGTGATTTTATGGGATGCCTACCATGTCACGAGTTTTCCTTAGTCTGATCTTTTTTTATCCTTTGGTCATGAAATATTTATTTGGGATATGTGGGTTAAACCATGTATTGTTTTGTGTAAATATTCTTAGATCAATGTTAGGATGTGATATTTGTACTAACCATGGAGAAACCATGATCTATGGCATAGTGAGGCTCGAGAGGCATTTTTTAGGGTTTGAGCATGGTAAGAAAAACTGTGTGTCTTGCTAAGAGAACTATATGGGAGTCTGGGTGCCTTTATAGAGGTTCCATATGAATTTATAACAGTTTTCTCAAATGGTATGACTCTTCACATGTATCTCTTCACCATGTTTTTTTATCAGTAATGAGAACATTCATGGTTGGAACACAATTTGTTGAATCGTGCATCCTAAATATGCACCCCAATCTAAACCTTTAAAAAATTGAATTTAACTCTTTTAACTCTATCATTTTTACATAATATAATTTTAATTCCCATTATACTCAAACTAATCCTTCCTTGATTCTCTATAGTATTATCCCTGGGGATTCTTAATGTATTTCCATCGTTCTTGATGGACCTCTTCAAGGTAAGTTCAATTATTTGTCTAGTGTTTTGTCTTATTATTAGATATTCTCTTTATACCTTCACCCCTTGTCTCATTGGATCCCGATTAGACTATGGATTATCTATGTAAGGGGTTTGATAGACTTTTGATGATGGTTCTTTTTCACCAAGGCTTTTAAAAACATGATCAACTCATTTCCAATCTTTATTCTCAAAGGTTATATGTTTATATCCATTATTGAGGTGTGTGTAAATATAAAAATATTATAGCTCTTTAATTACATGATTTTATGAAAAATATAATAGGTTTATATTATGAAATTGTTTTATTTGAAATCAAAATGGTTATTTATAAATATATTTATGTTTTTAAATGGGTTTTTAATTAAAATTGATTTGTGCACACCATCTGTTCGATGAAATGTAATAATTGTGGTTTTGATTCTAAAATGGGTTTACGAGCATGGGAGAGATGATGCATCACTATAAAGATATTTTATAAATTGTTATAATGACATTAAAATGGTTTATGTAAAACAAAGCACATTAGGATCTTTGGGTTGATCAAGAAATGGACATGATTCCCTAGTGTGCAGCACTACTGGGGGTAATTTTTTGATATCGAATGAAATGATAAGACTCAATATTTTTTGGATTTATGTTATTTTATTATTTTTATTCCTCTATGTTTTTTATTATATATTCCCATATTCTATATCCAAATATTGTACTTTTTTGTTAATTCATGGTTTTATACTGGATAGTACCTTTCATGCTCAATTGCTCACTTTTTTAACTTATGGTGTACTCATGGATTTTTTTCCTTATGCTTTAATGATATATTTATTGTACCTATCATATTCCTTATTATAGTGAATATGGAATTCCTTCATAATAAAATAAATGATTTTTTTCAAAAAAAAATCTCTTTTGAAATGGCTTATGAACTAGTTTTGTTTTAAAACATGAACTTATGATTTCTTAGTGTTAGAATTTTTATAGATTCATTGGTTAAATCCTATTGGGATTTATTCTCATACCCAACTTTTTTCCATTGGGAATTTATTAATTTTATTTTTCAAGACACGATTATAAGGAAGGTAATCTTGTAGTTCATCAGTTTCTCTTGGGTGTTATTACCTTCATAGTAGGATAGATTGGTGGTGACAAATGGTCATATGGATACTCATTTATGTCCTATATTACTTTATTTTCTAGTTTATCCCTTTTTCTTTCGTTTCAATACTCATGGATATTTTCTATTCTTCCACACTCTACTTTTAAACATTTTTTCTTTCGTATTATTCAAAATACATGATTATTTGTTTGGTTATTTACCACTATATGGTGGGACGACTCAGACGATGTGTTATTTCAAACTAAGTTTGTTCATTAAAAATGCAATCAAAGGTATTACCTATATGGAAGTGTTGTTACACTTCCTAGATTTAATTTGTTGTCTTTGGTAGATAAGAGTTATAACCTTTGTATTTTGGGTGGAAAGTGAACAAGCATCTATGGCCAACATAATTCCATGTCTAAACATAAGTTACAGTGGGTGGTCTAAGATTTTTTCCAATATTCATACTCATCCTTTAGGTTATTTAAACAATATGGATTTAGTGTCTGTTTAGATGAACCTATTTAAAAAAATCATTCATTTGTTAGAATCATAGATTTCTTTTTTTTTTCTCATTGTTCAATGGGATTGGCTTGGATTCATGAAGCTACTATTTTATTATATAACTTCCCTTAAGATAATTAGTTATTATATTTCATATTTATTATACAATTCCTCATGGAAAATATCTTATTAATATGGAAGATTAATATTTTATATGGGTTCCATGGGATAATCCCCTAGTACACCCCACTTTAGTTCAAGTAGTTGTCAACACTATTCAGACTCTGGGTCAGTCAGGTGTAAGAAACTAGGGAAAAATTGTGAATCATGGATCAAATTTTACAAATAATAATATTTCCATATTTTAGGGTGAAAATGTCCCCCAGGAATCTAAAGTGTTTCATGATCATATTGAATAGATCTTTCATTTTCTAAATATTTCATAGGAATCAATGGTGGATTTTCTACATTTATTCTTGAAGGATTCGAAAAGAGATAGTGAGACTCTATCATAAAATATATGTTACCTGAGGACCATAATAGAAACTATTTTATTAGGATCATAAATCATTAAATGTATCATAAGACATTGTGATTGGAAAAGACCTAAGAGTTTCTAACCATAGAGAAAGGGGAGCATTCAGTTTTGGAGCATTCCACATATTTCATTGAGTTGGTACACATAGCACTCAAGCTTGTTACCAATGATGACCTTAAGTATCATAGGTTAAACAAGGGGTTGAGGGATAATAATATGTCACTATTTACTCAATTATTCCTTTAAACCATTATAAAGGTGTTTGATAAAGAGGATATGGCTGAGAAATCCATATCCTAGAAAAAATAAGTGTAGGTGGACCTTTGGTTATAGCAGTCATTAGCTAGGGTGTGTATTCTTGCAATAAAAGAAAATTAAAATGTGCTCAGTTTTATTCATGAACAATTTTAGGGGATTATTCATGACAACATCATGTTCTTTCCTATTAGTATAAAACGCATGGCTATACCTAGCCTAACTATATGAAGTCACCTAGGACTTCTCCTCATTGTGGACAGCCTCGTAATGTCAGAAATTTTTTAAAAGAATTTATTAAATTATTAATACTAGATCCACTATCTCTAATGTTTCATGAGTTCATTTTGATTCTTCCATGGGTGTTTGCTCATATACTTATTCACATGGTGGTGTCACTGTGGCCAAAAAGGCCTAAGGAGGAACTTATATTGGCTTTCATTACATATAAAAGTATGCATCATATGAACTTTAGTCAAGGTTTAATACTATTTGATAAATAGTGTTAATTTCACCCTCTATGGTACTAGATTTATTTGATACTAGTGATACTTTTTATTTTATTTCATCTATGTTAATTATCTTTTTATGCTTTCATTCAAAACATATTTTGTTCATGACAGAACTTTCATTGTCTTTGGTAGAGAGGACTAAAAAATGTTTTAGGTTCCCTTTGTGTAGGGAGATGATAGTTCATAATTAGGTGTTGTGGGAATTATTATTATATTATCTACATATATTTTACCTCATTATTAACATGGAATAGATGATCATCATTAAGTACTAGATAGACTATTATCACTATCTAGTTTAGTTTTTATCTTCCAATGGTGTCTCTCATGTATTTCATGGGAAGTGGGATTCTAGATTGAAGAGATTTTATCCTATTGTTCATTATAATGTATTTATTGCATATCAGTTATTAGAGATGAACCTTGATATAATTCATCCATGTTTGATCCTCCCACTTTCTACTATGGTGAGTGAGTATGTCTTGGTCCTTCTTGAGGATTTCCATTTATATGTCATATTATTACATGGAACCTACTGAGTTAAAGGATCTTAAGGTTTAACTTGTAGAACTTTAGGTTAAGGGGTTAATTTGTACTATATTTCCACCTTGGGCTTCTACTATCCTCTTTACTAATAAAGAAGATATAATCATTATACTTTTCATTGATTACCAAAATCAAAATCATGTGACCATTAAGAAAAAGTATTCATTTCAAAGAATTGATGATATTTTTTATCAACATAGAGGGCCTTGTTGTTTTTCTAAAATTGACCTATGGTTGGGGTACAACCAATTGATAATCAAAGAGGATGACAATCCTAATTCAGTTTTTTTGAATTGTTATTGGAACATTGATTTTATAGTAATGTCATTCAATCTCACTAACTCTCCTATGGTTTTTATAGCATTGATGAACAATATTTTTCAATGGTTCTTAGAATAATTTTTTTTCAGGATTGTGGATAATTTTTTGTCTTACCTCAATTAAAATAAGAAACATAATGATCATTTAGATATCATCTTTCAAATACTAAAAAAACATCGCTTTTATGTTAGTCTTTTCAAATGTGAATTTAAAATCAAAAAACAAGATTTTCTAGGGTATGTTATATATAAAAGGGGAATCTCAGTGGATCATGAAATTATTTATGTGGTAATGTCTTGGGAATAGTATAGAAATGTGTTTAAGAATTTACACTTATTGAGAATGGATGGTTTTTACCAATGGTTTTTTCAGGACATCTCCAAGCTTGCAAACCTAATGATATCTTTAAATCATAAGAGTGTTATTTTTGAGTGGGATTATGGATTTCAGTTATCATTTAAGTAATTAAAGAAGATATTGAATTTAGATCTATTTTTCATTCTTCTAAAAAAATTCTTGGTTATGACGTTTAATATGATGCCATAAGAAAGGGTTTGGGATGTTTCTTGATGGTGGGAAAAAGGGCGGTGGCCTCTGGATCTTTATAACTATACTCTCCTGAGAAGATATAACCTACCCATATCCTTGATTTGGTAGATGTTTTGCATTCTCTCAAAACATGGCACCACTATCGCTATGGGGAACTGGTTATAGTATACTCTGATCATAAGAGTCTAAAGTATATTATTACTCAGGATGATATGAACATGTGATAGATGCATTGGGTTGAGTATCATCATAATTTTGAATTTGATATTACTTATACTCTATGGAAAGGGAATGTTTCTACTAATGTGTTGATCAAAAAATAACTAACTCAAGATAAAGGAGTGGCCTCTGATGAGTTTGTTTACATAAATGATATTGGGTGTTGAATAGGTTGGTTGGTTGGTTTTCTTGGAATCAGTGAAGGATGCCTCATCATTTGTTTATTAGACTTAGAAAAAACAGGTAATCATCATTTATTTCTGATGCCTTTGTAAAATTATAAATTGTGGGGAGGCCTTTAGTGGTAAGTATTAGTATCTGGAATATACCCAATGTTTCTTGATCATGTTATTTGTTCCTATATCTCATTAGAAATAGTTTTAATATAGTGGGAACCATTATTGTGGGTTATTACACCCTAGGACAACTAATATGTATCCTAATATGAGATGTTGGTATTGTTGGTCAGGGTTGAGGCATCCAATTGTAGACTTTGTATCATAGGCCTTGATTTCCAAATAATTAAAGTAATGTTATACAGACCTGTGGAAATTTTAAATCATTTCCCAGTCCTTTGTGGAAGTGGGATGAGATCTCTATGGACTTAATCATTTGTTTACCATATACTCCAAGTGGTATGGATGTGGTTTGCATGATCATTGATTGAATTCTAAAGTATTCTCATTTCCTACATATTAAAGAGATGATTAAGGTAGAGTAGATCAGGCATATGTACATTGAAGAGGTGGTAAGGCATCATAGATTTCCCTTTGTAATTGTTTTTGACAATGACTCACGGTTTAAATCTAAATTTTTTGTAGGTTTACTAGATTCAATGGGCTCCCAATTGAAATTAATCATCGAATATCATCTAAATATGGATGGGAAGAAAAGAGAGCTATTTAAATCCTTCTTGATAGGCTTTGGGTGTGTGTGCTTTATTTTTTGATTCATGGGAAAGATTATTACACTAGTAGGTTTTTTAAATAAAAATAGTTATCAAGAATCAATCAATATAGTTCCCTTTGAAGTGTTGTATAGATGACCATGTAGATCTCCCTATCACTAGACTGAGTTGGGATAGAGGTTCTTGGTTGGATTGGTCTTTGTTTAGAATATACCCAAGAAATTTTATGTTAGTGACTGAATAGAGTTATCAAAAATCATACATGGATTTTCATTATCTCTTACAAGAGTTTTGTGTTTTTATTATGTCTTTATCAAATTTTATCCTCACTTGGTACACCATCATTTAGTTATGACGGGAGAGTTTCATGGATGTTTTTTGGCCCCAATGAGATCATTGACTTACTTAGAAAGTTGGCATGTCAGTTGAAATTATTTTCTATATTTACATCAATTGATGAAGTGTTTCGTGTTTCCCAACTAATTTGGAATCAATATGACCCTTTGAGTGTAATTCAGTTGGAATATGTTGATCTTGATCATGTTATCGCTTTGGTTGGGAAACTAGTTCATATTATAGATCACTAAGAAAATGTACTTCACTGTAAAATAATTACTCTTTTTCATATATTTTCATTGTGAGGATATGATATCTATATGTCCATAATCTGGAACACTTTATGGGGACATAAAACTCTTATGCATGGGATAATTGTGATTATTTTTGGGTAACATATATTCCTTATTCTAAGATTATTTATCCCTTGTGTTGTTCTAAAAGTTTCCAGGATTTGAGGATTAAAAACATGGATTTTTTATAATAAATAGGTAAGGATCATGGTTAGTAATGATCATCCTCCAACTTTATAGTATTTCCTTGTGAGCCTGTAAAAGAATTTGAATGGTTTGATAATGGTTAAACAAACTATGTGGCCCGCCAAGGGAACCATATGGGTGTTTGGGTGGTTATCCCTAGGTATATCACATCTTGAGAATAGTTTTCTCAAACCATTTTCATCTTCCCATATAGAAAAAAAGTATTAACATACATGGGTATTATATCATTTTAGATAAATATTCCATACATTACAAAAATACAAGCTTAAGGATAGTAATAGTTTAGTTTCTTTGGAAACTTGGACACAAAATATTATATCCTAGTGAATGATGTTCAACATCTACCATAAAGACATCGACCTTTAGTAATTCTACCTAAAACCTTTCTTCATAATATATGGAATGGAATCATAAGAAAGGTTTGATATCGAATGATTGGTAGTGAAAAAAATGGATATATGTAATCATAAGCATGAGAATAAGGGTGTGAGAACATGATCATAAAAATAGAAGATCATACCCTATATATCAAAGATAATATACTTGAATCGTGGAATAAATAATGGAATTTCATAAGACATGAATCATAACAAAATAAATAATATTATCCACGAAATAATAACATAGGAATAAAACATGGAATTATGGTAGACACATAAGTAGATAATATGATTTCTATAGTAGCCAAGGCATTACTACCAAGACTATCTTTATAGTATGGGTTCACTCCCCGTACCATCTTGGTAGTCAAGGTTAACTACCATGGTCATCATAGTAGTGTGAGTTCACTCCTCATACCTTTTTGGTAGTCGTAGTTCATTCCCAAGACCATCATAGTCTATCTCATGAGATAGAAATATTTACCTAATGAATTTTTGGGAATATAGGTCCCACCTATCTCATAATTAAATCATATAAACATGTTCCACAAGATCCTAAATAATCATATCATAACCCATGAAATGAAATGGGTATTATAAACACATAATCATATCATAACCTGTCAAAAAATACAGGTTTCATAATCATTTCATCATAAACATAATCCACAAAAAATATTTTCAAAATCATGTAATCCATGAATGTGAAATAGGTTTCATAAATATAATGAAATTAAATGTAACTCATTCATAGAAATAATATGATTGCAACATTTATATCATTTCTTAAAAGGGAATGTCTAACAACAATGAAAGTTGTCATATATGGAAAATAGTTTTGAAATATATTTTAAAAACATTTCTAAGGAAAAATATCCTTTCTTCATTGAAAAAGAATTTTTACAATATAAAACCATTTGAAAATAATTTCCTTATACAATAATTTTAAAACTTACAAGGAAGACTTGAAATCATTTGAAACCCATTTTTTTTAAAACATATATAATAAGCTTCAAACAAATTTAAAACCCATTTTCTTTTAAAACACTTTGAAAAATTATATATAAATCTTGAAAACGTTTTGAAAACCATTTCATTGAAAATACTTTGAAAACATATAAATAAAGATTGAAATCGTTTGAAAATTCATTTCCTTGAAAATAATTTGAAAACTTATTAATAAAGATTGAAATAATTTTGAAAGAAAATTTCCTTGAAAATGTATATATAAATATTCAAAATATTTTTAAACCCATTTATTTGAAAATAGTTTGAAAACTTATAAATAAATCTTGAAAATGTTTTGAAAATCATTTCATTGAAAATACATTGAAAACATATAAATAAAGCTTTAAAATGTTTTGAAAACCATTTCCCTCAAAAACATATAAAATAATATTAAATATTTTTTGAAAACCATTAACTATTTAAATATATAGTGGAAGATTCATAGAAATGATGGATGGTAAATCCTTACATGTCATATGAGGTAAAATGAATATTCCTTTTACATGATAAAAAGGATAGAAAAATTCCTTGATCAGAAAGTGAAAAGAATATTCCTTTGAAATTTGTAAAATACTAAAAGGGTAAAAATTTATTTTAATGATCATAGGATATTATATTAATATTATTGGAAACACATAATAGTAAACATGTTTTTGAAAGAACACATATTTTCGACTAAAGTGAGGGTAAAGTCAAGATTTTCTACAAATACTTTATAAACTATAATAGGTGCCAAGGAGTAGAAAAATGGTACCAATACATGATTATATTATGAATATACTTAGTACAAGAAAATTCATTAATTTCCATGAGACGTGGATGATAAGAGTTTATCAAAGATATCATAAACATAAACAATTCTGAAAAGCGATGAGATTGTTTCAAATAACTCTTATAACTTGGTAACCTAGGATTATACTATCGATGCAGAAAAATTGAAATTAAATAAATCATAAAATATCATTAAAATTAAAAGATTCATGATATATAATAAAAAATGGAAGTATATGCACCTCGAAAAATAATTTAGGTGCATCACAAAACCTAAGTCTCAAATAAGAAAAATTGAGACAAAACTATTTTATTGATTTCATAACTTTTGAAACATAATCCACAAGAAAAAAAGTAAATAAAATTGATATGTGAATACCCATATATTTAACTATAATATACATATAACACAATCATGTGCAGTACATACACCACAAAAAAGGAAAGAGTGGATAACATAGCTTATATCTCAGAGAAATAAAAAGTAAGATAAAATCCCCTTACCTTGTGTCTTAACACTCTCCGTACTCATTCAAAATGCATGTATAATAAATATAAACTTATTATAAATATTTAAAGTAACCATATTATTATATATAATAAATTATATGGTTTTATTATGATCATATATTACTGGCTTGTTAACAATCCTATGTTAAGGTTTCACTTCAGTTAATATTCTCTTTATTATTTGCATGTGTCTTAATTTGTTATATAATTGGTATTTATAATTTATGTCATGATTTAAAAAATTAAAATCATGATATAAAAATCATTTATATACATTATATATTTATTATATAAATCTATATAATATTTACGTATTAAACAGAAAACATCGTTCATGGAGATGGTAGGTCGTACATATGCATGAAAGATATTTCTGTTTAATTTCCTTATTGAAAGAAAGAAACTAAAATACATATATGTATATATATATATATATCATTATTATAGTATAATTATGGTATCATATATTTCTTATATATTTACTAAAACCATCCTTAATAAAATTCATGTCTTGTATGAATGAATCATATCTCTTTGAGGGGGCGGTTGTCCACACTTCCTCAAACGAAATTATCATATTAACACCAAATGGAAAGTAAAAAAGATAGGTGTCAAAAAAAGATTACAGAATCCTAAAAAATAAAAAAATATCATATATAACATATATAAATAGATTTTCAATCCTAATTTCCACCATGGGAGGGGGTACTATAAATTTAACAATCATCGTTTAGTGAGGTGGTAGCTTGTCGTATACATAAATAGTATATTCATTATCCATTGGATTGAGGTGTGTAAAATTATGGGTTAAAATGATATCATAAAAACATCCCAGCATACTGAGGATACAAGTGTGTTATACATACTTATAAAAAATAAACTTGAGGTGCTGGAGAAATAAAATAAAAGAAAGGACTTGAGAGAAGACGTCACCTCTTAATTAGGTAACTCAATTTGGTTTGTGCCCAATGGTGTCCTTGGATTTCCTTATACCCAATGGATGTATTATATGAAAAAGGGAGGATTTTTGGGAATTTTATTGGGCATTTATTGGCCGAAACTAATTGGTTTTATAGGTGTGATGATATGGGAGAGGTGGTGGCCTTTTATAGGGATGGAAAATGACTCACTTGAAATTTTTGAAAACAAGATAGGGGCACACATGTTATTACCTAAAAAAGACATTAAAAACCCACCTAAGTAATTAATAGAAGGTTAATTTACAAATAATGGATATAAAAACGGTTTCGTACAAGTGGATAGGTCATTTAGGCCCCTAAGATTATGGCTTAGTCCTTGATTAAGCTTATTTTGACCATAATCATTGGGATTAATTTTAATCACTTTTACTAATATTTTTTGTAAAATATTAAAATGAACTAATTAAACTATAAATATTGTACTGATTAAAATTGTTTATGTCAGTTTTTATAAATTATATTCACATAATCATAAAACATAATATTAATGTCAATACATCAGACATGATGAAATTACGGGTTTTTAATGTAGAAAGAAGTTCAAAAGTTTATTAATTTTTTATTTTCAATTTCAAAGTGAAATTGATTATAAAGAACTAAATTATATCAGTAGATAAATAATTGATCTAATTTTACCTTAAAAAAATTTAAAATATTATTTTACACAAATAATTATTTCAAAAAATTCCATTTTTAACTAAAAAGTAGTATTTTCACTATACAGCAAAAAAATGAAGTTTTACGGAAAAATATCAAAAAATTCACCCTAAGATAATTTATACATTATAATTTCACAAATGAAGTTTATTTTATAAAATTAAATTTATTAACGTGTATAAAATTAATAATAATATTAAAAGTGATTCATTCAAGAAAATGTTATTTTTAAACATAAAAGTATTTTACCAAAAATTATATCTTTTGTTATCAATATGTTTTATTTATAATAAAACATTATAAAATATATATTTGGAAATTAATTATTAATATTCATGTCACTAAGTATAAAATAAAATAATATAACTCGTATAATATAATTTAGTAAAATATGTATGTGAAGAACTCAGTGGAAGGAGATTGAGATAAAAAACACTTACCTTAGATTTCTTCTTACTCAAACACACTATAACTCAATGATTAATCAAATTTCTTTATTATTTAGTGATATAAGAAATGTATTTATAATTATTTTACTTATTACCAATCATTTTTAGTTATTATCAACTTTTTATTTAACATTCATAGTTAATATTAATAATCAGTAGTTAATTTCTCTTCTTTTTCCATGATTTATTTGGTATAGTGGTTTTAATAATTTTCTCATTTTTTAATATCTTACATATGTTTAACATAAAGATTAATATATTTTTAATATACTTCTTGATTCCTTGATTATTTCAAGGATTTTATCATTATGATTCGTAAATAAATGACTATAATTTTTTATTTGTAATTTTATGTTTTATTTTATATTACAATTATATAATTGATAAATACCTCAATTCATCATTAAAGCCTTATGTTTACAAATTTTTGCTTTCTTATTAATTCATTAGGAAAATTTATACCATTTTTTATGTTGACGGATAAATTGTTCCAAATAAGAGCATTTTATAATGAATAAATGTATATAATTATTGTATTTAATTATTGAAATATCAATTTAATATAAGAAAAATGATTTCAATTTTATGTTATTAAATTTTTATTTAAGGATAATGAATGGTTGATGAATAACATAAATAAAATAATTAAGTATGTGGTTATACTCACATTGAATAATTTAATATTCTCTTACAAATGATCTATAAATTGCAAAATAAGGTACTCCTTAGGGATAGAATATCTAGAATTTAAATGATATTTATTAGGGAGGAAAATTTTTTTGATATGGGATTGGAAAATAAATTATAAGTGTGGTTTGGAATGGCTTAAGGTAGTGTCTTTCAAAGATAAGTTTGAGTGGTTTATTCATAAATAACCATTTCTTATTATATACATAATACAATTTTACAAAGAATGTTCATCCAAAATGGATATTGGATGAATATAGGTTATAAATTACCTCATCCATGTATATTTTGTGATGTGACTTGGAAAAATACTGTAACATTAAACTTTTTTTAAATTTTATCTTAGTTTAAACTTTACTATCCTAAAAGTATTTCTACCTCAATAGATTTTTTATTAAAGAATCAATTTAACATTATTGCCTAATTTAAAAATGATAGCTCCAAATATGAATTCAATTTTATTAATTTTCATAATTATTAAAAATTAATTCTAAAATAAACAATATATAAAACATTAAATAAACATTTTTTAACCGCATCATTTAAAAAAATTACAATATATTAATAATTAATAATAATTTTGTGAATGTTGAATTATTTTTCAAAAATTTATTTCATTAAAATAATTCTATAAATGAAATAGATTTAATAAAAACATATTGGTAAAAATACTCCTCATGATATTAATAATACGAATACATATTTAAAAAAGTCATTTATAAAATTAACACTTTCATATTGATGACATCTTAACTTATGCATAAAAAATCCATCAACACCATTATATAATATATTTTGCTGAGATATATAATGGTGGATGTTTCAAATTTGATCCATCTATCATAGATATCTTATTAATTTTCATGATCTTTAACTTCACCCACATATTATTTTACTCAAGCTATATTTTTCTATGTTAATCTTGTGATTGGTCAGGGGAAAAATCTAGTGATTCCACCTCTTTTATATATTCAGATGCCTGAGACTAATAAGGAATACTCATATTAATTGATGATATAACATATACCATTATATATAAATTTAATATTGTGATTAATTCTATGTATACTCACCATACCGATGATTATATTATAACAGTACTATATCCTAATTACTTCAATTTAGTATCTAATATTTTTCCCCGTAACCTTATAGCATTATAATTTATCTCACTATCACACTTATATATTTTCTTTGTATGTTACAAATGTCTATATATGCCTAACAACCATATAATAATAACATTTATTTTTTTATTGTTATAAATTTCTTTTCATATATGTCTAAAAAACATTATCCTAATTCCATACACAATATTTATACCATATTTCTATTATGTTGTAATAATTTCATTGTTATAAATTGTAGAATGATTTTTATATGAGATCAGGTGGTTGAATATTTCAAACTTATACTTTTTTAATTATTTTTTTATTCCTCTTTAAATTTTCCAAATTATGATACATTTAGATTTCTTATAATATTTTATTTTTATCATAATATTTTATCATAATGAAATAAATAATAATTTAGTTTGTTTTATTATTTCATTTAAAATATTTTATTAATATAATTGAATTAAAATTCATACTCGAAATGTTGAGACTCATAGTGGACCATGCATACATTCTTAATAGGGGTGAATCAGGTGTGGACCAATTTTACTAAATTATAATTTATTTTTTGAACCTTTTAAACCTCTTTGGATATAAGATTCTGATTCGGATTAATAGATTTAGATATTATGTAATTTAAAATCTTATAAATCAATATATAGTAATGATAAATCATTAAATAGAATATGTATTTTTATAAGGTTTGGCCCCCTTGAATCCTACTCCTTATCATGCTTGGGATGTCTAAGTCATGGATTCTCTACTCAAATATTATTAAAAATACATAGGTTGTTGTGGTCTATGATTATCCAAAACTAATCACATTATTTTAATTTACATTAGAACTCCACTATATAGTCTTTCCTTTCCTTCCCCCTACTGTTAATTTAGATCAATTGTTTTACCAAAGATGTCTCATCACCCACAAATTAGATTTATTTTATTAACTTGAATTAACATTAACTCCCTAAAATACATCAAGAAAAAAACATGAAACTCAACCTATGAATCTATAAAACGTATAGTAATTCTTAATATATTTGATGAACGTTCAAATACACTTACTACTTATTATATTTTATCTTTAATACAAAGAATATGTACAACATCAGTACATGATTGGTTAACCTCTTCTTCCTTACTACAGCTTGAAACATCTTCTCATAGCTCCTATTATTATACTTATTATTATTATTATTCTAATTTTCCTTTTTCCTTTTTGAGATTTTCTCATTCCACAAGATACTCCTTATATTTCTAAATATAAATACTGTAACTTTTGGCTTCTCAATTCAAATAACACTAAACAATAGAAACTCTTACATATTCTTCTCTTTCATTCTCTTTAATATCCTAAAAATTCTCGCACGCATGGGTGGATTTATTAAATTTCAAATTTCACTTAAAATTACTAAAAATCGTATAATAGGAATAATTTATCACCAATTACCGAAAAAATAACTATGATAAAATACCCATTTTGACTTCCCATGATATTTCAGGCACTACTTTTTTAACTCAAGGCATATTCCAAAAACACCTTCATTAAAATATCCTCAGATTTTTAACTCATAAAAATAAGACCCCACTGTATTTCTTATAGATATCTCAATGTTATCTTCTCAGAATTTACCACTGTGAAATATAAAATTTCATATTCAAGGTTTATAATAATAAATAGCCAAACATTTTTGGCATGAAAATATCTATTAATGGAGCAGTAGCTTGTGGCATCAAGCATACCTTAGTAACACTAGATCCTCCCATGTATGTTTATTTAATCATAGAATCTAGGTTCATGATATTCCATAATGATAATGATGCTTGAATCCAAGATTATCATTGTATAAATTGTCTACTAATTTTACATTTTTTATATTGCACTAAATTTGTTACTTCTAATTTCAAGCACATTAATATTCAATAAATTTAATCAAACCTTAATCATCTTCCCATTATCCTTGGATATCTTTTACTTTCTCAAATATCATGAAACAAAATGATATAGAACTATATTAACAGCTCAATATTTTATGGAACTTCATCTGTATTCCCATTAAAATCATTTCAGCTTCAACATGAACAATGACCATATAAAACTCATCCAGATCAGTCATAAATCAAAAACCCTTATAAGTGTTTTTTATGTTTATAAAAATTAATACAATATTATTCATCACCCCAAATAAAACCATTATTTATTGGATATAAATATTTAAACATGAGTTTTTTAGTCTCATACTTCATTAATTTTCTTGAAGTGTTGCATAAACCTTATGGTTAGTTCTGATGACACATATAGAGATAGATTCGTTGCAATGTTAAGAACCTTGAAACATACTCTCGTATCAGTTCAAACATATTCTTATAATTATTTTCGATATTTCCATGTCTACTAAAAAAACACATACAAAAATCTTGTTCACACATATACTAAGTTGAAAACAGACAGACATAGCCTTCAATGTCCCTTATACTGAGTATAAAATACACATACATAGTGTAGAATATAACTCATATTGTGCTTGAAATTTTCCACTTTTCGTATTTCTACTATAAATGAATTATATGTATATTTCATTATTTATCCAAATTCTTAGCATTCAATACTTAAATTTTAGAATTATTCATGTTGAATCCATGTATCTTTAAGCCATCTCATGCATTATTAATACATTTAACAACATCATCCATGAATATTTTTCTCAATTACTCCAAATTCCAAAATTCTCACCATCTCATGAATGGTTTCTCAAAAACTATGTTTATCTTCATTAATTCCTTGAATATTATTTTATATTTATAAACACAAGTTTAAATGTTTCTATATCGATATTCATTATGCATATTTTTTTCTCTAAATTAGTAGCTTCTTAACATGTTGAATCCAAGGATTCCTCTATTTTAGAACTTTTCATGTCTATAAAAACTAGCTCAAACAATCTTTAATTCTTTTATTTTAAATTATTCAAAAATGGAAGCATCTCATTCCTTGTTTCATATATAGGATAGTGCTACAATATTTAACAAAATATGTATCTTAAATCCTTTACAATCAATTAAATAATCATCTGACATATTTATGACCCACTAGGATATATCTATATAGGTATTCAATTGTTTATACAACCAAACTTCTTTACATATTGACATAATTCTTACTTCTCCATGATTTTTTTTGTGGTGTATTCTCACATCATTAACCAATTCATCATAATTTCATTTTTACATTTTCAAATCTAATTGAAAAAGATACTACTACAACCGAAGGGAAAATGAAATATGTTTTCCTATATACATACCACCTTAAAAAATTATTCCTTGAAATTTCATTACTCAAATTAATATAGAAAATGGTATTTTTACCTCAATATATCTTTGGTTTACCATATATCTATATGAAAATAATTATTTCTATTTAGTAATTTATCCAAATGAGTGATCATGTTTTATATTACTTTATCTATAAAATCTAATATATCCACTAAAATTTATGCATGTGAGAGTTCTTATTTCAATTGTACAACCACTAAGTTTATTAGATGTGATGGATCCTATATACACATCTATATAAGAGATATATGGAATAATTTTTTTACTAATGAGGGGATAGGATTATATTCCAACTAATAGTCTATAGTACTCAATAGATTAATAATCACATAACATCTACTTTATATAGGTCTCAAATTTGGTACACACTTCCATATAAGTGATTCATGGAACACATTACACACTTATGAAAATATGGGTGTTGTTTTAAACTAATAGTCTATAGTCCTCAATCAATCAAGAATATCAAAGTGTATAATATATATAAGTATCAAATTTATCATCCTCTAAAATATTATAACCCAATTTCATTGTTATATTCAAATGAATTCATTGTCCCTGACCTCAAACTCAAAATACTATTAATAATTATCTATATTACTCTTATGTTGCCTTTATATTACTTTAAAATATTACTGAATGGTTTTAACATTCTCTTCGATTTCCTAATCATGATCTAGTTCCAATAACTTAATTTATCTGACATCATCCTTGTATTTTATACTTCTATATATCTTCCCATATAGATCCTCATGTGGTTCCATTTTAATCCTGAGTAGAAACTGCTGTTTTATGTGAACTAGACCAATGTGACATATTTTCCATTAAAATCCATAGATTATGATCATAGAATATTTTTCAATTTTTTTTATCCATTTAAAATGAACATATACTTTAGGATCATAGTTGGGGATAATGTTTTTTTATGTTTTCAATCCTAACTGAACACTTCTCTATAATATTTATGTAAAACATGGATCGTGATCAAATATAATTTAAATTAGCACTCTATGTTTTTTGACCACTTCCTTTATATATATCATAATAATTTTGGTTGAGTGATAAAGCCTCTTCAATAGAAATGATCTATACTAACTAATTCAATCAACCACAACCCATATTTTATATTACCTTTAAAGGTATTGGAAAGACCAATGATAAAATACAAGGTAATGTTTTAAGATTTTCATAAGGTTATAAAAGATAGATTTATCATCACCTTGCATTTCCAGAAATTGGACTTAACTATCTTGTAGAACAATCACCATGATGTATACTCTTTATTCTCCCAATTTATTTTCTCTTACTATAAATAATCATTAATATCTCTATATATATTTTTTATTCATGGGAAAATAATGGATTATGAGATATGTGAATTATCCAAATAGTATTTCCTTTGTTATGTCATTGATGGGACCCAAATTGATCTTCAAATTTTTATAACTTCATCTTTTACAAGTTTTAACTATAAATTATTTCCCACCATTTTTAGTTTCATATCATCCTTTTATTACTCTTCGATATTCACATAGATGGATGGTATAAAAACCATTTAGGATCAATAGGAATTTATCCCCTTGTTAAATTTTCATGTCTAACCTTTTAATATCCATGATGATTGGGTCTCTTTTAATCCTCATCATAGATAAGGTATCATGATCCTTTCATTTTAACGAATAATCCACCTTGTTTGATAACTTCAGATAGTATAGAATTGAGAAGTCAAAATCATTGATCAATTATAACCATGTCCTTTAGTACATGTTCAAATCCTTAAATAATAATATATACTATATACTCTGCTATTTATTATATATATCACACTTCTCACCATAGAGATAATGCCTCAAATTTTTTAATGAAAATATTACCATTTATAACTTAAAATGTTGTTATGTGTATTTTTTTAAGATATTTAATCAATTTGAGGCATAAATAATCACATTTTCAATTGTCATGATATGGTAAATGTATCCTTTCTATGAAGTATCACTATATATCATAGACAATTCACCACTTTAGGGTAGTGTTAGTACACATGTAGTTCCAAAATCATCCTATGAACCATGAAGATATTGTCACATTCTCTTATCAAAATAATCTTTATCCTCTTCATCATGAACATGGTATATGGATAAGAATATCATGATAAATTCATCACAAAGAATCGATAGTATCCACTGAATCCAAGAAAACTAATGAAATCTATTACAAATATTTCCCTATGACATTATTTTATCATATTTATAATGAATCACATATCTTACACATATTATTATATAAATTTTAACATAAAAATCAATGAAACACACCCATATATTTTTAGTTACTATGTCTTATGAAATTAGCTATATTGTTGCAATAATTTTTAATTAACTATATAATATTATATTTCCTTCATTTTGTAATTATCTTGGAGATCAATATAGTTTAATCACCGCATGAGGTATCTTAAGGACATATGTAAAATAATGGGTCAGCCATAAATCCAAATAAGTGGATAAAACATGATAAACTTGGGGATATAAAATCACATGACTCTATAGAAAACATGTATTTAATAAATAGAATTATCATAAACCATCTCACATAATTATTTTGTGAGTTACAAGATGCCAAAGTTCATGATAGTCATAAAGAGCTTAAGAATTTAGTAAAAACATATTACATGTCATCATAATCGAAAGTCAAGTATCTCTTCTAGGATAAAATGGTACAATGTGATAGGATCACCTATTGTGCAAAATACATAGTATCTCAAGAGATATAAGAAATAATAAATTGATTTGAGGATATATATTTTAGAGACCAACTGTCACGCAATTAGACATTAGGAATATGTTCTCCACATATAAAAAACATACATCATGAATAAAATCAAATAAACCTATGATAATTAAATGGGATAAAAAATGATGACTAGAGGATTAATCAAATAGTGATTCATATAGATATAAAATAAATTAAGGGAATATATAATATTGGATTCTAAATTTCTACAATAAAAATTTAAAAAATATGTTCTTCCATTAAGGAAATAATACATGTAGGGGAGCAACATAAGAAGTATTTACAAAAGGCTGACATAAACTATAAATGCATCTTGTGTCAGCTTTAACATAAATAAAAAAATAGAAATTGGAATATAAGAGTATGTATATTTCAAAAACTAAGAAAGTAGAATTAATAATATATTTCACAAAGGAATAATTAAAAAGTAAAAATGGAGATAAAGGCTGATAGTGATATATAGTCAATAATGAGAAAGAATGAGAATGACGCCTTACATCTAGTATTGGATTGTTTTAGACACTCCACTAAACACTTGGTAACTCAGGATGCATTCATTAATTACCTTTTTCAAAAAAAATATTTATTTCACATCCATAATTTAATTATTATATTTTTCTTTTTATAAATTAATATTGTTATCAATAACCATTTTGTGGTTGTTGAGTATATAACTTGAAAACTGGCTTGATTTAAAAGTGTTGATCAAAATCCACTTCCCAATAATTCCATAAGCACCAAAAGTATCAATTTATATAGTTTATATCATTATATATGTGGTGTAATTAAATAGATTATTATATAATTATAAATTCTAAGAATATTCATCAGTAAGATTGTTTTTATATGATTAAAAATGACTATGATTATTTAATGTTAATATTATTATTACCATTCCAATTCAAAAATTCCAAAAGAATATAAATTTTATTATTTTATTATTATATTATATTAATATCATGTAATAAATTTCTCAAAATATTCATGTAAGGAATAACATAAAAATAAAACCTCATTTTTCACTTATGTCGATTAAAACAAGAATTGTTAAAATGACATTATAAGATATTTTTTAAAATAAGTTAACAAATAAATATAATATTTTTATAAAAACATTACATAATATTAAAATTTATATTTTTAATCTAATTATATGGATTAATCGTATTATATAATGTGCATGAGGTTAATTGAAATGAGAACATGGGTTTTGAAACCCTGGCCTCACACCTTGAGTCCCCTCCATTGGATTGAGCTTAAATCATTTAAACATGGGAATTTTTTCCCAAAAAGGTTTAAAGACATTAAAATGCAATATTACTAAGGTTTTTGGGTATATTATGTTTAAAGGAATGTGTTTTGGAAGTGAGGATAAAGGGGTGGAGGAGGGGTGTATTTATAGTCACGGGGGAGACATATTTTAGAATAATGTACTAATTATTGTAATATTTAGGCTAAAGTATATGAATAGCGTTAATTATTAAGACTTATATTAGTGTAAGAATAAATAATGGAGGTTTTTTGAAAATTTTAACAAAACTATAACTTAAAACTATATTAGAAATATTTTATATAGTGTAAGGAATCGAAAATAATTTTTATTCAAATAAAAAATAAGTTTGGTTGGGAAAATTAATTTATAGTTTTAAAAATTATGTTAATTATTATTTAAATTAATTATTTAACTATTTAAATAAATTATCATTCATTTAAAGTGTTTTATAAATTTTTATTCATGTTTAAATCATGATAATTCCCAAAAATGTATAGTTTTGTAAAGAAATTATTATTTAGTACTCATCAAAATATCAAATTTTTCAAAAAAGTACAAAAAATTCACCCCAATGTAATATTGATGTATTGATTCAAAATATAAATTCCATTTTACAAAATTAAAATTTTTAAATTAAAATTTAAATATTAAATAAAATCATATAATACTTGGAAAACGATTTTCTAGAGTAAATATTTATTTGTTTTATTATGAGTGATTATATTTCTATTTATTATTGTTTTATAATTATAATAATATTGATAATTTATTATTATATTTTTTTAACCAAATTGTTTAAAAAAAGATAAAATTATATTTTAATATAAAAATTATTATTTTACAAAATAAGCTAAAACATAAATTATCAAAATTTATAGTTATTTATCTTTATATTTATATAAAATGAGAATTATTTTTATAGAATTATAATAATTTTAATTACTTATATTACATGTTATAAATATTAATTTTTAGTCACTTTATTACACTCATCAGTCAAGTTACTATTTAAATGCTTAGTTATTATTCCGAGTTGTTATTTATTATTCCAATTATTAGATGATTATTATACTTCTTATAAATACTTTTTATTTACATCATTATTCATCAACTGAATTTTCTATAAATGTTATTTTTATTTTACTTTTAAAATTCCAATATTATTTTTAAATGTTTATTTTTATAGAGTTTTTTGCATCTATGATAATTCTATAAAACCAAGATACACCAAAATTTCAAGTTTTAGTTATGTAATTTTCATGTTTGTATGTCACTATTGTATTAATTATAAATATCTTGAAGTATTTTTATACTTATTATATTTTTTTATGTTGATGAAATAAATTAATGTTTGTTCTTATTATCTGGTATGTATGATTAAAATAATATATTATACTATACATATATTCAGAGAAGAAATTTTTTTCATATCCAAAAATTTAGGCTCATTACATGCTCTCCCCATTTAGAAATTTAACCCTTAATTTTTCAAATAAAACATTAAGATAAAAATATATGAGGTTAATTTTGATTCATTACATCATAAGGCTTCCATGTTACAACTTTTTTATTTTTGATTTTACCATAGTAATTTGAAATGATGAATGGTCTTGTTTCGTATAATTTTATCTCTATGATCCATTACTTCCATAGAATACTCCTCATAATAGAGATCATAATCCATATTTACTACCTCTAAATTCATTACATGTGAGGGATGTATTGTGCCTTTTATGGGAGATACAAGGATAAAAACATGTACATGAGACAAGTTTGGTGGAAGGGAAATTCGATGGGCCAAAACACCAACACAATCAATAATGTCAAAAAATATTATATATATGGGTAAAAAATTTTCCTTCTTATAAATAAGTATAACTATAATTCTTGTATATATGATAAGAAATAATTATCATAATTTGGGGATTACCTGAGTGGTATGTACTACTCATAATCCTACATCATCTCTTGGTTAAAATCCAGGTTGGAGTGAATTTTTGTAGGTATTTTAGATGTATTGTATCAATATAGTAGTGGATGTATTATAGAAAGTATTTTAATGGATTACTATAGAAACATTACTATTAATTTTAATTGGGTTTTTGAGCCATAAAAATGGAATTTTGTACTAGATGGCCTTCAATATATCATAGGACTTCTGACTATAGGGCCTCTAAGACAAAGAGAAGATTGGGTTCACCTATACTGGCGCAACCCCCAGATGATGGATACAAGTAGAAAGAAGTCACCATGTGAAGCTAACTGAATAAAAGATTTATGGATGGATATAAGAAAACATAAAACCTTCCCATGAAGACCATAATGGTGCACAGCAAGCTGATTGAAATACCAGGTGGTGAGATAGGCAAAGACTTTTAGAGGTATACGGTAAGGGTTGTTTCAATGTAGTAGATCCAAAAAAAATTTATATGGGCTTGGTTCCATTATTCATACAGGTTATGTAATTATAAAATCTATTAGTCCTTCCATCCTCTAGGATATTTAAGGGTTACCTCTTAAACTAATTAAAAATTAGGATTATCATGAATAAAAAATATGAACTTTTAAGTTAGAAATACTTTATCCCCAGCATTAAACTCTAGAACTTACCAATTATTTAAACCATAGAACATCTATTAACATTGTACTAATCTGATGTATTTTAGAATATTTTTGACCTTATCAATTATATCTTTTACTAGATATTTTCTTAATATAATCCTTTATTCAACTTCATTCCATAAATTTGTAGCTGAGAATTTATTAATATAGATTTATTCATATCAATCCTTCATAATTCTTCAATGGAAGTTATTATTATATGAAACTCTTAAATAGGAATATGTTGATCCCAATATCCTTCAAAGTCTATATAGATATATTGGATCATGTTTCCTAGAGTTTGAATAAACCTTTTATATTTCCTATATTTTAAACGATGATATATTATACTAATGTTCAACTCTATGTTTAATGACTCTTGACATATCCTCTAGAAAATTGAGTTGAACCCTATATCTCAGTCAGATAAAACTGATACAGGTGTTTTATGTAACCTCACCACATATCGAATGTATATAATTGAAATGTTATCATATGAGATTTATTATTGAGTGGAGATGAAGTGGGAAGTTTTTGTAATATTATCCACCACAACCCTAATGGAATTGCTTCCCTGAGACATCTTTAGAAGACCTATGAAAAATTCATTCGGGATTTCCTCCCATTTCCATGTTTATACTCGTAATGATTGCATCATCTCTTTAGATATTTTACTTTATGACTTGACTTTTTTGAATATCAAACAATTTAATGTGTATTCAATAATATTATTCTTTACATTATCCCTCAAAATGTTATCTTGGTGATTTTAATACATCATTTTTCCCTTGAATGGATAGTGAATGTTAAGACATCATCATCATCTCATAGATCCTTCTTTAACTCATACATAGATTATTTACATTAACATTCCCCATATCAAATAAATAAATCTTTCTCAATGTTTAACATTATAAAATTTCCATTCCTTATTGTTTCCACCTCATTTTTTATTATCATAGTATCCCTTTAGGCCACATTAATCTTCTCTGAGATAAATGGTTGAGAAATAATTTGAGAAATGTGTGATTTTTTCCTTCCTTTATTATTTCCTTATTCATCATTTTATTTTATAAGAAGATATAAACCATTTTAATCCTCTTTGTTGATAATGTTACATGAACATTTCTACTCTAAGAATCTTCCACTTTATTTATCTTTCTATAATGGAGTTTTATTGAGAAATCATAGTCCTTATCATCTCTAATAATATTTATTTGTACATGTTAATACTCTACTATGTGAATATAAACATTTGAATTTTATAATTAGTATACACTTCAAACTTTTCTCCATATATATAATTCCTCCAATTCTTCATGCTAATTGATTAATGCTGCCCACAATAGATCTAAAGTTAAATAATTTTTTCATGTACCTTAAACTATCTTTAGGAAAAGGCTTTCACTTTTTCATTTGGCATGAGTGGAAAACCTAATACAATATTTGATGTATCAAAATATGAAAAAACCTTCCTCGCTTGAATGTTGTGTGATTATAGATGTTATGACTAGATTTTTCTATAACTCTTTAAATGTATATTACTATTTGTTTTTCCAAATGAAGCATAATATTTTTTTATTTATAATATTAAATGAGTTTAAAAAAATAACAAATTACTCACAAATCATCTTTGATTCATAGATAATCCATGGAAACTATGGATCATGGTCAATATTATTGGTTCAAGCTTATAATTTTTCACAATATTCTTTTAAGGGTCCATAGTTATTTATTTTATTTTTATAACAATCCCCACAAATGTTAATTTCCCAATCTATATGTCACATTTACTATATATTGTATACAAATTTTCCTTTTATAAATTATTTAATATATTTCTCATTTCTTCACTATTCAATTCCATTATTTTAGGAATTTATGAGAATATAATCCTTAAATATGACCAAAAAATCAAACTAATCCTTACAGAATATATTCGTTATGCCCAGGAATATTATTGGAGAACTAGTGAATCTAAATAGAATCAATACAAAACAATAGTGTTTATTCTCTTCCAGAATGAAATTTTGGTACTATTCTCATTTTTCACCTTTAATTGATTTTATCTAGATCAAATATCTGCCGTATATAATTACTGATCCACATATAATTTATTGGAAAATCCATCAATCCATGGCATAAAATATTTGGTCTTTATAATGATTATTTTAGGCACATGGAAATAAATGCATAAATGCATTGAACTATCCATCTTATTGATAAAATGGTTGGGGAACCCCAATGAGATTCCTTAGCTTATATAAAACCCTTGTTCATGATTTCTTATAGGTACTTATCAAACTCACCAGTCCAATGGGTTCTATTCTCTAGTGACTCTTTAATATAGGATGAACTCTAGGTACAAGTTCTATAAAGAAATCAACCTATAAATAAGGAGGAAGACCGTGACAATCTTTGGAGAATACTATAGAATATTCCCTCATAATGGGTATGTCTTCAAGGATAATAAAATCATTTGTATCCGTCATTTAATAAATATATGCTTTCTCATATGTTAACAATATCTATACATTAGAAGTAGATTACTAATGAGATTCAAAATTATTCTAGAACTTGTATAGAATTAGATTGTGTTTTTGGATTTGGAAAGTGATTTCCCTCTCCTTATTGTAGATATTAGCTTTATATTAAACAACCCATCCATTCCTATTATAATATAGAATTATAAAAAATAAAGAATTAATATATTGATGAAAATATTCATCCTATAAATGATAACTAGGGAAGATTTATATACTTGAGTGGTAATGATTACTCTAGTGGGTTTCTTTAATTCTATCTCAACCTCCATGTCTCGAGGTGGTATTTCAAAAATTCAAGATAACTTATATAATATGAATGAATTTGTAGAACTATAATCAATTAAGGTATTCACTATTATTTAATGAATAACAAGTTTATTTTCCATCATTTATTTTTTATTCATCACTACAGTAATTGTCATAATATAAGTTATTCTTTGTTCCAATTGATGTAGAGCATTGGTCATTAATTTTCCTAATTGAGACTTTGATTAGTGAATTGAGTATCATAGTGTTCATGTTCCCTAATATTGATTCATTTAACCATTTCTATGTGGTTTAAAATAACATTATTTTCATAAATTATAATGATTGGTTTCTACATATTCCTTCAACATTCTTTATCTATATTTCCTTCTAGCCCATAAGTGATATATTTCCCCATTTCATTGTAGTGGTTTATAGAGTTCTTATTTTACCATTTTTGACATTTTGATAGTTGAATTTTTTTATATTCATGATGTTTATTAGTTAAATCCCTGGATGTAGATAATTTTATTATTTTCTTATCTCCATTCCGATGAGACCATTGGGAGTCAACAATATCCATATCCAATTTAAGGGAACATTGGACTACTTCCTTATAATTGTCAAAGTCTAAAATCACTAAAAATATTAAAGACATGTTTTTATAATGATAATCAAGTGGAAAAAAATTTCATTTAGGGTTAATTTAAAATATAGATGTGTGCCTTAAAAACCTTTTATTGTTTTCTTCATATGACCCAATTGATAAATCTTACCTTTTTCTAAGACAAAGAAATTCTTTCCCAATTTCATTATAAAATCATTGAATAAAATATTTGTAAAAAATATTTTTTATATTCATCACATTCAATAATGTTGATGTTTTTATAGGGATTGGTATTTTTAATCAACACCCACTATTTATCATCATCTCTCAAAATAAATTAATTTCAATGATTACTTTATCCTATTTATGGAATTTCAACATGAAAATTATTTCTTCTTTGAAAGTATATGTTTCTTTTTTATTTATGGATTGTAAGATTCACTAAAAGGGGAAGGTCATTTCCATAAAAAGGACTCAAATAGTATTTAACCTTCTATAGAGGAGTTGGGTTCCCTTAATTGTTTTAGTTATTTTCTAAAACAAAGTTAAATTTTGAAAGTAACACCATCATGATTTTCTATCATTCTCTAATAATATTAGGCATATCAGATATCATTATGTGTTCCATCACATTAGTTATTTATATGATTCAATATATTTCCATACCTTTATGAAAACAACTGAGTGTTATTGATAATATTACTTGAATTGATAATAATATACGAGGAAAATTTTTTACCTATGAGGAATAACTCAGAAATCACATGTAATTTCTTACTAATAACTTCATAAGACTCATACTATGTTACCTATTATGTATTTCCTATTATCATCTCTTATATAAACCCCTCAAAATAGTTATACCATGAATTTATACCAACTAGAACAACTAATATATGTTATACATATTATTGCACGCTTTTTAACATAAAAATAAATAAAAACAAAGCATGAAATCTATAAGTCCAGTTCCTTGAGAAATTAGGTACATAATACAACACTCTTTATATAATAATTACATATATTATCATGTATTGATATTAAAGGTAACATCATTCTTATAAATTCATGGGATATCTTAGAAACATACATAAAATATGGGGTTATCCATAAATCCCATTAAAGAGATAAACCACGGTAAATATGTGATGAGGAAATTGTAATAGTTAATAAAAATACCATAGATTCAATAAAGGGAAGAATTTAAAACCCATCACATAAAAACAAGGTATAGGTTATAATATTTCATAAGATGATGAAAATTAAAGGAAATATAATAATTTTTTTAAAATATACTACATGTCATCATAAATATAAGTCAATGATCACTTCCAAGACAACATAACATAATGTTCAAGGCTTAATACCTGGTAACCATACATAGTATCTCATCAGATGTTAGCATTACCCAAACGATTTTTTGATATAAATTTCTTGTCAAAACCATCATATCACAAAAAATCAAGATTATGTTTTCCAAATAAAAAATAAATATAAGTAAAGTATAAAAATGAATTAAACCTATGACAAATAAATGGGCTACAAAATTATGTCAAAATGCTAATTTAAATGGTAAGTTAATAAATAGTAAAAAATAAGGGAATATATCATATTAATTATCAGAGGTAAAAATTAAAAAATAATAGAATATTTTATTATATGAAATAAATAATAAAAATAAAGGGATAAAAAAGATGAATTTTAGGGTAAATGAGAAATAAACTAGAAAAGAAACTCATGTAAGCTGCATAAGGCTTAACGTAATGATATAGTAAAAAAGTAAAAATAAAGTCATGAATATCCCAAGAAAAAAAGCATGGAAAAGGAAACAAATATTTTATAATGGAAACATTAAAAGAGGGGTAGAGATAAGGTTATAGAGAATCTATCAACATGAACTAAAAAATGGGAAAGACTTTTTACCTTCAAAAATTATTTTTTTACACATTCCACTAACCTCATGAATAGCCATTTAAAATTCATTGAATAAATGATTTCGATAATTTTAATATTTATTTAAACTATATAATTATTTTGTTATCATGTTATACTGATTTATTAAATTAATATTGTTTGGGATGACTATTTTGATATTTTTTGGTCAATACTTCTAAAACTGACTTAATGTAACTGCAATAGTCAAAATATATTTACCAATTGTTCTATAAGGTTTGTAAATTTCAAGGTATTTGAATTATTTCATCCTAAAATTGATTCTATTCAATATATTTGTATATAGTCACAAAATATGAGAATCTTTCTTGATATTATTGTTTTTTGTAGTTAAAAATGTCCATGTCTATTATATTTAATGTAACTATTACCATGAATAATCTATAATTGGAGAATCAAATATATGATATTATGTAATTATAATGTTATATTAAATCATGAAATTAATTTTTATAAATATCCAACAATGTCATAAATAAAAAAAAGAACATCATCATTCACTTGGGCAATGAAAAAATACCACTGGTGAAGTCGTCTTTCTATGAGTGTTTTAAAAAGAATATACAAACTATTAAATATTTGAGCTTTTTAAAAATCATATTGTTATATTAAAAATTATTTTTAATGTTAATTATTATAGATTATTCATATTATAGAATGTGAAAAAGTATAATTTAAATGAAAACACATGTTTTGAAATACCTACTACACAATTTGAGTCCCCTCCTTTTGATTAAGACTAAATCCTTCTAAGGAAGGAATTTTAATAATACTATGGGAATAAAAAAATTGATGTGCGAGTTTATAGTAATATTTGGGTGTTAAATTTGTATAGAAATTTTTTTCTATAATATTAAAAATTGGGTCGTGGATAGGTGTTTATATATCCAATGAGTAGGGGTATTTTAAAATTTACTGATTAATTTATTATTTCAGCCAAAGGCTAGCAATAGTGTTGGTTATTAGGACTTTTATTACTATATGTAATAAAATAGAGGTTTCCTTGGTATATTAACACCTAAAAATATAAAATTATATCCAAAATATTTTATACAATGTAAAGAATAAAAAATAGCTTGGTTTTGAAATTTTATTTATACGTACAGAAATTAAATGTGTAGTTTTAAAATTATTTATTTTAATAATTAAATAAATTTTCATTAAATAAAAAACTATATAAATTTATTTTTCATTTTTATATTATAATGTTTTTATAAAACATAAGGTATTCTTAAAGCAAATATTTTTCTACAACTCACTAAAAATAAAATTTTCAAAAAATTACCAAAATTTATAGTGAGATAATTTCAATGTTTTCATTCCAAAAATGATTTTCATTTTATCCAATTGTAATTATAAATTTTAGAAATAATTTTTTTTAATAAAATTATATAATACATAGAAAAGAAATTAATTTTGAATAAAAACTATATATTTTTGTTTTAGTGGTTACATTTAGATTTATTATCATTCTTTGATTATTATAAGATTTAAAATTAATTATTATACATATAATAATAAAATATAACTTTCTAAATAGGATAATTAACTTTTAATATAAATAATAAAATTTTACTAAATAAGTGAAGAGATACATATTTAAAATATATACTTATTTTTCTTTTAACTTATAAGATTATATAAATTTATTTATATAATTACAATATTTATATTTAATTACATTACTCTTTGTAAATATTAATCAATAGGAATTTTAATACTCTCCTTGGTTAGGATATCATTTTAATGGTAAGTTATAATTATTAATTGATAGATATTGTTCTATCAGTTATATAAGTACTATTATTCCAATAAATATATCTCATTTACTTCATTATTCATCCACTAAATTTTATATCTATTTTATTTATATTTAAAAAATTACAATATTTTTTAAAATAATTTTTTTATTTCTAAATCTTTACTTGTGTATGTGATAATTCTAAGAGATTATGATACTTAAAAATTTTATATTTCCATTATGTTTTTTATATGGGTTTATTTCCATATTTTATTATTTATAATTCATCTGTGATGCTTTATTTTAATTAAATATAATTAGTTTTTATTTTATTATGATTTTTTATAATTTGTTCTATAAATTATAATTTATATGAATTTAGTGAGGGAAAATTTTAATTTCGAAATATTATTGGCCCTAATAGCATTGACTGAGCCAAGGATGTTAATGGTATATATGATACCTCAATTTTTTAATGTTGGGTGTATTTTAATACAATAAAAAAAATTAAATGAATTTTTCGAATGTTAGAAAAATATTAAATTTTTGGGTGATATAATAACTTTGAATGGTTTGGGAAAACTTACACACTATCCTTCTAGGGTAATAATCACCAAAAAATGGGTGATGCAAGGTTATCAAATTATTTCAAAATTCATATATAATAACCATGAATTTATAAAAAGTGGACCCAAAACACAATCTATTAAATCCTGAGTTCCCAATACTCATTAGGTTCAATTTATGGAATGACATAGTAATTTTTTGACTATTTCTTATGGTTATAACATTTATAAATATTTCTATGGATGTATTTTTAGGATCCAACAGCTATAAAATCAAATCTTCAAATGATATATGTGACTTTTATTACTAATTGTACCTTAACCAATTATCTCATTATCCAAAATGGTTTGGAATTAATTTGAAGATTATGTTATAGTTGAGATACCCATTTTTCCATGTTTGGTAGAAATTTTAAAATCATTATTATTTATTTTCAATTAAAATTAATATTCATTATTATCCATGGTATTTATAGAAGTAATAATGTTTTCTAAATGAAATTTATTTTATAATCAACAGGGATTGATTTAGTCATATATGTTTTTTAGTAAAATTATTTTCAATTCTATAATTTATTGAATATAGAAAAGAAATGGAAATTGGATAATGGATATATGATATAGAAATCATGAGTTATAATATAATTCATTAAAGTGTGGTTTACCAACATGGAAGTGAAATGGGGATGTCAAAATTTGAAATGGTGATGTTTCATAAAAAATAAAGAAATTTTATTATGTTATTAATGTTTTCAAAGTGGAGGTTAAATCTTTATTTATAAAGAACTTTTTATAATAATAGCACCTAAGTGGGATTTTTTATTGTTAAATGTTTCATAATAGGTAAAATTAAGACACCCTGCATTTTATTTTTTGGGTATATTTTATTATAATTATAAAAACACATCCTTATTACATTATATAGTCATGAATTTTAGTCAAGAACTCATATCCACTTATATTGAGGATCATTTCATGTTTAGAGTTTTAGATAATTGGTATATAGTATGTACATGACATCCCACATTCATATAGATCAGATACCACAAAAACATAATCCATTTCTTCTGAAATATAAATCCTTTCAAATAAAGCACGATTTATTGGATAAATCTTCATAACATGTAACTTGGATTCCTTATTTGTAATAAACATCCTTGTAACCTATGAAAATCATGTAGAAACGTGGGATGATCACAAAAACCTCATAAAGGTATATAAAAAATATAAAAGAAAACATTAGTCCATGAATAATTATAAACCTTTGAAATCATTTTCCAAAGACATACTTGTCACCCATATATACTTTGTGAAACTTGATATTTCCATGAGATTCCCACAAAACATAAATAATATAAATAGAACCAATAAGGTATCATGGTGAATTAATTACTTAATCTTTTAACCATCTCATCTACCTTATCATTTGTAACCCTCATAGCAACCTTATAATGTAACCATCACGACTACCTTATTGTGTAATAATCGCAATTACACATGGAGTAACCATATTGTCAACATCCAACATAATCATACCCAATGTGTTGGAGAGAAATATAGGTCCCACCCTTCATCATAAATAATTCCCAAGAACCCGAACATATTCATAAAACATGAATAATTTCATTAAACATTTCTTTTGAATTTTGTAAAACAGAATTTTAAAAGAGTATTTTAAAATAAAAGCCCCTTAAAAATATCATATAAATTAATTGATACTTAATAGAGTGGATATAATATGTATATACACTATAAATAATCATAATTCAACATTATATAAACAAAATTCATCAAACAAAAAAATTTAATACAACATAAATAATGAAGTACAAGTTTAACCCAAAGAATGAAAATGATGTTACAAATTCCCTTACCTCGTGTTTTTCTTACTTCTAACATGTTTAAACCTCCTTAATTATGGCTAAAATAGTGTTATTAGTATTTTAAAAAAACAATTTCATGTTTATAAATCATTATATTATCATTTTATGACATCATTTCACCCTTTAGTTATTAGTATTTTGTTCCTTGCATTGTTTCAGGTGTGTTCTTTACATGGTTTCCATGGCCGGTTTGTATTTGATTTTCTTTCCGTATGGAAATAAAATTACCAAAGTGGAATGAAATGGTATTAATGTGTTTCCATAATATAAAATTATACCATAAATCATTTTTTATCATATATGATGATAAACCATTAGATAAAAAATTAATGATATTTTTTTTGATCATTTTTTGGCGATTCCTCGGTAATCATGAACTTATTTCATTATATAATTTAATTTCATGCATAGAAGATCATTACAGAACAAAAAATGGGTTACATAATTATATTTACATTATTTTTAATCCATTAAAAAGGTTCTTTGATCATCATTGAATTAAGTAATGAAAACTGGAAGCACGCTATCCATAATTATGGTAAACGACAAATCACGAATGGTGTTTTTATTTTTTTAGAATAAGGGGAAGAGGAGAAGAAGAAAGATGAGGATTTTTTACATGAAAATGATAAGATCTAGAATTTAATAGATTATTGAGATCTCATACCTCCTTCAAAATTTGCGTGGAATAGATTATAATAAAATAAATTAATTGAAAATAGAACACATGAAAATGAATGAGGATTCTTACCTCTTGATCTCTTCTCATCGAGATCCTCATTAAGGCCTTTGGTATTGGGATTTAAGTGAGACCAGTGGGTCATGGACGTGTGGTAGAGCCTTGTGGGGGAGATTTATTAGAATTTAGTTAATTCTCAAGGCTTGAGAGGTGTGAGAGGAAGAGGGGAATGAGGGTGGAATTTATAGTGGTGGAGAGGAGAGATTTTACATTATTTTAATCATTATTTTAATATTTTTTCCAAGACTATTAATAGTCTTCATTATTATGATATAAATAGTTAATATAGCATGTGATTTTTATACAAGTGTGATTTCATTATCCATGATGTCAAAAATAGTGTATTTAATTGATAATTTGAATATACGGTATTTTTCGGTATTTCACTATTCATCAAAAATTCAAGAATTTGAGAAAAATACAAAAAAAATTACCCTAACCATTTATTGATTTGTATAATTTAAAAATGAACTCCATTTTTTTTGTAAATAATTTTCTAAATATGATTAATTTAATTTTTTAAATAACATCATACTTTATTCAAAAATAAACAATTTTAAACTTATAACTCATTTTATATCACCTTGAAAATTTAATCAAGATTTCATTATCTTAAAGCCTTAAGAAAAAAAATTATTGATAAAATTTACTATTAATTAGGCTAATATTAATAATCATATTAATACTCATAAGGATCTGTTACTATTCACAAAAAAAATCAAGTTGGTTCCATCAGACTCCGAATAACTTACTGATCAAAATTGTAGATGATTGTTTTTTAAAATTCAAAACGTAGAAGTGAAAAAATTTTGTTTTAATATAAATTTTATAACTATATCCTTAAAGAAATATTTTTTCACATAGTCTTATAATTTCATGCATTTCATTTACTTGTAAAATCTTAGGGTGTCAAATTCTCCCTACATTCTGGAAATTGTTTCCTCACAATTTATTTTTATTTACCTATTAAACATGTGAGGCCACCTTTTCCTCATAGCATTTTCAGACTCCCATGTTTCTTCTTCAACCATGTGGTTTCTCCAATTAAACCTTCATCTAGCGGATTACCTAATTCTAAAATACTTGTTCCCTTCGATCAAGAATATGAACTGGTTTCTCTTCAAAAGAGAGGTTCTCTTCATGCTGAACTACTTATGGGATCAAGACATGAGATGAATCTGGCACATACTTTTTCAACATAAAAAAATGAAAAACATTATTTACATGGGATAAAATCAGATTTAAAGATCATTGTTCTGTGACCAGTCCAACATTCACTAGGATTTCATAAGGTACATTGAACTGTGAGCATAACATTCATGTATTACCAAAATGCCTACCACTTTTCCATGGTGATACTTTAAGAAAAAAATTATCACCTACATCAAGAAAAAAGTGTTTCCTTATATTTTCTAGATAATGTTTTTGCCCACTCTAAGTTTTCCTCATGTGTTTTTGGATCATCTTCACTTTCTCGGCCACTTCCTCTACTAATTTTTCTACCATCGTCTTTATTTCCATGACTTTGTCACGAAAATCTAGAGTTCAACACCACATCTCATAAAATGCCTCAAAATGTTCCATCTTTATACTGGAATGAAAAATATTTTATAAGGAAACACAACTAAAGAATGATGCTTGTCCCAACTTCCCTGGTAGTCTATTAAAGAAGCTAGAAGCATATCCTCCAAAGTCTGAATCATTCGTTCTAACTGCGCATCTGATTGAGGATGAAAAGTTGTACTAAAATTTAATTTTGTTCCCAACGACTTTTGAAGGCCCTTCAAAATATTTTAAGTGAACCTAGGATCCTAGTGAGATACAATGGAAAGATGAGATCTATGTAACGTATGAACATATTTGATGTATTGTCAAGAATGCTGATCCAAATACATTGTATCTTGAATAAAAATAAAATGTGTACATTTAGTCAACTGATCAACAATAAATAAAATCACATTTTTTCCTCAACAATTATTTGGTAGTCCCGAAACTATATACATGAATATATTTTTCCATTTCCACTATGGCACTAGAAAATGCTGGAGTATCCCCTTTGGTAACTTGCACTCTGATTAAACCTATTGACATGTTAAACATTTCATGGTAAAATAAAAAATATCCCTTTTCATTCCATCCCACCAGTAATACTCAAGAAGGACTATGTACATCTTTTTACTTCAAGGATGAACTAAAAATGGAGAACTATAAGCTTCACACAAAAATTATTTCATAAAAGGAGAATCACAAGGCACACACAAACCTTTTCAAAATCTTATAACACAATCATTATCAAGGTAATATTCTACAAACATACCCATTTTAACCAATTCTATGTTTTCTATAGAGGACGGTCTTCCTTCTGTACTTACTTAATTCTATCTGATAACGATGACTACACTCAAACCTAAAACAAAATAGAATTATTTTCTACACCAATAACTTCTAATACAAAATTCATCAAATCATTAATCATGGTATCATATTCAAAATGTAACATGGTTAATGATGTATCATGTTTTAAACTCAAGGAATCCACCACTTTGTCTTATTTTCTCAGATGGTAATTGATCATGAAATCATAATCCTTTACCTCTTAAATTCATCTTCTCTTCCTAGTGATTAATTCTTACTCAGTGAATTTATACTTCATACTTTTATGGTCAGTAAATATTTGACATTTGGATCTGTATAAGTGCTTCCTCGTAATTTTCAATTAAAACCCCACAAATTCAAATTCCAAATCACGTATAGGATAATTTAACTAATTAGGTTTTAGTTATCTTGACTAATAATAAATTAACTGATCATTATGCATCAAAACACAACCAATTACCTTCAATAAATAATCATTGTAGATCACAAACTCACTATTTTGGGAAGGTAATTCCAAAACTGGAGCATTCACCAATCTCAACTTCAGTTCCTGAAAACAAACATCACATTCTTCTATCCAAACAAACTTCCCCCCTTTTCATGGTGACTTAGATAGTAGGATATATAACCATAAAAAGTTTTAAACTAATATTCGGTAATAACATACTAATATAAGAAAACTATGTATCTATGTAACATTTTTAGTTATTATCCATTAATCAACCTTTTTTTGGTATGATCAACTCTTATTCCATCCTAATTTACAATGTTCCCATGAGAAGAAATATTTTTCAACTGAAAATCACACTTACAGATTTTACCATATTGTTTTTTTTTCTTTATGGTTTTAAAACAACCCTTTGATATTTTTCATGCTTTAATTTACTTTTAAAAAATACCAAAATGTTAATAATAAAGACAACCAAAAACATATCCCAGAATGTAAAAAATATTCTATTCAAAAAATCCATGAATATATTAGGTGAATTAGTTAACCCAATGTAATAAAAACAAATTTATAATACCCATATCTAGTACAAAAAAGATGCTTCAGGTTTCCATCCTCTCTCACCTTAACCTGATGGTATCCTGATCTCAAGTCAATCTTGGAAAAGTAATGAGTTCCCTAAAGCTGATCAAAAAAGTCATTAATATGAGGAAAATGATACTTTCTTAACTGTTATGTTATTCAAGGCTCTCTACTCAATTATAATTCTCATGGATCCATATTTATTTTTAACAAAAAAACCAAGAGAACCCCATGGTGAAGTGCTAGGATGAATGAAGCCTTTATCAAGTAAACCACACAACTGATTATTCAACTCCAAAAGTTCCATTTGATAAATTAGGGAAGGGGTTTTTGAAATTGTCTTAGCATCAGGAACTAATTAAATTGTCAATTCAACATTCCAATTAGGTAACTCCACAATAAACACATCATGATATTCATTTACCACTAGCACTTCATTAAACTGAATAGTTTCATTATTTTCTAAAATATGTGTAAGATAACATTCATTACCATATTTCAAAAGTTTCTTAGCTTCCTGATATATTATCAATTGTTTGGGTTCATTCTTGTAAACAAATTGATACTCTTTATAAAAAATCATCTTTTTCTCTACAATCAATCTTGGCATTATTAACAGAAAGACAATACATCCCCCTAATGATATCAAACTCTATAAATGAAAAAACAACTAGGTTTGCAGGTAATTTGATTCCACATATAAGAAGAAGAAGATTCTTAAAATTATTATTTTTAGTAACATTTCCCCCTAGTGTTTTAACAATATGTTCTTGTCTCATTTGATTGGGTGGTATTTCCAATTTATCAAAGAATTTATCAAAAATAAAGAAACGTGTTGACCCCGTATCAGAAAAACATCAGTAAAATCTGAGTAAACAAATAAAGTACCTGATACAACTTCATTAGACATACCAACGTCTACTGACGTAGTCACAAAGGATCTAACTACTCCTTTTGCTTATAGTCTGGCTTCTTTGCATAATTTGAATGTGTCTTTGGGTAGGCATTTCCATAATGACCAATCTCACCACATCTAAAACACATAACAATTTTCTTATCATAATTATCCTTAAGATCATTTTCATTAAAATCTTTGGCTATATATCCAATCTTACCACATTGACAACACTTCCTAGTTTTGGTAATTCATTCCCCAGGGTGTTTGTGCACACATTTTACAGGCTAGAAACAGGAATTTCTTACAATCAGATTTATTTTATTGATTATTACCCATAATTTGTCATCTGGACATCTTCTTCTACATGTTTTCAAAGTGAATGTGATTATAAGAAAACTCAATTTCTACCCTCTCATCACATTGGACATGTTTCTTGTAACATTGAATTCAGGGGAGTTCAATTCCCTTAAATATCTTGGTTTCAATCCTGAGTAAAAACAGTTTATTTTGCTATCAAGATCCAGAATAATATATGGGGAATACCTTGCCAGTCTGGTGAAGTGTTCTTCATACACATCCATATAATATTCCTCATTTTTCTTCAATTAAATGAATTTTTTCTCCATCCTATGTATCACCACCTGAGGAAAATATTTTTCAAGGAAAAGACTTTTAAATTCATCCCACTCTAAGGCTTCAATCTCCTCTATATCTCTAATATTATAGACCATTGACCACCACCAATCATCTTCACCTTCAAAATGAAAATTTAAAGACTTCCCTTTTGATTATATGAACATCCAATAACCTAGAATATCTTTCCAAGGGATTTAATCCATATTTTACCTGCTACTGGGTCAGAAGATCCACTGAAAGGAAGAGGGTGTTTCCTCATTTAATGTTCCAATATCATCATGTTACTTTGTGGTACCTATGGTTGTTCTCATTCTTCGATTACAAAAAAATATTTAATAGGTTAGATGGTCTATTACTATAAATAACTACTCGGTTCTAATCCCAACCACCCCAAGATGCAGATTGGGAAGGACATAATTCTGTGGTGCCTCTCCACTTCAGCTTCCCAGTTTTTTCTACAGAAAACCATTCTGAACAAACATAACTTAGTCAAAGAAACATGGTAATATTTAAATTATATAACATTTAAAATTAAACATAGAGTAAAAAAATAATTTATGGTATTCTATTAACATCATACTAACCAATAAATTTATCTAAACCATCCATTGATACCAAATATAAAGACATGTCCTTATTACATTACATAATTTTGAATTTTAGTCAAGAATTCACTTCCTTTAATATTGAGGATCTTTTCAAGTTTATAGTTTTAGTGAATTGTGATATAATACATACATAACATTCCACCCTCATATAGAGTATATAACACAAAAATATTATCCTTTTCTTCCAAAATATAAAAATTTCGTAATAAAACATGATTTCTTTGACAAATCATCCTAACATTTAACTTGGCTTACTTCTTTGTATTACACATCATTATAACCAGTGAAAATAATTCAAAAACTTTGTATGATAAAAAAATTTCAGTAAAGGATATTAAAAGAAGAAAAGAAAACATTAGTCCATGAATACATGCAAACATATGAAATCATTTTCAAAAGACATACTTATCACCCATATATAATTACTTTGTGAAACATGATATTTCCATGAGATTTTCACAAAACATAAAGAACATAAATATAACCATAAAGGAATTGTGGTTAATTACTTACATGATCTTATAACCCTCTCAGCTACCTTATCATTTGTAACACTCGTGGCTACCTTACAATGTAACCATCATGGCTGCCTTATTGTGTAATAATCGAAGTAACACTTGAGGTAACCATACAACTGACCTCCAAATTTCACATACCCAATGAATTGGAGGGAAATATAGGTCTCACCCTTCAACATATAAAATGACCAAGAACCAAAACATAATCATACAATATGAATAATTTCTTAAAAACATTTCTTTAGAATTTTGTCAAATAGAATTTTAAAAGAGGATTTTAAATGAAAAATACCCTTACAAATATCATATAAATGAAATGAAACTTAAAAGAGTGGATTGAATATGTATATACACTTTAAATACACAAAATTAAACATTATATGAACAAAATATATCACACAAACATTTTTAATACCACATAAATAATGATGTAGAAGGTCAACCCAATGAATGGAAATCGGGTTATGAATTCCCTTACCTTAGGTTTTTTTTACTTTAAAATTGTTTAAACCACCTATATAATGGTTAAAATATTGTTATTATTATTTTAAAGAAACATTTTCATGTTTATAACACCTTATATGATCATTTTACAACATCATTTCACCCTTTAGTTCTTAGTATCATGTTCCTTCCTTTCTTTCGGGTGTGTTCTTTACATGATTTCCATGGGCAGTTTCTATTTGATTTTCTTATCGTATGGAAATGAAATTACAAAAGTAGAATGAAATGGTATTAATGTGATTATAGAATATATTATGATACCATAAATCATTTTTTTATCATATATGTTGATAAATCATTAGACAAAACATTAATGATTTTTTTACATCATTTTTTGTCATTCCTCGATAATCATGAACTTATTTCACTATATAATATAATGTCACACATAGAAGTTTATTATAGAAAATAAAATAGGTTACATAATAAAAACTACATTATATTTAAACCATTAAAAGGGTTTTATGATCTGCTTTGTATGAAGTAATGAAAATTGAAAACACATTGTCGAGAATTTTGGTCAATAACACATCACGAACGGTGTTTTTATTTTTTTAGAATAAGAGAAAGATGAGAAGAAGAAAGATGAGGAATTTTTTACATGAACATGATAACATAATAAATATATAAGATTCTAGAGATATCAAACCTCCTGGATTATGGGATGGGAGGAGAGTATACTAAAAGAAAGAAATTGAAAAGAAAACACATGAAAATGAAAGCGGATTCTTACCTCTTGATCTCTTCTCCTTGATATCCTTCTTAAGGCCTTTGTTTTTGGCCTTTTGGTGAGACCAGTAGGTCTTGGACGTGGGGAAGATCCTTGGGGAGGGGAATTGGTAGAACATATGAAATTATCAAGGCCTGAGACGTGTGAGTGGAAGAGGGGAATGGGAGTGGTATTTATTGTGGAGGAGAGGACGGATTTTACATAATTTAAACATTATATTAATGTTTTTTCAAGACTATGAATAGTATTCATTCCAGTGATAAAAATAGTAAAGAGAGCATTTTAGTTTGAAACAACTGGTCTTACATTAGCCATGATATCACAAAGAGTGTGTTTTACTGAGAATATGAATATACGGTATTTTACTGAATTTCACTATTCATCAAAAAATCATTAATTTTAGAAAAATACCAAAAATTCACCCAAATAATTTTTCAATGTGTAGAATTAAAAAATAAACTCCATTTCATCTGTTTTTAAAACATTAGGGTGTCAGAATAATTATATTTTTTAAACAAAATTAAACAAAAATTAAATTGTTTTGGAATTTTAATTGATGTGTGACCTATAAAAAATTTAACAAAACAGGCATAGTAACTTTTTATAGTAATAATTTAAAGATAGTGAGTGGTACGTGATTTTAAAAACTAATAATTAATTTCCAATATGTTTACCTAGAAAAAAAATTTTCATTTCTAGATTTCCTAAGACTCATTCTATTTAATTTATCAAATGTTATAGTGGTGTTTTTGAAATTTTTTATTTTTATTTCACTTATAAATATCATTAAAATATATAAGTTTCAATTTTAAAAAACAATTATGCAAATAATGTGTAGGTTATTTTTTATATAATTTTTTGTACGCATTTTTACGAAAAAGGATTGGATTTTTTTATAATTTATGATTTTTTTGTAATTATTGAATCACAAAAATATGGAAATATAAGTTCATTTTATTTATAATTGAATTTTATTAAAATTATATGTTATAATAATAATCACAATAGTAATTTCTTTATTTGGTTCTATTGAGACAAAAGAGATGTTAAACCATATTCTACCCATTCTTTGGTGGATGTGTGTAATGGAAGAGTATTTCTCTCCTCTCATTTTCATTTTTTCTCCATTTCGTTAAAGGATTCTATTGAACGATCTATGTATGCCATATTTTTTTATTTTCTTATTCACTTATACTCTTTTTTCATGTCTCTCATATTCTAGGATTCATGGAATATTATGTTTATTCAATTTCAAGTAACCCCTATAAATTTCATTGGTATTTTTTATATAAGGATGAGAAATACTTTCCTAAACACAATCTAACAATATTTTGAATTGATAATAGGTTGTTTTTTTATATACGATTACTTTTATTTGATAATTACATTCATTAATTTGTGTTTCAAAGTGATTTTATACTTATAAAATGAATCTATAAATAATTATTATTTTCCAAAAGGTTTTCATTATCTTCAAGATAAATAATTGTTAAGTGAGAGGAGATTTAATGAATTTTATATGTAATATTACGCTCGTATTTTTTTCTGTACACTAAATGATTGATAAAATATAAATAGATTATTTTACACAAGAATTCCAATTATGTTGATGATTTAAGTTTAAATTAATTTTATAATGATAATTTCATGGTTTTAATAATATCATTTAATGTATAAGGGAGTTTTCGATTATCATATAAATGTGTGTATTGTTTTCTCACACCCAAATGTTATTCCTTGTATTATATTTTAGGTCATCATTTAACTTTTGGTTATGGAATGTTTTCAATATTTACATCAAAGAGTATTTTTCATGAATATTGAATGAGTAGTGATATGTGAGAATATATAAAAAAATTACTTGATTCTTTTAATACTAAATCATGGAATGTTTTTGAAGTAACTATTTGACTTGGTTTTTCTTAGAAATATTCCTGGGAATCGTTGGGTAGCTACATGGGGATTCAGGGGATGAGTATTATACAATCTTAGCATGATTATTTGACCATTACCCCTACGATAATTTGGTTAAAGAGATAAACTAAGGTGTTGGTACTATAGGAGTGTATCATAGGCCAATAGATTGTTCTGTCCAAGAAAGTTATCAATTTTATACTTACGGATATTGGTTCTTATACCATAATGCATGATGAGTGATTTCAAATGCATGACAGTTATTTTTTATGGTTCCTTATCATTACTTGATACTTGAGGTGACATTTTTTATTTCATTTTCTAATCTATTTTATCATGGTTTTGTTTTATTTAGTGAATCATTTTCATTTATAAATTAAATATAAATAATGGAGTTTTGAATTATTATTTAAACTAGTTGGTTTTTTTTTATTTTAATAGGTATGTTAAAAATCCTTGTGTATGTTTCCGGATTTACTCAAATGTAATAAATAACTTTTTAATATTTTTTTACAATATTTAATTTATATATTATCATATAAAATGAACTGGATAGAATTTTAGAGGTGTCCAAATGATATTTTAGCTCATTCCATACATTTGTGTCATTAGGTGTGCATATATTTTATTTTCTCTTGATTTATTTTTCATGTTTAGTTTATGATGTCATTCCTTATGAGTGGATATTGTAAATGTTTTCACACTAAATAAGTGGTCATATATACTTTTTATCATGTGTCACATAAAAATATATGGGTCTTTTATTTCATTTATGTTTAGTTTAGCGTAATGGCCATCTAAAACGTGTTTTATATTATATTTTTTTTATAGAATCATGTATAATTAATATTTGGTTTTTTATATAACTTATGCTTTGTTTTATTTATTATTTGTTATGTATAAAGGTTAACACATTCTGATTGTTTTAAATGTGATCCAATTAAACTTTATGCTAACCTATGGAAATCAAGAACATGTCTTAGGTTTGTTTCGTTGTGTTTTGGGTATGATATTTCTATATTTGGGCAGTATAATACACTAAAAATTATTGAACTTGAGAATTATAGATTCTGCAAACGTATTAGTTCAATGTGAGATGCTTAAAAAATATTGATCAAAAAAGGTGATAGAAACTTAAGGGTCTAAATAGATTATAAAATATTAAAATATGTGATAATTAGAAACAAGATTTCACTTCCATGAATCGATGCTGAATGTTTTTAGTTGATGGGAGAACGATGGTTCTCCATGATTGACATTTTATGTGGCTATTATTACCATAGAGTATGAGATAATGATATTCCTTGGCCAACATGTATAAATAATGTATAAATGTAATGTTAAATAATTACATGTCTCATATATTCTGTTTTTTCTATTATGTATGTTTTAAATATTCACCAATATAAAATTAAACTAAATATAAATTTTATTTATCGTACTTAACTATTTTTTTAAGGTATGATTTTGTGGATGTTTTAGGTGATTCAGAGTGATAAAAATGATTTTTGGACAACCAGGGAGATAAGAATGATTAGGATCATGGTAAGACTATTTTTTATTATAAACAATGTAGGGTGGGAAGAATTTGTATTATCTATGCTTGGTTAGAATAAAAACTAGGCTAATAATATGAGTGTACCACACATAGTGAAAATATTCACCCCTAAATGAAAACACAGTTATCCTAATCATGTGATCCCAAAAAGTGTGTCATGGAATTTTATATTAATTTTATTTGAAATGCTTGGATTGAATTCCTAAAACTACATTGACACCCTGTTAAATCTTGTATTATTTGAGGTCATTGTATAGGTGATATTGGGGTTTTTATACCTTTAAATAATTATTTTTAATATGATTATTGATTGAATTATTGTGAAATAAAATGTTAAGTTGGGATTTTTTAACCTCTCTCCATGATTCACTCTATAATAATAACTAGAAAGATTCATCACATAACTTCTAGAGGGACTTCCCATATACCAGAGGCTTCCAAATAGTAGTGGGGAACTAGGGTGGAACCATGGAGATACTATAACCCCTTATCATAGTACACAATTAGAGATAAAAAAATTAATCATTATATACCAATGATAAGAATCCGAGTATGCATGAATAAATAAATTCAAATATATCAAAATAAATTAAAAATAGAAGCTAATAAATGTAAACATGTCTGGAAAACTAAAGAAATACAATAGGTGCCCGAGGAAACATGTCTTCCATAAAACTAACCACCCACTTGGTTAATTACATAAACATACCAAAATAAGATAAACCCCTAAAAGGATTCACATCATCTCAAATCCAAACCACTCTAAGTAACCTAATTCCATCTAATTTATTATGTCCAATAATGAAAAATTCAACCTAGCCCTCATCCTAAAACATGTTCCTATAATAAACATGTGAGATATTCTCAGCCACCCATGTGCAGTGGAAGCGTAAGCAGCGTCTCAGTACAACTCAGGAGGCCACCACTAATGGTGTCTAAATCAATATCCTTTATAATCATAGTGTATACAGATATATAATGAAATAATGAACCATAAATAAAGAATATTTGTTTTCAAATAATCATTTATTAATTAACCCATTACTCCTCGGGTTTTAATGTGTAATATGGGCCAACCCAACCTTCTTTGGACAACACTGGTTATCTGAGTCATAGATCAGGGGTGATAAATGCTTCAAGTAAAGAGGGTTTTTCTTTATCTATATATTTCTTGGTATATCAACACATCAGTCTCAAAATACTCAAAATATGTTTAAATACTATATATTCTTGGGTTTTAGACTAATATCTAACCCATGCATTGGAAAAAAAGTTCCGAGAACCTCAGTCCAAAAAATAGACTATGAATGTGGATTTTCATATACATTACCATAAACAAGGGATATAAATCACCACATACTAAACTCTGGACGATAAGTGTCTTATACCATACCCTAAACCTGAGTTTGGAGCACTATATTTCATACTATAAACTGTGAATAAGTAGTTCAATGTCCCATGCCCTAAACTAAGAATTCAGAGTTCCATGTCTAACATCCTAACCCATATAAAATACCTATGGTTATCACGAACTCATCCTAGAATCTAAACCATCAAAATCATTTTATAGTTTCCAATATCAAACACATTGACCTTTCAATACATTTTAAAAACCCTAAAAGAACCATTCCAACCTTTATCGCATACCAAGATCCCAATAGGCCTTCATCTCCACAACATGGATCAGGATATCAATCCCTTTCATGTAATAAAAATACCATTCTAAACAGTATTTTTAAAATTATGGATATCATACACAACAATTTTAAAAAAAATTTAAGCCACCCTAAAAACACGAGACTTCCTCTTTAATATCTGAAACATCACCAAAGCCATTATTTGCATGAAAATCCTTAAAATATATATAAAGAAATTTTCATAGAAGGTTAAACCACCCAACCATTTCAAATATATATTTATAATTAATTAAAAACCCCCCATTTTAAAATTACTTGAGGTCAAAACCTCATTTTATAATAATATTCACATTAAAACATATTTTTCACCCATTGAAACACAAAACCAGATAAAAATATAACTTATATGAATTTAACTATTTCAAATGCATAAAAGGAATTTCACAAAACTCAACACATGAATCTATTCCATTTTTAAGAGTTAGCACACCCTAGGGGTGGTAATAGATCCATCCTTATAAAGACTAATATACCTGGTGATATCCAATGAATTTTTAAGGAATCAACCTAAAATTTTAATCTATGTTCTTATCCAAAAACTACTTGAAAGAAGATCTGTAGACATAGATCTATATCCATGGTTTAAATTCTCTGTGGATGTAGGTAAGAAATAGCCACATCCAAATAGGTGGGTGTGGATATAGGGCATGTGAATATTATTTTGATTAGTCTTTCCTCCCCCACCTGAAACGCTCTCCCTCTTGCAACTTTACCCTCTTACATAGCAATTCCTCCTCCCTTGTCGGCTCACATCACAATTCCTCATCCCTTGTCGGCCTCTATGTTCCTCCTCCCCTCCTCTCCACAGGATTCCTCCTCTCATCCTCCTACCTCACCAATCCTCCTACCCTCCTCCCCTTGTTATTCCTCCTCCCCTCATGATTCCACCTCCCCCTTTAACTCTGACGCAGCCAGCAGACCTCTCTTCCAGCTCTGACGTGGCTCTGACGCCTCCCTGACGATGCGGCTCCGGCACTGCCATCCCACAACCCTACTAACACAACCTACCCACCTCCATAAAATCACCTCACCCCCCTTTCAACCATGGTCCAAGGATTCCTCCCCACCTCTTCCTCTGCCACACCTCTTATACGGAGATTTGAGGTAGGAATCTATATCTATTACCTTCGTTATTAATATTATTTTATCCACTATAATATTAACGTTCCCTATTAAGGTTTTGAGTGCTAATTCCACAATTAAATGATGTAATTGACCAGGAATCTTGTTTCTTTACTATGGATTAGAGATTAGATGTCACGGGATATAGAATACATTCTATTGCTCTTCTTTTTGGAGATGGAATGAGGCCTAAGGGATGTGTTTTGAATTTTCAGTTAAATTGATTGAAAATTCATGGTAATCAAGTGTTTCTTGTTAAGTATTTTTCTTAGATTAATTTCATGGGTATATTTTAGTCTTATTTTAGTTAGTTGGTTGTGGTTTTAGAATATGGAAGTACCTCAATAGTCTTTTAAACATTTATTCATACTCGGTTGTTTTAAATTAATTAATAATTAATTTTAATAATTAATTTTTTCTATTTCATGGAATGAGATAGGTTCTTGGGACGATGTTCAATCATAGGTTCAGGTTTTCAGCTTTAGCATTTTCATCATAAAGTAGTTTGGGTGTTCAATATTTGTTATATTTCCCTAATCGATAGTTTTTTATTAATTTATTTAGTTATTAAATGACTATTGGTTTTCTGGGATCCCCTTGAGAACCTTTTTGGGCCAGCATTGAGAAGTTAGGGTATTGGGTGTCTCACAAAGGGTTTTGTTCATAAACCCTCTCTATTTGTTTTTTATTCAATATAAAACCTCACATTCTCTTTGGCGATTCATAATGGTAGGAAATGACAGAAACATGGATATACATTTTGTCTTATGTTTTGAGTTTGGACCTGTGAGTGGTCTATACATGGTTCTTTCTATGTGGGGTGTGGTTTTAGAACCCTCATGTAGTTTGAGACCTATTGTGAGATGATTTGTTTTATTCTAGGTTATATGAAAGGTTCCCCTCATTTTTTTATTATTTAGAACCCTCAAAGCGAGTAGTGTATAGAGAGGTTTTCCATGAAGGTTTTTTTTGATAGTTCATAAAATGGAGGTGCGGTGTGAGACCCAAGTGGGGGTTGTAGGTTTTTTGGACAACATTCCACAAGATATTCCAATGGGATTCTTTTTATGTTTAGAATAACTTTCCTTGGGTACTACAAGGGGTATAGAATTAGGTGTTTTTACAACTCTCAGGAGGAAGGAAAATGTATTATATTGGATGTTTCTTAGATGTTTGGACAGATTTCTTTTGGGTTTGAGTTGTTGAAGTTTTGGAACTTCCTTCTGAAGGATTAATTTAGTTGGAACCTGTAGGTTGGTCTTACACCACAGGGTGTTGGTTAAGGCTGGGTGTCAGTGAGATTAAGTTTGAGATGGGTCTAAGAAAACCTTGAGAACTTTCTTATGGGTGTAGTGCTTCTTGATGATTCTCTTGTTGGTAAGGTGATGATCATGGATGAGTTAGTTTTTAGAGTCACTAGATGAGGTTCCCCTATCTAGATTGGGTCCTGATTTGATAAACGTGATCTAAGGGACCATGGGTTCCCCATGTTTTATTAAACCTAAGACGGACAGTGCTGATTTAATCATTGTTGTCTTTGGGTGTTAACTTGGAACCTAGAGTTTGAAAATGTGAGCCTATTGTGGCTATTTTTGTAAATTTTTGTTCATGAATTTGATTGAATAGTGTTTTATACCTTATACCAATTATGGTTGAGGAAGTTCCTTGCTCAAGTACTAGAAATAGGATGATAACATTGGGATATTATAGGATCTGTATTTGGCCTTGGGATTGATATGGTGTTTTCTTTTGTAGGTCAGCTGGTTGTGTTAAACGAGTCATAGGGATCTAATGGGTGATCTGAATTAGTGTACCCCTAGATTAGAGTTAAAAAATTGTCTATAGGGTCAGTTGGAATTGATTTTTAGGACACGCTAATAGTGGTCATGGATTTCAATCACTCCCATAATGAAATATTCTTCTCCTCCATATATTTGAAGTTTCAAACTTATTCACTTGTGAGAGAAGGATAAAATCACATGATATTCTTGGAAAACAGACTTAAGATATTCAACTATAAGTCTATGAGGAAAAAACCTTTATTGAAACAAGACTTTATAAACAAATTGATCAATGCAGTACTTAAATCATTGAGCATGTGATTCCAATATAAAAATTAATATTGGGGTTGTTCAACATAACCTCAATGACCAATTAGAATTAGGTTGTCCAAAATTAGAGATTCCATATAGTTTGTTATTATTGAAAATGTTATTTTATTATTTTCACCCCTTGAGGGACGGTCTCACGTTCTTCATCATGGAAAATCTAACTTCAATGTTATTCTAGGAAGGATACTTCATTCTTGTTATACCCAAATAATAAAACAGTCAACCATCTCCCCAATTGTTTTCTTTAATTATCTATAGGAAAGTATACATAAAATGAATGGGAATAAAGAGGGGATACCTTTCCAATTGTTTTTTTAGGCTGTAAATTTTTCTTACTAAGAGTATTCTTACTTCTAATACAACCACTCTTATTCTTCTCATGAATGCTCCCTCTTTTTTCATCCCAGTTCCAGTGAAATGAAATATTTTACCAGTACTCAAAATATTTATACCCAAAAATTCTTCAACACTATTAATTTCCCTTGAAACATGATCTTCCTTTATATTTATGATTTTTTTTATAAAATTCTTCTTATTTTCTGAGCATCCTCCAATAATTATTTTCCCATTTCCTTGGGGTTTTTCCATTCTCTGGTCATCCATAGGAGGAAATTTTTTACAACATTAATTATTCTAAAAATATTCAAATTATGTTTCAAAATAATTATAATTCATGGAAATAGATTTAGTATCACATGAAAATTTATAAAAATGTTGTACCTTTTTCATGGGGTAGGTTTTCTCATCATCCTTGGATGGTTCATCTTGAATATCCAACGCATTTTCATAGACTTATATCATATTCTTTAAGGTGTTTCCAGATTTAAGATACATAGATTGTGCATCATGATGTTCTTTTTATTTAGCAACCAATTTTTTATTAATATATTCCGGTATCCTGTCTTATTATACACATTTTATCATGGGAATTTTTATCTCTTATATTAGATCATTCTTCATCACATTTATACTTATTTTATTCTTTTCCAATAGTTTTAATTTTTTATAATATATGGAATTGTGGTCAATGTAAGAAATAAAATCATCTCTTAGAATATATTCGGTATAACCATCCTCTTCTTCTTCCTTTAAACTACTTATAATGTCTATTAATCTTATAACCTTGTAGGTATATATGAATATTAATAGAGAATTATATTTTCTTATTTATTCATGGATGTGCTTATGTTTTTTTATTTTTCCTGTAGTTATTAGAGAATGTTAGGGGGCTAGTGTAGGGGGATGATGCAATGGGGAGGGTGCTGGTATAGGGGGTAGGGGTGGGGGTTCTGGTGCATGGGTAGGGGGAGCTAGTATAGGGGGTGTGTGGTGGGGGTGGTTGGGAGTGGTTGGGAGTGGTGCGGGATACGTGGTTGTGGTTGGGGGCTAGTGCATGGGGGAGGGGGTTGATGCAGGGCTAGTGGGGGTGGGCGGGCTGGTGGTTGTGGGTGGGCTGGGGTGGGGTGGGGGTAGCTCGTGTAGGGTTGGAGGGGCTGGTGTGGGGGTGGGGGTGGGGGTTGCAATTCATATACTATAATACTTTTTTCACTCAATGCTACTCATTTCCTAGAGTGAGATTTATTCAATGTGATGGGGTGTTGGTGGGGTTATATTGAGTGGATGGTTCATGTAGATTGAAATTCTATATCTTTGAGGCTTATTTTTATCTTTGATGAAATCGCACTGATGGATTGTAGGTGGAAAATGTCAATATTTTATTCTTTTATATGAGTACATTTTACTCTCTAAGAGTTCAAGAATTTTATAATAAGAGAATTATTTTCTCTGCATGTGGTGTTAGATAGATTATAGGAGAATTATAACAATTTATCCAAACACATAATCCTTATAGTATTGCATCTTGATTCATGTATGATGCACCCAATTTGGGAATTCTATTTTTCTTATATATTTTTCATATATCTAACCATACTAATTAGTTTTATGATATATTTTAATTCTTACCAGGTGCATATTGGTATTGGAACATCATGTTACAATAGTGGAGTTGTAAAATTGATGAGTTCAGTTATCTAGACTAGATGGAACCCCTATGGTATGAACTTGGACATTGAGGTCCCTCTCCTAGCCTTTTCAATTCAAGAATGTTTTAAATTGAATTTAGTTTCCTTATTAATTAATCTTGTTTATATTAATTTGCAATTCTTGATCAAGTGTTAGTTAAGATAATTGTTTTGTTTGATAGACAAGTCATTGGTTTGTAATAAATGCACTCCAACGGATGTGCGCTGTTTGTGAAAACTCAGAGTTGTATTTTATACTTATATGGTTTTCTTGAAATTATTTCATTGATTTTTTCCTTATACTTGAGGTTGTTTTTATTCCTAAAGCACCCATCATCCTTGACCCTTTTTATATCCTTGAAGTGGGTTTCCCTCTTTTTATTATAAATGTTGTTTGAACCAAATAAAGAGGTTTATTAATTATCATGTTATTAAGTATTGGGATGTAAATGTCAATCTAAATATTATTTTTTCATTTTTGTTTATGGATTCGTGTATCATTTATCATGTACAGTTGACACACTAATCACATATATATAAGAATTCATTATATCTCATTTTTTCCACTAATTTTTTATAGGTGGTTTCTTTTGATGAGGCCAGTTCTATCCACCACCATCGATGACAGTGAGTTCAACATTATATTTGGGTAAGGTTTATTCTGTTTTTATTCTTTGGACTAATTATAATTAGTCCATTTGTGATTTTTGAGTTACTTAAATGTTTTCTGTGTGTTTTGGATTCCGTTGAGGTGGATTCGAGTCATCTTTGTAAAAGGATTACATGTGTATGTATAGGTACACATATACATATATAATTTTACCCTTTATATATATTCACTCATGGCAGTATAAATATTTATATTGGGGATAGGTTTTCTTATATATAGATATAAAAAATGCGAACATGTGTAAGTGTAAAGGGGTATATGCCTGTATAAACATATATCTATGTTCCCCCTTGTGCATATTTTTCCATGAAAATATGTATATAGTGTCTAGGGTTCCTTATATATGTATGAAGTTTCATATGTTTTCAAGCATAAAAAAGAAATATTCCAGTTGTCGTCATCAAAATAAAACACACCGTAAGGTTGAGGTAGGGTCCCTCTCTTAGCCTCTTTAATTCAAGAATGTTTAAAATTGAATTTAGTTGCCTTCTTATTTCTCCATTTTTATTTTAAATTAAAATTATTGAATAAGGGTTAGTTAAGATAATTGTTTTGTTTGATACAAAAGTCATGGTTTTGTAATAGATCCCCTCCAATGGAGGTGCATTGTCTGCAAAACCTCATAGTGGTATACCTTGCTTGACATTATTTCATTGATGTTTTCCTTATACTTGATGTAGTTGTTAGTCATAAAGCACAAATCATACTTGGACATTTTTATATCCCTTTTGGGGGTTTCCCACTTTTTATTAAAATATTTTTTGGAACCAAAAACCCTTTAAGTGATGTTAGACTTTTAATATATAATTGCCCATGTAGACAAGGGGTAGTGTTAATCCCACCTATGAGACTATATTGTCATATTTTCTTTGATCACATGATCAAACGAAGTCATATTTTAGATATTTAAATAATCTTAGGAAAGACTTATGCACAACATTTTCATGTGACATTATAAGTCATACAATCATCAATGATGTACAACAAAACCAAAATGTCCATATCATTTCAAGTGCTTATTAAGACTTCACTCCCAATGAAATACCCTTCTTCTAGACACTGTAGCATTAATTAGTTAATCGTCAGGAAAAACAACCATCTCCATGGCCACATCAACTATTTCATCACTCAATATGATACTTATACTACCTTTGAATTCATGTGGCACTAACCTATACTAAAACCACTAGTTCTTGAATAATGCTTGGTTCTACCTCTCACTATGTTTTTGTTTCCCCATCATAGAACCACGTTGTACTAGCGTTGTGTTCCTCATTCACCAAAAAATGCTAGTTACAACTGATATGGTTCTTAATATATGACCATGAGAGTTATATTCTTCTTCTCTACTCTCCCTTTATTTTTCTTGAGAAAATATTTTTTTTGTTTTTTTATTATATTTTTCATACATAAATCATTAAATCAAATACATAATTATAAAAATTGAAATGAAAAGCTTCTTGGAAACTATTTTTTGACCTAATGTTACATCAACATTGGTGTGTTCATTGAGAGATAAGATGTGTCAAATAAATGTAAAAGAGGACGATTAGATTAGTGGATGTTGAAGAATATGGAAGTCAAAAGTTCCAATAGAAAACTTCATCATCCCCAACCTACTCTCATCTAGTAGGAAAACAACATTTAAATACCATTTATATATAATTTCTTAGCAATTATTAAACACTCACCCACCCCCAACGCAACACCACCCCACACTATTCTCTAAATCTACAACCCAATCCCATGTTCCCATCATCACCACTCTCTTGAAATTACAACTTTTACTCAAGGTGGAAGGACTAAATAATTAAAACAAAACTACCACCTTGTCATAGTTTATAAATTGCTTGATATATTATCATCTTCCACTTTAGAAAATCACAAAACAAGACCACCTTCGTTTATTTTTTTGATGATATTTCAACATTATGGTACTCCTCTTCACATTTAATTCCAAGATAGAGGGAAAAAGTACTCAATGAGAATTCAAATTTTAATAAATTTTCTATTTTTCATACCAATTGATGCCTAACGTTGTATGTGTGCTTCTTAATCAATAATTTTATAGGATATATCATCTTCTTATAATTTAATTCTTCCTCAACTAGATTCTAAAACATAAACTAGTTCACTAATAATCCCCCATTTTAATTTCTATTAAAATTTCCTTGTGACATCTGAACTAGTCTCATAACCAAACATATACCTCTAGTAGTTTTATTAAGGGAAAAACTAAAGCAAACAGACAATTCAATCAAATTTTGTATTTGACATAGATAAAAGGATTATAAACAATATGAGTTATGATATCTATAATTCCTAGAAAAACTGTAACATCCATGTTTAAATTGTACATTTTCCACATCAAAAATTGCATATTTATTCCAAAAATTTTCAACTTATAATCATCTGAAGTGATCTTTCTAGAATATTTCTCTTATTTTATTCTTAGAGTGATTTATCTCTTAAACTATTAGAGATTTACAATATGTATGCACCATGTTATTTTTCAAAATAAAATTCCCAAAGAGGCATATTGTATTTGGAATTTCCTAACTTTCTTGCTAGCTCTGTGGTTTTAAATAGTGGTTTTGAAACACTATAAAACTAGACTGACATGTTCTAAATCACTTCCCTTGGTATTAACCTACATTGATGTAGCTATATTCATCTATTTATCCCAATTTTTCATCTTAGACTGTAGTGTCAAAGAAAAAGATAGATCTTGGTGACTAGTCAGTTCAATGGGATCATGTGCTAGTTCAAACACTTATTTCAACTCCTTTCACTGCATTTTTATAGGCCCTATATTGCCCATAACACCAATAGTTTTAATTTCCTCGATAGTTTTAAGTTATTATTTTTTTTTAGTAGTCATAGCCTCTAATTATTCCACCGCCACACCTCTAAATCTCTTAATTGACACTACATTGATGTGAATCCAGGTAGGCCCATTCTTTTTTAGTTCAAAAAAGAATTAACAAACCCAAGTAATTCTATGCATAATTAATTCTTCCATCAAAAACATCATCATTTCCTTTGTTTTTCAGTTTGAGAAATTTTTATCTGTTCTTCCAATCAAGTGTAACCACACACCAGCCACTATTTGTGAATGGATTGTTTTTGTGTTGATTTCATCTATTGTGTGAGTAGATAACTAATCCAACTATTATGTTCGTTATGGCATTATTAATTCTCCACCAAAACTATATGGATGATATCCTGAATCTAATAAGTTATCCACAGGTTTGGAGATGTCTTGATTTATCATTATACACTCAAGATTCTTCCTCTCTATCTAAAACCTCTCCATGAAAGAATAATATTTTTGGTATCCAAAAAATAGAGACTGAGAAACAATGGATATATTTATATGAAAAAATTATGATGTACATGAATTACATAATATATGATAGAATAATAGAGTATAAAGTATAAGAAGAAGGAAGATAAAGACTCCACCAATTGATGCCACTCCAAGAGGCTAAGGCCTAACCTTCTGTGCAGGGAGTCGTTCTAGGGGAGAAGGATGTCCAAGATGGGGGACTTTTCAAGAGTGGGTGTAGTTGGGGTGTACAGTAGCGGTGGTGCAAGGGGGTCCAATAGGGGTGGTTCAAGGTGGTGTGCAGTGGATAGGGGTGTGCTGGGGGTGGAAGGGGCTCTACAGGGGGTGCAAGGGGCTCTACAGGGGGTGCAATGGGGTATGTGTAGGGGGAGTGTTCAAGGGTACAAGGGTGTGTAGGGGGATAAAAGGAATGTTTAAGTGGGTGCAAGGGGGTTGTGCAGGGGTGGTACACGAGGGATGTGCAGGGGTGTCCAGTAGGGGTGGTGTAAGGGGTATCCAGTAGGGGTGGTTCAAGGGGTGTCTAGAAGGGGGTGAAGGTGTGTAAGGGGACAGGGGGTGTTATAGAGGCGGGGTGTACAGTGGGGGTGTCCAACAGGGGTGGTACAAGAGGGGGTTTAACAGGGGTGGCTCAAGGGGGTGTGAAAGGGGATATGGGAGTGTAGGGTGTGCAAGGGATGTTTAAGGGGGTGCAAAGGGGTTCAGTAGGGGTATGAAGGTGTGCATGGGGGTGTGTAAGGGGATATGGTTTATCCAGGAGGGGGTTATATCTAGGAGGGGGTGTTCAGTGGGAGTTTCTAGCAGGGTTGGTGCATGGGGGCCTACCAGGGGTGGTGCAAGCAAGTGTGCATGCGGACAAGGGTGTGTAGGGGGTGCAAGGGATGTTTAAGGGGTGAAAGGGGGGCTGTGCAGGGGGTGCAAGGGGGGTTGTGCAGGGGGGCATGGGTGTGGAGGGGGTCCTGTAGGGGTGTGCGGTATGGGTGTATGGGTGTGCAGGGGGTGTTTGTCCTGGGGGGTAGGGGCTGTTTTCAAAGGGGGTGTCTGTCTTGGGTTGGGGGTTCTATCTAGGGGGGCCTGTCTTCAGGGATGTTGTACAGGGGGTGTTTGTCCAGTGGGGGGCTGCTATCCAAGGGGTTTATGTCTAGGGGGTGGGGGTGTCTATCTAGGGGTTGGGTGTGTCTAGGGGGGGATTTTGTCTGGGGGGTGTCTGTCTAGGGGGGGTGGGGGGGACTGTTGTCCAGGGGGTGTCTATCCAGGGGGTGGGGGTGTTTTCCAAGGGTGGGGGCTACTTTCCAATGGGTGTCTATCTAGGGGATTGGGGGTTGTGCAGGGGGTGCCTAGTAGGGGTGGTGCAAGGGGGTCCACCAGGGGAAGGGGTGTGAATTGGGGATGTGTAAGGGGACAGAGGGTGCAAGGGGGTGTTCAAGGGGGTCTGAAATGGGTGGAAGGGATTTGTAAGAGAGGGTGCAAGGGGGATGTTCATGGGGCTATCTATCTAGGGGGTTTTCTAGGAGTGGAGTGCAGTTGTTGTTTCCAGCCGGGTGTGCAGGTGTGCAAGGGGATAGGGGGTGAAAGGGGTGTGTAAATGGGGGTGTACAGGGAGGGTTGCAAGGAGGAATGGGTGTGAAGGTGGGTGCAAGGGGCCTGCACTGGCTGAATGGTGATGGTTTTTTAAGAATTTGATGGCCTATATCCATGGTTCAAAACTGTGGCTATAGTTGATGAGTGATTTTAGTTTATGCCACAGTTCCCAAATTGTGGCTATAGGGTTGTAGCCACGGTTGGAACCCTGGCTATATATTTTTCCCTATAGCCATGCCAATACCCACCACGATTGGGTAAACCGTTGTTATAACCTGTAGAAATGGTTTTGGGGCCTATAGCCACTGTTTAAAACTGTGTCTATAGCCTTATTTTCTATTACTGAAGGGAGAAAATGAAACTCATAATGTCACTATTACACAGACTACACACACATGAAAATAAAAAATCAAGAATATAAGAAAATATATTAGAAGTCCTAACTCATTAAGAAATCATTACCAAACATTTCCATGGCTTGGTGTCTTTCTAAGTCCCATCCAAACCTCAGGTAACCTTCTCTACATCCAAATGATCTCATATCAACCAGCTAATAAATAACCTCATTCCAAGAATTAATAATTAATTAATTATAATAATTAAAATTACTAAATCAATAAATTATTTAATCAAAATGAGTTCATAAAACTCAATAGTCACTCACATTTTATGGAAACTCCATGAAACCACCATGGGTAGTCCACAATGGACTCTCGACAACATTCCCACGAAAATACGTAAGTGGAAACACCACTTAAATAATTAATTAAATTAATTAATTTATAAATACTAAAGAAAATTTAATAAGGTCTCATACCTTAATTAAATGCTATGAAAAGTCATGCAGAAGTCATCTTTGGATATTCTATATGAAAACCAATTAAAAGTACCATGAGAAATAGGCAATGCAACCATGATCTGATGGAATAACCAACAAAACCTAAATTGGAGAACATGGAAATTAATGAGGATGAATAATGAGAGGGAAGAAAATTATCAGAGGAGAAATAATCACTAAAACACTAATGGAATGAGCAAGAACCTTCCAAAATATAAGGAGAGAATGAGGGTAAATAGAGGAGGAGAACCACCTGGTGCACATGCACACAAGGGAATAAGAGGTGTGGGGGAAACCAAATATCCTAAGGGGGGATTTGGGGAGAATATAGTATTTAATTAATTTATAAGCTTCCTCATAGTTTAGATACATGGTTTTCCAAACTATACTTTAATTTTGTGTTAGAACACTCATAAATATACCCAACCTCCATATTTTTCTAACCATTCTTCATCCATGAAACTCCACACTAGATAGCTCTATGAAAAGGTTTATGGTAATTTTACAACTATTTATGACCATTCACTATATCATAAACTCCAACCTCCTTGCATATTTTCACTATAGACCTACACATTTTACCTTAAACTATGTGATAACCATGAAACTTAACCATTCCCATTTCAAAATAAACTAAAGACACCCTAAACATCATTGTGTCACATGGTTTCTTATAAACCTTGTACACCAAATTGTGCACTTAGGTAACACCAACTAAAACATCCTAAAACATAACCTAAAGCCTCATAAGGTTACCTGAGCACCTTAGATACATCATAAGCCTCATTCCTCACCCAAAAACAACACTTTGAGATAGTCCAAATATTTAAATTCCATTCTAAATCCCCAATAAAAGATCATTTTATCTAGTAAATGAAAAATTCAAATTCCATCTAAAATTTTCAACTCATATGGACATGGTATCTTATAACTCCCCACCATAGTTATTATATTCCCTCGAGATGTCTAATAGGCCAACCATTTTCCTCTATATAGCTACATTGGTTTCATTTAAACACATATCACCACATAGAATTACAAAACATCGGACATGGATCCATGGAATATCTTTTAACCCCAGGTACTTTTCGAACAAAACCCAATATAATGCCCATTTTTAAAACTGAAGCACCAAGATGGATCTTTTCCAATCCCATATATCCTAAAAATAATTATCATGTAATCATAAAACCACCCATCATAGTTATGGTGCTCTCCGCTATAAGTTTTATCCTACAACCACCAACTTCCGACGATTGGAACCTTCCTCACCAAAAACCCATTGGAATCTCAATCGTGTGATCCCACAATGTGCCAGGCATAGATCCCAACTTTTTTCACCTAAACATCCATATAAACACCAATAAATCACTATCACCCTTCCTTATAATAGAAAGACCAACTATAATGGACATGTACCTTCCATCCATGCACAAACTATAAACAAACCAGACTTCCCCAAAAAACCTATTTCTATTTCTAAATCATACCCATAATTTCCAAAATGAAATTATATATTTGGTTTGTGTCATACTGCATCCATATCATGTGCTAATCAAAGTTGAACCATCACAAGTCAACTCATCTTGAAAACACTCGGCTCTCACTACCACTGTGTTAGTAAGTTACCAAATCACAATGCCTTTTTGTGCAAAGGCATCACACAATCACCCAAAAACACCAAAAAAGTTTGTACTCTAATTCCAATTACATTTAAACATTTTCTTCCACCAACCATTTATTTTCTCCATCACATTTGATAGTGAAAAATTATATAATGTCAACTCCCTCGTGTTCATGTCAACTCAAACCACCCCAGCCAAATCTTGACACTCATACCCCATATGCCACCATCCTTGAGTCATGCCCTATAATTCACCAAGTAATATTGATGTACTTGGATCAAATTATTCGCCACTAACATATTTATACAATGATCATTTATCAATCAGTCTCACACATGAATGATTTATCTCACATATATGTTATTCTACCACCACTGACATCCAACTCCCCACCATAAGAGAATCAATTTCATCACATCCCCAAATGATTTTCCTATCATCCTATCCCATGCTCTATCTATCACTAAACAAGATGGCCAAATAGGGCCATGACCACTCACCTCAGATCATCTCTCAAAAATTGGAACCAACTCCCACCCTCAACTCATTGGAATATCACTCATGATTCTCATAATAAAACCCTCAAAAATGAGACTCAAACTTTTAAAAAATAAATGGTGTACTCCACACCACTAGTTTATACTTAAACACTTTATAGAACATTGAAATTGATTGGTATCATTGAAACCACATGTCTTTCACTTCTTCCAAGACACGATTCTTTACAAGCAACATCAACCTCTAACACTCTCATTGAGGTTCATCCTAGACCGATTGTGACTTTGAACCCTATCCTTTTACATTTTTGTACCCAATTCTAGAACATCGCTATTCTCATCAAATAACCTAATTCCACCGTACCCACAAGGCTCTCGTCATACCCACATCAGTTCTCAACCTACTCATGGATTCCTACTTAATTCAAGAATCATCTGTGTACACTTCTGTATCACCCAAACCATAATTCAAACGATAAAGCATGTCAGCATGAATCTGTTCATCAAATATATTATAAATGCTTAAATGTTACAGGATCTTTCATAACCCAACCAAAAAACCCATTTCAAAATATAGAAAGTAACATCCTAGGAAAACTAGGCTCATAATCTCGAGCCACATTCCATGCCTTACCCACATGCGAGTTTCACCCAGCATGGAGAACACTTGGTGCTTTCCAACACTATAGATAATTAACCAAGCCAAAACCACTTGAATGACCACCCAATACCCAAGTATTATTCAAAATTTCGACTGTATTAAGTTATTTTATCACCTTATTCATGAATATGTATCCAGATATGACCAATTCAGGCCCCTAACTAATACTACCCTTAGAATCCACCTTTATTGTCGATGCATCATAACTCTTAGTGTTTATCATCTTAAGGAATATAAGAATATCTGCATGCCTCACACTAAACCCCTTTTCAGGTTTTTCTCACCTGTAGGTAGCACCTCCTCATTCCTCCTGAAACATACTAGGTCTATCTCACCTATGTGGTTCTTAACCAAAAAAATCACATTCCAGAAATCATATATGATTGAACTCCTCTTATACTCCTCATCCAACACATAACCACCAAAATCTTCCCCCCTATATAGCCAATAATTGGTCTTGCAATCTAAACAAACTTTCCCATATGGAAACTAACCACAATACTAAAGCACAAGAAAATAATTTATCCTTATAAAAAAATCATCCTAAATGTTAAACACCATACAAGTATTCACCCTTTATGAACCACTATTAAAAGATCAAAACATACTATTATTCCTCATCGACACAAAGGAATTCCCAAATCAGTCGACCCCTCTCATAGTTCATCTACAAAAGTCACATAGCACCAACTCATTAAATGGGAGTTTCATCAAAAAAGGTCAATAGGGTCTACCACATAGCCCAACTGGTCAAATCTCACAAACATTCATTAGTTAAAACCACCTAGATTTATGCCAACTTTTATAAATCTATAGCTCACAGGGTGTTAATAATTCTTCTATTCCAATTTCAATTGATATTGACACTCCAAACACTCATCTATATAGAATCATATATGAAAGTAATCATATGACAAACCAACTACCCATAGCTTGGGAACCCATCCTATCTGAGTATCTTTCCATCAAACCGCTGCATGGAGGACTAGGGAACATAAATTGGAACAAAAACAAGTTCTAGAACCTGAAAAATAACCACCCACAAGGGTTACAATAGTTATGAACCTATTCCAAGACATCCCACTTGGGTAACTCCACCTATTTTTCATGATGATTGATTCCTTATACTCATCCTTGAGAATCTTACCATAGATCCACATGACCTTACATCAAAACCTAATCCATATAAATGTTGTCTGAGTTAAGTATAATTCCCCCAAGTACTTATATGTAAAAACACTATATGTGCAGTTATTCACACTTTAGTCAATGTTCCCCATTTTTTAGTAAACTTTCAGACTAGCATTCTTATGTTTCATGTGAATCCTATGTTCCTAATATGATGACTGAGATGCCTCTTGCCTCTATTGGCCAATAGCCAGAAATAAATCACTAAACTCATTCCAATGAGAGAAGATCCATAAATACATCATAAATAAAATCATCCAAAACAAATTTACATCTCACATGAAAAAAAATCAAATACAACAATAGAATCAAATTCTAAGAAAAAGTAATATATCCCTACTAACCTAGACTCCCTACTGGAATAAGTGATCTCAACACACCATAGCAATATCTGTCAAAGTGTTCAATACATTCATAAATCTATAGTCTAATAGATCCCAAAACCATAAGATGAAAGAAAATGAAATTATATAATACCACCTTATAAAATCCCACTCTGGTTTAATTTATAATAATAACCGAACTAGTTCACCACAAAAACTCAGGCCCACCTACATGTACACTATAGGTTGCTAAATAGATGTTGGGGTATAGGGTAGTACCATAGAGTTACTATATCACCTAAACAGAGTATGAAAAAATACATAAAATAACCAAGTAATGTATAACATTATTAAGCATCATATTATATTGGAATAAAAAATACTAGTATCACAAAATCAACTAGAAATAGAAGCTGATAAATATAAACATTACTAAACAACTAAAAAATTAGTAGGGGAAAACCTTCATTTCATCCCACAATTGACTTCCCACTAGGCTTGTTATGTAATCATAGAAAAATAAAATTAACTCATCAAATAATCCACAATATCTCTTAGAGAAACATTTTTCAGTCTCTATATACCATCCAAGCTATCATTTTAGATAATTAAAAACTCAAATATGGCCTTATCCAAATATATATGCTAGAAATAAACATGTGAGAGACACTCGAGTACCCATGTGTAGTAGTGGCTTGAGCAAGGTGTGAGAACTACTCAGTAGGCTGCAACCAACATTTTCTAAAGAAATATCAAGGGTGATCATTGTTTATACTGATATATAGAGGAATAATAAATAGTATATAAAGAATATATAATTTCAAATAATCATTTTTTAATTAACATGTTGGACCTCGAGTTCTAAAGTGACACCCGGTCTAATATGTCCTACTTTTGAAAATGTCGATCATATACATCATATATTATAGGGTGATAAATTATTGAATTAAAGAGGTATTTTATTTAAATATCCTTTTCTTGGTACCTATAAGCATTAGTATTCGGTACTCACACCATGTTTAAATACTACACCTGAAAGTGTGTTAGTATGATATCTAATCCATGGATTGAAAACAAAACCACATGGATTCTGAGGCAAGAATATAGACTAAGAATATGGAGAATAATTTACATTATCTTAAACAAATTACGTGGAGAGCCATGTCCCATACCCTAAACCAAGGATTTATAGCTCATGTCCCTAACAATATTTGAGAATGTGGAGCACCATGTACCATGCCCAAAACCATAAATACATAGATCCATGTCTAATATCCTAACCCACATAAAATAAATCCAGTTCCCAGGACCGCAACCGAAAATCTAAACCATCCCATCATTTTTACAATTTCCAAGGTCCAACAAATTGACCATTAAAACCATTAAAAAACAATAAAGGATCTATAGCAACCGTCATTACTTACCTATGCTCCTAATGGGCCTTTAACACCAATATATTTCTCAATATACAAATCCCTTTCAGATAATAAAAGCACCATTCCAAAAACTCTTTAGAAAACTATGGATATCACAAAAATCTATTTTAAAACATTTTGAAGTCATCATTAAAACAAAGGTCATACTCTTTAACATTCAAAACATGGGAAAAGATTTAATTTCCATAAATAAACATAAAGAATCCATAATTGAATTTCCTCTAAAGTGAAAACTACAAAACAATTACAAATAAAAACTGTAAATTTATTTAAAAATCCCACTTAAAACCGCAAGATTTTAGTGCCTCCTTTTAACACTATATTCAGTTTAAAGTATATTTTTCAAGAAATGAAACCCAAAACCTAACCAAAATACAACTTAAATTATTTTAACAGTTTCAAAAACCGTAGGTTAATTTCCAAAAACTCGACACATAAAAACACTTTGGTTTCCAGAGTTGACACACCCCATGGGTTGTAATAGTTTCAAACTCATAATAACCAACAAACTAGATGGGATACATAGAAGGACTAAATCATCAAACTAAAACTGAAAATTATTTTCTTAACTAATGTTAAAAAAACACACCACAATGTAATTATTTAAAATAATATATACACATTAAAATAAACCATCAAGTCTATGGGAAAATATATTAGACCACCTACCACATTAATTAAGCTTTACCAGACATTCTCATGACACGGTGGCTTTTCCAAGGCATGTACATGGATCTTCAAAATTCCTCAGTATCCAAATGAGTTCTTCTAAATCACCAAATATCTAACCTCATGCCAGGATACAATAATTAATTAATTATAAGAATTATAATTTAAAAATTAATTAATTTTCAACTCTACATAATGTAGAAAAACTAATCGGGTGCCCACCTCTTATTAATAATCTATACAACTATCATGAGAATTTTACAATATAATTTTATCACTATTATTTGGTAAATATATAATAGTATACACCATTATAAAAAAATTGTTAAATTAATTCACTAATAAAACCCTAATAAATTTCACCAGAGTATCATACCTTATTGAGACACCAAAAATGACATACGAAAGTCATCTCGGGGTCTATATTAGGCATTCTAGTTGAAATCCCCATGATAAATTGGTAATTACACCATGATCTAGTGGAATATGTAATAAATCCTAAACCATAGAAATCTGAAATTAGAGAGGATGAAGAAAATTGACGGAAGGAAACTAAAAGAGGAAAAAACTCACCAAAGATGATGATGCAATGAGACAGAACCACCCAAAATCAATGGAGATAAGGAGAATCAAGAGAGGAGGAGACCCTTATTCTACTCACACAAAAAAGAGAGGAATAAAGATGTGGGAACCAAATAGCCCGAGGGGGTTTGGTAAAATCCCAATTTTAATGAATTTTTGGGTAGCCACACAATTTTCTATATAATGCGCCATTTATTTTTTTGAAACATTCAAGGATGAACACTACCAAATGGGTTTTCTGCAGATTTCTTTGACCACACACTAACCATGAAACATTTCATTGGACTCCCTTACAGTAAGTCGCACCATTTTTCTAAAACTGTGTGTTGTTCCTTAGACTTCCACCTCCATGCACAGTATCCCATTAAGACCAAATGGTTTATACTAAACTATGTTCTAACTATGAAACATAACCATACATTGTTTATAATTCACTGAAAACACCTTGAGCATCAAGATTTATCTTATATTCTTCTAAACCATGTACACCAAAACGTACACCTGGGTAAAACAGACCAAAACGTCCCAAAACATAAATTCATTCCTTTGAAGCTCACTCAACCACCTAATCTACCTCTATATCCTCATTCCTCATCAAAAAAATTTCTTTTATTCCTTATAATTCTCATAATTCCATTTTAATTCCTTGATCAAATATCCACCTCTCTAGTAAAAAAAAATTGAAATATATTTCGAAATTTTCAACTCGTGTAGACTTTGGATCCTTCAAATGATTCCTTTGGTTATTGAATATCTATCTCTATATATTTGGTTGATCTTGAATATCGAGTTTTGATAACAAAATTTTCAATTTTTTTACATGGAATTTGTTATTTTTATTCATGATATTTAGCAATTAAAATATTTAACATCATTGGTGATTTTCATCAAGTTTTAAATTTTGTAATTATAGAAAATGATACAATTAGGTGTTATTATCTGATATATTAGATGAATTGGTTAATTGAATATAAATTTTTAATATACTGTAATCTCTTCAAGACTAATTTGATTAATTTATTATGAATTTTTTGATTTATTCAAAATGATAATTTTTTATCATAGCTTATTTTTATTTTTAATTTAGTGTTATTATAACCATTTATTATGGAATGATATGTAGAATTTAGAAATATATATTTTAAAATAAGTTAATTGGATTTTCTTTGAATTTTAAACAATAATTTTTCAAAAATGGAAAATGGGCCAGATTTTTTAAAATAGAAATAGGGTTTTCAATGAGTAATTATTTCATTTATTTCTAATTTGATTGACTAAAAATTGAATTTTTATTATGCAAAAAGAAATAGGAAAAACAAGAGAGAAAATTCATGGAGGTCTGAAGTGATGGATACCAAGGGAATCTCCTTATATGATGTTATTACAATACATGGGAATAAAACCTAAGATCAAAAAATGTTGACATTAACCTCTGAATTACACTTTGAAGTGAATATATCTATAGACTTATGTACCTCCCTATAGGTATAAAATATATCAACATCCATAGATAGCATGATTTGGAATCTTCTAATGAATTAAAAATACTCTAAAGGCTTGGGTTGATGCCCATGAGAAAATTAAGAATAGTAGATGAATCAGATTCAACATAGGTTAGAGTGATATTATGAGACCTGCAAATAGTAAGGCCCATGAGCATGGAAAAATACTATTCTTGGATAGAATATCCCATGCCATAATAAGATAATAAGTTAAAGAAAATTGAGCCACTAACATCATTAATGAGCCCAACTCTATGAATGGCCCCTTGGATACATTATTAATTGATGGAGAGTAAGATTTTTATTTCTAATTTGAAAACAAATTTTTCAATATAAAATTATATATTTTAAAATAGATTTTATTTTATAGAAAATTTATAATTTTCTACATAATTTATCAGTATAAAATGACTTCAATCGATTTAATTTTATAATTTATAATTCAAAATAGATTTTTTAATTTTTTTCACCATGTGTGTGTATTATAAATGTTTTAGTGATTCCTTATTTTGAAACCCCTAAGTTTCATCCATGGGAATGAGTGTACTAGGGAGTGTTTAGTATGTTGAGGAATGGTTAGGATAACCAGTGATGATTGAAGACACTCACCACTATGTGAGTTTTATATTTATAAATAGATATGCATGCCTTAGTAAACATAGAAAGTTATGGTACATAAAAAATATGGATTTTTGATTTGGTGCATTCAAGACTTAGTAGTATAATGTATTATTTCTGGAAAATAGGTATCATCCATTTTATATTTTTAAAATGTGATTTTCAAATAAATTTTGGGAAACTATAGGGTTTCCATTGGATATTTTGAAAACACGGACTTTATATTAGCTTGTGAAAATGAGAAATTTCATGTAATATAATGAAAATAAAATTTTCTGAGATTGTTAAATTTCATAAGAAAACATGATGTTGATGAAATTAAATGGTTTTGTTTTAATATTTTTTTTTTAAATTGGTAATTCTATAAAAAAGAATGGTTTGGTTTCAAAATTGCATAAAAATTTTTTGTTTCAAACTAATTTAATTTATTGTTTTTTATTTTCATTGCATTTGGAATTAATTTATAATGGTCATGCAAATGATTATTGGAGAAGTTGCACAAATTTTTTACTCACCCCTATATATTAACCTTTATGAACATATAGAAATGATTTATCATTTTGTTGGTAAATGGAATACATCCTTCCTCATTAGTGGTGAGTTGTATTTCCACATTGGAGTAATGGAGGAGGTTATTGTAGCTTGTGGTTCGAGAATTTGGTCACCAAGGTTAGTGTATCATTTCCATTATATTTTATACTATAGATTTGGTCTTATTTTGTAAAAAAGTTGTTTACACTATTAAATATTAATTGAAATAGACTAGTTTAAAATATATTTTTACATGATTAGGTTTAATTTTTTGTTTTATATTTAAAGTTAATCATTCCTTAATTTTTTTTATTTTATCCCTCACTGATGGTTATCAAAATCTAGTGCTCGGGAGACTAGTTTGAGGATGTATATCCCACTATCTTGGGTATAAATATTCAACCTCCTTGGTTAGGGTGTTATAAAATAACATTTTATATTTATTTTCAAGTTATATATTATGATGATCAATATTCAATGATAATTGAATGATTGGGTCATTGAATGTCCCCATAAAGACAAGTAGCTAACATTTTAATATAAAAATATGAGTTATTATTAATAATAGGTAAAAGAGAGACAAGATATTGTAGTTACATGTGTACTATTAATTTAAATAAATGTATAATTAAAGAATTTATTTAGGAATCAATGTAATGAAAACAAAATATTGTTTAAATTTTTGTAATTTTATGAAAGTATTAATTAGTTTTTTTATAGTGACCCATACTTTTCATACATAAATATTGCATCTTATTAAATGAATATTAAATACGTGAAATAAAAATCCAGACCATAATTGTATATCTTTAGTATCTTAAGAAACTTGGATACAAAAAAGCATGTTTATAAGATATCTAAATAACATAACATTATGTTATTAATAACTAGAAACCTTCTTATAAATATCATACTCAAAAAACCTCTTCATAACCTTAGGAATGGAAAAATAATAAAGGGTGAGCTCAAATTATCAGAAAGGGTAAAAAAGGGTGATATCAGTTATCACTTAAGAGTAAAGTATAATAATGGTATGAGAACATGATCTTAATATCAGAAAGTCGTACCCAAAATATCATAGCTCATAATCTTGAGTTATCAAATAATGTTTGGTAGTTTATATGATAGGAATAAAAAAGGAATAAAAGAACATGAACAATGAGAGATTATGTTTTTGGAATAAAAATAAGAATATTAAATAATTTCCTTGGTCAAGGATCACTTCCATAGATATCATAGTTTATTGGGTTCAATCCTTGTTCCATCATATACTTATTCAAGGTTCAATCCCCAGACTATCGTAATGGACATAGTACACTATAGAATTGGGTTCACTTTCCAATCAGGTCTTTGTTATCACATGTGACATCTATCTAGATCGAATGAATTGGATAGATATATAATTACAATGCCACCTTTCACATTAACATAATTAATTCATTTTTTTTAATATGATTATAAAAAACTACATATATCCTAAATTGGGGAAAATTAATGGTTTTCTTAAACATTTAAATAATTCACCATTGCATAACGCATAGAAAATAAATGGGTTTCATAAATATATTATCATCATAATCATAAACCATTAAGAGGAAGAATAAGTATGGTATCCTTCGATCATATACCCATTAAATTATAAGTACCATCAAATTATGTTATCATTAATGAAAATACCTTTAAAATATCACATAGAATATTTCTTGAGAAAAATACCTTTTTCATTTTGGAAGAACTTATTTAAAATATTAAAAAAAAATAAGTAAAAAATGTTCTTTGAAAATAAAATTAGAAAAAATTAACTGAACTTTTAAATAGTTGAGTGGCATGGATGGTTGGAAATTCCATTCCTTTCATGTACATTTAAACAAATATTATTTTAATAATATTTTCTAAAAAATCAAAATAAGTTCATTTGGAAAATGATAAGAATATTCCTTTCAAATATTTTGAAAAAAATTTATCATCGATAAAAATGACTTAAAAATCATATTGTAATATAAAAAATATTCTTAAAACATTTCTAGAAGTCATAGATATGGAAGAAAATTTATTTTTGACTAAAGTGAGAAATAAAGTTGGTTTTCCTTTAAACAATTATTTTTCCCTCTTGAGTATTTAAATAAAAGAAAATTAAATGGAAAATTTTAATCATAAAAAATAAATATAGGGGAATAAAATTCATTTAATTTTTGAGATATAATACAAAATATTTCATCATCAAAAATTAAATCATAAATAATCCTGATAAACAATTAGATTATAACATAAATCCCTTCCCATTTTGGTAAATTTAAAATAAAAAACATCATTAAAGATAGAATATTATATGGATTTGTAAATCCACATAATTTTCATTGGAATTATCATAAAATAAATTCATGGGTATTATATACACTACATAAAGTATGTATGTGGTGAATGTGAAATATGTCTTAAAGAAATAAAAGTGATATGGGAAACCCTTACCGTAAGTTTGACTTGATTCAAAAATGATCTAAAATCCTATAAAATAAATTTAAATTTATTATAAAAATAATAATTTTAAAACATATAATATCATATATGAGACACTTATTATATTTAAACACCCATTTATTAATAATTAATTATTAAAATCATTATTTATTGGTGTTAAGTGTTTTGTTTTTCATTAGAATTTTGGTTTGGTTGTTCTAGACCTTATAAATTTATCATGGTTTCATGATCTAAATAATTTTAATAATTATATCAATATAATATATATTAATTTTATATATATTAATATTTATTAATAAAAGGTATATATAGATAAAAAATTGCATTATTCATAGAGATAATAGGTAGTACGTATGCAAGAAAGTTGTTTTCACATTTCAACAGATGAGAATAAAGAAATGAAAATAATAACAAAAATTATAGAATAATTATGTTATAATATATATAATATATATTCATTAAATATATCTTTATTACAATAAATTTAAATTGAAAAAAAATGAATCACTTCTCTTCGTGATGGTGGTAGTCCATACGTACGCATGAGCGACGTTATCTTTTTCCAATAAATTGGAATCTAAGATGGTAGATATGATATTGTAATTATATAAGAAATATTATGTCATAAATAACACATATAATTATTAAACCCATCATAGTACCCATCCATGATATATGGTGATGTAAAATGGATTGTATCGCTAGTGGAGGCAGTAGTCCAAATGTATGCACGGGTGATACTTTCACTTCCCATTTTATGGAAAGGACAGTGAATATTGGTGTTTCTGTAATCATAATAACATTTAATTATATATAGGATAGTGAAATTTATATTTTATGATAAATAAAAAATATTTATATTAGGTAAAATGATAAATTATTTAAGAGTGGTCAGGTTAGATGAGTATCTCTCCTTTGGTTAGCCTCTTTTATGATATAATCTTAAGGATTCATGGAATTGTATTTTAAGAATACCAGTGCATGTAATTAATTTATAGATATGTTTTTAAGATAATTGGGTATCTTTTGGTCAATATATGTGAATAAAAGATCTCTAAAGGAAATAAATAAGGGTGTCCTTTTATAAGTGGGGGAGAGGGAACCTGTGGAATTTCTAGAATGATTAAAATATAATAATTTAATACTAAAGAAAAATGGTTAAAATGGATTAATATTTGAAGGTGTTATATTATTAGGTTTAAATATGGTCACATAATAGTATTTATACAATGTTAATTGGAAGTATTTTCCTTATCTCTAGGTTTAATACCTAGAAAATCATTTTACCCTTAACATTGTTCACAAATTTTTACTTCTTTTACTATTAATTAATGCCAAAAATGAAAGTTCCCTGATTAATATTTTTTTAAATGATGAATAAAAATATGGAATCTATTTTTATCAAATTTAATTCATATAAATTGTATAATTTTAATTAATATTTAACTCTCAAAACACAATGAAAATCATTTTTCCAAAAAAAAATGTTTTTTTAAGTATAAATAACTTTTATACCAAAATCCAACAAAAAATTAATTATATTATCTTTTATTGTATTATTAATAATATAAATTAACTAATTTTACTTTTAAAAACATTTTAAAATAAAATTTTACTATTTAAAATTCTTTAAATGAAAATAACGATTTCAAAAAAATCAGTATTTTCACTATTCATCGGAAAATCAATTTTCCCAAACAAATTCTAAAAAATTCACTCCAGATAATTTTGAAATGATTATTGAAAAAATAAATTTCGATTTTTAAAATAAATTTTATTAAATTGATATAAATTAATTATATTATTTTCACAAAAAATTGAATAAAAAACATTTTTGAGGAAAACATCTTTTAAATCATATAATGAAATTACTAAAAATTGATTACGTATTTTATGATATATTTAATTTATGTAAAAAAATTATACATGTTTTTTAAAATTTGGTTATTTCTATTAACTCCACCAATTTAATGGAAATTGTGTGATGGTATACAACATTAAGGTTCATTTATACTTGGGTTTGTGTGTATCACAAGATATTAAATATATTAAAATTATTTGAGGAGAAATATATCATAAAACCTTAGGATGTTAGATTATACCCCCCTTAAATAAATTTCAGCCAAGAAATTATATCAATCTAATGAAAACCAATGAGTATTTATCTATTTTATAAAAACATTTACTTCCCATTATGTTTCATTGAAATCATGATTCCTCCATAGAACATTAACCAGGTGAGTAGTCTTATTATGCATTACGTTTTCTCTATGATCCATGATTTATTTAGATTATTATTCATAGTAAATATATTAATCCAGTATTAAAACCTCTTATTTGATTACATGTCATGGATAAAGTATACACTTCCAAAGCATATATATACATGGAACACATCATGACCTTGAGAGGGGTTCGTTGGAATCATTAAGCATTATGTTATCATCCCTACTCAATCAAGAATCTTGATGGGGAAAATATACCTAGGTCTAAGATTTCTATTCATTATAAATATCATAAAATTATTCCATAGATAAATTTATAATAATACCTTATCACTAACATCAAATTCCATATTTCTATTATAATTTTAAGCAAAACTTTTATGTCAACTCTAAGCTGTCTTAACGTGTTATTGAATGGATTTGAATTTCAATAGGATTTAATTTTGTGATACATATATTTCATACATAGATATTACATATTAATAATTCAATAATCATTACATAACATAAAAATCCACACCATAATCATATAGGTCTTGTATCTTTGGAAATAAGGACACATAAACAACTTGTTCATAAGAGTCTCCCATTAAAACATTCGTAACTAGAACTCTTCTCAAGCATATAATTCCGAAAACCTTTCTTTATAACTTGGGTAAATGACACATAAGAAAGGGTTAGATCATATTCTCAGTAAAGGTAAATAATTAATATATCAATAATCCCTTAAATATAACATGATCATACATGAGAATACTATTTTAAAACCATAACCAGAATGTCAAATATCAAAATATTGATTCATGGAACAAAGATTGGTAGTTAATAAAATATAAATCATAATGGAATCAAATAAAATGAGTTTTTAAATCATAACATTATCATAATATATGGAATTTTTTCATACTGATAATCACATAAAATCATTTCCATGGTTGTAATGTCTTATTACCAACTCTATCATAGCATATTGGGTTCTCTCCTCATTTCATCATAATAGTCAAGGTTCAATTTGAAGACTGTCATAGTGGACATAGTACTTTACTAAACTGGGAATAGATCCCATTCTATTCAAATTTATCTCATGAGATATCAATATTTACCCAATGCATTTGAGGTTTATATAATTTTGGTCCCACCTTACCTTGGTTATAACATAACCATCATCATTGGTTATAACATAACCACCATCATTGCTTTATAACATAACCATCTTCTTTTGTTTAAATTTTTTTCCTTCTTGAACATAATTAAGACCTTACATATAGGCTCCACAATATCATAAAACTTTCACTGTATCATCACATCATTACTCATGCAAAGAAAATCAGTTTCATAGAAATTTAATTTACTAATCATAGAATAACCCATGTAAAATAAATGGGTTTCATAAAAATATTATAAACATAAAAATTAACCATATAAAAAATATTATTAATTGTATAATTGGGTAATATCCATAATAAATCATAATTAATATCAGAGGTTGTTATCATATTTGAAATTTTATCTAAAATATCACCGAAATATTTCTTCATAAAAATAACCATTCCACTTTGAAAATCACTTTTAAGATAAAAATATTTCCAAAATATTTTAGAAAAAATATTATTTTAAAATAAAATTAGAAAATTATAATGTATGATTCAAAATATTGAGTTGTTATAATCGAAATAAATTCTTTTCATTCCATATAATTTAAAATAAAACATTCCATTCATTTTTTATATAAAAAGTAAAAGATGACCTTATTTAGAAAAGGACACGAAGATTAATTTTAAACAATTTAAGAAAAATTTAATAATGTATAAAATTTATTTAAAAAATTATAGGATAATATTGAAAATATAATTAAAAACATTTTATAAAAACATGGATATTTAAGGAAATGGTTTTTCAACTAAATAGTAAAACATATTCAGTTTTCCATAAAAAAAATTATTTGGTATTTTGAGTGTTTAAATTGAGGTAAATGAAAGGAAAATATTTATTATTGAAAAATAACTATAGTATAATACAAATTTAAATGATTAATTATATAAGGATTATATAATTACCTCTAATGGAAATTCAACCATAAATTATCCTGATTAAAATAGGACCAAAACATAAATCTCTTACCTCGGGTCTGACTTCCTTCATACATGTTTGAACCTCTTGTATAATAAATATATATTTATAATACTTTTATTAAGTAACCACAATCATATATATCGTACCATATATGATTTAATTATAACCTTTTATCACCTACTCATTAATAATTCTTTATTAAATTCTATATTCGGAGTGATAACTACATCGTCTTTTATGTTAGTTTTGGTTTGGTAGTTTTGTTCCTTGTAATTTGGTCATGGATCCATAATATGAAGAATATTAATCATTATTTAAACATCATATATACTCATTATATAAATATTTAGATTCACTAATAAAATATAGATATAGAAAAATTAATTGCAATGTTCATGGATATAATTGGTTGTATGTACGCATGAATGTTGTATCAATTTTTAAAAATATGAAATAAAATAAAGATAAATAATAAATAACCATTCCATAATAATTATTATATCATATATATTCATTAAATATATCCTTATTACCATCCAATTTAAATGTAAATGAAAAACAAATCACATCGCTTTATGGAGGTGGTAGTCAACACATATGCACAAACGACGTTATCTTTTTCCAACGGTTTGGAAGGAAAGACAGTAGATATTATATTATCATTAAAAATCATTATTATGTCATAAATATCATATATAAACCTTACACTCATCATAATATGAATCCATGAATAATGGTTATTGAAATTTAATTGTATCGCTATGTGAAGATGGTAAGTCGTGTGTACGTACGAGTGACACTTTCACTTCTCATTTGAATGAAAGCGGGTGAATATTCATGGTTTAATTAACATAATAGAATTTAATTATTCTTAGGATACATAATTTATTATTTTGTTAATAATATAATATGTTTAAAGTAGGTAAAATAAGAATAAAAAACAAAGTGATTGGTTAAGACGATTACCTATTCTCTGAAAAGACTCTTTTAGAACTACTCTTAAAGGATTTAGGGTTGGTCGTTTTCCAATAATAAATCCACTAAAATGTGTCTCGGTGATTTTCTAAGATAATTTTTTAGATTTTTAAAGATATAATTCACAAATTAATATGAATAAGTGAAAGGATAGGTTCCCTTTAATAATTTAGTGGAGGTTAACTCTTAGAATTTCTTAAAAGATTAAAATATATCAAATTCATTCTAATTCCAAATGGTTAAAAATGACATAAAATGGTAAAAGGATTTAATTTCTGACCATATATTATTCCCCATGTCCATTTTTATTATTTTTATTATTTTTAAATATTTTTATGAAATATTATTTTATTAAAATATCATTAATGTCAATTAGAACACTATTCATTTTATTTGACTTAAAATATATAAATACATAGTTTTAATTGGAATATAATCCTTTAAAATTAATATAATATGTCTTATTAATCTAGAAAGCACGTTTCACACAAAATAACTCATGTTATATTACTTTTAATGTTTTTAATATCATTTATTTTATTTTTTTACTAATTAGTGAAATAATGCATAGGTGTTTCATAAGGATTTAAGGTCACTTTATAGTTGTGAAGAAATAGAAAAAATATATATAATGAAAATAATTTCATTAATCTAAAAATATAAACTTATATTCATTCATAATTTTATTTATTTCCCTTTGTAGACACATAAGAGATTTAAAACTAATAGAGTGGTATTTTGTAACTTTATTTTATTTAAATATTATATAGGTCATTTTCATGAAAAAGTGTCTCTTAAACAATAAAATTAAAATAATATGGTTATAAGGGTCGATTTACCTTCATCAAATAAGAATTAAGATGAAAATTAATCAATTGTCACTTATTTTTACCTAGATTAAACTGATTTACCATTTACTAAGGAGTTAAATTTTTTCAGGATTACTATTCAATATTAAACAAAAATAAAATGAACCTATTTAAAAAATTTAAACCTATTAATTTTAAATATGGGTTCCATTTTATCAAATAAAATTTCTATAAGGTGATGAAATTATTTTTAAAATAAGTATGAAACATGTGAGATAAACAGTTTTTTAGAAAAAGACATTGTTAAGTATAAAACTTGGTTTATTTTTTCCCCAAACAAAAACAAAATATTATGTAAATTATAAATAAATTTATTAACTATATAACATATAAATTTCATTAAAATCATTCAACCGTTGTGAAAAATTTAAACCATAAGTATTTTATAATTATGTTAGTCTAATTCATACCCTATAATGCAATGGATTGGTGACAAAAATGTTTTAATAGAATCTCATGGTTTGTTTAAAATCAATATTGTGTGTAAGACAAGCTATAAAAAAATATAATTTATTTGAAAAAATCATAAAATCTCATGTTTTATTATTCTTACACCCTTAAAATAAATTTAAACCTCAAAAATAATCACTTTAATACAAAAAAAATGACGATATATTTGTTTCACTACATCCTCAGGATCCCATATGGATTCAATGAATTTTTTATTTCTATAGATAATTTTCCCCAGGTGAGTATTTTTGTTATATAGTACTTTATAACTAATATCCATGATTTATAATAGTTTTTATTCATAATAAATATCATCTTCTATTGATACACCCACTTATTTTAGTAAATTTTATGGATCAGGTATGTACTTATTTGGGAGAGATACATAGAATGCATCATGAATTTGAGAGAGGTTCAATAGAAACACTATGTGGTAAGGTACTTTACCTACCCAAAGAAAAATATAGAAAGGGTTAATATAAATAGGGATTGGATTTAATTTCTTTACAAATCTCATAACCTTATTTCATATAGAAATTTATGGAAATAAGATCTCACGAACTTCAAATTCTTATTCATGGAGATGATTGTGAGTAAAACTTTTCTATCTATAATAATTTTGCATTGATGTGTTATGTTATGGGTCTAACTTTCTTTACCATTACCTCAATTATCTCAAGTCCCAATAGTTTTCTTTCTCCAAATTCACCCTATCAAGTTGGAATTCTACACATCCTTCCTATATGGTTTTGTAAGTAACCATATAAATGTTCGAGTGAAAGCTATAGTTATAAGAAAACATGACTATAGGAAGGTTTTCATCCTAAACACATTTTAAATATATAAAACAATATCTAATCATATATTATAAGGGTCAAATGTTTCACTTATAACTACCATAAATTTGAGGATGATATATCATACTGAAACTTAACTCTATAGGCAGGGTCTGCGGAATAATTTTCTAAAACATTGAGGTAGACATTATATCCCAGTCAGATAAAATGGAATGTGTTACTCCATGATACCTTACCACATACTCAATTTTTTTCATGTAAATTTGATCTAGAGATAAATCTTATACAATAAAAAATAAGTATGTTGACTTCAAAAGGTGATCAACTATAATCCAAATGTAAATATATTCCTTAGATGTTTTGGGGGGTCTAATGACAAAGTATAGGGTTATGTTTTCCAATTTCTATTTGGTTATGGGTAATGGTTGTAATATCTCTTGGGCCTTTGTCTCTAATACTTAACTTTATGATATACTGAGCACTAAGAAACATACTCTGCAACATATGTCTTCATGTTATCCCACCAGAAATGCTATTTTAGATTTCTATACAACTTCATACTTTTATGATGAGTAGTGAATGAAGAACTATGATATTACTCTAATAAATCCATTAAATATGGTATGGATGGGAAACATATATAATTTCAAAAACATCTCCTTCCATCATAATCAATGTTAAAATTAGGAATACTTCTTACCTTCTTTTTTCAATTCTACATCTTCTTTCAATGCCTCTTTAATATTCACTTAGACAAATGTTTAAACACTCATTTATAAACATAATAAATTTCCCTTTCCTTCAATGTTTTTGTTTCCATATTTATCAAATCTAGAAATATTTGATATTTCATGATCCTCATCATAGATAATATATCATATTCCTTTTGACTTAGTGCATCTTCCTCCTTGTTTTCTTTCCTATGGTGATAATGTATTGAGTTGTCACAATATTCAATCAACTATAACCATATTATTTGGAAAATGTTCATATATTTATTTGTGAATATATACTTCAAACTATTATGATCAGTATACATTTCAAAACTTTCACCATAAAGACAGTGCCTCCATATCTTTTGTAAAAATATTACCATAGCTAACTCCAAATAATGAGTTCAGTAAGTTTTCTCATGAGCCATTAATTGTAATTAGGCATGATAGATCACTATATAATTTTGTATGAGAATTAATCCTAGAACCTTCCTTAATACATCACTATATTTACAAAAACATCTCCACTACAAGGCGGAGTGATCCCATGTGAATTAGCCAAACTTATATTCAACTCCTTGAAATTTTATTCACATTCATTATTCAATAAAAAATTTACTCCCTTATGAGTCAACTTATTGATCTGAATAGATAGTCATGAGAAATATCTCATAAAGAATTGTAAATATCCATATATATCATGAAAACTATCAATCATGGTTAAAATGGTTGTTCTCGTCCATTTTTCAATGACTTTAGTCTTTGAATGATCTACTGATATACACTCACTTGATATTATATGACCCAAGAATTAAACTTTCTAAAGCCAAAATTCACAAATGGGATATTTTTCATATTACTTATCCTTTATTGGGGTCTTCGTTATAATTATAAAGTGATCTCCATTCTCTTATATTCACTTTGAATATATAATAATATCATCTATAAAGACTACCACAAACTTATTATTGTATTCTCTAAAGACTCTATTCATTAAATCCATGTAGATAATGGGGGAATTATTAAGACAAAATGGCATCATTGTATACTAATAGAGTTCATACCATGTATGGAATGTTGTCTTGGGTATATCCTCGTTTTTTCCCTCAAATGAATATATCCAGAATGAAGGTCAATTTTTTAAAAATATCCATCTCTATGTATTTGATCAAACAGGTCATCAATATAGGGTAGTAGATACTTTTTATTTATTTTGATCTTGTTTAGTTCCCAATAATCAATATAGAGTTTCATTGATCCATTTTATTCTTAACAAAAAGAATATATGAACACCAATATGAAACACTGGGTTCAATGAATCCCCTATCAATATTATCCTAGAGTTTCTTATTCAATTCCTAAAAATCAATTGGTTCCATTCTATATGTAGTCTTGATATAAGTATTGATCTATGAATGAGTAATAATGAGGACTCAACTTCATGATTCAGTGTAATACTACACAATAATTCCAAAAATAGATCAAGAAACTTTAAAACAATATATATATCTGTGATGTTGTTTTTTCCTCTAACTTTTAGAGACAAATAGCCTTCATGGAGGGATTAAACCCCATATGGTAGAAGTAATTTTCATTATAAGTTTGTATTCATCCTCTCATTAATAAATAAGCATGGGTTCATTTAGAATTTGAAATGTGACTTCCCTTCCTCTAAAATTAATATAGAAACCATATAATAAATCTAATCCATGTGAAAAATCACATCAAATTCAACTAAAGTTGTAATCAAACGATTCTAAGGAATAACTTTCCCAAAAACACCAATCAAGATAAAATATTGACATGAGATGAGACCATCATACTATTAGAATTTCTAAACACTAACTCAATATATAATCTTTTGAGCTAGTAATTCAATACCCATTGAAAAATAGATAGATATAAAATATTATAAAGATTCATAATCAAATAAAAAATTTTCTAATATAGAGTGGATGATATGTGTACCTTTCACCAAATATTTCTCAAAACCCACTTTTATTGTTGTGATCACATGATATTTCACTTGGTATTTGTGCTTTTGAGGTTTTTTATGTTGATTATAAAAAAATATTCTTGAACTAGTTGTAATACTTCACATACTCCTTCAATTTGATTCTTTGCAGCATTGGTGGATAATGAGTTGGAATATTCCTTTCCCTCATTTTATAAACTATACTTTCCATAAACATTCAAGATTCACTAGCTCTATTACCATCCTTTTCACATTTAAAACTCTTCCCAGTTCCTCTCAAAAATTCCCATGATATTTATTCCCACATTTCTTGCATGTTGATAATTGTAATTTCTCACCACCATGTGATTTATTTGAGTTCTCACGCGACTCAATCTTCATTTTCTTATCAAACCCATGGGAATTTTGGGAACTTCAAATTTATATGTCTACCTTGAGTGAAAATATAATGTTTAATTCATAACTAATAATGTCTCTTATAGCTAAAATCTTTTGGAGACTTTGTTCTAAGCCACAAAATAATTAATCAATTTTTATTTGTGGGATAATGATTAAACCAAGAGCATACCTTGAAATCCTTATAAAATTAACTTCATAGGTACCAATAAATTCATCATCCTTTTTATTGAGTACAATAAATTTCATATCCATTATTGTGTGAATCATATGAGGTATGTACATACTAAAAATATCCTATAAACCATATCCCACTCTATAAATTCAATTTCATTCTCTATTATTTTATCCATAAAAATATTCCACCATTAATCTACTTCACCATCCAAATGATAAATTGCATGTAAAAATGTTTCATGTTTCATGCAATGGAGAAAAAATAATATATTTTAAATAGTAATGATCCATTTTGTAGTAACTAGTGGATCAGTAGAACCACTAAAAGATGTTGGGTGCTTCCTCATTAAAGACTCGACAGAACATTGTTCCCTCCTTTGTTTGTTTGGAAGTTCAGTATGATTCATATCATGGTAATTTTGTATGATTATACCAAGGAGATTTTTTATTCCAACTCCCATAACATTTAGTGTCTCTGGAGGATAATGTCAAGACCTACCTTCTCTAAGATGAGGGAAAGGATGGGAAGATGGCATACCCTTCCTTAATCAAGGTGAAGGAGAGATAATGACCCCTAATTCCCACATTCAGTAAGCCTTAGAATGGCGAAAATCACCAAGGGTATAGAATCTCACATAAGTGGAAGGTGTTAAAATTTTTATAGAACAATATCGGGAGAGAAGATGGTAAATACCAACAACACCAATGGCTAAAGATAAAAGTAAAGACAATAATCCAATCACATATGCATGTTCAAAATAAACAGATACAAAGTACAAGAAAAAATCTGATGGAAAGTACCAAAAGAAAAGAAAAGTAGCAACCACAATTGTCCCAATCCTCGAGCTACTAAGATCTGTCATGATCCTCAAAGACCTCCAGGAAACCTAAATTGTGTTTTATATGAGTAGGGTGAGTATACAGGTATACTCAGTAAGGAAACCAAAATCACTTGTGCACAAGTGGGGAGACATTCTAATGCCCCATGAGAAATGGAGGTAACCAAAACAACAATCAAGGAAAAATATCATTCCAACCTCACCAAGGCACACTCTCCGAATAACAGAAGTTAGGTAAAATATTAGTAATAGCACATCGATATTTGGGTACCCTGCATTACTTTCCCAATGGTTATTTAGAAAATACTATGTATCAGACCTCCCCCACAAATCCCAGTGCAGTCCCACTACCGCCCCCAACAACAATCATATTGGCCACCCCAACTGTATGTTTATCATGCCCGCAAACACCTAGGAAACCAAAACCATACATAACCATACCCAAAGACACCTGGGCCACAACAACAACCACCACGCCCAAAGACACCTGGTCCAGAACAACCACTGTAAACTCCCGAAGAAACTTGAACCTCATCCTATAGGCACTTGGGGAACAAACCTATCCACACTCATATGGGCCAACCCACCACAACACACCCTGGCTCAAGAGTCCTGGGCTATAATAAACCTTAGGCCATCATAGCCTACCTGAATATTTTTGGGCTACCTGAGAGAGGGAGTAGAAAGAATATAATAACCATCCACTTATATGAATTTTATGAAAAACACCCTCCCCCATGAAATGGGGGTGTTCAACACAAATTTTTCAACATGGCTGGGGTGTGTATAAGAAACACAAAAACTAAATTCTATATATATAGAAAATCAAGCCCTCATCCCAACCTATGGGTCCTGAAACCAAAAACCTGCCCACAGACAACCACTCCTACTGCTACCCCTACATGCACAAGTACACAATAGCCATAACCAAAGCATAATCCACTACTGGAAAACATTTCTCCATTGTACATTTTCTCATTATTATTTTCATGTGATTCCATTTAAATAAGTATTCCTCACTACCAAGAAACTAATAGCCACTACCAAAATTCAAAACAATAACCGAAGAAAATGGCCAATCATGCATTTAAGAATTCACTCAAACTCCCTTATAAGTAACAACATCAAATGGGATCTCGTCAGATCCATAGAAGTAATGGAACCAAACTAAGGCCCAACATACTAGGTCTAGAACATTTACTGCTAGCTCCACATGACCTAATATTCACCAACCAACAACCTCTTAGCCAGAGATTTCATTCCCATCCATGTCACCCCACAAATCATCAAAGAGAACAACCATGCATATCACCTTAATAGAGAAATGAAATTTTCAGATTTAACTAACACCATTTATTAAGTTCCTTATTTATATTTGGTTAACTGGGATGATAACACACATGGGTTCTTGTTTCTTCATGAATCCATTTAATTAACCAAGTTTACATGATTAATCATATTCTATATAATAGCCATTCAATCACCAGATTTCCCATAAAACAGAGATTCATTAGTGTGAAAGAAATGACCACTAATGGCCACGATTTTCAGTGGACACGATCCAATACAATTCCCAACACAAAAATGAATGTAAAATACAACAAGGTCATCATCTTTCCCACCCCTTCATTATTCAATATTCAGTTTATTATCTTCATTAAATATGGTTTCATCTATGTGCAGAGATAACATCATCATACCCACCCCATAAGATTCAAAGTATTGATAGATGAAGGAAGGACCCCTACGTGGATGATCAAGGATCGAATTTTTCTCCTTGCACCAAGAACTGGGGTCAGGCTATAGGAAACTCCAAGAATAACTAAATAGGAGGGATCTCATACATGCATTATTCATCTCTTGAAACATACTATAATCACACTAAGGGAAAAGAAAGTCACCAAGGAAGAAGAAGGTCTATGGTTGATAAAATATAGATCCTAGAGTTATTGGATTTGAAATATCAAAGTGCTTGAAAAACATATCGTGGTTTGACCACAAGGCTGGGGGGTTGCACACATTGTAATTAATTAAGATTTATTAATTCCCCTCGGAGATATTGGAGATAGAATAGCGGATGGATTTGATTTGATAGGTTATAGTTAAGTTTAAGAAAAACACACTATAGGGGCGTAAATAGAAACATGGAAAACAATGTGAAATTGATTAAAAGGACACAAATTTTGGAAATTCAAGGGTATCCCCACTCATAGGGGATTAAAGATAAAATCTATAGGCTTCAAAATGGTCTTAAACCACTTAATTATACTTAAATGGGACTTAACGGGAAAACTGGGGAAAGAAACTTGACAACCCTAGGGGCACAATTTGGGTGTGGCACTGGTCGGTGAGGCATATATCAGGGCCAATCGGTGAGACACCGATCTGTGGAACCGATCGGTGAGACACCGATCTATAGAACTGATCGGTGGCACCATGTTGACACCTTTCCACTGATACTGACACCCTCTTAACTCACTGATGTTGTCCAGGACACCCCAAACACCAGAATTTGCAAAGTAATGGACCAGAAGGGTCCGTACCATTAAATTAGGTACCTCTCAAATTATTCTCACCCTCGAGAATTCGAGAAAAATCCTAAATAGAGGGGTCTGAAAAACCACCTCATGAAATACCTCCCAGGGACAAACCACCCTAGAGTCATTCAAAAGTTAGAATAAATCATTAACATTTAATAACACCTACATCATCTATCTCCTAAACAACTATAGAAACACTAAGTAACCATAAAAACCCCAAAAGTCATGCCATCTAGACATATGGATTATGGAGTTCAATCATCCATTTCAATATATTGTCCTATTTGGGCAGCATTCACTCACCCACACTGGTTTAATCGCATCCACATTAATGTGTATTGATTAGGTATCCAGTCTCTCATTCCCACGGTCAGGACATTTCAAACACATTCATAGAACATTGAAAAAAAATATAATATAGTAAGCGAGTTCAAATGTTACATCATGAGAAAGGCATAAGAAACACAAGATCATAACTTAAAACAACTTTGGGTACTATCCATGCATCTATGCCTCCTATTCCCAAGTACTCTCCTTAAGGCCACCATGCTACCACAACACATGAACCAAGGGAATGGTACATCCATGAAGCACCTAATCCTTACGATCATTGATTCTTAGAAGTCTCTCCACAAACATTGGATCATCCTCAATATCCAAATCTTTTTAGATGAGGATGTGGGAGTCATCATGTAGATACCAAAGGAGCTTAGATACCTAAAATACGTTGAGGATCCTCTCTAACTGCGGTGGTAACATCGGCTGATATTCCACCTCACCAACTTGTCCCAACACTTAGAAAGGTCCAATAAACCTAGGAAAGATCTTATTTCCCTTATCGAACCTTCGCTGCCCACGTTGAGGGGAAACCTTCAAGAAAACATGATCACTAACCTTCAAATCCAAGGGCCTCCTCCTATGATCGTCATATGACATTTTTCAGTCTTGAGCCACTTTCATCCTCTCACTCACAATCCGAAACTTCTCTATTGTGCTCTGCACTACCTTTGGGCCAAGAACCCCTGCCTTCCCAACCTCCATCCATTATACTAGTGAACAAAATGGCATTCCGTACAAGGATTCAAATGCTACCATGCCAATTTTGAAGTGATTTCTGTTATTGTAGGCGAACTCTACTAGAGGAATGATTCGTACCCATGATTCTCTAAAGTCCAAAACACATGCTTTCCGCATATCCTCCAACATGTGGATGGTTCTCTCTGTTTTACCTTCTATATGAGAGTGGAAAGAGGTTCTAATTCATAGCTAGGTTCCAAACGCATGCAACAATACCCTCCAGACTCGTGAGGTAAACCATGTATCCCGATCTGAGACAATAGACCTCAGAACTCCATGAAACTACACTACTTCACCCATGTACCTCAGTGCTAAGGTGTCCACTACACTTGAATCCTTAACCGTTAATAAGTGGTCTGATTTCATCAATCGGTCCACCACTACATAGATGGAATCATAGACTATGTTAACCCTAGGTAGTCCCATGAAAAAATCCATTGATATATCATCCCACTTCCACTCAGGAATGTCTAAGGGCCGCAACATACCACTGGGAACATGGTGTTCACCCTTCACCAGCTGACACATGAGGCACTTTTACACAAACTCCACCACTGCTTGCTTCACTCCAGCCAACAAAACTGACCTATGGAGCCCCATTACATCTTGGAGACTCCCATATGTACCACCTGGGGGAGTTATGGAACCCACTGAGAACTCCCTCATGCATCATCTCGGGTAAAAAAAACTTCTCTTGGAAAATCATCATATTCTGACCATCATCTGACCATCATTCTGGAGCATTTCCTTGTCCAACACAATAGCACATCACTTTGGTCTCTTGAGCCTCCCCACTAAGACTCCTCTACATGCCTAATTAGAGAGGACTGCACTATCATCTAAAAAAGACAACCTCTATCACCATCCACCCTTGCATCTAGGTGCAAGACAACCAACTCCTTCATCGCTCTCCAAGCATCCGTGGACTTCCAAACCACTTCCCTCTATGACTTCCTTCTCAAAGAATTGGCCTCAATGTTTCCATTTCCTAAGGTGTTAGATATATATATGTTGTAGTCCTGAATAAACACCATCCACCTTCACTGCTTCCAGTTCAAGTCTGGCATAGAGAAGACATACCTCAAGCTCCTGTGACCTATGAAGACCACGAAGCGTTCCCTAATCAGGTAATGATGCCAAAACATTAGTTCAAACACCAAATTTGTAAGATTCAGGTCATGGGTGGAAAAGTTAAGTTTATGAGGATATAACTTCCAAGACCTATAAGAGATTACTCATCACTGCTACATCAAAACACCCCCAATCCTAGACTAGAAGCATCATAGAACACATAGAATGTCACCCCTTCCTCTAGAAACCTCATCACTGGGGCCCTAACTAGCATCCCATTAAGATTACTGAAAGCTTCCTGGCACTGCTCACTCCATACAAAAGACTAGTCTTTTCTGGTCAATGATATAAATGGAGCCGCATCTTGAGAGAAGTCAGGTACGAACCTTTGATAAAAGCTCGCCAGACCTATGAAACTATAAACCTTTGCCAAATTCTTGGGTGCTGCCCAAGAAAAATCCACTTCAACCTTTGATAAATATACTTCTACCCATTACTGAGACACCAAATATCTAAGGACGTGCACCTATCATTTCTATAACATTCCCTTGGACAACTTCCCATAGAGTCGGTGGCATCGGAGGACCTCCAAAATTTTCCTTATATTCTCAGCGCGATCCTCCTCTGAAATTGAGTAGATCAAGATTTATTCAATTAAGACAACTACAAACTGGTCTAGATAATTATAGAAAATAGATTTCATGAGTCTCATGAACACATCTGGTGCGTTCGTAATGCTAAACTACGTGACCATGAACTGGAAGTGCCCATACCTTCACCTAGAAACAGTCTTCAGAATGTCACCCTCCTTCACCCTAAACTAGTGATATCCAGACCGCAGGTTGATCTTAGAGAACCAACTTGCTCCCTTCAAGTCGTCAAAAAGGTCATTGATCCTTGGGAGGGGGTAATTGTTCTTAACTGTCAACTGATTCAGTCTTCGATAGTCTATTCACAACCTAAGACCACCGTCTTCATTCTTCAAAGAAAAGACTGAATCAACCCAGGGAAACACACTTGGTGAGATAATTCCCTTCTTCGTCAGCTCATCGATTTGGATCCGCAACTCCCACAACTCAGAAGGCTCCATCAGATAGGGATCCATCGAAATTGGATGGGAACCATGTTTTAAGTCTATCCAAAACTCAACATCACGTCAAGGGCATAGAGTCACAACCTCTTTGGGGATGATGTCTAGGAACTCAGTGACAATACCCGAAACTTCCACCATATGTGAGTCTTCTAATTCCACTGACATCTTGGTTGATAAAGAAATAAGGGGATCCACACACTTTCTTCCCTCCTGGAAACCCCACTCGCCAATGAAATCCACACATTGTTTTCCCATATCTAAGAACACAACCCTTTTCTAAAAGAAGTTGATAATAGCGTGCATAAAAAAAAGCCAGTAGATGCCTAGGATGACATCTTGTGGCTGCATTTGCAGTAGAAAGATATCTCCACAAGACTGATGCAGCACCAACATCCCTCTGCATCCTCGACAAACATTAAATGGGATGGTCTGACCACCAACTGGAATTCTAAAAACTAGGGGAATGGAAAGTCCATCTACATCTAAACCCAATTCATGGGATATACTAGGTTCAACAAATGAGTTTGAAACTCATAAATCAAACAAGGTACAGGAAATAGTGATAAACAAACTGATCGTACCTCAAACTACCTCTGGACCAACTAAAACTTCTACCTCTATGGAATGCAACTCTCCATACTCGGATCCTCTACCTCTCGGTTATAGACCATGACCTGGTCGAGGTCCCTGAGGAGCATGCTGAGGTTTACCTCCTCCTGCAACATCTTCTCTCTGAAGGGTAGGGGCTTGTTGGTGTTGCTGGAAAGGTCTGGCCAACAACTTGGGCTGCTGAAGTGGGCGTTGAACTTTCCCACCTCCACCATACTAAGCTCAAAGTAGGAACTAACTCTAGATGTTCCTAAAACCTCCATACGAAAATCACCTCAGTCCCGGCCACATGGGGAATGGGAGAGATCCATAAGATCGTAACCGAAACTATTGAGGCATGTTCCTCAACAGTTGAAACCTAAAAGGTCCTGATGCTAGTGGTCAGCTGCTGACAGCCTTCCCCTTTGATGAACTAAATTGGCTCCCCTCTCATGTCACACCTCCCATCATGTGAATCCTCTCCAATACTTCATCCTTGTTATGAACCTCCAAGTACATGAGTAGAGTGAAGGGAGTAACAACATACTAAATAGAAGGTAGGATCGCCTCCTATGAGAATATTTCTTGGGAATCCTCAGCTAGGAAGAGGTATGGAAAAAAAAGGAGATACTTGTACTTGATCCCAAAATCCCTTACCATCATAATCCCTTGATTAAGGGAGATCATCTCTTGTACCTTCTCATACATCATCTTGGAAGAAAGGAATTCCTCCCAGAACTCATTCTCGAAGTAATCCCATGAAACCTCAATGTCCATATTCTTTCCAAGGTAGATCTTCCACCACCGATGTGCTACTCCCCTCATCTGACTAACTGCCAATGGAAACTAGTACATTCTCAGAGCATAGATCAAGTTAAATTTGATCACCAGATCCTCAATTAAACCCTCCATCTTAATGTCGGAAATACTTCCCGTGTACATTCTGAGGGTTTGCGGCTATAAAGAACGCATATTCTTCTTCCACTTATTATCCTCTTCCTCTCGGTCAATCCTCGGCTGATTGACCAAGGAAACCAGATGGGTCTTGATAGCACGTTCCACTTGTGCATGAATTCTGGGTTCCATAATTACAAGGTAAAAAAGGAACGCCTAAGCCTGAGTAATATGGAATTTACTTGGGGTTTTATTTATTATTTATTTTGATTTTTTTCTAGAACCCCCAATTCAAGATAGAAAACAAGTCATTATAATACATGTATCTTTCCTAGAGTATCTACCCTTGAATCTATGTTGCCCCACTTTGTCATCTGGTAGGTTCATTGTCCTTATGTTTGATCATGGGAGGCCCTAAAATCACATGTCCTAGATGGTCTTACCTAGCCTATGTCATGCACCATTGACACCTAACACTGTTTCCCTACCATCTGATGTAATCCTCATTGTGCCTAGCCCCTAACTCCATCCCATCTATGAACTATCACTTATGATACCATTCTATCATGACCCACCTTCTCCAAGATTAGGGAAAGTACGGAAAGATGTCCTTCTCTTCCTTCTCCAAGGAGAGGGAGAGATAATGACCCCCGAGTCCCACCTTTAGTGGGTCTCAGAGTGGAGACTAGCACCAAGGGTATAGAATGTCACATAAATGGAAGGAATTACCCTTTTATAGAAGAATATTTGTAGACAAGATGATAAATCCCAACAACACCAAGGGATAAAGATAAAAGTAAACCCTCGAATCCATTCCCATATGCGTGTTACAAATAAATAGATACATAGTAAAATAAAAACTCTAAAAGAAAGTACAAAAATAAGAAAAACATCAATGATGGTTGTCCTGACGCCTAAGCTAGTAAGGTCCAACACGATCCTCAACATCCTCCTAGAAACTTGAAAGAAGTTTTATATATATTGGGTGAGTATACAGGTATACATAGTAGGGAAACAAAAATCTCTCGTGAAAAAGTGGGGATACATTCTAATACCCTGTGAGAAATTGAGGTAACCAAAACACCTAGTAAGGAAAATTATCCACCCAACCTCACCAAGGCACACTCTCCAAATAATGAATGTCAGGTAAAATAATAGTAATAGCACGTTGATATTTGGGTACCCTGCACCGCTTTCCCACTGGTTATTTATAACATCTTACACATCATACATCCCCCACAAATCCCACTTCAATCCCATTGTCTCCCCCAAACTACAACCATATGGTCCATCCCAGCCATACATTTATCCCACCCAAAAACACCTAGGCCACCACATCCACACATAACCAAACCAACAAATACCTAGTCCACAATAACCACCACCACTCTTGAAGATACCTAGGCCAGAACAACCACTACCATGACCAAAGACATCTAGGACTCATCCAGCAGACACTTGCTAAAAAAACAGCCCGCACCCACCAAGTCCAACCCACCACAACACACCCGACTTGAAGAGTCTTTGGCTATAATGAACTTCAGTCCATCATAGCCTACTTAAAGAGTCTTGGGCTACCTGGGAGAGGGAGATAAAAAAAATCTAACAACCCACCACTCATTGGAATGTTTGGTAAAACACCCTCCCCCATGACATGGGGGTGTTTGGCCCGAATTGATCAACATGGATGGGGTTCGTATAAGAAACACAAGAACTAAATTTTATTTATATAGGTAATCAGTCACTCATCATGACCTAAGGGTCCCAAAACCAACAACCATCCCACACACAACTGCTCTTGCTACTACACCTACATGCACAAGTATACAACAACCACAACCAAAGCACAACCAACTCCTGGAAAACATTTCCCTATTGTACCCATTATCATTATTATGTTCAAGTGATTCCATTCAAAAAAAATATTCAGCACTAACAAGAAACTAATAGGCATAACAACAAGTCAAAACAATAACTGAATCAAAATAGCTGAGTAGGCCTTTAATAATTCACTCTGGTTCTCTTTTAAGTAACAACATCAAATGGGAACCTGTGAGATCACTTGAATTACTAGAACTAAACAAAGTCCCAACATACCGGGTCTAGAACATTTACCATTGGATCCACATGACCTTGGATTCACAAACCAACAACCTGTCAGCCATAGATTCTAGTCCCATCCACGTCGCCCCACAAGTGATCAAACAGAACAACCATGCATATCACCTTAATAGAGAAAAGAATATTTAAGATTTTACTAAAACCATTCATTAAGTTCCTTCTTTTTGTTTGGTTAACTGGGGTGATCTCACAAGCATTCCCATTCATCAGGCATCCATTTAATCAACCCTGTTTACGTGATTAATCAGTTTCCATGTTATAGTCATTCAATCATAAGATTACCCAAAAAATAGAGCTTCATTAGTGTGTAATAAAGGACCACCAATATCCATGATTTTCAGTGGACATGAGAACATAAAATTCACAACATAAAAACGAAGGTAAAATAAAATAACATCTCCATATTCCCCACCCCTTAATTATTTAAAAATCTATTTATTATCTTCGTTAAAGCTGGTTTCATCTACGTTCTAAGGAAAAATCATCATACCCACCTCGCATGATTCATAATAATGACATATGAAATAAGGACCCCTACTTGGATGATCAAGGATCGAAGTTTTCTCCCTCTGCCAATAAATGGGGTCGCACTACAAGAAACTCTATGAAGAACCGTACAGAAGGTCTCTTACATAGGCATGTCTGATATCTTAAAAGGGACTCCAATCACACTAAGGGAAAATAAAGAGACCAAGTAATAATAAGATATAGGGTTGATAAAATCCATATCCTAGTGTTACGGTATGTGAAATCTCAAAGTGCTTATAAAACAGATTGTGGTCTGACCATGCGGCTGGGTAGTTTCACACATTGGAATTGATTTAGATTTAATAATTCCTCTCGAAGACAGTAGAGATAGAACAATGTATGGTTGTGAGTTGATTGGTTACAATTAATCCAAGGGAAAAGGTACAATAGGGGTGTAACATGAAATGTGGAAAAGGGTGTGAAACTAATTAAAAGGCCACACATTTTGGTAATTAAAGGGTCACCCCACTCTTAGGGGATTTAAGATTTCATTCATAGGAATTAAAATAATCTTAAACCACATAATAAAACATAAAAGATGCTTTACATGAAAACTAGAGAAAGAAACCCGAAACCCCTCAGTGGCACCGTTTAAGTGCGGCACCGATTGGTGTGACACCGATCAGGCCGTTCGGTGGCACCAATCTCTGGCACCGATCCGTGGCACCGATTTATGGTGTCAATCAGTGGCACTGATAAGTGACACCATAGTGACACCCTTCCACCGACACTAATTCCCTTCTGACTCACCGATGGTGTTTAAGACAACACAAACACCAAAATTTAGCAATGTAATAGACTAGGAGGGTTTGGGACATTACAGATAATCATATCATTGTTTTTCTCAATCATATCCTTATTTTAAATCTATAGAAACTTAGGTTTAACCTAGTTCATTCATTATCATTACTAAGAACATAGCATGTTATCCTATACGTAGACATTTCCCCAGGATTCTAACTAATTTTTCCTCATCCTAGTTTCTAAAGGTTAGCCAAACCATTATATGATACCTACTATAGAAACCCTTATTTTTCATACATAGATATTACATCTTATTAGATTAATAATCAATATATAAAATAACAGTCTAGGCCAGAATCATATAGGTTTGGTATCTTCAGAAACATGGACACAAATACTACTAGTTTATAAGAATCTCACATCATTTCCTTCATAACTATCACCCTTGTTAGACATATCATTCCAAAAACCTTTATTCATAACCGGGGGAAATGAAACATAATAAAGGTTGATATTGGATTCTTAGTAAGACAAAATAAGGGAGATATCAATGATCACTTAAACATAACATGAGAATAATCGTATGAGAACATGAGAATAAAATTTGAAAACCACACCCTTCATGTCAAAGGTTAAAATCATGATTCATGGAACAAAGAATGGAATTTCATAAAATATGAATCATAATGGAATCAAAGAAAATGATCAGCGAAAGCATAACATTTTCACGATACATGGAATTTTTTCATACACATAATCATATAAAATCTTTCAATTATTTCTCAAGGATCATTTCCCAGTCTACCATAGTTAATTTTGTTTACACCCTATTCCACCATAGTAGTCAATGTTCACAACCAAGAATGTCATAGTAGATAGAGTCTCTCATGGAACTGAGCTCACTACCCATTCCCATCCTATTTATCTCATGATATATCAATAATTACCCAATTCATTGGAGGGATATATAATTTCTAGCCAACCTATCCTTGGTTATAACATAACCATCATCATTGGTTATAATGTAACAACAATCCTTGGTTTATAACATAAACACCATCATTGGTTTATAATGTTACCACACATCACATTATGTAAAAAATACATATGTTTATCATAATTTAATAAAACTTGTATCATATCATGACTTCATCAACCATTTAAATAAAAAGATTTTCATTAACATTCCATCAATTCATAATATAATAACCCATAGAAAAAAATTTGTTTCATAAAAATATCATCCAAAACAATATTAAAGATCCAATGATAGAGTAATAATGGAATCATTAGATCATATCCCTAGTAATTCATAATTAAAATCAAAATATTTTATCATATATAAAAATTTATTTAAAATATCACTATAATATTTCTTGAGGAAAGTAACATTTCCACATTAAATATCACTTTTAAAATACAAATATTTTTTAAATTTTATGGAAATTTTTTTATATAAAAATAACCTTGGAAGCTTTTAATGTAATCATTAAAACATTGATTTTTCATTAATGTGGTAAATAATATTCGTGCAAAATAAATAAGAAGAAAACATTCCTTTCACATTTTTGGTAAAAAGTTGAAAAGTACCTTATTTAGAAAAAAAAAGAAGATATTTTTAAAAAAATTAAAAAGTTAATAATGGGTGATAATGTCTTTAAAATTAATTGGATAAATTTAAATAGATTCTTTGAACGAATTTTATAAAAAATTTATTTGGAATAAAATGTCTTTTTGACCGAATAGTAAAACATAGTCAGTTTTCCTTAAAAAATATTGTTCGGTAACTTGAGTAGTTCAAGAGATGTAAATGAAAAGAAAACATTTTTTATTCAAAAATAAATTTAGTATGAGAAAAATTAATATTTTTAATTATATAAGGATCATATTATTTCCCCTAATCGAAATTTAACCACAATAAATATCGATTAGATTATGATTCAAACATAAATCCCTTACCTCAGATTTGACTTCCTTAATATGTGTTCGAACAACGTGTATAATAAATATACATTTATTATAAATATATTAAAAAACATAATCATATATATCATACTATATATTATTTACTTATAAACATTTATCACCTATTTATGAACTATTCTTTATTAATATAACTATTTTGGATGATAACTGCTTTATTTTTCATGTATATTTTGGTTAGGTAGTTTTGGTCATTTTAATTTTTCATGGATCCATAAACTCAATAATATTAATCATGACTTAAATATCATATATACTCATTATTTAAATATTTTGTGTCATATAAGAAATTTATAGACAAAAAAATGAATAGTATCACTCATAGAGATGGTAGGTCATATATATGCATGAACATTGTTTCAATTTCTTGATGGATGGAATGAAATAATGGTAAATAATAACTAATTTTTTAAAAAAATAATTATTATATCAGATATATCATATATATATATATATTACTTAAATACATCCTCATTACCGTCCACATAAAACAAAAATGAAAAACTGATCACATCACTTTGTGGAGGTGGTAGTTCACACGTACGCACGAACAATGTTATCATTTTACAATGGTTTAGAAAATAAGAAGGTAGATATGATATTATCATTAAAAAAATTATATAATAAATATAATATATAAAAATTAAATTAATCCTAATTACCATCTGTGAAATATGGTGGTGGAAACTAAATTCTATCGCTACATTGAGACAGTAAGTCGTACGTACGCATTAGCAATGCTTTCACTTCCCATTTGATGGAAATATGGTAAATACTAGTGGTTTAATGATAATAATAAAATTTAAGTATATTTAAGATACAAAATTTATAATTTTTTTATAATAAAATATATTTATATGATCTAAAATAATAATTAAACTGAAAATGATTGGTTATGAAAATCTTCTTTGAAATGACTCCTTCAGATTTCCTCTTAAGGGCATTGGGGATTGTCTTTTGGGAAGACTATAACCTATAGAATGTATATATGGAGGTGTATAAGAAAACATGGTATATTTAGGTCGATCTAGAGGGATCAAAGTTGTATGAAGGAGAGAAAGGAGGGGTGCCCTTCAATAATTGAGGAGAGGGGAACACTTGGAATTTCTTAAAAGATTAAAGTATATCAAAGTCATTCTCAATACAAACAATTACAAATGACCTATAAATTAGGAAGGGGTGAAATTTATGAAAATATATTATCCTCCCTATCCTCTTTTAATATTTTTTAGAATTTTTTAAATAATTTAAAAAACATTATTTTGATAAAATGTCATCAATAACAATTTTGACACTATTCATATAATTTGACTTAAAATACACAAAAGCAAAGATTTAATTGAAATATAGTACTTTAAAATATCACTAATATGTCATATTAGTCTAGAAAATTTTGAAAAACATTAATTTACTCAAATTGTATTAATTTTTATATTTTTAAAATGATTTATTATATTTAATTATTAATTGGAGAAATATTTCATCGGTGTTGCATAAGACTTTATATTCATTATATAATTATAAAAATTTTGAAATAAAATTTTATGGGGAAAATAATTTAATTAATCTCAAAATATAAACTTATATACATTCATAAATTCATTTTCCCCTATGTGGACACATAAGAAAAATTTATAATGAAAAGAGTAACAATTTGTAACTTTCTTTGATTTAAACGTTATAAATGTCATTTCCATGGAAATGTGTTCCTCAAAAAAATAAATTTTGAGTATAAGGTGATATGGGTAAAATTTAATTCGTCCAATAATAATTAGGATGAAAATATATTGCCTTTTAACTTGTTTTCATCCAATATAAACGTAATTTATCGTATACCAATGTGATAAATTTTACCACAGTTACTATTCATATTGACAAAAAAGAAAAAGGGATATATATACCAAATTTAAAACTCATAATTAAAAATATGGAATTAATTTTTTTATGTTAAATTTATATAATTATAATAAATTAATTTTAAAAAATTTATACAAAATGCGATGAAAACATTTTTTTAGAAAAATAAATTTTTAAGCCTAAAATATGGTTTATTCTTATCCCAAACTTAGAAAAAATATTATATAAATTATAAAACATTTTATTGCCTATAGGATATATAATTTTCATTAAATTAATTCAAAAATAGTTAATAATTTAATATTTTAAGATAAAAACTCATTACAATCATAGAAATAGTTTTTTCAGAAAAACATCTCTTTTATTTTCAAACGATTTTTAGTTTCATCTATAATTAATCAATAACCAATGAATTAATTTAATATTATATAAACAATAAGTTTTATATAATTTTTTTAGTCTTATTCATGCCCACAAATCCAATCTATAAGTGATCAAAATAATTTCAAAGTATTTTATGGTTCATTTAAACTCAATACTGCTCGTAACGTAAGCTATCGATGAAATCAAATTTGTTCAAAAAAAATATTTCATAAACTATAAGTTTGTTAAATTCAATAAGATATATTAAGTAAAAATATATCTCTTTCACCAACCTCATCCTAGAAAATTTTATTTCTACACTTCCTTTCATATAGGGCTTTATAAGGAGCCATTTGTGTAACACCTCAAGTTTTTATGGATATTTTTTTTCTCGAATAAATTAAAATTTCATTTATGTCTTATGATGCAGTAAGTAAAACATTAAATTCACATGTAAATTAATTGAAATATGTTACATTGAACATATACTTGGCTTATGTTACATGCAACATTGACTTGGTGTATGTTACAGACAACACTGATATTTCTACAAAACATCATTTTATTTTTATAATTATTTAAATGAGATAATTATAACATAGTTGTTAAAATTAGTTATATGAATATTAATAAATACCTTTAAAATAATTTTTATACTTTTTATATAAATAAAACATATTTACAAAGAAATATATATCGTTTGGTAAAGTCATTATATGTTCAAAATTATTATTTTCTCAAATGAACTCTTTTTCATGTCCTTCTATGAAAAATAATAAAATTAATTTTAGACATATTTAGAAATTTAATTTTATAAAATAAACTTCATTATTTGAATTTATTATTTCAAAATTATCCTAGGGATAATTTTTTTGGTATTTTTTTAAGAAACTTCAATTTTTTTATGAATAGTAAAAATACAAGATTTTAATTCCAAACTGGCATTCAATCTAATATATTTTTAAGTTTAAATTATATTTTAATTTGGTTTCAAAGCTTAATTAGATCATATTTTTATATATTAATCCAATTTAGTTCAATTTAATAAATTTCACTTTGAAATTGGATATGAAAACAGAACACACTTTTGGACGTGTTTACTTTACAAATCAACAGTTTCATCCCATCAACAAGATTGTTTTTAAATTAATTTTTTCCAATTATGTGATTAAAAGCTAGAAAAATTCCTTAAATATTTTTAATTATAATAATTTATATTGTATAATAATTTAAACATAGTTTTTTACCAAAAATATTAGTAAAAGTAATTAAAACTAATTACAATGATTGAGGTAAGATTAAGCTTAATAAGGGACAAAAAAATAATCTTAAGGGCCCAAATTACCTATACAATTGTCTGAGAGAAATTTTCTAGCCATATAAAGACTCTATCTTCCCTTTTATATAATTTTTAATTATTATTTTATCCACTTTTCATGGGAAAAAAAGGGTGGAATTATTTTTCCCAAAATTTACAAGAGTGTCACTCCTCTTCCACTATAAATGGCCTCATATCCTTCCACTTCCACACAACAACCAAGAAACATTACTCACCAAAAAACTTATCAAATAAGCTTAAAACATCCATAAATTCTTCCCAAAATCCTCACCTTGGGTAGAAATCAACCCAAGCAATCCTTTTCCACAAACCAAAAATAGTTTCCCAATTAAGAGGTAATGTTTTCTCCCAATCTCCTTTTTTTTATTTTCTATCTCCACCCCCATGCACTCTATTTATCCTATAATTTTATAACAAAAAAATATCTTCAATATAATTTTTTTTATTCTATGATTTTTACCTACACTTACACACACCTCCATGTAATGGCTAATGAACATAGTGTTTATGTGTATGGTGAACTACCACCTCACAAATAGATGATTGTTCAATTTTATTTACCACCTCTATTTATATATGTCACAAAAGGATAATTTTTTATGTGTATAGAAAATATATTTATTTATTTTATATAATATATTTATTGTTTATTTAATCTTATGTAATCCTTTTACAACATTTATCTTTATACTTTCAATTTTTCTAAATATGATAATTTCATTTGAGAATGTGTGGACTACTGCCCCCTCAAAGTGATGTGGTTCATTCACACACTGCAGGGAATGTATTAAGGATGAATATGGTAAAATTATAAGATATATATTATATAATAAATATAATTTAATAATGATATATATATATATACATATATATACACATATTTCATTTACCTTATTTCTTTTAATAAAACAATAAAATTGGAAACAATGTTCATGTCTATGTGTAACATACCAGGTAAATAAATAATATTACATTCTCATGTTTATCAATATTTTTGAATAAAATGTTAATATAACTTTAAATGGAATGTTATGCTCGATGGCGTACCCAATACGCAACAACGAGTTTCTTTGAAATCTTACGTTTCACACTAATAATATAATAATATTATTTTAAATAGTTAATACCTAGCCGTTGTAATGGCGGTAATGAACAGAACTAACTAAAAAATGATTACATATGTTTGTTAAATATTTTTACATTTATCCAATAAATGTTAGTCTTAAAATGCAAATGAATCCAATTTTAAGAATAAATGATCTAATATTTTTAAAAGATTGTTTTACCGTCTTTTGATGGAGAACCTTTTTAAAATCTAAATTTTGACAATTTTATAATCTCTATTTTTCAAAAAAAAACTTATTATTTAGAATTGGTACATTTAAATCTACTTTGGATAAATTTTTGGTTTTTTCTGACAATGTTCATTTTTTAATGAATAGTGAAAAATGCTGCATTTTACTTCAAAACTGATTTGTCATCTAATTTAATTATATGGTTAGATTATCTTTTTAATTGTTTTAAAGTGTAATTATAATATATTTTTACCATTTAATTCAATTTTGGTCATTATAATTAATTTTACTTTGAAAATGGACATAAACAAGTGTCAATCTTTTGATAGATATTGTTTCTTAAAAACACGCTATTTGTTTTGATAGCGAGAATTAACTATATGATTTATTAATGAAAATTGTATTTTTTTAATTTTGTAAAATGGAAATAATTTCTGAATTTTGAATATAAAATATATCTTAGGTTTAATTTTTGGTATTTTTCTGATAAGGCCTTTTTTTATGAATAGTGAAAAATAGAGTTTTTTAATTCAAAACTGCCTTTTCATCCAATTTATTTATATATTTAGATTGTCATTTTAATTGTTTTAAAAGTATAATTGAATTATTTTTTTATAACTTAATACAATTTTGTTCATTGGATGTAATTTTACTTTTCAAATGGATGTAAAAACAAGTCAATTTTTTGATAAATTTTACTTCTTAAAAACCCGTCATTTGTTTTGACAACGGGATTTACTTTTAAATTAATTACTACAAAGTCTATGATTTGAATTTGATAAAATGGATTCCATATTTTTAATAATACGTTCCAAATTATTTAATTAAGAATCTTTTGTATTTGGACATTATGAATAGTAATGACGGTAATTATCTTTAATTATAATGTTTAATTAGTAATTGGGTAATTATGGGTAAGAAAATAATATCATAAAAATATAAAATTACCCAAAAATGTGTCCTAATTCTATTGGTGGTGTCATGGACGACCATGGGATGCCTTGTTCCAACCTTGGGACCCCATGGAATCACTTTAGTGTGATAGTGACCTTTTATCATATTTTTTTTAAGATAGGAAAATGTAACAAAAGTGTGTAACACCTAAGTAAAATAATTTTAATTTTGTCTACATAAAAGATCTATTAGACTATGAACATTAATTGGAAAGATAAAATGATTTCCTACATCATAGTATTTTTCATATAATTTTTAGAAATTATATAAATTAATTTATTTATGACACCATGATGATGCAGTGATTATCTCATTAATGAACGATTTAAATAAAATGCAACGATAATGTAAAATATAAGACTTACAGTTGTCTAAAACCTATTGTATGAGTATATTTCGAACCTTTATCACCTTATCCTCGAAATATATCAATTTGGGACCTTTAAAATACAAACCTCATTTTAATATAAAGTAACGTTTCTTGACATTCCAAGAGTGCCCCTCCTCCCTCTTATAAAAGGCCCCCACCTCTACCTCCTTACCCACACCCCTAAATCCATTGGCTTGGACAAACTCTGATCATTTTATCTCTCCGAATACCTCTATTCATCCTATAAGCCTTTCCTTAGGCATAAATATCTTCAATAAACATGTTTGGTTCAAACCAAAGGGAGTTACCTGATTTAAAGGTAATGTCCTCTCTTATGTCCTTTTGTTTTATTTTTCTTCTCCAACCCCCTAAACTATATTTATTCCTTTATTTTGTAACAAAACTAGTATATTAAATATAATAGGATGTTTTTATGAGAATTATTCGCTCTACACTTACACACACCTTCATCTAATGGTTAAAGAACATATTGTTTCTGTGGATGGAGAATTACTGCCTCACGAAACGATGATTGTTCTATAATCTCCTACCACCTCCCATGGTGGCCATTATGATGAACTGTATTTATTTATGATATATATTATAATTATTTCCTCTATATTCTTCTGTATTTTATATTTAAAACATACCTTTATGCTTTGCATGTTGTTCAAATGTGATAATTTCATTTAAGGAAGTGTGGACTACCGCCCCCTCAAGTGATGTGACTCGTTCATGAAATACATAGAATGTATAAAAAATGAAATTAATGAAAATATGTGACCTATATAACATATATATTATAATATAATTATAATATATATATATATATATCTTATTTAGATTTAATTCCATTAAATACGAAATAGAAATGAAAGTAGAGTTCATGCATACATACGACTTACCATCTCCATGAACGGTGCATTTCATTTCTTATCTTTAAATGTTATGTATTATTATAAATGAAAGTATATACTGGATATATAAGATATATATGATATCTAAATCATGAATATAATTCTGGATATAATGGATATTTTACCACATGAACAACTTGTAATTATAACAAGTTTCTTTTTGACACAAGTACCAATGATCGACAAAACGATCGTTATTAAGATAAATAAATTACATAATTTTCATAAATTGGTAAAAAAACTATATAAAAGGAATACTGAACTTGAAAAAGTTTCTTAAGAAGGTATAAATTAACTCTAGTTTATTATTCAGTAATATAAAGAAATGAAAAAAGACAAGTCGAAATTGAGGTAAGGGATCCTACCTATCTCTTTCTTTTAAGTACTCTCCATTATGTCGTTTCTTTTAATATCATCTTTCTTATGTTTGGGGATGTTCTTTCATATTAATCTTACTGTAATTTCTATGTTAATATTATTATAGTACCTATTTGATTTCATCAATCCATTTTTTGGATGTTTTATGTGGCGCCATTAGGCTGCAGAGTTTCCGTAAGGGATTTTTCATCTCACTTTTATTCCCGTGAGATTTATGCAACATTTTCCACTATTTCCTTTGATTGGTGTATTTACTGCCCATTATTCTAATATTTTTGTAATATAATTTATTTTATGGGTATTTACATCAACTTTTTATGGTCCTTGTTTCATGGGGTGAACGTTTTGGAAGTACCCAAATCGGTAAGGGAACCTTTTACCCTCCTCTTTTTAAAAGAATTATTTTGTTATGTCTTTTAATTTACATGTTATTATGTTGGGGTATGTTTATATATATCCTTATTGATGTAAAATTTATTTCCAAGTGAGGAGATACCCTTTTTGTCTCATCAACTCATTTTCTGAATTTTAAAGTGACGTCGTCAGGCTGTCGAATTTCTATAGGGGAACTTCTTAACCCAATTTCAATTCTTTGGGTTAAAACTCTACTTCCTGATTTTTTCGTGATATGAATATGTGTGGATGACATATAATTGTTTTACACTGAGTATCCACTTATATTTGGGGTATTTATATTTTTCACACATAATTATGTCATTTCTTTATCCTTTCTCTAATGGCATGATCCTTGATTGTGATTACATCTCAATTTCTTCTCATTGAGACATTTCTTAATGATATTCACTTATATTCTTTTATAAATTGTATATAAAGCCCCTTTGACATTCCATATCCATATTATGTCTATACTAAAGTCATTTAAATGGTTTGAAAATGGTATACTTTCATGTGGCTTATAATTTAAATGTTTAAAATGGAAAAGGACTCTTTTATTAAAACATTGTTTAAATGGTTTTAAAGATTTATTCTTTTAAACATTTATCATCCATGTCGATGTTTTAAAAATGGGTTTAAGGATTTATTTATATGGACATGAATGTTTTAAAACCCTTAAAAAAAGATTCGAAGTGGTATGGGACACTTTGATTCTAAAACCTCTTTTAAATGTCTTCTTTTAATATTTTCAAAGTATAAAGGGGTTTTTCTCTAATATAGTTTTAATGATTTTATTAGATGTTTATATTTATGATAATATCATGATGTAATCTCTTGTGATTTAAATATGGAAATGTTATGTTCCTTTTATGCATGTTTTAAGTGTTATGATTATGTTATGGCTCTTGGGCAATGTTTATGAAATCGGGTTGTTCCGTGATAAACTAAGGGTGGGTGAGCCCGAGATAGCTCTCCAATGCATTGGGTAATACAAAGGAGTTGAATTCTAAGCTTTATTCGAATATATTTAAGGAATATTCTGTGATGGGTATTCCAAATGTAACCATGAGGGTTAATCCCTACGTAAGAATGTAATGAATGCCTCAAGTTACCTTTATATCTTATGATTTCTATGAGTTATTCCTAAAATATTATGATTTAATGAGGTATGTTAAAGTGCTTATGTTTTATGAGTAATGTATTATTTCATTTATTTGTATGTATACATGGACTAATGTTTTCTTTCTGTATTGTTATAACCCTTACTGAGATTTTTATGCTCATCCCATGTTTTTGAAATGTTTTCCATAGGACTTAAAGTGGAATACGGTCAAGGATGGGATCAAGGAAATGTCATGATGTCTAAAACATGGAACTAGACATGAATATTTTGTTCAAGAGTTTATATTTTGTGAAAAAAAATGGAAACTAAGTAGATGTGTCTACCTTGTAATCTTTGAGATGTAATAGTTATGTCTTAATTCTCTAAAACTATAAACCTGAAAAGATACTCAATGTGAATTATTTATTTAATTCAAGAATATGTAATGTACTAAGGCTAGGTCCTTATAGTTGGTATAAAAGGTCGGTTTAGATAACTTTAGAGTTTAGAGTGTTGTTTAAGCATAAGTGACAAGTTGTGTATAACCACAATGGTTATTATATTAGATATAGTCATTGTTATTTATGAAAGTTGGAATGAGTTTGAGATAACTTGGATAATTATATCTTAGTGTTTATCTTCTTCTTTAGTACATGATGATTTTTTTGATATACTCACACTGTCCGTTTTGGTTTTAGTAAATGGATGGATCTTGCAGGCACCAAAGTGAAAATTTGTTTGAAGGAAACTGTGGTGGTTCTCTCTGATTAAGAGACTGGATGAAATGGGGAATTCAATGAGAAATCTCATGGTTATTCTAAACCAACTATCAGGAGTCATGATCAACCACTTGAACCTGGGTGAGTTCTCTAATTCATCATGTACGAGAGAACCAACTCGATGTGGAAGTTCAGGTAATAATTATAAAGGTAACCATTAGGGTTTATATGATCCTTACTTTTGAGGTAATTATGGGTTACTATATGTTATGATGGAATATGAACGACATGAGATAAACTTGATGTTAAATTATGTTATGGTTATTTCTGAATATTTTATCGCTTTTTGGAGAATTTTATAATAATTATGTAGTTTTGGAAAAAGGACAACACGTAGACCGTCGGACAACTTGTCGCGTCGGACGAAGCTGTGGGAATTGAACCCACAACCAAAGTGAGACTGGTATTTATCATTTACCACTGGACTACATGAAGTCCATGGTTAGTTTGAATAATTATTTTTAGTTATATGATCATATAAATATAGAATAAGTTGATTTTGGGTTATCTATGGAAATTATTAAACTATCATGGAGGATATGTGATTAGGTTAATTACTTTTCAGTATGAGACTTTAAGAGTAACTGATGTTATTTGGAGATAAATGTTAAGGTTTTTCTTGGAAGACTATGTGATTAAATCCTTCAGAGATTTGGGTTTCAATATTATTTTTGATTAGTTGGAATAATTTTATGGATATATTTTTATTGAATGGTCTTTGTTGAACTTTGGGTATTTTATGACAAATTTTGGAGATTAAGAATAATTTTTTTTTGTAAAGGATTATCCTTTTTGGGTATTATCTGATCTTGTACTAACCTTTTTGGTTTTGGTTTTGGTTAAGGTCTAAAGATATGGGAAATATATAGTTCTCTTTTTTGGATTAGTTGATTCTCAAGAAGTTTATTATAGTACTCTTAATGTGAAAAAGTCTTCCTAAATACTCGTCTTTTATAGAAAATCTGAGTTTGAGTAAGAAATCTAGTAAAAGTTGAAAGTCAACATGACAAGTAAGTATGTTTTTTTATTATTTAGTTAAGCCCATAAATAAATTCCTCAATGAAAAGCAACTTAAAACTAAAATTTTTTCTATTAACTTATCTTACTGTGGAATCATATACCATTTAACCCATCACAAGTTTGTGATTTTCTAGTGGTTAACTTTCTCCTAAACATTTTTTCTATCACTCTCCCTCAGAACATGACCCTTTGTTTTTTCTTCCATATCCATGTTTTCCAACATTGAATCCTAGTATGGGTTAACTTGGGTGACCTCTGTACTTCACTTCTGTTCTTTTAAAGTAATATTTTTGCTGACTCTTTTTCTGATGTGGGGCTTTCAATGAAGTTTTCAAGCCCAATTTTAAAATTGTGAGGATGCAATTCCCAAAAGGGGGGAAGGATGTAACATCCCAGGTAAATAAATAATATTACATTCTCATTTTTATCAATATTTTTGAATAAAATGTTCATATTACGTTAATGGGAATGCTATGCTCGATGGTGTACCCAATACACAACAACGAGTTTCTTTGAAATCTTACGTTGCACACTAGTAATATAATAATATTATTTTAAATAGTTAATGCATAGCCATTGTAATGGAGGGAATGAACAGAGCTAACTAAAAAATGATTACATATGTTTGTTAAATATTTTTACATTTATCAAATAAATGTTATAGGCTTAAAATAAAAATTAATCCAATTTTATGAATAAATACACTAATATTTTTAAAAGATTATTTTACCGCCTTTTAATGGAGAACCTTTTTAAAATATAACTTTTGTAAATGTTATAAGATCTATTTGTAAAAATAAACTTATTCTTTCGAAGTGGGACATTGAATTCTACTTTGGATAAATTTTTGGTTTTTTTTGACAATGTTCATTTATTAATGAATAGTGAAAAATACTGCATTTTACTTCAAAACTGTGTTTTCATCTAATTTAATTATATAGTCAGATTATCTTTTTTAATTGTTTTAAAGTTTATTTAGAATATATTTTTACCATTTAATTAAATTGTGGTCATTAGAATTAATTTTACTTTGAAAATGGACATAAACAAGTGTCAATATTTTGATAGATATTGTTTCTTAAAAATACACTATTTGTTTTGACAGCGGGAATTAACTATATGATTTATTAATGAAACTTTTATGTTTTGACTTTGGTAAAATGGAAATCATTTCTGAATTTGGAATATATAATATATCTTAGGGTTAATTTTTGGTATTTTTCTGATAATGCCTTTTTTTAATGAATAGTGAAAAATAGAGTTTTTTTAATTCAAAACTGCCTTTTCATAGGATTTATTTATATATTTAGATTGAAATTTTAATTGTTTTTAAAGTATAATTGAATTATTTATTTATCACTTAATACAATTTTTTTCATTGGAAGTAATTTTACTTATCAATTTGATGTAAAAACAAGTCAATCTTTTGATAAATTTTACTTCTTAAAAACCTGTCTTTTGTTTTGACAACAGGATTTACTTTTAAATTAATTACTACAAATTCTGTGTTTTGAATTTGATAAAATGGATTCCATATTTTTAATTATAAGGTCCAAATTATTTAATTAAGGGTATTTTGTTTCTAGACATTATGAATAGTAATGACGGTAATTATCTTTAATTATCATGTTTAATTAGTAATCGGGTAATTAGGGGTAAGAAAATAATATCATAAAAATATAAAATTACCCCAAAATGTTTCATAATGCTATAGGTTGTGTCATGGCCGACCATGGGATTCCTTGTTCCAACCTTGGGACCCCATGGAATCACTTTAGTGTGATAGTGACCTTTTATCATATTTTTTTTTAAAGAAAGGAAAATGTAACCAAAGTATGTAACAGCTATGTAAAATAATTTTAATTTTGTCTAAATAAATGATCTATTAGACTAGAAATAGCAATTGTAAAGATAAAAATATTTCCTAAATCATAGTATTTTTCTTATAATTTTTATACATTATAAAAATTAATTTATTTATGACACCATGATGATGCAACGATTAATGAACGATTTAAATAAAATGAAAAGATAATGTAGAAATATAAGACTTACACTTGTCTAAATCCTATTGGATGAGTATATTTAGAACCCTTATCACCTTATCCTCGAAATATATCAATGTTATACCTTTAAAATATGAAACTCATTTTAATATAAAGTAACATTTCTTGACTTTCCAAGAGTGCCCCTCCTCCCTCTTATAAAAGGCCCTCACCTCTACCTCCTTAGCCATACCCCTAAAGCCATTGGCTCGACCACACTCAGCTCATTCTATATCTACACATCCCTATACTCATCCTAGAAGCCTTACCTTAGGCATAAATATCTTCAAGAAACCCTTTTGGTTCAACCCAAAGGGAGTTACCCGATTTAAAGGTAATGTCCTCTCTTATGTTCTTTTGTTTTATTTTGCCTCTCCAATCCCCTAAACTAATTTTTTTCCTTTATTTTGTAAAAAACTAGTATATTTAATATACTAGGATCTTGTTATGATAATTATTCGATCTACACTTACACACACCTCTATCTAATGGTTAAAGACCATATTGTTTCTATGGATGGTGAATTACTGCCTCACGAAATGATAATTGTTCTATCTTCTCCTACCACCTCTCATGGTGGACATTATTATGGAACTATATTTATTTATTATATATATTATATTTATTTCCTCTCTATTCTTCTGTATTTTACATTTAAAACATACCATTATGCTTTTCATGTTGTGCAAATGCGATAATTGCATTTGACGAAGTGTGGACTACCGCCCCCTCAAGTGATGTGACTCGTTCATGAAATACATGGAATGTATAAAGAATGAAATTAATAGAAATATGTGACCTATATAACATATATATTATACTTTAATTATAATATATATATATATATCTCATTTAGTTTTAATTCCATTAAATACTAAATAGAAATGAAAGTAGTGTTCATGCGTTTGTACGGCTTACCGTCTCCATGAATGGTGCATATCATTTCTTACATTTAAATGTTATGTATTATTATAAATGAAATTATATACTAGATATATATGATATATATGATATCTAAATAATGAATATAATTCTGTATATAATTTATATTTTACCACATGAACAACTTGTAATTATAACAAGATTATTTTTGACTCAAGTACCAATGATCGACAAAATGATCGTTATTAACTTAAATAATTACATAATGTTCATATCATGGTAATAAGTGATATAAAAGGAATAATGAACTTGAAAAATTTTATTAATCTAGTATAAATTAAATATATTTTATTATTCATGAATATAAAGAAACGCACAAGACAAGTCAGACTTGAGGTAAGGGATCCTACCTATCTCTTTCTTTTAAGTACTCTCTTTTATGTCGTTTCATTTAAGCTTGTCTTTATTATGTTGTGGGATGTTATTTTATATTACTATTACTGTAATTTCTATGTTCATATTATGAGAGAACCTATTTTATTTCATTAATCCATTTTTTGGATGTTTTAAGTGGCGTCGTTAGGCTGCCGAGTTTTCATAAGGGATTTTTCATCTCACTTTTATTCCCGTGAGATTTATGCAACATTTTCAACTATTTACTTTGAGTGGTTTATGTTCTGCACATTATTCTACTCTTTGTGTAATATAATTTCTTTTATGGGTATTTACATCAACGTTTTACGGTCCTTCTTTCATGGGGTGAACGTTTCGGAAGTTACCCAAATCGGTAAGGGAAACTTTTACCCTCCTCTTTTTAAAAGACTTCTTTTGTTATGTATTTTAATTTACATATTTTTATGTTGGGATATGTTCATATATATCCTTATTGATGTAAAATTTATTTCTAAGTGATGAGATACCCTTTTTGTCTCATCAACTCATTTTATGAACTTTAAAGTGACGCTGTTAGGCTGTCGAATTTTTGTAGGGGAACTTCTTAACCCAATTTCAATTATTTGGGTTAAAACACTACTTCTTGATTTTGTCGTGCTATAAATATGTCTGGATGACGTATAATTGTTTTACACTGAGTATCCACTTATATTCAGTGTATTTATATTTTTCACACATAATTATGTCATTTCTTTATCCTTGCTCTAATGGCATGATCCTTGATTGTGATTACATCTCAATTTCTTCTAATTGAGACATTTCTTAATGATATGCACTTCTATTATTTTATAAAGTGTATATAAAGCCCCTTTGACATTCCATATCCATATTATGTCTATAATAAATTCATTTAAATGGTTTGAAAATGGTCTACTTTCATGTGTCTTATAATTTAAATGTTTAAAATGGAAAAGGACTCTTTTATTAAAACATTGTTTTAAATGGTTTTATGATTTATTCTTTTAAAAATTTATCATACATGTCCATGTTTTAATAATGGGTTAAAGGATTTATTTATATGTACATGAATGTTTTAAAACCCTTTAAAAAAGTTTCTAAGTGGTATGGGACACTTTGATTCTAAAACCTCTTTTAAATGTCTTCTTTTAATATTTTCAAAGTATAAAGGGATTTTTCTCTCATAGAGTTTTAATGATTTTATTAGATGTCTTTATTTATGATAATATCATGATGTGATTGAAATGTGGAAATTTAATGTTTTTTTATGCATGTTTTAAGTGTTATGATTATGTTATGGCTCTCGGGAAATGTTTTTGAAATCGGGTGGTTACGTGATAAACTAATGGCGAGTGAGCCCGAGATAGCTCTCCAATGAATTGGGTAATGCGAAGGAGTTGAATGCTAAGGTTTCTCCAAAGAGATTTAGGGAATATACTGTGATGGGTATTCCAAACATAACCATGAGGGTTACTCCCTACGTAAGAATGTTATGAATGCCTGTAACACCCCGAGCTTCCACGATATGATTCTCATTCAATAATGCAATGGCTTGTAGTGTACGCAACTTCGAGTTCTAAAAAACCGTGACTAATCAAAGTAGCTGTTATGAATAGTAATAACCACTTTTTAAAATTATAGAAATTTTATATTTCAAAATGGACTTCATTTTTGGATTCGGAATATCGAAATTAGCCTATGTTGAATTTTGGGTATTTTTCTAAGAACTTATAATTTTTTATGAATAGTGAAAAATACTTAAAAACAACTTTTTAATCAAAATAATTTATAGTGATAAATTATACTATTTAGTGGTTTTAAAGTATAATTAGAATATATTTTTACCATTTTATCCAATGGAGGTCATTAGAATTAATTTAACATTGAAATTGGACATAAACAATTGCCAATCTTTTGATATAAATTGTTTCTTAAAAACACGCTATCTGTCGTGACAGTGGGAATTAATTATAAAATTAATTAATGAAACTTATATGTTTGGAATTTTGTAAAATAGACATCATTTTTGAATTCGGAATATCAATTATATCTTAGGGTGAAATTTTGGCATTGTTCTGAAAAACTTCAATTTTTGATGTATAGTGAAACCACTAAGTGGTAGTTAAATAACTGATTTTTCGTTTAAATGAAATATTACCACTTCTGTGATTTTATTTTCAAAAATCCGACATACATGGTTGTCATTAAGAAGTAAAATGTGGTTCAATGAGATTAAAATAATTTTTTGGTGAATAGTAACTTTTAAGTTCTTAATCGCGATTAGAGGTAATTAGTGTAGTTTAAGGTAAAAATAATGTTTTAATAATATGATATGATCTTGACACTTGTTCTAATCCTATTGGATTAGTCATGGCCGACCAAGACAATACATGGGTCAACTTGGGGACTCCATGGAGCAACATTAGTTGGAAAATGACATAAATACCTTTTATTTAATGTTAAAGTAAAAAAATGACACAAACATGAAATGTTTTACTAAAACAATTTTTACATGGGGTTATACAAGTAATATTTTTGACTATAAATAGTCATTTTAAAGATAAAAATATTTCCTACATCATAGTATTTTTTTTATAATTTTTAGACATTAAATAAATTAAATTATTTATGACATCATTATGATGCAGCGATGACCTCATTATTTAACAATTTTAATAAAATGAAATGATAATGTACAATCCAAGGCTTACACTTGTCCAAAGACTGTTGGATGGGTATATTTATAACCCTTATCACCTTATCCAAGAATTATATAAGTTTGGGACCTTTAGAATCCGAAAATCATTGTATAATAATGTAAACTTTCCTTACTTTCCAAGAGTGCCCCTCCTCTCCACTTATAAAAGGCCCCCACCTCTAGCACCTCATTTACACTTTGAAGCCATTTGGCTCGGCCCAACTCTGCCCAAATACTCTCCCAACTTCCCCCACTTACTCCTAGAAGCCTAACTTTGGGAAGAACCCTTCCCAAGGAAGCCTTTGTCTCAAATCAAAAAGAGTTACCCGATTTTGAGGTAATGTCTTTTCTAATGTTGTTTTGTTTTATTTTTCTTCTCCAACCCCCTAAACTCTTTTTATTAATTTGTTTTGTAACAACACAAGTATCCTCAATATACTATGATGTTTTTATAAGAAGTATTCGAGCTACACTTACACACACCTACATCTAATGGTTAAAGAACATACGGTTTCTATGGATGGTGAATTTCTGCCTCACGAAACGATGATTGTTCAACACTCATATAACACCTTCAAAGGTGGCCATTAAGATGTCACAATATTTATATATGATAGTTTATGTTTTACTTATGCTTCTGTATTTCTCATTTATGACATACTTTATGATTTCCATTATGGGTAAAACGCGATAATTTCATTTTAGGAAGTGCGGACTACCGCCCCCTCAAAGTGATTTGAATCGTTAATGCCATATGTGGGATGTATAAAGGATTGAGTAAATGGTATTATACACTATATTATACTGGAATTATATTATACATTTATATCATTATGATTTCATTCCATTAAATACGAAATAGAAATGAAAGTAGCGTTCATGCGTACGTACGGCTTACTGTCTCCATGAACGGTGCATTTCATTTCTTACCTCTAAATGTTACGTAATATTATAAATGAATGTATATACTGGATATATATGATATATATGACATCTAAATCATGAATATAATTCTGGAGATAATGGATATTCTACCACATAAACAACTTGTAATTATAAGAAGTTTATTGTTGACTCAAGTACCAAAGATTGACAAAACGACCGTTATTAACTTAAATAATTACATAATGTTCATAACATGGTAATAAGGGATATAAAAGAAATAATGAACATGAAAAAGTTTCTTAAGTAAATAGGAATTAACTCTAGTTTATTATTCAGGTGGTAAATAACGGTCGAGTGAATTCGGACAAGAGGTAAGGGAATTTCTTAACCCAATTTCCATTCATTGGGTTAATCTCCTACTTTCAAATTATGTCATGATATTATTATGTCCTATCTTGTATTTGTACTTTCTTTATGTGTACCTATAGTGAATACACATAATATATCTATTTTATTTTAAAAAATGATCTTTGTAAGGACTTCGTCTCAATCTCCTTTCATTGAGGCATATTTGGTTTTATACACAATTTTCTTTTATACGGTGTATAAACCCCTTTGACTTTTACGTATATTCAAAAGGAATATTTTTTATACGAAGCGTTTACTAAACAACAAAAGGGAATGTTTGTGTCGTATGTATGCGGCGACAACGACTTCTCCTCCGCCGTGACCATTATTTGAGTTTCAGCTTCCTCTACAAGCCATCATTTTTTTTAATGAAAAATAAATAAAAAGTTTTAACTTTGTTTTATTTTGGTATTGAAAATGGTTTTGAAAGCATTTTTATTATATCAATGTTTGTATTGAAATCTTGTGATTGAAATGTGGAAATGTTATGTTTCCTTTATGCATGTTTTATGTGATACGATTATGTTATGGTTTATGATATGTTTAAACCTATTCATATGAGGAATGTATTGGACTTAATAAGTGACGGGTGGATACCACTATAGCTCCTCGATGCATCGGTAGGTCTCATGAGACAACTAGACGTCGGATTGGTCGAGGCCCTTTCCCAATTTGATTTATGGTTTTGGCCGAGGCCTTAATCATTTTAGACGTCTTGGCCGAGGCCTTGACAAAATGTTTCAGAATGTCTGGCATTAGACATTCCCTCATTAAGAATGTGGTTATTGATATTGCATGTGATTATTCGACTAGTAGAATATCCATGTGGGTAAGTAAATGACATTATCTCAGTTTACTTTTTCCATATTATGCTAAAGTTCAAGTTTAAAAGGCTTTTGTTTTAGTTATACATTGCCTTAAATGTTAATGTTTATTTATTAAAGCTTCCGCTATTTTGTTATCCTTACTGAGCATCTGAGCTCACCCCTTTCAATGTTTTAATATTTTTCCAGGATGTGAAGAAGTATTTTATGAATGACCTGCAGGGATTGTCAGAAGAAGATATGAGTGTGGACTATGGAGACTTTTTTATTGTAGTTTTTCACTTTATGATGTATTGTAACGTTTACGAATGTATCTAGTGTTTCCAAGGCTACTAAACTAATCGGTCTTTCGAGACTTGATCTTTTGTGATCATGCCAATGTTACGAAGTAATGCACCGACTCTGGGTAGCTGGGGTCGGGGCGTTACAGTTGGTATCAGAGGTAGTTTATTACTAACCTTGGAAGCTAGATTTAGATAAACTCTGATTAGAGCACATAGCCCAAAGATAGACTTTGAGGATTAGTATAGATGAACTTCCTAGAATTTTGGTATTATAGAGATTTTGTGAGTTTTCCGAGAAATAAATCCCTGTCTAGATATGAGCATGTAGAGGTGGCTCTGGCACAGATGTTCCTAGAGGTAAAACCCAAAAACACCGCTTTGAGTCAGACTCGAACGGGAACTGGTGCACGACAATGGGCCTTGCTACACTCTTGGTTACAACACTCCCGGGAGATATGCTTAGGATAATTCTCATTTTATTTACAAACCACTATGAAGGGTTATGAGTATATACTTCCTCAAAGAAAACATTTCTTTTTATGATTATGGATTATATCCATAAATAGTTCAATTTATGTAAAGTATTTTACAAGTATGGAATTATGTATTTTCATTCATAAACTAATCTAGTTTATGACATTATATAGAAATGGCGCCTAGTGGAAGGAATGGAAACCGTATCAATGCACGCACTCCGTGTAGGGATTTCCCTCCTACTCAAGAAAATTATTGTGGATCTAGAGATACAACTGTTGCTGGTCAACTTATTACCATACTGGGACAACTCACTCAAGTTATGAATAATAACCTTACTCGTATGGATCACCCTGATCCACAACGTGGAGGATCAATGTTAGACCGCTTCATGAGGTAACAACCGCCAACATTTAATGGGGGTACAAATCCATTAGTATCTGAGCAGTGGATAAACTCCTTAGAGAAAATATTCCATGCCTTGGGGAGTAGGGAAAGGGAGAAGGTTGTCATGGCAGTTTACCGCCTCACTGGAGATACTGATAAGTGGTGGTCGCTAATTCAAAACAAAAAGGAAGATGATGACATATCGAATATGGATTGGAGGGAGTTCAAAGACCTATTCCTAGAAAAAAACTATCCTCGTGAACATCGAGCAGATATTGAAAGACAATTTTTGAGTCTAAGACAAAAGGAGGATGAGAATGTCGCAAAGTATGAGGCCAACTTTACAAGGTTAGCGTGGCATGCTGCAGATTATATACGTAACCCAAGAAGTAAGATTGATCGTTTCTTTGATGGGTTAAAACCATTTCTCCGTCAAGCATTAGTCTCACAAACCTTCTCGTCATACGAAGATATTGTCTCATGTGCTATCAAGACAGAAAAGGAATTCTCTAAGTCTTATGACAACAAAGTAAAGAAAGAGAAGAAGAGAACGGTGGAACAAGAGACGGATAAAGGGAAAAAGGGAAAGAAGGATTTTCCATTATGTGATAATTGTGGGAAGAATCACCCTGGTACTTGCCTAAAAGGAATGGGAGTTTTTTATAAATGTGGAGAAAAAGGTAACCCGGCGCGTGATTTCAAGGGAAAGAAAGAAGCTATCAATGTTGAATGCTACAATTGTAGAGAAATGGGGCATTATGAAAATGAATGTCCGAAGAGTTAGGGAAAATTACCTCAGAAAAGGCCAAGGGATCAAGGACAATCTTATGCTGTTACTAAAGTTGAAGCAGAATAATTAATGTATTGGTGCTTTTGGACTCATGGATTATATTCTGGTTATTAGAATAATGTGATATATATATATATAAGGATTGTACTGTAGTACTTGTTGTTTCATTAAGGTTTTAATATGATGAAGGTAATAATATTTTTAGTATGTGACAATAAGGGAAACTTTACTTTGTTTAGGGAATCTAATGTTACAATTGATTTTCGAATTTAAGGACCCTTTAGAGAAAGTCTGGACAAAGGTATTTTGGATAACTATAAAGGTTGGAATGGATTAAGTTGAACCTTGGATAGTATTGTTTAAGGTTAAAACATTTAGGAAGATTATTTTTGGAAAATTATGATACTATAGTTTTAGGAAAAGGACAACCTGCAGGGTGGGGCATAACCCGTCGCGTCGGACAAAGGTGCAGGAATCGAACCCACAACCATAGTGAGACAGGCCTTTATTTCCTACCACTAGCCTACAGGAAGTCCCTGGTTATTACAAAATATTTTTACTAATCTAAATGGTATGTGTTAATATTTGGATCCTTTTACAATTAGGATAAATAGAATATTTTTGAGTTCTATTACCTTTTAGAGTGAAAGATGGGTTTTTGGTAAAATTTTATTAAAGAATGAAAGTATACATGACAAGTATGTATATTCCCTTACGTTCTTAGTAAATCTCCTAAATAAATTCTTCAACTTTATAAAAGGTAACTTAAAACAAAAACGTTGCCGGTTAACTTTTCCAACTGCGGATTCAATGACTGTTTAACCAATCACAAGTTTGTGATTTTCTTATTGTTAACTTTCTCCTAATCCAGTTTTCTACAACTCTCCATCAGACCTTGATGTTTTGTTTTTCTTCCATATCCATATTTTCATAGAATCCTAGTATGGGCTATCTCGGGTGACCTTTATACTTATCTTTCTTTCTTTTAAAGTTATATTTTTATTAACCTTATTTCCGATGTGGGTTTTCCAAAAAGGTATTTTATATTTTCAACCTTTTATTTTGAAAGAAAAATTTCAAATTGAGAGGACACAATTTATTGAAGGAGGGGATAATGTAACACCCCGAGCTTCCACGATACGCTTCTCATTCAATAATGCAATGGCTTCCACTGTACGCAACTTCGAGTTCTAAAACACTGTGACAAATCAAAGTAGCCATTATGAATAGTAATAACCACTTTTTAAAATTATAGAAATTATATATTTCAAAATTGACTTCATTTTTGGATTCAGAATATCGAAATTAGCCTATGTTGAATTTTCGGTATTTTTCTAAGAACTTATAATTTTTTATGAATAGTGAAAAATACTTAAAAACAACTTTTTAATCAAAATAATTTATAGTGATAAATTATACTATTTAGTGGTTTTAAAGTATAATTAGAATATATTTTTACCATTTTATCCAATGGTGGTCATTAGAATTAATTTAACATTGAAATTGGACATAAACAATTGCCAATCTTTTGATATAAATTGTTTCTTAAAAACACGCTATCTGTCGTGACAGTGGGAATTAATTATAAAATTAATTAATGAAACTTATATGTTTGGAATTTTGTAAAATAGAAATCATTTTTGAATTCAGAATATCAATTATAGCTTAGGGTGAAATTTTGGCATTGTTCTGAAAAACTTCAATTTTTGATGAATAGTGAAACCACTAAGTGGTAGTTAAATAACTGATTTTTCGTTTAAATGAAATATTACCACTTCTGTGATTTTATTTTCAAAAATCCGACATACATGGTTGTCATTAAGAAGTAAAATGTGGTTCAATGAGATTAAAATAATTTTTTGGTGAATAGTAACTTTTAAGTTCTTAATCGTGATTAGAGGTAATTAGTGTAGTTTAAGGTAAAAATAATGTTTTAATAATATGATATGATCTTGACACTTTTCCTAATCCTATTGGATGAGTCATGGCCGAAAAATACAATACATGGGTCAACTTGGGGACCCCATTGAGCCACTTTAGTTGGAAAATGACATAAATACCTTTTATTTAATGTTAAAGTAAAAAAATGACACAAACATGAAATGTTTTACTAAAACAATTTTTACATGGGGTTATAGAAGTCATATTTTTTACTATAAATAGTCATTTGAAATCTAAAAAGATTTCCTACATCATAGTATTTTTTTATAATTTTTAGACATTAAATAAATTAAATTATTTATGACATCATTATGATGCAGCGATGACCTCATTATTTAACGATTTTAATAAAATAAAAAGAAAATGTACAATCCAAGGCTTACACTTTTCCAAATACTATTGGATGGGTATATTTCTAGCCCTTATCACCTTATCCACGAATTATATAAGTGTGGGACCTTTAGAATCCTAAAATCATTGTATAATAATGTAAAATTTCCTTACTTTCCAAGAGTTCCCCTCCTCTCCGCTTATAAAAGGCCCCCACCTCTACCACCTCATTCACACTTTCAAGCCATTTGGCTCGGCCCAACTCTGCCCAAATACTCTCCCAACTTCCCCCTCTTACTCCTAGAAGCCTCACTTTGGGAAGAACCCTTCCCAAGGAAGCCTTTGGCTCAAATCAAAAAGAGTTACCCGATTTTGAGGTAATGTCTTCTCTAATGTTGTTTTGTTTTATTTTTCTTCTCCAACCCCATAAACTCTTTTTATTCTTTTCTTTTGTAACAAAACCAGTATCCTAAATATACTAGGATTTTGTTATAAGAAGTATCCGAGCTACACTTACACACACCTACATCTAATGGTTAAAGAACATACGGTTTTTGTGGATGGCGAATTTCTGCCTCACGAAACGATGATTGTTCAACACTCATATAACACCTTCAAAGGTGGCAATTAAGATGTCACTATATTTATATATTATATATAATATGTTTATGTTTTACTTATGCTTCTGTATTTCTCATTTATGGCATACTTTATGATTTCCATTATTGGTAAAACGCCATAATTTCATTTTAGGAAGTGTGGACTACCGCCCCCTCAAAGTGATTTGAATCGTTAATGCCATATGTGGGATGTATAAAGGATGGAGTAAATGGTATTATACACAATATTATACTGGAATTATATTATACATTTATATCATTATGATTTCATTCCATTAAATATGAAATAGAAATGAAAGTAGCGTTCATGCGTACGTACGGCTTACCCTCTCCATGAACGGTGCATTTCATTTCTTTCCTCTAAATGTTACATAATATTATAAATGAATGTATATACTAGATATATATGATATATATGACATCTAAATCATGAATATAATTCTAGAGATAATGGAAATTCTACCACATAAACAACTTGTAATTATAAGAAGTTTATTGTTGACTCAAGTACCAAAGTTCGACAAAACGACCGTTATTAACTTAAATAATTACATAATGTACATAACATGGTAATAAGGGATATAAAAGAAATAATTAACATGAAAAATGTTCTTAAGTAAATAGGAATTAACTCTAGTTTATTATTCAAGAGGTTAAAGAACGGTCGAGTGAATTCGGACAAGAGGTAAGGGAATTTCTTAACCCAATTTCCATTCTTTGGGTTAATCTCCTACTTTCAAATTATGTCATGATATTATTATGTACTATCTTGTATTGGTACTATCTTTATGTGTACCTATAGTTAATACACATAATATATCTATTTTATTTTAAAAAATGATCTTTGTAAGGACTTCGTCTCAATCTCCTTTCATTGAGGCATATTTGGTTTTATACACAAATTTCTTTTATATGGTGTATAAACCCCTTTGACTTTTACGTATATTCAAAAGGAACCTTTTTTATACAAAGAGTTTACTAAACGACAAAAGGGAATGTTTTTGTCGTACGTATGCGGCGACAACGACTTCTCCGCCGCCGTGACCATTATTTGAGTTTCAGCTTCCTCTACAAGCCATCATTTTTTTAATGAAAAATAAATACAAAGTTTTAACTTTCTTTTATTTTGGTATTGAAAATGGTTTTGAAAGGGTTTTTATTATATCAATGTGTTGTATTGATATCTTGTGATTGAAATGTGGAAATGTTATGTTTCCATTATGCATGTTTTATGTGATACGATTATGTTATGGTTTATGATATGTTTAAACCTGTTCATATGAGGAATGTATTGGACTTAATAAGTGACGGGTGGAGCCTGCTATAGCTCCTCGATGAATCAGTAGGTCTCATGAGACAACTAGACGTGGAATTGTCCGAGGCCCTTTCCCAATTTGATTTATGGTTTTGGCCGAGGCCTTAATCATTTTAGACGTCTTGGCCGAGGCCTTGACAAAATGTTTCAGAATGTCTGGCATTATACATTCCCTCATTATGAAAGTGGTTATTGATATTGCATGTGATTATTCGACTAGTAGAATATCCATGTGGGTAAGTAAATGACATTATCTCAGTTTACTTTTTCCATATTATGCTAAAGTTCAAGTTTAAAAGGCTTTTGTTTTAGTTATACATTGCCTTAAATGTTAATGTTTATTTATGAAAGCTTCCGCTATTTTGTTATACTTACTGAGTATCTGAGCTCACCCCTTTCAATGTTTTAATATTTTTCTAGGATGTGAAGAAGTATTTTATGAATGACCTACAGGGATTGTCAGAAGAGGATATGAGTGTGGACTATGGAGACTTTGTTATTGTAGTTTTTCACTTTATGATGTATTGTAACGTTTACGAATGTATCTAGTGTTTCCAAGGCTACTAAACTAATCGGTCTTTCGAGACTTGATCTTTTGTGATCATGCCAATGTTACGAAGTAATGCACCGACTCTGGGTAGCTGGGGTCGGGGCGTTACAATGCCTCAACTAACCTTTATGTCTTATGATTTCTATGATTTATTCCTAAAATATTATGATTTAATGAGGTATGTTAAAGTGCTTACGTTTTATGAGTAATGTATGATTTCATTGATTCGTATGTATACATGGACTAATGTTTTCATTCCGTATTGTTATAACCATTACTGAGTTTTTTATGCTCATCCCAAGTTTTTGAAATGTTTTCCACAGGACTTAAAGTGGAATACGGTCAAGGATGGGATCAAGGAAATGTCATGATGTCTAAAACATGGAACTAGACATGAATCTTTTGTTCAATAGTTTATATTTTCTGAAAAAATGGAAACTGAGTAGATGTGTCTACCTTGTAATCCTTGAGATGTAATAGTTATGTCCTAATTCTCTAAAACTCTAAACCTGAAAAGATCCTCAATGTGAATAATTCATTTAATTCAAAAATATGTAATGTACTAAGGTCAGGTCCTTATACTATGTACGGCTTTCCATCTTCAAAAATAGTGTATTCCATTTAATACTTCTATATTATATATATTATTATAATAATAATATACTGAATATAAATTATATTTATATCTTGATTTACATTCTTTAAATCCTGATATAGTTATAAAGACCAAATATATAACAAATTAAGACACACGGGAAGAACAAAGTGAATATTACCCGAAGAGAAACCTTAACATAGAATGGTTAACAAGTGGGTAATGTCATAATAAAACCATATCTGGTATTATATATAATAGTGTGGTTCTTTAAGATATTTATAATATATTTATATTTATTATATAGGTGGTTTGAATGAGTACGATGAGTGTCAAAACACAAGGTAAGGGGATTTCATCTAACTTTTTATTTCCATGGGATACATGCTTTATTCAAAACCCATTCATTTTGTGTGGTGTGTATAATTTCCATGGATGTATTCAAGTATTATTATACTAAAATTTAAGGAAATTTACATATAGATTTTATGATATTTATTTCTTGGGGTTATTATTTCAAAATCTACCAAATCATAAAGATGGTTTTGTCTCAATTTACCTACTTTGAGACACATGTTTTTTTATTCCCATGCATTTCCTTTCAAGGTGTATATACCTCAATTTTACATGTTATATCTGGAATATCCTTATTTTCGTGATATTTTATTCTTTATGTAATATCCTTTTATTACATAGAGAGTATGATCCCAATTTATAATGTTGTAAGAGTTTATTAAAACTGTCTCACTTTTTTTCAAGGTTGATTAAAAGATATTTCAAAATTATTTCCCATCTAAGATAACATCTTTGGGTGTTAATCATTCCATTAAAATTTAATTATTCAATTTTTTCATTCATATTATTTCTTTGAATGTAATATATTTTGATGTAATGATTTTTATGGAACTCTTTTCACTTCCATGGGTTATATTCTTTTGAAACATGCTTCCTATCACGAGTTATGATTTTATTAAATGATTATAAAGCCTGTATTTTTCACATGTTAAGATATGATTATAATTTTATTACACCCATTTCATTTCATGGGTTATGATATGATTAGTTAGGATATTGTGTCAGATGTTTGTATGATTTAATTATAGGATGGGTGGGGCCTATATCTCCTTATATTTCATTGGGAAAAGATTTATATCTAATGAGATAGACTAAGATGGTCTTTGAAGTGAAACATTACTACTAAGATGGGAAGGGGAGTGAACCATGACTACCAAGATGGTATGAGGAGTGATCTCTTTCTACTAAGATGTCCATGGTAGTGAACCATGACTACCAAGATGGTATATGGAGTGAACCCATACTACTAATATGGTCTTGGTAGTGATGCCTCTGATACTATTTAAATCATATTATGTGATTATGTTTCTACAAAAATTACATGTATTATTTATATATTATTCTTTCATGGATTATTTTATTTATTTTCTTATGATTCATTTCTTATAAACTGCAAATATTTATTTTGTGGTTCATGTTTATGATCTTGGATAATAAAGGTATTATCCTCTATTTTGACGATCATGTTCTCATACCCTTATTCTCGTGATTATGCTTATGTGTCTCCTTTTAAACCCTTACTGAGAATATAATCTCAAGCCTTTTTATTTTTTCTTCCCTTAGGTTATGAATATATGTATTATGTTTGATGTGTCTAAGAAGGGTGCTATTTGAGAAGAACCTTGTGCGAGATGATGTAGATCATTTATGTATTAGTGTTTATGTTTCCACATTTACAAAGGCACTAGAATTATATGGTCTTTGGGTATCTTTTTTGTATAATGTTTTATGTATTTTTCAAATGTTATGTAATATTAATGTATGAAAAGTGAGGGTAGATATGGTTGGTATCTGAGAAATGTTTTATTTAACATTCAAAATATGGTATGATAAAACCTTACTGAGAACCCTAAGGACATGTCTAAGGATAAGTTTAAGGATAAGGAAAATTACAAGAAAATATCATGTAATATTTGTGAAGGATGGAGTAAGTGGTTTCTTATAAATACATAAATGGATGGATACTACAAGTGGATATGTCTCTGGAACATATGTACATAGGGTTCAAAACATTGATAAGATGTTCTAGGTTTGTCTCAGGTTAATCGGGTACACGATAATAAGCCTTACTGCACACCTGTTTGACACTCTTGGGGGATATGCTTTGGGATTTCACAAACTATTCATGAGACATCATGAATGATTTAAATAGAATATGTCTATGAATATAATAGGATAAACCTAAGGTGACATGGGTTAAGGAAGGTGTCATAATTTGAACATCCTATAAGTTATTTTTAATGATTATGTGGTTTCTCAATATGATAATTGTCTCTTACTCGATGCTTTTGGTTTTAGTCAATGGGTGGGATCCAAAAGAACCAGGTTAATGGTTATTACGATGGAAAATGAAATGATTGTACACCTGAGAAACTAAATATTGTTGGTTATAGAATGAAAAAAAAAAGTTTTTCTATTCTAACATATATTTCCCAAGCTATGAATCATGGTGCACTCCTAAATGAGAAAAGAAGGGAATAGCATTCTATTGAGTCTTTTATGAGGCAACATTCACCTTCCTTAAAGGGTATTCTTATCAACATGTTTCTTAACTATATATAAGTACTAATGAAAAGATATTATTCTTTATCCAGTGTTGACAGAATGAAAATTTCATTCTAGATTTTTATCAGTTTGAAGGTGAACTGGACCAATGGTGGAATCTATTCAAGAATAATAGAAAACAACATGAGATTGAATCCATGGAATGGGATGAGTTCAAGAACTTATTTTTCAATAATTAATTTCCTAAAATTCTTGTTACTAAGATGGTGAAATAGTTCCATGATTTGAGTCAAAGGGATGATTAATCTCTTGGTACCTACGAGGCAAATTTCACAAGGCATGTGAGGTATGCTTTATGAATTATTATCCAACCCAAAAGTAAAGTTGATGGGTTCTTCAATGGCTTAAATCCAAGTCTCATAAGGGAATTGGAAATGAATTACTTCAATAGCAATGAATAGATTTTGAGTTTTGAAATCAAGGGTGAAATGGAGGTTGTAGTCACATAACATTTTCATGGTTTGGACAAGAAAAGGAAGAAAGAGTTTAAAGGAAAATCTAAAAACCATGAAGAGAAGAAGATTATATTTCCTTTTATGATCTACATAAGGGAAGAATCATGGAAGAAATTTACATAAGAAGACTAATAAATGTTTGAAGTGTTGAAGGGAAGGAAATCAAGAATTTTATTTTCAAAGTGATGTAAAGAAGTTATAAAATGGTGTGAATGGAGAAAAAGCATCAAAAAAGGCACCTCCCATGATTCGGTGCTACAGGTATAAGGAGAATGGGAATTATGATAACTTATAACGTACATACTTTTTATTGCACACATAAACATGATTTATTACATAAAAGTTTACTTAATACAGCCCTGAGGATCGATAGGTCTAGTGTATTGGGAAATTAGGAACATTACATAATAACTTAGAACATAAAACCCAACATCTTTATTGAAAACTTCTTTTACATGACCACAACATTCCTTCATACATAGCATTGCATGGGATAACCTGGGGACATGCATAAGAAAAGGGTGAGATATAAAGCCCAGTAAATGATTAAATAAGGAATAAAAGGGATAATATAGTACATATTATGCAATAGGTATATCAATGGAACACAAGAGAAACATGAACTTAAAGGCATGATATAGCACGATTATCATAACATGGAAATGTGGCATCAATATTTAACATGATATTAGCATGAGCCAAGGATAATTGCAAATGGAGCATAATTATACCCTCATTTCACTTGAATTAGAATTAATAAACCCACATTTAACTTGACATATCATGATACTAATCTTTACCCAATTCATTGGAGCGCTATCATGGTGTATCCTTCCTAATCATTTCATTTCATGCTTGAGTGTGCCACACGGATCATATAACTTTGATTAATTAAAAATCATCATTTATTCCTTGATAAAGAAATGTGGAATTCATACATGAAACTCTATAATCAATAAGTAAATGTTCATAAAAGTGAAAACCCATGATAGATAAATGGGCATTGTATTCACTACACAATGACATTGGCTTGGAAAATCACGGTGCAATTTCGGCAGCACAATGACGTGACATAAAAATTCATAAAAATGGTTGATGAGAGAGAAAGGGAGTCTCATCATATTTAAATGAAATAGATAGTACCAGGGGGAATACAGAGATATGTCCCAACATATGTAATGAAATTTATATTTATAATACAAAATAATTGGTTGAATGAAAATAAGGAGAGAGAAATCCCTTACGGAATGTTGGCATGGTAACATGTATACATGGGAGGAACTAAATAGATAGAAAGATGTATATAATAATTAAAACATAAGGAGGGTACTATGAGGGAGGTTTTAAATTCTACCACCAACATTTTTAATTGAAAACAAAATGGTATAACAATATAATGAAATTAGGGCAAAATGAGAAAGGAATAAATCCCTTACGGAATTTCGGCCTGGTAATGGGTGTACATGGGAGGAATTAAAGAGATATGAAGAGTTATATAGTCATTAAAACATAAGGATTGTAGTATGGGGGATTTGATAAATCATACCCCAACATTTTTAATTGAAAATAAAATGGTATAACAACATAAATAAATTTGGATAAAAATGAGAAATGAAGAAATATCTTACTTATACGTGTGATCCCAAAGGCTTGGGAGAGGATTGATCGGGGCTTCGTGGGATATTATAGAACCTTGGAAGGATTATAGATGGTATAGGGTAGGGTTCGGTTGAGCTTCAAATGGTTTTAGTGTAGAGTAATGGGAGATTTAGTGGGGTTATATAGGAAAGGTGAGGGAATTCGTTATTATTTAGGTTTAGGACACCACATATTAAACTAATCAAAAAAAAACAAATCATGTTTTTTGTCCATGGTTTTTGACAAAGTGGAGTGAAAAATATTAAATTATAAATCCAATGGCTGAAATTATTAAAATATCATGCTTGATTATGTGGAGGTGATTCACACTCTCAAGGAAATCATTTTAAAATGTTAAAATGTTTTATAAGTCTTGTATGGTCTACTAAGGCTTTGTAAAATGAATAAAACAAACCTAAATTCACATTACATTAATTTTAAAACATATATTATCTGAACAAACCATTTATAGTATTTTATTACATCACTATTGGGTCATTATGATGTCATGAGAAACATTATATAATTAAACGGAATTTAATTTTAACTCAAAAATATATTGTCTCAGAAAATTATGAAAATATCACCATTGGATAATTTTTACATCCTGATTCCAAAAATAATATTCATTTTATCTAAATAATTTTCTAAATATGCAAATTTTTACTCTTAAAATAAAAACCGACATTTATCAAAAATTCAGGTTTTTGACAAAAACATATTTCAAACCATAATAAAAATCACAGTTGTGTTCACAATAATTATATTAACATTTATATTTAATAAAAATTAATTTAGTAATAAAATTTTATTAAAATATTATATAATTCCAAAATCCATTAATTCTTGAATATATATTTCTTAATAGAATATTAACTAAAATTTCTATTTTTTCTTTGAAAACTATTTACAAAGTAACAATAATAAAATGAATATATATTATCTATACAAAAATAATGTACATAATCATAGTTATAGGGTCTGTACAGGACCTAAGGGTATGGTGTGTGATGGTGATAGACTCTTGGAGTTTTTCGGATAATAATGATCGGGTGGTAATCTCTATCAACTTCCACTTCTCCCATAGGAGGTTCTGTTCAAGTTTAATGTGATGAAGCTCGACTTGGGATTGGTCCAGAGCGAAGACCAGTGATGTTATCTCCTTTACAAGCTCCAATAAATGGGCTTCATATAGGGAAATTATAATGGATGAGGCCATCTCTTCGTTTGTCTGAGTAAATTGGATTTTTTTAAAGACCTATATTTATACAAATCAATTTATCATTGTTCAAAAACTTTATTATTAATGGTAAAAATTCATAATGGTTTTTTTAAATCCAAAATCATAAAACCAAAGAACTGTATATGTTTTATATAACCATTTTATAATAAGACATTGAAATAGATCAAGAGGAATTTTCCTTAGTAAAAGTTTGGGTCATTACAATCTTCCCCCTTAAGAAATTTCACACTCAAAATTTACTTTCCCTACACTAAAATAAATTCGGGTAACTCTGATTCATCACTTCCTCTGATTCTAACATTTCCTCTTCAAACTTGTGGTTTCTCCACAACACCTTGACAAGGGGCATTATCTTATTTTGTATAACCTTTTCCATACGATATAATATCTTCACCGGATTCTCTTCATAAGAGATTTCATTCTCCAATGTTACCATCTATAGATTGAGTAAATGAGATGGGTCAGGTATGTACTTCCTCAAGAGTGACACATGGGATACATTATGTACTTGATATGGGAATGGTGGGAGTTCTAGTCAATAGTTCCCTGCTTCAATGTGTTTAAGGATCTCAAAAGGGATGATGTACCTTGGACTAAGATTTCGTTTCTTCCCAAAACTCATAACTCTCTTCCATGGTGATATGAGGAGAAATACCATGTCTCCGACATCAAACTCTAGTTCATTCCGACAACTATCAGTGTAGATCTCTTGTTGAATCTGAGTAGCTTTAATGTGCTTAAGGACGGTCTTAACCTTCTCCACCATTTCTTCAGCCATTTTTAGACCTAAGAGTTTTTGACTCCCCAACTTCATCCCAACATGATGGTGTTCTACAAATCTTCCCATAAAGGGCTTCATAAGGATCCATTTGGATGCTAAGTGGAAACTGTTATTGTAAGGGAACTCAAATAGAGGAAGATGTTGGTCCCATACTCCTTTAAAGTCCATTGAGCATGATCTTAGCATTTTCGTAAGTGTTTGGATAGTCCGCTCAGATTATCTGTCAGTTTAAGGATGATAAGTTGAACTGAAGTTTAGTTCAGTATTCAGAGCATGTGTAAGACTCTTCCAAAACATAGATGTGAATTTTGGATCTCGATCAAATACAATAGATAGTGGTACTCTATATAGACTTACCACTTCCTTGATATATATCTGCGCCATCTGATTCAATGAGAAATCCTCTCGAATTTAAATGAAGTGTGTAGCCTTTGTAAGATGATCCACAACAACCCATATAGCATTGTTTTCTTTGTATGTCTTAGAAAGTCTGGTTAAAAAGTCTATAGTGATGTTCTCCCATTTCCATGTTGGTATGTGTAATAGGTGCATCATCCCCTTAGACTTCTGCCTCTCATCCTTCACTTGCGGACATACCAGGTACTTTGATGTATACTCGGCAATCTCATTCATCTTGTTATCCACCCAATAATTCTCTCAAAGATCTCGATACATCTTTGTGTTTCTTGGATTAATGGAGAAATCTGAACTATGTACAGCATCCAAAAGTTCATTTTTTTACCCCGAATTTGATGGAAAATATAGTCTTGACCCAAATATCACAATTCCTTCTTCATTAACATTGAACTCTGAGGATTTCCCTTTTCTTATAGTTTCTAATTTCTTCTGAATTCATACATCATTCTTTTGATCATCCTTTAACATTTCCAAAAGATATGGTTGGGAAATAATTTGTGAATGGATTTATGATGTTCCCTTCTTTATGATTCCCAGGTCCATCTTCATTAATTCTAAAAATATTGGATCCTTTTCAATTCTCATCAATGATAGAATCACTGGATACATTCTATATAGAGCATTTTCTACCTTTTTCTTTTTCCTAGGGTGGTAAAGGATTGATCAGTATTAGTCTTTTATCAGCTCTAACCCTCTTCATTGGTGCATATTCAACTTTTTTTGTGAATATATACTTGAAGCTTTTTTGATCTGGGTATATTTTACAATTCTCCCCAAAGAGGTAATTTCACAAAATTTTCAAAGTGAAGATTACTACATCCAACTCTAAATCATGTGCTGGATAGTTTTTCTCATGAATTTCAATTTCTTTGAAGCATAGGCAATGTGTTTTTTATTTTTCATAAACACACAACCCAGCTCCTTCATCAAAGCATCACTAAATACCACAAAAAGTTATCCACTTGTGGGTATTCTGAGAACAAGAGCGGTGATAGGCCTCATTTTCAACACTTTCAAGATATCTCCACATTCATCAATCCAAGTAAACATGAATCCATTTCGATTTTGGTTGGTAATAAGGTTTGTCAATCGTGATAAATTTCTCACAAATCAGCGATAATATCCAGCTAACCCCAGGAAGCTACGGATATCCATCACCGATGTTGGCCTCATCCATTCCTCAATTGCAGCTATCTTGGAGGGATCCATATATATCCCATTTCTTGTGATGATATAACCCATGAATGAGACCTTATTCAACCAAAAATCACACTTGTTGTACTTTTCATAGAGATTATCCTTTTGTAAGGACTCTAGTACCTTTCTTGGAATCTCCGTATGCTCCTCCTTGGTTTTAGATGATATTATAATATTGTCTATGAATAATACAACAAATTTTTCAAGGTGATATTTAAAGACATTATTCATCATGTCCATGAAGATTTCTAGCACATTATTGAGTCTGAAATGCATTACTATGAATTCATAATGCCCATATCTTATACGAAAATTAGCCATGGAAATATCCTCCTTCTTCACCCTTACTTAGTAATACCCCGACCACAAATCCACCTTGAAAAATTATTGTGCTCTATGTAGTCGATAGAAAAAGTCATAAATTTGAGGCAGAGGATACTTTTTCTTTATCGTGATTTTTTGAGCTCACGATAATCAATGAAAAGGCACATTAACCCATACTTATTCATGATGAAGATGACTGGTGAACCCCATGGTGAAGCACTTGGGCATATAAACCCTTTATCTATAATCTCTTGTAGTTGTTTTTTCAGCTTCTCAAGCTCTACAATAAGCATTATATATGTAGTCTTGGATATTGTAAATTCCCTAGGTATAAGATCAATTGAGAATTAAACATCTCTACTAAGAGGAAGACCCAAAAATTCATTGGGAAACACTCCAGCGAATTCCCTCACTATATGCATGTCTTCAAGGATGGTTTCTCCCTTAAACTCAGTCATCTGAGCCAGATAAAGATGCCCATAAGTCAGTAATATTCATTCTTGATTGATGATGCAAAAGAAGATTCATCCTCCTCCTTGGACTTGTACAAAATCGGTGGTCGATTCTCCATATGGATAGTGATTTCCCTCTCCAAGCAATTTGTGTTGTCTCTATATAAGGAAAGACAATCCATTCAAATAATTTCATTAGATTCCACCAAAGGGAGTATGATTAGGTTTTCTAGGATGTTCAATCCAAAAATTATGACAGGGGAGGATTTATATTCATGTGATGTGATGATTTCTCAATTTTTCATTCTCATCGACATCTTTACTTCCAGGATTTGTGGTGGTGTTGGGATTGTTCTACTAAACATTTGGGATATAAAAGAATGTGTTGAACCATAATAAAAAAGTATGTTTGATATTCTTGAATGAATAACTAGCTTAGTTGTCATTACTTCATTTTCAGGGTTCACTTTGGTGGTATTGATGGGAAAAATCTTTCTCTTGATGCCTTGGAGGTTGTTGGTTGCCTCCGAAAACCCTTGGCTTTGGGCACTGGTTTGCAAACTGTCCAGGTTATTTTTAGTTGAAGTAATAAACAACTCATTGATGGTCGAACAAATCATTCATATCCTCTGTCATAGTTGTGGGTTTTTCTTGTCATCGGTTATTGGTTAGGTTCCCTTCTATTCTACACCTAAAGCATTTCCTCGTCCACTTCAGAAAATTTTAGGGGTGATTCTTTCTGCACCTTTCCCAACTAGGGTGTTATATTTTCTTAGCACTGTTGGATTTATCCATAGGAATTATAGAAATAAATTCCACCACACACTTTTTATCCCCATGATACCCTTGAGATTTTCCAATATCCTTTTCGACTTTGAGGGAGCATCGGACAATTTCCTTATAGCTCTCGAAGTCATGGATATCTAGGGCATTCCGTAAGTAAGGTTTTATCCCACCAAAGAAGTGGTCAACCCTACATTCAAGGGTAAAGAAAAAAATATAGGTGTATCGTGAAAGCCTTGTGATGTTTTACTCATACGCTCGGATGGATTCAGCGTCTTTATACTTGATGGAAAGGAAGACCCTTTCCATCTTAAGTATGAGGGTTCAAGGACAATATTTTTCGAAAAACATTTTCTAGAAATCATTCTATTCCAATGCCTCGATCTCCTCTTCAATCTTCTTATTTTTTATCAATGTACATCATTGATAAACTTCACCCTCCATACGATAAGAATCTAGAAGAACCTTTTATTGTTCAGAACTTTGAAGGATGGAGAATATCTTTTAAATGGAGTTTATCAAGTTTTCAAAAATTGAGGGACCAGATAATAAATTAAAATTAGAAGGCCTTTATCTCATGAATCACTCAATTGTGACTTTTTCTTTATTAGGGGGGTTAAAAATTCCTCTTAACCCATGTTTCTATACAAAACATGACTTAACTAAGTGACTATCAGGAAAATTATTTTAATTTCTGCTCCCATAAGATTGGGCATCTCATTAGAATATTCATCACATTGATCTTTGTATCAGTTGTTAGAATGATTCCCCCCATTAATGACCATTGGTTGAAATAAAAGGAAAGTTAGGGGTAACACACAAAGCGTAATTCCAATACAAAAACAGATGACTTATAAATTACTTTTATTTTCTTAACTTATGATTTTATATACTTCAATCTATGTTATCCATGATCTACTTCTCAACATATATTCATAAAGAATTTTTTATTCCCTTAATGGTTCGTAATAATATTATGAATTTACCAAATCATATACCCAAGTAGTGTCATAACTAAGAGTGAATAAAGTCCCATTTTCATGCACCAATTCTCTTTCGAGTCTATCTCAATGTAGTGTTTTCAGGTTTTACCCCGAGATACATCTGTACAAGAGCCGCCTCTACCTGATTATATCTAGACAGGAATGTATCTTATCAATAAACCACTTCCTCAATATTCACCATAATTTAGGGACTTTTTTATTATACTTAGTCTTATACCTAAGGCTTTCACTAGGGTTTTCTAATCCTAATCCCAAAAATAACTAAACCTATCCTCTAAAACCAACTATAACAACCCTACTCTTTATTACACACTTAAACATGATTTATTACATAAAAATGCACTTAATAAAACTCTGAGGATTTAAATATCTAGTTTATTGCGAAATTAAGAACATTACATAACAACCTAGAACATAAAACCCAACATCTTTGTTGAAAACTTCTTTTACATGACCACAAGATTCATTCATACTTAGCATTACTTGTGATATCCTAAGTATATGCATAAGAAAATGGTGGGATATAAAGACCAGTAAAAAAGTAAACAAGGAATAACATGAATAATATATTACATGTTATGAAATAGGCATATCAATGGAGAACAAGAGAAACATGAACATAAAGGCATGATATAACATGATTAACATAAAATGAAAATGTGGAATTAACATTTAACATGATATTAGCATGATCCAAGGACATTTCCCATGGATAATGAGTAAACCCTCATTGAAATTGAATTAGAATGAGTAAACCCTAATTTCACTTGACTTTTCAAGATACTAATCTTTACACAATGCAATGGAGCGCTATCACAACACACCCTTCTTAATCATTTCATTTCATGCATAAGTGTGTCACATGGATCATATAACATGGATTAATTAAAAATTATCATTTATTCCATGATAAATGATGTAGAATTTATAAATGAAACTATTTAATCAATATGTAAATGTTCATAGAGGATAATACCCTTGATAGATAAATGGTCATGGTATTCACTACACAATGACTTTGATTGGAAAATAGCAGTGCAATTTTTGCAGCATAACGGTGTGACATAAGAATTCATAAAAATTGTTGAAGATATATAAAGAGGTGTCTCATAATATGTAAATTAAATTTACAGTATGGGGGTCATATATAATCAAGTCCAAACATATTTAATGAAATTTATATTCATAATACAAAATAATTTCGTGAATAAAAATGAGGAGAGATAAATCCCTTACCGAATTTCGGCATGCTAATGGGTGTACATGGGAGGAACTAATGAGAGAGAAATAGATCTATCATCATTAAAACATAATTATAAAAGTATGGGGAGGTGTGAAATCATACCCCAACACTGGTAATTGAAAATAAAAAGGTATAACAACATAATGAAATTTGGATAAAAATGAGAAAGGAAGAAATCCCTTATGGAATTTCATCATGGTAACGGGTGTACATGGGAGGAATTGATGAGATAGAAAGAAATATATATTCATTACAACATAATTATAGTAGTATGGGGAACGGGATAAATTATAACCCCGCATTTTTTATTGAAAATAAAAGGGTATAACATCATAAATAAATTTTCACAAAAATGAGAATGAAATAAATCCCTTACTTGGAAGTGTGATACCAAAGGATTGGGAGAGGCTTTAGAGAGGCTTATTGGAAAATTTTGGCACCTTGGTAGGATTATAGTGATTATAGGGAAGGTTTTAGATGATATAAAAATGTATTTAGTGAAGTGAAATGGGATATTTAGTGTGTTTATATAGGAAAGGCAAGAGAATTTTTTATTATTTCGATTTTGGACACCACACGTTAAACTAGTCAAAACTGAAAACCATCCCATGGTTTTTACCCACGGTTTTTTCCAAAGTGGAGTACAAAACATTATATTATAAGTCCAATGGCTTAAATTATTAAAATGTTAGTCTTTCTTTTGTGTAGGTGAGTCACACTCTCAAGGAAATCATTTTAAAATGTTAAAATGTTTTATAATTCTTGGAGGGTCCACTAAGGCTTTGTAAAATAAATAAAACAAACCTAAAATTGCATTATTTTAATGTTAAAACATATATTGGCCCAGAAACCCATGTATATTATTTTATTACATCACTATTAGGTAATTATGATGTCATAAAACACATTATATAATTAAACGGTATTTAATTTTTACCCAAAAAAATCGACTATCTTAAAAAATTATGAAAATTTTACCATTAGATAATTTTGAAATCCTGATTCCAAAAATAATATTCATTTTATCTAAATAATTTTCTAAATATGTTAATTTTTACTCCTAATATAAAAAACGAGATTTACCAAAAAAATCATGGATTTTGACAAAAACATCTTTCAAACCATAATAAAAATCACACTTAAATTCATAAAAATTGTACGATAATTTATATTTAATAAAAATTAATTTATTAATAATATTTCATTAAAATATTATCTAATTGAAATTTCCATTAATTAATAAAAATACATTTCTTAGTTTAATATTAACTAAAAATTCTATTCTTTCTTTAATGACTATTCACAAAGTAACAATAATAAAATGAATGTATATTCACTATAAAAAAATAATGTACATAATCATTGTGTAAGTGTCTTGTTATATAACCCCTTATAACACCCACATAAGACCTTAGGGTAAGTTGTATGATGGTGACAGTCTCTTGGGGTGGCTCAGATAACATCGCTCAAGTGGTAATCTTTATCAACTTCCACTTCTCCCGTAGGCGGTTCCATTAGAGATTAATGTGCTGAAGCTCAGCTTGGGATTGGCCAAGAGCGAAGCCTAGTGATGCTACCTCCCTTACAAGCTCCAAAAAATGGACTTCATATAAAAAAAATTTACTATATGAGGTCATCTCTTCCTTTTTCTGAGTAAATTGGATTTGTTAAAGCCCAATATTTATACTAATCAATTGATCATTGTTCAATGGCTATATTAGCAATGGTAACAATTCTTTACACTATGTTAAAAACCAAAATCATAAAACCAAATAAGTGAATATGTTTTAGATTATCATTTTACAATAATTCATTGAAAAATATCAATGGGATCTTTTATTAATAAATTTTTGGTTCGTTACATAACCAGTGCCAAAACCGAAGGGCTGGTGATAATAATCGACGTCAGCAACCTCTTAAGCTAAAGGAAAAGGGTAAATCTCATACAATATCTATTTCTGACAAGGGTTTTTATAATGACCTAATAGAAGGAAACATATCATTCAATATATAACTAGTAATATTATATTTGATTCTAGATTTACCCACTCTTTAAGATCTAAATAATTTGTGAAGGGTTTTAAGGATCCAAAAAAACGATTAAATGTGGAATTAGTAGTGAAAATTCCTAATCGTATAATGATTTCATCCCAAGTCTATGATTCCTCTTTGGCTGATTTTTTTTTGAATTTTCTTCTAGAAAACCTTTTAATTCTGCTTTTGGTTGAATTTGATGTCATCTTAGGCATGTATTAGCTTTATCTACATAAATCCCACATCAATTTTCAAGTTAGGGAAGTTGTGTTTGATATTTCAAACCCTCTAATGATCTTCCATCCATGCGATGATTAGCATGAACTTCATGTGGAGATTACATCCAACGTATGGGTCATAATTCCCATTCAAAAGTCTTTTTTATCTCAAATGGTTGGCAATAAAATATACATTGATGATATGCATATTGCTACGGATTTTTTGGATTTCTTTCTAAGAGTGTTTTCTAGTCTTCCACCAAAATGTGAAGTTGTGTTATAAATAGAACGTATACCTAATTCTACACTAATGTCAAAGTATACTTATAGAATATCCCCAATTGAGTTATATGAGTTGAGGAAGAAACTCAAAGAAAACCTTGATAATGGATTCATTCAGGAAAGTGTGTCACCTTGTGGTTCACTCATTCAGTTTTTGAAAAATAAATATGGATCAATGTGACTCTGCATTGATTATCGGTAGTTAAAAAAATCACAATCTGAAAAAAGTATCATCTTCCCCATATTGATGACATGTTTGATCAACTACATGGATCTAAATACTTTTCCAAGATTGAACATCATTATGTATATCATAAACTAAGGGTCAGGAATGATGATATACCCAAGATGGAATTCTGTACAAGGTATAGACACTACAAATATATAGTTAGGCCTTTTGGTATTACTAATACCCCTACTATACTCATGGATTTAATAAATAGTGTCTTTAGAGATTACCTCAATATGTTTGTGGTAGTCTTTATAAAAGATATTTTTATCTATTCAAAGAGTAATTAAGAACATGAAGATCATTTAAGAATTGTACTATTGACCCTATGGAAGGAGAGACTATATGGAAAATCAATAGAGTGTGAATTTTGGATGAAAAAGGTTTCATTTTTGGGTTACATAATCTCAAGAGATTGTATAGCAGTAGATCCATCAAATATGGAGGATATTGAATAATGGATTATACCAACCATGTTGACTAAGATCCATATATTTCTTGGTTTATCTTGATATTATCTATGGTTTTTAGATAATATCTCATGCCTTTAAAATACACTAACCATGTTAACTTGGAAGGGTGTCAAGTTCCTCTGGACAGATGAATGTGAGGAAAATTTCAAGGATCTGAAGAGAATTTCAGTGAGTGCACTTGTGCCTTCATTTCCCAATAGTGGGGAAGGGTTTATAATCTATAGCAATTCATCCAAGAAGAGTTTGGGATGTGATCTTATGAAAAATAATATAGTTATCACTAATTCCTCATGGTAGTTTAAGATTCAAGAGAAAATTTACCGAAATCATGATTTGGAGTTATCATCATTAATTTTTTAATTAATGATATTGAGGAATTATCTTTATAGAGAAAAGTGTGATATATATATACCAATCATAAAAGTCTATAATATATAATAACACAAAAGGAGTTAAACATTCGCAATAGAATATGGTTAGAGTTGATAAAGGTTTTTGACTTCTCAATACATTACCACCTTGAGAAAGTGAACAAAGTGGTCAATGCGTTGAGTATGAAGGATCATGATAGCTTATCCATGATGAGGATCACAAAAGATCCAGTATTTCTAGAATTTCAAAGGATGGATCTAGAAATCCTGAAGGAAGGGGAAAATCTTATCTTTCTAAAATGAATGTTCAACCCTCAATATGAGTTAAGATTATGGAGACACAAAAGGAAGATGTAGAGCTGAAAAAGAAAGTTGGAACTTTTTTTAAGTTTGATCTGGATTAGGATGGAATGATAAGTTTTAGTAAATGTGTATGTATTCTTTCCATACCATATTTGAAGAAGGAGCTGTTAAAGGAAGCTTATAGTTTTTCATTCTCTATTCATCATGGATGTACAAAGATATAGAGGGAATTGAAAGAATACTTCTAGTGGGATGGAATGAAGAGAGATCTCATAGAGTTTTTATCTCAGTTCATGGTATACCAACAAGTTAAGGCAGAAAGGAAAAAACCAAAGAGTATGTTTCATTCATTACACGTACCGAAATGGAAATAAGAGAACATCACTATAGATTTTTTTGTTGGACTATCCAAAACCTCTAAAGTGTTTAATGCTATATGGGTGGTAGTTTATCATCTTACTAAGTCAGCACACTTCATTGCTATCAGAGAATATTTCACTCTAGATCAACTTTCCATTATATATATATTGAGAAAGTGGTAAGGATATTTGTAGTACCAGATTCCATTATATCTGATCGGGATCCAAGGTTTACCCCAAAATTCTGGTGATTTCTTCAGCAAGCACTTGATACAAAATTGGGTTTTAGAACTACTTTACATCCTCAGATAGATTTTGAATATAAAAGAAAAATTCAAACCCTAGAGGATATATTTAGATCTTGTTCTCTAGAATTCAAAGGTGGTTGGGATCAACACTTTCCTCTAGTTCAGTTTTTTTATAATAATAGCTTTCACTCAAGCATTCAGATTGAACCTTATAAATACCTCTATAGTAAAAAAATTTGATCTCTAATATTCTAGGATGAGGTGGGAGAAATAAATATATTAGGACATGAGATCACTAAAGAAATGGTTAATAAGGTTAGAACCATTCAGCAGCATATAAAGGTAGCTAAAAGTTGGTAGAAAAGTTATGATGATAACCAATGGTGTAATCTATAATTTGAAGTTAGTGGATAGGTGTTTCTATGAATCTCACCCTAAAAAAAATTATGAGGTTTGGAAGTAAATTAAAATTATTCCCTAGGTATATCAGTCTCTTTGATATTCTTGATCATATAGGGATGGTATTTTATCGCTTGGAACATCCTAAAAATCTCTCTCAAGTCTATGATGTGTTCCATGTAACTGTCCAAAGAAATTACATACCTAACCCATCACATGTACTGACCTCATTGGTAATAATTATAGAGAAGGATCCTCCTTAAAAAGAAGAACCTGTTGAAATTATAGATCGATCAAAGAAAGTTCTACAAAACAAAACCACTCACCTGGTCAAGGTTTTGTAGGGAAATTACTAGTTAGAATAATTAATGTGGTAACTTGAGGATGTAATGAAGTATAAGTACCCTCATTTTTTTCACTAGAGTGATGAATTTCAAGGGAGAAATTCATTTTAATGGGATTAGAATTTAACACCCTGAGTTTGTATGCACTTTTTTCCCTCAAATAAATTAAATTTTTATATTTTTTCTTGAGATTAATTAAGTCAAACATTCAATTCCCATGGAACCAACTCAGAGTGTGTTACATGGAACATAAACTTGGTGTATGTCACACGCAACACCGACTTGGATAACGTTACATACAACACCAATGTTTCTATGAATCATCATTTTGTTGTTATAATTATTTTAATGAGATAATTATAACCTATTCATTAAACATAGTTATATAAACATTAATAAATACCTTTAAAATATTTTTTATAATTTTTTTGTATAAATAATAAAATACTGATAATGAAGATATAATTTTTATTATTTTCCTTATATGTTTAAAAATACTATATTCTCAAATAAACTACATTTAATGTCCTTTGGTAAAAAATAATAAAATTTATTTTAGAAAAATTTATAAATTTAATTTTATAAAATTAAATTCATGTTTTTAATTTATAATGTCTAAATTAGATTAGAGTTAATTTTTTAGATTTTTCTGAGAAACTTCACTTTTGGATGAATAGTAAATAATTCCAGATTTTAATTCAAAACTACCTTTTCAAAGAATTTATTTATAAGGTTAAATTATATTTTAATTTTGTTTAAATATTTAATTAGATTATATTTTTATAAACGAGTAAAATTTATGTCATCTGAATCACTTTCACTTTGAAACTGGGTATAAAATCGTAGCAAGATTTTGGACATTTTTACTTTGAAAACCTATCATGTCATCCCATCAACGAGATTATTTTTAAATTAATTTCTTCCATTTAAATTATTATAATTTGAAAAAATTGATTCTATATTTTTAATCAGAATAATTTATAATGTTGAATAAGTTCAACTTAGTTTTTTACCAAATATATTAGTGAAAGTAATTAAAATTAATTATAACAATTAAGGTAAGATTAACCTTAATATGGGACTAAAAATTACTATTAAGGGACAAAAAAACCTAGAAAATTTTACAATAGACATTGAATGGCCATATTTAGATCCTATCTTAACTTTTCTTTAATTTGGTCTATTATTAGATCTACTTGTCATGGGAAAGATGTGGGTGGGATTCCTTTTCAAAAAAAATTACAAGAGTGCAACTCCTCCTACACTATAAAAACATCTCCTATCCTCCCACTTCCTCACACCTGTAAATCCCATTTTCTTTCCAAATATCTCCCAAAATATATCACTTCCTCCTAGAATTCTCCCTTTGGTTAGAAATTAGTCCAAGGAAGCCTTTTTTCACAAACCAAATAGGTTTACCCAATTAAGAGGAAATGTCTTCTCTCAAGCTTCTTTCTTTTATTTTATTTCTCCTCCCCCTCCAATCTCTTTATTCCATGACTGTATAACAACACCACTATATTAAATATACTCAGACGTTTTTATTATAAGGGTTTGACCTACACTTAAATAAACATCCATCTAATTTAAAGAACATAATTTTTATGTTTATGGTGAACAACTACCTCACAAGATGATGATTATTAATTGTTCCTAACCACCTCTCATGGTAGACATTAGGATGGAAACTCTATTTATATATGATATATATTATATTTATTATGTATTTAATATTCTTCAATCCTTTTAAAACTCATATCTTTATACTTTACATTTGGTTTAAATATGATGATTTAGTTTAAGAAAGTGTGGACAACCGCCCCCTCAAAGCGATGTGATTTGTTCACACGCTATATGGAATGTATTAATGATGAGTTTAGTGAATTATATGATATATAAGATATAATAATGATACTTTAATAATTATATATATATATATATCATTTACCTTATTTCTTTCATTGCGACAATAAAAATGGAAACAACGTTCATGCAAATGTACAGCTTTTCGTCTTTATAAATGGTGCATTCCCTTTCATACTTCTATATTATATATATTATAATAGTATAAATATACTGAATATAACTGATATTTATATCATTATTTAAATTATTTAAATCATGATATAATTATAAGGACCAATTATATAACTAATCAAGACACATGTGAAGAACAAAGATAATATTACCTGAAGTGACACTGTGGCCTAGGATTGTTAACAAGTTGGTAATACAAGGTCATAATCAAGCCATATATGGAATTAGATTTAAAAATATGGTTCTATAAAAGATTTATATTAAATTTATATTTATTATACATGTATTTTTAATGAGTACTATGAGATTCAAAATGTATCGTAAGTGGATTTCATCTCACTTTTTATTTCCATGAGATACATGCTTTATTCACCACCGATTACTTTTGTGTGGTGTGTATAATTCCCATGGATTTATTAAATTATTATTAATCTTTACATTATAATTATTTACATATCCATTAAATGAAATTTATTTCATGGGTTTACTATTTAAAAATCTCCCAAATCAGAAAGACAGTTTTGACTCAATTTACCTTCTTTGAGACACAAGTTTTTTTATGTAGTTTCATTCCTTTTAGAGGTGTATATACTTCCATTTTAAATGTTATATCATGAATATACATAGTCTAATGATATTTTAAGATTATTTTAATCTAATTTTATTACATGTAGATTATGATCCCATGTTACCATCTTATAAGAGTATATTGAAACAATCTCATCACTTTCCAAGATTGTTTATGTTTATGCTTCTTTGACAAAATATTATGATTCATCTCTAAATAAAACTCATGGTATTCCTTATCTTGAATTTATTAAAGTTATATCCGTTTATTAATACCATTTTATAGTCTTTGTTTTTTAAAATAATTAAAAAATGTTTTTGATAAAAATCTTACTGTATTTCTCTCTTCAGTTAGAAATCATTTTTATTCAAAACAATGTTTTCAAAATGTTTTTAAAATGATCGTGGAAGATAATTTTCAAGAAAAAATGGTTTTAAATTTTTTTTATGGTTTTCAAAGATTATATATAAGTTTTAAAATCTTTTTTCAAATAAAAAGGTTTTCAAATATGTTTTATGTTTTAAAAACTATTTTCTAATAAACATGGATATTTTCCTAATGAAATGTTTTTAAAGGATCATTTAAAATTATTTCTCATCTAATAAATCATTAATTGGTGTTAATCATTTAATTATAGGGAAATTATTCAATGTTTCCATTTATATTATTTCTATAAATGGATTGTGTTTTTATGTCATGATGTTTGTGAAATTCATTTATCTTTTATAGGTTATATGCTTTTGAAACCTTCTTCATTTCATGGATTATGCTTTGATAAAAATATTATAAAACATGTATTCTTTCATATGTTAAGATATTATTACATGTTTATGATCCCAATTTTATTTCATGGGTTATGATATGATTATTTATGATCTTGCGGAAAATTCATCTATGATTTCTTTATGAGATGGATGGGACCTATATCTCCCTTTAATGCATTAGGTAAATATTTATATCTCATAAGATAGACTAATATGGTCTTATGAAGGAACCTTGACTCCTAATATGGCCATGGGAGTGAACCATGACTACCAAGATGGTATGGGTATTAAACCCATACTGCTAATATGGTCTTGGTAGAAATGTCATAGCTACTATGGAAATCATATTATGTTCTCATGTGTCTCCCATAATTCCATTTATAATTCCAATGTTATTATTTCATGGCTTTTTTCTTTATTTTTTATTATTAATGTCTTATGAACATCAAATATTTATTCCGTGATTCATGATTTTTATATTCGATATGTAGGGTATGATCCTCTATTTTCATGATCATGTTCTCCTACCCTTATGTTAAGTATTATGCTTACTTATATCCCTTGTTTACCCTTCATAAGCATATAAGCTCAGCGCTTTTTTGTTTCCTCCCCCCATGTTTTGAATATATATTATGTTTTTTGTGTCTAAGAAGGGTGATATTCAATAAAAACATAGTTGGATATGATGTAACTCATTTATGTACCAATGTTTATGTTTCCATGTTCCCAAAGGCTCTAGAATAATACGGCCTTTGGGAATCTGTTTGTATAATGTTTTAAGTATTTCCAAAATATTATTTAATTTTAATATATGAAAATTGATGGTTTCTATAATATGAATGCTCAAGAAAAAGTAGTTGTTATAAGAAAACTTGTCTATTGGAGATTATTAATCCTAAAACCTTTGAAATCCATAAAACATGATCTCAAAATATTATATAGGGTTTTAATGGTTCCATCAGACTTATAATATTTTTTAGGATGATAAGAAGTAATAAAACACACAACCTTGAATCCAAAGATTCATGAAGACTTCACCTGAACTTCTAGGTAAGCCTTATATCTCGATCATGAACAATATAATTTGGAACTCTCTGAATCCTTACCAATTACTTAATATATATTCAGAAAATATTATAAAGATTGAAATATTCTCTGATAGAAATAAATTATGTTGAATTTATAAGGTGTTTGACTACAACCCAAATAACTTTATGGCCTCTATACATTTTGGGGAGTATGATAACAAATTGAAATGTAGTGTTTTCCTATTTCCATCTATTATGGATAATGGTTGTAAAAACCCTGAGGATTCTATCTCGTAACCTTAACTTGATATCATACCATGAAATGAGATACATACTCGGCAATATCTCTCTCTATGTTGTCCCATAAAATATAGTTCTTTATATATCTATACATATTCATAATTCTAGGATAAATAGAGAATGGTGAATAATGAGGTTCATCCAATATCTCATTTCTCAAATCTGTTATCGTTAGAACATATCATAGTTCCTCATCCTTATCATTCTATCATAGTCAAGGTTGAACTCAGGAACATTTCTCACATTATTTTTTAACTCTACATCTTCCTTCTTCTTCTATTTAATATTCACACATAATATTGTTGAAAACTCATTTGATGATGATAATGTTTATCCACTTCCATTAATATTTAAAGGCCCATCATTTGAAAATATAGAAAAATTGGGCCTTTTTTATCCATGTCTTAAATAATCTTGCGGGACCTTATGAATTAGAATATCTTCCACCTTGTTCACATTCTCATGGTGGTAATGAATTGAGAATTCATAATCATTAATTAAATCTAACAATATTATATGGAATATATTCACCTCTTTATGATTGAATATATACGTTAATCTTTTATGATCAGTATATATGTCACACGTTTCTCTATAAAGATAATTCTTCTATATCTTATGTGAATAAATACCATAGCTAACTCAGAATCATGAGTTGGGTAATATTTCTCATGAACATTTAGTTTCCAGGAGGTATAATCTATCACCATATCATTATATATTATCAAGATTCTCAGAACCTTCTTTGATGAATCACTATTGATCACAAAGCATTCACTAATATAGTGTAGTGTAATCATAGGTTTGTTGACTAACCTTCTCTTTAGTTCCTTGAAATTTTTCTCACATTCATTTTTCTAAAGTAACATATATCCCTTTCATCTTAACATGGTGGGTGGTTTAGATATCATTAATAAATCCTCCATAAAGTGTCGATAATATCCATTCAAATAAAAAAAAACTATAGATCTCAGTTATAGTGGTTGGTTTATGCTAACATGAAATAACATCCATCTTTGATAGATTCCCAGATATACCATTTCTTGAGATTATATGACCCAAAAATGAAATTTTATGTAGCCAAAATTCGCACTTGGTAAATTTTTCATATAACATATCCTTTCATAGGGTATTTATTAAAATTATCAAGTAATATTCATGATCATTATTTCTTTTGAAATATATATTAATAACATCTATAAAGTCCACAAAAAACTAATCATGGTAATCCTAAAAGACTTTATTCATCAAATAAATGAAGATAGTGGAACAATTATAAATACTAAACGGAATCACAATATATTCAAAGTGTTCATACCTCATATGAAATGTTTTATTGGGTATGTATTCACTTTCAAACTTGAACTGGTATTATCTAGACCAAAGATTGATCTTGTAAAAATATTGATCTCTTTATAATTGATCAAACAAATAATTAATATGAGTAAGAGTATACATATTATGGATTTTGATCCTATTAATTTTCTGATAATCAATATATTATCGCATTGATCCATATTTATTCTAAATAAAAAGCGAAGGGTTTCCCCATGATGACACACTTGAATAATTGAATCTCGTATCAATATTCTCCAAGAGTTTCTTCTTCAATTCAGGTAAATGAATAGGTTCTATTCTATATAGAGTATTAGTAATAGGTGTAGCACCAGGTATTTAGTCTACTGAAAACTCAAATTCATGATTCAGTGGAAGACTAGGGAACTCATCCATAAATACCCCCAAAAAACTCCCACATAACAGGCTTATATTTGATATTGATTTTATCCATAACCATCTAATATAAACATACATTTTGAATAATAATCAATACACATACAATGAATGTAATTTATAATGGAAGTTTATACTGATATATAGTCATAGGTTGGTTTACTATATAAAATGTGGAGTTAATTACATGGAAATTGAAGTGGTATTTATGTAAATAAATCTAATACGTGGCCAATATAACATCAAATTAAACTATAGGGTGAATAGAAATATTTAGGGGATGCACATTCCCAGAAACATACATCATATATGAATCTTAGGCTTAAGAGTTGATCATCACACCATTTTTAGTTTTTACAGCTAATTCAATATATAATAATTGGGGATGAATTGTGATACCCTTATAAAATTCTTTAGATATAAAAGTATGGGTTAGATCCATAATAAGATAAGAAATTAGTTATTCTATATTGAATGGTAAATGTACATTTTAATAATTTATTATCATACCCTATATTAACAATAGTAATTGCTTTATATTTCTCTTTGACTCTAGGCTTCACAGGTTTCTAGCATCAATCATCATCATTAATCATTATATTTAAGCACTGGTTTGCATAATTCTTGTACTCCATGCATTTAAAACACTGGAGTGTGGGTGGTTTATTTTTTTGTTCTTTTTCTCCATCATTATAAAACTTATTCTTCAAAATAATGTGGAATTCAATTTCCAAATGACATTTATTTCCATAATTAAAACATTTACCATTCCCCTTAAGATAGTTTCCTCCAAGTTTCCTTACAAACTTTGATAATAACATAAATCACATCTTATTTTCCTGAAGTTTTTTATTATTGTAATTTTCATTAAATATTATCCTTCATTTCTTATCAAATCTATGAGATTGATGAGTAACACCAATATCCATTTCCACCTTGGTAGTGCATCCAAAGACTTCTACATTACTATTAAATTATCTTATGGAAATAATTTTCTAGAAACTTTGTTTTAAGACACTAAATAATAAATAAACCATAATCTTATGTCAGATTATAATATCAAAAGAATACCTGATAAGTCTTGTAATATTTTCCTTAGAGGTATTAATGAATTCATCAGCCTTTTGTTTAACTCAAGTAATTCCTTGCCCTTTTTTGTATGATGAATACTAGGAACGTACTAATTTTAAAATAATCTCTTATACTCATCCCACTCAATATGGTCAATTTTGTTTATATTTTCTTATGTTCTTGATAATAGTCCACCATTTATTTGTATCACCTTCTATATGATAAATAACAAAAATAAAATTTTCATTTTCTGAATACTGAAGAATGGAAAATATATTTTGGGTGCTACTGATTCATTTCATAGAAAATGGTGGATTATTATACCCACTAAAAGAAGGTGGATGTTGCCTCAGGAATAACATAATGACATTATTTTTCCATATATTTATTTTTTTGATGATAATCATGATTCATAACTTTAGAAAGTTTCATAATAAAAGGACAATATTTTTCATTCTAGTTCACATTACATTTGGTTACTTAGGATTGTAATTATTGCATTATCCATCACATATAGTATTAACATAGTCCCTTTGGGTTAAAATCATTTACTAAAATAAAAAAACATAGTGTGATCAACAATAATCATATTGAGAGTCCATATAATCATGAAAAATCATTTATAGGATGTCTAAATTAGGACACCATCCTCTAAATCATTGACACCTTAGGTTTAACCTATGTCATCCATGATCTTCATCTATTAAAATCCTTAAAAATAGTTATTAAAAAATGTGAATTAGACTAAGAATATACTTTGTGATTGTCAAAACAAGTGCGTTGTAAGGGAACACTCGTTGTACACTACAATGATGTTCAATATATACACAACCAACACTTTTCAAGGTTATTACCCCTAGATTCATCTGTATCAATACCATGTCCACTTGTAGTATCCAGACAGAGATATTTTTCAAGGAAAAATAAACTACTTTATTCACCATAACATAAAAGATTCTCTTATACATAGGATCATCCTAAGGATCCTAAAAAACCTCAACCTAGTTTCCAAAGGTTACTTAACCTTCCTCTCATACCAACTATAGTAACCCATACTTGCATACATGAATATTACATCTTATTAGATGAATATTAAATACGTAACATTACGATCCATAAAAGAATTTTATAGGGTTAGTGCCTTTGTAATCATGGATATAGAAACAACCTGTTCATAATAGATCTACATCATCTACCACTGAGTTCATTATAACTGAAATCCTTCTAATACATATCGTACCTAAATCCATTTTACATAAATTTGTGAAATAAAACATAAGAAATTGCATCATCCCAGGTAAATAAGGAATACTACATTTTCATATTTATTAGTATTTGTGAATTAAATATTAATTTTACTTTATATGGGATTATATGTTTGATGGCGTACCTGATACGCAAAAATGGGTTTCTTTGAAATCTTATGTTGCACGCAATGTTGAGTTATACTGGAAAATAATAATATAATATTATTATTTTAAATGGTAGTTAACGTATAGTTATTGTATTGGAGAGAATGAATAGGACTAACTAAAATATGATTATATATGTTTTTTAAATGTATTTACATTTATCCAATAAAATTTAGAAGCTTAAAATTTGAATGAATCTGATTTTAAGCATAAATACTAAAATATTCTTTAAATGGTGGTTTTATCGCCTTTTGAGGGCGAACCAATTTTAAATATAGTTTTTTAAACTTTCATATTTTCTATTTGAGAAAATAAAATTTTCTTTTAGAATTGGGACATCAAAATTTACTTTCTATGAAATTTTGTTATTTTTCTAATAATGTTCATTTTTTATGAATAGTGAAAAATACTATATTTTAATTCAAAACTATTTTTAATATAATTTATTTATATGGTTAGATTATCTTTTTAATTGATTTTAAAGTTTAATTAGATTATATTTTTACTAATTAATAAAATTTTGGTCATTGGAAGTAATTTCACTTTGAAATTGGACATAAACAAATGACAATATTTTGATAGTTATTATTTCTAAAAAACAAGATTTCTGTTTTGACAATGGGAATTAATTTTAAATTAATTGATGTAAATTCTATTTTTTGAATTTGGTAAAATAGACATTGTTTTTGAATTCAGAATATCAAATATATCTTAGGCTAAATTTTTGGTATTTTTCTGAAAACCTTCAATTTTTTATGAATAGTGAAAACCCAGAGTAGTAGTTAAAAAACTAACATTTTCATTTAAATGAAATTTTACCACTTATATAAATTTAATTTAAAAAATCTGAAATACATGGTTTTTATTAGTAAGTAAAATTTGGTTCAATAAGATGAAAATAATTTTTGGTGAATAGTAACTTTTGACTTTTTTTACCACGGTTAATGGTAAAAAGGGTAATCCAAGGTACAATATATTATTATAATAATATAAAATTACCTTAACACTTGTCTAAACCTTATTTTATGATTCATGGCTGTCTAATACAATCCATGGGTGATATTTTTTTCCTTTTAAATCCATTTGTGTATGATAATGACATTAATAAATTTTTATTTAAAGTAAAAAATAAATATATCATAAACATGTATTCTTTTGCTAACACAATTTTAATGGGGGTTTATATAATTGATATATTTGAATATAAATATTCATTATAAATCTAAAAATATTTCCAATATCATGGTATTTTATTTATAATTTTCATACATCATATAAAAAATTATTTATGACACAATAATGATGCAGTGCTTACATCATTAATGAATGATTTAAATAAATAAGATTATAAGGATTAAAAAAATATACAAAACATATCCAATTATTATTTTATGATTTTATTTCCAACAATAGTCATCTTATCTTTGACTTTAACAAGTTTTGGACCTATAGAAACCAAAAATCATTATATTATAAAATAATATTTTCAAACTTTCTTAAATATCCCCTCATCCCCTTAATAAAAATCCCTCACCTCTATCCCATTACTCACACCTCTCATGCCCCTTTTCCCATCCAACCTCTACCCAAAAATTCTTTCAATATCCCTCTCTTCCACCTATAAGTATTACCTTATGCATAAATCACTTTAAGAAAACTTTTTGGTTCAAACCAAAGGGAGATACCCGATTTAAAGGTAACATCTTCTCGTAAGTTATTTTCTTTTATTTTACTTCTCCAACCACCTAAACTATTTTTATAAATTTATTTTATAAAAAAATTATTATCCTAAATATACTAGGATTTTTATGATAAGTATTCTAACTACACTTACACACACCTTCATCTAATGGGTAATGAACATATTGTTTCTGTGGACGGTGAACTACTGCCTCACGAAGTGATAACTGTTCAATATTCACCTACCACCTCTTATGGTGGTCATTAAGATGGAACATTATTTAAATGTGATATATATTATATTTATATTTATTCTATACTTTTGTATTTTTCATTTATATCATACCTTTATGGTTTACATATTGGGTAAATACGATAATTTCATTTGAGGAAGTGCGGACTACCGCCACCTCAATGTGATATGACTCATTCATTCCATACGTGGAATGTATAAAGGATGGAGTTAATTAAATTAAATAACATATATATTATGCTATAATTTTAATATACATATTTATTATTATGTTTTCATTATTTTAAATATAAAATATAAATAAAAGTAGTGTTCAGGGTACTTATGGCTTACCGTCTCCATGAATGGCCTGTTTCATTTCATAACATCAAATGATATGGAATATTATAAATAAATATAATATAGATATATATGAAATATATGATATCTAAATCATTAATATCATTCTGGAGATAATTGAATTTTGACCACATGGACAATTTTTAATTATAACAAGTTCAATTTTTATTAAAGTTCCGAACATCGACAAAATGTACGATATGAACTCAATAATTAACTAATTATTATAAAAAGGTAATAAGTGATATAAAATGAATAATAAAATATAAAAATTTTCATTATTAAGTATAAATTAATTTATGTTTATTATTCAGGAAGAACACATAACATACAAGTCAAGTGGGACATGAGGTAAGGGGTTTCTTATCTCGCTTTTAATTTCGTGAGATTTCCATTGTTCACCACTTATTTATTGAATGTGGTGTATTTTGTAATTCCATTTGATATATATTGTCATTATTATATTTATATTAATGGTATTATGTGATTAATTTTGTGGTTATTAAGTTTTGGTCTTACGACTCGATTGATTACAACGTGGTAAGGGGGTTTCATCTCCCTTTTTATTCTCGTGAGATTCATGCTATATTTGCAACTATTTCCTTTGGTGTGGTGTATATACTTCCCATGATTGTATTATTTATGTAATATAATTTAATTTATGGGTATTTACATATTCATTGTATGATCCTTATTTCATGTGGTGTATGTTTCATAAGTTACCAAATCGGTAAAGGAACTTCTTTACCCAATTTCAATTTTCTGGGTAAAACTTATACTTCGTGATTATATAATGCTATGAATATAAGTGAATGAACTATTATTATTTTATAATTAATATTCACTTATATTGTTTGTATTTATATTTTTCACACATAATTATGTCATTGATTTATCTGTAATTTAATAGTATAATCTTTGTAAGGGATTTCGTCTCAATTTACATTCCATTGAGAGTTATTTGTTGTTATGAACCAATTCACTTTTATATGGTGTATATAAAAACCTTTTAAATGTTATATCATGAATGTCCTTATTCTCATGATATTATAGGTTTTTTTTATTTTATTATTTAATTATTTTCATTCATGTATTTCTTAAAGTGGTAACAGACTCTTTAACTAAAAAATCATTTTAAATATTTTAAAGATTAATTATTTTAGATATATCTCATTAATATCCATGTTTTTTAAAATGGTTTTAAGGATTTATTTATGGGGAAATTAATGTTATAAAATTTTCATGTCTTTAAAATTATTCAAATTTGTATGAGACACTTTGATTCAAAAATCTATTTATTAAATATTTTAAATGGATTTGAAAATGGTTTGATAAAGCATTGATTACGAAAATATCTTTAAATGATAAATTGTGATTACAATGTATAAATGTTATCTTTCCTTTATGATTGTTTTATGTGTAATGAATATGTTACGGTTATTGGGCATTTTTATGTATACAGTTGGTTCCGTGATAAACCTAGCATGGGTGAGCTCGAGATAGCTCTCCAATGCATTGGGTAATGTGATGGAGGTAAACATTAATGTTTCTCCTAAGAGATTTAGGGAATATAATTTTATGGATTTTCAAAGTGTAAATCACTATGTGGCTGTGAAAGGTATAATTTACTTATGGTATGGATGCCATAAGTTACCTTTAATATTTATGATTTCTATTATTATTCATAAATATTATGATTTTATGAGGTATGTTAAAGAGCTTATGTTTTGTATGTATTGATGAATTAATGTTTTATTTATTTATTTTATAACCCTTACTGAGCTTTTTATGCTAATCCCATGTTTTTGAAATTTTTTTGATAGGTTATAATTAAGGGTAAGAGACATAAAGAACTCAAGAAGATTTATATCAAGAAAAGAATTATTGTTTTATTTTTAAAATTTTTATTTTAAAAAAAAATGGATACTGAGTAAAAGTGTCTACTAGTTATTTTTGAGATGCAATGTAACAGTTATGGCCTAAACCTCTAAAACTATAAACCGAGAAAGATCCTCAATTTTAATTATTAACTTAATTCAAGATTATGTAATGTTTAAGGCTGGGGCCATACAGTTGGTATCAAAGGTCGTTTTAGATAACTTTAGAGGTTAGTGTGTTATATAATCATAAGTGACATAACCATAATGGTTAGCATATTAGAAAGATTCAGAGTTATTTTAGATAAATCGAATGAGTTAAAGATAACATGAATAAGTTTATCTTAGTATTTTTCCTCCTCATAAGATATTAGATGATGATTTTATTGATATACTTACACTGACCTTTTTTGTTTTAATAAATGGATGGATCTGGAAAGGACCAAAGTAATAGTGGATGTGAAGAAAACTGTGATGGTTTTCTGAATGAGAAACTGAATGAAATAGGAGTTGCAAGGAGAACTCTTGTGGTTATTCACAACAAAATATCTTGAGTCGTGATTGACCACTTGAACCTTAGTGATTTTTTTAAGGAATCGTATATGCGAGAAACAAATCCCTATATATGTTTGGTAATAATCATAAAGGTAAGTATATTCAAAAACCTATGTGTCAAGGATGTGGAAATAAACACCTAGGAAAATTATTCAATGGTACGGGAAGATGCTATAGATGTGGAAATTACGGTCATAAAGCAAGAACCTTCCATGAAAAAAAATGAGGCACCCAATTAACTCTAGGAAAGGGAAATAAGTTCATTCTGAGGGATCAGTTGAATGTTTTAAATGTGGTGTGCATGGTCATTATAAAAATAGATTTCCAAAAAATAAGGTTCTAAAATTGGATCACCAGGATCGTACAAATATTTTTTTACCAATACCTATTGCCTTTCTAGCTGAGGATGAGGAAATTGACAATGACCAATGAAAGGTATGCATTATTTCTTAATTAATTTTTTGACATTATTGAATTTGAGGATATGATTCATGATATTGTTTGTAGGAAATAATTATTTAAAAATAAGTTGTAAAAGAATGGTTAATGGATAATTAAGAATTTTGAATGAGTAAGAAGTCGACATATAATGGATTCAAGAGTTATGGTATATTTTAAGATGATGAAATGCTTAAAAGTATTAAGGCTCTTTTGATGATGGGATTACTTTGGAATACTTTTGTAGTATGTGTAACCCTGAATTTTGATATAGGAAAATGTTATTCGAGGAATAATTATCCTTTCCATTGTGGATATAGTTATAAAGAACCATTTGGGATAATATGATCCTTGAGTTTTAGGCAATTACAAGTTATTACATTTGGGATGAAAAATCAAGGTATGAGATAATATTTTTTTGTTAAAATATGTTCTGGTTATTTTTGATGTATTTATCTCATTTTTGGTAATGCTATAAAATTATATAATTTTTTAAAAAAGGGACAACATGCAGACCATGTGACAATCCATCGCGTCAGACAATGTTGTAGGAATCAAACCCATAACCAAAGTGCCATTGGGATTTATTGCCTACCACTGGACTACATGAAGTCCCTGGTTAGTATGACTTATCATTTTTAGTTAAATGATTTTATTGATCAAGAATAAGTTGATTTGGGGTCTTATGTTTTATCAAATAGATATCCTTAGTATAGGAAAATGATTTAAGGACTATGTGATAAAGGTTGTTTCGGAAGACGTTTTCTCTTTTTCGGAAACTATATGTCTAATGAAAATAGAATACTTTGGGATTTCAATTGATGAGTAATGGTGGAATATTATTTTGTAAGAATCTATGTTTTTATTATGGACATATGGTGATATGGGTTGTTTAAAGAAATGATTAACCTATCAAAGAGAATATGTGATTTGGTTAATTATACATCAGTATGAGACTTTAAGAGTAGTTGATGTTATGTAGAGATAAATGTTAAGATTTACTGTACAATACTATGTGATTACATCCTTCTAAGTTTTGGGTTTCAAATATTAGTTTGGTTTACATTGAATATTTTTATGGATATTTTTTTATTGAATGGTATTTGTTGAACATTGGGTAGTATTTGTTGAATTTTTGAGATTAAAATTAGTATTTCTTTTTATAAAGGATTGTTCTTTTTTGGGATTATCTTATCTTGTACTAACCATTTTGGTTTTTTTAATGTCTAAAGATAGTGGAAATGTATGGTTCATCTTTTGTGAATAATGTGATTCTTTATAAGTTGATTCTAGCACTTTAGGTGTGACCAAGTCATCTTAAATACTCATAGTTTAGAGAAAATATGAGTTTCTGGTTGAATTTTATTAAAAACTGACACTCTACATGACAAGTAAGTATGTTTCTTTATGATCTTAGTGTATGTAGTAATAATTTTTTTCAACTCTATAAAATTAATCTTCAATAAAAAAATTTATATGATTTCTTTTACCAATATACTTTTACCCAACCACAAATTTATGGTATTGTGGTGGTTAACTTTTTGTTAACAAGTTCTCTATCACTCTCTTTTAGTCTACAAGAGTTAGTTTTTCTTTCATATCCATGTTTTCCTACAACGAATCCTAGTATGGGTTATCTCGAGTGACCTTTTTACTTCTCTTTATTTCTTTTAAAGTAATAGTTTTATTGAATAATTTTCTTATGTGGGACTTTCAATGAAGTTTCTGAGCCCAATTTTAAAATTACGAGGACGTAATTCCCAAAATGGGGAAAGATGTAACATCCTAGGTAAATAAGGAATATGAAATTTTCATATTTATTAATATTTATGAATTGAATATTAATTTTACTTTAAATGGGATTATATGTTTGATGGCGTACCCGATACTCAACAATGGATTTCTTTGAAAACTTACGTTGCACACAACCTTGAGTTATACTGAAAAATAATAATATAATATTATTATTTAAAATAGTAGTTAACTCATAGCCGTTGTTTTGGAATGAATGAAAAATACTAACTAAAATATGATTATACATGTTTGTTAAATGTTTTTTCATTTATCCAATAAATTTTAGAAGCTTAAAATGTGAATGAATCTGATTTTAAGCGTAAATACTCTAATATTCTTTAAAAGATCATTTTACCGATTTTTGATGGAGAACCCTTTTTTAAATCTAGTTTTTTTCACTTTTATATTTTTTATTTTACAAAATAAAATTCTTATTTATAATAGGGACATCAAAATTTTCTTTGGATGAAATTTTGGTATTTTTCTGATAATGTTTATTTTTTATGAATAGTGAAAAATACTATATTTTAATTCAAAACTGATTTTTAATCTAATTTATTTATATGGTTATATTATCATTTTAATTGATTTAAAAGTGTAATTATATTATATTTTTACCAATTAATCAAATTTTGGTGATTGGAAGTATTTTCACTTTGAAATTGTAAATAAACAAGTGTCAATCTTTTGATAGTTATTATTTCTTAAAAACATGTTTTTTGTTGTGAAAATGGGAATTAATTTTAAATTAACTCATGCAACTTCTATGTTTTTAATTTGGTAAAATAGACATTGTTTCTGAATTTTGAATATCAAATATAGCTTAGGCTAAACTTTGGGTATTTTTCTAAAAACCTTCAATTTTTGATGAATAGTGAAACCCTGAGTAGTAGTTAAAAACCTGACATTTTCATTTAAATGAAATTTTACCACTTTTGTAAATTGAATTTCAAAAAATCCGACTTACATGTTTGTTATTAGTAATTAAAATGTGGTTCAATAAGATGGAAATAATTTTTGATGAATAGTAATTTTTGACTTTATTTACCACGGTTATGGGTAAATAGGGTAATTCAAGGTCACAAATAATATTATAATAATATAAAATTACCTTAAATCTTGTCTTAACCTTTTTGGATGAGTCATTTCTGACAAATAAAATCCTAGGGTGAGATTTTTGGCCTTTTAAATCCATTTTGGCAAGATAATGACATTAATAACTTTTTATTTATAGTAAAAATAAAAATATCCTAAACATGTATTGTTTTTCTAACGAAATTTTAATATGGGGTTATATAATTGATATATTTGACTATAAATATTAATTATAAATCTAAAACTATTTCCCACATTATGGAATTTTATTTATAATTTTCAGACATCATATACATAGAATTATTTTTGACACAATAATGAGGCAGTGTTTAACTCATTGATGAATGATTTAAATAAATAAGATAATAAAGTTTAAAAAAATATTCAAAACCCTATCCAATTATTCTTGAATGATTTTATTTCGAATAAGATTCATATTATCTTAAACTTTAATAAGTTTTGGACCTTTAGAAACCAAAAATCATTATATAATAAAATAATATTTTCAAACTTTCATAAAGAGCCGCTCCTCCCCCTTATAAAAACCCCCACCTCTAACCCATTAATCACACCTCTCAAGCCCCTTGTCTCGCCCAACATCTCCCCAAATAATCTCTCAAGATCCTTCTCTTCCACCTAGATGCCTTACCTTAGGTAGAAGGCACCTCCAGTGATCCTTTTGGTTCAAACCAAAGGGAGATACCTGATTTAAAGGTAATGTCTTTTCTTAAGATCTTTTCTTTTATTTTACATCTCTAATCCCATAAACACGTTTTATTCCATTATTTTATAAAAACACCGGTATCATAAATATACTAGGTTTTTTTATGAAAAGGATTCAAACTACACTTACACGCACCTTTATCTAATGGGTAAAGAGCATATTGTTTCTGTGGACAGTGAACTACTGCCTCACTGACAGAAAAGTGATTTTTTAATTGATTTTCCGAATTCGCTTTTTATATGAGCGGTAACCTACACAATAGGCGGGAACCAAATTACCCAAATACAAACTTCAAAGTTTAAAATTCAAAAAACACCCACAGGTCGCCACAAGTGTCATCACCACTGTCATTGACACCATCCAGCACAATCGTCGAGTCAAACAGATCACAGAACCACACAAAAATCCAAAAATCCACAAACACAATTAAAATTTCAAGAAACTTACAAGAAACACATCGAGCCCTGCACCAACATCAATGAAGTCATGAACCATCACCGAATCAACATAAGGGTCGTCAGACGCCACAATCAAAAGAAACAGGCCAACCAGAGTTTGACGTACTCATAGCTGACCCAAGCACCACAAATCATCGTGAACCAATATCCTGAACGCCAATTCAACCATAACCAAAATGCGACCATAATATCTATCCAAACAAAATATAGAGAGAAGAAATCAAGAAGAAAGAAACGATCACCTCATCTACGACCATCCGAACACAAATCTCGCCAGAACCTACCACAATCCCACACCCAAATTCTGTTGCCGCATCTGAATGCCTTGGAGACTGAGCGGACCACCCACCACACTCATTGGAGATGAGGAAGCAACCCTCAGACATGGAATCTGGATCTTGGCTATAGAAAATCACCACAATGCCTTTAGAACCCTATCCAGCATAGGTGGAGTGAGGCGAGAAGAAGGCCATCACCGTAGAGAAGTGTCGAGGCGGCCGATCCCACGAGGTCGCACAACATCGCCGTAGAAGGAGGACTCCACCACGAGCTCGCCATTCAAGCACCGAGGAAGACTGAGCTGAATCAAGATGTAAGGGGAGGAAGCGGTGACAGGGAAACCCTATCTGTGGAGCGCCCCTTACGAGCACATCCCAAAATAGGTGTTTCACCTCAACTGATCATACTGCCTCACAAAACGATGATTGTTCAATATTCTCCTAATACCTCTTATGGTGGCCATTAAGATGGAACATTATTTACATGTGATATATATTATATTTATACTATCTCTATACTTCTATATTTTTTATTTTTATCATACCTTTATGGTTTCCATAATGGGTAAATACGATAATTTCATTTGCGAAGGTGTGGACTACCGGCCCCTCAGAGTGATATGACTCGTTCATCCCATATGTGGAATGTATAAATGATGGATTTAATTAAATTAAATAACATAGTTATTATAATGTAATTATAATATACCTATTTAATATTAATTTTTCATTCCATTAAATATAAAATAGAAATTTAATTAGAATTCATGCATACGTACGGCTTACCGTCTCTATAAACTGTGTGTTTCATTTATTAACTCCAAATGATATAGAATATTATAAATAAATATAAACTAGATATATATGATATATGTGATATCTAAATAATGAATATCATTCTATAGATAATTTACTATTGAACACATGGATAATTTGTAATTATAACAAGATCATTTTTTACTAAGATTTCAAACATCGATAAAATGTCCGATATGAACTCAAATAATTAGAAAATTATTATAGAAAGGTAATAAGTTAAATAAAAGGAATAATAAACTTTAAAATTTTATTAAGGAAGTATAAATTAACTTAATTTTATTATTCAGGATGAACACGGAACATACGAGCCAAGTCAGACACGAGGAAAGGGGTTTCTTATCTCACTTTTAATTTCGTGAGACTTACATTGTCCATCACTTATTTATTGAATGTGGTGTATTGTGTAATTAAATTTGATATATATTATCATGATTATATTTATATTCATGGTATTATATGATTAATTTTGTGGTTATTAGTTTTTGTTCTTACGACTTGATTGATTACATCGTGGTAATGGGTTTTCATCTCACTTTTTATTCCCGTGAGATTCATGCTATATTTGCTATTGTTTTCTTTTGGTGTGGTGTATGTACTGACAATGATTGTATTATTTATGTAATATAATTTAATTTATGGGTATTTAAATCTTCATTTTATCATCCTTCTTTCATGTGGTGTATGTTTCATAAGTTACCAAATCGGTAAGGGAACTTCTTCACCCAATTTCAATTCTTTGGGTTAACCTTCTCCTTCTTGATTATATCGTGCTATGAATATGTGTGAATGAACTCTGATTTTTTTACACATAATATTCACTTATATTTTCTGTATTTATATTTTTCACACATAATTATTTCATTTATTTATCCTTAATTTAATGGTACAATCTTTGTAAGGGATTTTGTCTCAATTTACATTCCATTGAGAGTTATTTATTGTTATGAACTGATACACTTTTATATGGTGTATATACTACCCTTAGAAATATTATATCATGGATCTCCTTCTCATGATATTATAATTTTTGTTTCATTTTATTCTTTAATTATTTTTATTCAAGTATTTCTTCAAGTGGTAATAGACTCTTTAACTAAAACATTGTTTTAAATATTTAAAAGATATATTCTATTAGATATTTATAATTAATATCTATGTTTTTTTAAATGGTTTTAAGGATTTATTTATATAGAAATTAATGTTATAAAATGTTAATTTCTTTCAAATTATTTAAAGTATTATGGGACACATTGATTCAAAAATCTCTTTATTAAATTTTTAAAAATGGTTTTGAAAATGGTTTTATTAAGCATTGATTATATCAATATATTGAAATGATATATTGTGATTGCAATGTAGAAATGTTATATTTCCTTTATTCTTATTTTATGTGTTATTAATATGTTATGGTTATTACGAATTTTTGATGTATAGGGGTGCTTCCATGATAAACCTAGGGTGAGTGAGCCCGAGATAGATCTCTAATGCATTAGGTAACATGATAGAGGTAAACATTAATGTTTCTCCTAAGAGATTTAAGGAATATACTGTGATGGGTATGACAAATGTAACTCCCTATGTAGCTATGAAAGCTACAATGTAAGTATGATATGTATTCCAAAAGTTACCTTTATGATTTATGATTTCTATGTGTTATTCATAAATCTTATGATTTCATGAGGTATGTTAAAGATCTTATGTTTTGTATGTATTGATAAACTAGCATTTTTTTTATAACCCTTATTGATATTTTTTTTCTCATCCCAAGTTTTAGAAATGTTTTTCATAGGGTATAAGGCAGGGTAAGAGAAAGGAAGAACTCAAGAAGATTTATATCAAGAAAAGAATTATTGTTTTATTTTAAGAATTTTTATTTTCTAAAAAAATGGATACTGAGTAGAAGTGTATACATTGTAATTTTTGAGATGCATTATAATAGTTATGGTCTAATTCTATAAAACTATAAACCTGAAAATATCTATAATGTTAATTATTGTCATAATTCAAGATTATGTAATGTTTAAGGCTAGGGCCTTATGAAAATGGTGATATTATATGCTTTGTAAGGGTAAAAAGGTGATATAAATGATCACATAAGTATAAAATGTGAATAAGGGTATGAGAAAATATTTTCAACATCTAAAAATCATTCCCAATATATCATAGATCACAATACTTAGTCATGAAATAAATTTTTATAGTTCATAAAACATGAATTATCAAGGAATAAAAGATCATATTCCATGAGAGTATAAGAATTTTGGCATACATATGATCATATAAAATCATTTCCTTATAAAATTATATATTAAAAGACTATCATAGTGGATTGGGTTTACTCTCTATTCTATTATATCCTTACTCAAGGTTCACTCCCAGGACCATCATAGTAGACATGCTTATTTACTGAAATGGGTTCACTCCCCCATTCCATTCCTTAGTATCTAATGAGATATCCATATTATCCCAATACATTGGAGGAAAAATAATTCCAATCCCACCAATTATTTAATTATAATCCATTAAAATGTGTGCCATAATATCATAAAACATTCATTATAGATCATAACTCGTGGAAAGAAAATGGGTTTCATAAACATTTTAATAATTCATCGCAAAACCCATGGAAAATAAATAGGTTTCACAAAGATATAATCATCATAATCATAAACTATCTAGATAAATAATAGTCATGGTATCCAATGATCATATCCCTAGTAAATAAAAAATAACATCAAAGTATGTTATCATAAATGAAAATTCTTTTAAAAGATCACATGGAATATTTCTTGAGGAAAATATCTTTTTAATTTTGGAATATTTTATTTAAAATATAAGACTTTACCAAATATGAAGAAATATATTTCTTCGAGAATAAAATTTTAAACATGTAAAGGAATTTTAAAATCATTGAGCAATCATGGTGGTGGGAAATTGTTTTCATGTCTTGTATGTTAAATAAAATATTCCTTTTACATTTTCCTTAAAAATTCGAAAGTAAATAGTTTGAAAATTGATAAGAATATTACATTTAAAAAAATTATAAAAAAATAAATCATGGATAAAAATAACATTAAATAATTATAGTATAACATAAAAATAATTTTGAAAACCTTTTTAGAAAATATATATATGGAACAAAAATTATTTTTGACTGAAGAGTGAAACAAAGTTTATTTTCCTTCAAAATATTGTTTTATTATATAATGTTCTTATAGAGAGTAAAATGAAATTAAAACATTCCATATTAGAAAAAAATAATGTGATTCTTTACTGATAGGTCTTAAAATTTAATCATAAAAAATTTACTCATAAACAATCTTGATAAACAATGAGATTATAACATAAATCCTTTACCACTTTGATAACATTAAAATTAAAACCATGTGAAAGAGAAAAACTTATATAGATTTTTAAATCCCCATAATATTCATTGGATTAATTATAAAATAAATTCATGGGTATTATATACACCACAAAATTGAAAAATGTGGTGAATAGTGTATATGTCTCACAAAAATAAAATTAAGAAGGGAAACACTTACTTTAAGTAACTAGATTAAAAATCACTCAAAAAACCTGTATAATAAATTGAAATTTATTATAATTATTTAAAAAATTATTTTCACACTTAAAATATCATATATGATTCACTTATAACATTTTAATACCTATTTATTAATAATTCATTATAAAAATCATTGTTTTTGGGTGTTAGTTGTTTTGTTTTTTAGGAGAATTTCAGTTTTATATCTCATATCCTTGTAATTTAATAATATTTTCATCATATAATGAATTTTAACAATGATGTTAATATCATATTTATTCATTATATATATATTTATACACATTAATAAAACGTAGATATATAAAAATGAATTACACTATTCATAGAGACTGTAGGTCGTACCTACGTTGGAACGATATTTTCACTTTTGAATAGATGCAATGAAAGAAAGGTTAAAAATAATTCACCTTTAAAGTATAAATATTATATTATATATCATATATATTAATTAAAATAAACCATATTTCCACCCATGAAATTCAGAAAGGAAAAATTAATCACATCGCTTCGTTGAGATGGTAGTCCACACATGCACAAGGGATATGTTTTCATTTTCCAAAAGATTGGAATGTAATATGGTATACATGATATTATTAATAAATATAATGTATAAAAATTAAACCATACATAATTCTCATCCCTAATTTATGGTTATAGACAGGGAATTGTATAATTGTGGTGGCGGTGGTTCATATGTACACACAAGTGATACATTCACTTCTCGTTTGATGGAAATAAGTGTGAATAATGGTGGTCTCATAATCACAATAAAATTAAATTTTATTTAGTATACATAATTTTTTATTTCAGTATTTATACCATATATTTATATGAGTTAAAATAATAAATAATTTTAAAGAGTTCGAGTAGGATGATTACCTCACCTTTGATTGGCCTCCTTTATATATTTTCATAAGGATTCTTGGAATTGTACATTAAGAATACTTACACATCTAATTAATTAATATGAAAATTTATAATAGTATTTTCTAGGGTTTTCCTGATCTAGATAGCTAAAATTGGCATAAATGAAAGATAGTAGGGGTGTCATTTTATAAGTGGGGTTGACGACACACTTGGAATTTCTTAGGAGATTTAAATATAATAATGTCATACTCAAGAAAAATTCTTCCCACTGGGTAGATATTATAATTTGGGGTATTATGAGGTTTAAATATGGACATAAAATAGTATTTATACTAGTCTAATTTTAAAAATTTTACTTATTTCTTGGTTTATCCAGCCCCCTGGTAAATCCGTTTTAATCATAACTGTTGTGAAATTTTTTTTACATAATTATGAATAAAAATTAAAGTGTAATCATAATAAAATTTGGAAAAAAATTATTAATAATAAGTTTATCAAATTTTGTTAATATAAATTTAATAATTTAATTTAATATTAAAATCATGAAATGGGATGAAAATTAGTTTTCCAAAAAATTGTTTTGTTATGTATAAAAAGTATTTATACCAAATTCCAAAATAAAATTAATTTTATTTAAATTAATTGGATTATTAATAATATAAATGAAATAATTATACTTTTAAAACCATTTTAAATAAATTTTTATCTTTTTAAATTCATCAAATTAAAATAAAACTTTCAATAATAAATTTTAATTTTCACTATTAAACAAAAAATCAATCTTTTCAAAAAATTCATAAAAATTCACTCTAAGATAATTTTTAAATAATTATTTAACAATGAAGTTAATTTTTGAAAATAAATTTTCTAAAATATATATTATATTATTATATTATTTTCCCACAAAAAGAAACAAATAATTTTTAGAAAAATGTATTTTTAATGGTTATGTTATAAATATATACTATATTACAGATCATTTTGACATGGTGTTGCATGTATTGCAAGATATTGAAGAAATTGATTTTTTTAAAGATAAATTTATAATAAAAACTCATTGTGTTTCATTTTTTATTTTCGTAATCTTGTAGAATGAATTTTGTGATTGTGATGTATATAGGGCAGGATAGATTTTACATTTTCATCTGTTTTGATTGGAATATTTGTTAGTGGTAGTAGAGGATTTTCACTGAGGAAAAAGTGAGATTACACCAAGTAACTGATGGATTATATACTATTATTTAAAATATTGTGGTTATTTTGGTCATTTCTCTTTATTTCATTTAACCCCCAAATGGGGGTACTTCAAGAGCATTCTCTACTAGTTATACAAGGTCCCTTCCATCACCCTCTTCTTCCCTTCTTCGTACCCCTTTAAATAAAGGTTGTTCAATGGAGTTTTAGCTTCCTGAATCTAAAGAGTCCACATCTACAATTATCTACTTCTTTTTTTCATCCATATCCTACGATTTAATTCAATATAGATAGGGATTTTATGTATTTATTTCACCAATACATGGTGAAATCACCTCATGGAATGGGGATTCTTTTTCATTTGTTAAATGAAACATTAATAGGTTTTTTTATTCCCATTCTTCACTATTTTGATATATATGGATAATGTCTGATTTCTTTTAATATTTATTTATTTATTGTTAAAATTGGAAGATTTTAATTTAAAGTAATTTTTGGATTTCTTTTGTCAAAGTTTTGGTATTATTTTATGAGTTTTTCACATGAGTTTCTTCTAGGTGTAATAATTCATTAATTATAGTAGTTTTTAATTTTGATTCCTTTAGTTATTTCATTTGATTTAAATAATATTATATTGTTTAGTGGTCACTATAATACATTGAACTCACCAAGTATTTAATATGGTAGGTGGCCTCAACCATTGGTGCGAGATTCAAGTTATGTTATAGATATACACACCACTTGTCTTTATAAATCCAAAATAAATATTAAACATTATTTTTAGAATTATGAATAGGTAATTTGAAAAATATATTTTTTTTACACTATATTTGTACTGATTTTATTTTATACTATTTGATGATCATGTTTCATTGTTTTAGTTCTCAACTTCCATAAACATGAAAACTTTTCATGTATTCATTAGTTATTCAAATTCTTTTTATTATATGGGTTATTTTCTAGACATATTTAAAAAAATATAATATGGTTTTAAAACCCAAAATTGGATATATATTGACTTTTTTATGGGTTATTCCACTATAAATTATACTAATAATGTCTTATATATGTTCAGTATATATGGAAATTGCGATTAATGAAGGAAATTATAATGTGACATTAATTTTATGTATCCATGTGACTTTTTAGTAAAAATTAAATGATATTTTAACCTAAATACTCAATGATATGATCGTATTTCAATAAAACAAGTTTATTTGAGTCATTTATCAGGTTTTTACAATATAAAGAATTTATTTACACTCTATGTTGAATGAAATAATAGCCAATGAACAATACATAACTTTGGTAATGTATTACATCAATGAAAATATAATGGATATGTTGAAAAAATGTTGAGGAATGACTTTGTTTCTAAACTAGTTTACTTTAAATAAAAAACAAATATTATTTATCATAAAATTATATGTTTTTAATAATGTATTGAAACTATAATTGGTTTTATATAAATACATTCATTTTTTAGAATGTTTATTTTAGAACCTCTTTCTTACATAGTTATATTATTATTCAATTTCTTTTTATCAAAATATATTTTCTCAAAAACTCACTTTTCCATTTCAAATATACATTTTATAATTATTGATAATATTTTTATTAATAAAATGTTATGTATGGAAATGTTTTTTATACTACTCTTTAGATATTAATAAAACTGATTGTAAATTATATTGATAATTTGTTTAGTACCAATTTTAATTAAAATAAAATTATAAGTTAAATATGTGAAAATAGATACATAATGCAATAAATTGTTTGAAATTGTAAATAAAAATACCCTTTGAATATTTTTGGGTCATTTTTTGTGAAAAAACTATTAAAGAATATTTTAATATATCATGAAAAGAAATTAAGAACTTATAACATGAATATTAGAGAAGGATATTATGAATTCCAATCTAGTTATTTTTTCTATACCATTATTAGTGTAAACTCATTCTTCATTCATGGAGATTAAAACAATTTTTATAAATGAGCAGTGAACTATCTAATTGATTGAGAGTAGTGGGTTAATTTTTTATGAAGTTTGTAAACTACAGGGATAGTTTGTATTCACTAAAAAATGTAAATAATAAATTCACTTATTGTTTCAGGTATATCTATATATTTCCAATGTATTCTCCTTTAATTACCCTACTTTGGATTAACCATGTAAAATTACTTATATCCCTATTTGTTTGCTTTATCTTTGTATATATACTATGGGGGAGAGAAGTGTTCCTACTAATAGTGGAATAAGGTTCCTTGAAAGGGTCATATAAAAATATTCGCATACCCTAAATCACCCCACTTATTGAGGTATTTAAATTTCATAGGAAAAATAAGTGGTGTCAAATTTCAATGTTATCGATAGAGTATTATCGCTTAGAAGAAATGGTGATGGTTATTAACCATAAGGTAATTTTAATCTTAGATTAAAATAATTTATATGTATTGAAGAATCAAATGAAAAACTATTTCTAATCTTTAAGTGTGGATTCTTATATGTCTCTATGCTTGGGATCTTGGTCAAAAATGAGAACAGAACATTATTAGAAAAAAATATTGATGGGATATTTATATCAACACCAAAGGATTCAACACATTAGGAGGAGATTTTTCTGACACAATATACCTTATTGTTATGTCATATAAATCCTCACATTATATATGGTAAAAAAACTCAACACCTATGAAAGAGATTCTAGGTATGTGAAACAAAATTTAAGGTATTTTTGGAACAAGTATCTAGACTGGAAGATTCACCTTAATGAGTATGTTGATACACTCATTGATCAGGTGAAAATTGTTATGGTGGATATTTACTGACCAATGGATACCCTAAAGGGATCAAAATAATATATATAAACCTAATAATATTACCACCACATTTCTATGAAACTTTTTAGGTGATCAAAGAAAAATTTATAAATATTGTAACCTTGGATAGTATTTATAACACCCTCATTGCATATAAGATGAGGAAAAATGAAAATGAGTACTTGGAAAATGAGAAATAATAGGAAGTGGAATTCATGGAAATGAAGAAACTCGCATTGGAGGATGATCCCAAAGATAAGGATACATATTAGGGGATGTATTTCCTTTCTCTTAATTATATAATAATAAAAATAAAATTCAAACAAAAGCTTCTAATTTCTTTATTTCTGTGTTGAAAATTAGGGAATCTTGTTACGTGGGGTAAAAATAAATTCAGATACAATAACTAAGTTAAATTACCCATGAAGAATTCATGGAAGGTTTTGAAAGTTAAGAGATGTTCACATAATAAATTATTCAAAATTAATAACATGATTTCTCATAAATATGATACTTCAAAATAAATAGAATTTTTAGTAATTGAGGACTAAAAGGGCTTGATGAGGAAGTTCTTGTGGATATCATATACATACCAAAATATAAGTAAAATGATGATGAAATTGCTAATTTTAATGGAATATTAAACCTCAATGGTGAAATAAAAGTTTCACTTAAAGAAAATAAGGTTTAATGGGCCAAAATAAATAAATATAATATAGTGGAACATGACTCCAAACTTTAAAAGTAGTATCAAGAAGAGTAAAAAATTTGAGTTGGAGGATGAAATTGAATGAATAATATATATAAATTATAGAAACTAAATGAAATAAATTAACTTCAAGATCACAATTAAAAAGTAGTCCAATATTATTGAGGTATTGATCAACTCTGTGAAAGATCCTATGAAAAAGGATAGAGGAGTTTCAATATTAAGTCATGAATATGTGATGAAATATTGATAATCAATAAGAATATTTTTAGAGTTTGATCATAAGAAAAAGGTAGTGGTGTTTAATTAAAAACCTCAACCACCCACACCCCATATGTATGTTGATATTCATGATGCATAAAAGACCTAAAAGGCTATATCTTAACTAGATAATACATGTAATATAACAACAATAAACTATTACTTTCTTATTGAATTATGGGGCATAAAATGTATGTGCATACCATGGAAAAAATTCATTTAATGGTATAAGAAAAATTAAACTATGTGATTAAATATTCATATATTCAATATTTTTTAAACATTTGTTTTTTTAGTGTGATGGTTATGGTAAAAAGGCAATTTATTTCTCATCAAGGGTGTACTGTGATGTGCTAATGGATATTCGAAAAAATATATCTAATCAATCGGAAGAATTGTTAATAAATATAAAAAATCATAATCAGTTTTTAGCCCTAAAATATGAGAATTTATCAATAGATAAAAATCTGAAATACACTTATTCACCACCATATGAATATAAATAGTGTACACGAATCATGAAAGGAAAAAATGAGAAGGAAAATATTATTGAAATTGAATTTAAAGTAAAGTATTAGTATAGAGTGTGGATCCTTTATAGGGGTTCAATTTACATATTATATGAAGAAATTAACATTTCAAATAGGTCAAATATAAAAACTAAGGTGTCATTATATTCGCAAATGATGAAGGTTTAAATATAATTTACCCTAGATAATGTAATAATTAGATAAATATTTAAGGAACATGGATGTGTTAAAGGTTAAAAGACTTGGTCACAATTTTCAATGATTATATTAATTAATAGACTCTAGGTATGTAGTAAACTTCCAAAAAAATATTAATGGAATATATGGTTCATTTTTCATGCAAATAAAGTGCACAAATGGGAATCAATAACTCATTAAAGGATAATAAGACATATTTTTTATATCTAAGGAAGAAGATAATTAGTTGTGGGAAAATATTTTGTCTACTAAAACAAAAAATCCCTATAATATTTGGTGAATAATTAAGGAGATAATGATATCCCTAAACCCTCACATGATAACACTTACACATGTGATATTTTTCAAAAAAAATGAAAATAATTTAGAAGACGTATAAGCTGAAGGATAATAACTAGGTGAGATTTCTTGAGTTGGTGCATAAGGATGTGTGTAAAGAAATATCACCCAAATCCATGGCTTAAAATAGTAATTATTCTCTATTAATTTATGATTACATACACATGTAATATCTGATAGTTATCTCTCAAAAATATTAAGCATTCAAGTGTATTCTTTGTAATCTAATTTTGGAAGAGATGATACTCAGGATAAAAATTTAGAAATTATAAAATTATAATGTTATTAAATTAACCATAAATAAATTTTAAACATGTCTCTAAAAAATAGGATAAGGTACCATGTTTTAGTTGTGAGTAATCCTTAACAAAATGGTTTCATTGAGAGAAATAATCAGATCATTAACAACGTGACCCAGATGATGGTCATTGAAAAAGAGATACTATATATATATTATAAGGAATAAGTTCTTACATAATTAAATTTCTTAAATTTAACTATGGTATTTATTAATTAATATAAGATACACTATGAAATATGGCATGAGAAGAATATAGCATTAAAACACTTTTAAATTATTAGAAGTAAGTATTTTATTCTTAATAAGTGTAATAACCATATGTTTTAATCTCATAGGAATGAAGGTATTTTTCATTATAATTTTAAGAAAATAATGTACAAAAATTTTAAAAAAAAATTATTAGAAAGAGTAATTAAATAAAAGAAGTCATTTTTTATAAAACTTGTTTAATTCGAAATCTAGTGAGTAGTTTTTATAGAAAAATAGTGATTAAATTTTAGAGGAATGTGATTATGAAGTGTCTAGACTATGGGGATAACATGGGAATAGAGTGGATTTAAATTAATACAAGGATAATAAAAAATTGAATCAAGTTCATCTATTTCAATGAAGGTAAATAGAAGGTTTGAAATCAATCAACTAAATGTCATTATTAATAAAATAAATTTATTGAAAGCACAGAGGAAGAAGACTCTAAAAACATTTATTTTATATAAAGTAGAGCCTATATTTTTGGAAGAGGATACCAAAGATGAAAATTAGGTTAGAGTGATGTATAAATATCTTAACCAACATGATATGAACCAAACATTGGAACTCTTCCCAATCCTAGAAGTCAAAAATGTCATCAAAACCAAGTGTGTGTTATGTAAAAAAACTCAATTAATATGGTAAGGTTAATCAAAACAAATAAATGTTTGTGTGCAAGGAATATTCTCAAATTAAAGGTATTAAAGATGATGAAAAAATTTCGCTCAAATCTTGGTTGGAAAATTTTTGACTATACTTGGTAATGTTGATGAAAATAATGGTCAATGTGTACCTATAGGATGTAAAATCAACACTCTAAAAGGAATGATTTAGGAAAAAGTGCATATAGAGAAACAATATTGTTTTAATATAGATGAATATTATAGAAATTTATTTTTGTTAAATAACATGTTCTATGGTCTAATGTAAACACAAAGAGAATCATATTTTAGGTTTGATCAATACATAAAAGAAACCTTCGATTCCAGTGAGGTGGAGTTGATCATAATCTATACATCATGAAATGGATTTCTTAAAGGATGTTTTTAATAATTTATCTAGATGAAATAATATTTATAGGATCATAAGAAGAATAGTCCATGTTATTTTAATAATGTATGAGGTATGATTTTTATATTTTCATGATTGGAAAGTTAATATTTTTCTTTATGTTGTCACCCCTTTATTTTCATAATCACAAATCATGTTTATTATGTCATGGGATTACTATTTTATAATAATATATCATTTTATATAGAAAATGGATATGTATATAATTGTTCTACTATTATTTCACATGTGTTATCATTAGTTCAACTTCTTCCAATGCCAGATTTTCCTTCCACAATCTGACTTCTTCCATCGCCATAATTTTACACTGTTTGATTTTTTCCACATCTATATCTACCACTGGTAGCCATATTCCACTGTCAGAGAAATTCCACCACCATACCTTCAACCAATATAAAAACTACTATGAGATAATATACATCTAGAGTTCTGCTACCACCAAGTTTGTTCCACTATTAGTTCAAATGTTCCACTTCAAGAGTTTGTTCTACCACCAGACTTGTGCCACCATTAATTTAATTTTCTATTTATAGGTGTTATACCTCCATCCATGTGCTACCTCTATCCTTGCATTACCACTGGATCATGAAACTATTAGATTAGTTCATCTACCAATGGAATGTTCTACTACCAGGGTTGAATCGCCATTAATTTTTTTGACCGTTGTTATTCTACTTCATTTTAATTTAATGCTTCCAATGAATAGTTTTTGTGAGTTAATGTTGATAGCCTCCAAAATATTTTTTAAGGATTATTCCTAAAATATTCCATGGATTCATTGAAGAAAAAATCATATTTTTCTGGATTTTATATTTAGAAATAGGACATGAGATATCTCTAATATTATTCTTCAAAGGATAATTAAACCTACCAAGATATATATTGTAGAAGAATCCCTCATGTGACATGTGTATCTTGTTGTGTTTTTGTATGATACATATATATGAGTGTGAAAGGGTGGAATTTATAGATGATCAATAACATTTCTTATACTAATTCAAGAGAAGTCTTTCATATCATATTCATATAGAAAAGAGAATGTTGTGATACTTCGTTTTACTAATATTTCAAAGAATCCTATTTGAGCTCCTCGCCAAGACATGTATAAGGGCCCTTGAGCTTTAAAATATATTCATATGGAGAACCACTACAACTTCTATATCTACTATTATTCTATCTTTATTTTATACTTTACATTTTATTAGTGTTTTTCTTTACTCTGTTTATTCATAAACACTATCTCATGTGCTTTAACTAGAGTATGTTATACACATTCTTTCTACATTATTTTGTTATACCCACGGTAATTATAGAAGTGGTCCTGAGTGGTGTATTTTTTATTTCTTCTCATGTATAACTATAGAAGTGGATTTTAGCCTAGATTTCAGGTGTGTGGTTGTCTTTATACCTGATCTAGGTTTTGGATCTGATTAGTGTTATAATAATACTCTTGGTAGAAAGTTATTACCAAGTGGATGGGGTTATGTTTCCACTTGATACTGACCTCCTTTTTTATTTCACTATGTGTTTCAGTATTTTTTTCACTATTTAAAAGATAAAATTAAATATAAATTTTTCAAAGAAAATATATACTTTGATAGTTAGTCATAACCTATGTTTATATAGAGTATTTGATTAAGTAAATAATTTTCAAAAGTTAAAGTGATTTAAAAAAATTAACTCATCCCTATTTTTAATTTGAAAAATATTTTGAAAGATAAAACTTATATTATTATACTATTTTGATTAACTGGGATGTTTTAGTTAAATTTGGAGATTTTTTAAAAGTTTTTTTAACAAAAAATTTTATTGAGAACTCAATTAACCCCCTCTTGAGTTACTCACATTGACTAACTTTTGGTATCAGAGGATTTTCAAATATTGTTTCAACAATAATTTATTTTTCTTTTAAATATCTTAAATTTTTGTTCTTTATATATTTAGTTATTTATATATAATATACAAGAGGTTTATTATACCAACAGACCTCCTAATTTTAATAGTAAAAAATATTCTCAGTGGAAAATTAAAATTAAAATGAGTCTTGCAAACTTTTTTTTGAATTTTGGATTTCCATTCAATAAAAATATAAATTACCCTTGTAAAAACCCCGACTCCAATAACCTGGAGTTGTGGCGTTACTTTAATACATTAGTACTATGAACAAACCATCACATCCCAAAGGACCAAACAGTTATGTAGATTTTTAAAACTAGATACAAACATAATTTTTACATTGTAACATTGAAAGAAAAACAACGTAGAAACCCCATTAGACACACCTATAAAATTCAAGATTGTCCCTACAAGTCATTCATAGTATATATCTTTTCATACTAGGGTAAAATAAAACATAATAATGGGGTGAGCTCAAATTATCAGTTAAGGTAATACATATAGTATAATCTAACAAATATAAACATAAGTCAAGGTAAATAACTAAAAACAAATTCAATTAAAACATAATCTTGAGAAAAATATGGATGGAATATAATCAGATTAATTAGTTACATATAAATAATCATATGAGAATGAAAAATAAGGATGGATATTATACTAGTAGATTAATCCCATGGATTATCAATTACTAATATCATAATGATGGAATGTATAATGTTGGACATCTGAAACATACCATTGAGGCCTTGTCCAAGACATTTGAAAATAAATGGGTAAGACATCAACCAAATACCATTTTGGTTTGTCTCATGAGACCTACTGATGCATCAAGGGTATATTCACACCCAAACCATCAATTACTAAGTCTAATCCATTCCTCATATTAATGTGGTGAAACATAAAAAGTATATACATATGAAATTTAAATAACTTTACTCAATAAGTAAACATAATCACTATCCATTCTGAGTAATATAGTGAATGGAATCAAGATAGAACATCCACAGTCAAACTGATCATAAACAATTTAATAAAATTTAGTTGATGATATCATAAAATTTCAATCCAATTTGAGCATAATGTTAAATATAAGGTTCTTAAATAGATTAAAATACTCGAATAAAATCATCAAGGAATTCTTGAGAGAAATACCCTTTTATTATGGAAAGAATAGTTCTTTTGGAAAATCAATTTTATTTTTTATAAAATCATATTATAAAATTTATATCCCAAAAAATAAAATTTAGTAACAATGAAATTAAATTTTAGGAATAAATTATTTCCAACTGATGTGAAACATGTAAAATGATCATTTAAGAAACTTTAGTAATGAGTTTCTTTAGTTTGGTTTAAGGGAAAATAATAAAGAGTCTTTAAAATAGAAAAAGGAATAATTTTTATATAAAACCCAAAATGAAAAAGGATAGTTTTTCATGATAGAATGAGTGATTTTACAAAAATAATGGTGTATTAAAACATATTATGGGTTTCACTTGAAAATGGATCTGAAACTAGGAATTTCCCAAAAATTGGGCATGCTTATCGGAAATAATTGAGAAGGGAAGCTTATAGAATCATGTATTTCCTATCAAAAAAGGGTAAATTGATCTATATACATGAGTTTCGAACATATAAACAAAATTTATAATAATTTTATAAAAATAAATAATAATTACATTATGATAAATAGAGAGAAAGTGAAACTCAAATGAAAAATGGATGTCTAGGGAGAATCCCTTACAACTTCGCAAACAGTCAAACCGTATGACCCATAAAATTAATGATAATAAAATGAAACATTTAATACCATAAATATAAATATATTCATTATATTATAAATAAAATTTCAGTATAAATACATCACACACACAAATATTGGTGAATAAGGCATATTTCACATAAATAAAAGTGAGATGAGAAAACTCGTACCTTATGTCCAGAAGTGTTCTCCACTTACACTTAATGTCTCGGATAATAAAATTAGATTAATTAATACTATAATTAAGAATCCTTTAAAAATTTATTTTATTTATTTTAATTTTATTATGTTCATTTATTTCCTTTTTTATGAGTTATAATATTCAATTTTGTCATTTGAGAGTGTACGTTTCCTTGATTTTCATGATTGATCAACTTGTATACATGTATGAAAGATCATGTAAAGTGGGAATAGTTATACAGAATTGAAATCATATGTTATTACTAAACATAAAAGATATTTAATGGTTTTATATAACATTTTCTTTCCAGATATGAGGATGATTCATTATATAGAGGGTTAATGATAACCATTTAGATTATTTTGGCATTTTTTCCAATCATCATGAACTAGTTTTGTCTTATAAATTAATATTATGTATATATATTGATTAAATAACATTAAATAAGTTGTAATAAATTTATTATAGTATTTTTTAACCATAAAATGGTTTTTTTCCATCCTTGAAGGTAGAATTGAAAAATGAAAACTCATCGTCCACGAAGGTGGTAAATCGGCACCCCACGAACGATGATTTCGTTTTTAGAATAAAAAGAGGGGAAGAGTAAAGAATTGGTGGTGGATATCCCGTTAACATAAAAAATATTATAGAATATATAATATACAAGAGTTATCATGAATTTTTGGATATATTAGGTAAGGAAAGGATAAGAAAATAAAATAAATTGAAAGAAATTTAAGAGAATGGAAGGGGATTTGACCTCTTGATTTCCACTCCTTGAGAACCTCTTTAAGGAAATTTAAAATGGTATTTTAGGTGATACCATAAAGAATAGATAGTGTTTGAGAGTTTATGTAGAGTTATTTGGTATAATTTGACAAGATTAAAGTTATTGGATGTGTGCGGAGAATAGGTTGTGAGTGGTGGTATTTATAGTGGAGGAGAGGGCTATTTTTTATTATTTTATTCATTATTTTATTATTCTGGCTCAAGAATATAAAAAATTTTGATTACCATTAATAAATATAGTATATATAAAAGTATAGTTTGATATTATGGTATTACATAAATCATACATCGTCCATGACTCAATAATTCATGTATTTGTTAAATACCGTAAATTTCTGTATTTCATTATTGACCAAAACTTCAACTATTTTAGAAAAAAAATTAACCATTTTTGACATGTATAATTCAAAAATGGACACAATTTTATGATAATAATTTTCTAAATATTAGTAATTGAATTTCTAAATAAAATCACCCTTTACTCTGAAAATACCGATTTTATTATTATAACTTCTTTTATGAAACATTTAAAAATAAATTAAGGTCTCGTTAAATTATCTTATAATCATAAGAAAATAAAATATTAATTTATGAATCTATTTTAGGAAAATGAATTTTCTTTTAAATCATTATATTAATTATAAAATTGTAAATAAATATTTATGTTTCACAAAAATAACAACACTTAACTTATCATTTTTAAAACATATATTTAATTATTCCATGATGTAAATATGCCATATTTTTACTTATAAGATACCAAAATTTTATTTATAATTTAATAGGTAAAGTTACTATTATATTGGTCAGATCAATATTCCAAATTCTCACATTACTATTACAGTAGTCATATTTAATATTATATTACAATTTTAAACTTAATGTTGAGTGAATCATAAACTATCGAAGATATTAAATTTTAAAAGAGGCATAATCTAAAATCATGGGGTGTTACAACCCAAAACTGCTAGAGATATTTGGAGTGATATAATTAAAGAAGATTATAATAATAATTTTAAATCCCTAAATACTTTGTATTCTTCTTTATGTGATGAGGAATTTAATATAATTTATACATGTACAAATTATTTTCAAATTTTGGTTGCTTTGGCTATTTCTCACGAGGTAACTTCTAATGTTAAAGAAATTATATTAAATACTTATAGTATTAAATATAATAATTTTAAGAATAAAATTGATGAACTTATTTTTGATATGTATCTTAAATCCAATGAGATCATAATTATAATGAATTCTTTTGGGAAACTTGTTTATAACAAAGATCATCTTATGCGACTATTATGGTGTTTACTGTATAGATGGAGAAGAACCTCAATGTCAATCAGAGAGTCTTGTGATGTTAGAAATTTACCTATTAAGAAGCGGATAGGTAATATTGTGATGTATGAAAAGGAAAATAAAGTAAATAGAGAATATAATGATTAATAAAAGGGAAAGTATATATCCTTCAAAAATACTACATCAAAACAAAAGGATAAAACACAAGATTGTAGTTCAAGTGATGAAAATTCACCTGCTGATAATGATGAGGATGTGGACCATTTTTCTAGAAAATTTAAATTGTTTTAAAAAAGGAAGAAGTTATTTATGAAACTTAGTTATAAAGGAAAATATAAAAATATAAGAAATGTGATAAGGATTTGAAAAAATATGATACTATGAATGAAATAGTTTAATATGAGTGAAAAAGGAAAGGTCATGTCAAATATGAATTCCCTAAGTGAAACTTAAAGAATAAATATTATGATACGGATAAAATGAATATTAAATACAATAAATAAATGGAGTTCTTCTAATGATTTTATGATTGATTCCGAATCAACACTATAGGATAAGCATGACAGAGCTGACATGTGTTTTATGAAAAACACATCTGAGGTATCTAATGTTTTTCCTACTTCTCTTGTTCATATTTCTAATTATTATATAAATGAAAACAGTGATGATAATATATCTAACTGGGAAATTTTTTAATATATTAATATTTCATAAGATACTTTTAATGATATTAAATAAATATATTGGACTTTAAAGAAATAGTATACTTTAACTGCTAGTGTTAAAACTAATCTTAATATTGAGAAAGATAAAATTGATCAACAGCTAAAAGAGAATAATGAGTTAAAATTTTCTAATTAAAAAATAATGAAATGTTTTCAAAGGTTCATCAGGGGATGAAATACTCTCACGCATCTTCTTGGAAAGAAAACTACACCAAAATACACTACTAGAATAGGCTATCAACCTAGACAGAGAAGAATTATTAAAATAGTTTTATTCCAAGTTCCAGTTCTATAAAATCATTCACTAGTATTTATTCTTGTGGACTTACAAAAAAATTATTTTTAAAATATTAAAATATGATTATTTAAAACCTATTAATTGTTTATGGGCTCGTAAATCTTTGATTAATAATATTAATAGACCTATAAAAATTTTGGTACCAAATTCATTTTGGGTGTAATTTGTTTTAGGGAACTTGCTTAAAAATATCCAAAAAGAACTTATGGAACCTAGATAGTAGTTATTCTAGACACATGATTGTAAATTATTCATGTTTCAAGAACTATATAATGTTTTATGTAAGATATGTCACTTTTGGTGACAACGTTTAAGATAAAATAATCATCCTTGTCCAAATTGGTAATTCTAACACTATTTTAATTTATAAATATTTACATATAAAAGGATTAAATTTTAATTTTCTTATCATCTCATAGCTATTTGATTAGGGTTTCTATATTATATTTGAAAATAATTCCTAAAATTTCATTGATATTAAAAATTATTTAGTTTTTACTGCTTTAAGAAATGATATTTTCTATGTTGTCAATTTAAATTCATTATTTACTCAAAATATTTCATAATTATGTGATTTTCACAAATAATATTTTCTTTGGAATAGAAAACTATTACATTGAAATATCCATTCACTTAAAAATATCACTGGAAAATAGTTATTCAAGGATCTACCTAAACTACAATTCCCAAATGATAATGTTTGTAACACATGTCAAAAAGGGAAACCAAAAATATCTTTCAAATAAATGAAAAAATTTCAATTTCTCAACCCCTATAATTGGTTTACATTCATTTTTTTGGACCTTCTAGAGTTTCTAGGATAAATGTTAAGTGTTATGTTTATGTTCTTATAGATGAATTTTCTATATATACTTGATAATTATTTCTAGCACATAAAATTGAAACATGATCTTATTTTACCAAGTATGTTAAATATGAAGAAAATATTATTAGACTTAGAATTAAGACCTTATGAAGTGATCATGGCCATGAGTTTAAAAATAAATACAATGAATGATTTTTTTAAAAAAATGGGTACTATCATAAATTTTCTTCCACTAAGACCCCACAGAATAATGGTGTTGTTGAAAAAAGAAATAAAATCTTTATAAAATTTCCTAGAACTTGATTAATGAGTATAACATACCTATTTATTTTTTGGCACAAGTTGTGAATATAGATCTACATAATTAATTGAGCATTAATTTTAGATCTCTTAAATAAAAATCCTTATGAATTATAAAATTGTATAAAACTAAAAGTTAATTACTTTAGAGTTTTTGGTTAAAAATAATTTATTCTTAATACTAAGTATAATCTTGATAAATTTTATTCCATGGTTGATGAAGGAATTTTCCTCAATTTTTCAACATCTAGTAAATCATAAAGTATGTTTAATATGAAAACAAAGACTGTGGGAGAATCTATTCATGTCAAATTTGATGAAATAGATCCACGTGAACCTAAAAACCCTTTATAAAACATTAAGGGTGATTTTTCAAATTATAATATTAATGCCAAACCTTCTGAAAATTCTTTGATGAAAGAAAAAAAATCCTCCAGTTTTGAGGAACAACATGAACATGAGTCTATAAAAGATAATGATATTTCTAGACTTTTTTCTTGAAACTATTAGGACTCATAGATACCATACTCTATATGATTTAGTTGGAAATATAGATAGAAAAACAAAAACTATAGCCTCACTTTTAATTAGGTCGAACATCAAGAATTCTTGTCAAATAATGAACCTAACAATATCAATTATACAATTAATGATGAATTTTTGGTGATGTAAATGCAAGAAAAACGTAATCATTTTTGAAAGATATAGAGTTTGGGATCTAGTAGTTCGACTTATACACTATTTATGTTGGAACTAAGTGGTTTTTTAGAAAAAAAAATTATGATTCAGGAACTATGTTCAGAAATAAATCTTGATTGGTTACAAAAGGATATATTCGAGAAGAGGGAATTGACTATGTAGAAACCTTTGCAACAGTGGCTAGAAATAAAGCCATCAGAATACGTCTTGTCGATTCTGCACATTTGGATTTCAAACTATATCAAATGGATGTCAAGATTGTATTCTTAAATGGTTATATATTTGAGGATGTTTTTGTGGAACAATCTCCTATATTTTAAAATATCTAATTAACAAAATAATTATATGGATTAGAGAAGTCTCTTATAGCTTAGTATGATAAGATAATATCATTTTTTATTTTCTAAAGGATTTTTAAAAGGAATAATTGATCTGAATATTTTTATAAAAACAATTAAAAGATGTTTTAGAAGTAAAAATTTATGTTGATGATATTATATTTAGGTCTTCTAAAAATCTGTTTTGAAATCATTTTTCAAAAATGATTCAACGTGAATTTAAAATGAGATTAATGGGTGAACTTAAATTATTTCATGGATTTCAATTTTTTTAAAATAAATATGGAATTATTTTAAATCAATTTAAATACACTAAAGACCATCTAATTTTTTTTTGGATTGTATAGCATTAAAAGTAGTGATACTCCCATGAGAAGCACTTGTAAATTGGATCTTGATGAAACTAGAAAGTCAATAGATCAAACTAGTTACATAGGTAATATTGGAATATTTCTATACTTAACTTATAGATAGGTAGAAATTTTTTTAGTGTGTGCATATGTGTTCTTATTTTCAATAAAATCCCAAATAATATCATTTACGTACAGTTCAAATAATTCCCAAATACCTCAAATATAAAACCAATTTTGGACTATTCAATCCTAGAAGAAAAGTATTTGACATAGTGAGTTATTTAGATGTACATTTGTTTCCTAGTTAGATAGAAATATAACCTATGAAACATGTCACATTTTGGGAAAATATCTATTATCTTGGTGTTGTAAAATGTATAATTATGTTTCAATTTCCACTTTTGAAGCTGAATAAATAGATATAGAAATTTGTTGTGCACATATTTTTTGGATGAAACATTATTTTCTAGACTATGCATATCAATTAAGACATATTCTTATAAATTTCTAAAATACATTTGTGATAAATATTTCTAAAAATCATGTGTCTCATTCAAGGAAAAACAATATTGATTTAAGACTTTATTTTTTTAAAGATCATTTCCAAAAGGGTGAAATAACTATTCAATTTATAGGAACTGAACATTATATTTCTAATTTTTTTACACATCCCTTGAATTTTTTGTTGTTAAGATACACCAAACATGAATTTAGAATGATAAATTTTGATTAATCATCCACCATTGGTGATCCACCATTAGATGATACACTTTTTTTATCCAATGTTGGGTGAGCCACCATTGGTGATCCACTGGTGGGTGATCCACCATTTGTGATCCACTTGTGGGTGAGACACCGTTGGTTCAACCAGCATTGGGTGATCTATCATTAGTGGTCCACCATTTCGTGAGGGACCATTGGTGATCCACCATTGGGGATCAACCAATGAGCGAACCACATTTGGGGATCTAGCATTAGGTGACCCACCATTGGGTGAGCCACCATTGGGGGAGCCACCATTGGGTGAGACACTATTAGTGATACACCTTTGTTTGAAGAATCATTGGTAATCCAACATTGGTTAATCCCCCAATGGAAAAATTGATTATTGGAATGATCCACCATTGGGTGATCTATGAGTCTCTGTTTGTATTTTTATACTGGTCCTAATTTTCTATTATAGAATTTTTATTTAATTTATTTTTTTATATTTTTTATATTTTAAATTTAAAATACCTAGATGATAAAGTTAAAACATAAATATAATTTAGAGTTTGTATCATTCATGCCTACCCCTTGAACCATTTCGAATTCCTTTCTTTCAAGACCTTCACCCTACTTTTTTCACTTACATTATTTATCTATATAATTCAAATGGTCATAGTTAAGCACCCTTTAGTTTCATATATGGAAGGATCACCACCTACAAAGAGATATCATGAATAATTGAGTTGTGGTCTGCTCATACCAAAGAACCCATTTCTTGTGAACCATGTGGTTGTTTCAGAGAAGGAAGTAGATATAGAATGGATTCTGATGAGAAAATCATTGGTACTCAAGGTGATTCGAGACCAAATATAAATAGATTGGTTCTATAGAAATAAAAAAAAAATTATCCAAGGATGGTTCACCAGTTCTACCTATACATAGATTATAGTATTAGTGAAAAGAAATATATTATTTGAAGTATGATAAATGAAAAATATATAAATTTTCTTTTGAAACAATGGGATAAGAGTATCAGAATACCTCAACGAGGAGTTTTTTATGACTATCAAGGTTTAATACTAAGTGATTGTGAGTTTTTTGTATATTAGGATGCATTAATAAAGCTAACTATATATTTTTCAGTGAGAGTACATGATTCTACCAAATAGTATGGTGAGTGAAGACTTTATTTCAAGTTTATTCAGCATATTCTATGTCCAAGTAAATGGAATTTTATCACAATGATATATCTAGATGTCTATATTTTATTACTTATTAAAATAAGGGATAAAATTAATCTCTGTAAATATCTTATGATTCACATAATGGAGATTCACAAGTCCTATTCTAGATCAAATTCATTGGTTTATCCTAAATTGATCTCATATATGCTATAATCTAAGGGAATATTTTATGAGGAAGAGGAAGTTGTGGTATGTTATGGTGGTTTTTTTAAGAAAAAACACCTATAAAAGAATGAAAATGAATTAGAATCTTTAATAAAGAGATAGGTTGAAGATAATGAAAAGATATATATTGATTTTAATCTTATGGAACACCCTATCAGACCCAAGAAAGTTGTTAATCCTAGATTATATCTAGATGATATTGTGACTTACCCTTATAATGAAGAAGTTATAGAGGAATTTTATGAATTTGAAGGGGGAGTGGCTGAAGATGAAGAGGAAGTGGCTTATTTGTTGAAAAGGTAAGTGCTCCATGCATAGATAAAAGTCTATATATCTATTATGGAGTTGAAGTTACACCTTATTTTTTCCCTCCTATAGATATTATCTTGAGTGACGGAGAAGATAAAGAGACTGAATTCTCTAGAGAAGATCAGATTCAAGGATATTTAGATACATCAAAGGAAGTTGTTGAAGTATTAGATGGTTGTGGTAATATAGATAATGGTGATGATAGAAATGGTTATGGTCATGATAATGATGCTGATATGGGTGATAATGATTATAGGTATCATTTTTCTCATACTTATCATATTATTTATATTTTAGATAGGTCTATATAGAGATAAGTGTTAACTCAACTTGTGGGTAATGTTACCTCAATTAGAGGTGAGCTGAGGGAATTTATTGTGGGGGGATCCCATGTTCTTCTAGATAGAAGTCAATCTATTGGGATGGGCCTTGTGTCTTAGTTTAGGATAGAGATACGTCCAAGTGTGGGCCTTCACCTAGTTCAAATATTCTTGGACATTCTTATCGTGACTCAGATGGAGTGTTTGGAAATGATGATGATCACATCAGTCCACCAAAGCATGGTGGACTTGTTGTCTTAGTTTCTTTTGGATTAGATCCAAATGGATATATAGTGGACTACATTAATGATGTTGGTCAGCTTTAGGATTTTCCTTCTAATGCTTCATATGCTAAACCATATCATGTTGAGGTTGTTATGCCTAATCCTAAGTGGATTTTTTCACCTAAACCTATTACTTCCTCAATGCCTTAAATGTATGTTATAAGATAAAATTTGGATTCCTTTAGAGAGAGACTAATTTCTGACTTTAATAGTGTTCTGAGATCCTACGCTTCTCCAGTTACTCATCTTAGTGAGACTATTTCCATGTATCTCTTTGATTTTTTTATTTTTAATATTCAGTCCAAAATTATTTTATAGATTTAAGAAGATTAAATTGAAAATAGAAGACTAGATAGTGAGATTAAATCTATAAGGTTTGTTATGGATGGGATGAATGCCTCTTTTTCTGTTATCCAAACTACCATTTTAGAGAGGTTGGAAACATTACCCCCATCTATTGCATGATAATCTTCTAATCCACCTTCTTATTCCTTAGTTTATGGTGAGATAATTAGAGCTATATTCAAAGAGGAGTTACATTCCATTATGGGTGATATCCATACATCTCATTGGGAGGATATTCACCTAATTTAATAGCATATTGACTATATATATAAACTTACAAGAGAGTGTTTGAATGAAGCGTAAAGTGATAGGTAAAACATCACCAAGTCTATCAAATACAATATTTCCATAATATATAAAAATAATGAGTTGAGTTTTCACTTTATGATTTTATTTGATAACATAAGAAGGCCACTTGTTACTAGGGCCTTCAAGTAATAGGTAGACCATCTAAATTTTTGACCCCACTTCTAAAAGTTTTCACAAAAGAAAAGAAATATTTATTCAATACTATCGAGGGATGTGGAAACATCATAATGGACTTTGTGAACCTCATGAACCATTTATGTATGTTTCTAGGATAGTATTTGTGGAACCTGAGGCCATATATAAGTATACCCTTACTGATACTCCATCTTATACTCCTAAGACACCTTAGTATCATCTTTTTAATATGTCTCCAGTTGAAGCAATTCAACATCTCCGACTAGTGGTTATTCAAGAGCTTCCTACCTCTAAATCACTACCCTCAACATGTAACTTAGTACCATGTGCCTATGAAAATAGAAAAGTCCATATCTATCCTACCTCCCATGGAGCTGAGAGTGACTTAGATTAGAATTTTTTATAGGGGTATTGTTTTATTTTCCCTTGTATTTATTTTTGGGGATGTAATATTTTGGTTGCTCAATTTATTCTAGTTTATCTTTTACTCCTTCATTTGTTTAATGGAATTTTCATTTATTATATTTTCGATAATTCCAAAAGAGATAGAACTTTTTTATGGAATATAGTGTTTATATTTTAAAAGTCTAAACTTACAAATTTAAGTTTAAGTTTTCATTCTGTTTCAAGTAATATTCTATTTCAAAATTTAAAATAGAAATATCACATTCACAATTTGAAATATTAATCATATATACTTACTTTCCAAATTGATCTACTTATGTATATATATTTTTTATATATTTTTTATAAAATGAAAATATTTTTTATCATTAAAACGGGGGAGATCATTGGAAAATAATTATTTTATTAATCAAAAATCATGTTTATTATATTTCTAATGATATTATTATTTAATGATAATATATCATTATATAAATAAAATCGGATAAGTGCATAATTAATCCAGCATTAATTCATATTTTCTATTGTTAGTTCAACTTCTGCCAACACTAGATTTCTGCCACCACCACACTTCTTCCACTAAAAAACTTCTACCAATGTTTTACTTATGCCACTACTAGATTTCTACAACCATAATATCCTATACTATCTTCCACATGAAACCATCCTAGATATACCACTACCAGACATAATACTACCAGATAATCTACCACAAAATTTCTGCTTCCATAAGGATAGTTCCACCATAATTTCAAATGTGTCACTGCCAGAGTTTTTGTTACCGCCAAACTGATGCCACCATTACTTCAATGTGCTACCACCATGTGTGCTACTTCCATCCACGTGTTACCACTTACTCATGCTACAATTAGTTTAGTTGTTCCACCATTGGACCATTCTACCATCAGAGTTGATCCACCATCTATTTTTCTACCATTTTAGTTCTTATTAATTTGAATTTAATGCTTCCAACGACTAGTTTATGAGAGTAAATGACAATAACCTTAGGTGTATTTTTTAATGATTATTACTAAACCATTCCATGGATTCGCTTAATACAAAGTTAAATTTTTCTTGATTTTTTGTTCAGTATAAGGATCCATGATATCTTTAATATTATTCTTCAATAGATAATTAGACCTGTAGAGCTATATATTCTGGAGGGATACTTCATGAATTGTGTGCAGCTTGCTATGTTTTCTAAGATAGATATATGCAAGTATGAAAGGGTGGAATTTAAATAAGATCAAGAGACTTTTTAAAACTAAATAAATATAATTATTTTAGTGCATATTTAGATAATAAAGGTAACCTTATGATACAATATTTTCCTAAAATTTCAGAGAGGCTTGTTCGACCTCCTAACTAAGACAAACATGAGGACCCTTGAGCTTATAAAGCTATTCAGACCAAGAATCACTATAACTTCCATCTCTACTCTTTTTATATTTGAGTTTTATGCTTTAAATCTGAGTAGTGTGTTTCTTTCTATATTTACTCATTCATTTTTTCTCGTGAACTTTAAGTGGAGTGTTCTATACACATTATTTCTAGTTTTTTTTTAAACCCATGGAAACTATGGAAGAGGTCACACATAGCCTATATTGTATTTATTCCCACATATAACTATGGAAAAGGATTTATACCTAGATGATATGTGTGTATTTTTTGTATACCCAATCCATTTTATGGATCTTATTATTGTTATAATAATTTTCTTGGGAGAAAGTGATATCCAAGTGGAGGGGATTAAGGCTCAATATGAGACTAAACCCCTTGTTTATTCCTCTATGTTTCTTAGTTTTATTATTATTATTTTTAAGATAAAAATGTATTTAAATCTATAAAAAAATCTTATACATTGATTATTAGTCTTAACCATTTTTTATATAATGGATTTTATAAGTAAATTGGTTTCAAAAGTAAAATTGATTTCAAAAATTGTTGTAATTTATCCCTAATACCTCTTTGATAAATCTTTTTAAATTTAAAACTTATATTATTCTACTATTTTGATTAACTAGTCATTTTTTGTTAACTTGGGAATTTTTAAGTGTTTTTAATAGAATTTTTTTTGGAAACTCAATCCACCCCCCCCCCCCCACCATATTGAGTTATTCACTCCGACTAACACATAGGCTTAAAAGTGACTCAAGGAAGGTATCACATGATTATTTATCAATAAAAATATTCCAAAGCGATAATTAAAAGTTTTTAAATAGATAATTATTTTATAATGAATACTTTAGTGGATGCCTTGTTTATTTTTTCAAGATATGATAATTGAAAAAAGGCTTATGTAATAGAATATAGACATATCATTGAAGCCTATTGTACCTAACAGAAACATGATATAACATTGTGTTTACCACTTCTCAATCCAAACAGCACCAAAATTTTCCTAAGTAAATCCACATTTTAATAGTGAAGAGGATTCATAATATCAATATAATAGTGTATATTAAATTTTTCTATTTTGAAAAACCCAAAAAACGTTATTGTGGTAAACAATGTGGATTGGGATAGTTAAATGGATGATCACAAGTCGATATTATGTAGTGATATCTATCATGTAGGTTTATAAATTTCTTATCTAATAAGAAAGCATGACTAAATTTCACTAAGTAGTGTAGAATCTTGGTATATTGTTGCTACTCTTCTACGTACTTAGTTTCTATGGATGAAAAAAATAGCTTTATCAGGTTAGAGTTCATATAAAATATCCTATTATAATTAGGTTTCATAACTCAAGTGTCATCTATGATGAACCAACACAGGCTACCCCTGACCAGAAAACCCAATCCATCTCATAGAAAATATCAAAGGTAATTCTCGATCCCCAAATGATAGTACCTAGTGCCATGGCATTGAATAACACCTTTGGGAATTATTTTTACAATAAAATAATTAAAAAATATAAATATAACTTCAAGGAAAACATAAAAATCAATAAACAAAAATAAACATCCCAACATATCATAAATGAACATGTCTCGTACATAAGAAAAAGATGAGATGGGAATTGTAAGGTTGTATAGAAGAGGGTGACAACATGATATAACTAGAACCCAAAAAGAATCCAAAAAAGGATAATCATCTCCATGTGTCCTGAGGTTTGACCTCCCATAATATCAACATTGTCACACAACCAAGATTCTCTAGCAATTGTACTTATCCCCTCTAAAAAATGAAAAAAATTTAATTGTATCTAAAAAATAGAATATATATTCCCTTATTGAGTGTATATAGGGTGTGAACATAAAATCTCAGTAGGGTCTAACTGAGAATTCCATGAATATCAATTATTATAAAAAAGTAAAAATGCTTGTTTGAAAATTATTTTAAATGAAAAATTCATTGAAAATTTTAAATAAATAAGTAAATAATCAATAGGTAAGAAAACTCAAACCAAGCACCATGAGTAACCCTTGGGTAACAATGGTCGGGCCTTATCCTAGGATCCATGAAATATTTGTGATAAATCCATATAAACACCTTTCATATGAATAGAACACTAGGGAGTACTAATCCAATGTCTCAATGGTAACCACATTCATAATAGAATTATTTAGTTAGTGTTCTGTCATAGTACAAAATCTAAAGAGAGGGACCTTTTACAACCATGAATTTTTTAGATGTCCTTCCTAGTTACTTTAGGTTCCCATGTGTGATCCCATTTTTAATTAATTAAATTATCACTTATAATTTATATAAAAATTAAAATTTTCCACATTATAACCATTTTTCCCCATTATAAGAGGAATTTATTTTAAAATCAACCCATCTGTATAGTTAGTCCATAAAAACTCATTTTAAAACATAAAACTCATTTAAACATTCTTTTCAAATAAAGTAGATCACATTTAATTCATCAAAAAAATTTAAAATATGAATCCATCTACCTTTAACACTTTAATCAATTAGAAACCAGATATAATCCACTAGAATATAAAAGGATTTCCATATATGAGGAAAATTAATCGATATACAATAAGGATAATTACATACAATTATAATTCAACAAACCATAGGCCTTATTCTCTATATGAAAGAAAGAAAACTAAAAATTAATGGAAGATGAATCCAAAAGAGTGATGAAGATATCACTTAATAAATATTGAAGGAACCTGGTGAAATCTCACAAAAAAATAGATCGAAGGAGGAATAGAAAAGAGAGATTGTGTGGGGAAGGTACATGGCTCAAATAGAGTGAGAAATGAGGGTCAGAGGTACTAAATCAAATAAGGGTATAAGAATTATTTAATATTTTATTTTTTCTATGTAGGTCGCATGGTTTCGATGCATGGTTTTCCAAACCATTCACCAACCATGCTCACTACTACCTCACCTATGAACCTTCATGGTTAGACTACATGGTTAAGTAAACTATGAACCAATTGTGTGAATTCAAACTATCAAAATATAGACTTGTGTCTCATGGTTTTCACATGGTTACTTTTAATTGTGACCTAACCATGTGACACCCACTTTTTTCAAAAACCTCAATATTTCATTGTAAAAACAACCAAAAAAGATATAGTATAAAGAAATAATATTATAATGTGAAAACATACTTAAAGAATAATATTTTGGGTGTGACTCCATCAATATTTTCTAAAATAATATCCATCACTCAAATAAAAAAGCATAAACATAATGTACTATTTCATTATATAGAGGGTTTTGAAATGGGTGGTTAATTTGTATCATGTTTTGACACAAAATTAGTATGTGTAAATCATGATAGTGTCACTACACATGGATGATTTAGAGAGACATCAGTTAGATCTTAGATTCCAATAGTCAATATCCAACTAGATTGATTAGAGAAGAGAGCCACACTAACCCATAAGATTTTATTTTTATATATTGGTATGGTGTCTCTATTTAATTAAATGTTTTGATTTCTAATCCTCTATTTTAACATTAAAAAAAGATCTCTTTTGGTTCATTGAAAATGGAAGAGAATTTTTCTATGAGTAACTTGGGAGAAGTTATACAAGATTTATAATGAAGTGGGTTTGGAGTATTGTTTTGGGTTGAAAAAGAGGGATTTATTCTATGTTGTTACTTTGGATCGGGGAAGGGTACATAAATGTTTATTTTAGGTAAGAAATTAGTATATAAGGGAAAAAAGATAAAGGATGTTTTTCCATGAGTTAATTTTCATTTAACTCTTGTTTCTCATAATGAGTTTTGCTCATGTGGGATTATAGTTGATTATTAGTGAATTTTAGATATACTACCTGGAGGAAAAATGTTTTAAACTTAGTTTCTAATCTTTTATGATATTTTCAAATGAAGATATGTTGAATTAGATTTAGATAGTTTTCAATAAACCTGAAGGGGTATATTATTATCATGAATACCCTTATAATATTTATAGTTTGTTTTTGTTGACGAGTCTATTGAATGAAATTTTATGTTATATTAGAAAATTTGTGAGGAAGATGCAGCAAGAATTTTTAATAAGGCTTAGATAAATTTTTATCTAAAGGAATTATATTTTTATATTTAAAAGAAATTAGAAAATACATATATGAGAGGTTAATTTACCCAATATATAAGATATCTTAAAAATGAGGAGTACAAAACGTCTTGGATAATTTCCTTGTATATATAATATTTTGTAGGCTGATATATAATAGAGGAAAAATCATCAAAGTCAAGGAGAAGCTCCCTGTATACATAATATCATCTAGGACATTGTATAGTATTTTCTAGAAGATGTAGAATCAGACTAGGAGAATATTTACTATGATACATAATGTTATTCAATGGTAATATCTTATATAATGTGGGAATTCATCAAAGTATCAATACATCCTAAGGATAAATAATATATAAAATTTGATAAGAAATATCCTCTAAAGTGATGAAATGAAGAAATGTATTAGATTTTCATAAAGATATATAAGATCCTTTAGTGATATATAATGTTTTATACTTACTGAAAATCAGAAAAGTGTTGGACATTCATTATTATATGTAAAGGACACTGATCCAATATGTTAGGGTTATCCATATATAGAAATAAAAAATTCCACATAAGGGAGAATATATAAGAGTAACTTGATGGAAAAGTTGATATGTAATATTCATTGTCAATCGTATAATTTGATTAGTAATTTAGCTAGACATATATTATGATATAAATAATTAATCATATAATATAATTGATGATGTCTATCATATTGTATGTTTCCAATTAATAGGAATAATATCATGTTGGGATTAAATGAGGATCACACCATACATTTCTATGTTTAAAATACAATATTTTATGTGCATTTTATAGATCTGGATGTTGACTGAGATTTATACCATGATGAAGAATAGTGCACTATGATCTAGTTATATTTAGACTCAACTATAATTGAAAATGATCCATTATTACATGAAGGTTGGAGAGTTCACTCATCCAAATAAGGTTACATTACACTAAAACTACTCATTATTGTTCTAAAATAAAAAAAATATAGGATTATATGGATATTGAGTCATCTATCATTAAAAAGAAAGGATATCGGTTAATGATCATAGACCAACAAAGAGAGGAGGAGAAGAGAAATTCTTTACTTATGTTGGAAGGGAAGAAAATAAAAGTAGGTATATCTAAGAGGCCATGTTGCTATAAATTTTTTAAATTCATCAACTGAATGAATATGGAGATAATTGACACACCATTATTGGTGTAAAATCATTCTTGATTCATGGAGATCAAGACTATTTCCCTTAGAGGATTTATGAAGCTTATAAGTGATTAAAAGTAGCAATTCCTCTATTTGGGAAGGTTTTAAACTTGGAGGATAGTGTGTCTACTCCGAACATTGTGAATAGGTATTGTGATTAATGATTCAAGTATTATGACAAATTGTTATTATATACTACTTAGATAATCTTGTTTTGGGTGAACCGTGTAAAATTAATGGTTCTAATTTTGGTTCGTTTATCTCTTTATATATACTATGAGGGATAAAAGTATTCCTACTAATATTGGAATAATACTATTGGTGACGTCCATTTGAAATTGATTGTCACACCATGATTCACCCCTAGGGTATTTACCTTCCATTGGGAAAATATTAATAAAATAGAAACTTGAACCGAACTTAAAATTCATAACATAGTCAATATAGAGACATACTATATTTATTTTTTATTTTTTCCTTTTCCATATATTGTTTATTTCATTTTTTAAAATTTCATAGATAGTTTCCTATTTTTCTTTTTGGTAATGTAACTATATTTTTTTGTTTCATGTATAGTGTCATGTTTATCCTTTCACTAGTATGTTTTAAATAATGGTTAAGTTATGTCGAGTGATATTTTTGATTGAAATTAGCATGTTTTATTTTTTTCCATGTTGTGATTTATTCATCCAATAGTTTACTAGTTTGGTTATGTTTTTTATATAGAATTGGTTTATATAAATCTATTATGAAGGATAATGTTTTACATTTGATAATTTATATTTATTTTATTCATTTATTAGGTAGATTCCATGATTAGTGATGTATACCTAACCATGTGAAGTGTTATTTGTTACTTTTATATATTACTTTATTGGGTATGATGTTCAGTGACATATTTTTTATTTTAAATGGAATGATTTTAATGATTACACTTACTTTTTATCCCATTTACCCTTTCTTAAAATAGTAGGATGTATGATTTTACATAATTAGTATACATATTTAAATTTCCCATTTGATGATTCAGTAGTTCACTAACCCATTATAACTTCTATTCAGGTTTTATTCTAGGCCTGAGGAAGCTTTAGAGGGGTATGAAATCTCTTAGTGTAATGATTTTTTATTATAGTTAGCGTAAATCCATATGTAATTATTTTCTCATTACTAAAATTATTTTATGATAATTTTCAAAATATATTATATGTGTGTGTGTATGTTCATACATGTTCATGTATACAGTAGTTTATTTATTGTGTGAGTTGTGAAACCATTAGTGGTAGCTTGCCGAGTATTTATTCTCATGCCTTATATATGCACAATAGTGGACATGTAGTTTCACATACTACAATTTAGGTTTGATAAGGTCTATAGGTATATGTTCGGTTGCATTACTGATTAGTTGACTGTTGTTTTTGTAATATTTTTAATATCTTTAAGGTATTGGAGTGTGGATCAGTGTTTGGTTGGATCGGTGTCGACACATCACGACATTTATTTGAATTGATTTTAGAGAGTATCTGGTTTCGAATTCTATCAATGGGTATTATTATATATATTTTCATATTATTTATATGTTTTATCTACACGCATATAGATATCGATTTATTTCACTTTATGTTTTTATTCAGTTATATTATTTATCACTATTGTATAATTTACTTCTTATAGAAAGAAAGTTGTATCTATTCTTTAAAGTGGGTCGTATTTAATTTTTTTAAATTTATGACATATAAATGAAACATGTTAGACATTTACAATACAAAAAATTGTGCATTTAAGTCATTTATTTAAAGGGGTCATGAAAACCCCCTTAAAATAAACTTACAATATAAATTAGCAGTGTTTATGTCAAAATCACCATTAAATTTTAATTTATCCACAGTTTTGAAATTACCACTGCTAAAATAAAATGGATTTAATTAAAAAATAAAGGGCGTTATAACCCCCCTCAAATCTGAGTGATTATAGGTGGTTATGTGTCATCTTTAATCCCTTATATTACAGGTGGTTAAAACCACCTCAATATTTTTAAATTTTTTGTTAACATAAATATGTTATATCTTAGCGGTGGTTTTGGTACAACTATCACTAAAATATAACCAATTAATTTTAAAAATTAAAACAAAAATAGAGGGAGTTAAAACCCCCTATAATATTATAGATTATAGGGGGTTTAACCCCCTCTATTTTTTTCTTTAAAATAGAATTTTATAATTTATGTGTGTGTGTTATATAACACATTAAGTAAATGTATTTAAATAAATTATAAAAAATTTCTATAAAGACAATACATAAATAAATTAAATAAATACTTATATATAAAAACAAATATCTATATGTATATATCTATGTGTGTGTGTTTGTGTATTTGTATACATAATATAAATGTAATATAAATATATGTATAAATATATTTATTCATATATATATATATATAGTATAGAGATATTTGTGCATAAATATTATGTGTATATATATATATATATGGTATAAATATAAATTATATAAATGGATATTTAAATTTATGAATATTGTATATATTTGAATACATAATATAATATAAATGTATTTAATACATAAATATACCATATAAATGTATTTAATATAATATATGTATAATATAATTATAAATCATAATATGAATGTATAAAATAAATTGTAATATAATAATAGTAATTATTATTATTATCATTATTAAAACATTTTATTAAATTAAAAAAGTTATATATATTTTTATAAATACTATCCATTTATTAAATACATTTATATTATGATATATATTATACATATATTATATAAAATAAATTTATAATATATATTTATGTATTAAAAACATTAATAAGATTTTATTTATAAAAATATATATAATATACATAAAAATAAATGTAAACTTATATATATAATATAATATAATTATTTATATTTTTGTACAATATTAATTAAAAATTAATATGGTAAATATATATATTATTTAATTATATTGTATATTCTTTATTATAAAAATGTTTTTAATTTTTTGTATATCATTTATATTTGTATAAATAATATATAATATAAATGTATTTAATTTTATACATAAATATGAAAAATAATTTTATACATTTATCTATGTTTAATACAAATGTATTTATTATTATTATTATTATTATTATACAAAACACATTATGTACACATAGATGTTTTTTTATTATTTTAGTATATAAAAAATAATTTTGATCAATGTTTTAAATATATGAATACATTATATATATATAAGTTTTTTCAAATAATTTTATATTATTATATATATAATTACATATAAATATAAATATCAATAAGTAAATATAGAAATATATATTATAATTATATTATATCTATATATATTATAACAATACATATATATAAATATAAACACAAATACATACATACATATATATATAAACAAATATATATTTATATACATAAATAATAATGTATTTATAAATATATGTATCAATATATATTTATGTATATAAATATCATTATTTATTTATATTATATATACACATGTATATTTATATATATAAACAAATATATTATATTATATATATTCATATACACAAATATGGTGGAGGAGGATACGACTAAGGAGCTCCTGCAGAGGGTGATCACTTGAAGATGAATTCTAGGGTTCAGTGATAAGGATCTCAAAATATATTGACACTTTGACTTGGAGTTTTTTCTTTTGGTATCAGCGAAAGACTTACAGATGTGCAATGTAGGATTTGATTTGGAATGAGAATAGAAGAAGATGTAGGATAAAGGGTAAACCCTTGTTTTCCCAAATGGGTCATTTTCTCCCTTCAAGGATAGGGAGATATAAAAGATTTCTAAGAAAGGGAGTATTTCCCATGTTTTATTCCATAATGATATAATATCTTCTAGACTTTATCTCTAAAAGTTTTCAATTATTTCTCGTATTTCTCTTAAGAAAGGGATAATGTCATAGAAGGTTTCTAAACTGGTAAATTGTTTGACCTCAGTTTGGAGATTTTCGAACTGGAAGTGTATCTCACTTGGCTGAGGCTTGTTTCATATACTCTTTCATTCAGATGAATTGAAAGGTATGTTGTGGGGTTTTGTAATGGTCAATATCAAACTCAGTGTGTTGATGATTCATGAATGGAACCTCGATTTCAACTAGAATGAGTATGAAGATTCCTTCCCATAGGTGTGGGTTAAAATCCATAGTTTGAGTTGGGTCTTATGTCACCTAGAAATTTTTTATGATATTGAATCCTTTAATTAGACTCTAATAAAGATATATAGTGCTACTGAATTTTTCAACTCTGTAAATTTTTCAATGGTTCTAATTGAAGTGGACCTCAGTACCACTCTAACTGATATTGTAATCATATCAACTCCTCATGATGAGGTTTATATTAGGATTGAATATGAATAAAATATCACCATTTTTCTACCTGTTGAATTATTGGGATCTCAATTTCATATTACAGGTCTTACTTTTTCTATTTGAAGTTCTATCAAGATGGTCATGACTAAGAGCATTATAGGAAGAGAAGAGGGGTTGAGATAATTACACCATCCTCTAAATCAAAGAATCATTTTCTTAATTGAATGGCTATATCTATCATTGGAAATGTAATGGTAGGGAGACAACTCTATAATGATGTTACTGGGAAGATTGCACAGCTACCTGCTATAGTGGCTATAATGCAAACCAAGCAAGGTTCTAATACAATGGGGCTATTCCAAAACATTCTAAAAGAAGATTTTTAGGCTCACTACCTGGTCACATTGATGTTTCTAGTATTATAAATGATTCTAAGATTGTTATATGGTATTCATATAATTTTCCTAGTTTATTGAAGACTTCCAATCCTATGGGTCCTCTTTCGTTAACTGAAATTTATGATGAAGAGCAGGTTAGGGTAATATCTATATAGGAAATTATTTTATGTAATATCTCTACGTTGAATAAAAATTTGAATATTGTATTTATATCTATGGTAAATCTTACCATGAAATATCTAAAAAAGATGATGTGGGCATGGAATCATGGTGAGAAAAAACTATGGTGACTACCATGGGATAAGGTAAATCCAAAATGGTTGCTTCTTTCTCAAAGAAATCCAAGAGGTATCCTACCACTACTTAGTCTAGTTAAATGTAGTGCATTGATGGACCAAGTTTTCAACTCTGATCTTCAAGTCCTAATTACATGAATTCTAAGGGTGTTGGGACTATATAGAATCATACTCACTCTGATGATGTAGAGGTTTCAAGGGACTGTTTGGGGTAGGTCTGTGTCGTGCCATTGACTCTAGAAGAGGATAATTATTTACCACACCCATTATAAATTTTTTTGTGGACGACAATATCTTTATTGAGGTTTTCAATCTAAATTTATTGTATCATAGAGATTCTAATGCCAATATCAATGAGTTTGTGACTATGGAAAATCAAGTGGTGGTAATGTATTCCAGTTCTAATTTACCTGTACTATAGCATGCTTCAACGAATTCCCCTAGGGTAGTGACAAATGCCGTATGTGTTATCAAATATGGAAAATAAATAATTTTCTCTATTTCACATGTGAGTATGATTGTACATAATCATTTTTACGTTCTTTCCTCTAAAATTGGTGAGTGGGAAGATCAAGAAGGTGATGACTATTAACAAGTTCAAAAAATGAATATTGACATTTTTAAAGATCCATCTGATAATAGGAGTGGGACATAGAAGATGGTCAATACTTGGAGGAGGGTTTGGCTTCCCTGTGGTATGGGTGGAAGAACCTACTACCAAAGTATGAGCACTTGGTTTTGATCTTGTTTTTCCCCTGAGTTTTTTTGGTTGATTTTTTCATTTATTCCCCTCCTCTTATCTCTTGCTTTTATTATCTTTAATAAAGGGGTCATGACCCTCAGCCTTTAAAAATATATATTCACAAATGTATATTTACTCATATATTATATTATATATTTTTGTGTGTGTATTTTTGTATATAATAAATATTTTTTTATTTTTTTTTATTTATATATTATATAACACAAAGGTATATTTATATACATAAATATATATGTAATTATAAATATATATATTAATTTTTATATACATATGTAAATATAATTATTTATAAATATTATATAATTATTTATGTAGATTATTTAATTATATATAAAATTTCTCAATATATAGAAATATATTACCTATAAATATATACAGGAGTTGTGTGGCCAAGTGAAGTGGTTGTGTGCTTCTGTTGCATTCCACTGATCCAAATGTCATGATCGGGTGGGGATATTTTTTCTCTTGATTAGAGATGTGGGGAACCGATGTGTAGGTCATTGAGAAGGGGGTGAACCTAGTGAAAGAGAGTCTATGTGGTACTTTTGCGAAGGGAAAACTAGAGAATGTTTGTGGGGAAAACATGCAAAGTAAAGGAGGGCCAACACATGCGGTCAGTGAGCAATGGGAGAGGAGGTCGGAGAGCAGGGCTAGTAAGGGAACGCACAAGAAGTCGAGTGAGGGTGGTATATGGTACTCATGTGTATAGTTGGTAGGGTGGGGGAGTACATTGGGTTGGAGGGAAGAGCAGAGGAGGTTAGCAAGGTTTACACGCATGGGGTGGTGAGGGTGGCATGCAAGTGATCAATGGGGGAGCATTTATGGGGTCGGTGAGGTCAAGTGGGTGGGGCGTTAGGGTCGGGGTGTATAGGGGGAGGTTGGGTGATGATTTTTTTAAAATAATCATATTATGGGAGGTTTACAGCCATCCAAAAATTAAAATACTTACATACAAACAAATATATATATATATTATAGGAGGTTATAACACCCTCTGATAAAATATTAGAGGGGTTGGGGATTAGGAAATAAAATATGAGGTTTTCCTTGCAAAAATAACATATTAGAGGTGGTTTACTACTTCCCCTAAATTGAAATATATATATATAAATATTAGTGGGGGTTAAACCCCCTCTAAATGCACTATTTTCTTAGTATTATTAGTACTAGTTCATGATGAGAAATTGTTGATTAGGGGGGTTAAATCCTTCAACTAAATCAACACTATACCAATTAATATAGTCACCATCCCATAGGGATTAGAGAATAATCTTGGGGATAGTGGTTATATGATTCATGTATCAGTTGGTTATCTAGTTTAGGGTTATTAAATGTTTAAACTTATAAGATTGTTATTTGTTTTATGTTAACCCAAATTGGGTCAAAAATAACAAGTGGTCATTCATTTGGTAAATATGGTAAATATATCATAACATGGAATTGTTTTAAAATAAAATAGTATTCTATAATGAAACTATATTTCTAATGACTAATTTTTTTTTTCAAATGTTTTTTTTAAATGAATCATTTCTATGAAAATAAGGAACCGTTGTGATAAATTGTTGGGAATGAAATTATCCCAACAAATAGGATCCCACATTTCCATGGTTTGAAATGTGGGTTTTAATGATGATGAATTCATGATGAATTTTATGGTTCTAATGATAATTCATTGGATTATTATAGAATGTACTGCATGGTATATTTCAAGTTGGGTGCTAAAAAGGGAAATATGTAGTTGATAATTCTCCATTAGACACTTATTTAGTAGAACTCATTATTTAAGAAATATATTGGATTGAAAAAAGTGGTTATAATGATAGGAAAAGGGATGAGAATAGATAATATGTGTTTATAAAGTATAACACATCATTATTTATAGTTATTTTTTACTAAATCTTATGAATATTTTTTGGATAGAATAAACCATGTCATTATGTTCTTGTGTATCCTAATGGCTTTAGAGGTCAGTTTCGGTTCTTATTTATTAGAGATTTCATTGAGGTTGTGGTGCTAAATAATTTATGTGCCATTTTAGGATAAAGATATCAACTAAAAGGTATTATATTTTATCTATAATGATCAATACCTTCCAAAGGTTCTAAATTTGGATATATATTAATATTTCATTTATTTTTAGTATAAAAAATTATCTATGATGGAATATATGTCAATGTTTACTGTGTTGATAATTTTGAGGAATAATTGAACCAGGTACAGATGTTCAAGATGATTTTATAAACTATAAATTCAATCAGGGATTATCATTTTGTATTTTCCTACCTATACAAAATTGGTTATTATAGTGTATATTTCTTTTGGAAGGGGAACATTTGAGTGATTCTAATGTAGAGAATTTTTGCACCCAAAGTACGAGTTATTGAACCATTCTCACACATTATATCAATTTAAAAAGTGGTGATTCTTGGAGGGGATAACTGTAACACCCAAATATTTTAAAAGAAAAAAATTAAATTTGATAGCATACACGACACACAACACCGAGCTTAAACAAACCACGAAATGTTATTATTTTAATATGATTGTTATAACCTAGTAGTTGAATTGGAAGGTATGAATTGTATTAATCTAATTATAAAATATATATAAATTACATACTCTGTAAAAGTTATTTGTTTTATTTTTAGGAAATAAGTACTCAATTTTCAGTAAAGTTATTTTATGCTTCTAAAATATGCTTTCTTAAAAAATTATTTGTATTACTTTGTGTGAGAAAAAAATATAATTAATTTCAATAAATTATATTTAGTATATTTTAAAAAAAAAAATTCATTTTTTAAATCATCATATCAAAATTATTTAAAGTGGAAATTTTCATAATTTTTTTAAAATATATATTTTCTAGTGAATTGTGAAAAATATCAATTTTTATTGAAATCTTCATTCTTATTTTAGGAATTAAAAAAGATTATTTTATTTCATATTTATTTAAAACAAAAATTAGTTCTATTATATTATTAATAATTCAATTAATTTTATTGAAAACAATTTTATGATTGAATTTCGTATACAAATAATTTTTAAAAAAATATGTATTTTTTTGGGAAAATGTTTTTCATTGGGATTTCTGTTTTGATTTCAAAATAAATTCTTCATCATATAGGTATTGAATTTGATAAAATGGATTCCGTATTAAAAATAATAACATTTTAATCTAGTATATAGGCCCCTTTTATTTTTATCCATTATGAATAGTAACTATGGTAGAATTTATCACCTTAATAAAGTGTAAATCTGGTTAACTGAGGATAAAACTAAGTTATATGGTCATAATTTTTCATAATAATTATTATTTGGTAAATATAATTCAAACCTTATCATAATATTATAAAAATAGATATTTTTAATAGACACATTTTCATGAAAATTACTAATCAAATATTTAAATCAAGGAAAGTTACAAAATGTCACTCTCTTAGTTTTAAATACCCATTATGAGTCCACGTAGGGAAAAAGAAAATTATGGGTGAATATAAATATAAATTTTTTAAAAAATAAAATTATATTCATTATTATGATTTATTTATAATTTTTATTGATCATATAATTACATTAAAATCTTATGCAACAATAATATAGTATTTATTTAATTAATAGAAAAATAAATAAATGATATTAAAAATATTAAAAGTTATATAATTTGAGTGATTTATAGTGATTAATGAATTTTTTATATTAATATGAAATATTAATTATGTTTAAATTAATAATTTTCCAAATAAAACATTTTCTGGAAGTATTGGAAGTCAGAATAAATGAATTGTTTCAAAATTGACATTAATGATAATTTATCAAAATAATATATTATTAAATTATTTAAAAACATTAAATGATTTAAAAAGGAAAAGGTTAGTAATATAGGTTTAAAATTTTATCCCTTTTCTATTTATGAGTCAATAGTTACCTTATATTTAAAATTATAACACTTTTAGTGTGAACAAATATGTTACAACGGTTAGTGTTAAGATATGTTAATTAAAGAGTTAAACCAAATGATATGGTTTAAATTACCATAAAAACCTCTCCAAATTTTATTTTTTTGATGATATTTCAACCATATACTACCCTAGGTTTGAATAACTATCCATATGGATTAATTGTTGTTGAGAATTACTTTATTATAATTTTATCTTTTGATAAATTCCATAAGTGTCACTCATCTCAATTATAAAAGGGCACCTCCTCCTTCACTATTTTACACCAGTTTGAGCCATATATTTTGACCAAACCATGACCATTAGCCTTCTAAAAATCCTTATAAAATTTATAGAGGTTATTTTTATTCCAAAATTCCTACTCTAAGTCCCATAAGAAGATATCTAAAGGAAGTCTAATGATGAATATGTAATCATCTTTACCGAGTCATTAATGTTTATTTCTTATTATAATTCCTCGTAAAGTGTAATACCCATCCTAATATAATATCTATAGTATAATAAATATAATTATTTTTAATTATTATTATCTAAAAACCATATTCCTTCTCAGTTTCATCCTATGAAAATAGAAAACATCGCTCGTGTTTACGTACGGATTACCATCTCCATATAGCGATGTAATTCGTTGTTCATCATCATTTCACTTGAATTGTTATAAATATGGAGATCATTAGTTTATATGATATTTATGAAATAAATATTATTGTTTAATTTAAATATAATATATACCACTTTACATTCCAATCTTTTTTAAGATGATAATGCCTCTCATGTGTACATGTACACTACTACCTCCACAAAGTGATGTAATCTGTATTTCTTTTATGATTTACTTAAATGGTAATAATTATGGATTTTATTAATAAATATATATATTATTTATATTATATAATAATAATTAATTAAATTATTATTATTATTTACCTTTTATTCGTTACATCCATCGAAAAATGGAAATAACATTTATGGGTATGTACGACCTATCAATTCTGTGAATGTTGTAATTCATTCCTATATATAACTTTTAAGAATGAAATTTAATATTTATATAATAATTAAAAATGATAATTATATCATGATTAACAATATTAATATTATATAACCATGATCAACGTATAAGGACCAAAACTACTGAACCAAAACATACATGAAAAATTAAACAATTATCACCTGAAACAATGATTTTAATAACTTATTTTTAATAAATGGGTGATAAAAGATTATAATAATATCATATATGGTATGATATGTAATATTATGGTTTTCTAATAGATTTATAATTAATATATATTTATTTTATTGGAGGATCATACATGTTCAAAGGAAATCAAACGTGAGGTTAGGGCTTCTCATCTCACATGTACTTCTATGAGACATATGTCATATACACTACTTATTTCTTTGGTGTGGTTCTTATACTACCCATTTTATATATTATATCATAAATAACATGGAATTTATGGTATTTAAACATTCATTTTATGTTATTTCTTTCATGGGGCTTACAATTCAAAAGATACCCAAGTGGTATGGGTTTATTTCACAATCTCATCTTTATTCAGGATTGTTTATATTTAAGTCCCTACTATAAGAATATTTTTCTTCCATATCCATGTTTCGAAAAAATATTTTTCAAAAATATTTTAAAAATACTCAAAGTTATATATTAAAGATATTTTTACCCATGTTTGACTATTTGAAAACAGCTTTAAAAGAGTCTTCTTATCATTTCCGAACGAGGCAATTTTTGAAAATTTAAAAAAAAGTGTGAAAGAAATATATTTTAAATTACATAACTTGAAAATATTTTTCCACCGTCATAAATAATCGTTAATTTTACTCTTCATTTAAAACTATAAATGTTTCCTTCCAAATAATATTTTTTCCAATAAATTTTTTGATTTATTTAAATAAGTGATGTCCAAGTGAAAAGGGTATTTTACGCAATAATTTTCAAATGATATTTTTACATTATTTTCATAAATGTCAACATCCATTGTTGAATCTTATTCTTTACTAAGGTTATTATCTTATATTACAATTTACCATATCTTTATGGATGTTTTATGATTATTTTTATCAGGTAAAGTATTGATATTTTGTATACTAGTTATTCCAATATAGACAATTATTGATTTTTATGGTATTTGATTATATTGTGTTGTTTATTCTTATAAGTAATGAATTTGACATATTAAGTAATGGTCAGGGATTGAAATTACATATCCCCTTGATTAATTGGTAGGTCTCATGAGAAAAAAAAATTGGGTTATTATTTGAGGCCTTACCCATTTATATAAGATATATTGGCATAATTCCTTTAATGTATGTTTAAGATTTATTCAGATGAGGCCTAAATGGTAAGTTTCTGATGTCCGACATTATGAATTCCAAAATTAAGAACTCATTTATTGATTTCCATGTGATTGGTTGAGTATTTTTTCTTCTATAGATATGTCTTATCTTGTGTTATTATTTATATATAATTGTTTGATTATTATTTATTCCATCCCATATCATTCCTTTATTATTTAGTTCTAATGTATTCATACCCTTATAAAAAATATGAGCTCACCCCTTTCTTAGGATTTATTTCCCTAGGATATCAAGAAGTGTTTTAAGATTAAAATTTACGAATATTCTAATGGGTAAAGTTATGTTTTTGAATAAAATACTATGTTGTATTTTATTTTTTTCAATTATACATTTGAATTTCATGTATGTATCTAGTTTTCCAAGACTGCTAAAATATTTGGTTCCCTAGGATGTGATCACTTTTCTCTAGTCCCGATGTCCTAAAGTAACTATTGCGTCTAGACTATTGGGGTTAGGGTCTTTATAATAACTATTATCCAAACTAAAAAATAAATATTAACTAAAACCTATTATTCCATATAATAATTTTGTATATGTTTAAATGATTAAATAAATAAATAATGATATACCTTTTATCTACCAATTGAATCTAACAAAAATCTTCCACTTGATATTGATAATAATAACTAAAAAGATTCCAATGGTCTCCATCATTATATAGTATTCAAAAGCTATAATAATCTCCCAATTCATGAGAAAGATATTCTCCTTTTCAATGTTTTTTGTAAAACCATGGTTTAAAGTGGGATAGTGAGAGTAATAAAATTGTCTTGAAATTTTTTTTACACATCATAGTTTTGTGCCCATAATATACTAACCACAAACTCGTTTATAAATTCCATCCAAGTAAAATACTTGGAAACCAAATGTTTGACCAATTAATTTATTATTTTATAAATGGATCATAGGATACAACTATGTAACTAGTGGATATTTAATGCTTAACATTTAAGAATTTTTTAAATATAAATTTTTTTCTAGATTATTATCATATGATTTTAAACAAAACAAGATAGCTTGGGTGCATAACATTATAGATCAAGTGTATTATTTCGTAATATATAAACATACATGTACTACACTATAACATGGAAAATCCCTATAAAAACTATGACATGTTTTTCCATTACTTCATATTTCCACCAATATTCTACTTACACTAAATCCTCAAAGCCTTAGTAAATTTTCACCATATATCACATTATATATAATAACTTGTAAAACCATATACAAAACTCCTTTTAAATATCTTCCAATACTAATTATACAAAAGTTGTCATTTATTTTCACCAAATTTTACATCATATGTAATAATTTGTGAAAATCATTCTAAAAATTCTTCTAGATATCTTCTAAAATACATTTTAGGTAGCTCTCAAAGTGTTGTACAAACACATTGTAAAAAAATATCCCTCATTCAAAAAACCAAAGAGTGTGTCCCTAAGATACTTTATACCGTTAATAGTAATTCTGAATTCCCAAACCCATAACTATTAGAAAAGTGTCTCCCTTTGAAGATAAATAATGTTTTAAAGGCTATAAATGGATCTAGTTTGTTAGAAATCAAACACTTGTTTCTATATAACTATGTATAGAAGTTGTATCATATATAGGTATGCATAATCGTATAAATGTACCATGGCCAAGGTTTTACAAATAATGCATGAAACACTAAGTCTCTATGAAGTAACACTTTGTTTTAAGGAGATAGTTATAAACTATCCATTAAACATAATTTTTTCTTTTCTATGTTTTGAAATGAAAAAATCTGATATACATTGTTTTGATCAGTAATTTATTTGGATTCTGATAGGACAAACTTAATTTTTGAGGAATAGCAACCTACCATTATGAATAGTAATCTACCCTTATGAATAGCAGTATGACCCTTATGAATATTAAATTGGCCAAATGAATAGTGACATCACCAATGAATGTGTAATAAGAAAGAATCTTATAAGTAACAACATGACCAAAGTATAAGTGTTGGTAATATTTTAATTCATAAATATTTAATTACACTATTATGATTAATTTAATAATTTAAATGAAATTTTATTTTCATAAAATTTACTCATAAATTATTATTGTATTGTCTTATAGTAATAATATAATTTATGAGACCTTGATTTATTTTTCAATGTGTTATAAAATCAGTTATAGTTTTAAAATTAATATTTATCAAATAAATTACTATTTTATTTAAAAATTAAATTTCTCATCTTTAGAAATTTATTTTGATAAAATGGGGTTCATTTTTTAATTTTAAATGTCAAAAAATGGTTGGGGTAAATTTATGGTATTTTTCTAAAATACTTGAATTTTTGGTGAATAGTGAAATTTGATAATTTAAGAAATGTGATAAATAAATGAATTTTTGCATCATGATTGAGTCATGGATGAAATAACTATAAATTGGTTCGAAATAAAATTCACTTATTACTATTTTTACAAGAATAAAGACTATTCATATTCTTGAGAAAAAATATTAAACTGATGATTAAAATAATGTAAAACCATTCCTCTCCTCCATTATAAATAGCACCCTCACCCCCCCCCCCCTCTTCCTCACACACCTATCAAGCATTTATAATTTTATATATTCTACCCAATACACTTCCCAAAGATCTTCCCCACGTCCAAGACATGCTGGTATCAATAAAAGGCCAAAACCAAAGGCATTAAGGAGGATCTCTAAGAGAAGAGATCAAGAGATAAAAATCCTCTTTCATTTCCTTTTAATGTCATTTCAATTCTTTTATTTTCTTAAATATCTTCACCTAACCTTATTCAAGAGGAATGGAATCTCTGGAATGTTATATATATTATATTTTAATCATTTTTATTTATAATTTCATCCTCATACTTCTTATCCTCTCCCTCTTATTCTAAAAATAAAAACAACGTCTATGATGTGTCGATTTACTGATATCATGGATGATATGTATTCAATTTCCTTTACTTCCTTCAAATATATCTATAAAAAAATTTAATGGTTAGAACATATTTTAATGTTTATTATATGACCTCTATTATGTTATTTAATTAACTTATATGCATAATAGTAAAGGTATATGATGAAATAAGTTTGTGATTATCGAAGAACCACCAAAATGAACTAAACAAATATCATTAAAATTTTAACTAATATATCATACTTATATTAGAAAACTGAAATGATAAATGATATAATTTAAGGTTTGTGAAACATGTAAATACCATCTCAGTTCACTTCTGGAGTTTATCCTCCATTCAATAAGGAAATCCATTACAAACCCAGCATGGAAACCATGTAGAGAACGCACCCGAAACAATGTAAATAACGAAATAGTACAGATTAATGGGTTGAATGATGTTAGAAAATGATAATATAAGTTGTTATAAAAATTAATATGTTTATTTAAACTATTAATAACACTATTTTAACCATTTTACAGGAGTTTTAAACACTTTTGAAGTAAGACGTACCCGAGGTAAGGGAATTCTTAACCTAGTTTCCATTCTTTGGGTTAACCTTATACTTTATTCATTATGTGGTATTAAGATTATTTGTGTGACTAATTATTATTTATATTATGTTTAATTATGTGTATTTAAATTGTATACACATTTCCATTCCATTATATTAATTCCCACTCCAATTATATTTTCAATGGACATTCCTTTTAAAATCCTTTTAAAAATATCTTTAATGAAATTCAAAAGATTGTTTTTTATATATAAGGAATGAGTGGTTACCCCTAATTACATGATGCTTTATTACTATTATATGTTCCTTGGAAATATTTATCTTGGTTTTTTGCCCATTATATCTCAATATATATTGAGTTCAGCCCATTATAACTCAAGATATGTTGGGTTGATCCCATTATAGCTCAAGATATGACGGTGTGCCCCATTATAGCTCTCCAACGCATTGGGTGCTACAGAGATGGAAGATGACCGAATGGGTTTTCCATGTGTAATGTTTATTGTAAGGGTTCTATGGTAAATATTTCTAAATTATAATACATGATGTTTCTATGCAGGTTAATAAGTTTTTATGTGATGAGTTTTATTGGTTTTTATGTTATCACTTGACTAGAAATTTCATTATATCCCTTACTGAGCTATTTGTGCTCATAACATGTTTTAAAATGTTTTTTCATAGTTTATAAGGAGGTTTAAGAGAAGTAATGAAGAAAATTTAAATGTTAAAGAGTTTTCAAAGAAATTATTTTTAATTTTAAATGTTTTTTATTTTAAAAAAAGTGGATATAGTTTTAGTAGTATCCTCATGTATGATTATGGGTTGTTATGTAAGTTTTATGTTCTAATTATCTAAAACTCTATGCCTGAAAAGATACTTACTGTGTAAGAATTCATGTTATTTTCTAGGACTCAACATTAGGTAATGTTTTAAGGCTGGTTCCTTATAATAAAACCTTTTTCAAATACATTTGGTGACGTTGAGATACGGAGTATGTAAAACATTTATCATTTACACATACATTTTCAATTATATGAGAATATATTGATAAAATGAATATGCACATCACATGTTATTAATATAATAGGATTATATTATCACATTTTCCTTATGAAAATAGAAAATATTTTCATATGCACTTTATCTAGGTATGGATATACACTTTCATAGTTTACCTCAATCCAGGAATCAGATGTCATACTTGATATATAAGAGGAAAAATATCATCGTGGTTATTCCATGACCAATACCATTATCAGAAACATACTCAATCAACCCCTAATTATCACAACCTCATGGTTTGGTTAAGAAATTTATCAACATATGAAGGTATTTATGTTGTGAAAATTATAATCTTTAAGTACAAGGATTAATTATGAAAAAATAACCCCTAACACATATGACATTCAATGTAGTATACATGGAAGGTGATCTAGAACATAAAACTTATTTTGTATCCATTGAGTATATTATATATCTCTATATAAAATCTTACCAATGAAAAGATTAAAATTTAAAAACAACTTGTAATACTAAATAATGAAAATCGATTAGGGATAACTCAAATTAATGCTATGTGATGTTAATTTTTAATTCAATTCCCAAATATATGCACCCAATATGAAAGTATGGTCATGTAGATACTACATTTTATATGAAAATATACCTTTATATTCTTAGACTCTTTTAACAATACATACAAGATCATTCATAAGAACCTATATTATCATATCAGATAAGAAAAACCAATAGAGAGGCCTTATGATTGCTATAATTTTAGTGTTTTGATAAATTTATTACATCTTTGTGTAATTATTTCCACATATCTATGTGATAATCTAATAAAACCTTCCACTAAACTCTATTACTAAGTAGCATTAATGAGTAAAGTTTTTTTATAATGGTGAGACCTAAGATTCATATTCATAATGTTTAACTCTTTGAACATAGTATTAAAACATCATTAATTTAGAACATAAAATTTAATAAAAATAATAGTTTCTAGAATATATTTATAACTCTTCTTAAGTTTTTGATCATTATTAGGGAACCTTTCCATTTAAACATTTATTTTTGATCATTTTAGTAAAGAAATGTAACTCTTTACATTAACTTTATTTACCATTAAATTCTAAACAATTTTAGTATATAAGGTGAATTATACTTTTAATTAGATTAGTATACTTTTTTTGTTAGAATTGTAATTTATCAAAGTCCAAATGTACTCCCAAAAACTGCTTATAAATAATATTTTCTATAAAATATCATGCTAAGAAAAAAAATATCCTTTGTGTTAGGAAATAAATAGTATTTACAATATTGAGAATATATAAAAAATAATATATTGGTAATTATATCCTATATGGTATTATATGTGTTTGGAGAAATTTTTTAAAAAGTATATTTTATGATTTTAAATATACCACTAGAAAGTGTCAGAAATTATTTTCCTTATATTTTTTAAAAAAATAGGATAAACCCTTTTATATTAGGTAAACAATTTTTTTATTAACTTCTATAATACTCTATGTTTGGACGGGTTATGAAATTCCATGGGGGATTTGAATTGTCATATTTTTGAGTGGTTTATTTTGATAAACATGACTATGAATGAGGTTATAATAATTTTAAAATATGTAAATGAAATATTTGGATATGTTCAAAATTTTGATAGATATCATTAGGATCTGGGTGAATTCAAGAGGATTTTTCAAGGTCTTAGGATACTAAAAAGTACAGTACAAAGACTTTCATGGTATAAAATGGGATTTCATGCCACGAAAGTGTTTCATGGAGTTTATTATATGATTTTAGGTCATGAAATAGGGTTAAATAAGGGATAACGGGGAACTAACCAAGTATTTATGGAGTAAACACTATTTTCCTACCATCACATAGAGTTTCCAACATTTTTTAATTTTCAAAGGGGGACTCATCCCCCATTCTTCTCATATGGAGATGTGTGTCTGGGGAGGGCTTGGAAAGACCTCCCCTTATCCCTTCTTCCCTATATTTTGGGTGGATCTGGGTGTGTTTTGAAAATATTTCTAAGTAAGTTCTTCCTTCAAATTCAATCATTTTTAATTCCCCTACATCATCACTTATTTAAGGTAATTATATTTTAGTGTTTTTGGTGATTTCCAACGTGGCATGGTGAAAATAAACCATATCAAAGGAACTTTTTCTCATCATTTTTAGAGGAGTACTTGAGACATTGTCTTCATGTCATCATTTTTTTCTTCGGTGATGGTATGTCATCATATGGTTTCTGTTAAATTTTTTGGAACATATGGATAAATTTGGATATTGAATTGTTGATATTTATTGGGGAAATAATATTTCATAGGCTTGGTGTGTATTGGGAGTATACCACACCTCTTTGCTAGTAGTTTCGACATGAGGGTATGACTCTGTGTGTTTTAAGCATTTATTCTTATTTCAAATAATTTTTTTAATTAATTATAAAATGTTATAATTAATTAATTTTGATGTATTGGTGTGAGATAGGGCCTCTGGTGGTTGAATGGTGATTCTTCACTACTTGAAAATTTCCCTATACCCATAGTTTAAAATCATGGGTATAGCCTAGGAAACCGTGAGTATAGTCGATATCGATAGTTTTATGAACTTTGGGCTCCCATGGTTTCAGGATTTCCTTGTACCCATGGATTTACTGAAACCATGGGTATAGCCCACTAAAATTTCATTTTACCCACAGTTCTGGTAAACCATGGGTATACATTTTTACATCACAAATTATATACCCACGGTTAAGTAAACCGTGGGTAGTTTTCTTTATTTCACACATACCCACAGTTCGTTGAACCATGGGTATAGATAGTTTCCATGAATCATATATACCCATGGTTTAAGGAAATTTGGTTATATATAGTTTTCTTAGAAATAGAAGCTACCAACCTTGGTTTCACCTTGCTCTCAAAAACCATAATGTTAACCATTGTGAAACCACACCCCTCCCCCCTTGCACACCCCCACTATCCCCATAAACAGAACCCCCTTGCACTCCCCTGGACACCCCCTCCCCCTAGACCTCCCATGGACACTCCATCCCTCTTAGACACCCCCCTGCACACCCTCCACTGGACACCCCCACTAGAAACCCTCACCCCTGGACACCCCCCTGGTGGACACCCTATACTAGACACCCCCCCCATGGACACCCCCTGGACCCCCCCCCCCCATGGACACACACCCTGGACACCCCTCTAGACACCCATCAGACCCCCCCCCATACCCCCCCTAGACACCACCTTGAACACCCCCCCCCCCCCCAGACACCCCTTGGACCCCCTATCCAAACATTAGACCCCCAATGGACCCCGCTAGACCCCCCCCCCCCCCCACCCCCTTGTACCCCCTGGACACCCTCCCACTGGACCCCCCTGGACACCCCCACCCCACTAGACACCACCCCCCCCCCCCCCCGGAAATCCCCCCATTAGACCCCCAATGGACACCCCCCCCCCCACAGACACCCCCCACTGGACCACCCTTAGACACCCGCTGGACCCCCCCCCCCCCCACTGACCCACCCTGCACACCCCACACCCCTAGATACCCCCTGGAAACCCCCTCCCCCCATAGACACTGCGAGACACCCCCCCCCCCATAGACACCCCCACCCCCCCATAGACACCCCCTCCCATACCCCTTCACCCCCACTACCCCCTTCCCCCTTCACCCCAACTTCCCCCAACCTTCACCCCCCATGGGCACCCCCCACTAGACCCCCCCTAGAGACCCCCACTTGGACCCCCCCCCCCCATAGACACCCCCTCCCCCCATATACACCCCTCCCATAACCCTTCACCCCCACTACCCCATGCCCCCTTCACCCCAACATCCCCCAACCTTCACCCCCCATGGACACCCGCCACTAAACCCCCATATACACCCCCACTTAGACCCCCCCCCCCCCCTCGCACCAAACCCCACCCCTTTGCACCTAGCCCCCACCCCCTGTGAAACCACTATGAGACAATGTATACTAGAATGAAAAATCAAGGAAACCACAGTGTAATGTTTTCACCTATTAGAACATAAGTAGAGCTGACCAAAGTGTTCAAAGAAGAAAAAAGTTCTTATCAGAAAATTCTTAAATAAATTCTTAATGATGAAGAATCAAAATCATTTATCTCTTATCAAAGCCAAAAAAAATTATAAATGATGAAAAAAATGCATAATTTCTATATAAGAAAAATGTATTTCCCTGAAGTGGAATCCACTATCCATGGCCCATCTCCATCATCTAGAATTTCCACATCAACTAGCTACATCAATACATCATCTCCAAAAAACCAGTTGTTTGCCTTCTCATCCTCTTCATTGCTTCCTGGTGCCAGAAATTAAATGGAATTGTGAATACTCACCTTTAATTTTTGATTCCCCTTAACATGATGAGCTAGGTATGTGCCTAAAGTGTTATCTACCTTATCTGTCATGGGAGTCTCAAAAGAATAAAGCCCATAACTATCCCTAGAAGAAGTATTGTCACTAGTAGACTGCTTGTAAGACAAATTTGTAGCATTCCCAACCCATTATACATTAAGAGAAGGGGTTAATGAAATGGAATCTTTGATGTGTCCATCCTTAACAATAGTAGAGGTCTAAGTCTTCAAAGAAGGTGATCTAGGAACTAGGCTTGCAGTGGTACTGGTTAGTGGTGGATTGGATCCTCCAAGTCGATCATATCTCTTCAAGGTAGAAGAAATCACATCATCCAAAATATGAACATTGAATAAGTCACAAATCAATGGTTTTCCAATTGGACACACACTATCCATATGAGAGGTACATGCAGGATTGTTTGATAAAAAGTGAACCAAGGCCAGATTAGAATTACCTCCCAATGCAAAACAACTTTCCATCATAGGTACTGATTGCACACTATAAACAACAACTATAGGAGGTTGAGATTCACCAACTGTCTTATTGGAATCCTTAGTAGCCAATGCAATACTAGAAAGTGATTTCCCCAAATTAGGGTCAGAGTAGTGAGAAACCAAGCTGCAAGTTTTTCTCTTGGTTTTCCTTAAAGTGGCATCCACTATATTTTACTTACCTTTTTGGTTCTTGGAAGAAATCATTCATTTATCTTGCCTATAATTTGAATCCATTTCATCTTTACTGTGATCAAATGCTTCTATATGTTGTTCATCAGAGATGATCCTTGATAGATAGTCTTTAAAAGAAACTACTTCATAGACTAGATGAGACTCCTCTACTATATCATCCATAAGATATTATTTTTTACCTTCTCTTGAATAGGAGGAATAGGTCCACTAACCTCTCTATCAGAGGAAACAAATTCAAGAACATGATCATTCAAAGGGGGGATTGTTGCAACCAAGTCTTGATTGGTTGGATTTGTGGAAACTATATGATGTATGAATGAGGTATGTTTGATTAAAGAGGCATGTTATTTGTCAAGAATAATGGCATGAAGATCTATTGCATGAATATGTGTTGAAAATATATATATGAAGAGTGCATTAGATGTGTTAACATAAAGAATAAGTCTTGGAAGAGGACCAAGGGTGAAGGTATGCGTAGAAGAATTTCATAATGAAATGACATTCATGATTTAGAGATATTGATATGTGTTTGGAGCATAGATGAATGTTGATACAGGTTAGAAATTGGATGTGTATCATGTTCACTGGTTTAATTAAATAGGTGGATGATATATTAAATATAGAATTGATCTTAATATCTGAAATTTAGAACTGATTTAAAATATTGTATGACATTCCTACCAAGAAAAAATGAATAGATGAAGAATAAGATAGAATATAAGGTTGCATTTAACTTTTTTCACATTCAATAAAAGAGGTCCCACACAATAATCCTATTCAAAAGAGTGAGAAAATCAGGTTTTATACATTGATAAATAATGATACAATTAGGAAAAGAGGAGTAAGGATTATCCCAATGATAAAGTTGGAAGTATAAAAGATATCAGTAGAGATATATCTATCAACATTCTAGGACCAATTAAATAAAAAGTAACACTCCTTATCTCCTTTCATTGGGTGTTTACTAATATGTAAGGAATTCAAATAATCAAATATTGGGGAAGTTGGAAGAGGCTATAACTACTATATTACAAGATAATATTCTCATCATTGATAACACCAGTGATAATGCAAGATTTCATGAGAGATCTTATGGGTAAATTCTAGGAAACCAGATAAGTAGTTAGAAATATGGGTGTAGGAACAGATGAGTTGTTGAATGATACAGTGGAAAATCATGACGATCTTAATGGTGGAAAATTACAGGAAATCGCGAATCTCTCTCAATATGTTATGGAGATGATTTTATAATCTCTCTTCCTAATATCTAGAAATCATCAATGCTTTATAACATTACTATATAATTTTTATAAGGAATTTTTAGTACATACCTCTAAATATCCTTAACATTAATCATTTTTAGAATCTGGAGAAGTTATATTTGTCCCATTTTCTTATACAGGTACATCCTGTAAGTCCTATTCCTTCTGTGGCACCAATTACACCTACCACTACTATAACTATCCAAACTACACCTGATCTTGTTGCTATATTTCCTACTGGTCCTATTTCTCCTCATCACAAGATAGAAATACATGTCTAGATAAAAAATTCAATCCATAGAATAAAAAAATCATGAATCTATTTAAGAAAATAGGCTCCAATTTCAAGAAACATTACAGAAAAAAATAGAATCAAAAGGTGTAAAACCTGAGGTTGCACATGAATCACAAATGAGGAAGAAAAATTTCATAAATGAGTCTCCCTGAAATATTTCAATAGGCATGTGAGAAAATAAATTACATCATGTTGTCACAAATACATGCCACTAGGTAAAATAAATTTTGTTTGTATACATTTTTTATGGAGGTTGCATAGGAATCAGAGATGATGAAGCAAAGAATCTCTCTAGACAAGAGTAAACCCTCAAGCCAAAACTTATTCTAGGATGGAATGAGAACATTCAAAATTGGAGATCTTGACATTGTAAATGAAATTTCACTGATAAAGTTATTATAAACCTTCATTGAAAAAAGTTGGGTCAGATGCCTTATCCTTATAATTCTTGACTCATTTGATTAACATAATTGTGACTATTAACTCCATTTGCAAGAATTTATGCATAATTATTTTGACTAATAAACCTAAAATACAATTATCATTAACTGAAAATTTTCCAAAGTGAGCCATATTGAGTAAGACCGTATGCAAAAATAGATCATAATCAAATATAAAAAGTCTTAATAAACTATTTATTTCTTGTCTTCTCACTAACATACATCCAGATATAATATTTTACTTGAAATTTTTGCAGGGAAGCCAGCAACACCTGGTATGGCCACTGCATACACATTACACCAAGGTACTTGTATAGGTACACATACAACTCTAATAGAGTAAATATATCCACCAACAAAAACATATATTTGAAATGAAGATCTACGGTCCTCACAAACATTTATTCGAGGGAAACACTAATAATTTTTCATATAAACCATAGATTGGCTTATTAGAACCCATATAAGTTTCTGTGACATGTAGAAGATAGTGGTTTGAGGTAAATCTAGAAAATTGAGAAAAAAGTAACCAAAATACCACACATACCTTGTAGGTCGAGATGGAGGCGGAGGCTGGGAGGTTGAGGTGAAGTCAGAGGCTGGGAGGTCGAAGTAGAGGTAGAGGTTAGGAGGTCGAGTTGGAGGTAGAGACCAGGTGGTAGAGACTGGAAGGCCGAGACCAAGAGGTGGAGACTGGGAGGCAGAGGTCGAGAGGCGGAGGTTGGGAGGTCGAGGTAGAGGCAGAGGTAGATGCTGGGAGTTCGAGGTAGAGGCCAAAAGGTCAAGATTGAGGCAGAGGATGGTAGGTCGACGCAGAGGCAGAGGTCGGGAGGTCGAGGTGGAGGCTGGGAGGTCGAGGTTGAGACGGAGGTGGAGAGGGGCGGTGAGGCCGGAGCTCGTAGGAGGGGATGAGGGATTGTCAAAGTGGTATGAGGAGAAGTATCCCGAGTGATGTTGAATTAGTAATGGAATATACCCATGGTTTTTAAACAACCATGGGTGTAGGTCAGATGATATACTCTATACCCATGGTTTAGAGAAACAGTGGGTACAGAACCATTGGTTTAGATCCAATTTCCACTATGAATAATCATCTGGAATGAAATACCTTGTGGATCATAAAATAAGGAATAAAATATTGGAGACTTCTTGGAATGTTTATATGGGAAGGAAATATTATAATGGACCTCAAAAACATGATCCTAAATTAGTAGAATTTTTTATTATATCCAATGAACAAAATGCAGTGGTATAAAATTTAATGGTATACATACATCCTCATGTATGTACAATAAATCCAGATACATTGTAGGAATGGGGATGGGTGGGTGGGGCGATATTGCATTGCAGGTGAGGGGGTGGGCTAGGGGGAGGGAGTAGGTGCAGGCAGGGGAGGGGAAAGCTACATATAGGGCAGGGGGCTACAGGTAGGCAAGGGGCTGGCAGGGGGAGGGTAGGGGAGGGGGGCAGGTAGCTGCAGGTATTGCATGGGGATGGGGGGAGGGGTGGGATGGGGTGGGGGATGTTGCAGGCTGGGGGTTGGGGCTGTTGTAGGCAGGGTTCTAGGGGATGGGGGAAGCTCTAGGTAGAAAAGTTCAGCTGCAGGCAAGGTAGGGGGCTGGGGGGAGGGGGCTGTAGGTAGGTAGGGGCAGGTAGGGGGATGGGGTAAGTAGTTGTAGGCAATGGATGGGGGTGGGTTAGGGGAGGTGGCAGGCAGTTCTGGGGGTGGGAAAGGGTAGGGGTCTACTGTAGGATGGGGGGATGGGGGTAGGGGGCCTTTAGGAAGGGGTTGTGAGAACATGAATATTGTGCATGTAATTGAATTTTGTCAATTCAGTGGTAATGAAAGACCTTCTATTGAGGAAGAAGTTCTTATAATTGGTATAGTGACATCTGGGAGTTGAATATTGATATTGTTCATGATTTTGAGGGTGCTAGTAGAATACTAAAGAGATCTATTAAACATATTTTTATACCAATTAGAATACTAAAGCGATTAAAGGAGATATATACTTTCATGAAAAATCATTGGCACAATGATGATACCTTCTCACGACCTGTATAGATGTTGAGTGTAATATGATACCTAATAACCCAATTTTAAACACTTTTCTACATAATTAATACAATATTTGTCTGATACTAAATGTAGACACAATAAGGATTCTATTTCCACATAGGGGACAACCCTTATAATAATCATTCATGTTATTGTCTATTATTTATTTAACACTTCATACATGGTGTTGTTGTTGGAAATTCATATATATTGCATAGTCTCCTGTATATATTTCCTAGTCTCCCATCTAACTCACGCTCAAATAGAGTCCTGAAAATATGAAAATATGATGATTGTAGAAAAATTAACAGCATTTTAGGATCCACCCAATCCCACAATGGTGAGGGATTATTACTTAAGGAAAAAAACATGTAGTCCTAGAATAACCCCCAATGGTTAGAATATATCACCCTGAAAATTTGATGCATCTTGATCGCACTCAAATAGATTCCTGAAAATATGAAAATATAAAAAAATGATGATTATAAAAAAATTATCGGCATTATTGGAGCCACCCTATCCCACAATGATAAGGAATTATTACCCCCTTTTCTTTGAAATTTTTTCATCTCTATGTTAGGATTCCATTTAAAAAAATCATATTCAATGTTTCTTTACTTCAGGATTTTAATCCATCATTGGGACCATTATCAGTGAAAGCTACTAAAGAATTTTTTGATATCTCCAATTATAAAAATTTTACTAAAATATGTCGATAGGAAAAGTTGGATCCTCATAGAGGTTGTATGTTTAAATATATCACTATGATATAAAATAATAATTATTATGATTTGTTTATTTAATGATATTCAAAGGATAATATATTCCCTTAAAACCCTAGTAGGGATTTGATTTCCACTATGTAATTTTCATTACTAAATATTATCTGTGTTATCCTCACATATAATAAGGGGCATGGAACTAATGTAGATATGAAGGATGTGGTGGAATCCATCCAAAACATGGCTCAAACTGAAATATTTCATGAAGGAATGTGAACCTAAAAAAATTGTCTTAAGATCTCTGAGTTCCTTTCAATCTTCTACCACCCATAAGATGGGATTCAGTTAAATATAAAGGGAAAGGTTTGGATATATCTATAGACCACATGAAACTGAAATAATTTATGAACATTTAAAATAAGTTGAAAATTTATCAATATGATGTTTAGTTTGATAAATTGGGGTGAATTAATGTAGAATTGTTTAGGGAAAATATTCCCACTAAATGAAACTCACACACAGAGGTCAATATATCTCCTCTATTAAATCCCCCATTGAATGTGGGAACTTATCTATCAATGAAGTTGGAATATAGTTATTTTTCCAACTTGGGACCCAAAAAACAAGTCTACTTAACTCTGACAGTCACAGATTATGAAACATTTCATCTCCTAAGGAAAAAATTAACAATATTTATAGAAAGTTACCCTGGGATGTCTCAAGATGGATATCAGAAATAGTTAAAGTAAATTCATCCCAATATATTTCATTCCACTACCTATAATTGGGAATTTACCTAGGAGATAGATCTACTATGAAACCATGAATTCATTAAGTCATTTATTACATGGATTGGATCCATGGATGGGTGATGCACATCAATATATCTAAAAATAAAAGTATGCCCTGGTTTAATGGACGTAACTCCTCCACCTAACATTTGGAATCATAAATTCCTAATATTCAATTTCATGGCTGATCCATAGTAGTATCTCATGGAATTCATGGTTTGATGCTCCCCTAATATGGGAACACTATATAAACATGCAGTAATGATGATTAGAAGATTCAAGAAAAACATGGAAAGACTGGTATTTATTTTTTATAGGTTCTAACCATCTAGATCTTTCACTAGTTGGTAAGATCATATATGATAGTTCCTTTAACAATTATGCTCCATGCTAAAGAAAAAAATTGTCCTTAACCTCTGAAATTTCAAATATTTCAAAAGCAAGAGGTTTTTCGAGTTTATATATAAGTGGAAAAGGGTTTCCTATTCACTATATATGAATCTACCCTAAGATAATACAATGGGTATTTGTATATAAAATATATATGATGAGTTCCAAACACCACTTTTTCCCTTAATATACACTAGTGATTTCTTGGAGTTTCAAGTCATAACTCAATGCCTATAAGATATTATTTTTTTCTCCAAACTCAAATCTCAACTAACTCTCACCATAAAAGGCAAGAAACCTGGTAGATTAGATACTATGACTATCATGATTAAGCTAGTCTGATGTCAGATCCAATTTTGAAGTCTTCTTACTATCATGTGGGGCCTCCTCCTAAACCACATGAGCCCCAATAAAACCCACTAAAAGAGTGAAAGAAAGAGAAATGTTGTTCAAATTTTGAAGATAGAATGTATAAGGACTCTTCCTTCTAAAAAATAACTAGTCTTGGGTTTCTTTATAGTTTCTCTAGTTAAGTAATTGGTCAATTTTATAGAGATTAATATACCTAATTTTACCAGTTTGAATGATCTCTTATATTATTACTCCTACCAATGAATGTTAGGGAATAACATATATGAATACTTCTACTTTTTTAGGATATACTCTTATAGATGATTGACTATGGGAATGTGAATTTGGGTAAACACCCAACATTAGTGAGTTGTGTCACTACTACTCCATCAGAGGATGAAGGTTAGTGGAAGGAGATTCTCGATAGATACCCTTGTAAATTTAATTAATAGATTAATATGAAATATTCCATTCAAATTCATGATTTACACATGGAACAACTAAATTATCCCATTGTGACCATAATTCCCTCATTGAAGTCAATGGAGAAAACATCATCATCTCAATCTTATAATATTATATGAAAATAACATCAATAAAATAAGGCATAGAAAGAAGATAATATATGGTAACTCTAGCAAGTCTAATCTATCTTAGACTTATTACCTCCATAACTTTTAGAATAGGCACTACCGCACCAAATGGAACTTTATATAATGAGGATTAAAAGTGAATATTTTTATATTATATTCAATTGATTGATCCCTTGGCCAATGAAAAAGACTCATAAAAACAAGAGTTGTATATTCATAATCATAGGCACATAAATCACCAAAAGGAACTTTTGATGATGGAAGTTCAAGGGGAAGCAGGTGAAAACCCTAAACTTGGGGATCAGAGTGATCATGTGGAAAACAATTTAGTGATAATCTCAAAGGAGGATGACCAGTAAGGACCTATTACTAAGTGTCTCAATCATTCGAAAATGATTGCAGTTGTGAAAAAACCTATTGATGTTTTGGGATCCTCCCCTCCCGAAGTTGTTGGTCTGGAGTAGAATTTCACAGATAGTTTCAAGGATGCCTCTAGTATATCATTTTACTTTTATGATATTCCTCCTAGAAAAGTGATTAAGAAGAGGAGGATTGCTCATGTTTTGGAAAATCAGAAGGCGGCTGAAAAAAGGGTTAGTCTTTGACGCTTCTCAATTATTGCTTGTGTTTTGACCCCAAAAGGTGTAAATATTTATAAATTCAATGATTTAACTAAACCGGTTATGGAATCATGGGTATTTGATGATTGTAAAAAGACTACAATGAAAAGGGGGTACTACCATGTCGTCTTCCCATTGGATGAATGCAAGAGAAGGGTGTGGAGCAAAGGCACCATCTCTCTGAATTCAGGTTTCTTGAACATTCAGTAATGCGACCAGAATTTTTATCCCATGAATTTCTAAAACACCCATGCTCAGATATGGATGTGAGTATGTAGGCTGAAATAGCTCTATTGGCACCCACAGATTGTATGGAATATTACCTCAGCTATTTGAAACCCCAGTCGATTGGATCAGTAGACAAATAACCCGAGGTTTGGATATTTTTCCCAAATATTGGTGGAAGTTGATATGTCAAGCACCCTTATTGAGTAAATTGTTCTCACAACATGGGATGATAGTTTGAATATGGATATTATTTATGAAAGGAATCTAAAATTCTTCTTAATTTGTATTTTTTTGGTCACCTAGATTTTTAATGTAAAGGGATAAGGAATGCAGTGTATGCTAAGTGAAAGAACATGATGATGATACATATAGAAGGAATAGGGGAAAGTAAAAGACTCCACCTAGTTCTCAGGGAAAGGATGGGTCTGTTACTATCAAGGTTCTAGAGGGGATTGCCTATTCTGACCATCATGAGGATGGATTTGTCTCTGTACATCCTTCCACCTCTTGTGACGGGCTGGCATCGGAGAAAGAGTGTAGCCATTTGTCAAAAATGGATCCTATTTAGGTAGACACTGTTTCATGGATGGTCGTCTCCAACAGTGTGGCAGGGACTTCTTTGGGGCTGTTTCTCTAGCTTGTGACAATGCCCCTATGGTTGATGTAGTACATGGTGATCAAATTGTGTTGGTGGACCCTCCTCTAGGCCTTGAAAAAGATCATGTAGAGAAGGTCGCACCTCAGTTATTGGAGGTTGAATCCCATACGCTGGGTGCCAATCTTCAGTCTGAATCACCCATGCCACCCTCCAATGATAATGAAGGTGAAGATTCCCATGGAAAGTCCTTGGTTTCATCTGATCTAGGGGAAATTCTTACCAACACTCCCCTCCAAGGTTGCCTGAAGTAAAATACAAATGAGTAGTGACCATTATCATTTAAAATTACAAAACATGTTTACACCCTTCAGTGGAATTTTTTGGTCAGATGCTACTGAATTTTCTCAGCCACTTGAACTAGTGAATATTTCTCTCGGGACTGTGGCAGGTTCTCACAAGGATAGACCACATGAACAGGATAACCCTACTTTTACAGGGGTTTTCCACTTTGATCAGCCGCTCCTTGCCAATCCCTAGAGTATAGACATAAAGAAGGATAAAAATAGTTCCCAGCAGGTTAATCCCACTTATAAAAGGGATGTCCCCTCTAATTAGACACTCCCACCTAATTTCCAGACTATGGACTGCAAACCGGATGATAATGCTTCACAGCGGGTTTCTATGAGAAATTATGTTGTGGATTCACCCATTAAGAACTCTGAGGTAGAGAGAAACCAAAAAGGGAAAGTAAAGAAAGTAAAATGGAAGAAAGGAAAGGTTCAAACGACCATGGCACCAAAGGGTGGACCCCATACAAGGGGCATGGACCTTTTGTAATGAAGATCTATTATTGTAACTGTCAAGTGTTGGAAAATTCTCGAATGGCCAAGGCCCTTAGACATTTTATTATGGCTCATAAGCCTTTTCTTGTTGGTATATCTAAACCAAAAGATCTTTTTAATAATAGGAAAGTATTCAACTGGCGCTCTATTGGGTACTAGTTTCTGTCAAACAATGTGCAAGATTTTGATATGGATCATTTGTGGGTTTTACGGCATGAAACTATTCCAATCACTTCCTATTTGAAGAGGTATCAGGGTTTTCTGATTTCTAATAGCATATCTGATCATCAATTATTAGTATCATTTTTGTATGCATCCAACTCCTACATTAAGAGAAGGGAGTAATGGGAGGAGATGAAAGAGGTTTCCAGGCATGTGGATCAAAAATTGATATCTCTTTGGTACTTTAATACATTGTTGAGACTTAAAGAAAAAACTAGAGGTGATTTTAATAGGATTGCGGCTTCTGATTTGTCTGTATGCCTTGACCCATACAATCTTGTTGAGGTCCCACTTGTTGGTGCTGAATTCATATGGTGCCGTTATACCTGGAATGGGGAGCAAGCAAGAAAAATTGATATATGTTTTGGTCAAATGGCTGATCAAGGTGCTACACATGGGATTTTTAGTTTTACATTACCTAAACATCACTCTGATCACAAACCTATTGTTGTGGATATTAATACACAATTGGTATGGCTATGCCCTATCCCATTTCAGTTCAACAATGAGTGGATTATGGAGCATGGATACAGGGAACTTTTTCTTGAGGCTTTCATGGTTGAACCTATTGGAAGCCCCCTCTAGAGGTTTTCTATGAAGTTAAAACATCTCAAGAAAATTCTCAAGGAATGAAGACTAAAATCCTTTTCTAAGCATGACTATGACATTAAGGCTGCTGAGGAGGAGCTTTCTTGTATGTAGATTCGGAACCAACAATATCTCACTCCATCTCAATAGAAAATTGTGGCTCATAAAAAGTTGGATGAAATTATAATGTTCTATGATTTGATGGCTATAAATTAGATGACTGTTATATGGTTAAAATATAGAGACGGTAATTCTAAAATTTTTAATAGACTACATAAAGAGAAGAATGTTCGGGCAAGGGATAAGGCAATCTACATCAATGGTCATATCTATACTTCTGAAAATGAGATATCATTGGTGGTGGTGGAACATTTTAAAGGGTTACATTTTGATGATGGGTAGGCCAATACTCACAAAATGGTTGGGAACATAACTCTATGCATTGAGAACCATGATAATCAATCCCTTGTCACTCCTCCGATTAAAGAGGAAATTCAAGCAGCTCTTATCTCTCTTAATGTGGATAGTGCTCCTCGCACAAACAGATTTACTAACAAGTTTTACATATCTTATTGGGACACATTGTAAGATTATATTACCTGAGCCATAAAGGATATCTTCACTCACTCTTACCTTCCATTTCGGTTTAATTATTCCTTCATTGCCCTACTTCCTAAGAAAGGTAATGCTCTTGATATCAAGGAAATTAGGCCTATTGCAATTGGAAACACTGTCTATAAGCTCATTAAAAAGATAATTATGAATAGAATGGTTGGATTGGTCGGTAACATGATCATTGTAAATCAATTTGTATTTTTTCCAGGGAGAAATATTTATAATTCTCTTTTCACCACCTCGGAAAGTGGTAATCTCATGAGGAGAAAGGCGAAGGAAGGAAACCTTGCACTGAAAATTGACATCTAAAAGGCCATTGACACATTAAAATGGAGTTTCCTACAGGATATCCTTAAATGGTATGGTTCTTACACTGCTCTCATTTAGCTTATTAGTACCATTATTTTTTCATCAAGGTTGTCTATCCCAATCAATGGCACACCTAGAGGTTTTTTTCCCTACACCAGAGGTGTGCGGCATGGTGACCCGCTCTCTTCCCTTCTATTTTCTATTGTTAAAGAATATTTCATCCAATTCATTAATTACCTTACTTATATGGGTTTCTATAAACAAATTAAGCCTGGTAGGAATGACTTTGTTCCATCTCACTTGTTGTATGATGATGAAATTCTCTTGTTTGGGAAAGCATCAAGGAGAAGCATTTCCTCTATTAAAGCCCTCATTAACCACTATGAAGAGGTGGTTGGTCATAAAATTTTCTAGGATAAGTCATTTATTGTATTGGGAAATGGATTAATGGATGGTAATAAGAACATGATAATAAGACGTCTAGGGTGAAAAAGGTATCTTTTCCCTTTCACTATCTAGGTGTTCCCTTATTTTGGGTAAAGGTTAAGAGGTAGTATATGGAGGGAATATTTTCTAGAATTGTGAATCAACTTGATAGTTGGAAAGGGAAGGATATGTCTAAGGTTGGGAGGGTTTTCCTTGTTTACTCAGTGGTCACCTCTAAGTTTGTTTATTCCTTCTCTCTCTATAAATGGCATAGAGGGCTCATCAAGGACCTTTATGGTATGATACGAAACATTATTTGGACAAGGTCAAACCATGAGAGGAATCTTGTCACTATTTTATAGAATGAATTTATCAAGCTAGTTGATTTAGGAGGCCTTGGAGTCAAGGATCTCAGTACTTTTAATGATGGTATTATCGGGAAATTCACATTGGGTCTCATTTCCAAGGATGGGTCTAGTGATTTTTTGACAAACAGATTTAAAGGAAGGATACTTAATGACTATAAAAATTATCTTGAATCATCTGTTTTGGAATCTCTAAAGCATTATTTCATAAAAATCACTCATGACACCAAGTTTATTTTTTGTAGGGACTCTCATCTTAACTGATTGAGCACGACATGGCTCGAGAGGCCTCTGCAGGACAGCATGGTTGTTCCTCCTGATGCAGGTCATTTTTTAGTGCTGATTTTATTTATCACATGCATCTTTCTAGTAGCATGGTTTCATCTCAGGTGGAATTATAAATTCAAACTTATACTATCATGTATTGTGATACAGTGATATAGAGGTATAATTGAAATGTTCAGTTGACTAGAAAAAAAATTTACCACCTGGTTTGTGGAGGTTCTAATCATGCACTTGCCTGGATTCTGCATTTATGAACCCCATTTATTCAGAATTCTATATTTCTTCTGATTTGGAGAATCTGGAAAAATTGGTTGCCTACCCATGACCTACTCAAGTAGGTTAGATTTCATCTTACTTCATCCTGTCACATATGCATGGATACTGAGTAGAATGATCATCACCTGTTTGTGGAGTGCATCTATGCTAGATGGATGTGGGACTATGTTGGAGCCCCGTTTGGGCTGGACTTTGATAGGAATCTGCTATTACAAGACATGCTTGCAATGTTTTCCAAGGTTAGCTATAGAAAACTGGTTGGGAACCTCTTACTGGTGTCCACTGCAACTCTGATTGTGGCCACATGGGATGCTCTTAATGTGATTTTGTATAGAAAGATTGTCCCTGTATAGCATGAAATGGAGGCCATTCATAAGGAGGTCCATGTTGATTCAAGGATTCAAACAAGTCTGATGCATAACAGCATTTCTGATTTACAGACTCTTAGGTTTCTAGGAGTATCTGTTAAGCCACGTAAACCCTGAGTACTTAATCATATTTTCTAAATACCTCTAATCATTCCATGGCTTAAGGTTAATGTGGATAGATCCGGTTCTGTTGCACCAGGATTATCAGGGTGTGGTGGTGTTTTTTGCACATACCGTGGCTTTTTCAAGGGATGATTTTATCACTTTTTTGATGTTAGAGTTTCTTATGAAGATGAGTTATGGGTGATGATTTATTTAGTAAGGTACATTGTTCATTATAATTAGAACATACTATGGATTGAATCAGATTCTCGGCTTACAGTTAATGCCTTGGAATCAAGAACACGCAATGTGCCCTAGAGAGTACTACCTCACTGGGTTGAATGCCTCAACTAGGTAACTCATTTGTAGTTGGCAGTATGACAAGCTTATCAGGAGGCCAATCAGGTGGAAGATGCTTTTTACAAGTAGGTGATTTTGGCGATGGATATGATGTGGTCTTTTACAGCCCCTGATTATTGTGCCTCAATGGTGGAGGCAGATATGCATGGTGTCATGCACTCTCAGTTTTGTAATAATCCACTATATGTCTGACTCACTTTCCTTTTTATTTAATAAATTTCTTCAGAAGGACTTTGACTGGGTCCTGGGATTTTGGAGTAAATCACCAAAATCCCATATTAAATTTTTACAAACAAAGAGAGAAGAATAAACCGACTTCAAATGGTAGCAGATGAACCAAGATGATCCCAACTACTTTATCGGGTTCCAAGACACGGAGAGGACCCAATAGAACCATGATATGAAAAAGAAACAAGGATCAAAGTAAGAATATAATAACCTCAAAAACCCTAGGGTTCAGCCAAATGAAACCAAGAAATATGAGATAGGATAAATCTAATAAATTAAATAATTAAATAAGATGAATACATACCTCGAAGTACCGACCAATAAACCTCAAGGAATTTGGTAGAGATGGTGGAAGGAGTGGGAGATGAGAGAGGGGGTATCACATGGGGTGTTCAGGTGTGGGGGGTTTCATGCGTGACTAGAGAGGATTAGGGGTCGGGGGATATCGTCGGAGGAGAGGGATCCGAGAGGGATGGGGGGACGTCTCTAGGGGAGAGAGATCCAAGAGAGGAGGGGGACATCTTTGGAGGAGAGAGAGTCAAGAGGGGCTGGGGGTAGGGAGGCGGAGGTCGGGAGGTCAAGGTCTGGGAGGTGAGGGGAGGGCTAGGAGGTAGAGGTCGGGAGGGGAGGAGAGGTTTCATATGGGAGGATCCAAATAAAAATCATAAATCATGTGGGGATGCCCGATAAAATTGTATAATTAGGGCAATGTATTCTGAAAATTGTAACAAAATAGTGGGAATAGAAGAGAATATATAACATATACCCACAGTTTCTCTAAACCATGGGTATCGATGTGTGGGGATAGAGCTACTTTCTAGTAGAGTTTTTTTAATAGGATGATATTAGGTGAGATTTTTCAAGATTCACTTAAAGTGGATTTAGCTTCAGTTTGAGGTAGGTGGTGCTTATTATACTACCCTTTAGTAATTAGGAATTCTATTTATATATATGTGATATACATGGTCTCATAACTTTGGGCGATCATACACTTTAAAATATTTAAGTGTTTTAACAAAAATTTAAATCCTATGTTGAATTTCCCAAAGTTCCTTAGGCCATGGTGTACCCTTATACACTTTCTTGATTTCCTTAGCCACATATGGTGGGGACCTTGATTATATTTTTGTTCCTTGAGCCATTTAAACCCACTAAAAGCATTTAATTGGATTATTTAAGTGAATTGGTCCTTATTATAGGTGCCTTATTGACCTCTAAGTGAAGGGATATGACGGGATGATAATGATTGGCCCTAGTAGGCCTTATAAAACCCTTGATATGCTTTAGATCTATTAAGATGTGTGATGACCATTGGGAGAATTTTCTTCCCCCACTCGAACATGATTACACATATGGGTAGATCCAAGTAGAATGATGGATTATTTGGGTATTCAAACCAATCTAAGTTGTCTAAAAAGTAAAAGGTTCTTAAGGTCTTCTCCCTTCTAAGACATGACTATGAGACCTAGGGGACTTCGGTTGGTTCCCTAGTGAAATGTTTACCCTAGTGATAGGTTTTGATTATGAAATGGGTAGTGATTATTATAGGTGGAACTTTAGAACCTAAATATATTATTTGAGCCTATTATGGTTGTTATGATTGACAATCATACACTTGAGAGGATGACCTTGCTTATGCAGGATGGGATCGAACAGATGGACATCCCTAATGAGATGTCACATGAGGAAGTACCACCCTATGGGATGTATTTACATATGTGGAATGCATTGAAATGTCTCATTGGATCCTTATTTCGATGTTGATAAATGTGGAATTCAAAGGGTGATAGCCCTTATATTCAGTGATTATTCATGATTACTATAGAACACTCAAGATATCACCTGGTGTTTAGTGTGGATCCGGGTGACTACTGGAATTCTCAAGATAAACTCTTAAGGTTTAACGATAATGCCTTATGCCTATCAATCACCTCGTATTACTTCCTAGGGGTTGTATTAGAGCCTGATTACTATAGAACACTTAGGATTAACTCATGGGGTTCATTATTTATTCTTATGGCTATTTGATGCTTTCGACATGTACCTTGGATTTAGTAGTGACACTTACTAAAATGGGATGTCATGGACATGTTTCTTGGACATGGTAGTTATGACTGATACTATAACATCTCAGGAGAATCTCCTATATGTTGGTATATTCACCTTATTTGTTTTTCATAGTCATGTGATGTGGTAAAATACATTCTAGTACTAGAAAATATAGGTTTTGGTTGATTGAGGTTCAATTGTAGAACATGAGGATTAATGGTGGTTATTTATTTACACATCCATGATTTATTTATTTATTCATCTGAGCATGTCACATGAACATACACTACATTTATTGTTTATGTAAAGTATTGTGTTTATATTTATCTACTGTGTACTCACACCCTACTTAGGAAACCATGGAACTTTGGTACCTAAGAAGAACTTAGTAATTTTAGGTTTAGGTTGGGTAGAGGCTTGAGATATCATAATCAAGTAGGCTTTCTAGAATGAGTTTAGAGATCAAGATATGGTGATTCTTGGGGATTTAGTAGAGACTAGGTGTATTTTTATTTTTTTTATTTTATATATGATCAGTCTAGTGGGTGATCATTTTTTATGATAATATGTTTCTACATCATTTTATTATTGATGATTATATTTTATTTCTTTTGTGTACTCTAATGGATGTTATTATTGTGGATGGTGTTTATTAATTTTTATCCTTGATTTTTTACTCTTATTAAGGGGGTATAGTCTCCCCATAATATCACCCTAGACTCCCACTTCTAGTTTACAACCTCTGGTTAATGGGGAGGAATTCCTAAGGACACATTGAAAATCAATACATGGAACTAGTGGAGTGGCCTATGACCTGGAACATTACAAAGTGGTATTAGATCGATTTTTATTTTTTCTTACTATTTTTTGAGTTGGTATATCAGGGATGTGTGGGTCTTATGGTGGACCTCATACTATTTTATCGCAAATTCATTATCTTAGGAAAGTATAAGTTAATAGGGATATGGGATTTTTATTTTAGGTTTCTAGTGTTACAATTGTATGATTTCACCCTTGTGAGATGCACCTGGATTTCATGGATTTATGATTTAGGATTTATTGGAATTTTGGCTCCTGGACCATTGGTAATGGGCTCGTTATTAGAGTTTTTTGGATTTGGACCCAATGGTAAAAGGTTGGTTTTTATGAATCATATTTAGCATGTAGGATTCACATGATATATGCCTGAATGGGTGTGATTTATATCACCAAAAATAAAGGGTTCATATATTTAAAATTTTAATATTTAAATATATGGTGTTTTACCATATAACTTGGAATGGAATTATATTCAACTGAACCACTGTATATTTCCTTCTGATGATTAGTCATGTGGATCTATGGTGAGATGATCATTGATAAAAACTATATATTCCCTTAGTGTAAGGGATGTATATTGACCCTTAGTAGGTCGATATAGGAATTTTATGCCTTCCGATAAACCCCTAGGGGTGATTGAGAAAATTGGTTAAGTTATTTAAATTTATTGTAACAAAATATAGTTTTTTCCCAAATAGAATCAGAAGGAATTCTACTTAACTAAATCATATGAATATGGTTACTTCACACAGATCATGGTAGAATGAAGTCATTTTTTATGTTATAATAAATGATAAGATGATCCTCAATGGGGGTAACTCTCGTAAATGGAGTCTCTATGAGGATCATCCTAAGATCATGATTCTCAAGGGGTAATCCCATATGTAGGTGACTAGGAAGAATTAGTTACTTAGAGGGGTGTTATTTTAGCATGTGATGTTAGGTATTTATATGTAACAGTTGTGGGTGGGTGTTTAGGGATAGGAACTTCTACATATTATTTTATGATATGAATTAGGAGGTGTTTCTATGAGCTATTTTTATGTGAGTTATGGCCTATGGGTTGGGTGGGAGAACCTAGTTCTTGGATATATGGTTCAGTATAGTGGAGAGATGAGTTTTATTGATGGATGAGTTGTGACATATGTTGGTAACCCATGAGATGGGTTATCCTAGGAATATTAGTTCCCTTAGATTTGGAATCATGGGTAGATTATTCAAGTTTAGATCAATTAATGGGAGATCATACCAGGTATGGGATATGGTCATGGTGAGGTATTAGATATGGTGAATGTGTAAGGAATGAAATTCTACAAAATGCACTTTTAACAGGGCTAAAAATGTTCTTTTTAAACACTTAAAAGTTCTGAATACCTAAGATATATTAAAATCCCTTAGCATTTTATATCACTAAAAAAATTTCAAATAATGATACCCTTTATCTATGATTCCAAAAAGAACTGATAAATACCCATTTTATTAGTACTTTGTTAAAGAGATGATAAATCTCATATTTATTATTTCTTTTTATTCCGAACTGATAAGGGGTTTCATTTATTAGTTATAGATAAAGTTTTGATAAAGGGTACCTTTATCAGTGATAAATGAATCACTAATAAAGGGAACCTCTATCAAAGTTAGATGAAGCACTGATAAAGGCCATTCCAATTGATACACAATTGCATCCTTATAGCAGCCATGCAGCTAGCCTATAAAATCAAACCCAAATAGAATATATAAAAATTAATATAAATATACCTAAAATACTGGTGAAAAATTATAATTTAATCAAATTAAAATTTACAACACAAATATAAGAAAAATAAATATATTATAGACATTTAAAACATTGGTTTATACAATTACATGAGTAAGTAAATTTTATGACATACATTGAAAAGCATCAATGTTACTTTGTCTTTGACCCCCAACCACCAATCATGTTGTTATTATTTTTAAAGACCACCACATATTGAGAAAAATAATGCACCTCTTTAAGAAAACAATTCTTGAGTTAGTAAAACTATATCGAAATAAATTTAATAAATAGTGTCAAATTTAAACTAAAAATATATTCTTTGAGTTATATCGAGAACACCAAGTATTATATTAAGGATAAAATAATTATTACATGTCATCAATGACTTATGGATCATTTCCCTAATGTATCGAAATAATCCAAGTGTGTTTTATTTGTTTTCAGTATGTCATTTTTCTTTTTTACTAAAATTTCAATTGTAAATAAAAAATGCACTTGAAGTCATACTGGTCACACCATGCATCAGATTTAGTTGTGGATAATTCCTGAACCACAAAAATGACTTATTGAACATAGTTCTAAAGTATTAAAACAATATGAAGGAGTTTTCTCAATTTTGATAATGTCACTTGTATTTTTTACTAAAATGTCGTTTTAAATTTAAAATATGTACTTTTAGTCGTACCAGTCACACCGTGTGTCATATTGATATGCAGCTCAGTCCTACACATTAAAAATGACTTTCGAACATTTTCCTTAAGTATAAAAACAATCTGATTATGTTTTCTTTATTTTGAGTAATTCACATTTTTTACTAAAATGTCAATTTGAACTGAAAACATGTGCTTTGAGCCATACTACCCACATCATGTGTTGGTTTGACATGGGACATATTCATACATGTCACAAATGAATTATTAATTATTTTCCCAAATTATGAACCAAATACCAGCATGTTTTCTCAGGTTTTAGTGATTGAAACATGTTTTGAACTAAACTATCAATTTTAAACTGATTACAAATAGTTTTAGCCGTACTAGGAACACCATGTATTGGATTGAGGTGAGTTTTTGTCCTAAAAATCAAAAATTATTAAGGTATAATCTTCCAAAAGTATATAAATAATATGAATACATTTTCTTGGTTTTGAGTATGTCACATTTCTTTTTTACTAAAATGATAATTTTAAACTCAAACAACACAATTTGAGTAATACTATTCACACCGTGCATTAGATTAAGGTGACCCTAATTCCTAAAAGTCAAATATTACTTATGGATAATTTTACTGAAGTATTAAAACAGTATGAATTCATGTTCTTGGTTTTGAGTTTGTCATTTTTTTGTTTACTATAATGTCATTTTAAACTAAAAACTCATACTTTGAGTCATAATGATCACATATTGTCTTAGTTTGACATAATATTGACTCTTACTTGTAATAAATAACTGATGAATCGTTTTCCTAAATTATCTAGACAATGTGAGTGGGTTTTCAAGGTTTTCAGTGAGTGACGCACATTTTGAACTAAAACACCAATTTTAAATAAATAACAGACACTTTAAGTCATATTGGGAACACCATGTATCAAATTAATGAATGGATGATTCATACATATCAAAAATTACATATGGATCATTTTCCTAAATTATAAAAATAATTTGAATGTGTTTTCTTAGTTTTTGAGAATGTTACTTTCTTTTTTTACTAAAATTTCATTTTAAACTAAAAACATAAACTTTGAGTCATACCGTTCACACCATGCATCAAATAGAGGTGTGTATGATTATTATGTATCACAAAAGAATTATAGATTTTTGACCTAATGTATAAAGAAAATCATATTACATTTCCTTGGTTTTTATTATTTCTCAATTCTTTTTTAATAAAATGTCATTTTAAACTGAAATAATCACTTTCAATCATACAGGTCAAATCATGTGTCAGTTTTATGTGAGGATAATTCTTATAAATCAAAAACAATTATGGATAATTTTACCAAAGTATCAAGATAATATGAGTATGTTTTCTCATTTTTCGATGATCGACATGTGCTTTTACCAAAATTGTCAATTTTTAACTGATAATGGACACTTTGGGTCATACTAGAAACACTGTGTATCAGATTGAGGTGTGGCTGAGTTCAAAACATAAAAAATGACTTATGGATCATTTTATTAAAGTATCAAAACAATATTAATGTATGTGATCAGTTTTGATTACTTCACTTTTCTTTTCATCTAAAATTTTATTTTTATAATAAAGCCACATAATTTTTACAATATTTTTTACACCATGCATTGAATTGAGGTTTGGATGATTCTTTCACATAAAAATGACTTATTTTTCATTTTTGTAAAGTATAAAATAAATGTTATTGTTTTTTCTTAGTTTTGAGTATGTCACTTTTACTTTTAGTAAAACTTTGTTTTAATCTTAAAAACACACTTTGAGTCATATCAGTCACATCATGTGTCGGTTTGACATGAGACTAATCCCAACACATCATAAATAACTTATTATTAGCTGTACTAAATTATAAAGACAATATCATCATGTAGGCTTGGTTTTCTATGAGTGATAAACATTTTGAACTAAAATGTCAATTTTAGACTGATAATGGTCACTTTGATTTATATAGGGAACATCATGTATCAGATAGTTGTGCATATAATTTTTAAAAATCAAAATTGAATTATGGATTTTTGTTGTAATTATAAAAAAAATTAGAATTCCTTTTATTGGTTATGAGTATGTCACTTGCCTTTTTTAATAAAATATCATTTTAAACTAAAAACACACACTTTGTGTCATACTGGCCACATCATGTGTCATTTTGAGGTGAGACTGATTTCGACACATCAATAATAACTTATGAATAGTTTTCATAAATTATCATAGCAATTCAATCATGTTTGATCAGGTTTTAGTGGGTGACAAACATTTTGAACTAAAATGGAAATTTTAGATGGATAATGGCCACTTTTAGTCATATTTGAATGAAAAATATTCAAAAATTAACTAAATAAGAATTATATAAAACTAAATAAGTGTTATAAAAAAATTATGTGGAAATTAATTTAAAAATAGTATGAAAAATGATCGAAAAAGTAACTAAAAAAGTAGTAGGAATTCACTTTCTCATGATATCTACATACATTCTTAACCCAACTTATGATTCACTTCATGTTTTTTGGAATCATGGGGATTCCTCTTCCATATAAAAGAGAATTATATATTTTCAAGTTTCTTTCTAATATTTTGAACAAAAATATAAAATTACAAAAGATCTATGAAAAAAACAAAAAAAAAGTATTAAGTTAAAATGATAAAGAAATTAACATTAAAATATTAGATAAATGATTACAAAATTAACTAAATAAGTGGTAGTAATTCACCTTTTCATGATGTTTATATACATTTTTAACACATTTCCCTATTTACATTATCTTTGTTACATTCTTGAAGTCCAATTTCTCACGAGCATGAAAAACTTTAAATAAATCACCCCAACTCAAGAAAAAAATCCACCTCTATATGAAAATATTAAGTTATTAATACTATAAATAAATAAATTATACATTAATATGAAATAATATATTAAAATGTCAATTTAAAACTAAAACCCAGAAATTTGAGATATATTGGGCACACCATGTAAAGACCCAAAGCTTGACGTACATGGACATTCCATTACTTTTGTGGAATACTTAATACATAACGAAAATAGACACACAAGGACTGTAATAGTTTAGTGTCTTTGGAAACCCAGAACATAATATTCTAATAGTGGGGAAAGATCTTCAACATCTCCCATAAAGATCTTCCCCTTTTTGTTTTCTTACCTAAAACCTTTCTTTAAATCTGGGGAAAATAAAACATAAAAAGGGTGAGCTCAAATACTCAGTAAGGATAAGCATAGATAACATAAAATAATCCATAAACATTTGAATACAAAAACTTGAACATAATATCTAAACATCAAAATCATGAGCAATGCCATAAATCATGGAAGTACACAAAGTGTAGATCATAAAGGAACATTACTCATGACAAACTATCATGGTAATAAAACATGAAATTGTGGCATCCATTAAGCACATGTTATGATTTCCATAGTAGCCAAGGCATTGCTGCCAAGACCATCTTAGTGGACAAAGTCCCATTCTGAATCGAGTTCACTTTTCGTTCCAGTACTGTAACACTGAACCAGATTAACTTAACATTTTAGCCATGTCTATCTCATGAGATATAAATCATTACCCAATGCATTGGAGGGAGATATAGGTCCCACCAATCTCATAATGAAATAATTCTTACTTATGCCACAAAATAAACTTAAAACATTCATCATAACCCAAAGAATAAAATGGGTTTCATAAACATCATCCCATCCTCACATAATTCATATAAAACAAATGGATATTTCATCATAAGAAAATTTGAACCATTTAAATCATAGAGACATTATACATGAAACATAATCATATGAAATAATGTCATCTTATATGGAAAATGGTTTTGATAAAAGACTTGAAATGAATTCTTAAGGAAAATATCCTTTCTTCTTAAAAATCATTTTCTTTTCACAAAATTACATGAAATTTTAAAAGAAAAGTATTTTTTTGAAAATAGTCATAAAATCTTGTAGAGTAATCTTCATGAAAATGAGGCGTTATGAAACCGTAAAAATCTGTTCATGCCGTATAAGTTAAAAATAACATTCTTCTCGTACTTTTTTTCGGAAAAGTCAAAAAGTACCTCGTATGGTAAACAAAAAAAATATTCCTTATATACCATGTAGTAAAATTCAAAACTGGGTAAAAGGACTTCAAACACACATGAAAAAAATTTCATAAAACTTGGACATGGATGATAAATATAACCACAGTAAATACTTACGTATAAGCAATCTCGGATAGAAAACAATTGAGATTGCAACATTATCCCTTACCTTATGTATGATATGCTTCGTATATATCTGAACCTCCTGTATAATGATTTAAATAATGGAATTGACTTATTAAATAATCATATTAATTGTTATTACACCATATATTGTTCTCCTAGGTATTTATATTACCCGTTCATTTGTCAATTCCATGTTAAAGTAGCGTTTTGGGTAAAATTGTTTCATTTATCGTACATGTTTGGACTTGTTGTTCTTGATATTATTATTACTTATATCATGATTTACTTACTTCCAGAATTTAAAACATTATTTATATATCATATATATTCATTATATATATATATAATAGATAGATAAATGAAATGAAACACACTGTTCATCGAGACGGTAGGTCGTACGTATGCATGAACGCTGTTTTTGCTTCCTTATTGAATTGAATGGAATTAAGTAGATAGAATACATATATATATATAAATAAATCCAGTATCATTATTATGTCATATATTTCATTATTATTAATTATATATACTTTATAATCATTCATGAATGGTTAACATGGAGAATGAATCTAATCGCGTTGTGGAGACGGTAGTCCGTACGTACACACGAGCGATGATATCATTCCCATGATCGTCGAATTGTATTGAAGCATATGTATAATATTTCAGAATGAATATCACTTTAAAATAATCATATATAGTTATTTATTTACACCATTATATCCATCCAAGTAAGGTGGTGGTCGAAAACAGATTACACCACGGCGTGGAGACGGTATTCCATACATACGCACGCGCGGTGAGTTCGTTTTCCGTAGGATGGATAGAAGGTGAAATAGGGTTGATTCATATTTATAATAACATATAATTATATAAGTAATTCTTATATCATTACTTTATAATGATACAACTAAAGAAGAAGAAGTATAAGAAGAAAGAAATTTGAATGAATCAGAAGAAGAGATTACCTCTTCTTCGACGCACCTCCTTTAAGCTTCCTCTTAAGGAAGTAGAGTTGGTATTTTGAGAAGAAAAGAACCTCCAGATTTTTTATAGGGAAGTGTATAAGAGAAATTGGCAGGGGTTGGTCGAGATTCAAGGATCAAAAGGGTGTGAAGAGAAGAGGGAAGGAGTTCACTTTTTATAAGGGAGGAGAGGGGCACCTTTTGAAAAACTTAAAATATTATTTTATAATAAAGTCATATTCAGTTTATAATAGCTCCAAATTGATTTATTTCGAAGATAAAGTGGGGATGGGTCGAAATCCTCCCATCCAATAGAATTTAGTCAAGTTTAGGTTTCTATTTTAACCTTATCATTTAGATTTAACTTTAAGTTAAATAATTTTACTTTTACTGTGTCTTCTTGTTTTCTTACACTATAAGGTTAATAAACTTAGTATAACAAGACAAAATAACCCCAAGCTTTGTATTATTAATATATATAACCTTATATATGTTATTTGGCCGAACCTTATATTTTTAGGAATAAAATTATAATTAATAATATAATATTTGTTTTAAAAACTATTTTATGTCAATTTTGACACTATTTGGTAATTGATTTTTTTTAAAATCATAACAGAATGATTAGTTCTAAAACAGTTAATTAAATCAATAATAACATGTCTTATTAACCTATAAAATTATTTTAATTCATAAAAAGTCTCAAAATAAATTTATTTGGGTATTTATAACATCAATTATGTCAATATTTCAATAATAAGATAATTACTACATCATCATTATGTCATAAATAAATTAAATTATTTAATATCTAAAAATTATAAATAAAATACCATTATGTATGAAAACGTTTTATATTTCTAATTAATATTTATAGTCTAATTTATCTTATGTATAACCCTATATTAAAAAATTTTTAGTTAATAAACTTTGAGTTTAACTATTTTAACTATTCTTTAAATAAAATGATATTAAATGTCCTAATCTAATCAAAGTGGACCTAAATGGTCATATTTTATTCCTAATGTTGTTTTTGGTTGAATTACACGTTACCAATAGAATTATGACTTGTGTTAGGGTAATAATAATATCATTTTTACCCTTAATTACCCTATTTACTTTTAACCGTGGTAAATAAAAGTAAAAAGTTACTATTCACCAAATATTATTTTCATCTCATTGAACCACATTTTAGTCCTTAATATTAACCATGTCTCTCGGATTTTTGAAATTCCACTCACATAAGCGGTAAAATTAGGTTTTATGTGAATTTCCAAATTCTCCTAGGAGGTGGGTAAAAGACGGTAAAAAGTTCAATAAAATTTTTATATATATATAATTATTTTAAAATGACTCCAATGAATTGCATTGAACTTATATAGGTATTATGTATCAATTTTGACCAAAAATAAATTTAAATAAAATAAATAATTATTTAAATAAAAACTCGGTTTTCAAATAGTAACCTAGTGTTTTCACTATTCATCAAAAATTGAAAGTTTTCAGAAAAATACCAAAAATTCACCCTAGCCTGATTTCGATATTCCAAATCCAAAAATTAAGTCCATTTTAAAAGATAAAATTTAAAAAATTTCAAAAAGTGTGTATTACTATTCATAACGGCTAGTTTTAATAATATTTTAATAGCATATCGTTGTTTAGTGAAACTCGGTATTGCGTATGACGCATGCTATCGAGGAAGGTCGCAATTACGTGTAATGCAAGCCAAGTTAGGGATGTGTGTAGCTAAAGATCCTTTTGGTGTATCGTACAACACAAGACATCAATAAAATTAAAAGGAATATTTTTCATAAAATCTCGGGGTGTTACATTCTACCCCACATAAAATTAATTTCGCCCTCAAAATTCGTCATGGTTATAAATGGTTTACTACTCGAAAGTTTATTTAATAGAAACCCACATCATAAAAAGGAATACCAAAACCAATCTTTAAAAACTAAAGTCTGAAACGTAACGGTTTCCCAATTTAACTAATCACTGGGTTTCCACATAGGAGAACATAGGTGAAAATATGGATATGGAAGAGAACTCTAACCATCATGTTCTGATGGAGAGTGGTAGAGAACATGGCTAGGAAAAAGCCAATAATCATAAATCCATATATTTGTGATGATCTAAGGTACCATCTAATTCATCAGATATAAGGGCACTATGACAACATTTTTGGTTTTCATGATCATTTCCCTAAAGTTGAAAAAATTGGAATTAGAAGAAATACTTTCTTGATTTTGGTACAGTCTCACCGTTGGTCGTTCTTTGGACAATTTCCACTTCACCTCTTAAAGAAATGAAGTTGAATTTGTCATTCATGAAGTGTTATCAGGTCATGTGATAGAATGATGGGTCATTCCATCTGTCTTAAAAAAAGGATAGAAAAAGTTATCAAAAATACATAAGTCCATCTATAGTGATATTAATCATATATGGTTCCTAAAATGGACTTATACTTCATATATCATACTGCTTAATATAATAAAACTGGTTTCTACTAAACAGGGACTTTCTATAGGCCAGTGGTAGGCTATAAAGGCATGTCGCACTTCAGTTGTGGGTTCAATTCCCACAGCCTTATCTGACGCGACGGGTTGTTGCTCATCCTTTAGGATGTCCTTTTTCTAAAACTACATTATTATAACATTCCATAAATAATATCGAAAAAAAATTCTACCCTTAAACAATTCTATCTGATGTCCAACTTAATCCATTCCAACCTTTAAGCTTATCGAAAATACTTTTGTCCAATCTCATAGTGTAAAGAAAATGATTACTGGAGAGGTCACATAACAAGTACGTGAATACCATCATTTATCCCCCATATATCATATGATATATCTTTTTGGTCGCATTCCAAACATTCGAAGGCCTTAATCATGTATTCTCTTGAAAAATGAATACCCATTGAACCTTAGTGAAAACATGAATGCAGTTAAGAGTTAACACATTCCACATACCAAAATCCTCAAAATTCTATATACTCAAACCATGATATCACTTAATCATGAGCTCATGGATACTATCAAACAATTCATTTTCTCTTTATCCCATAATTATGCACATATCATCTTCTTTCCAAAATATTTGAATCAATTTTCATGGTTACCGGTACCATATTCTTATAGAAAACCACAATGGACCAATACACAGATATTTCAAAATTCCACGATACTATAAATGAGATTCCATGATACTATTTTGAAATACCATTACATAAAAACTTAATCATTACACAACATCATTATCATACTCAAAATCACAAATAGTGATTGCATGTGACTTCCCTTTATCCTTTGCCTTAAGAGGTTTCTCACATTGATCATCATTAACCCTTGGATTAGGGAATTGATTAGCATAATGCCACATTTCCTTGTACCTGAAGCATTGAAGTGTTGGTGGTGCATTCTCTGGTGTCTTTTCGTTATTCACGTCATTAGCAACCCTTTTTCCATTACTTCGACACTCAGATGCTCGATGACCTTCTTTTCCACACTTAAAACATTTTCTAGTCCCTTTAAGACAATCTCCACCATGAATCTTTCCACACTTTGAGCATAAATAAACATTCATCTTATTTTCACCATTATTCTAATATTTCTCCTTGAAATCCATATTTCATTTATTGTCAAAACCATGAGATGGATATGTTACACCAACTTCCAGTTCTACCTTGATAGCACAATGCACAATATCTTCATAGCTACTGAAGTCTCTTATAGCTAATGCCCTTCGAAGACTTGGTTTTAAGCCACTGAAAATTTGATCAACTTTACTTTCAAGTTGGATGATAAATCCATATGTTTACCTTGAAAGTCTTGTAAAATTCTCTTCGTATATACCAACAGATTCATCATCCTTTTTCTTAACCTCAAGAAACTCTTTTTCCAACTTTGTTCTAAGAATATGAGGGAAGTACTTACTGAAAAACAAGTTCTTGAACTCGTCCCATTCCATGGATTCAATTTCACCTTGGGGCCTTGTATTCATAATTAGAGCCCACCACCAGTCTCCTTCACCTTCTAAATGGTAAATAGCTAAAATGACTTTTTCATGTTCTGAACAGTGAAGTATGTAAAATATCATTTCAATGGTACTGATCCATTGTTCAGAAACAAGTGGATCAGAAGACCCATTGAAAGACGGTCTACGTTGCCTCATAAAGTACTCAATAGAATATTGTTCCCTTCTATATTCATCTGGAAATACAGAATGATTCATATCTTGTGTAAGTATAGTAATAATATTTTTCACTCTATCTCCCATCACATTTGGTTGCTCGGGAGGACAATCATTGCATTTTCCATTACATTGATCAACATGGTTCCTTCAGTTTCCATCCATTGTCTAAAACCCAAAAAAAATAGTGTGAGAGGCTAAAATCATGCTAGGAAAATAACATAATAAAGGGGGAGTACCTTCAATATCTAACATCTTAGGTCTAATTCTAATATTGTTACCATAATTCTAGTACTATAACCTATACTTATACTTATCCTCAGGGACATCCCTAGACATACCTTAGAAATATCTCTAGGGATCTCACTAAAGTTTTTGCATCCATGTTTCCAAAGGTTAACTAAACCTTTCCTCTGATACCAACTATAAAGACCCAAATCTTGACGTACATGTACATTACATTACTTTTCGAGAATACTTAATACATAATGGAAACAGACACACAAGGACTGTAATAGTTTAGTGTCTTTGGAAACTCAAAAAATAATCTTCTAATCATGGTGAAAGATCATCAACATCTCCCATAAAGAACTTCCCCTTTTTGTTTTCTTACCTAAAACCTTTCTTTAAATCCTATGGAAAGGAAAACATATAAAGGGTGATCTCAAATGCTCAGTAAGGGTAAGCATAGAGAACATAAAACAATCCATAAACATTTGAATGTAAAAACATGAACATAAGATCTAAACATCAAAATCATGAGCAACGACATAAATCATGGAAGTACACAAATCATAGATTATAAAGGAACATTAGTCATGATAAACTAGCATGGTAATAAAACATGCAATTGTGGCATCCATTAAGTACATGTTATGATTTCCATAGTAGCCAAGGCATTTCTGCCAAAACCATCTTAGTGGACAAAGTCCCATTCTGAATCGAGTTCACTCCTCGTTCCAGTCCTGTAACACTAAACCGAATTAACATACCATTCCAGCCATGTCTATCTCATGAGATATAAATATTTACCCAAGTAATTGGAGGGAGATATAGGTCCCACCCATCTCATAATGAAATCATTCTTACTTGTGTCTCAAAATAAACTTAAAACATTCATCATAACCCAAAGAATAAAATGGGTTTCATAAAAATCCTCACATAATTCTTATAAAACAAATGGATATTTCATCATAAGAAAATTGAAACCATGTAAATCATAGAGACATTATACATGAAACATACTCATATGAAATAATGACATCTTAGATGGAAAATTCATTTGATAAAACACTTGAAATGAATTCTTGAGGAAAATATCCTTTCTTCGTCAAAATCATTTTCTTTTCACAATATTCCATGAAATTTTAAAAGAAACGTATATTGTTGAAAATAGTCATAAAATCTTGTAGAGTAATCTTCATGAAAATGAGGTGTTATGAAACAGCAAAAATCCATTCATGTCGTATAAGTTAAAAAATAACATTCTTCTCATACTTTTTGTTAGAAAAGTCAAAAAGTACCTCGTATGGTAAACAAAAAAAAGATTCCTTAAATACCATGTAGTAAAAGTAAAAAATGGGTAAAAATGACTTTAAACATACATGAAAACATTTTCATAAAACTTGGAAATTGATGATAAATATAACCCCAGTAAATACTTACATATAAGCAATCATGGATAGAAAACAATTGAGATTGCAACATTATCCCTTACCTTATGTCTGATATGCTTCGTATGTATACGAACCTCCTGTATAATGATTTAAATAATGTCATTAACTTATTATAGAATCATGTTCATTTTTATTACATCATATATGGTTCACTTAGGTATTTATATTACCCGTTCATTTGTCAATTCCATGTTAAAGTAGCGTTTTGGGTAAAATTGTTTCATTTATCATACGTGTTTGGACTTGTTGTTCTTGATATTATTATTACTTATATCATGATTTAATTACTTACAGAATGTAAAACATAATTTATATATCATATATATTCATTATATATATATATATAATATATAGATAAATCAAATGAAGCACACCGTTCATGGAGACGGTAGGCCCTACGTACGCATGAACGCTGTTTTCACTTCCTTATTGAATTGATTGGAATTAAGTAGATGAAATAAATATATATATATATATATACATAAATCCATTATCATTATTATGTCATATATTTCATTATTATTCATTATATATACTTTATAATCATTAATGAATGGTTAACATGGAGAATGAATCTCATCGCGTCGTGGAGACGGTAGTCCGTACGTACACACGAGTGATGATATCATTCCCATGATTGTGGAATTGTATTGAAGAATATGTATAATATTTCAGAATCAATATCACTTTACAATAATCATTTATTTTTTTTTATTTACACCATTATACCCATCCAAGTAAGGTGTTGGTCGAAAACAGATTACACCACGGCGTGGAGACGGTATTCCGTACGTACGCATGCGCGGTGATTTCGTTTTCCATAAGATGGATAGAAGGTGAAATAGGGTTGTTTCATATTTATAATAACATATAAGTATATAATTAATACTGATGTTATTACTTTATAATGATACAAATAAAGAAGAATAAGTAGAATAAGAAAGAAACATGAAAGAATCGGAAGAAGAGAGTACCTCTTCTTTGACGCACCTTTTTTAAGCTTCCTCTTAAGGAAGTAAAGTTGGTCCTTTGAGAAGAAACTAACCTCCAGAATTTTTCTAGGGAAGTTTATAAGAGAAGTGGGCAGGGGTTGGCCGAGATTCAAGGCTCAAAAGGGTGTGGAAAAAATAGGGGATGGGTGCCCTTTTTATAAGGGAGGAGAGGGGCACCTTTGGAAAAACTTAAAATATTATTTTATAATAAAGTCATATTCGGTTTATAATAGCTCCAAATTGATTTATTTATATTCTTAAGTGGGGATGGGTCGAAATCCTCTCAACCAATAGAATTTATACAAGTTTAGTTTTCTATTTTAAGCTTATCATTTAGATTTAACTTTAAGTTAAATAATTTTACTTTTATTGTGTCTTCTTGTTTTCTAACACTATAAGGTTAATAAACTTACTATAACAAGCCAAAAGGACCCCACATTGTTTATTATTAATATATATAACCTTATATAAGTCATTTGGCCGAACATTATAATTTTAGGAATAAAATTATATTAATAATATAATATTTGTTTTAAAAAAAACATTAAGACAATTTTGACACTATTTGGTAATTGATTTTTGTGAAAATTATAACAGAATGATTAGTTAGAAAAAAGTTAATTAAATCAATACTAACACGTCATATTAACCTATAAAATTAGTGGAATTCATAAAAAGTCTCAAATTACATTTATTTGGGTATTTATAACATCAATTATGTCAATATTTCTATAATAAGATAATTACTACATCATCATTGTGTCATAAATAAATTAAATTATTTAATGTCTAAAAATTGTAAATAAAATACCATTATGTAGGAAATATTTTTATCTTTCTAATTAATATTTATAGTCTAATTTATCTTATTTATAACCCTATATTAAAAATGTTTTAGTTATTAAACTTTGATTTTAACTTTTTTAACTATTCTTTAAATAAAATAATATGAAATGTCCTAATCTAATAAAAGTGGACCTAAATGGTCATATTTTATTCCTAAGGTTGTTTTTGGTCGAATTACACTTATAAAATAGAATTATGACATGTGTTAGGGTAATAATAATATCATTTTTACCCTTAATTACCCTATTTACTTTTAACTGTGGTAAATAAAAGTAAAATGTTACTATTCACCAAACATTATTTTCATATAATTGAACCACATTTTAGTACCTGATATTACCTGTGTCTCTCAGATTTTTTAAATTCCACTCACATTAGTGGTAAAGTTATGTCTTATGTGAATTTACAAATTCTCCTAGGAAGTGGTTAAAAGACGGTGAAAAGATCAATAAAATTTTTATATATCTAAAATTATTATAAAATGAATCCAATGAATTACATTGAAATTATATAAGTATTATGTATCAATTTTGACCTAAAATAAATTTAAATAAAATAAATAATTATTTAAATAAAAATTCGGTTTTTAAATAGTAACCTAGTGTTTTCACTATTCATCAAAAATTGAATGTTTTCAAAAAAATACCAAAAATTCACTCTAGGATAATTTCGATATTCTGAATCCAAAAAAGAAGTCCATTTAGAAAGATAAAATTTACAAAATTTCAAAAAGTGGGTATTACTATTCATAACGGCTAGTTTTAATAATATTTTAATAGCATATCGTTGTTTACTGAAACTCGGTATTGCGTACGACGCAAGCTATCGAGGAAGGTCGCGATTGCGTGTAATGCAATACAAGTCAGGGATACATGTAGTGAAAGATCCTTTTCGTGTAGCGTACAACACAAGACATCAATAAAATTAAAAAGAATATTTTTCATAAAATATCGGGGTGTTACATTCTACCCCACTTAAAATGAATTTCGCCCTCGAAATTCGTGGGGGTTATAAATGGTTTACTACTCGAAAGTTTCTTTAATAGAAACCTACATCATAAAAAGAAATACCAAAACCAATCTTTAAAAACTAAGGTATGAAACGTAACGGTTACCCAAATTAACTAAACACTGGGTTTCCACATAGGAGAACATAGGTGAAAATATGGATATGGAAGAGAAATATAACCATCATGTTCTGATGGAGAGTGGTATAGAACATGGCTATAAAAAATCCAACAATCAAAAATCCATAGATTTGTGATGATCTAAGGTACCATCTGATTCATCAGATATAAGGGCACTAGGACAACATTTTTGGTTTTCAAGATCATTTCCCTAAAGTTGAATAAATTGGAATTAGAAGAAATACTTTCTTGATTTTGGTACAGTCTCACCGTTGGTCATTCTTTGGACAATTTCCACTTCATCTCTTAATGAAATGAAGTTGAATTTGTCATTCATGAAGTGTTAGTATATCATGTGATAGAATGATGGGTCATTCCATCTATCTAAAAAAATGGTTAGAAAAAGTTATCAAAAATACATAAGTCCATCTATAGTGAGATTAATCATATATAGTTCCTAAAATGGACTTATACTTCATATAACATACTGCTTAATATAATAAAACTGGTTTTTACTAAACAGGAACTCATTGTAGGCCAATGGTAGGTGATAAAGGCCTGTCGCACTTCAGTTGTGGCTTCGATTCCCACAGCCTTGTCTGACGCGACGGGTTGTCGCCCGTCCTATAGGTTTTCATTTTTCTAAAACTACTTTATTATAACATTCCATAAATAATATCAAAAAAAAATCTACCCTTAAACAATTCTATCTGATGTCCAACATAATCCATTCCAACCTTTAATCTTATCGAAAATACTTCTGTCCAATCTCATAGTGTAAAGAAAATGATTACTTGAGAGGTCGCATAAGAAGTACGTGAATACCATCATTTATCCCCCATATATCATATGATATATCTTGTTGGTCACATTCCAAACATTTGAAGGCCTTAATCATGTATTCTCTTGAAAAATGAATACCCCTTGAACCTTAGTGAAAACATGAATGCAGTTAAGAGTTAACACTTTCCACATACCAAAATCCTCAAAATTCTATATACTCAAACCATGATACCAATCAATCATGAGCTCATGAATACTATTAAACAATTCATTTTCTTCTTATCCCATCATTATGTGCATATCATCTGCTTTCCAAAATATTTGAATCAATTTTCATGTTTACCGGTACCATATTCTTATAGAAAACCACAATGGACCAATACACAGATATTTCAAAATTCCACGATACTATAAATGAGATTCCATGATACTATTTTGAAATCCCATTACATAAACACTTAATCATTACACAACATCATTGTCATACTCACCCTCAAAAATAGTGATCGTATGTGACTTCCCTTTATCCTTTTCTTAAGAGGTTTCTCACGTTGATCATAATTAACCCTTGGATTAGGGCATTGATTAGCATAATGCCCCATTTCCATTCACTTGAATCATTGAAGTGTTGGTGGTGCATTCTCTGAAGTCTTTTCCTTATTCACATCATTAGAAACCCTTTTTCCATTACTTCGACACTCAGATGCTTGATGACCTTCTTTTCCACACTTAAAACATTTTCTATTCCCTTTAAGACAATCTCCACCATGAATCTTTCCACACTTTGAGCATAAAGAAACATTCATCTTCTTTTAACCATTATTCTGAGATTTCTCCTTGAACTCCATATTTCGTTTCTTGTCAAAACCATGAGATGGATATGTTACACCAACTTCCAGTTCTACCTTCATAGCACAACACACAATTTCTTTATAGCTACTGAAGTCACTTACAGCTAATTCCCTTCGAATACTTGGTTTTAGGCCACTAAAAAATCGATCAACTTTACTTTCAGGTTGGATGATAAAGCCAGATCAATACCTTACAAGTCTTGTAAAATTCGCTTTGTATATACCAACAGATTCATCATCCTTCTTCTTAACCTCAAGAAACTCTTTTTCCATCTTTGGTTGAAGAATACGATGGAAGTACTTACTAAAAAGCATGTTCTTGAACTCATCCCATTCCATGGATTCAATTTCATCTTGGGCCCTTGTATTCTTAATTAGAGCCCACCACTGGTCTGCTTCACCTTCTAAACGGTAAACAGCTAAAATGACTTTTTAATGTTCTGAACAGCGAAGTATGGAAAATATCTTTTCAATGGAACTGATCCATTATTTAGCAACAAGTGGATCATAAGACCCATTGAAAGATGGTGGACGTTGCCTCATGAAGGACTCAATAGAATATTGTTCCCTTCTCTGATCATTTGGAAATCCAGAATGATTCATAGCTTGTGTCGGTATAGCAATAAGATTTTTCACTTCATCTCCCATCACATTTGGTTTCTCACGAGGACAATCATTTCATTTTCCATTACATTGATCAACACGGTTCTTTGGGGTTTCATCCATTGTATAAAACCCAAAAAGAACAGTGTGAGAGGAAAAAATCATGCTAGGAAAACAACATAATAAAGGGGGAGTACCTTCAATATCTAACATCATAGGTTTAATTCTAATGTCGTTAACATATTTCTAGGACTATAACCTATACTTAGACTTAACCTTATGTACATCCCAAGACATACCTTAGAAATATCTCTAGGGATCTCACTAAAGTTTTTGCATCCTAGTTTCCAAAGGTTAACTAAACCATTCCTCTGATACCAAATGTAAAGACCCAAAGAATGACATACACGGACATTACATTACTTCTGTAGAATACTTAATACATAATGAAAACAGACACACAAGGATCGTAATAGTTTAGTGTCTTTGGAAACTCGGAAAATAATCCTCTAATCGTGGTGAAAGATCTTCAACATCTCCCATAAAGAACTTCCCCTGTTTGTTTTTTTACCTAAAACGTTTCTTTAAATCCTGGTGAAAAGAAAACATATAAATTGTGAGCTCAAATGCTCATTAAGGGTAAGCATAGAGAACATAAATCAATCCATAAACATTTTAATGCAAAAACTTGAACATAAGATCTAAACATCAAAATCATGAGCAATGACATAAATCATGGAAGTACACAAAGCATAGATCATAAAGGAACATTAGTCATGATAAACTATCATGGTAATAAAACATGTAATTGTGGAATCCATTAATCACATGTTATGATTTCCATAGTAGCCAAGGCATTTCTGCCAAGACCATCTTAGTGGACAAAGTCCCATTCTGAATCATGTTCACTCCTCGTTCCAGTCCTATAACACTGAACCAGATTAACTTACCATTCCAGCCATGTCTATCTCATGAGATATAAATATTTACCCAATTCATTGGAGGGGGATATAGGTCCCACCCATCTAATAATGAAATCATTTTTACTTTTTCCACAAAATAAACTTAAAACATTCCTCATAACCCAAAGAATAAAATGGGTTTCATAAACATCATCCCATCATCACATAATTCATATAAAACAAATGGATATTTCATCATAAGAAAAGTGAAACCATGTAAATCATAGAGACATTATACATGAAACATACTCATATGAAATAATGTCATCTTAGATGGAAAATGGTTTTGATAAAACACTTGAAATGAATTCTTGAGGAAAATATCCTTTCTTCTTCAAAATCATTTTCTTTTCACAAAATTCCATGAAATTTTAAAAGAAAAGTATTTTGTTGAAAAAATTCATAAAACCTTGTAGATTAATCTTCATGAAAATTATTCTTTATAAAACCGTAAAAATCCATTCACGTCGTATAAGTTAAAAATAACATTCTTCTCATACTTTTTGTCGGAAAAGTCAAAAAGTACCTCGTATGGTAAACAAAATAAAGATTCATTACATACCATGTAGTAAAATTCAAGAATGGGTAAAAAGGACTTTAAACATACATGAAAACATTTTCATAAAACTTGGACATGGAGGATAAATATAACCCTAGTAAATACTTACATATAAGCTATCTTGGATAGAAAACAATTGAGATTGCAACATTATCCCTTACCTTATGTCTGATATGCTTTGTATGTATACAAACCTCCTGAATAATAATTTAAATAATGTAATTTACTTATTATATAATCATATTCATTGTTATTACATCATATATGGTTCACTTAGGTATTTATATTACCCATTCATTTGTCAATTCCATGTTAAAGTAGCGTTTTGGGTAAAATTGTTTCATTTATCGTACGTGTTTGGACTTGTTGTTATTGATATTATTATTACTTATATCAGGATTTACTTACTTATAGAATTTAAAACATCATTTATATATCATATATATTCAGTATATATATATAATAGGTAGATAAATGAAATGAAACACACCGTTCATGGAGACGGTAGGTCGTACGTACCCATGAACGCTATTTTCGCTTCCTTATTGAATTGAATGTAATTAAGTAGATGAAATACATATATATATACATAAATACATTATCTTTATTATGCAATATATTTCATTATTATTCATTATATATACTTTATAATCATTCATGAATGGTTAACATGGAGAATGAATCTCATCGCGTCATGGAGACGGTAGTCCGTATGTACGCACGAGCGATGATATCATTCCCATGATCGTGGAATTGTATTGATGCATATGTATAATATTTCAGAATCAATATAAATTTACAATAATCATATATAGTTATTTATTTACACCATTATACCCATCTAAGTACGGTGGTGGTTGAAAACAGATTACACCACGGCGTGGAGATGGTATTCTGTACGTACGCACGCGCGGTGATTTTGTTTTCCATAGGATGGGTAGAAGGTGAAATAGGGTTGTTTCATATTTATAATAAAATATAATTATATAAGTAATACTGATGTTATTACTTTATAATGAGGCAACTAAATAATAATAAGTAGAAGAAGAAAGAAACTTGAATGAATCGGAAGAAGAGATTACCTCTTCTACGACGCACCTCCTTTAAGATTCCTCTTAAGGAAGTAGAGTTGGTCTTTTGAGAAGAAAGGAACCTCCAAAATTTTAATAGGGAAGTGGAGAAGAGAAATGGGCAGGTGTTGGTGGAGATTCAAGGCTCAAAAGGGTGTTAAGAGAAGAGGGAAGGGGTGCCCTTTTTATAAGGGATGAGAGGGGCACCTTTGGAAAAACTTAAAATATTATTTTATAATAAAGTCATATTTGGTTTATAAAAGCTCCATATTGATTTATTTAGAAGCTAAAGTCGGTATGGGTCGAAATCCTCTCAACCAGTATAATTTAGAAAAGTATAGGTTTCTATTTTAACCTTATCATTTAGATTTAACTTTAAGTTAAATAATTTTACTTTTACTATGTCTTCTTGTATTCTTACACTATAAGGTTAATAAACTTACTATAACAAGCCGAACGAACCCCAAGTTGTTTATTATTATTATATATAACATTATCTAAGTCATTCGGCTGAACCATATATTTTTAGGAATAAAATTAAAATTAATAATATAATATTTGTTTTAAAAACTATTTTATGTCAATTTTGACACTATTTGGTAATTGATTTTTGTGAAAATCATAACAGAATTATTAGTTCAAAAAAAGTTAATTAAATCAATACTAACATGTCATCTTAACCTATAAAATTAGTTTAATTCATAAAAAGTTTCAAATTACATTTATTTGGGTATTTATAACATCAATTATGTCAATATTTCATTAATAAGATTATTACTGCATCATCATTGTGTCATAAATAAATTAAATTATTTAATTTATAAAAATTATAAATAAAATACCATTATGTATGAAACTTTTTATCTTTATAATGAATATTTATAGTCTAAATTATCTTCTGTATAACCCTATATTAAAAAAATTTTAGTTATTAAGCTTTGAATTTAACAATTTTAACTATTCTTTAAATAAAATAGTATTAAATGTCCTAATATAATCAAAGTGGACCTAAATGGTCATATTTTATTTATAAGGTTGTTTTTTGTCGAATTACACTTATCCAATAGAATTATGACATTGTTTTAGGGTAATAATAATATCATTTTTACCCTTAATTGCCCTATTTACTTTTAACCGTGGTAAATAAAAGTAAAAAAGTTACTATTCACCAAAAATTATTTTCATCTCATTGAACCACATTTTAGTCCTTGATATTAACCGTGTCTCTTGGATTTTCAAAATTCCACTCACAGAAAAGGAAAAATTAAGTTTTATGAGAATTTCCAAATTCTCCTAGGATGTGGGTAAAAGAGAGTGAAAAGTTCAATAAAATTTTTATATATCTAAAATTATAATAAAATGACTCCAATGAATTACATTGAACTTATATAGGTATTATGTATCAATTTTGACCTAAAATAAATTTAAATAAAATAAATAATTATTTCAATAAAAATTCGGTTTTTAAATAGTAACCTAGTGTTTTCACTATTCATAAAAAATTGATAGTTTTCAGAAAAATAACAAAAATTCACCCTACGCTAATTTTGATATTCTGAATCCAAAAATGAAGTCCATTTTGAATGATAAAATTTTAAAAATTCCAAAAAGTGGGTATTACTATTCATAATGGCTAGTTTTAATAATATTTTAATATCATATCGTTGTTTAGTGAAACTCGGTATTGCATTGGATGCATGCTATCGAGGAAGGTCGGGATTGCGTTAAATACAAGCCAAGTCAGGGATTCTTGTAGTGAAAGATCCTTTTGTTGTAGCGTACAAAACAAGACATCAATAAAATTAAAAAGAATATTTTTCATAAAATCTCGGGGTGTTACATTCTACCCCACTTAAAATGAATTTCACCCTCAAAATTTGTCGGGGTTATAAATGGTTTACTACTCGAAAGTTTCATTAATAGAAACACGAAACGTAAAAAGGAATACCAAAACTAATCTTTAAAACTAAAGTAAGAAACGTAACGGTTACCCAAATTAACTAATCACTGGGTTTCCACATATGAGAACATAGGTGAAAATATGGATATGGAAGAGAAATATAACCATCGTGTTCTGATGGAGAGTGGTAGAGAACATGGATATGAAAAATCCAAAAAACACAAATCCATATATTTGCGATGATCTAATGTACCATCTGATTCATCAGATATAAGGGCACTAGGACACGATTTTTGGTTTTCAAGATCATTTCCCTAAAGTTGAAGAAATTGGAATTAGAAGAAATACTTTCTTGATTTTGGTACAGTCTCACCGTTGGTCATTCTTTGGACAATTTCCACTTCATCTCTTAAAGATATAAAGTTGAATTTTCCATTCGTGAAGTGTTAGCAGATCATGTGATTGAATGATGGTTCATTCCATCTATCTTAAACAAAAGGTTAGAAACAGTTATAAAAAATACATAAGTCCATATATAGTGAGATTAATCATATATGGTTCCTAAAATGGACTTATACTTTATATATCATACTGCTTAATATAATAAAACTGGTTTCTACTAAACAGGAACTTCCTGTAGGCTAGTGGTAGGCGATAAAGGCATGTCGTACTTCAGTTGTGGGTTCGATTCCCACAGCCTTGTCCAACGCGACGGGTTGTCGCCTGTCCTGCGGGTTTTCCTTTTTCTAAAACTACATTATTATAACATTCCATAAATAATATCGAAAAAAAATTCTACCCTTAAACAATTCTATCTGATGTCCAACTTAATACATTCCAACCTTTAAGATTATCGAAAATACTTCTGTCCAATCTCATAGTGTAAAGAAAATGATTACTTGAGAGGTCACATAACAAGTACGTGAATACCATCATTTATCCCCCATATATCATACGATATATCTTTTTTGGTCCCATTCAAAACATTCTAAGGCCTTAATCATGTATTCTTTTGAAAAACTAATACCCATTGAACCTTAGTGAAAACATGAATGCAGTTAAAAGTTCACACTTTCCACATACCAAAATCCTCAAAATTCTATATACTCAAACCATGATATCACTAAATCATGAGCTCATGAATACTATCAAACAATTCATTTTCTCCTTATCCCATAATTATTACCATATCATCTTCTTTCCAAAATATTTGAATCAATTTTCATGGTTACCAGTACCATATTCTTATAGAAAACCACAATGGGCCAATACACAGATATTTCAAAATTCCACGATACTATAAATGAGATTCCATGATACTATTTTGAAATCCCATTACATAAACAGTTAATCATTACAAAACATCATTTTCATACTCAACATCAAAAATAGTGATCACATGTGACTTCCCTTTATCCTTTTCCTTAAGAGGTTGCTCACGTGGATCATCATTAACCCTTGGATTAGGGCATTGATTAGCATAATTCTCCATTTCCTTCCACTTGAAGCATTGAAGTGTTGGTGGTGCATTCTCTGCATTCTTTTCTTTATTCACATCATTAGCAACCCTTTTTCCATTAATTCGACACTCATATGCTTGATGACCTTCTTTTCCACACTTAAAACATTTTCTACTCCTTTTAAGACAATCTCTACCATGCATCTTTCCACACTTTGAGCATAAAGAAACATTCATCTTTTTTTCACCATTATTCTGAGATTTCTCCTTAAACTCCATCTTTCCTTTCTTGTCAAAACCATGAGATGGATATGTTACACCAACTTACAGTTCTACCTTGATATCACAACGCACAATTTCTTCATAGCTACGGAATTCTCTTATAGCTAATGCCATTCGAAGACTTGGTTTTAATCCACTGAAAAATCGATCAACTTTACTTTCAGGTTGGATGATAAAGCTAGAGGCATTCCTTGCAAGTCTTGTAAAATCTCTTCGTATATACCAACAGATTCATCATCCTTCTTCTTAACCTTAAGAAACTCTTTTTCAATCTTTTTTTGATTAATTCTATGGAAGTACTTACTGAAAAACAAGTTCTTGAACTCGTCCCATTCCATGGATTCAATTTCATCTTGCGGCCTTGTATTCTTAATTAGAGCCCACCATTGGTCTTCTTCACCTTCTAAATGGTAAATAGCTAAAATTGCTTTTTTATGTTCTAAACAGCGAAGTATGGAATATATCATTTCAATGGTACTGATCCATTGTTCAGCAACAAGTGGATCAGAAGACCCATTGAAAGACGGTGGACGTTGCCACATGAAGGACTCAATAGAATATTGTTCCCTTCTCTGATCATTTGGAAATCCAGAATGATTCATAGTTTTTATAAGTATATAAATAAGATTTTTCACTCCATATCCCATCACATTTGGTTACCCGGGAGGAAAATCATTGCATTTTCCATTACATTGATCAACATCGTTCCTTCGGGTTCTATCCATTGTCTAAAACCCAAAAAGAATAGTGTAAGAGGCAAAAATCATGCTAGGAAAACAACATAATAAAGGGGGAGTACCTTTAATATCTAACATCTTAGGTTTAATTCTAATATCACTACCATAATTCTAGGACTATAACCTATACTTATACTTAGCCTTAGGGACATCCCTAGACATACCTCATAAATATTTCTAGGGATCTCACTAAAGTTTTCACATCCTAGTTTCCAAAGGTTAACTAAACCTTTCCACTGATACCAACTGTAAAAACCCAAAGCTTGACATACATAGACATTACATTACTTTTGTAGAATACTTAATACATAATTAAAACAGACACACAAGGACTGTAATAGTTTAGTGTCTTTGAAAAACTCAGAAAATAATCTTCTAATCGTGGTAAAATATCTTCAACATCTCACATAAAGAACTTCACCTTTTTGTTTTCTTACCTAAAACCTTTCTTTAAATCCTGGGGAAAAGAAAACATATAAAGGGTGAGATGAAATGCTCAGTAAGGGGAAGCATAGAGAATATAAAACAATCCATAAAAATTTGAATGCAAAAACGTGAACATAATATCTAAAAATCAAAATCATGAGCAACGACATAAATCATGGAAGTACACAAAGCATATATCATAAAGGAACATTAGTCATGATAAACTAGAATGGTAATAAAACATGGAATTGTGTCATCCACTAAGCACATGTTATTATTTCCATAGTAGCCAAGACATTTCTGCCAAGACCATCTTAGTGGACAAAGTCCCATTCTGAATCGAGTTCACTCATCATTCCAGTATTGTAACACTGAACCGGATTAACTTATCATTCCAGCCATGTCTATCTCATGAGATATAAATATTTACCCAATGCATTGGAGGGAGATATAGGTCTCACACATCTCATAATGAAATCATTCTTACTTGTGCCCCAAAATAAACTTTAAACATTCATCATAACCCAATGAATAAAATGGGTTTCATAAACATCATCCCATCATCACATAATTCATATAAAACATATGGATATTTCGTCATAAGAAAAGTAAAACCATGTAAATAATAGAGACGTTATACATGAAACATACTCATATGAAATAATGTCATCTTAGATGGAAAATGGTTTTGATAAAACACTTGAAATGAATTCTTGAGGAAAATATCCTTTCTTCTTCAAAATCATTTTATTTTCACAAAATTCAATTCAATTTTAAAAGAATAGTATTTTGTTGAAATTAGTAATAAAATCTTGTAGAGTAATCTTCATGAAAATAAGGCGTTATGAAACCGTAAAAATCCATTCACACTGTATAAGTTAAAAATAACATTCTTCTCCTACTTTTTGTCAGAAAAGTCAAAAAGTACCTCGTATGGTAAACAAAAAAAAGATTCCTTACATGCCATGTAGTAAAAGTCAAAAATGGGTAAAAAGGATATTAAACATACATGAAAACATTTTCATAAAACTTGTACATGGATGATAAATATAACCCCAGTAAATACTTACGTATAAGCAATCTTGGATAGAAAACAATTGAGATTGCAACATTATCCCTTACCTTATGTCTGATATGCTTCGTATGTATACAAAACTATTGTATAATGATTTAAATAATGTCATTGACTTATTACAGAATCATATTCATTGTTATTACATCATATATTGTTCACTTAGGTATTTATATTACCCATCCATTTGTACATTCCATGTAAAAGTAGTGTTTTGGGTAAAATTGTTTCATTTATCGTATGTGTTTGGAATTGTTGTTCTTGATATTATTATGACTTATATAATGATTTAATTACTTCCATAATATAAAACATATTTTATATATCATATATATTCAGTATATATATATAATAGATAGATTAATGAAATGAAACACACCGTTCATGGAGACGGTAGGCCGTACGTACGCATGAATGCTGTTTTCGCTTCCTTATTGAATTTAATGGAATTAAGAAGATGAAATACATATATATACATAAATAAATTATCATTATTATGTCATATATTTCATTATTTTTCATAATATATACTTTATAATCATTCATGAATGGTTAACATGGGGAATGAATCTCATCGCGTCGTGGAGACGGTAGTCCGTACATACGCATGAGCGATGATATCATTCCCATGATCATGGAATTGTATTGAAGCATATGTATAATATTTCAGAATCAATATAACTTTACAATAATCATATATATTTATTTATTTACACCATTATACTCATCCAAGTAAGGTGGTGGTCGAAAACAGATTACACCACGGTGTGGAGAGCGTATTCCGTACGTACGCACGCGCGGTGATTTCGTTTTCCATAGGATGGATAGAAGGTGAAATAGGGTTGTTTCATATTTATAATAACATATAAGTATATAATTAATACTTATGTTGTTACTTTATAATGATACAACTAAAGAAGAAGAAGTTGAAGAAGAAAGGAACTTGAAAGAATCGGAAGAAGAGATTACCTCTTCTTCGACGCACCTCTTTTAAGATTCCTCTTAAAGAAGTAGAGTTGGTCTTTTGAGAAGAAAAGAACCTCCAGAATTTTTCTAGGTATGTGTAGAAGAGAAATGGGAAGGTGTTGGCCGAGATTCAAGGCTCAAAAGGTTGTGAAGAGAAGAGGGAAGGGGTGCCCTTTTTATAAGGGAGGAGAGGGGCACCTTTGGAAAAACTTAAAATATTATTTTATAATAAAGTCATATTCAGTTTATAATAGCTCCAAATTGATTTATTTCGAAGCTAAAGTGGGGATGGTTTGAAATCCTCTCAACCAATAGAATTTAGACAATTTTAGGTTTCTATTTTAACCTTATAATTTAGATTTAACTTTAAGTTAAATAATTTTACTTTTACTGTGTCTTCTTGTTTTCTTACACTATAAGGTTAATAAACATACTATAACAAGCCAAAAGAACCCAAATTACTTTATTATTAATATATATAACCTTATCTAAGTCATTTGGCCGAACATTATATTTTTAGGAATAAAATTACAATTAATAATATAATATTTGTTTCAAAAAACTATTTTATGTCAATTTTGACACTATTTGGTAATTGATTTTTGTGAATATCATAACAGAATGATTAGTTCAAAAAAAGTTAATTAAATAAATACTAACATGTCATATTAACCAATAAAATTAGTTTAATTCATAAAAAGTCTCAAATTATATTTATTTGGGTATTTATAACATCAATTATGTCAATATTTCATTAATAAGATAATTACTCCATCATCATTGTGTCATAAATAAATTAAATTATTTAATGTCTAAAAATTATAAATAAAATACCATTATGTAGGAAATATTTTTATATTTATAATGAATATTTATAGTCTAATTTATCTTATGTATAACCATATATTAAAAATGTTTTAGTTATTAAACAATGATTTTAACTATTTTAACTATTCTTTAAATAAAATAATATTAAATGTGCTAATCTAATAAAAGTCAACCTAAATGGTCATATGTTATTCTTGAGGTTGTTTTTGGTTGAATTACACTTATCCAATAGAATTAGGACATGTTTTATGGTAATAATAATATCATTTTTACCCTTAATTACCCTATTTACTTTTAACCGTGGTAAATAAAAGTAAAAAGTTACTATTCACCAAAAATTATTTTCATCTCATTGAACCACATTTTATTCCTTGATATTAAACATGTCCCTCGGATTTTTAAAATTCCACTCACATAAGCTGGAAAATTAAATTTTATGTGAATTTCCAAATTCTCCCAGGAGATGGGTAAAAGACGGTGAAATGTTCAATAAAATTTTTATATATCTAAAATTATTATAAAATGACACCAATGAATTACATTGAAATTATATAGGTATTATGTATCAATTTTGACCTAAAATAAATTTAAATAAAATAAATAATTATTTAAATAAAAAGTCAGTTTTTAAATAGTAACCCAGTGTTTTCACTATTCATCAAAAATTGAAATTTTTCAGAAAAATACCAAAAATTCACCATAGGATAATTTCTATATTCTGAACCCAAAAATGAGGTAAATTTTGAAAGATAAAATTTAAATAATTTCAAAATGTGGGTATTACTATTCATAACGTCTAGATTTAATAATATTTTAATAACATATCATTGTTTAGTGAAACTCAGTATTGCGTATGACGCAAGCTATCGAGGAAGGTCGTGATTGCATGTAATGCAAGCCAAGTCAGGGATACATGTATTGAAAACTCCTTTTAGTGTAGCGTACAACACAAGACATCAATAAAATTAAAAAGAATATTTTTTCATAAAATATCGGGGTGTTAAACACCATATATTAGATTGAGGTGAGGATGATTACTACACCTCACAAATGACATAGAGATAAGTATTCTAAAGTGCCAAAAAAATTGAATCTGATTTATCAGTTATAATTTTTTCATATGTATTTTTTACTAAAATGTCAATTTTAAAATCAAACCACCCAATTTTAGTAAAATAATACTTTTGTATTGAAAACATGTGCTTCGAGTCATACTGAACACATAATGTGTCAGATTAATCTGTAGTGAATTCCTGCATGTGAAAAATGAATTATGGATTATTGTCCTAAAGTGTCAAAACAATATTTTTTGTCTTTGTTTTGATAATGTGACGTTTTTTTAAACTAATGTGTGAATTTAACAAAATAAGTATCAAATAAAAATGGTAAAGAAAATTAACTAAAAAAATTGGATAAAATAATGATAAAATTATCTAAATAATTAGTTGGAAGTAAACACTTCATGATCTCTATATACATTCTCACACCATGTAGTCTGCTCATTCATTTCTAAATAATTTAATTTCCACCATTATAATTCTCTTTGAGAAACATATCAAAAATAATATATAATCATTTTGATACTAATTCTTTACACCCCAAATATATTTCTAAGTTAATAACCCATACTAGATCAACAATATTTTAGGTAATCACAAAAATTTGATTTTGGTGAACATTTTTACACCATGTATACAGCCCACTCATCTCTAAAAAATACCTAATATTTTAAGTACATAGATTATTGTAAATATTAGTAGTACTGAGAAAATATAAACAAAAAATTATTAAGAAATGTTTTTAATAAAATCGCAATTACCTTTAGAAATTACCTTTTCAAGGATGCTAGTATTTTGAGGGTGTTTGATATCTTTTATAAATTTTAAAACATAATATACATGATTATTTTTGTTATCTTCCATCAGACACTACAAAAACATTGACTAAAATAAGTAAATGGTTTTGAAATATCTTTTGATAAGTAAATATTTCTATATATATACCTTAATCTATTTCAATTTTAAGTAATCAATATCCTTTTTATTTTAAGTCATCACCTTCATACCATGATTTATTTAGAGACCACCCAATCATAAATGTTTTTGTTAAAACATAGATTGAGACATATAATTCGAGTTTTATCAATGAAATATTGATTGTAGTGCATTAAAAATTCACAATACACATCATTTGTGGTCAGTCTGATGGAAATACATTTGTTGAATCCACAAAATAAATATTTGGGGTATCCATATTGATTACAATCAATACACAGCACATCCTAAAAAACTGAAACAAATAAGTAATGAAAAAAATAAAAATATTTTTTATATTATTATATTTCAGTGTTTTACCCCTTCATTTTAAGTATCAAAAGCATCTTTAATTTGTTAATTTCTTCTCAAATACCTCGTTTTACACATCTTTTTTCTTATCAATTTATTCCAACTCTAAATAAATTTCATTCGTATAAATGATACATGGATTAATGAATCCAATTTTTTCTTTGCACATTTTTCCCTTTATATTGTAGTAATATAAACAACTATATAAAATATGAATAGTTGTTAACTTTAATGAACATATTAAATAATTTTTTGGATATAAGTATTATAAAAATGTACATGGTGTATTTATTAAAAACTAAGAATCCTATCCATTTAAACTTTATGTTGGTCTGAGTGGATACTCAATAGGGGGTGAATCGAGTTCCAATTAAAATTTATATTAAAAAAATTTATATTAAAATCCCCCTATTTAAAAACAAGTTAAACTGTTGTGAATTTATACAGATTGTAAAAGTTTAATTATTTTCTCAAAGATTGATTAGGTCTCAGTTATTTTAATTAGAAGATTAAATTAACTTTTGAAACTAACTTACTAGTTCACAATAAGTATAGACACTTACTAATTTAACTATCAAAGTAACATTAAAACAAATTTTATTTCAAAGTAATTAGCAGCGGAATAGAATATATATATATATATAATATACTTTAGATTCAAACTAAGATGAACAGTATATATAACCAAGAGGTTCAGTCTCAAGCTGAGACTTAGTCCTCTCCAACAATTTATATAAATTTGATCCACACCCTGGATCGGGGTAAACAACAGTGAAAAGAATGTCCAGGTACTAAGACTTCTAACACAATTCTTCATGGGAAAACAAAGCAATAGCACAGAGGCTATCCAGGTCTTACTTGACCTTTACCACTATCCTCAGTGTGATACAAAAGAGTTATGGAAGGTTTGTGTGAGGATTTAGAGATCCTCCAGTTTAGCACAGGAGATAGTGTGTTTATAAAAATATACAGAGTACACACACTGCTCGAATGTAAATAAAATAAACACTAAGAGAATAGATATGAGTTTAGAATGCTCTAGTGATTTTAATTGCAACTCTGGACTCCTTTTGATTTCCTAAAAATGCTTCTGAGTCCTTCTCTCAATTTTTTCCTGAAAAATAGAGGGTTGTTTGCTTCCTTGGTTTTCAGGTTTAGCTTGATTAGCTTGAGTGTATGAAGAGATCGTTGTAGTTCTTCACTCCTTGACTAAGGTGCATCTTGTGTTCTCCTCTAGAATGAATTTCTTAGGGTATGTTCAGTGTTCTTCCAGTATGAATGCATCCTTTCTTTTCTATGTGAATTCACCACTTTTCAGCACTCTTTAGTACTTCTCAGCACCGCCTTTAACACCCCTCAGTACTACCCTTTCACACACTTCACGTGCCTTCTTTTTATAGCTTTTAGCTCCTGCAATGGGAATGATTAACTTTTTAGGGGTACTAGGTATGGTTCCCTTACATGACAAAAACTATCATTAAATAACATTAATTTCATTAAAATCATCAAATATTACCATTGCTTAATAAATAAATAATGTTGAAAAAAGTAGAGTTTAGAAATCATTGACTGGAAGTCTTTGTAACGGTGGACTTCGTATAGCAGCGAGCTCCTATCGGTAGCTCTGTGTCCTTTAACGGTAGCTCCTTGTATTGGTAGCTTCGAATCCGTGTATCAGTAGCTCTATGTACTGGTGACTCCTTCTATCAGTAGCTTGTTTGTTCTTGCTGTAACTCGCATGTATCGGTAGCTTGGTGTATCGGTGACTGTTTTTATCGGTGAACTTTGTATCGGTAGCTTGTGCATACGAGTAGCTCTGTTTTGTACCAGTGAAGTGTATATCAGTAGACTTATTCATCCTGGTAGACTTCTTCTATTAGTAGTTAAGCTCCTATCGATAACTCTCTGTATCGGTGGACTTGACCTATCAGTGGCATGTTCTTACCAGTGGACTTATACATACTGGTAGCTCGGCATATCGGTGACCCTTGCTTATCGGTGACTATGTCTATCGGTAGACTAAGTACTGGTAGATCTGTATTAGTAGCTATAAGCATATCAATGACTTAACACTTGTCTGCTTTATGCAAAACATATCCGATTGAGTTAGAATTATTTCAAAATTCATATAAACATAGATAAACATTGATTAACATATTTCAAAGATTATTTTAATATTATTATCATCTCAAAGTCATTGAATGTCATAGATTAAAATAATTAATATATAGATGAACATTATTTGGGAGTATCAAAGTATGTGAGCATAATTGGGATTATCAAAATAGGTGAGGTAAACAATCTCCCCCTTTTTGACAATCAAAACTTATGATATTATAATCCCAAAATATACAATTAGTAATGTATCAAAGGATATTAAATCCAATTTTTCTAGAGAAAATAATATATTACAAAACACAGATATCAAAGGTAAAATATAAAACAAATATACCATAGGGAAATGAATTAAACTCCTAAAAGATAGTATTTCTCCCCCTTTCTCGTAAAAGTTATTATTCCTAGATATGTTTCCCTTAGATAATATTTCTCCCCCTTTGTGATAATCAAAAAGTGGGACAAAGGGAAGAAAAAATATGAGAAGATAACTAAAAATGAGGAAAATAAAGTACGAGCATATGTATTCTTTGGAGCAAATAGATTACAAAGAGAAATAGAAATGAAACAAAAATAAATACAGGTGATTCCTATAAAAAATCCTAGCCACTATTCAATCCACATCCTCAGAATGAGATTTCCCCTTGGGATTAGAAGAAGATTTAGGTGAGGTGGATTCAGGTGGAGGCTTAGGAACACTAGAGATGATCAGAGGTGGCTGAGCTACTGAAACTGTTCCTAGCCTGTACTGTGTAGCTCTCTGAGTGATCATGGGAGTAAGGCTTTGGATAGCTTGGGATAGAGTCATCTGAACAGGAGAAGAAGTAGAAGCAGATGTAGGTAAATCTGGAGGTATAATCACTGGCCTAGCATCGACATGAAATAAGGGCAACAAGAGATTTCTGAAATCCATAATGATTCCTCCTCCTCTATCCGTAGTAGATATGAAAGCATCCTTTTTCTCTATAAATTTGTCCAAGGTTGGAGTCAGTTCCCTTATCTTGCGTACTTTCTCTCTGAAGTCTTGATTGACTGGTGGTAACTTCATGTTTTCTAACATAATTTTTAAATGGTGGTTGAGCTAATGCTTGTTATAAACCTTTTGGAAAAAATAATCTACCTTGTCTTTCACCTCTTTCTGAGAGGCAGAAGCTTCTCTCATATAATCTTGGACTATATTTATTATATATCTAGTGGTATCTCTAGTAAAAGTTACCACTTTGTTCAGATTGGATGAGTCCATGGAGCCACTGGTTGATGTTGAACCAAGCTACTCCTTCATCACTGCTCTAATCTGATCCAAATCCACTGAAGGTCTGGAAGCAATATAACCAATAGAGAAGGTTAATGTTTCCTTGAAATATTTGGTCAACCCACTGATAAGATTTTTCACTTAGGAATCCAGGGTGCTGACATGATATTTCATGGAGGTTTTAAATCCCTCAAAGACTGATACCATCTGGCTCACAACACTTTTGACATAAGCTAAGTCCTTGTCTGCTTGAGTTCTAGAACACAAATACGATTCTAAATAGATATAGACTTCTTTAGAACTTAAACATCCTCTACCAGGCTAGAAATATGATTCTGGAAAGCTGTAACTCCATCCACCATATCATCCTCAAAGGTAGAGACATTACAGCCAAGAGAGAGTTCAGAGGACTTTTCCAAACGGCTCATCTCTTCAACAAAGGAGTGCTTTAACATGGAAATAGAGGCACTAAAAGACTCTTTCAGCTCCTTATTTACGGATTCATGATCATCCCTGGTGATCATATCAGCAGGTTCAACCACAACAGGTGCTCTTTCAGATACTATACTGGCCAAATAGTCATTCATAATCGATTGAATAGATGACACCAGTGAAGCTTCCATTTTCCTTATTTCTTCAACAAAACTTATTTTGAGATCAGACTTGATCTTATCCAGATCATGCATTCTGATCACATCTTCAGGTAACAGCTCAGTCTGAATATCATAATTGATTTTTGGTCTATTGAGGGATGTCTCATTATCAGAATCTGGATAATCCAATCCACAAACCACAAAACATGGATCTTCTTCCCAGTACTCAATTTCAACTACCAATGAAACACTACCAATCCTGGTTGGATGCTCCCCATCAACTAGTGCATTCTCTTGTACAGTAATAGCATTCTGAGTAGTTCTTTCTTCCTCAGAAGAATATTCTACAATCAACTCTATCTCTGCAACATCAAGAGGCTCCTCTAGATTAGGCATAGGTCCTTCCATCTCACCCACCACATCATTAACAGGAACAATTGAGATTCCAATCAATGGACTTAGACATAAGCAGACAGAATCAGAGGCTTCAGATTTATTCTCTCTTTCTTCTTCATTCTCAGGGACTGGCTGGTCTTCTTCATCAATAGGTGTTTCTTCTTCTAATAAAGTTTCATTTCCTGAAGATATAATTTCAGAAACAGGACTTGGGGGAAAGTATGGATTCTTTCCATCATCCATAGAAGTATCCTCTTCATCAGTCTCATCACTGTACTCAGGTTCTTCTTCATCAGGTTATAGACCTGGATCCCTCACATCCTTAGGCCTTGAAGGATGATCCACAGGATTGAACTTATCATATAGCTTATTGTCATCGTTAACCCACTCTCTTTTCCATGGATTCCAGTTTATCTTCATGTATTTGCAAACAATTCTTATGATACAAAAATTATTCCTTACTACCACTATCTCATCTTTAGACTCACCTACCCCCCTTTACTTTAATCATAACAGAAATAAACTTAGAAAAGAATAAGTCATTGGTCTTTGATTTTGGCCTGGTCATATCCTCCATTTGAGTCATTAGCAACCTACACAGATTCACTTTCACACCGTGTCTCAAAAGATGTATTAGACAGATATCTTAAAATCTAAAATTTGAAAAGTCCCCCTACTTGGAATTAAAACATGCTGAACAAAATTGAACAATAATCTATTCTCTCCATCCATTTCAGCAGCCACCACCTGTCTTTTCTTTCCACTACCAGTGAGTTCCTCTAAGGCAATCTCATAATCAAATATGTTGCTTTTAGGTGGTAATGATTTCGAGAAATATCCAGACACACCTTCGTGTGGGACCTTCAGGAATACATCCCACTCAATAGATGAAAAAAATATCTCCTTTCCATTTACCCATGAAATCATTTGGTTCTCATCTTCTGATTTTTCAGAAGTCACAAAATCATAGAACTGTTTCACCAGCTTCGGATAGTAGGGGCTATTGTTGTTCGAAAATCATTCTACCCACCTTTGATCTTCCAGCACCTCGAGAACTAATGATCTACTAGACAACATCTATTCCACGCATAGCTATTTTTTTATCACAATAACTCTATTTTGTAAATGTGGGTTCACTGGTCGCCTTCCTGACATTGTTCTACCAGCATTGCTACTTGCTTCTGGCTCTATCTTTTGCTTCTTTGCATTCGGCTCAACAAAGTCATCTCTAACAGTAGGAATTTTGGTTTTTTCCATTTCTGGTTCGAGGAACTTAGGGTTTTCATGAGATTTGGGAGCTAAGGCTTGAGGGAAAAGGGTTTGATGTGGATTGATAAGTAATTAGGCCTTAGTTTTTTCATTTAGGAATCATAAATAATTATAATATGAAAAGTAAAGTATAAACAATACATATTTTTGCGATAGATAGAAGTTTAAAATATCGCATACTTATCGGTAGGGTATATCGGTGAGAATTTCTAATCAGTGAGGTTTCATATCGGTGAGGTATATTGGTGAGGTACATCGGTGACATATCACATCAGTGAGGTACATCGGTGAGGTATCTACTAGTCAAGGTTAATCATTCCTAACTCATGTCTAATGTAACTTAACCTATCTGAACTTAAAGGTTTGGTGAAAATGTCAGCTAATTGATGTTCAGTACCTATAAATTCAAGATTAATATCACCTTTTTGTTAGTCATCTCTCAAGAAATGGTGCCTTAAATCAATGTGTTTGGTCCTAGAGTGAGACACAGGGTTCGTTGAAATGTTAATTTCACTGGTGTTATCACAGTTAATTGAAATATGCCTAAAATCATATCCATAGTCCAAAAGAGTGTGTTTCATCCACAGAATTTGTGCACAACAGCTACCAGCAGCTATATACTCTGCTTTGGCAGTAGACAATGCAACAGAGTTCTGTTTCATACTACACCAAGATACTAAGGACTTACCTAGAAAATGACGTGTTCCAGATGTGCTTTTTCTATCCAACTTGAAACCAGCAAAGTCAGCATCTGAAAAACATATTAATTCAAAAGATTTTCCTTTTGGATAAAACAAACCCAAATTTGCAGAATGTTTAAGATACTTAAAATTTCTTTTAACAGAAAGCAAATGCGGTTCTTTAGGATTAGCCTGAAATCTTGCACACATGCACACACTAAACATAATATCTGGTCGACTAGCTGTAAGGTAAAGTAAGCTTCCAATCATACCTCTGTAGTTGGTTTGATCTACTAGTTTCTTAGTTTCATCTGCATTCAATTTACAGACAGTACTCATAAGAGTATCACTTTCCTTAATACTATCCAAGCCAATATGTTTTAAAAGATCTTTTGTATATTTACTTTGATTCAAAATAATACCATTTTCATTTTGAAAAACTTGAAATCCAAGAAAATATTTGAGTTCTCCCATTAAACTCATTTGAAATTCATTTTTCATACTATTTGAAAAATCAGTACATAAAGAATGTTTAGATGATCCAAAAATCATGTCATCTACATAGATTTTTACTATCAAAACATCTTTAGAAATTCTTTTGATAAAAAGAGTTGGATCGGAAATCCCTTTAGTAAAACCTTTTGAAATAAGAAAATTACTAAGTCTATCATACCAAGATCTTAAAGCGTGTTTTACATCATATAGAGCATTAGATAGTTTGAAAGCTCTATTTGAAAAATGAGGATTAGTAAATCCAGGTGGTTGTTCAACAAAAAACATCTTCAATTATAAACCCATTTAGAAAATCACATTTAACATCTATTTGATATAACTTAAAATTCAGATGAGCAACATAGGAAAGTAAGATCCTAATAGCTTCTAATCTAGATATAGGGGAAAAGGTTTCCTCATATTATATTCCTTCCTCTTGACTATACCCTTGTGAAACTAGCCAAGCTTTGTTTCTAACTATATTTCTAGATTCATCAACTTTGTTTCTAAAAACCCATTTAGTGCCTATGGTCAAAGTGTCCTTAGGTCTGTCAACTAATTCCTAGACTTTGTTTCTTTTAAATTGATTTAGTTCTTCTTGCATAGCCATTACCCAAAATTCATCATTGATCGTATTATTGACATTTTTCAGTTCTAACTGTGAAATAAAGGCTTGATGTTTAACTTGGTTTCTCAGAGAAGCTCTAGTCTGTGTCCCTCTATCAAGATTACCAACAACAGCATCTAATGGATGAATCTTTAAAATCCTAGTTGATCTAGTAAAGGTAGGACTACAAATTTCAGGCCCTTCTCTATGTTCAGGTTCTATAGAAGCAGATTCTAGAATATGTCCAGAACTGGATGTCTTTACAACAGGCTCTTTGGTTTTATCGTTAAGGTCCAAAATAGACAAATCTTCTTTAAGATTTTCAAGAGAAGACTTAGGTTCATGTGGATCAGTTTCATCAACCATGATATGAACAGATTCTTTAACACATTTGGTTCTTTAATTAAAGACTCTATAGGCTTTTCTAGTTAAAAAATAACCAAGAAAAATTCCTTCATCACTTTTGGGTGAAAACTTGTCAAGATTATCCTTTTTATTGAGAATAAAGACTTTACAACCAAAAACTTTAAAGTAACTAACCTTAGGTTTCCTATTATTCCACAACTCATAAGGGGTCTTCTTGAGAACGGGTCTAATTAATACTCTATTGATAATATAATAAGCTGTATTTACAGCTTCAACCCAAAAATAAATTGGCAGGTCATACTCATTAAGCATGGTTCTTGCAATTTCTTGAAGGGTTTTATTTCTTCTTTCTACTACACCATTCTGCAGAGGTGTCCTAGGGGAAGAAAAGTTGTTAATATAGCCATTTTGTGAGCAATAAGATTCAAACTCATGATTTTCAAACTCACAACCATGGTCACTTCTCAAAGTCTTAATCTTAAGTCCACTAAGGTTCTCTACAGACTTGAAGTATTTAATAAAGTAAGAACAAGCTTCACATTTGTGAGATAAGAAGTATACCCAAGTATATCTAGAAAAGTCATCTACTAAGACATAGATATAGTGCTTCCCATTTAAACTAGAAACTCTAGAAGGTCCAAACAAATCCATGTGAACCAACTCGAGAGGTTGAGAAGTTGAAACTTATTTCTTTGATTTAAAATAAACTTTATGCTGCTTTCCCTTTTGACAGGGATTACAAACTTTTTCTGATGGGAATTCAAGTTTGGGTAGGTCTCTAACTAAGTTCTTCCTAGTCAATTTTCTAATTGAATGAACGTTGCCATGTCCTAATCTTCTATTCCACATCCAAGATTCTTTATTAAAATAATTTAATCAAGCAACATTGTGTTTAGCTAAATAATTCAAATCAACAGCATAAACATTTTCATTTCTCAATACAGAAAATACTAAAACATTTTTGGAATTAAAAACATTACAAGAATCATTTTCAAATTTAACATTAAAAACATCATCACATAACTGAGAAATACTCAACAGATTATATTTAAGTCCATCAACAAATAAAACTTTAGAAATTAAAACTGAATCAATATTACCAATCTGGCATAGGCCAGTGATCTTTCCTTTAGAGTTATCACTAATGGTGACATGGCCTCCATCAACTTTAATTATGATTTTGAATCATGAGTAATCTCCAGACATATTCCTTGAAAATCCACTGTCCAAGTACCATGTCTTCTTATGAGAACTCTTCAAGAAAGTTTCCTACAACATAGATTTAGATGGAAAATGATTTTGGTACCCAGATCTTCTTGGGTCCAGATAGGTTAGCAAGAAAAGCTTTAGGTACCCAGATTTGTCTTATGGGTCTCATATAATTTACAGAATCAATGGATTTTTAAATATAAACTTTTTTTGATCTATAACAATGTGAATAACTAGTTGAGGCATATGAATTTCCAGAATTGGAACTAGCAGATATTTGTCCAAATTTAGGAATAAATATATTTTTGGTAAACTGTCTTTGTCCAGGCTGATAGCATATTCCAGTGGTATAATTTAGTGCCACTTGTTTACATAGAATTTGAGTTAGACTTTTCTTTCCATTTTTGAACTATTCTAATTCCTTTCTCAGTTGCTCATTTGACATTTTCAGTTCAGTATTTTCTTTTAAAAGTTGATCATTCTATTCCTTTTTAATCTCAAGTGTAGATTTAACAGTTCTAGATAAAGCATGTTGTTTCTTTAAGGCTCTGTACATGTCCTTAAGTTCATTTCAGGTCTCTTATATCATATTAAAATATTCAAATAATTCTTCACTAGACATGTTTTCATATTCAGAATCAGAATTAGAATCAACTCTAGAATAATATGAATTTAAAGCAGGAGGGTCCAGTGTTACCTCAGATGTGTTTGTCATAAAACACATGTTATATTTATGAGAATCTTCATCCTTAGCAGAATCAGAATCACTTTAATTGTCTTATGAAGCACTCTAAGTTACTTTCATTTCTTTCTTATACTTTCTATCCTTATAGTCATGTTTCTTCTTGAACTTCAATTTTGGACAGTCAGCTTTAATGTGACCTTTTCTCCTGCATTCATAGCAGATAACTTCATTACACTTGTCAGATTTCTTCCAATCCTTTTTCCAATGACCTTTGTTGTCATATTTACCTTTGTAGTTTGATTTTCTAAATAATTTCTTCTTCCTATATAATTTATTAAATCTTTTGGCTATTTGAGCCATCTTAGCATCACTATCAAAATCTGAACTTTCACTTGTTGAGCCTTCCGTAGTTATGTGAATTTTCTACTTATCCTTGCTCTTTGAGGCAGTATAATTAAATGTCACTGATTTCCTTTTAGGTTCATCATCTTATTCCTTATTCACCTTGAGTTCTTCCTCATACATCATAAGCTTACCAGATAGCTCTTTGATAGGTAGAGCACCAATGTCACATGACTCTCTTCTTGAAACAGATGTGCATCTCCATCGGTCTGGCAGACATCTCAATATTCTCATAATTTGTTCCTTTGCTGGAAAAACCTTTCCAAGGGAGCTCAATGTGTTGAAAATCTCATTGAACCTGAGATACATATCAGAAATAGGATCATCAGTCTTCATTTTAAAATTATCATATTTAATAGTATAAGTGTTCAATCTCATTTCTTTAACATTGGTTGTTCCCTCATGGGAAATATCCAAAGTGTCCCAAATTTCATAAGTACTTTTACAAGAAGATATGAAATTAAATTCTTCATCTTCTAAAGCACAATAAAGGGCATTCATTTCTTTACAATTATTATTGTAAGCTATCTTAGTAGGTTCATCCCCAGTAGTTCTAATAGTTTCTGAAATTTTATATTGAGTCTCTATAGCTGTCCAGATATCAAATCTAATACTCTCTAAGTGATTTTTCATTTTAAGCTTCCACTAGGCATAATTTTTACCATTAAAGAAAGTTGGATTTTTGTTTACAGCACCTTCTAATCTATTGTCCATAATTAGATTTTAGAAAATTTATTTAAAGAGATAAAATTTAGAACTAACAGAAATTTAAGATCTTTGAGATGCAACTAAAATCACAGTTGAAAAAACAGAGTGTTTCAAAAACCATTAATAACTAAACCATCCTCTGATACCAAATTTTGGTCAGATTGGATACTCAAGAGGGGGGGAATTGAGTTCCAATTAAAATTTCTGTTAAAAACATTTATATTAAAATCCCCCTATTTAAAAACAAGTTATACTGTAGTGAATTTATACATATTGTAAAAGTTCAGTTAGTTTCTCAAAGATTGATTAGGTCTCAGTTATTTTAATCAGAAGATTAAATTAACTTTTGAAACTAACTTACTTGTTCATAATAAGTATAAACACTTGATAATTTAACTATCAAAGTAACTTTAAAACAAATTTTATTTCAAAGTAATTAGCAGTGGAATAGAAAATATATATATATATAATATACTTTAGATTGAAACTAAGATGCACGGCAGATATAACCAAGAGGTTCAGTCTCAAGCTGAGACTTATTCCTCTCAAACAATTTATATAAATTTGATCCACACCCTAGATCGGGGTAAACAACAGTGCAAAGATTGTCAAGGTACTAAGACCTCTACCACAGTTCTTTGTAGGAAAAAAAAGACAATAGCACACAGGCTATCCAGGTCTTACATGACCTCTACCACTATCCTTAGTGGGATACAAAAGAGTTATGGAAGTTTTGTGTGAGGATTTAGAGATCCTCCAGTTTAGCACAGGCGACAGTGTGTGTATAAAAATATACAAAGCACACACACTACTCGAATGTAAATAAAAGTGTTACTAAGAGAATAGATATGAGTTTAGAATGCTCTAGTGATTTGAATTGCAGCTCTGGACTCCTTTTGATTTTATAGAAATTATTCTGAGTCCTTTTCTTAGTTTTTGTCTAAAAAATAGTGGTTCATTTGCTTCCTTGGTTTTTAGGTTCATCTTGATCAGCTTGAGTGTATGAAGATCTCATTGTAGTTCTTCACTCCTTGACTAATGTGCATCTTGTGTTCTCCTCTAGAATGAATTTCCCAGTGTATGTCCAGTTTTATTCCAGTATGAATGTATCCTTTCGTTTCTGTGTGAATTCACCACTTTTCAGCACTCTTTATCACTTCTCAGCACCACCTTTAACACCCCTCAGTACTACCCTTTCACACACTTCATGCGTCTTCTTCTTATAGATTTCAGCTCCGGCAATGGGAATGATTACTTTTTATGGGTACTAGATACGGTTCTCTAACATGCCAACAACTATCAATAAATAACATTAATTGCATTAAAATCATCACATATTACCATGGCTTAATAAAGAAATAATGTTGACAAAAGTAGAGTTTAGAAATATGTGATTGTAAGTCTTTGTAATGGTGGACTTTGTATAGCAGTGAGCTCCTATCAGTAGCTATGTGTCCTTTACCGGTAGCTCCGTCTATCGGTAGCTGCTACTCCATGTATCAGAAGCCTTATGTACCGGTGACGCATTCTATCAGTAGCTTGTTTGTTCTGGAAGTAACTCACTCGTATCGGTAGCTTGGTGTATCGGTGACTATTTGTATCGGTGAACTTTGTATCGATAACTTGTGCATACCGGTAGCTCCGTTTTGTACCAGTGAAGTGTATATCGGTAGACTTGTGCAAACCGGTAGACTTGTTCAATCAGTAGCTAAGCTCCTATCAGTAACTCTCTGTATCAGTGAACTTGACCTATTAGTGGCCTGTTCTTACCAGTGGACTTATACATACTGGTAGCTCTATGTATCGGTGACCTTTTCTTATCGGTGACTATGTCTATCGGTAGACTGAGTACCGGTATATCCTTATTAGTAGCTGTAATCATATCAGTGACTTAACACTTGTCTTATTTATACAAACATATACGATTGAGTTAGAATTATTTCAAAATTCAAATAAACATAGATAAACATTGATTAACATATTTCAAATATTATTTTAATATTATTATCAGCTTAAAGCCATAGAATGTCATAGATTGAAAGAATTAATATATAGATGAACATTATTTGGTAGTATCAAACTATGTGTGCCTAATTGGGATTATCAAAATAGGTGAGGTCAACACTTGAGAATATCATTTGTACTCTTGAGGCATACCACATCTGTAATGAAATTTCCAAATATTTCTTCTTCATATAGATTGTAGGATGTATCTACATCTTTTAATGCAGTGTCTGCATGAAGTTTTAATACTAATATATGATGAAGTGGAACTTTTGGGGAGAAGGTACTCTTGGATTCTTCTTTTTTTTATTGGTCAATTCACTGTATTGTCATAAGATAACTTTTCATTTCCCCATTATTTTATCCATCTGTAATATCATACCTCACTTCAGGACTTTTTTTCATCAACTACTTCATTTGAAAAAAAAAAAAATTTCATACCACATGTATCTTTATAATATTAGACATATGTTCCATGAACATTCCAATAGCATCATTGACTGTTGTAATATTTGAATCATCAAGTGGAATAGGAAACTCAACACTTGGATATTGTGCTACTTCAATCCCCACTCTAATGTGATATTTTGGGTGATATTTTTTTAGTACATCTCCTGGAATATTATACATTGTACCCATCACAACAAGGAGTTGCGTGGGTGTTGGTAGAAAGAAATCGCATTAAACTTCACCCTATAAAATTGTAGTAATATATAATAATCAGGTGTTTTTTTTACATTTAGGATAATGAGTAATGAAAAAATTGATTACCTTGGGTAAGGTATGTGGTTGAGTGGAATGACTCACCTCAAATCTAGTGGGGTCATTTGTTTGTTCTTATGATTATCTTTGTTCCACTTCCAGTTCACTTTAATCCTTGTGTATATATTGGTCTTCAAAACCAGACTGGATAATAATATCTTGAAAATCGTCTATTTGTGCTTGTAATCTTGTTATAATCATATATATATCCTCTTGTGGTTTGTATTCTCAAAATACATTCAAGGAGACACTTCAAAACTTACACCTCTAATGCTACCATTTTTTTATGGACACTTCAAATATACTGAAAGTAGTTTTTCTTATGTTATGGTCACTACTTATTATTATGTCTAAACCACATAAAAAATATAAAACATAAATAGATATTTTTGTTTAATACAATTATAAATCATAAATAATTACTATTATGTCATACTTACACATGTATCTCATACTTATTTTTTGTTTTCATCAATTATTTTACCCTCCATATTTACACAGGCCTCCATCCATATCAGATAATGTGGGATGGAAGTGGATTTATATTTTGATTCATCAATCTGCATATAAACAATGTAATATATGTTGTTTAATATCACATAAAACATTAATATTTTATTTAAAATACATTCCATTTTCTTATCTAGTGAATTTTACACCATACTTTATTTTTGATAGGGGTATATTGGTTTTAATGCACGTTGTTTATTTTCATCACTCATCTATTGTTTCACAATTTAAAATTTTTGAATTAAATTAGATAAAATAAATCATTTCAAGTAATATATTATCAACTAAGATGAATCAAAATTTATGTCTCATCGTGATGACTGATGAAAGAATTATATGCTTCCTACTTTATATTGTGTGTATAAATAACTAGTTGAACGTCACTTTCCCCTCATAATCCCTAAGATTAAACTTGGTAAGAATAGTTTGGAAGCCTCTATGGTGTTTTATAGTATCTATTAAGACATATTTCTTACTAAAATAATCTAAAATAAATTAACTCTAAATGTAATAATGAAAATTAAATAAATATTTCATTATATGATTATTTAATAAATTAGATAATGTATATTTTAACATTACCCTAATATCTTCACAAAGGGTTTACTTCATTATAGGATGGACATGGGGCCATGAATCTATATCAATTGTCACATTCATCCTCATTGTGACCCCGACATAACTAATGAATGTATAATTTTTAGGGTCAATAGGTTGGGTGCATTGATTCCATCCAACCTCAAATTTTATACTCACGCTTCATGACTTGATAATTTTATTAAAATTGATGATATTGTATTGTAATTTTTTTCATCAACATTTTGTTTATCCACAAATAATTCTACAGTTTCAGCATCAACTGATTTCTCTTCCCTAATATTAAAACATCATCATGTACAGAAGGCATTGTTTTCATGAGTAGATAAGAATTTAATTTATATTATGTTAATATAGTAGAGAACAGGTAACACTATAAGGAAAGTTATAGTATATTAAAAAACATTAACCTTCTCATTAAACTCTATTTTTTTAATGTTTGAATGGATTTTTATCATCTATAAAGAATAAAACTACCCTCTTTGTGGTCCTCTATAACATATAATACATTTTTTATATTGGGATTTCTATGAAATAATTCTAATATCCCAATGAATGGGTCATCCTTGGTTGAATTTTCATCTGACCCTATAGTTTTTTTAGTCGCCAGTAGGAAAATTAACCAATTCTTTTTTGTTGGATCTGAGAAATAAAATATTTTCATTTCTTGTGATGCCATTATGAATGGATTATCTTTTTCCCCTTCCACACCAAAATTCACCTTCATGAATCCCATTTCATCAACTTTCATTGCACTCCTGTTGTCAACCCATTTCTAATATAAAATTATCACTTGAAATGTTGTATAATCTATCTTGTATATCGTTTCTATAGTACCAAAATATGACATATTTTCATAAATTATATTTCAGTCCTTTGAATTAGATATGTGCATCTTTTCCTCCATAATAATAACTCCAATATTTTTCATCATAATTTGGTCATCATTTTCTTTTATATTGAATATATAACCATTGATTATAAAACCAGTGTGATAAATAACATTTTCATTTGTCCCGTGGCTAACCCTCAAATTCATTCAAAATTTTAATTTGTATTTTTAGACAACTCCTCATAAATATGATCTCCAAACAATCCAATAAACTATTTATTATGTGTATTTGATATCCCTACTTTAGCTCTTTATGGATTCAAACCTATAATAATTACTTTTTGGGTTAAATTTGTGGATTAAGATATTCACTATTATGTAACATTTAAAGGTTATATTTCTTATTCTCCGTGATGGTATTTGTAGCAGCATCTCTTCTAGAAATCCCTTTTTCCATAAGGTTTCCACTATGACGAGACTATGGGAGACAAATGCTATCAACATATGATTGGTAATCGGTATAGAATTCAACAATATGTTGTTCTATAATACAACCTTCTGGTTGAATTCGATTCTTGCTGTAGAATTTCAAAATCTGTATATATCGTTAAATAGGGTACATCTATCTATAATGGATAGGAATATATAGTTGAACTTCTCAAACCAATTGAACCATCATATGGACCATTATATCAAAGAATGATAGTGGGAAGAACATATTTAATTCACATAATATGAGTGCGACATCCTTATTCATGATTGTAAACTTCACCGTGTTTATAAATTTATTACATATGGCTTCGAAAAATAAGAAGAGTTTGTTCAATGTATGTCATCAATTTTTAGTTATAATGCAATTAAAATATATGGTCATGAAATCATGTATCAAAACATGAAAATAATGTGATTTTAGTCCCTATAACTTCAAATTATTCCTCAACACATCATTCATGATATTTGATGAATAACCCTCTAAAAATTTTACACCATTAAGTAAAATGATAAATTGGAATTTTTCTTGTTCAGAGAGTGTAATCTTTTTTAAAAAGAAAAATATATCCTTTACCCTTATCTAGAGCCAACCATTTCCATGTACTCATGTCAATCATGTCCAACCTATCATTGAGGCCAATTTATTTCCATATAACATTTAGTAATGTGTCAGTAACACTATAAAATACATTGTTTTCCTATATGCATGACATCAATAAAATTTCTGACATAGAAATAATTATATTATGGTAATTCAAAGAAAATGGTTCCAACCAATTTTTATATGGTTTTTTGAAAATTTTTTACTAAAAATAGTTTCAATATATTTTACTTTATCAAACAGTTGATCACCCATTATTGGAGATGGTGTTTTCCTTGTTCGATATTCCCATTAAAAGTTTTCATCTAGGATCAGTATTTACATCATCATGGTAAAAATATCTGATGACCAAAAAAAATAGTCTTCAAGGAATGTTTCAAAAGAAATTATTATGTGTGTCATTCACAAATGGGACAACCCAAAATTGTTTAAATTCTATAGCCTGAAAAATTTCCATAACCAGGATATTCATTTATCATCCCAAAAAACATGGCTACCAATGTGAATTCATCACTTCTATGATAATTATATATTATCACACCTATAATGCACATCAATTTTAGATCTTCGATCAATGGGGACAAATAAACATTGATATCATTACTAGGTTTTTTGGTCTATATATAAGTAGATGCAACATTATTTATTTACGCTCCATGCACAACCATGGAGGAAAGGTATAATTTACCAACATGACTAGACATGCACTGTGAGACCCAAAATGGTTTAGTTATTATGTGTATAATGTAAGATGGAAGTTTTTCAGCTCATTTCCAAATTCAGGATACTCACAATCAATTTTCTTTTATATAGGATAGTATGATAGATGACATGGCTTCCCATCATTAATTATTATATATGCATGAAATTTCAATTTTCTCTTGGATTCCTGACATCTATATAGTCTTACAAAACATGGAATGACAGGAAAGTATCATATAGCTTTCAAAGGACTTGATTCATCTTTCTTGTATCGATCTGCCCCACAATTTGGACCTTTTATGATTGATTCATAGTCCTTGTGAAACAATATGAAATAATTTGGAAAATAATATATTTTTTAGAGATCATTCCCATTGAATGTAAAAGTTTTTAATAATTACATATAAAACAAGGAATTTCATTTTCATGTGGTATCATATCATTTAGGAGAAAAATTGTTTTGTAAAGCCGGTGTCGCTCCATTTGTTGCTAGCTTTCAAATTATATAACCTCAATATAGATAACAATGTTTTGAATTTATTAAAAGTAGTATACAATGGTCTATTAGAAAAAATATATAACTTCTAAAAAAACATTGTACAATGACAAAGTTCGTCTTAAATTTCAATTTTTATTTCTTCCATAAAATATTCATCATCATTTAAACTGGTATTCATATCAAATGATCCATAAACCACAATATCATCCCAATCAGTGTGCGCATTAATTTTTTCCCTATATATAGTCTAAAAATTATATTTAAGATCTATTATGTGACAAATCAAATGTTCTTTCAACTCTAACAAACTAATTTGTCTTGAATAAAAAAACATAAACATGGGAAAAGGATTTGAGAAGGATAATTTTCAATCTCTATTGAAAACATGATAAACTATTTAAATTTATCCTTATAATATATTTTCATACAATTATAGTGGATCTATTTTTATTTATATCCACTCAATTAGGTTTATTTAATATTCATTTTGTACCAAAAATAAATAAATACACATAATATATTAATAATCAAAGGATAAAGTTGTAGATAATTCTAATAAAGGGTACCTAAAATTTTATTATTTCAAATAATTTTAGTATTCTCTGAAGTAATTGGGTAATTTAATTTAAGAAAATAATTCCTCCATTGGTGTTAGGTTTTATCCTATGAATTCATCCAAAAATATCAAAGGTATCTGGTATGGGATTACTACAACTCATGGTAGTTCAAGAAACATAGGTTCGTGACCAGAAGAGATGGGCGATGAGTCTCAAGGAAAAAATTAAATAATAACTTTTTGGTAGACGAAGATGATGAGGATAATACTTGTCTCCTTAAATCTAAATTTTCCTAGGCTAGGATTTGGTGAAGCACCAGAAAAAAAAATTAGATTGTTTTCTAAATCTCAAAAAAGAAATAGCAATAGTAGTTTTATCCCTATAAGGGTCTCCTTAATTGGTGTAACCATAAGGACTAGATGTATGTTATTAAAAACACTCATTCTGATATAGTCATTGGAGTTTAAACATTCAAATAAAACCTTAAATTACTCCATGAAAAGGAAAAGGCCTTTGGCATAAAGATAAATATTCAGAAGATCTTATCATCCTATGAAAAATAAGCGGTAATTATAGAGCATTTTCTATAACCATTATAGGTGGGAGTCCAACAAGTGTCTATATTTGATGTTTATTCATTTCATCACTTGGTATATAGTGGACTATGTGGTGTTTCATTGGCAGTATCATTGTAGATTTAAATGAGTGGGAAAGATAGGTGACCATCACCTATTAGTGGACAAATTTTACATATTATTAATTCAAATATCCATAAAAAGTAGCAAGAAATTTAAATCATATGAGACATCTGACCATTGATAAGTATCATTCAACACTTTATCCTTCTTTCCATTAATTATTACATCTTACCAATGATAGGTAGCCACTTTAATCATAAATTTTTCCTCTCTAATTTATTCTCATTTACCATATTTTGATACACTTTACATCATAAATCAAGGTATTTCAAATAACTATTTCTTGTATAATTATAATTCATCTTATTAAAAATGTTAATAAAGTGAATTTCATACTCAAATTAATCACTTATAGATATATATTAATCTAATCATCACTATTAAATATATTAGAAAACAATTATTTATTATTGGATAGAAGACTTCCCTTATAAATTCTTACATCTTGCATGCCATTTAATTACAACCTATATTTCTAATTTTTTTTAAAAATATCTTTCCTCTAAACATAAATGGTCATGCATTAGATTTGTACACGGGTTCAAGGATCGTCAAATTTCATGAAACCAATGGATGAGATTAAACTAATGAAAAAAGTGAAGTTGGATTCCATGTTACTCACTTTTTCTATAGATTATTCTAGAACATGTATTATAGGAATACCAATAAGTATATTTGTACTATAACCAACTAATGGTCCTATATTTCAAAAATAGTAGAGTTACCAATCTTGGGTATATTTCACAAATCTTGTTGTTATATCCCATCCTTTTTTGATATTCTTCATGCTCATTTTTAGGTACTTTTTTACCCTTTATTGGTTATACCTTGGTTAGGTTTTTATATGATTTGTTTCAGGTGATTTTGGATAAATTTGAAATCCCGTGGGGTTTTTAATGGTTTGTGCATGGTTTAGAAAAACCATGTATCCTTCCCTAGAAAATTTTGCACCCTTTTTTGGAGATACGGGAGGTGGTGCACGGTTGGCGCATATGTTTACCAAACCATACAAACTCGCTCAGCAAACCATGTACCCTCAAAAATATGGGATTTGAATGGTAAGAGAACATTTTTTCAAATCATGTTACACTTAGGAGAAATTGTGAACCCTCTACGTAGAGGTTCACAGTTAAAGTGAAGGCTTTAGAAAACCATGTTCCTCAACCTGGGAAATCATACCTGTGGGTTTTTAATCCCCTAAAAGTTTATTTAAAATTATTGAACCCCCTATTTTTTAATCATAAACACCCATATTCATCCTAATACAATTTCAATTGTTTTTTGAGGTCCTAGAAAGGATTCCAAGGCTCTTAGAACCACTTTTTTGGTAAATTGATGATTCGGTTAAAGGATCAACACATCAGTGATAAGTGATTTATTCCCGATTTGATTCCCTCTCTCTCCCATCTCTCTTTCTTGATGATGAGGGATAAATTTTCCTCCATTGTAGATGTTTTATGTATAGTTTTTTATGGATCTTGTTCCTCTAGATATTAATATTAGATTTTGGTCCAAAATATTCAATTTCATTGTGATTTTTATCATTCTGCATCGTTTTTTGGATTTTTGTTTGGTGGATGTCATCAATGACCTTGAGTTAGGAGTTATAATTGTATAATCTCATAGTATTTATTATAAATGCATGTATGTAATTGTGAAATTTTAAATTTCTAAATTGGGAAATTTCATTCAAAATTGAATTAATTAATTGATTTTTCTAATGTGATAATGAAATTTATTAATAATGGGGTCATGAAGTTGACGGAATGATTGGTTTTTATAATTGGTCCAACATGTGATTATGAAAATGATAGAAACCCATAAGCAATTATAATATGGTTCAAATGATAATGTATAATTTATTTATATTGAATAATGTGTTATGGAAATGGTTGAAATATGGATTGAGAATATGGAATCATGAGATGTGAAATTTTTTATTGAGTTGTGGGATAGGGACTACTGCTCCAAATAACCATGGGGTTCCAGAATGCTGCATTAGCCACCAAATATATATATATATATATATATATGTGTGTGTGTGTGTGTGTGTGTGTGTGTCTGTGTGTGTGTGTGTATGTATTTCATGTGATCACTGAGTTTTATTATAGGTACTACTACTCCAAATTCTCACGGGGTGTCAAACTACTACTCTAGGCCCCCATTATTTTCATGTGAAATTTGGAATTAAATGAATAATAGAATCCCATGATGGAATGAAATATGATATCCCTTGGTGGATGACTTAGACTCTATCATGGGTTGAAGCATGTATAGTAGGTTGGGCGGCATCATGAGCCCAGGTATTTATGTGGTTAATTAAGTAATAATTTAATTTGAAAACTACTTACTTTATCTTTGAACTTTATTCTTTATACAACTGCATACACTGTTATAGACTATATTTTATTTTAGACACCATTGGCGGTGGTCTACTGAGTTTAATCACACACTAATTGGTTTTTTTGATTGGTAACCAAATAGACTTTGTGGATTAATGATAGGATAAGGTCAAGATACCTATTTTAAATGGATGAGTATGAATAGATCATGGATGAGGGAACCATACATGATGTCGAGACTCACTTCGGAGTTGTCAGTGTGTCTTTATTTTTGGTTTTTAATTTAACAGTTGAAACATATATGGCATTGAATAAGAATAGATTTGTTTTTGGATATTGTTTTCCTATTTTGAGATCATCATGTGATGTTGGTATTTATTATAATGGTATTATTCTGGTTATTTTTTAACATTATTTGGAAATCATTTATTGATTTCAGTTGTTCTATTACTTTGTTAAAGAGGGTATAGTCTCAACATAATATATATATATATATATACACCCTCATTTCTAGTTGGAATACTCTAGTGTATGGGGAGGCATGCCTGAGGTCACATAACTAATCGTCTTAGGGAACCGATATGTGGCACCTAGGCCAGGATGTTATAGAATTGTTTCAAAGGGATTTTCATTTCTTTTCTTTTATTTTTTCTTACTATTCAAGAAAGGTATATATGTTATTATGATTATTTGGTCCTTTTTCATAAGATCTTTTTTGGTAGTATATAACTCATGTATGGGGGGAAACCCAAGTTCCTAGGGTGGGATTGATGTTCATGTTGTTTTTTGTTATGGTTAAATTTTATTTCACTTTTGGTGATTCACTTGTTACGTGATGTTATTATTTTACTTAGATTTTTATTCATTTCTTGATATGGCCTGAGAGTTGGGTATACGTGCATAATTCTAGGCATTCATGATTTATTATGGCATGCATCATTTTATACATGCATGGAAAAGCATGTTTAAATGAAATGATTTTTCTTTGTTTGAGAAATTTAAAATAAAAAAGATTCATAATATGAGATAAAAAATTTAAATGATGCAAAATGTGGAAATTTGAAATGGATAAATTGGTGTCTAATTAAAAACCTTGAAATTTGGAAATATATACTCTATGTTATCCATTTCTGATGTGAGGGATGGTTAAGGGTAGTAACAGTGCCTCAGTTTTGACTGTATAGAAGTTTATGGGGGACGACCATTATGAATTTATGTGAATCCATCTTGTTGAAATGTGTTAATGATGTGTTCTGTTTCCTAAGAAGTGCGTTTGGAATTATATAGATATTCCTCCATAATGATTCTTACTGATAAGAAGGTAGGAGTACATGGTTGGAAATTATCCTCCAACAGTGGAACCCAAGACTCTGATAGTACTTGGTGAAGGATCATGAGAGCAGTTCCATTAGAACATTTCTTGATTTATACAGTTTATGGAAAGACACCCAGGGTGGGTTTTGGAGTATGTATGACTTGATATGGGAGTTTTAGTTGCATCACCCCCCGACCTTCACCGTAGAGGGTAGACCTAAGGCAGATGAGTTCTAGATTGAGTTTGTCTCGATGATACTTGAAAATTTAGATACTTCTGTTGATAATAGAGTTAAGTTGGAGGCTTATATATTTCTTTTTCAAGAGAATTTTTGGTGGGAAATTCAGAATTATGATGATATATTATAGAATATGGTATGGAAGGACTTCTAGGAGAAGTTATTTGAGCACTTTTACTCTGAGATTCTTATGCAGGAGAGATCAATTGAGTTTATGCGGTTGAACCATAGGAGTATGTTTGTGATGGACTATGTAATTCGCTCCATGTATTTGTATCAATTTGTTCCAACATTATAAAAATATGATTTAACTTCAAAAAAATGTTTTTAAGATAGGATTAAATGTGAGATTAAGTCCCATGTTAACATATTTTGGATAAAGAAGTTTTTATAAGTGGTGAATCAGGATCTCATTTCTGAGGGGAACCTAAAGAAGGATTCTAGTGGAATATAATTTATTTCTAATGGACAACCAATAGGTACATCTTCTGAGAGTAGGAAGCGTTATTATTATTATGACATGGAAATTGAAAACAGAGTGTTCACGGAGAATGATCAGATACTTAGAGCAGTAACTGAATATACTACCACCATTTTGGTAGGTTGGGTAACATTCATAGTCAGTGTTCCTAATCACCAATGGAGTGACAACCTTATGGAAGGATTGGTCTCCTGCTGAGCTATTTCAAAAATCCTCAATTGATGTCAAATTATGGAGGAGTCGGGCCAAGTTAGAGTACTAGAAGGGGGTATTTTACCCCATATCATTTATTTAGTTGAAGATTTTATAAACATGGCATTCGAGGTAGTGGGAATGGTACATCAGGGTAAGATCACCTATATCAAAAGAGTGCTTCTACTCAGGGGACTCAGAATACATCATAGGGAAGAGGTGCATCATAGTTGAATGCAGTTTAGCCTATACTTGTGGATAGTCAGGTTGGACCATCAACAATCATAGGTACTATTCTTATATATTATACACCTTTTGGTGACTTATTTTTTAAAGGATCCTCTCATTATTTGATATATTCACAAATTTTGAACAGTTTGAGTCTAGAAAAGAATTTTGTGAGTGGGGTTAAGAAGATCGACAGTTCATTGGGAGTGTGGTCGAAGGACATCATTTATACAAGGGGTTCTCTCTTGAGATTGGCGAGTATCATTTTCTTTGAGATCTATAAATACTAGATATGTTAGGTTTTTAATTTATTTTGGGTATGGAATAGTTGGTATTGTACTGATCCCATATAGATTATTACCATAACATAGTGACCTTTATGTCTCATGAGGGTAATAGTTATATTCATCATGAAGAGTAAGATATTCAGGCAGTCCATGAATATCCAGTTCATCAACAATTAGGGGAGCTCATAGCCCATGTTTCAAGTATTTTATTAGGTGATGGGGGTGTAAAGCATGAATTATTTCCACCCATAGTGGACGAGTTCTAGGATTTTTTTCCCGGGAAACTTCTTAGGGCTTATACCTAAGAGAGTGTTGAGTTTAAAATTGAACTCATGCTAGGAGAAAAGCCAATTTTTATTCTACCATACATAATCAAACTAACAGAGCTTCAAGAACTCAAGACTCGTATAGAAGAGATGATGGATAATGGATTTATCAATCTGAGTACGTCACCTTCAGGTTATCTAGTCTTGTTTTCTAATAAGGATGATGAGACCTTATGTTTATATGTTGATTATTGAAAGTTGAACAAGATGACAATGAAAAAATAGTGTCCTCTTCTTTGAATTGATGATATCTTTGATCAATAGAGAGGATATTTTGTTTTCTCCAAGTTTGGATTAAAATTGGGGTATCATCAGTTGGGATTTAGACCTTATGATATACCATGAAATCCTTTCATAATCAGGTATGGCCTATATGAGTTATTCATGATGTCATTCAGTCTGATGAACACTCTGGTTGTATTTATATCCTTGATGAACCAAATCTTCTACCCGTACCTAGATTATTTTGTGGTTGTGTTGGTGGATGAAATCATGGTGTACTCTAAGACTCATGAAGATCATACCCAACATCTTGACATTGTTCCGAGTATACTGAGAGAGAAACAACTATACACCAATCTATCTAAGTTACAATTTTGGATCTATAGGGTACATTTATTGGGTCACATCATCTCAAAAAAGGTGTGTCATTATACCTACAGAAGGTGTAGGTAGTTATTTCTTGGGAGAATCCTAATAATTTCATTGATATCTACAGTTTTTTGGGATTGGAGCGTTATTATCAGAGGTCTGTCTAGAAATTTTTTCACAAGGGAGCACCTCTTTCAGGTTTGACCAAGAAGGTGATTAGTTTGAGTGGATTTGAGTATGTTAGAATGATTTTTAGTAGTTGAGGAATCATTTGACCACCGCATTGATCTTGATCCTACCTGAGTCCGGTGAGTATACTATGTTTTGTGATTAAATTGAGATTGGACTTGTAGTAGTATTGATGTAGAGATTTTGAGATATGGTGTATGGATCATGAAATTTGAGGCCACATGAATGGAATTACCCTATGTCTGATCTCGATTTAGCTGCAATGGTTTATGATTTAAAGTGTTAGTGGAAGAATTTGTTTAGTGAAAGGTTTATTGGGTATACTGACCACACAATCTTAAATTATATCTTTTAATGGTGATATTTGAATCTCTAGAAGCAGATATGGGTTGAAAATTTATATTCATTTGATTTTGATCTAGAATATACACCAATGAAGGGAAATAGTGTTGATGTTGCTTAAATCCAGAAGACACGGACTCAAGAAGTATAGGAGTCTAGTACTCGGTGAAAAAATGATGACATTTCTAGAGAAGATGCATCTTTTGGGTCGGTAGGTATAGTATCATATAACCCTCATATCAGTATCAGTTTATTCCACACATATAAGCTAGATCAGAGAAAGTAAGTACGAAGATTTAGAGTGTTTTTCCTTGAGGGAAAGCCTTGAAGGTGTGGAGTCACCTTCCAATTAGACTATAGATGAGGATGATATCATCACTGTCTGGAACCACATTATTGTACCTATGGATATGTGATAAGAGATAATTTCTGAGTTTCATGCCTTGAAGTGGGTGGTGAATCCTGGTTTGACCAAAATGTATCATGACCTATGCTGATAGTATTTGTGGTCAGACATAAAAAAGGAGATTTCGGTATTTATGACATGATGTTGCACCTATTAGAACATGAAGGTTGACCATCAACAACCTTGTGGTTTACTACATTAGTTACCCATTATAGAATGGTAGTGGGATGGTTTTTCCATAGAATTCATGGTGGTTCTTCCAGGGACACCGCAAAATAATGACGCCATATGGGTAATTGTGGACCGATTAATGAAGGTATAATATTTCTTTCCTATATGGGAGACTCTCTTAATGGATATATTGGGGACATGTTTGTTTGATAAATAATCCTTCTATATGGGGTTCAAGGGAGCATAGTATCATACCATGAATCATGTTTCAATTCACTCTTATGGAAGGTCTTTTAGAAGGTTCTTGGTATGTAGGTATTTCAAAGTATGGATTTATACCTACATATAGGGAGGGAGTCAGAATATACTATACTAAAATTTGAGGATATTCTATGGGCGTGCATCCCAAAAATTGGTGGGTCTTTAGAGAAGCACCAAGAACTCATTGAGTTCTCCAATAATAATAGTTATTAGGAGAATATTTAGATGGAACCATATGATTCACTTTATAGTAGGCCATGCAGATCAACTCTTTGTTGTATGGAGGCAGGTGAGTTAGAGTTTTTAGGACTAAGACACATACAAGAGACACCAGATTAAGTTTAGATGATTTGGAAATGTATGGAAATTGATCAGAGTAAGAAGTAGTCAGATGTTGATCGACATCAAAAACTCCTTGAGTTTATAGTGGGTGATCATATTCTCCTTCGGGTGTCACCTGGATTGGGTCACCATAGGATTCATATATAGGGGAATTTTTTGCCTATGATTTTTGAAACTTTTGAGGTTATAGAGATAATTAGGCCGGTGGAATAAATATTAGCTCTTTCACAATGGTATAGGTCTATACACAACATTTTTAATGGTTCACCGCCTTAGCAGTATCACAACAAGCCTTCTCATGTGATTGATATTGATGAAGTTGATCTTGAGGTCAATGCTTCCATTGAGGAGAATCTAATTCATGTTATGGATCACAATGAAAAAGTGTTTTAGGTAAAGACCATGCTGATAGAATGAGTATTGTGGAAACATGGTTATGTGTAGGAAGAAACATGGTAGAGGTAAGCATATTTTTGGGTTAAGTGGCCTGACATTTTTACCCCATAATCTTATAAATTATAGGGAGTATAGCTCAAGGATAGGCTATTATTAGGTGGGGAGATAGTAAGATCATAATCTTTTCGAAGATACCTCATGTTCATTTTAAGGTACTCTTTTGTCCTTGTTTTGGTTATCCCTTGGTTAGGTTTTTATATGGGGTTGTTTTGAGTGATACTAGAGAAATTTGGAATCCCATAGTTCTTTGTATGATTGGCGTGTTGTTAGGGAAACTATGCATCATTCCCTATGAAACCATGCACCCTATTTTGGAGAGACAGGAGGTGGCGCATGATTGGCACATTATTTGTCCAAACTGTGTAACCTCCCTCCCCAAAATTTACACCATCAAACAAAGGGTATTTTCATTGTTGGAACGCAGTTTTTCAAACTGTGTTCCACTAAAGAGAAACTATGCAGACACTAAGTAGAGGCATGCAGTTAAAGATCATAGGTTGGAAAACTATGTGCCTGAGCCCAGGAAACCATGCACACGGGTTTTTAATCCCCCAAAATTTATTTAAAATTTATTAACCTCCCAATTTATTAACCTTAAACACCCATATTTTGGATAATGTGTTTTACAATGTTTTTTTAGGTCCCAAAGGTGATTCCAAGGCTCCTTGAATCCCTTTCTTGTAGAATCAATGATCTGGTTGAAGTAACATCTCTTTGTTGGCAAGTGATTTCTTCCCTATTTGATTCACTCTATCTCTCATGTCTCTTTACTAATAAAGAGAGATAATTTTTCCACTGTTGGTGATGTATTATATCTAGGTTTTGATGGATCTTGTTCCTTTGTATCCTTATCATAGTTTTTGGTACGAGATATTCCATTTCATTATGATTTGGATCATTCTGTATCAATTTTGGGATTTCGGTTTGGTGGATGTTCATGAACGAATTTGTTATTAGTGGTCTAATTATATAATCCTGTAATCTTCATTATAAATTAATGTATGTAATTGTGAAATTTTAAATTGAAACATTAGCCAATTCCATTCTAAATTGAATTAATTAATCGATTTTTTTCTCATGTGATAATGAAATTAGTGAACAATGGATATATGAAATTAACGAAATGATGGTTTAATGAAATTGGTCCAGCATTTGATTAATAAATTCATAAAGAACCATAGGGTTTTCCGATATGATCAAAATGATGATGTATAAATTAAGCATAATGAATAATGAATTATGGAAATGGTTGATATATGACTTGATAATGTGGAATCAAGATATATGATGTTCATGATCGAGTTTTGGGATAGGGACTGGTGGTCAAAATACTCATGATGTTCCAGGCTACCACTCTAGGCCCCCAATACATATATGTATTTAATGTGATCATTAAGTCGTGTGATAGGGATTGCTACTCCAAATACCCATGGGGTTCCAGACTACTACCCTAGGACCCCATAGTTTGAATGTTAAATTTGGAATTAAATGAATAATGGAATCCCATTATAAAATGAAATGTGATATCCATTGGTGGATGGTTCAGACTCCGACATGGGCTGAAGTAGGTATTGTTGGTTTGGGTGTCCTTGTAATATTAGGGATTTATGTAGTTAAAAAAAGAATAATTTAATCTAAAACTATTTACTTTATCTTTGTATATTATTAATTATAAAACTATATACACTTTTGTAGAATGGATTTTGTTTTAGACATCATTGGTGGTAGCCTACTAAGTTGTACTCAAACCCTAATTGGGCTGCCTAGTCGGTACCTGAATAGACTTTGTGTTTCTAGGATCGGATAAAGGTAAGAGACCTGTGTTAGATGCTTGAGTTGGGATGGATCATAGAGGAGGGAACTAGACCTGATGTCGGGACCTGTTTGGGAGTTGATAGTGTGTCTTTATTTTGATTTTTCATTTGAAACTTGACACATATATGGCTTAACATATCTAAAGATTTGGTTTTGGATATTATTTTCCTATTTTTGGATCATCATGTGATATTGGTATTTATTATTATGGTATTGTTTTGGTTATTTTTTAACATCATTTGGTATCATTATTTCACAATTGTTTGGAAATCATTTGATAAAGAGGGTATAGTATCACCATGATAAATATATATATATATACCCTCACTACTAGTCAGCAGCATCTGGTGTATGGGGAGGTGTGCCTGAGGTCACATAACCAACCGGATCGGGGCACCAGTATGTGGAACCCAAGTCTGGACATTACACCTATAATATCCAAACCCTTATCCATTTTCTTTAAAACACTGCATATAGTTTCCATTAATAAATATTCTAAAAAATCAGTTAGCATGCACACTCAAACAAGAATCGGGGTAACAAATTTAATTTATAAATACTTCACAACTCATTCAAATATCTCATTATATTTTATGTATATATGAAAATAATAATCTGTTTAATATTCAAAAATGAGACTTTATTCAGTAATAATTAATTTTCCTCACTTCAAAAAGATAATTTATAATTTAACTGAAGTAACAAACAACTTTAACTCTTTCTAAAAAACATTTCATTGCATAATAATAATAATTTAATAAAAAATTTAAGTATCCATTATACTAAAAATAATAGTCTTTAAAATCAATATACATGGGAATCATGAAATTTAGATATATACATTAAAACTATAAATGTAAAAAATAGAAATTTTATATAATGTGCTATTTGAAAACATTTTAAAAATGATATAATTCATAACACTTTTTTTATAAAGTACCAAATTATCGTTTGGAACTTTTATTATCAACAAACATTTAATACCGATTTTATTGAACACCTTTTTAAAATAGAATTTGATTTCCAAAATAAATTTTAAAACCATATGATGTTTCATTAAATTAAAACTAGTATGAAGCATAATAAAAACCACAAGAATGGTCAAAGCCTTAAATTATAGATAACTAGAGAGGAAACCCCATCAAATAAAATATATAGGATTTTAATGTACCCAAAATCCAAAATTAATTCACACATCAACCTTAAAATAAAACATTGTACCGAATCACAAAGTTGACTAAACCCATTTAAAATACTAAAAATCACTAAAGGAAACTCCAAAGTCATTTAATCAGATATATAAAAAAACATAACACCAAATCTAAATTTCATTTAATTGAAAAACATGAAAACCAACCTTTTTAAAAAAACAAAAAAATGTAATCATTTAAGTTTCTATGTAACACAAACTAATACTCAAAAAATAAACATAATTCTTAAATAAATATGTGATAAAAATTCAAGAATCCAAGGTATTTTATGAAAAAGGAGGAAAAATGGAATCACCTACAATGAACATGCACAAATGAAGAAAGTCCATAAAAATTAGGATACGATGCTATTAAATAGAACCTAAACACCCTATGGGTCAAGAAAAAAAATTAAAAATTAAACCCAACTAGGGTTTTGACAATAGTATGAAGTAGAGGGGGAGAAAGAAGAACATGGATGGATGATAAAATAAAGGAGAAGGAGTCGACACCCTAAACATGGAACCACAAGACCATCGAGCTAAGATAACCTTTCACTATCGCAAACCACTAAACTGAAACAAGCAACCAACAAGAGAGAAGGAGAAAAAATAACATACCTTAAATTTGAGGCTTGATTCTTCAATAAAATGTCAAGGGGAGGCGGTGGCACCAGAATTCCACGAGCGCTTGAGGAGTGCGACGAAAATTCATTCAGTTAGGGGTTTCTTTAAAGATCAGGTAGGGTTTTATCAGTATTTCCAAAAAAGAACTGATAAAGAGTGGTTTTATAAGTGCTAAGAAAGTGCTAATAAAATATTTATAACTATAATCATAAATAAATATATTTTTCAATATATTTATAAATATTTTTATATAATTATAAACGTATTAAGATTATTATACATATTTATACAATTATATATATATATATGTAATATATATGTGTGTGTGTGTGTTTGTGTTTATTATACATATATATATATATATTAAATATATTACATATATTCATTATTTAAATATATTTAATATAAATTTAAATTTATTTAAATATATAATTATTTATTTATAATTATATAAATACCTTTTAAATATATATTTCTTTTATTAATAATTGTAAATATATAACTTTATAAATATAGTAAATATATATTTTTAAACATATTTATAAATAAATATATTTTTAAATGTATTTATAATTATCTATTTATAATTATAAATTTATTTATATCATTATATATATTTATATAATTATATATATAATATATATAAATATAACTATAAATATAGTAAATATATTCATTATTTAAATATATATATTTTAATTTTATATTTATAAATATATTTATATCATTATATATATTTATATTATTATATATATATAATAAATATATATAAATATAAATATAAATATAAATACAGTAAATATATCCATTATTTAACAATATTTATTATGATTTTATAATTATTTATTTGTAATTACATAAATACTTTTTAAAATAATATTTATTTATTTATAATTATAAATATATAAAGTTATAAATACAGTAAATATACATTTATAAATGTATTTATTTAAAAATATTTATTTAAAAATATATTATTAACATTATCAACGAATATATAATCTTAATTGAATGCATGTCAAAATTGAGTAAAATTAAATAATTAAAAATGAGTACACATTAAAAATATTGTGAAAATGGATATTTTTAATTAAATAAAAGATTAAAAAATCTGGATATATATTAAAATGAATATGAATACATATTGAAACTATTAAAACATATTAAATAAATATATATAATAAATATTAGAAAATTATTAAATTCAAAGAAAAATAAAAAAATATTAAATATTAAAAATGAATAAATAATTCTAATAATAACAATATTAAAAATAGATAAATAAAATATATGATTAAGAAAAAAATATATTAAATATATCATGTAACTAAATGAAATTATAAAATGAATATTAAAATTTGAAAAAATTATATAAATATTAGGTGTATGTGTTTCTATATAAGATTTCATTAATTTCGTAATTATTTTGTGTGTGTGTTGCATATAAAAATGAATTTATTGTCTATATGTTTGTGTGAAATCAAGGTAACATGCATTTTATATATGTTCAATTGAAAAATCAAACGACATTCAATTAACTATCCATTACACGATACAATATAGTAAATATTTTTAATTAATATTATTTTTTAATTATAAAGCGTTTTTCACTAAATAAATGGATTATTTAAAGTAAGAATAAATATGTTTTATTATATAAATCATATTTTGTGATATATTATATATATTGATATATATATATGTGTGAATATATTTTTATATTAAAAATGTTAAATATATTAATGAACAATTATGTATAAAAACCATTAGAAATGAATCAGACATTAATATGTTGTTAACTATTACATTTTATTCATTTTATATATTTATATTTAATATGTTTTATTTATTACTATTTATAATATATATATATATATATTGAATTTATTCATTTTTATTAATAAGTTTTTAATTAATAAATTCTTTAATAATTTTTTAATTTATTCATTTTATATATCTATATTTAATATATGTTATTTATTAATATTTATAATTTATATATATTATGGTTATTAATAATTATTTAATTAGTAAAAATTTTAATATTTTTTAAATTTATTCATTTTTATTTTTTATTTCTTTAATTATTTCAATTACATATATGTATATGTTAAATCAATGTAATGTGCGTTTGATAAATATTATATTGAAAATTAAAATGAATTTCAATTAAATGTCCATTACTCAATACAATTAGTCAATATTTGTACTTAATATTATTTTTTAATTATAATCTTTTTTCTCTAAGTATATAACTTATTTATTATGGATGGCTCCATTTTCTCGAGTTGATCTTGCTCGAGCACTCCCCTCCTCCTCCTAGGTTTTTCCATTAGTGATGGAGTGACCTTTCATATCACTTCCTGGAACCACAATTTTCTCCTTTCTGCTTTTTTATCTGGTTTCACCCTTCTTAGTTTGATCTTTCTCCTTCGGTTGACCTAGGGTTTCCTCTACACCTCATTCTTCCTCTCCTTCCCCGATATTTATTTTCCTCCTCTTTGTTGTCATATCTTACAATGAGCTTGGTTTTCTTCTTTTCACCTCCTTCGCAATTTTCCTTTCTCATGTTCTATTTCTTCTTTAAACTATCTGATTCAAGTGGTTCTGTTTAGAAGAATTTTTTTGTTTAAGATGACATCTACTCTATTCATTTTATGGATTTTCGATGGATTTGTATTCTATTTCGGTGGTGTAGGTTCAAGAATATGTTTTCTAGGTGTTTTCCAGTATGGGCTTTATCACAGCTCATTGTGGAGGCCCTCTCTACCCTTACTCTGCTCTGGCTTCCAGGTCCATTTATCCTTCCCAGGTTGGTTGGGTGATATGGTTTATGAGGATGTTTTGGGATGTATTTTTTGGGGTGGTAGGGTGTTTCATGAGGCACGACTTGTGGTGGATTTCACCCATTCTTCAGGTTCTCTCGATGATGGTTCTTCATTTTTTTTGCATTTGATTTTTTTGATTAAGATGGTGGTGTGACTATTTTTTCCTTGTTTATGGGTTCTTCTAATGATGATTTCTCAAGTATTCTGTTTGTATAATTATGAATTAGTTATGGAGGGGCTGATGTTAGCTGCTGTTCATGTCGGTCACTGTGTTATGGTGGGATGTGGTGGACAATCTTCTTGGCTCGGGGCTAGAGGATCCTAATGCATGTGAGGATTGATATATTCAGTGGACTAAGGCACTGAAGAAGGAAACGATTCATGGTGGTGAATTTAGGTGATCTATTTGAGGTGGGGATGTGCTATTTCAGGGTCTACGTGATGGGCTCGAGGCTCGATCAATGCGTGTGATGGTCATTTTGTTTCAAAATATGAAATTTGAGAATTTGAATTCTACTGTTCCAATTTGGGTGTGGGTTTGTAATGGGATGGTTTGGTTGTGTAGGTTCCCACTTCCCCTTTTTAAAAGTGGTTTGAAAATAATAATAACATGTCATATTGAATATATGACTTATTTATTATTATCATAAATATTTTGTATTATATAAATCATATTTTATGAAATATTAAATATACCGATATATATATACATATAAATATATATATATATATATATTAATATATTAAAAATATTAAATATATTAGATATATTAATGAATAATTGTATATAAAAACTATTAAAAATGAATAATACATTGATATGATTTCATTTATTACATTTTCTTCATTTTCTATAATTATATTCAATATAGATTATTTATTACTATTTATAAATAATATATATATTAAATTTATTCATTTTAATTAATAATTGCTCCATTAATATATTTTTTAATAATTTTTTAATTTATTCATTTTAAATATCAATATTTAATATATACTATTTATGAATATTCATAATTTATATATATATATTAATGTTATTAATAATTATTTAATTTTCCAATATTTTTAATATTTTTTTAATTTATTCATTTTCAATTTTAATATTTTAAATTATTTCAGTTTTTAATATTTTTAATACATGTATTTTTTTATTGGACTACAATAAAAAATGGGGTTATGTGTGGGTTGGGTCATGTATAAACCCTGATAAGGGATGGATGATGTCCCGGGTTGTGAACCAACACCTGTATAGGGTGGGATAAGGCCTGCACTGGCCCATGGACCCATATTGGTCTGTGTGGAGAATGAATGCAGGAGACCATCCCCACGGTAAGAATATGAGGTTAGGATGTGGTGGAATCATATATGAAGAAGTGATCAGACATCTTTAATTTTGATGTGGGACTTGCCCGCATGATCGGATCATTTATTAGCATTAGAAAATGCACTAATAAATGTTACCTTTTATTAGAGTTAGAAATAAATCATTTGTAAAGGTACCCTTTATCTATGCTAAAAAAAGTACGGATAATGGTAACCCTTTATTACAACTAAAAAAGGGCTAATAAATGGTACGTTTTTTTAGCGTTTTTTTAATGCTGATAAAAGGTACCCTTTATCACCTCTTTTTCTTAGTACTGATAAAGGAAACCTTTATCATCATTTTTCACTAGCATTGATAAAATCAAATGTTTTATATTGTTTTTTTTATAGTAGTGATGGATAAGTTCCTTACCTTGAGATTAGTGCACTAGAGGTGTTTTCATATATGGTATATGCACATGATATGCCTTGGGTTTTCAAGTGGTTGATCACTTTGATTCCTAGTTCTTTTAGTATTATGTTCTGTTTTAATGGAAAGTTTAGTGAGATGGCATACCTTATTGATTTTAGATGCATTTATGAGGGGTTAAGTGGTTTAATTATGGGTATAGACTTGTGATTTTGAGATGATGTTGGTTTGGAGTGTGATTATGGGACAGACCATAGCATAGTTTGTTGTTTAGTTGAGTGAGCCTCGTTGTGATGAGAAAAAACTCATGGGGTCAGGAGTTGGTTTAAATTACTAGGTGGTATGGGAGCATACACTTGTTGCTTTCATATGAAAATGAGGTAGTGTTCATGGTATATGCATGACGTTGTTGAGTTTTGAATCGATGAATGGTCATGGGTGAGAAAAGGACTAATGAAATTAATGGATTACTTATGGTCTTAGTTTCTTGGGTTTTCATGATAATTAGAAATTTTCCTCCATGGTAAAGAAGACACTAAAAATTGGTTGGTTGTGGTGGCATGGTTGATCTGGGGTTTGATTATATGTTGGTGATGCCTAGGATGAAATGATTGTGGCTCAAGGGAATTGGAACAAGTGTGATATTTTAAAATATAGAGGTTGTTCTCATAGAGATGTTTAAGAAAATTTGTATGGAGAGAAGTCCGCCATAGTCCTTTAGAGGGTGACCCAAGTTTAGATGAATTTAAAATAATTTTTAGGATGAATTTATTATGAGCTAGGAATTAGTGGATATTGTTTTTTTGTGTTTTCACTCAAGTGTGAGAGATATGGGAATGTCCAATCATTATGTATGGTAATGGATAGAGTGTGGGTCATAGTTGTGATAGGATGGATCGGTGGATGGTCTAGGTGGTTATTTGGCATTGGTGGGCTATAAATCTGATTTATTTGGTACTGTGTAAATACCATATTTTAGGATTTGATGAGATATTTTATGATTTGGTACATTGGCATCAGGATTAGTGTGTTTTTGGTGTGATCTGAAGGCCGTTCATGATGTGAACCCTAGTTCATGAAATGGTTCAGGGGGTAAACCTATTTTATCACATTATTTATGGGGTGAACTAGCGATTCCTGACATGATTCAAAGGGTGAACTCCATTTTGTGATATAGTATAGGAGGTGAACTAGTTTCTCCACATGGTTTAGGGGGTGAACCTGTGACTCATAACATGTTTTAGGGGCTAAAACAGTTTCATGAAATTGTTTAGGTGGGTGATCCTATATCATTGTGTGATTCAATGTGTAAATCATGTGACAGTATGAATTAAAGGTTTTTATTAAGTTGAAAATTCATTTTAATTAAAGGGAATATTGTACTATGATTCGGGTATATCATATTTACTATGATGGGGTTCTTTTGAGGTTTGGTCGAGACCTTTCAAGGAGAGGTCGGTGTATGTGGCCCCTATTTATGGGTAGTTGATACTCATCTAATATGATTTAAAATTATATATGAGAGTAAGTATAGGATTATTACCATTATTTTCATTTTTATTTGTGTGTGATGATATGGAAACCACACTGATTGGTTTATTGGATCATAGGAGGATGTGTTACAGTAGGTGGTTCCGATGGTGGGGAGCACCATGGATCAAGATCAAATTTTATAAGCTAAGTCTTATGGTGAGTATTCTCATAAGATATATGATAAGAGGGTTAATGATACAGTGGTTTCTTAGGATATACATGAATCATGGAGTACCATCTAGATGTTTTTGAGAAAGTTACAAGTAGTGGGTTGAGTTTTGATGAGTGATGCACCTCACATTTGGAGTTACGTATTGAAAGATCATTTGACATTCTAGAGTAAAACATGGGGATTTGAGTGTTTTTTGGTGGCTCGAGTGGGTCAAGTTAGTTTTTGAGTAGTATATAATAATTATCAAGTACAATAAGTATTATATAAGGGATATTGTAATACCGCATGTCCGGATGGGTTATTAAATTACAAGGGGAATTTGAATTTGAATTTTAGTGAATGATTGATTTTTGAGAATCAAGACTCGGGATAAAGTTATAAGCATTTGAACATTTGTAAATAATTTTTTTATACATATTTTAACGTTTTCTGGAAATCCTAAGGATTTAGGTGAGCACCAAAGGAGTGGTCAGGGAGTCGAGCTACTATAAAGTGAAGTAACAGGACTTTAATGGTGTGAAAGTGAATTTCAAGCCTTAAAAGTGTTTCATGGGGTGTGTTCAAGGATTTCAAGGTGTAAAAGAGGTTTTTTCAAGGGAGAAATTAGAATAGCCCAAAGATTCATGGTGTTAATACCATGCTCACACTGTGACATGTTTTACCAATCTTTTTTTTGTTTTAACTGAAGGCTCAACCCCCCTTTTTCTTGGATGGAGCAATGTGCATGAGGAGGGATTGGATAGACCTTACCCTTCCCCTTATTCCCTCCATTTTTTGTGGCTCTAGGTGAATTTAAATAGTGATTCTTTGTGTTTTCTTCCTCCCCATTCCATGATTTTTGTTTCCCCTCTATGGCCACTAATTTTTGGAATTTCTATTTTTGTTTTTTTTCTATTTCCACTATATAATGGTGGAAATCATCTCAATCAAAGTGTCTTTTCCTTAGCTAGTTCAAAGGAGGACCTAAGATGATATCTGTATGTTATCGTGTGTAATTTTGGACAAGGTACATCATTACATATGTTTTTGGATAATTTAGATAAAATTGTTCATTGAATTCTTGATATTAATTGGGGATTTCATGTTTCTTAGGACTAGGGGTGTGTTAGGAGTGGAACTCATCTCATTTTAATTTGTTTTGATGCAATGGGATAATTAGATTGGTTTTAGGAATTTTTCCTACTTAAATTAATTTCTTTTATTAATTATAAAATATTATAAATAATTAATTATGGTTTCTTAGTGTAAGATAGAGCCCCGAGTGGTTGAATGGTGACCATTTGATCATGGGATGAGCTCGGGTGAGAGTTTTCAGGCTACGCTTAAAGAGGGTTTGGATTTGGTTTTAGGTAGGTGGCCCTTATGAATTTACCCTTTGGTATTTATGCATTTTATTTATGTATATGTGATATGTTTGGTCTTTACACTTCAAGATATAGGCCTTCTTAAAATATATAAGTGATTTAATAAAAAATTTAATACTTAGTTTATTGTCATAACGTACTAAGGACCATGATGGACCCTTGTGCACTAGTTTGATTTCCTCAGTCACAAATGACTGAGGCCCTGGTTATATTTTTGTTCCATGAGCCATGTAGATCCCTTATGGGGTGCAATTGGATTGTGTAATAGAATTTTCCCTTAGTATTGGTGCCTTACTGACCTCTAATAGTAAGAATGTGATGGGATGAGAATGGGTGGTCCTAGTAAGCCTTAGTGAACCCTTGAGATGTATTATATTCATTAGATAATGAGATTATTGTAGGGGAAATATTCCTCCCCCACTGATATGTGACTACTTGGGTAGGTAGGTGTGAGGAGGCTGGTGGATAATTTTGGTTTTTAGACTGACCTGAGTAGATTCAAAAGAGAAATGGGATTAATTCCATCACCATTGTGAGACATGACTATTAGACCTAGGGAACTTAGGTGGGTTCTCTAGTGATATATTGATCCTAGGGAGAGAGTTTTATTGGGAAATGATTAGCGGTGATTGTGGATGTCACCTTAGAACCCCAATTTATGAATTGATCATTTTATGGATATGATTATTATGGGTTTTTTAATTGAGAGGTCGACCTTGTTTATCTAGTATGGCCTTTAGCATATTTACATCCAAAATGAAATGTTACCAAAGGAAGTGTTATTATCAGGGATTTACTTACACACACAGTATTCCTTGTATGATATCCTTGGATCTGGACATTAAGACTAATAAATGTGAAGTGTTAAGGGTGATACCCATTAGGTTTAGTGATGATTCTTGATTTCTATGTAATTCCTATTATATCACTTGGGATTCATCTTGGAGACTAATGATTAATGGAACTCTCTAAAGAACCTCCTGAGGTTCAAAAATGATGCCCGATGACTATTGATCTCTTCGGAATTCCTCCTAGGGATAGATTAAAGCTAAAATACTATGGTATGCTTAAGATTACCTTTTTGGGTTTTGTAGTTTTTCCTGATGATTATTAGATTACTTGGAAATGTTCCTCAGATTCTGCAATGAGGCCTTCTATTGTGGGATTCCATAGACATGTTCCTTAGATTCAGCAGTCATGCTTGATATGATTATTTCCATATATGATCTCCTTTGGGTCAGTTTATTTTTCTTTATTTTGTTAGAACAATAATGTAATATGCTCAAGGACACTCAAGAACTTTCCAAAGTAGGTTTGGGTTAATCAGAGTTCCATGTTAAAACGCAAGGTTTGAAGGTGGTTATTTATTTATGATTCCATGGTTTATTTATTTATTTGATAAATTCATAGAAACATAAACTATATTTATTGGTCATCTACAAAGAAATATTGGAGGTTCCCTACTTAGTTGTACTCACACCCTGCTTAAGTGTCCATAACACTTAGTTGATCAAGCATCCCTCATTGATTTTATGTTCAGTTTGGTAGAGAATCAGGAGAGAATAGTCAAGTGGGATGGCTTGCATGAATTTGAATATTGAGATAAGGTGACAATTAGGGATATAGTAGAGCCTCTATTTATTTTTATTCTCCTTTTATTTTTATATGTGATCATGCTAGTGGGAAATAATTTTTGTTTAATTTCCTGCTTCCACATCATTTTATTATTGATGGTTGTATTTTATTGATTCCTTGTGATTTGATGGATGTTCTTATTGTGGATGATGTTAATTATTTGTGTCCTTGATTGTAAACTCTAATTAGGGGGTATAGTCTACCCATATTATCACCCTAGACCCCTGCTTCTAGTCAGAAGCCTCTAGCATACAAGGGGGCATACCTAAAGTCAAATGGAAACCTGAGTTTGGGTACCAGTCAAGTGGAATATGACCCAGGATGTTATATATTATTTTTAAACTATGCTATAGAATTAATAAATCACAAAATATCTATATCAAATACATCATCGTATATTTTCTATAGAAACTCTTTGTTACCTAATAACTTATCTTATCATATATGATAAAATATGATAAAAATATATATAATTTTTATAAATTCATTTAATATTGAAGTATTCCATTTTTTCTCGGATTTAGTAAAGATTTAGTTCATTACATGAATAAAATCTGTAAGATTCATCAATATTTTTTTAAATTTTGAACTCATGTATATTTTAAAATATTATAAAATATATATATAGTATCATATACCCTTTAAAAATCAATTAATTGATTCTATGACACAAATACCAAACATTAACTCTCCAATCTATTTCAAAAATGTCTTCTGGTGATTCATATAAATTTATCTCATGTTTAAAGACTTTATATCTTCCCTAGATTCTCTATTTGTATTCAATGACCTAGTATTATAATTAGACCTACGAGTCTTTGTTTTTTGGAAAAAACTACCCTTTTGTATTGTCAACATAACACTAGACTTGAGAAATATCATGTCCTACTCATCATTCCCAAAAATTTGATAAAAGTAGTTATAATTTTATATAACTCATTCATATTTTAAGAACCATTCATACTAAATGGATTCTATATAAATATCCTTAATTGAAATATTTTATTCAATCATATTAAGGTGATAAGTATAGACTAGAGTTTTTTAAGAAATTTTTTATCTAATTACTTTAACTCCTTAAGTGGGTCCTTAAATGCATCTCTTCATAATATAGTTCCTCATATTTAACAACTTTAACATTTGGTTACACATGAAGGGGCCACTCTAACATATAGAAATTTCTTACCTAAGAAAATTTTTTAAATTTTTATTCCATTATAAAAAGTATATCTGGAAAAAATCAATATTTATTTCAAAGTCATATTTAATGTTGATCGTGTATTTTTTATCTATAATAAAATCTTTTATCATAAGAGAATATTATTTTAGATTTATTTTATCAAGCAATTTATTGAACAGTATCCCACTAAAATGATAACCCCTTTTAAATTCTTCATTTCCATTATTAAAAAAATATTCATATTTCAATATGTAATGAATATTATTTTCTATTTCAATAATTTCTTGAAAATTTAGTTAGACCATCATTTCCATTATATCATAGACTCTTGTATTATTTAGTGGAAAACACCTTTCCCGATCAATTAAATGGATAAACTCAACTATATTCTTCTCGTATGCAAATATATAGAGATACCATATATGTATAACCATAATCATATGTCAAATACATGAATATAATCTTATCAATTCCCCTACCCCTTTCTTTTATAATATAAGATAATCATTCGGCACCCTGGATTAGCAGAACCTACGTGGTTGGAGGGTTGAAGTCTTGAAAAGTGTTTTATTCAAATGAATACATCACATAATATTTCTAAGGGGATTTAATATCTCAACATCATATATAATGTATTCCATTTTATATATATTCATTATTCTAATGATTTATTTTTTGTAATCATTATTATTTCTACCTAATCAATGTGTTCAAAACATATTTATGTGTTAATCTTTGCATAACTCATTACTTGTGCTACTAAGATAAATTAAAATATAACAATATTTGTACATAAGAAAATGAATCACATGAATATAGTATATTAAACCCTAAAATTTAAAGTATTATAATTTTATGAAACCAAAAAATACTATAAGAGTATTTAGGGTGTGATAGTTGGCCAACCCTTGCTTTTCCAAAGAGAGTTTAAGCTCCTAGGATAGTGAGCAGTATAACCTAAAGTCCCACTGCCCATGATTTTGTACTCAAGAGATACCTAAAATAAATTATAATTATAGAGTCTAATATATATATATATATATATAATTAAACTCAAAATTTAAGATCATCAATCATGAACAAGATAAATTCAAAGTAGAAAAAATGTAAAAAATTATCTAACCTAGAATGTAACTCTTCAAATACACATATAATAATTTAGATTAATATTTTAAATAAATTATTTATAAATTATAAATTTATTAATAATATATCACTTATATACATAACTAAAAACTTTTAATAAACTAAATAAATTAACAATTCCTAAATTTAGAAAAGAGATAATGAAATTATTGAAATTTTATAAACAATGAAATTATAATCACTTTATAATTGAACATTCTTTGGTTATATTCTATAACAAAAATAAATATGAATATTTCATATTTTTTCTAATATTAACTCTTTCATATTCTTAATTTACATAACCTTTAATTTTATATAAATCATATTATAATACTTGTGATATTTATTAAAACATTTATAATCATATAAAAATTAAATATTTCATGTAATTAATTTGCATAAACATAACTTATTTTCTAAATATTTCATTTCAATATAAATATTTTATATTCTGATTTATCAAAAAATCATAAAACAATATAAACCCTTTTTTATTACTTTTTAATTTAAAAAAAATTATCAATTGTGTAACCATATAAATATTCTTTAAACCAATATCACATCTATGGAATTTTTTTCTATATGGTTTAAATCTCCCACTCGATTCAATTTTGTCACTTTTGGATCGTGTTGTTAATGGTTTTGGGGAATTTTTTCAAATACTTATATTTTCTTAAAAAAATCTATACAACACATCATTTTTATATAGAGTACAATCTGGAAATGACCCTAATGAAAACTTTTTACATGGTGAAAAACAATGACTATTTTCATGTTTATTATGAATTATTTAGATATTAACTATGTAATGGATATGTCTTGAGTGGTCACTCTATCCATGGGGATAACCAAAGAAATTTTTACATCCACCTTGGTCATTTTGGGTATACTTTATCATTGGGTTATTGGATACATCATAGATATCTTAAGAAATCATATTGTTTACAAACCATGACTATTTGTTCACCTTGGCCTATAAAACCTTAACAATTCATATTTCATTTTCATGGTTTTATAAGGTAAAATGTAGATGATAGTAAACCATGATGTGGTGTTTTCAAATAATGACACTATATTTTTCATATAACTATTCAATATTCATTTTTATAATCCATGATGTGGCCTGAAATTTTATATAATAACATGTCCTTTTTATATAAAAATTTATACCTTGGTTTATAATAATTTAAAACACATAAATATTTTCTCTACAACACACCATAATTCAGGAAGATATTAATTTAATAGTTTCTATATTCATTTTTAAAATCATTCCAAATAAGATAAAAGTGTATTTGATACCAATAATGGGTTTTTAAGGTGATAAGTTTAATTTTAACCCAATGAAAACATCTACTAAAATCTATTATGAAACATGATATTTCCATTCATATTATATTAAATAAATAAATAAGACTAACGTGCATTTTATCTATTGATAAAATCTGACCAAGATCATCCACATGATCTTAAGTGAAAACTAAGAAGAAGCTAACAAACTCAATACTCTTAAGGTATACTTGAGCTTTGACAATATCCAAATTCTTTATAAGGATCCCCAATTTCTCATAGTCTTCTAAAACCTTGGGTTTAATAGAGATAGATATAGATTATAGCGAATCAAGATTATTATACATGGATATTATAGATTTTTATATGAATATTAATTACATTACACAAACACATTCATATAGACTATAATAGTTTAGTGAATTTGGAAACATGGAACATAATCATCTAATCTGGTGAATGATCTTCAATGTTTGCAACAAATATCTTCTCATTTAGCACTCTTTATAGACATACCCTATATAAAACCTTTATTTATAACCTAGGTAATGGAAACATAAGAAAGGGTGATATTAGATTCCCAGTAAGGGTAAACATAAGAGATATTAATTTATGATCATATGAAAGCATAAGATAAGTATAAGGGTACATGATGATGAACATAAATTATAAATTTCACACCCAACCTATCATAGATCATAATAAGATTCATGGTATAATCATTGTCAGTTCATAAGTCATGAATAATAAGAGAGTCAAGGAACATGATCCATGAGAGCATAACATTAGAGTAATACATATATGTGTGTCATACACTTAATAATACAAAAATCATTTACATATTATCCAAGGATTCTTCCAAGGATATCATATTCGAATGGATTTACACCCCAAACCATTATAGTAGTCAAGGTTTACTCCCAATACCATCATAGTGGAAAAATTACTTTACTAAACGAGGTTCAATCCCTATTCTAGCCTTGTATTACTTAGTTGGGATCACTCCCCATTCCATATTTGTCTTACTGAACAAATTTCACTCCTCATTCTAGCCCAGTCTTACTGAACTGGGTTCACTCCCCATTTTAGTATTGTCTATCTCGTGAGATATAAATATTTACTCAATGTATTGTAGGGAGATATAGGTTCCACTCATCTTTGGTTATAATGTAACCTTCATCCTTGGTTATAACATAAACACCATCATTGGTTATAACATAACCACCATCACATAATAAAAATCATATATATGTCTTCCACAAGATCATAAAACATTAATCATATCATAACTTTTGAAAATGAAATTGGTTTCATAAACATCATATCATAACCTATGGAAAAGGGACAGGTTTCAAAATCATTTCAAAATTTCATTAGAGAATAAAATATGGGAAAAAATCAGGTTTCAAAATCATTATATCATGGTATAACCCATGGAATAGAAACAGGTTTCATAAACATTATTCTATCAAAAACATAACCATTTAGAGAATGAATAATAATAGTATCCTTGGATTATATCCCTAGTCAGGAATATGTAACATCAATTAATGTTATAGTATATGGAAAATGATTTTTATAAAACATTTATTGAGTAAAATATCATTTATCATTTGAAAAACACTTTTTAAAACATAAAACATTTTGGAAAATCATTTTCTTTAAATATAACCTTGAAAACTTATTATAGAATCTTTAAAAATAATTTAAAATGTTTATTTAGAAAAATATTATATCTAATTTTAAAAAATATTTTTAAAACATAAAACAATTTCAAAATCCTTCTCACATTGAAATAATTTATTTAAAATTAAAAAAAATCCTAAATATTATAGAAATAATTTTTTTTGAAAATAACTTTGAAAATTTGTAAAGTATTATTGAAATCATTGAGCTTAAATGACACTAGGAAATACTATTCATTCCAGGCATTTTAAAAACAAAAATTATTTTTACATTTTTAGTAAAATCCAAATTGGAATTGTTTGGGAAACTATATCCATACTTCTTTTTAAAAATTTAAAATTAAAAACATGGGTAAAAATGTCTTTTAAAAGTCAAAGGATAATAATAAAACATTTTTGAAAACATTTTAAGAAAACATAGATTTGGAATAAAATGGTTTTCTGACCGAATAGAGAGATAAAGGATAATAAAATTAATTATAATTTTTTATAGGTAGATCATAATATTTCAAAATTGGATACTTAACCATAAACAATCCCAATAAACGATGAGATTGAAATAAAAAACCTTTACCACTTTTGTAACATTGAAATCATAAGCCCCGTGAAAGAATAAATGAAAATTAAAATTAAAATATAATGAGTATAAATTAACTAATAATATTTCATGTAAAAGGTAGTGAATATAAATATTGTAAAATAATATAGGTGCCGAATATAACAGATGTCTCAAAGAAAGAAAACTAAGGAAAAATCCCTTTTTGATTTTCTAGCTTTTGAATCTTAAACCCCATGAAAGTGATATCCTAAAATGGATATGCAAATACCAATAATTTTCATAATAATAATCATAAAATAAATTTGTTTCTTTTATATTCACCATAAAAAAGAAACATCTAGTGGATATGGTATTTGTCTTACAGAAAATAAAAGGGAGACTTAAATCCTTTACATTAAGTCTTGAATTTATTGTACACTTTCACACATCCTATATAATAAATATAAAATTATTATAAATCTATTATTTAACCAAAATTATATATTTAATAACATATATAATTTTATTATGACTTTTTATTACCTTTTTAGTAACAATTCCATGTTAGATATTTGTTTCAGGTAATAACCGCTTTGTTTTGCATATATATATTGATATATTATATGTTTCTCCCTCTTCAATTGATCATGATTTTATAATATCCATAATATAAACCATGATAAAAATATCATATATATTCATTATATATGTATTTATATTAATCCATAAAACTTAGTGATATAAAATGAAATACATCATTCATGGAGACGGTATGTCTTACGTACGCGTGAACGTAGTTTCAATGTACTAATTAGATTTAAAGAAATAAAATTAAATAATATATTATCATTAAAGAATAATTTTTATGTAAAATAAATCCCATATTTTCACTTAAACCATCTTTAATTCATTCCATATAAAATTTGAATGAATCACATCGCTTCGCGTGGTGGTAATCCATCATATGCATGAACAACGTAGATGTATTCCCACAAAATAGAGAGTGTGAAGTTATGTGTGATATAATAAATAAAATAATAAAAATACCATCATATATAAACTATAAATCCATCATTATTTTGAACTGTGAGATGTGGTAATATGAAAAATAATTGCATTGATTCACAACACGCTAGTTCATCATACAAATGAACCATGATTTAGTAACTCATTTGATGAAAGTGGAGATGGTTATAGGTCATAAAATTAACATAAAAGTATATAATTATATTTCACATAATTATTTTATTATATAATCATCATATATTAGTAATTCAATTATGTAGAGGAAGAAATAAAACAAAAACACTTGTTGATGAATGTTACCTCTTCTTCAGGTATCCACCTTAGGTTTGAACTAAAAACCTTCCTTGGTTGTTTTCATGTACAAAATAAGTCTTGTAGGATTATTAAAGGTAATTTGGGATGTGATTAGGGTAGGTATTTTTTTTAACCCAGGAGGTTTGAAGATTTGATTAATAGAGGATAGGGGGTGGCCCTTTATAAGTGGGGGAGAGGACACACTTGGTATTTTTGAAAATAAATAAGTGATCCCACATTTTTCATGTCACAAGGGTCTAAATTTGGAAATTAAAAAAACATATAGTTTTAATGGTATAAATAAATTCATTAAATAGTTTTTATATTAGTTTATATTTCATTTTTACCCTTGTCCTTTTAGTATAACCATAGGTAAACCCATTTTTACATTAACTGCAGTAAATAATTTTTACTAAATTCACTATTAATTTTGGTCAGAAATTTATTTCACATTATTAGAAATTATAATTTTTATTACTAAAATTATGGAATCATTTCTCCAAATTCCATTCACTTAATTGAAAATTTTTAATTTAAAATTAAACCTGTAGACGCAATGAGAAAGCTGGTTTTTAAATAGAAACAGTTCAATGGTTTGAAATGTTTTTATATAAAAATTAAATATGAAATTGATTACAATGAAATAAATTGGATTAATTTATATAATATTGAACTAATTATAATTAAAAATAAATTAAAATATAGTTTAATATTATAAATAATTCAAACAAAAAGCCAGTTTTCAATTAAAATTTAGTATTTTTCACTAGTTGTCAAAATATAAAACTTTTCTGAATATTACAAAAAAACCCATAAGATAATTTTAACATAATGATTTAAAAGATTACTTTTATTTTATAAAATTAATTTTCTAAATGTTTAAAAAATTAGTTTTATTATAAGTTTACAAAAGGGTGATAAAACTATTTTTTAGAAAAATACATTTTTTAAGCCTAAAATTGGATTTATTCGTATTTCTTGTATAGAAAAAATATAAGATGAGTGTTAAAATTTTTATTCAATATATAATATATAAATTTCATTAAAATCATTAAAAAGTTATTTTTTAAATTTATTGTTATAAAACTCACTTGAGTGCATAAAAATAGTTTTTTAGAGAAAGATTTATTTTTATTTTCAATATGTTTTTATTTTAATTTCAAATTAATTGGTCACAAAATAATTAATTTTATATACATGTGTAAACCTTATTTTCCAAATATATTAAATTTTACGCATAACCTCCATTCAAATTTCTAGGTGACTACTATCATATTAAATAATAATATTTTAATAATATGAAATGTTTCATTTAAACATAATTTTGTGTGTAAGTCAAGATAAAATTAGTGTTATGTGTAACTAAAAAAATCAAAAAATTAAATTAATTTGGAAAAATAATATTTTATAAAATCTTAGGGAGTTGCATTCTACCCCCCTTAAAATTAATTTCTCCCTCAAAATTCATCTTGGTCATTAAAGGTTTGACACTTGAAAATTACATTAGAGAAACCCACATCATAAAAATTAATAATTAAACTTACCTTAAAAAGGTAAATTTGGAAACCCAAAGGATATATAAAGTAACTAATAAATAGGATTCCACATAGGATAACCTAGGGTGAATTGAATATTTGGACATAGAAGAAAAGAGTAAATAATTATAGAGAGTGGTAAATATCACTGTTCACAAGAAAGTGGGTGATCCGGATGAGGTTAATAACAATAAAACCATAAACCAAGGAGGCCCGAAAAGGTCATTTATATCATCAAAATTTGTGATAAGAGGAAAAAAATTATTTCAATAATTTTTACATGAGGATATACTTCTTGATTTCATTCCATTCCATAAGTACAATATTACCCTTTTGTTCCACCTTGATCAATTTACACTTCATCTCTTAATCCAAGAAAAGAAGGTTAATTTGTTATTCTTGAAGAACTAATAGATCATAAGATCCATAATATAATTATAAGTAATTCCTTATATTTCTAGTTTAAAAAAGTTAACACTAGTTATCCAATATGAATAAATATTCATATGGTGGCGTAATACATTAATCATTAAAACATCATCCAAAATTAAACATAATCCATTCGATAAATGGTTAACCTTATGACCCTCACCAAATATTAAAATCCAAAACATTATAAATAAGGTAACTAAATTTCCTAAAATAAACTTAATAGTAATCCCCCATACAACATAAAGTGGCACTTTATTTTCACGTACCAAACATGTGAATACCTTCATCAAGTATTCTCTTGAAACATATTAATAACCTGAATTACCATAAAAATTATCAAACGAAAATATTCTTCCTCATTCCTTGAATAAAACCAATTATTATTGAATTTATTTCATTAATCCAATAATGTTTTAAACACAATCAATGATAACACAGACCAATTTGTCAAAAAAATATTTTATAATTTTAGAGGTTATTAATACTATTTGAATTTACTTTATCCATATCAATCATCTCTTTATCCAAGATAAAATCCATTTTATCAACCTCAGGAACATATTAGGGGTTGGATTCTCAAAATAAAGTGTTTTTCTAAAAAAATATAACCTTTACATTAAATATATTTTCTAATTCATTAGTACCATTAAATGTATTCTTGAAAATCTTAAACAAAAAACTTATACCAAACAATCCTTATATATTTCTTGATTCATATAACATAATATTTTAATTCCAATAAATTAATAATTCATTCATCCCACTTCCTTCACAAACCATTATCTAGTCTTTATCATCTTATTTCTTAATACATCTTTCCTTTCACAGGACATATATAGTCTCTTCATGACCAACAATATCACCATTAAGATTGTTTATTTTCTTCATGAGATTTCACTTCAGACATCAATTTTCATAATTCCCATACATTCCATATTTAAAGAATTTAAAATTTGATGATATATTAGATAGACCAATATTCCCATCCATTTCTTTAATTGAACTTTTTATTTTCCATTTTCAGTTAAATGCTTTGTGTCCTTATTTTCCATAGTGAAAACATATTCTCGTTCCTATAATACATTCACTTGGGTGATTCTTTACACATTATAAATATATAAGAAACTCAATATTCATTTCTACATGGTTACCATCACCCTAAATATTAGTGAACTCTTTTATTATCTTCTTTGGTAAGTGTGAGAATGGGTTAAGGTGCACATTGTTAATCATGTTCCATTAAAACTAATTAGAAATAATCACAAAATCATTTACTCTAGTCATTATCATCATTGTATTCTCATTAGAAAATCATCCATCACATTCAATGTTAGTCCAGTTCATTATAGTTCCCACCATTAACTAATAACATAAAAAATATTGTGAGAAACACTAATCATAATGGAAAATCACATATTTTGAAAGATCATTTAGGGGGTCTTAATCAAGACACTTTCTTTTAAATCTATGATGCCTTACGTTTAACCTAGTCCATTCATATTCATCATCTATTTAAATATTTCATGATGTTTCATAAAGAGTTTGTGAATTTCCAAATCATATACCTAGGGAATGTCAAACTAGGTATAAAGAAAGGCCCATTTTCATCCACCAGGTGAAAATCGAGTCCAACTCAATGAGCCATTTTTTAAAGTCATTACCCCTAGGTACTTCTATTCTAGATCCATATCCCCTTATACTATCTAGATATGGATGTAATTACTTTTAAACCACTCATTTTATCCTTTACAAAAATTCCAATATATTTTCATAGACACTAACTCACCCTTAACTTATTTTAAGATAATTCCCTAGACATATAATTAAAAATATCCATAGGGATCTCACTAAAGTTTTATCATCCTAGTTTCCAAATTTTGACTAAACCTTTCCTATAATACCAACTATAGTGACCCAGGATTATCATACAAGGGTATTATATCTTTTTAAATGAATATTCATTAAATTACACAAACACACTCTTGAAGACCCTAATTTTTTAGTGCATTTGAAAACATGTAACACAATATTCTAATCTGGTGAATAATATTTAAATTTTCCCAAAAAGAGATTCCCATTTAGTACTCTTCATAAAAATGACCTACATAACACCTTTATTAATAACCTTGGGATAGAAAATGTTAGAAAGTTTGAGATAAAATAATCAGTAAGGGTGTATAAAAATATATTAATCTATGATCATGTTAAAGAATAAGACAAGCATAAGGGTACATGATAATGAAAATAACTTATGAAGTTCATACCCAACCTTTCATTGATCATAAAATTATTCATGGAATAAATATTGTCATTTTATAAGACATGAATAATAAAGTAATCAAAGAACACGGTCTATAAAAGCATAAAATTGGCATAAGACATATATTTTTGGCATAAATTTAGGTAAAGAAAATAATTTCCTTATTATCCAACTAAGACTACAAAGACAATAATATTGGAATGGTTTTACTCCCCAAATGATCGTAGTAGTCAAGTTTTACTCCCAAAACCAACATAGTAGACAAAGTCCCTTACTGAACCAGGTTCACTCCCCATTCCAGCCCTATCTTTCTAATCTGAGTTCTCTCCCTATTCCAGCCCTATCTTAAAGAATCGTGTTCACTCCCTATTCCATCCATGTCTTTCTGAACTGGGTTTTCTCCCTATTTTATTCTTATATATATCATTAGATATAAATATTTACCCAATTAATTAGAGGGATATATATGTCCCACTCAGCTTTGGTTATAACATAACCACCATCCATGGTTATAATGTGACCACCTTCATTGGTTATAACATCACCCCCATCACATAATTAAAATCATACATATGTATGCCAAAAGATTATCAAACTCTCATGATATCATAACCATTAAAATGAAATGGGTTTCATAAACATCATATCATAACCTATGTAAAAGAGACAGGTTTTCATAATCATTTCATCATTTCATCAAATCATAACCCATGGAAAAAAGAATAGGGTATCATAATCATTTTATCATGGTATAACTCATGAAAGGGAAATAGGTTACAAAAAAAACATGTCATTATAAATATAACCATTAAGAGAAATAACAATAATGGTATCCCTAGATAATATCCCTAGTAAGGCATAGGTAACATCAATGGATTTCATCTTAGATGAAAAATTATTTTGATAAACCGTTTCTTGAAGAAAATATCCTTTCTGATTTGAAAAACAATTTTTTAAGACATAAAAATATTTAAAATCTATTTCTTTGAAAATAACTTGATAAATTATAAAATAATCCTTAAAATATATTTAAAACATTTCTTGAGTAAAATATACTTTCCACTTTGAAAAAAAAAATTAAAATAAAAAATACTTTTAAAATACTTTTCTCTTTGAGATCATTTATTTAAAATAGAACTTGTTTCCCAAATATTAAAGAACACATTTCATTTGAAAATAATTTTAAAAACTTATAAATGAATCTTTTAATCATTGAGCAGTCATGACAATAGTAAATATTATTCATGTCGTGCATGTTAAAAATAAATATTTTTTCACAATTTCATTAAAATCTAAATGAGCATGGTTTATAAAATGACATGAATATTAATTTAAAAAAAATTGAAACATGGGTAAAAATGTATTCTAAAAATAATAGGATAATAATAAAACATTTTTGAAAAAAATCAAAAAACATGGTTTTGGAAAAAAAAGGGATTTCTGAGTGAAGAGAGAAATAAAATTGGATTTTCTTAAAAACATATTCTCAATCATTTTAAGAACCAAAGAGTTAGAAAATGGTAATATTATTTAAAAATATAATTAATAATCATAGTATAAGTAAATTAATTATAATTATTTAGTGATATAATATAATATTTCATCATTGGAGATGTAACCATAAATAATCCCAATAAATGATGAGATTGTGATGTAAAACCTTTACAAGTTTAGTAACATTGAAATCATTACCCCGTAAAGAAATAAAATAAAATTAAAATTAAAATATCATTAGTATAAATAAATAAATTATATTTAATTTCAATGGTTCTATATATACATCTTGTAAATGCATATAGGTTCATATAATAACATATGTCTCAAAAAGGAAAATTATGAAAAAAAAATCCCTTACTGATTTGGTAACATTTGAATTATCAACCCCATGAAATATAGATTCTAAAATGGTTATGTAAATACACATAATTTTTAGGATAATAATCATCAAATACATTCATAGGCATTATATACACTACATAAAATAAAGATGTGGTGGATATGACATTTGTCTCACAAAAAATAAAATTGAGATTCAAATCTATTACCTTAACTCTTGACTTCCATCATACACATTGAAACCTCTCATATAATAAATATAAGTTTATTATAAATATATTATAGAAAAACATGTATATATATATATATCATAACATATATGATGTTCGTATGACCTTTTATTACCAATTTATTAAAAATTCCATGTGAAAGTTATGTTTTGGGTAGTAACCACTTTGTTTTCCGTATATTCTTTGTTTTATTATATTTATTTTCTATTACTTTGATAATGGTTACATAATTAAAAAAATGTAAATAATTATATAAATATAACATATATTAGTGTATATGTATTTATAGCAATCCATATAATTTAGTGACAAGAAATGAAATACACCGTTTATAGAGACAGTAGGTCGTACAAACGCATGAATGTTGTTTCCATTTTAATTTTGGAATGAAATAAATATAATAAAATATTATTTTATAATTATATAGTATATATTATTTCAAATATAACATATATTTTCATCAAATTTTTTCTTTAATAAATTCCATGTAAAGCGTGATCGTATAACATCACTTCGTGAGGCAGTAGTCCATCGTACACATGAATGACGTTATTATATTCACAAAAAATAAAGAGTATGAAGTTATGTGGTATATAATAATTATATAATCATAATAAATCATAAATATCATATATAAACTATACATATATCTTTATTTCCAACCATGAGAGGTGGTAATGGAAAAATGAATGACATTTGTTTGTGAGGTTGTAGTTCGTCATACACATGAATTTCGTAACACATTTTATGGAAGTAGAGATGGTTTTAGGTTATAAAATTAACTTAAAAACATATCATTATATTTAATATACTTATTTTATTATATAATAATTTTATAATAATAATTTCTTAAGGTGGAGGAAAAAATAAAACAAAAAACCTTATTAATGAACGTTACCCCTTCTTCGGGTATCCTTCTTAGGTTTTCACTACAATCCTTCCTTGGTTGGATTTCTTTACAAATTAAGGCTTCTATGATAAAGGGATGGAATTTTGGAATTTTTTTGGTTATTTATTATATGAACTAAATAGTTTTTAAGTTGTAAATAATAGAGGAGAGGGGGTGGCCTTTTACAAGGGGGGGAGAGGACACACTTGGTATTTTAAAAAATAAATAAGTGCTCCTGCATTTTTCATATATAAAAAGGGTCCAAATTTTGAAACTATAAAAACATAGAAGTTTAATGGTTGGAATATGGTTATAAAATATTTTTTATAAAATTTTATATGTCATTTTTACCATGATTTTTTTGTTTAACCCCCAGTAAACCCATTTTTACCTTAACCAGGATAATTAATTTTTACAACACTCACTATTAATTTTGGACAAAAATTAATTTGACTTATTAGAAATTATAAATTATGATGATTGTAATTATTTAATCAATTTTTTCAAATTCAAATCAAGTAAATGGAAAATTTAGATTTAAAATTAATCCCTCAAACACTAAGAGAAAGTGAGTTTTTAAAGAGAAAATTCAAATGTTTGAAATGTTTTTATATCAAAATTCTATATGAAATTTTTTAAAATAACATAAATTAGATTAATTTATATTAAATTAAACTAATTTTAATTTAAAATTAATTAAAAATATAATTGAACATTGTGAATAATTTAAACAAAAAAGTAGTTTTCAATTAAAATTCAATATTTTCACTATTCAACAAAAAATGAAACTTTTTAGGAAAATCCTAAATAATAAAAAAAAGATAATTTTTACATTATTATTTAAAAAAAATATTTTATTTTATGAAATTAATCTTCTAAAGTTTTAAAGAAATAATTTTATTTTAAATTTGGAAAAAGGGGACAAAACCACTTTTTAGAAAGATACAGTTTTTAAGCATAAAATTTGATTTACTCTTATTTCTTGTCTATAAAACATATAATATGATAATTAAAATTTTTATTTGATATATAATGTATAAATTTAAATAAAATAATTGACCAAAATTTATTTGGTTAGTTTATTGATATAAAATCACTTTTACGCATAAAAATATTTTTTCAAAAAAAGATTTCATTTTATTTTCAAAAGGGGTTTATTTTTAGTTATTATTAATTGGTCACCATATAATTCATTTTATATACATAAGTAAACCATTTTTTTATAATTTAGTCAATATTATTCATAACATCCATTAAAACCTATAGGTGACACTATCATATTAAATAAAAATATGTTAATAATATGTCACATTTTATTTAAAGTTAGTATCTAATGTAACTTAAGATAAAATTAATGTTGAATCTAACTAAAAATTTCAAAAATATTAAATTAATTTGAAAAAAATGTTTTATAAAATCTTTGGTTTTTATAGAGATAGAGAGAGATTGAGATAAAAAGATAACCATTTTAAAGAGATTTTCAATGATTGAATCACAATGCCATTCAACCCATCCACTAACCAAAAACCTATGTATAAAGTTTATCAAAAGACACTACATTGAATATAAAAAATTAACCCATTAACTAGTATTTTTTATAAATATTTTATAATTTATAACTTATTGTAACTATTAGCTCTTTTATTTTTAAAATTTAAATATTTTTTTGAGATATTTAGATTATAAATGATTATTAGAAAATGATAATCAACCAAACATGATTTATTTTGGATAGAAGAGGATTGAGTGACAAAATATCACATACCACATAATAAACCACGCACTACCCCAAGATATGTATTGTCCCAACACATACCATGATTTGGATTAAACTATTATTCCTTGGTCTAATTTTTAATTCATATTTAAATCAAGAAGGTGGTTCATATAAAGAATTTATATAATTGATTCTCATGGATGGCCAATGATGGTGCATCAAAACATGTGTTGAGATAAAAATAATATAGTGGTTCACAAGGATGGGCTAAGGGGATCATGGAAGAGTGGGAAGACTACATTTTCTGGAGAGTTAGAAACCTTAAAATATTTTTGGTAAATTCTTTTCCACAAATATGACACTAAAAGAATCTAAGTTTGAGGTAAGACCATCTATGGTGTGAGTTATCATTTGGATATATTTCACTATAATTCTAGTTCATTTTAATTCTAAAGAATCAAATTCATTTGTCTATTGATATTTGGAAGATCACATGTAACTACTCATGGAGTTTATACCTTATTCTATAATTATTTACACTCCAATTAGTGATATAATGAATAAAGGGTTCTAGTTTTTTTCATATTAAATCATGATAAATAGTGCAAAAAACCCATGGTAATTTTCATATAATGATATAAAGTTTTATGATTTTATCATTAGGATGCATTATTTAGTTTTATTTAAAGATTTAATCAACTTTTATGGTTGATAAAATATCGTTTAAACACTCTACTAGACTATCCACACATTTAGGGTATAGTGGGATACTCAAATAATAAAAAATGGGAAGATGGAGGAGAATCTAGACCATGTATTCTCAATTAATGGTCTTGTTTATTACATCTATTTAAGGGAAGAATCCACTTATTCTTATAGGGGTAATAGAATTATATCTAGATTTTTATTTTCTCTTGACTACTAACTCAGAGTTATTTGAAATTATCTATCAGTTTTTTTTTCAAATAATGATGCTTATGTTATTTCAATTTTATCGAATAGAACCAATAGAGCTATTGGAATTTATGGAATATTTAAATGAGTTAGAATTTAATGGATTCATTAGACCCAGTTTTTACTCTTGGGTAATTATGATCTTATCTTCAAATAAATCCAATGGTAGCTTGAGTTTGTGTGTGACTCTCAAAATATATACTAAAAGAAAAAATATACTTTGCCTCAAATTGATGACTATTTTAACCAGCTTATGGGATCTTGTTTATTTTCAAATATTTATTGGTTTTCTAGTTATCATTAGTTAAAGTAATAAAAATAGGAAATTAAAAAAATCCTTATATTTGCTATATGTCCATTATGATTTTTTTGTTATATGATTTAGAGTTATCAATGCACCTTTATAAATAATATTTTCCAATGTTTTTTGGACTCATTTATAATGGTAATTGGGGATAAAACCCTTATTTATTTAATCTCCAAGAGAGAAATTAATATAAATATAGATCCTTTTTTTGGTATTTTCATTAATATATGATTTATTGCTAATTTTATAAATATAATTTCAAGATTAATGTGTTGAATGTTTTTGGTCATGTAGTTTCATATGAAGAAATATCAGTCGATCCTTATAAGGATTAAATAGTGGTTCCTTGGAAAAAATTGAATAATGGGTATGAGAATCTAAGTTTCATATGGTTTGATAGATATTGAAATTTTTTTAGTCAATAATTTTAAAAATAAGCCTCTCGTATTGCAATATTAACTTAGAAGAGATAAAAGATTGATTTTAATGGGAAATTTCAGGATAAATTTAAGGAGGTAAAGAAGAGTACAACTTCAATAGTTGTTATAATTCTTTATAAATTAGGAATTATGTATATTTTTTTTCAAAATATCAATATTGGGTTGGGTATGTGTCTTAATGTAGGGGAGTAATATTTTGGAATATGGGGAAAGGAATCGTATTCCTCCTAAGAAGTGTTATCCTAAACATGACATGTATCTTGTTTTTATTGTTCGTGCATAGGGTAGTTTGAGTAATTTACTTTTTAATGGGATATTTTTTGTTTTTATGAATCAAAATAGTCTGAAGTATATTATCTCTTAGCATAACCTCAACATAAGACAATGTAGTTGTGTAGAGTACCTTTATACCATTAATTTCAAGCTCATGTATACATTGGGTAAAGGGAACACCATATTATATTACCAAAGTAAAAAAAAACATTAACACAAGAAGTGATGGAAGATAGAGAGTTATGGAAATGGATGTGATTTATGGTATCTTTTCACCTATATGTAATAGAGAATATGCATGACATGGTTCTTTATAGCATAAATTTTATGTCTATTCTGTTATAAAAAATAAAAGTAGTTCATCCATCTAATAGAGACTAGAATAAGATATGTGACATTATAAATTTTGGGGATACCATCATGGGGTGGCCAGTCTTAGAATGTTCAGTTCCATATTTTAAGGGCTAGATAGTGCATCCTGATGACCCTACAAAGGATGTGTTGGGATTGATTCACCATTTGAGTTGGTAATTACTTGATCTATTGTGAATGATATATCGTGACATTATAAATCAGTTCTAGTGTTTAAGGTGGAATGGATAATTTTTCAATTTTCTTTTTCTTTTATTTAGATTTCAATAGGTAATAATTTAATGTTAATTATTGGTAGAATTATTATACACATTCTAAAAAGTAAATGAGAAGAAATATATATGAAATTCATGATTACATTATTGAGGTAATTGTAAATACATGAAATCTTTTGTGTTATAGTGGATGTTCATGCTAAGTTAGAACATTTATTTTTTATACTATAATTGTTTCTAGTTGATGAGATTGAGAATATTTATGTGAAATATTTTACTAGACTTCATGGAGTACTAAATCCATCATCTTAGGTAGATTCCCTCACTTTATATTGGGAATTTTTAGAGGACTCTTGAGTACATTGGGGATATAGCTAATGATGATCTTAGTGTATCATCTATAAAAATATGGAAATATGTAGATATTTATTAAAAAAATATATGATATTCTCTAAGACTGTGTGATTTATTTTAGAAGATTATGAGATGATTGTCATCCATCAGTGGAGTTCTCGTGTAAAGACAGTTATCATTTATCAATTTGTATAGCACTATTTGATTCATTTTATGTTCGACCATGTCAGTCACAATTGTTTTAGGATAAAATTAGTGATAGTAATATTATAGGGTCATGTTTTATATAGGAGATGAATAATATGTTTCAATTAATTTAGAATCATGTTATTTTGGCTCATAGTTGCTATAAATCCTACACTGATCATTGACTATGACCCTTGAATTGATTAGGGAATAAATTAATTATAAAATAGGGATAGTTAATGCCTCTATATATAAGACCATTTTTGAATATTAAGTTTATTGCTGAATTAACTTATAGATTAGATTTACCTCAACATTATGTGGTGTTTTATAACCTTTTCTAAACATATCAACTAACTAGTATAAACTGGATATTTCTCATGTTCTAAGATGGGAGGTTATGGAGTTCGAACATGATATTTCTTATATAGTGAATAAAATTTAGGTTGTATTTTATAGTAATAAAATCCTTTAGGTAAGGATGGTTACATTTTATAGGTATCTAGGAATCATGATATTGTTTAAGAAGATATGGAGGGAGAGATAAAGTGATGTGGTAGAAGTGGTCGTAGAGGATATTGGATAACAAATCCCACAATATTTTCCTAGATAAAAAGTCTTGTGGTTGGAAGAATATTAACGCCTTGTTTTTAAAAGTATGTTTCCTTTATGTTTTTTGGAGTTTTGGGTTGATAATATAGAGTTAGGAAGATAAGAATTGGTCGGAACATGGGTAGTCCAACTATTCTTATCAACCATGCTAGGTGATTGAAATTGGTAATAGATACACATGGTCTGATTCATGGTCATATTAACCATGTCAGATAAATATGTGTAGTAAAAAATTCACTTATAAATGATAACATCATTGGGTGTATGGAATGCCTAATTTTATATTCCAATCAATTGAATCATGTAATATAACTTGAATTTCATTTTTAATGCTTGTATTAACTCCCAAACCCCCCCATCAAAACCCCTTTTCCAATAGGTATTTTTTTAGGTCATCTTATAGGTGAATTTGAGGTATCTCAACCTTTGGAAAAAGATATTTCATATGATTATTGATTGGATAATCATGGAATTAAAGGTTATTGTTGGACTCCTCATGTGTTAATCATGTTTTAATGATCACAAATCCTATAACTGTTAATTAATCTCAATATTAGTTACACATCTTGCTAATTCTCTTAAATATCAATAATAACTACACATAATGATTTAATGATAACAAATATTATGGATGTTAATTACTCTCTTTATTATTTACAAGTCTTATTCATGATTACAAATCTCACATATATTATGAAGCCTTTATATTTATGATTCAAGGTCTCTTACTCTCTAATGATTAAGCTTAATCCATATTCTTTATATTACTGTCTAAGTCTAAATACAAGTATTTGTATAAGTGTGAAGGACAAACTGTGACCCAGACACCGTGAAGGAAAAACCGTGACCCAGACACCGTGAAGGACAAACCGTGACCTAGACACCGTGAAGGAAAAACCGTGACCTAGACACCGTGAAGGACAAACTGTGACCCAGACACCGTGAAGGACAAACTGTGACCCAGACACCGTGAAGGAAAACCCGTGACCCAGACACTGTGAAGGACAAACCCTGACCCAGACACCGTGAAGGACAAACCGTGACCCATACACTGTGAAGGACTCACCGTGACCGAGACACCGTGATCTAGACACCGTGATGCGGACATACCGTGAAGCTCATACCATGAAGCTCATACCGTGAACCTCATACCGTGAACCATCTACCATGAAGAAGACATCGTTTACATAATCACTATGACACGGTTTCTTAAATTTTTGTCAATGTTGTTTAAATAATACTAACGGTCATATTTGATGTTTTTAATGCAATTAATTTTATTTAATGATAGTTGTTGGCATTTCAGGGAACCGTATCTCGTACCTATGAAAATTGAATCATTCCTACTTCCAGAACACATGGAATATAAGGAAGATAAAGATGCAGTACACGTGCAAGTGGTGAAGTGAGAAAAGTGTGACGATAGAACACAAAGAACTTACATACACCCGAGAGAACTGTCTTGATCAAAAAGGAGATTGCAAGACTTTCAAAGAACTTTCATAAGTGAAATACAACATCACTAAAGAACACACGATGAATCAAGAGATCATTTTCACTCCTGTAGAACACAAGTTGAACTACGACACTCTGTTTTTCAATAGAAAACCCATAGAAGGACTAAGAAGCAATTCTACTGAATCCAACGAGTCCAGAGATGCATTTCTAATCACTATAGATTTATAAACTCATATCTATTCTCTCTAAGTGATTTGTTCATTTACCTTCGAGCAGTGTGTGTATGTTTTTTACTTTACACACACACTGTCTCTTGTGCTAAACTGGAGGATTCTTAAATCCTCACTTAAACTCCATAACTCTTTTGTTTCCCACTGTGAATTGTGGTAGAGGTCGAGTAAGACCTGAACAGCCTATGATCTGTTGTCTGCTTTTTCCAATAAGAACTGTGGTAGAGGTCTTTGTACCTGGATAGTTCTGTAAACTTTTTTTAACCCCGATCCTGGGTGTGGATCAAATTTATATAAATTTTAGAGGACTAATTCTCATCTTGATACTAAACCTCTTGGATAACTTTGTTGTGCTTCTATTTTAATTCTATAAGTATTGCATATATATATATTCCACTGCTTATTACTTTGAAAAACAAAACTATTTTAAAGCTACTTTGATAGTTAAATTAGCAAGTGTTTACACTTATTGTAAATAAGTAGGTTAGTTTCAAAAGTTATTTTGATCTTGTGGTTAGATTAACTGAGACCTAATCAATCTTTGAGAAGCTAAGTGAACATTTACAATCTGTATAAATTCACTACAGTTTAACTTGTTTTATAAATTGGGAGATTTTAAATAGACAATATTTTAACAGAAATTTTAATTGGAACTCAATTCACCCCCCTCTTGAGTATCCACTCCGACCAACATTTGGTATCAGAGGTTGTTTTTGTTTAAGGATTTTTGAAATACTCTGTTTTTCAACTCTGATTTTAGTTGCATCTTTAAAGATCTTAAATTTTTGTTAGTTCTAAATTTTATCTCTTTAATTATATTTTCTAAAATCTAAATAATGGACAATAGACTAGAGGGTGCTGCTACTAACAGGTCACCTTTCTTCAATGGTACAAACTATGCTCAGTGGAAGCTTAAAATGAAAACTCATTTAGAAAGCATGGGTTTTGATATTTGGACTGCTATAGAATCTCAATATAAAATTCCAGAGACTGAAAGAACAACTTGGGATGAACCTACAAAGACTGCCTACAATAATAATTGTAAAGCTATGAATGCCTTGTACTGTGCTCTAGGAGATGAAGAGTTTAACAGAATTTCTGCTTGCAAAACTGATTTTGAAATTTCGGATACCTTGGGTGTTTCTCATGAAGGAACAACCAATGTTAAAGAAATGAGATTAAATAATTATACCATTATAAATGATAATTTTAAATTGAATACTGATGAACCCATTTCTGATATGTATATCAGGATTAATGAGATAGTCAATACAATGAATTCACTCAGTAAAGCTATTCCAGCAAAGGAAAAAACTATGAGGATACTGAGATGTTTACCACACCGATGGAGAGGCACATCTGTTTCAATCAGAGAGTCATGTGACATTTCTACTCTACTTGTTGAAGAACCCATTGGTAAGATTATGATGTATGAGGAAGAACTAAAGATGAATAAAGAGGAAGAGGATGAACCAAAAAGGAAATCAGTGGCTTTCAAGACTACTACTTCAAACAACAAGGACAAAGAAAAAGCTCAAATACAAACTGACAGTTCAACAAGTGAAAGCTCAGACTCTGATAGTGATTCTAAAATGGCTCAGATAGCCAGAAGGTTTAAGAAATTTTATAGGAAGAAGAAATTTTTCAGAAAAACAAATTAAAAAGGAAAGTATGACAATAAGGGACATTGGAAGAAGGACTAGAAAAATCCAGATAAAAGTGATGAAGTTTTTTGCTATGAGTGCAAAAGAAAAGGACACATTAAGGCAGACTGCCCAAAGATAAAATTCAAGAAGAAATATGATTACAAGGATAGTAAGTACAAGAAAGATATGAAGGCTACCTGGAGTGCTTCTAAAGACATCACAATTGAATATGAAATGTCTGATTCTGAAAAGAATCGTTCCAACATGTGTTTCATGACAAACACATCTGAGGTAGCCTTAGATACTCCTATTTTAAATTCTTATTATTCTGTAGATGATGTAGAATCTGATTCTGATTCTGAAAACATGACTAGTGTGGAATTATTTGAATATTTTAATATGCTAGAATATACATGCAATGAACATAAGGATAAATACAAATCATTAAAGAAATAGCATACTCTCACTACTACTGTTAAAACTGAACTTACTATAGAAAAAGAGAAAAATGCTCAACTGTTAAAGGAGAACACTGAACTCAAAATTTCAAATGAGCAACTTAAAAAGGACTTAGAGAAGTTCACAAATGGAAAGGATACACTAACTCAAATGCTAGGAAATCAAGTGGCACCAAAATAAACTACTAGAATAGGATACAAACCTGGACAGAGACAGTTTATTAAGAATAGATTTATTCCTAAATCTGGACAGAATACTTCTAGTTCTAGTTCTAGAAATCCCTATGCTTCAACTAGTTATTCACATAGTTATAGATCAAATCGAGTTTATCTTTCAAAATCTATTGATTCTGTAAATTATATGAGACCCATAAGACAAATTTGGGTACCAAAATCATTGATTGGTAACCTTTCTGGACCCAAGAAGATCTGGGTACCAAAATCATACTCTATCTAAAACTGTTTTGTAGGAAACATGCTTGAAGAGTTCCCACAAGAAAACATGGTATTTGGATAGTGGATGTTCAAGACACATGTCTGGGGATTACTCATGTTTCAAGAGTTTAATAAAGGTTGATGGAGGCTATGTCACCTTGGGTGATAATTCAAAAGGAAATATCATCGGCCTAGGCCAAATTGGTAACACTGATTCAGTTTTAATTTCTAAAGTTTTATTTGTTGATAGACTGAATTATAATCTGTTAAGTATTTCTCAGTTGTGTGATGATGGTTTTAATGTCAAATTTGAAAATGATTCCGGAAATGTTTTTAATTCTAAAAATGTTTTAGTCTTGTCTGCTTTAAGAAATGAAAATGTTTATGATGTTGATTTAAATTACTTAGCTAAACAAAATGTTACCTGTTTAAATGCCTTTCATAAAGAGTCATGGTTGTGGCATAGGAGATTAAGACACTGCAATATACACTCACTTAGGAAACTAACTAGGAAGAACTTAGTTAGATACTTACCCAAACTTGAGTTTCCAAATGACAAAGTGTGTAATCCCTGTCAAAAGGGAAAGCAACACAAAATCTCTTTCAAACCAAAGAAAGAAGTCTTAACTTCTTAACCTCTCGAGTTGGTTCACATGGATCTATTTGGACCATCTAGAGTTTCTAGCTTAAATGGGAATCACTATGTCTATGTCCTAGTAGATGACTTTTCTAGATATACTTGGGTATACTTCTTAGCTCACAAAAGTGAAGCTTGTTCTTATTTTGTTAAATACTCCAAGTCGGTAGAAAGCCTTAGTATACTTAAGATTAAAACTCTAAGAAGTGATCATGGCCGTGAGTTTGAAAATAATGAATTTGAATCATATTTCTCACACAATGGCTATAGTCATAACTTTTCTGCTCCTAGGACACCTCTGTAGAATGGTGTAGTAGAAAGAAGAAATAGAACCCTGCAAGAAATTTCTAGAACTATGCTTAATGAATATGACATACCTATTTACTTTTCGGCTGAAGCTGTGAATACAGCTTGTTATATTATTAATAGAGTCTTAATTAGACCTGTTCTTAAGAAGACCCCATATGAGTTTTGGAATAATATAAAACCTAAAGTCAATTACTTTAGAGTCTTTGGCTGCAAAGTTTTTATTCTCAATACAAAAGATAATCTTGATAAGTTTGCTTCTAAGAGTGATGAAGGAATATTTTTAGGATATTCTTTAAATAGAAAAGCTTATAGATTCTTTAATAAAAGAACCAAATGTGTGGAAGAATCTGTTCACATCAAGTTTGATGAAACTGATCCACATGTGCCAAAAACCTCACTTAAAATCTTGAGGAAGATTTGAGTATTCTGGACCTTAATGACAAATCTAAAGAACCTGCTGTAAAAACATCCAGTTCTGGACATATTCCAGAATCTGCTGCTATGGAACCCAAACCTATAGATGAACATGAAATTTCTAGCCCTACCTTTACTAGATCAACTAGAATTCTAAAGAATCATCCTTTATATGTTGTTGTAGGAAATCTTGATAGAGGGACATAGAATAGAGCTTCTCTTAGAAATCATGTTGAACATCAAGCCTTCTTGTCACAGCTTTAACCTAAAAACATTGATGATGCTATTAATGATAAATTTTGGGTAATTGTTATGCAAGAAGAACTCAATCAGTTTAAAAGAAATAAAGTGTGGAATCTTGTTGAAAGACCTAAGGACACTTTCACCATAGGCACTAAATGGGTGTTTAGAAATAAAGTAGATGAATATGGAAACATAGTTAGAAACAAAGCTAGGCTAGTTGCACAAGGCTATAGTCAAGAGGAAGGAATTGACTATGAGGAGACTTTTTCTCCTGTAGCCGGATTAGAAGCTATTAAAATTTTACTTGCTTATGTTGCACATCTAAATTTCAAACTATATCAAATGGATGTCAAGAGTGCATTCTTAAATGGATATATTGCTGAGGATTTTTTTGTTAAACAACCACCTGGATTCTCAAACCCTCATTTTCCAAATCATATTTTCAAATTATCAAAAGCTTTATATGGTTTAAAGCAAGCTCCAAGAGCTTGGTATGATAGATTAAGTACTTTTCTAATCTCTAAAGGCTTTACAAAAGGTATAGCTGAACCTACTCATGTTATAAAACGAATTTCTAAAGATGTTTTAGTTTTAAAAATTTATGTAGATGATATTATTTTTGGATCTTCAAGAAATTCCCTATGTACTGATTTTTCTAAAATGATGCAAAATGAATTTGAAATGAGTTTAATGGGAGAACTCAAATTTGTTCTTGGATTTAAAATCTTTCAAAATGATTATGGAATTATGTTAACTCAAATTAAATATACTATAGATCTTTTAAAACATTTTGGATTGGACAGCACAAAAAGTAGTGACACTCCCATGAGTACCACCTATAAGTTGGATCTTGATGAAGATAGTAAATCTGTTGATCAAACCACTTATATAGGAATGATTGGAAGTCTACTCTACTCGACTGCTAGTCATCCTGATATTATGTTTAGTGTGTGTATGTGTGCTTGTTTTCAAGAAAATCCTAAAGAGTCACATTTAAATTCTGTAAAGATAATTTTCAAATACCTCAAGCATACTCCTAATTTAGGACTGTTTTATCCCAAAGGACAATCATTTGAACTAGTTAGTTATTCTGATGCTGATTTTGCTGGATGTAAGTTAGATAGAAAAAGTACCTCTGGAATATGTCATCTTTTAGGCAAGTGACTAGTATCATGGTGTAGTAAGAAACAAAATTCTATTTCATTATCTACTGCAGAAGCTAAATACATAGCTACTGGAAGTTGTTGTGCGCAAATTTTGTGGATGAAACACACTTTACTAGACTATGGATATCAATTCAGACATGTCCCAATAAACTGTGACAACACAAGTGCTATTAATATTTCTAAGAATCATGTTTCTCATTCTAGGAAAAAAACATATTGATGTAAGACATCACTTTTTGAGGGATAATTATCATAAAGGTGATATCACTTTGGAATTAATTGGTACTGAATATCAACTTGCTGATATATTCACTAAACCATTAAATTCTGAAAGATTATACTACATCATACATGATCTTGGTATGATTAATCATAAATAAATATCTTACTAATCTTAATTCTCAATACTTTACTGTATTTTACTTTACGGTTTCATGACTCACTATTTTACAGTTATTGTTTCATGCATACGGTCTCACCATTAAGATCTTGTGCTCACGGTCTGATAACTCACTGTCTCACCGTGACTGCACCGAATGGTCACTGTCTCACCGTGACGACCACCAACTGTCTCACTGTGATGACTGTTTTTCATCACACCGTAATGCCTACTCATGGTCTCACTATGAAAATTATTTATATTCTTATTTTAACCTGTATCGTGGTAATTTTTATTTCACTACTATTTGATTTCCCGCGTTTTTGTTTTTATGACATTTGACATTCCCAAATGATAAAACTTAAGGGTTCCATTCGATTCCTTACCCGAACTGTCTCCTGAACCTTCTCATTCTTGAAAACCTTCTCTTCCCTTTCACCTGAACCTTCAGTGGATTCCAAGGATAAAGTGTCCATCTTCACCTACGTCTGAGAAGCACCACTCTAAGAAATAGAAGAGGATACCGCGAATAGCTCCAGAAGGACCTCTAAACCCAAACTTGGTAAGTCGTACTATTGTACCTGAAAAAGAAGTTTTCCCTGAATGGTTGTTTTCTATAAATTCGTTAGTTTTGAAAGTTTTAAGAGAACAAGGATGACTTAAATGGTTCTCTGGAAAAGATAGGCTGATTTACCCGAGGCTAGTATCTCAATTCTATCAATATGTGAAGTTTTCCTTTGATTTTGGAGAAAGATTTATAGTGACCAGCTGGATCAATGGTCAGAAGTGCTCTTTCTCTTCGAGGCTGTGGGCTGCATTCCTAAGAATTCCACATAAAGGAGTTTGTGAAGACTACCAGAGAGACCCTCCTCCATCTTCTAATATATTCAATCTGGAGAATGATTTCGAAATCCTGACTGGAAATGGCACTAAGCGAAGGGCCATAGCTGCTGAATTAGATGGGGAAACTAGACTTCTTTTCAAATTTTTTCAGAATTTGATTAGTCCGAGAAAAGGGGATTTTTCTATAATGAAGTATCAGGATGTGTTCCTGATTCACCTATTGAAGAATGGCCATAAGATCAACCTATTCAAGTATGTTATTAATCATATCTGTGAGCTGATCAAAGTCACTTCCAAATCCACCTGCTTATTTTACTCAAGGTTGATTTCAGCCATATTAGTTGCCAAAGGGATGGTTGGACCGAATAAAGAAAAGTTAGAGGATTTTTATTTATGCTTATCCATGCCTATCATCAGAAGGATGAAGATAAGTTGGAACCCCTGGAAGAAGCAGTGGGTTGAGGATAATGATCAACTCTATAAAAAGTTTAATCATGTTGATTATCCAAGAAGTCCTAAGAATCTATCTGATCCTGGTTTGGAACCAGATGAAGTGGATGAGTATTCAGAAGAAGAATAAGTAGAAGAATAAGAGGAAGTAACAGCTGATGTATCAACTAGAGAAGAAACTGAAATATCTCCAATGGAAACAGTTCCTGTTGAAAAAGAAAGGATTATTGTCCCTGCTGTTATCCCTGCTGAAATACCTCAAGGAGATGAAGTTGTTGTTGGTTTGAGAGAAGAGGAAGATCCTTCTTCTAGTTAGGATGTCAATCCAGAAACTCCTCCTAATGCTACAAGAAAATTGGTTTTTCCTGATTTAGAATAGCAAGCAACCATAGAGACAGATCCTGTTGAAGAGGATCTCCCTGTTGAGAAAGAAGCAAGTCTGGTAGCTCAACCAGTGGAACAATCGGTTCCTGATTATATTCCCTCTGTTGAAGAGAGGATGTAAATTTCCTTTCAGCTGTCAAGGCAAGAGTTTTTTGAAGAAATTAGAGATGATTCTGTGGATCTTGATCATGTTCTTGAGCCTCAAGAATCTAGAAGGTAAGAACAATTTGAGGGGGAGGAACCTCAAAACCTTGAGATTATGGAAGCTGGATCTGCTGAAGCTTCTCAAACTACTGTCACATATTCTGTGTACACTCAGTATGAGTTCCCAAGATTTTATGATGTGAATGAGTCACAGCAAGTGGCTACAACTGTAATGGATCTTTCTTCTCTGTTTCAACTGAAGTCTGTAGCTCATCCAGAACCAGTACCAGAACCAGATCCTCAATCTGAATCATAATCTATGTCTGAAGATGACTCTGAACCACAAACAGAACCTGAACCTCTACCTTTACCTACACCCTTACTCAAGCATCACTCCTTTGTGACTAAAGATGATCTGAATGTTTTTGGAGAGACTCTGTTAGCTGGAGTTGAGAAGATCTTATCCTCTCAACCTTGTCCAGTGACTTAGTTAAGTCAAAAATATGCATCAATTCTCTTGGAAAATATTATATTTCATATTCAACCAAGGATGATTCGATAAATTCAAGAAGTCAGAATTGAAAATAAGCTGTTAAGTGCTGATGTTGTAAATTTGAAAAATATGGTAGCAACCTTGCAGAATGAGTTGTCTTTGAGATCAGATCCTGCTCCTATCTCTGCCCCTGCACCTGTTGTTGCTTCTCCTGAGACATATGATTCCATACTTTCTAGGGAGATTGTGTCTCAAGTTCATCCATATCTACTATCTTTTGATGAGAAGACTAGAAAAAGACACACCAAGATGCTGGAATGTATGAGGGAGCTTGTAGAAAATCTGAATAAGATTACAGATGAATACACTGGATGCCTACAAAAAGTTCTCAAACAGCTCAAAGTTCTATCTGAAGATGTAAAATCTTATCCTACTTCAGGTCAACCTTCTATTCCTCTTTTGTATGATTCTCTACTGAGATCCATAATCAAGGAAGAACTTCAGAATGCCTTCAGTGGCTTGGATCTATCTTCTTTTTTAGAAGTGTTTAAGAATAGTGATCGAGCATTGGACTTGGTTAGGATTCATTCTAAGATAGCCAATGATACTCAACAAGAGATCACTAAGAAAATATATTTTTATCTCTCCTGGATTTTCTCTAAAAGTGTTATGATAGATCACTTTAGATATCTTGTGAAAAATTTGAGAATCCCTCTGGTAACTCAAGATGCTAAAAATCAAGGTCATAAACTTACAGAGTTCACCAGATTGTTGAAAATATTCATGGAGAATAAGGACGATTTACAAAATTCTATGCAATATGGTGGTGAAATCATTACTGATTTCATAAATATTTTGAAGCCATATCTTCATGTGTAAAGTACTGTTATAGTTGTTCCAGCTGCTGCACCCCTTAGACTTGGTCTACCTGCCTTAGCCTCCACTGCCATGTCAGTCAGCCAAGCTCTTCCTCCGATCCGGCCAGTCATTCTTGACCAACCCCAACCTAGATATTATACTGTTCCTACTTTGGCTCCATCTATTTTGGAAGGTCTACCCTTACCCTCTTTGTCTACCACATCTATGCCTTCTTCTACATCGGCACCAGCTCCTGCTACTGATTTTGTTAAAGACAAGGTGGATCCCTAAAGAGTCTGAGGACTGTTTTCTTTTTGTTGGGATGTCATTTGATATTTAATGTTTTTATTGTATTCCTAACCCTTTGTTTAATGAAACATTTCGTGTTTCTTTTCATTTTTCTCTACCTTTTGATAATCCCAAAAGGGGGAGAAAAACTAAAAGTATAAAAGGGGGAGAAAAACTACAAGTGTTTGTACTATAACGAGATATGCTCTTCTAATATGCTAAGTTTCTTTAATATTTCATTTCATTTATATTTTGACTATACATGATTTTTGATCATCAAAAAGGGGGATATTGTTGGACTCCTCATGTGTTAATCATGTTTTAATGATCACAAATCCTATTACTATTAATTAATCTCAATATTAATTACACATCTTGCTAATGCTCTTCAATCTTAATAATAACTACACATCATGTTTTAATGATAACAAATATTATGGATGTTAATTACTCTATTTATTATTTACAAGTCTTATACATGATTAAAAATATCACATATATTATCAAGCCTTTATATTTATGATTCAAGGTCTCTTACTCTCTAATGATTAATCTTAATCCATATTATGCATATTACTGTCTAATTCTAAATACAAGTATTTTTCTAAGTGTGAAGGACAAACCGTGACCCAGACACCGTGAAGGAAAAACCGTGACCCGGACACCGTGAAGGAAAAATCGTGACCCCGAAACCGTGAAGGACAAACCGTGACCCAGACACCGTGAAGGACAAACCGTGACCTAGACACCGTGAGGGACAAACCGTGACCCAGACACCGTGAAGGACAAACCGTGACCCAGACACCGTGAAGGACAAACCGTGACCCAGACACTGTGAAGGAAAAACTGTGACCCAGACACTGTGAAGGACTCACCATGACCGAGACACCGTGATGTGGACATACCGTGAAGCTCATACCGTGAGCCTCATACCGTGAACAATCTACCGTGAAGAAGACACCACTTACATAATCATTGTGACACCGTTTCTTAACTTTTTGTCAATACTATTTAAATAATACTAACGGTCATATTTGATTTTTTTATTGCAATTAATGTTATTTAATGATAGTTGTTGGCATGTCAGGAAACCATATCTCATACCTATGAAAAGTGAATCATTCCTACTGCCAGAACTCGTGGAATATAAGGAAGATGAATATGCAGTACATGTGAAAGTGGTGAAGCGAGAAAAGTGTGACGATACAACATGAAGAACTTACATAAGCCTGAGAGCATTGTCCTGATCAAGAAGGAGATTTCAAGACTTTCGAAGAACTCACATAAGTTCAATCCAACATCACTGAAGAACACACGACAAATCAAGAGATCATTTTCACTCCTGTAGAACACAAGCTGAACTACGACACTATGTTTTTCAACAGAAAAACCAGAGAAGGACTAAGAAGAAATTCTACTAAATCCAACGAGTCCAGAGCTGCATTTCTAATCACTAGAGCTTTCTAAACTAATATATATTCTCTCTAAGTGATTTGTTTATTTACCTTCGAGTAGTGTGTGTATCCTGTTTACTTTACACACACTATCTCTTGTGCTAAACTGGAGGATTCTTAAATCCTCACTTAAACTCCATAACTCTTTTGTTTCCCACTGTGAATTGTGGTAGAGGTCGAGTAAGACCTGAAAAACCTATGAGCTATTGTCTCTGTTTCCCATAAAGAACTGTGTTAGAGGTCTTTGTACCTGGAGAATTGTGTAAACTATTGTTAACCCCGATCCAGGGGTGGATCAAATTTATATAAATTTGAGAGGACTAAGTCTCGTCTTGAGACTGAACCTCTTGGTTAACTTTGTTGTGCTTCTATTTTAAGTATATAAGTATTAAATATATATATATTCCGCAGCTTATTACTTTGAAATACAAAACTATTTTTAAGCTACTTTGATAGTTAAATTAGCAAGTGTTTACACTTATTGTAAATCAGTAGGTTATTTTCAAAAGTTAGTTAGATCTTGTGGTTAGATTAACTGAGACCTAATCAATATTTGAGAATCTTAGTGAACATTTACAATATGTATAAATTCACTAGAGTTTAACTTGTTTTATAAATTGGGGGATTTTAAATACACAATATTTTAACAGAAATTGTAATTGGAACTCAATTCACCCCCCTCTGAAGTATCCACTCCGACCAACAGTTATGGTTCCATGTTTCCATTAGTTCTTGGATAAACATCCCCAGTAATTCTATTCTTCTTGAAGTTAAAGTTTTTTATTTCATATTTGATAATTATTTAGATAATGAATTGAGGATTTAAAGTTATTGTGTTTAGGAACTAAAGGTTCCAACCTCATTAGTGTTGTTCAAGGAGTATTGAATTTGAGAAATCAAGGAAATTGATGTCATTAGGTGGGTAGCTCTGATCTATTCTATGAATTGGTTAATTTATTATGTGTTATAGATTGATTGTGGTATATTATGTAATAATTTGATTGAATTCATATAGAATTTTTAAATTGTATAAAAATAGGGGTCTTTCATTATTGATTATTAATTGAAATTCATGGGTGTTTATAAACATTTATTTTAAAATAAAATTTGGGATTTGTAAATGGATATTTTAATATATGTTAATTATATGGGCTATAAATTTTGTAAATAAAGTATTTTAAAAAGGGAAAAATCGATTTGGTTTTTTGAAATTTAAATGAGGTTTCTAATTAAAATTTCGAAGATATTTTTCGGAATTTAAAGTAAGGTTCTCAAAGGAAAAAATATATTTTTTTAAAGATATTTGGTTTTATTCAAATAACTAAATTTTCAGTGAAATTGATTTTATTAAATTTACTCAAATGAACTAAATTGATGAATATGGGTTTGAAATTGGATTTTAGGGATTTTTTTCATCATGTGTGTGTGTCACACCCATATTTTCATTTTTCATGTTTAAATTATATTATTTATTTTTTTATTGTCAATTGTTTCTAGGACTTTTTCTTGGGATTTTTTGAAAATTGGGGAAACTGTGCATGTCTCATAGTTTGTTCATAGTTATAGAATGTTGTGAAAAATTGTTTGCAGGGGTTTCAAAACATTTTAGCAGTTCTCATATGTTTGGAACCCCGTTTTCTAAACTATGCAGTGCCAATAGGTGTCTCTAGTGTCATCCTCATGGTTGTAACATAGTTTGGAAAAATTTGTAGCCAAATAGTATGGCCTCCCCACATTCATTAAAACCTGATTTTATTATTTCTCCCCAACTCATTCTAACTATCTTAAGAGTTATTGATAAATCACATGAACTCTTTGAACCTTAGGAAATATTTTCACCTAGATTCTCTTAAATATCAGTATATAAGTGACTTTCCCATTCTTTCATGGTTCCCTTACCCCCTAATTCATAGTTTTGTTCCTAACCTAACAAAATAGAGGCCTATAGTTTTTTTTACATGAATTTTAATGGTGTAGGATTTGAATATAGTGATTTCTCTTAGATTTTAAGGTTCATCTTCATCCTTTCTTAAAGTATTTTCATAATTGGAAGTCAATTCTACTTGATTAAGGTAGGTGGTGTCCCGAATTACCTTTTTATTTAAAATGTTAAGTGCTTTAATAATTAAAAAAGAATGTTTTAAAATACTTAGGGTGTGTTAGACAATATTATAAAACTTTGATATAATATATAATTGTTTTTAATTTTTCTATTTTGATATTTCAAACCAAAGTAATTTTAAAATAATGTTTAATATATGGAGTTTAGGTTTGTATTTTATTTTTTAGATAAAGTTCCCCTTTGAATGAAAATTAGTATAAATTATGAAATTTCAATACATTTAAAAGTTTATAACATTCGGGAACCTAGTAAATTTGGTGGAAATACTAGGGAAATTACCGCTAGGCATTGGAATTATAAACTTATGAGGCACCCCATACCATTCTCCAAAATCTAGTGATAAAAACACTTTGTTCCAAAAATTACTTTGATATAATGTGATATCGACCTATATTTAATTTATTCAATTTCTATAATTTAAATATTACATGTCCCAAAAAAATCACAAACCACCAATAATGGAATTTTTAGTGTATTTGAGGGTCATCTTCATAAGAGATTTATATTAGGATACTTATGAACATTTATCCATAATCAATCCAAACTAAACTCTTTTCTATAATTCTCATAATTTATACTCATTTTTATAACCTATGGAAGGTAAACCTAAGAAATGGGTGAGATCAAATAATGAATAAAGGAAATCTTATCAACATTTCATCAAGGGCTAGGTCGAAATAATATGGGAAAACATGAGTGGGATGAAATATATTATTAAAAAAATTAATAATAATATTTTTCTATAAGAAATGATACAAAAGGTACTGGAATTTATGTTTTATAATTATTTATATTGTTATAATTTCATTCTATGATATTTTTTGTTATGATCCTTGAAAATGAAATCAACGATGAGCATGTTTTTGTGATTTTCAACAACTGGTTATTGGTATCTAAATTAATGAGTTTAGTATTAATGTTACATTCCAAAAACCAAAATGAAACCATTATTTAATTTTTTATATAATTTTTTATCAATAATAATGTTCTCATAGTAATCCATGATATTTTTTATAGCAATTTTTAGGTATGTTGTTAGAACAACCCAAACAAGAACATACCATAATTAATGGATGAGTGTATTTATGAAAGTTGTTTGTTTTGGAATAATACCATTATTATAGAATAATAATGATATTTTTTATATATTTTTAAGGTTTAAAATCATATTCTATGTTATTTTAATAAATAATAAATAAAATAGATGAAAATGAGATATGTTGCTTCATGGAGGTGGTAATTCGCACACACATGAATGACATTTTCATTATTTTTAATATATAAAAGGCAAGTTAGTTAATAATTATTCCCATGGAATAATAAAAGTTAGTATAAAATCAATAATTATTTAATTATATAATAAGGATTAAATTATATTTTGAAATGTAAGGTATAAAATGATATAAGTTTGGGAAAAATTAGTACTCACGTTGGGGACTTGGGCTTTCTCTTAGAGGACTCTATGGAAATTGAGGGCTTATGATAACTTCTTATGACCAGAATATAAAGGAAGTGATAAATAATTCTATATTGAGTAAAATGGTATAGTTTTAATATTAAATTTAAATTTTTGAGTGTACATTAAGGTCTGGTGAGTGTCCCTTTTTATAAGTGGTGAAAATGACATTTTTGTAAATATTTCAACTTAATATAAAGAGAGCACATGTATAAAATGTCAAGATGACTAAAAACTATACATAAATGGAGTGAATATAATATTTTTTATAGTTAAACCTCAACCAATTAATTAGAAACACTTTTTTAACATGTTATGCCTTTTACTCCTTTGGTTAACCCTTTTTATCCATTTATGGATTTTATCATAGTAACTAGTTTTACCTAAGTAATTAATTTATTATAAATTAGAAAAATGTGAATTATTACATAATTTAGACCAAATGATTCAAAATATTAAATACATTTTATAAAATAAAATTTCTATGTGTAATAAAGATTAATTTTATCATTAGTGCAGGTAATGTATAAATTTCCATTTTTAGAAGAAGTGCATTCTTAAGATTAAAATTTATGTATAGGATAAAATTATCAATGTGTACTATTTTTAGGATAACAATTAGTGTATTATAAAATAAATAAAATTTATGTGGCTTTAAAATCAATACAAAACTGAATTTTACTAAGATAATATTTAATTAAAAGAAAATAAAAAATAGTTTCTTTTATTAGAAAATATTACTTAGGTTAATAAATTGTTAAAAATTGGTTATATAAACTCATAATAATATTTAAAATTGTATATTTTTACTAATTAAATACATATCTAATCTTAAAAATAAAATATAATTTTTTAAGTTATATTTACTTCTTCATATTGTTATATATTATACGATTTTAGTAAAAATTGAATTTTTCACTATTCACCTAAAAATCAATTATTTCATAAAAATTCAAAAAATTCATTATAATCTAATTTTTAATTTTTATATTAAAAAATTAATTAAATTTTAAAAAATTAAAATTCTAAAATTTATAAATTTATCGTTTAAATGAAAATACAATATATAAAGAAGACTGATTTTATTGGAAAATTCCTGTTTTAAAATAATAAGTGTTCTTAATCATACATTTTATGCATATATAATTGATTAAAATAATTTTATTTAATATAGGTTCTATTATTATTAAATTTTTTTAATAATAAATAATTCATTTCATGTTTTATTTTGATGTTTCTGTGGAGCAAGCTATCGAGCATAATATTAATTTAGAAATAATATATTCAAAATTCTCAAGGTGTAACATTCTCTCACCTAAATAAATTTCATCCTCTAAATTTTAATTATAACTTACTATTAAAACTAAATAAGGGTATCTAAGATATAGAAATGGAATTTGATATAATTTTGAGAGTGATATGAACAAACTTTGGAAATATATCTCATTTCCCTGTGAATAGGTAAATCTAAATTTTGAGCTTTTCTTAAAATCATTTGAGTTAAAAATCCTTCATAATTAGGTTTCCTAACTCCTATAATTGATTTATTTTTCCAATATATCTCATAGTTATCCTTAAATTTATAAATGATCATATGTTGGTTTGAAATATGATATGTGGTTTATCTTTTTTTATTACTATAGATTCTCTGTCCAGATAGCCAATAAATTTTTAAAATCACATCGAATTAATATAAAGGAAGGATAATATGTCTCTCATGAACCATATTCCATAGACCTAAAATTGGGATAAAATAACAATAATATAATTTCTTCCTTGATGATATCAAATAATTGGGTGTTGATTTTATGCTCTTAGAAAACTTCATAGGCCTACTAAGGTGGCTTGAACTAGATTCCAATTGGATATCCAAAAAAAATAGAAAGGAGATTGAGTGTACCTTTTACCCTTATTTTTCATAACCTAATTTCAATATTATAAATAACATAGGCTTTCCCTTATTCCCCTGGTTCATGAGGTTGTTGATTTTTATTATCCTCATTAGTTATTAGATTAGGGAGTTGTTTTTTATTATTCCCAAACTTCAAACATTTGACGCATTGGACATTATTTAACTCTATTTAATTGATCAAATTCTTCACCCCAAATAAGAAATCATGATCTTGATATCAAATCATTACACACTTGAAACACTTTATCATTCTTTTGATACAATCTATTTGGTGTTTTTTTGATATTTGTGATATATAAGAAGTTAAATCTCCATTCCTTCATCACCTTCATCACATAGTCTTTTATAAAACTCTATTCTACTCTTATTTGGTGTGTTTATATGTTTATAAAGATTCAATTTATTATTAATAACTAGATATAGTTTGGTGAGCATAACAATAGGATTTTAAACACTAAATTTTATCCCACTTGGTTTCTCATTGAAAAAATCTCCACATTGTTCATCGAATCCATTTGAAACATGGTTCCTTCAGGCTTTATCCATTACTAAAAATAAAATGGAGTTAATACTGAGTGATGGAAAATTAACATCATAATATAATTATTATAAGATAACAAATTCTGCCAAAAATGTATTAATCTTCAAAATTATTAAAATAGCTTTCAATTCAACCTAAATAACTCTCAATTCAATATATGTTTCATAAGTTCATGTTCTCTTCTATTCCTTAACATAATTTCTTAACATAATAAATACTTCAAAATGGCTTGTGAATAGGTTATGATTAACCAAAGTATATCCCATATGATTTTCTAGCCAGGTGTGTAGTCTTAATCCCACTCAATATGAACCAAAGTGATGATTGATTTGATACTCAACCAACCTTTCTCAAGGTGATTAACCCTATGTGAACATGTGTCAAAACTACATCTACTTTCCAATATTTAGGTGATTATTAATTTATAAGAAACCAAAAAATCTCTAAATTAACAAAAATTAAATACTTTATCATATACTTAGAATTATCCTAGGGGTTTTTACTAAATTTATCTTATCCTAATCTCTAAAATTAACAAAACTAATCCCAAAAAACAACTAAACACTACTTTGATACCAAATGAGGAACCCCCGACCAACAATCTAGGATCTGGTTCTAAAAAATCTTCATTAAAACATAGGATTTGATACAATTTTATATGAACCTATATTATTTTTTCATCATTTACATAAGATAAAAATTACATCTTAAAATAATAACACATTCCCAATAATGGAATGTTTAGTGTTTTTTGAAATCAAATAAATAAGTTAGTTATTTTTTATACTTGTGAACATTTCTCTACAATTGAACCACACTAGACTCCCTTATATAATTCTCATAAGTTTTACTCATCATCATAAAATGGGTAAGGGAAACATAATAAAGGGGTGATCTTAAATGCTCAGTAATGTAAAACATATCAACATGTCATCATGGGTTAGGTCAAAAGAATATAGTAAAACATGATTAATGGATAAATATCTTATTTAAATAATATTTAACATTAATAGTTGTCTATAAGAAATGATATAAGACTATATCAAATCAAATTAATAAATATATATCATGGCATAAGAGTGTGAAATAAAGAGGTAATAATCATGATCTATGAAGTATAAATAAAGCACAGAACATAAGTACATGAAAATATCATATTTTGAGAAAACCCAATCATTCTCACCCTTCAAGTAGTAAAAAAATAATGTTATGTATAAAATTTAAGTTTTTAAAAAATATATAATAATGTATACCCTATAAGTTATGAATAAATCGAGGCATGTTCACCCTGTATGTTGTGAACAAATCCAAGTATGTGCACCATTTATGTTTATTAAAAAATCCAAGCACATCAAGACTTCATATTTGTTAAAAGAATACAAGCATGGCTATTCTTCAATATCTAATTAGTTATAAAACATTACCCAATATATTATAAGTCTTTAACTAACCCAGGGATTCTTAGGTATTTATAGAACCCAAACCATCTATGAAATTTATCAATCCCAAACTATATTAGGGATTTATCAGTCACAAACCATGTCATAAATTTATCTAACTCAAATAATCTCATAATAATAATTTATGCACATGTTTTACACACACAAAACATGATCCAATATCATAACTTAATGAATCCATGGATTGAAAATGGGTTTCATATCATCACCAAATATAATATCATGACATGATACAAAAATATATATCAGTTGATACAAAAAAAAATCAATCACTAAAAAAGAGTTTTTAAAAAATAAATTCAGAAATTTATTCATAAAAATTAACTCCAAATGAGATAAATATTTTAGATTTAAGTGGTAAAATTAAATTGAGACTTAAAAGATTCATTAGAAAAAAATGTCTTATCATTTTCATTAGAAGAAGAAATTATGCATCACTTTGGAAAATATAACTTTTAAAAGATTGAAAATAAATAATTTTCAAAATAAATATTTAGAAAGAAATATCTATAATAAATCATTGAAAAATATACAAATTTTTTTAAAATGTTATGTGAAAACATTTTGAAAAATTTTACTTTTAAAGATAATATTCAATATTGGAGTCTTGAAATTGACAAAAAGGTTTCAAAAGGTGAAGTGAAAATATTTTTAAAACTTTTACTTTTAAAAATAATCTTAATAATAGAACTTTTAAAAGGTATAAATTCTACCAAAAAGGTATCCGGAGTGGAAGATAAATCCTTTGATTATGAACTAATATAAAACCTGTTAAATATTTTGAAATTCCCTTATTAAAAATGAATATTTCCAAAAGAGTAAAAGAGATTCCTTTTGAAAATATGTGAAGTAAAATATAAAGGTAACATGAGATAATACATAATTTTTTCCAAATATAAATTAGAACATTGATAGGAAAGTAAAATAAGGATAAAGAGGGGAACTCATCATTAATGTTGAATGAAATTACTCTCAATATTGAAATAATTTTTATATGGAAGAAATTCATCAAGGAGGAATATTTGAATGAAAAGTGTCATTTCCTACATATAATAAGACAAATAACCCTTAAAACTATGAATTTAATTGAGTTAACATAACCCTTATAAATAGGGTATATTTTGAATTTAAGGAAATTTAAATAAATATCATGATTTGGATATTAAAACCCCATGAATTAAATGAATATGTTAAAATAAATATATTATGTATTAATCACACCAACTCAAATATTTAATGGTTCATAATACAAAATATATCTCATGAAATTAAATTTGAGATAAATAACTCCTTACCTTAATTCCTAACTTCCACTAAAGTGCATGAACCTCCTTTATAACGAAAATAACTATCTTAATATCATATTTAATAGAATTATTAATATATATAACCATTTATAATCTTAATTTATAATTATTATATTTATTAATATCAGTTACTTATTGTCTATATTCAATATCGAGTGTATGTAAACTTGACTGAAATGAACTAGTTTCATAATACAGGTTTTGTAATTTTTTCTTCTCCCAAATTTCATCATTAAAAAATAATAGAGGGTATATAAATTTTTGTGTTATAATTATTTATAATTTTATTATTTCATTATAAGGTAGTTTTGGTTGTGATCCTTAAAAATTTAATCAACGATGAGCATGTTTCGGTGATTTTTAACAAATAGAAATTTGTATCTTAACTAATGAGATTAAAATTTGTTTTACCTTTTCAAGACAAAAATAAAATAATTATTTACTTATTTATATAATATTTTATTAGTAATAAAGTTCTCATAATCATCAATGATATTATTTTATACCATTTTTCATGTAGGTGGTACAAAACATGGACATACTATAATTAATATATGAGTGTGGATATGAAAGTGGATTATTTTGAAATAATATCATTATTATACAAGAATAATGATATTATTTAGATATTTTTATGGTTTTGAATCATATTTTTATATATCTTAATAAATAATAAAGAAAAATATGAAAAATGAGATACATTACATCGTGGAGGTGGTAGTTCGCACACACATGAATGACGTTTTTGTTTTTCTTAATGGAAAAGGAGAAAGGTGATTAATAGTTATTCCCTTAGAATAATAAAAATTCAGTATAAAAACAATACTAATGTCATTATATAGAAATGGTAAAATTATACATGGAAAAGTATTTTATAAATTGAAATAAGTAATGGAAAAATTAGTACTCATGTAGAGGACTTGGGCTTTCCCATAGAAGACTCCTTGAAAATGGCGGGATTAGGATAACTTCTTGTGAAAATAAGATAAATTAATTGATAGAGGATTATAGAGGAAGAAAAAATGGTATAGGGTCTAGAGTAATTTAAAATATTTCAGTGTTCTTGAAGGGTTATTGAGAGGGCCCTTTTATAACTGGAGAGAATGTCATTTTTCTTAATATTTCAACTTAGTGTAAAGAAAGCATATGTTTGGAAAGTCAAGAAGACTTTAAAATCAAAAATAACAGAGTTAAGATATGTTTTGGTTTAGAAACACCACAACCACTCAATTAGAAACAATTTTTTTCATTTTAGGCCTTCACACCTTAGGTTAACCATTTTAACCTTTTTTTTAGATTTTACCATGGTAACCAGTTTTTACCTAAGTAATTTATTTTTTATGCCTAAAAATAAAATTAGATTTATTGAATAATTTGAAAAAAAAATTCCAAATAGTAAATAAATCTTATAAAATAAAATTTATATGTTTAATATAGATTTATTTTAATATTACCATACGCAACACAAAAAAACTTATTTTTAGAAAAGTGTATTCTTAAGATTAAATTTTATGCATAGGATAAAATTATCAATGTTTTTTATTTTCATGATATAAATTGGTTTATTATAAAAAAAGGTTAGAATGATTTTAAATCAAGAAAAAACCAAATATTACAAAAATAATATTTAATTAAAATAGAAGACAAAGACATTTTCTTTTATAGGAAAATATTACATGAGTTAATAAAATGTTAAATAAAGGTTTTATAAATTCATAAAAGTATTTCTAAACGTATATTTTAACTCCTAAAATATTTGATCATCAAATATTTTTACATGAACCCATCCTAAAAATTTTACCCCTCCTAGGATAGTATTAGGATAAGAGAGATAGTGACACTAGAGTCCCGCATCCAGTAGGCCCCGGGTTGGAAACTACTACTGAGGGTATAGTAAACACACAGATGGGAGTCATTAGCCTCTAAGAGAACACGTTAGGAAGAGAGGGATAATACAAACACCAACCAACTCCTTAAAAGACTATAATATAAAAGAAACACAAGTTCATAAATGTCATGACATTCAAGAACAACTAAAAATGAAGGGAAAACTGAAATTACCAAAAGAAAGGATCACAAAGACCATGAAGCCCAAACAGCTCCTGCTAAGCCCCAAGCTAGTAGTAACCAGACTGATCTCTATCCTCCTCTAATTGGCCTAAAAAAATTATATATATGTATAGTGAGTATAACAGTATACTCAGTAGGATCCTCCCCAGATCCTCTCATGCAAAAGATAGATAAATCACATTAAAGCACATTGAACAACAAGTGAAACTAACTCATTACCTAAATAGGTATACTAAGTTAACATACTCACCGTGACTACACTCACCAAGTATCTCATACAACTATATATAATTTAATAAATAATATCAAGGGTGCCCTACTACTACTTGCCCGATAGTTTTCCACTCTGCCCCAATGTTGCATGTCCTAAGCATCTCTCTCCTAAAATTATATCCCATAGACACATGGGTGAAGCAACAAAACATGAACCTTGTGCAACACACCACCATGTCCATATAAACAAAAGAAAGAGGGTAGTTTTTAGGATCCACCACAACCTGTAAAATGTGTGTCATACATCAGGTATTATACCTCAATCCATCACAACCCATACACTGAGTAAGGAACCTGAATACATCACAACCTATACACGTTATACCTATAAAATTACTTAGGAAACTATATCCAGAATATATGTGTGTGAAAATAACCACAATCTATTACACCCCTCTACACACATATATGGGGAAAACTAACTATCATGCATATCAGTATAAGTAACTACCAAGAGAATAGAGCAAGGTCAAAGGGGGTAGTTAGCCATCTATCCTCTCATCTGGATATTAGAGAAAACACCCCATAGTGCTCAAAATCCCTAGGGTGTCATTTTCCCTAACCAATAGGGTGGAGTAGCATATAAAACAAAATATTTAGAAGATATAATATAGCTCAAAACCACACTATGGTCATAACCTAGTCTCAGAATTAAATGCATTTAGCATCTCTTGGACTCCAGGCTGTCGCTGCCAAGATAAGATATCCTATAAGAACACAAACATTTAAAGATATACATTAAATAATTTAATTGCTTTTCATACTATTAAATTTACATTAATTAATTTATTTACCATTAATTAACTATTTTCATTTCCCTCATTACATTACATTAGCATTACACAAAGTTACATGCCCTCCAGGCATAAGAAAACTGAGTCCATTACTTCTCAGAATTATAAACTCAGCATTGCATACCAAAAAGAACCAACCCCATGGGTTAAAATTTTATTTAGTTATTAATATTATTACATTATATATTACCGGTTACTCTAGAAAAACATCTTATTCTACTAAACAGAGTATACAACCATGCAAACCCACCTACCTCAAGTAGTAGGGAAAGTAAAGTAGACAAGAAAAAACCTAGATTTTGGCCAAACAACATATTTAAACAATCATAAAGCTTTCATATCAATGGTTAAGCCCATATTTGAACCTTTTTACATCCCCAGTGTCCTCCCAGATAGCCACATGCATATCCTGATGCATCTCTCCATCACAAGCATCAACTACTGCCACAACAAATGGGACTCCCCACCCCACATACCAAAGCATCCCTCCAAGATCATCCATCCTAAGATCACATCACATCCAGACATTCCTTCACTATAAACCACAATATCCCTATAGACTCATATCACATCACAAGAATCATGAAAAAAACATAGAAACTGATCTCTTGGCTCTAAAACAAGGCATTCATCCTTAACACAACAAGCACTCACAGCTTCAAGAACAAGGAACTCAGCCTCTACAAGAAAATAGGTAACTCATGACCTATATATTCATTATCTTTTATCACACAACTAATTCTTATTCCATCTTGAATTAACCAATATATTATTTATAGGTTCCGGTAGTGAGTAACCTAAGTTTCAAGCTACCACAAGCTGTCAAAAATTAATTTAAAAATTCATTTAACATGCCTTTAATTATGTTATCATCAAGAATTATCAGGAATCAGGTTTAGTAACCAATTCAATTAAACATTCATATTTTCATCAATTGATTAGAATCAATTACAATGACAACTTGATACATTAAACAATCCTCTTTAATATTTTAACCAATTAATTATTTGTTAATTCTGGATCTACATTCCTTACCAATTTCAAATTCCAATCCAATCATAACAAGAATAGAATAGATTCCACAATATCTAGGAAATCAATAAGCAATCTGTTATCATGGTATAAAATAGAAACATCTCCATGAGATCAATACCAATTATTTAATCTGGTTCATGTAATTATGAGGTTAATTTCATTGTGATACAAGGGGGTAAATCATGATCAATTTACAATTTCACATATATAAGAGAAGAAATGAATCCCCTACCTCAAAAAGGGTGTCAATGTTCTTCACATAGTAATAGACCAATGCTGCAAATCCTGATCACCTCTCCTATAAGAACCGTATCCACCTGAGGATGCCCCAACACAACCGCGCCAAACAAAAACCAACAAAAATCCTTTAGAAACATGGAGATCATGTTCCATCACATGGAGAATAATAATGGGAGGAAATGTTTTGAAGAAAACACAAAAATAGAGGTAGAACATACCTTCTATTGAAGTCAGGTCAAATGAGGGAATCTAGAGATCTATCCTTGACAAAAGAATCCCCAACACATCGAATAGGGGGTTGTTGATTCATTTGGAATGTGAGGGAGGCCCACTACATCCATAGGTTTTGACAACCTAAGTGGCTAAAAACATTTTAAGACATAAAGAATTGGGGATTTACATGAAATGTAATACCCTTTCACGTCATGTAATCCTCAGGGTTTTTTTCACCAAAAAATATGTATCTTTATATTTATTTAACCCTAAAAACCTATACATCATGAACCTGACTTACACAATGTGTAATTCTTCTTGTTTCCATCAATTCACATCCAAACTCTTTCATACTTCCTCTAAGCTTCCTCTGGGCACCTCGATCTTTGAAAATACACAAATGGTTGATCCACATAGATCTAGGAACTTATATTAAATAACTCTCAAAAATATTATCATCCCTAAGAATTTAAAACCAAACCAGAGAGGAAATAAAAAATGGGTCATCTAAACAGCCACCACTAAAGATACCTCTTAAGGATCTCACCACTATAGGAGCTCAACCACCTCATCCAAGCACAAGGGGCTCGACATGGTGAGTAGATGAACTACTCATCAAGTCTTCTCCACCTATTGAAGGAAAATAGACTCATCCAATTAAAGGAATCTAAACACAAAAGGTATGTGTCCTACCGCACATGTCTATCCCTCCCATGATAATAGAGTAAGACATAACAAGCAACAAGAGAAAGCTAAATCATAATCCAGAAAAGGTCTACAACAACAAAACAAATAGTGATACAAGAGAAGAGATAAACATCAAACATCTTGAGGTACTGAGTGCATATCTATGACTCATGTTCCCAGGTACTCTTCTTTATGTCATTTTCCTGTCATAATACATGAACCAAGGGTATAGAGCACCCATGCAAGACCTTCTCCGGGCAATCCTAGACCTCTACATGCCACTCCAAGAAGGTTACATACTTTTTAACATCGATCTTTACCTAATCAATAATGTGAGATTCATCATGAAGATAATTATGGATATGTGACACATGAGAAACATCATGTATCTAGATTATCTATGGGGGAAGTGTTGTTTAATATGCCTTGTCTCCAATATAAGCCAACACCTCAAAAGGCCCAAAAAACTAGGGAAAATGCTTTCTCCCATGACCAAACATTCACTGCCCATGATGGGGAGTCACCTTCAAGAACACATGATCCCCAACATCAAACTCTAGAGGTATCCTCCTATGATCATAATAGGATTTCTGACGATCCAACACTACCTGATGTAGGTTTCAGGCGCAGCGGAAGTGCGTGGTTGGGTGTACCCAACTTTAATTTTACCATTAAAAATGATCAATCTGAGATCCTTCATAATGATAAAACATTGGATCTTCAGATTAGAACGAAGAAATAAAATAAAAAGGGGATTCTGGGAACCATAGAGAGAGTCATCATATATTGGTTATAATAAATTTAATTAAAAGAAAAGAATTACCTTGATGGAATTATATCTCTATTAATGTTTTTAGTCAGGATCTAATGTGATCTATTATTTCATCATATAAGCCAATTGTAGGATTCCTCTAGTGGTGATCCACACATGCTCCACATATCTCTAGATTTCTCTGAAAGGATCTTCGGATGTAACGTAGAAGAGCCCTCGCTTGCGATTTCTACCTTCAATCTCCTTCAGAGCCGCTTCCAAAGCACTCTCCTTGATCTAGTGGAAAAGGATCTCTCTCGTAACATGAGAGTGTTCTTGGAGGAAAGGAATTCTCTCTTGGCTTGAGAGATTTATCCAGATCCGTTGTGCACAACCAAAAAGAATGGCAAGGTTTAATGAGAATAAGGTAATTGGGATTTATATTACTTATAATAATAAAAATGAATTAATTACCCAAAGGCATTTATTCATTCCATTTAATTCTTAGCAAGACACCATTTATAATAATAACTTTTAAATATTATTTTAACTTTAAAATCACCAAGAAAATTACACCTAATATTATTTAGTTAAATAAATAATATAATTTCTCACAAATCTTTAGAAAAACTACACGGTGTGTATATATTAATATACATGGTGTGTACTTTTGTTTTTCCAATTTCTTTATTTCATCCACCAAATTTATTAGACCTTCAATAATGACTATTTATTTATTAAATAAATATCACTGAATTACTCTCTAATAAATATATTATTTTCCCCCAATATATTCTATCAACTGACTAGTATCAAAATAAATGTGATCAGGCATCCTTGAATATTTATTAAATCAAAGTCGGGAGTAATCTTTATTCAACTTGTCAAATGAATATTTAACTGAGATATATGGACACACTTAGTGTGTGACACTCTAGGACTCTTTATCAGAAGCATTAAGTGTATCCCGCCTAAAGTCCAAGGTTAGAGTCTTGAAATATTCCAAGGCACCCATAGAGAAAGAAGTTAATTCCACAATGATGTGTCACCTCCTATGAACACTTACTGTGTAATGTAATCTCTTTTTCTTGATATCTCAAATAAAGAGGGTTTCATGCTAGTACTATCAACCTATGTGCTCAATTATTCTTTATTTTACTTATAGGTGTTGAACTTTCCCATTCCTCTCCATGTACATGGATTTATTTAGGCTATTTCAATTCTATCAAAGGAATTAAGATATCAACTTCTGTTTTGGAACAGAAGGGAAAAATCTTTTCTCGCATTATCTATTAATGCAGTATTACTTGTGATGCACCCAATATATTCTACCTCACTGAAAATAGTGTGTTGTCATATATTTTATCAATACATCAAATTGTGCGAGTTTTAATACCCATTAATAACAATCTTAAATTCTAAGGACCAATACACACATCCGTAGATAGTAATATCCAATGATAATATAAAATATGGATTTCCTACTGGTGGGTCTCATTCTCATAATATCCTCCTTGATATTACTAAGGGAACACACCATGAGAAGGTGCCTCAATGTTTTATGAGTCCTCACCCCTAATGACCTATATTATTTATGTCCCTCAAGTAACATCATTTTCCCATAGAACATATATTCAGCAATAGTGTTATGTAACTTTCGGGTTCTCATCATAGTAGGGATCCTCTATAACTCTTTAGTGAAACAGCTATCCTTATGAAATTATCACATTCATTTTCATGGAGAAGAAAAATCAAGATGAGATAAGGCGATTATTAATATTCGGATCCATGAATGCAAGTTTATCATAAAGTACAAAGTAGTTGGTTTTAGGCCACCAACTCCAACAGACTCCCACTTGTACTAGAGCCAACCTCTAACAACCATTAAACTACTAGGTCTCACATGATATTCATGCTTCTGTTGATATAGGACTTTAGTAATGGGGTCCACCAAATTCTATTTTGAGGATACTCTGCTCACAAAAACTTCTCCCCTTTGATAGAAATCCTTCAATAGGTGATACTTATAGAGAATTTTCTTTGTTCGTTGATGTGACCTTGGTTCTTTTTCAAGAGAAAATACTTCATTATTATCACAATACAATGTGATAGGGTCTCTACTACTATGAACCACATCAAGATCCTGGAAAGAGTTCTAAATCCAGACAGCTTCCTTGGCTGCATTAGAAGCTTCTATATATTCTAACTCCACTGTAGAATCAGCAACAACTTTATTATTTGAACTCTTCCAGCTCATAGCTCCTCATTTGAGACAAAAAAACATATCCTTATTGCTTCTTTAGATCGTTCTGATATATCTAAAAACTAGCATCAGCATACCCTCTGAGGACAATCTCCTCGTCTCCTCCATACACCTAGAACATATCCTTAGTTCTTCTCAGATAATTAAGGATAGTATTTACAGTAGTCCAATGTTGTTATCCTGGATCTACTTGATATCTTCCTACCATTCTCAGTGAATAAGAAACATCAAGACTAGTACATAACATGGCATACATTATGGATCATATAGATGAAGCTTATGGGATCTTACTTACCCTATCTTTCTCCAATTGTGTCTAAGGACACATTTTCTTAGAAATATGTAGGTCATGTGACACTGAAACCAAGCCCCTCTTGTATTGTTCCATACTAAATATATTTATTATATAGTCAATGTATGTACCCTAACATAGTCCAAGAATCCTCTTGGATCTATCATGAATGATCTTGATCCCTAAAATGTAGGTCGATTCACCTAAGTCCTTCATGGAGAAACACTTGTTTAATCAGTGATTAATTGACTATAATATTGGTATATCATTTCCAATAAGTAGTATTTCATCAAAATATACTACTAGGATAACGACCAAATTCCCATTAAACCTCTTATAAACACATGGAACACATTCATTCTTAATGAAACCAGACTCCTTTATGGCTTCATCAAATTGAAGGTTCCATGACCTGGATGCTTTCTTTAATCCATAAATGGATTTCTGCAACTTTCAAACCCGTTTGGATTCACTTGGTGTCACAAAACCTTCTGGTTGTTTCATATAGACATCTTCTTTAAGGTTCCTATTAAGGAATGTTGTCTTGAAATCCATTTAAAAAATCTCTTAGTCATGGTATGTTGTTATAGAAAGTATGATTCTTATGGATTTAAACATGGAAACTAGTGATAAGGTTTCATAATAATAAATTCCTTGAAATTTTTTGAATCTTTTAGCCACTAGACTTGATTTATAGGTGATAACTAGACCTTACATGTCCAAATTTCTCTTCAATACCCATTTGCATCCAGTAGGCTTTACATCAACTAGCTCATCGACGAGAACCCAGACTTGCTTCTGATACATGGAATCCATCTCATAGTTCATAGCTTCTAGACATATTGCAGAATTTGAGCTCTCTATTGTTTCCTTGTAGGATAGAGGTTCATCATTTTCCAAAAATAATGATTTACCAACCTCGGTGACTAGGAAACCAAATCTCTCTGGTTCTCTAACCTCTCTTGAGCTCTTATGCAGTACTTGGGTTTCTGGAACCTCTTCCATGGGAACCTGTGGAACTGGTTTCTGTATCAAATCCTATATATCTTAAGCATAAACTTTATTAAAGTAAATCTTTCTCCCACTATCCTTTTTGAGGATATTCTCCCTCTCAATAAAGACAGTCGGTCTAGCGATAGTCACTTTCTTATCTGAAGGGTAATATAGGTAATATCATTTCATTTCATTGGGATATCCTATAAAGATACACCTTGTGCCCTGGGGTGCTAGTTTGTTGCCTAATAAGGCCTTAACAAATTCCCCGCATCCCCATGCATGTGTCTATGACAAAATGGGTGTTTTCCAATCTGTAACTCAGAGGGAATTACATTTTCTACCTTAGTTGTTACTCAGTTTAATGTGTGTATCATAGTTTGTAATTCATATCCCCAAAAGGATAATGGAATATCTTTATGACTCATCATTGACCTCACCATGTCCAACAAGGTGCGGTTCCTTTTTTCACTAACACCATTCCACTATGGTGTATAAGGAGGAGTGAGTTGAGATAGGATCCCAGACTCTCATAAGAGGTATATGTACTCTTGGTTTAGATATTCTCTATCTCAGTCTGATCAAAGCTTCTTTATCTTCTTACCAAGATGATTCTCTACTTCATTATTGAATTCCTAAAATTTCTCAAAGGATCCTGACTTATACCTCATTAAGTAGATATAACCATATCTACTAAAATCATTAGTAAAATTAATGAACTAAGAATATCCACCTCTAGATTCTATTGGAAATTGTCCACCTGTATCCGTGTGTACTAATCCTAGAAGCTATGTGACCCTTTAACCCTGTCTACTGAAAGGTGTCTTGGTCATTTATTCTTGTAAACAAGCATGCAAACTTTTAAGTGTTTTTAGCTCAATATAGTCTAAATAACCGTCTTGTAGGGGATTTTTCAAGCACTTATCATTTACATGACCAAGACGGTGATGCCACAACTCGGTGTTGTATGAGTCATGCGATTTTGTTTCATTATTGATTTCCAACACTTGGTTTTCGTAATTTAATACATAAAAATCAATATTTAAATGTGTCATACCATAACATACATTGTTCTTATAAAAGAAACAACAATATTTTCTAAAAATGAAAATAAATCCATCCATATTCAAACAAGATATAGAAATTATTTTCTTGGTAACACTAGGTACATAATAGCAGTTATGTAAAACCAAAAACATTCTAGTTGGCAGTGAGAGGTGGTAATCTCCAATGGCTAACGCAGCCAGACTCACAATATTAATAAGTCGAAGATCCACCTCTCCTCTATAATATTCCTAAATTTACTTGGTTCATACATTTGAATACATATGTGAGCCCCATATGTTGTATATAATACCTAATGTGAAGAAATAGAAAGATTATACTCGATAACAAATACTCCTTTAGCATCCCCATGATTTTGGGTGTAGTTTCTATTCTAGTTGTCAGGCTTTCCACATGAAAAATATACTACCTCTAATTCCTTTCCCTACCTCTAAATCTTCCCCTTCTTGGAGGGACGGTGATCAGGGGCTTCAGACCATTTATAAATCCATTTCCCCTTTTCCTCGTCATTCCTCTTCTTATTCACTATAAGGATTGTGTCTTTGTCACGCCCTATATCCTTATCTACATGGAGAATCCAGGTCAAAAGTTCCAATAGAATCTTCTCATTGTTTCTCATGTTGTAGTTTACAATAAATTTATAGAAGATCTTGGGCAGTGATGATAGGATGAGATCTATACGCAACTCATCCGGGAATTTAATCCCTAATATGTACAGGCATTCAATGTATCCAATAAGATTGACTACATGAGGCCCAGCTAGCATAGACTCTCCAAGCTTAGTTGTGAAAAAATCATTGGAGATATCATCTATTCTATCTAACCTTCTCTTAATAGTGATTTTTAAGGTGAGACATCATGCTATACGTGTCCATGTTTTCATGTTGCTTCAAGAGATCATTAGACATGGCTAATATCATGAAAATTTGGACATTTGTGGCATTATCCTAATTTTTCATATAGAGAGATATTTCCTCATCACTAACCTCATTTCCAAGTACAACTAGAATAGGCTTCTCCAACACAAAAAATTTCCTCTCCTCGCGAAGGATGACGCGTAAACGCCTTTGCCGCTCTTGGAAATCGGTGTTAGTGAGAAGTTTTTCCTTCTCGAGTATGGTTCAAAATGATGTGTTTGATGTCATTTTTCTTGAAATTTATTAAAATTATGATGAACAAAGATTTAGAACTTTATCATGATAAAACTGAGACAAGTAAATAAATTAATACTGAGTAGTCTCCCTCTATTTTATATAAATATAATATCCCTCACCATTGACTTCAGAATATTCAGTTTCCTAAATATTCTAGTGTAAAGGATCTATATTTCCTTTCACATTACCCCAACTAGGTTTTTCCAAGCAACTTGAAGGGTTTTAGGTAGTCATTTCAAATTCCAACTTTATTAACATGCAACTCCTTGATCTGCTAAGTGGACTCCCCAATCCTGAAATCCTTTTATTTTAGATTTCCTCAACCTTTGTCTCTTGGTCACACCAAGTCCTGCTGTGGTAGTAAAACCTTTATGTGAACCAAGTTATGTCAACCCAAAACCATGAATTATAATTCCATGATAATTGAAAGCTCCCCAACTAGGGTTGGTCAAGCAAATTGAACTATGGTTCGATTCTAACTACGATTATGGAAGGCTATACTGACTTAATATTTTCTTGAGGGGTTTTATTATTATAAGTGAATTTCTATTATATTATCTTTTTACATGATTTTTAATATTAATTGGGATATAATTAAGTTATTAACCATGTCTAAGATAATATTTATATATAATCCAGTCTTATTTTTAGTTCCATATTGCATTCTTGCTTAATTCATTAATTGTTTGGTCGTGACAATACACCCACAATAAATAAACCATGAAACTGATAGAAATAAAATAAATGGAATGATCATGAGGTTGTTCTATTGGTTAGATTACCTAGAATTTGATAAACTAACCCATGACCTATGGGAGAAAACACCTTGAACCTTTTGGGTTCGTGTTTACATCTTTCCACTTATCCACATTTGTATCTCCTTGGTTTGGTTTCACCTAGGATCCTAACTTCATCCACCTCCACTATATTGGGAGCTCTATCCATTATATATGCTTTTATCTCACATTTATGTTAGGGGTAAAACATAGTTTTACATAAAAGAATCCTTGGGCAGGCATGCCCAATATATTAATGAGTAGAAGGCTCGTAGTCCAACAAATTTAATTTAAATAAATTAATTAAAAGAAACCATCTACATCAAAAGGTTATGGTCTAGATCATGATCACCCATACATTCAATGATATTTACACATAAATAAAACTAGCATTCAATTATTTAATCATTCTTGTTTAAGATAAATCACACTCGAATTAATTAATTATTATTGTTAATTAATCAATCCTTTTATCTTAAACCCTTTTATGAATTTACTTAAGATTCTCATCCATCATAATTTTAAACAAATAAATTCATTTAAAATTATCTTTGTAAGTAACTTGTACCTTAGAATAAACCTGGTGAATTCTCATTCATAACTACCCAATGAGTAGAAATTAACATTACACAGATGTTAAATTAAACATATATATATATATATGAAAATAATCACATGTTGTACCTCAACATTATGCCTACACCATGGTACACATATCAGGGGTTTGTATAATATAATAATAAATTTTAGTAAATATACGTAATTTGGATGAGTACATGGAATGTAGTTTCTACTAAAAGGCGTGTATTATCATTCACCGTCCATCCAAAGTACATGTCTAGGGATACGCTATGTAGATGTAATTCGGAAATCTTCAGAGTACACGGAAAGTTCAGTGGGCCACATGTTGTGTACTATCTGTGTTACACGGTCTCCAGCCGGGCAAGCCGTGTATAGGGTACACGGTCTAACCCTAACCCAAAGAGACTAAACGTCGTGTCCAGTGGGCCACATGGAATCTAATTCGGAAACTGTGTGGCACATATTCCTCATCAACACATGGATTCATTGAGACTTAGAAAACTCTAATCACATTGCTTGGTTTGACAGAACAGTCCTAATTCATTGAACCTTAACTACACTATGTGTACTTATGAATACACACTGTGTGTTCTGGTCTTGTATGGACAGGAGCCTTTGGCACCTCCAGATGAGATCCTCTATTTAATTTTAATCAAAATTAAAAGAAAATATCATTTTTGAAAGGTGAATGAAAAATGAAAGAGGAGGAATAGATCTCTATATTTTGATTGACAGAAAAATTAACTTGAATTGAAACAACCAAATTATTAAATGTGTAAATCAGCAATCAAAAAAACTAAATAATTATAATCAACAATATGACCACTCTGATACCACTTGTAGGTTTCAGGCGTAGAAAAAGGACATGGATGTGTGTACCCAATTTTAATTTTACCATAAACAAAGATCAATATGAGATCCTACATGATGATAAAATGTTGGATATTCGAAATAGATTGAAGAATGAAAAGAAAAAGGTGAGTCCTAAAACCATATAGAGAATCATCATATGTTGGTTATAATTAATTTAATTTAAATAAAAGAATTTCCTTGATGTAATTATCTATACATTTGTATTTCTGGTCACGATCCATTGTGATTCTTCATTGCATAATATAATCCAAGTGTAGGCTTCCTCTAGCGGTGATATACACATTCTCTATGTATATCTGGATATCCTCGAAGGGATCTTCAGGTGATATCGCGGAAGATCCTTTGCTTGCAATGTCCACCTTCTATCTCCTAGAGAGTCGCATCCAAAGTGTTCCCCTTGATCCGGTGGAAGAGGATCTCTCTCATAACTTGAGATTGTTCTTGGATGAAAGGAATTATCTCTTGTCTTGGGAGTTTTCTCCAGATATGTTGTGCACAAACACAAAGATTGTCTAGGTTTAATGAAAATAATGTAATTCAGATTTATATTAATTCGAATGATAAAATGAATTAATTACCCAAAGTAATTTATTCATTTCATTTAATTCTTAGTAATACCTCATGTTTAATAATAACATTTGACTATTATTATCACTTTACATGCTCCCAATGAATTAAACCAATTATTATTTAATTAAATAAATAATTTTATTTCTCAAAAATCTCCATAAAAACTACACAGCATGTATATATTAATATACATGGCGTGTAATTTTGTTTTTCTATTTTCTTTATTTCCTCTACCACATTTATTAGACCTTGAATAATGACTATTTATTTCTTAAATAAATATCATTGCATTACTCATTAATAAATATATTATTTTACCCATAATATATTCTATCGAATAACTAGTGTTGAAATAAATGCAATCAGGCATCCTTGAATAATTATTAACTCATAATTGGGAATAATCTTTATTCAACTTGTTAAATGAATATTTAACTGAGATACTTAGACACACTTAGTGTGTGACCCTATAGGCCTCATTCTCAATGGAATTAGTTAGAGCCTACCTAAAGTTCATGGTTATCATTTACCAAGACACCAAGTCACCCATAGAGAAATAAGTTAACATTACAATGATATGTCACCTCCACTGAATGCTTACTGTGTAATATAATCCCTTTGTCTCGATATCTCAAATCAAGCGGGTTTCATGCTAGTTCCATCAAACCATGTTCTCAATTATTCTTCCTTTGACTTTCTAGAATTGAACTCACCCATTCCTCACCATGGCCATGGATTTATTTAGGATATATCAATTCTATCAAAAGGACTGAGATATCAACATTTATTATGGAACATAAGGGAAAAATCCTTTCTTGTATTATCTATTAATGTTGTTTTACTCGTGATGCACCCAACATATCTTTCCTCACTGCGAGTAGTGTGTTTTCATAGTTTTCATCAATACATATAAGTGTGAGAGTTGTAATGCCAATTAATAATAATCTTAAAGTCTAAGGACCAATACACACGTCCACATATAGGAATATCCAATGAAGCTATGAAATGTGGATTTTATATTGGCTGGTCTCATTCTCATAATATTCTCCTGGATATTACCAAGGGTGCATATCATGAGAAGGGTACACAATGTTTTATGAGTCCTTATCCCTAATGGATTGTATTATTTGTGTCCCTAAAATAACATCGTCCATTCATAGAACATATATTCAATAATAGTGTTATGGCACTTCCGATTTCTCATCATAGTGGGGATCCATTATGACCCTTTAGTGTAATAGCTATCCTTAAGACATTATCACATGCATTTTCACATAGAAGAACAATCATGATGTGATAAGGAATTTATTAATATCTGAATCCATGAATACAAGTTTATCATAAATTACAAAGTAGTTGGTTCTAGGCCACCAACTCCAACACCTACATCCTCTTGTGAATCTAATAAACCATCTTTGTCGTATTCTATACCGGTTTTTGCCTGAGAATTGCTGATTTTTTGAACCCAGACAAGCACAATGGAGAGCAGAAAGTTCATCCATACAAGGCATAAAATGGCTCCATATCGATGGTGGATTCAAAAATATTTTTATAAGGGAACTCTACCAAGGGAAGGTGCCTCATCCACAAACCTCCAAAATCCAGTACATAAGAGTGCAACATGTATTCAAGAGTATGGATGGTCTTCTCTATCTAGCCATCTATATGTGGATTAAAAGTAGTGATAAGGAATAGATGAGAACCAAAATCATGCTAGAGAACTCTCCACACCCTGTAGGTAAAATGAGGATCTCGATCAAAAATTATCATCCTCAAGACCCCATGGAGTCGCACCACCTCCTCCAGATACTACCTTGAAAAACCTCCACTGAGATCAACTCCTTGATCACTATAAAGTGGTCCACTTTCATCAAATGATCCACTAATACCCATATGGAATGATAGACTCCCTGAGCTCAAGGTAAACTGGTAACAAATTTCATTGAGATTTCCTCCTACATGCACTGAGGAACATCTAATGGTTGGATCAAACTACCAGTAATATAGTGCTTAGTCTTTACCTTATGGTAGACCTAACATCGAGACACAACCCCTGCAATTGCATGCTTCAACCCAGGCTAGCAAAACTGGCCCCTCAAAGATCAGTACATCTCTGTAATGCCAGGATGTACCACATAAGGCAAACTATGGAACTTTATGATAACCATCCCAAGAATCTGTAAAGGAATGAAAATCCTTCCCTAAAACAACACTCAGTGTTGTTCATCCTAAGACCAACCGTTATGGGCCTCGCCAAAAACAACTCATTCTCTCTAGACCTCCACCTAAAGATCCCCCAAATGAGATTCCTCCACCTACTTCACCAGAGATGATAGAAAAATCATCTGAAAAAGATATCCTCTGCCCCAACTTATTCCATATCAAGATGAAATAATGAATGTTCTTCCATAACTCTCAAAGAACAACCTGATTCACGCACTACATCACTTCATGACTTTATTCATAGTGAATCAACTACAACATTACCCTTTCTAGGTGTATAAAAAATCTTCAAGTTGTAATCATGTAATAACTCCTTCCACTATCACTGACTCAAGTTCAGGTCACATTGGTAGAAAACATATCTTAGGATCTTATGATCGATGAAGACCAAAAAATGATCACTAATGAGGTATTTTATCCACAAATTCAAGGAAAACACTACTACCACAAACTCAAGATCGTGGGTGGAATAGTTACACTCATGGGGATGTAAATACTGAGACCCATAAGAAATTATTGATATCTATTATATCAGAATACATCCCAACATAAGATATGAAGATTTAAAAAAACTTTAAACTAAACTCCTCCTACTAGAAGACAATGAACTAAAGAATTTACCAACTTCTCCTTTAGATAATCAAAGTACTTCTGAAAATGGTTAGTTAATAGGAACACTTAATCCTTTTGAGTAAATTTTGTTAGAGGAGTCACATCCTAAGATAAACTAGCTATGAACCTCTTGTAATAGCCTATAATATCAAGGAAAATTCGCACCTCTTCCTTGTCTTGGGGGCTACCCAAGACACATCTGCTTCTATCTTCGATGAATCCATAGATAATTCCTGTTGGGATACAACATTCCCTAAGAACTATACTTCTCAATCCCAAAACTCACACCTTGGAAACTACCCAAGAAACTTCTCATAGTGAAGAACTCTCAAAATAGCACACAGATTCTTTGCACGCTCTTCTCTAGATGTAAAGTACACAAGTATTTCATCGATGAAATCAACTACAAACTATTCTATGAACTCATGGAACAAAATGTTCATTGACCTGATGAACACAAATAGATCATTCATCACACCAAATGGAATCACAAAGAAATTGTAATGCCCATGAAGAAAATAAAAAGTAGTCTTCACAATATCCTCATCATTCAAAAGCATCTGATGATATACTGGCCCCAAATCAATCTTCAAGAACCAAATTTCATCATTAAATTGATCAAATAAATCATAAATACATGGAAGAGGATATCAGTTCTTCATTGTCACTTGGTTCAAGTGATGATAATTGATACACAACCACAAACTTCAATCATCCTTCTTTATGAACAAAATTGGGGTACCCCGCAGTGACACACTTATCTGAACAAAAATACACCATAGAATACCGTATATCTGTATAAATTTCTCTCTCAACTTAGAATGCTCCATCCTATATGGAGACATCAAGATAAAATACATGTCTGTCTGTAGTTTGACTTTGAACTCGATCTCTCTTCGAGGGGGTAATGATACAACCTCCTCTAGAAAGACATCAGGGTACTCTTATGTGACCCAAAAGAAAGATGACTGTTGAAATTTCTATGAAATCAGCATCATCCCATACATCAAGGATGACAAGGTTGGAACATGCCTCTAACCAATCTGAGGGTTCCACTCATCAACAAACATTGTTGGCTCTCTATCAAAATCAAAGAACACAACCTACCTCCTGAAGAAATCCATTATAGATTACACTGAATACCAACAATCCATATTGAGGATGGTGTCATAAGGTTGTATTTGTAAACATGGAAAATATTCCCAAGAGAGGTGTTTCCCCAAAACTATCTCATAGTTTTTACATGATTCAAACATGACAGCTCAGTCTCTAACTAGAGTAGTCAATGCTAAGGGCACTGGAAGTATCTCTACCTCAACTCCAAAGTATGGACAAGGGTAGGTGATATGAAGGAGTGTGTCCCTCCCAGATCAAACAAGGCATGAACCCAAGTAAAAAAAATAAAATGGTAACTCAAATTATGTTTGGTTTTCCTAGAGCTAACAATGCTAATGCATGAATCTAACCATATCCCCTCTGACCATGTTGACAACCACGTCCACAGTTGTTCTCTACCCTATAGGGATGGGGAGAATCCTAGGGCTATACTCTTCCTACCAAATCTACTCTCCACTAATCCCAAACTTGAGAAACCTGTTACTGCTATCATAGTTATAACTTCCTCACCAGAGGAACCTGATATGGAATAACTGGTGCACACGGGATACCCAGAAAGGTCAGGCACTCTCTTTTTTGATGACCATGGACTCTAAAAGAAACAAAATGTGTATGATCCCTTAGCATAGTCCTAATAGAAATTTCCCCTAGAGAAATAAGACATTGAGAGCTAGGATCTGCCCTTAGTTGATCAGAAGCACTTCTGTCCTAAGAACTGAGAACCCTAGACCACAACTCTAATTCATGAGGAATCCTGATGACTCTCCTATCATGATGATCCTGTTCCAACTAACATTATCTTTATTACCTCTACTCTCTCCTGCACCTTGAGATATATCTTCTGCATAAATAGGATAACCTGGCACTGGATCTCTGGACATAAATCCTCCTAAAAATGCCTCACCCTAGCCTCCTCATCTTGAAACAGGTCTAAGTCATATTTCATAAGGTTCTAGAAATAGATCTCAAACTCTCTCACAATGGATCTCCCTTGCCAAAGGGTAAGTAGCTCCTAGCGATTATCCTCCTTCATGGTCAAAGAATGAAACTAAGCTATGAACTGGTCTCGAAACTCTTCCCATGAGATTGTTGACTCCTTGAGATATCTAAGGAACAATGGACACCACTAGATCACTACCCCATGCATCATCGCCATAGCCAATGATATCCAATTCTCCTTCCGAGCATGGATTGAACTGAAGGCTATCTCAACCTTCTCCATCTAGTATTATGTGACTGCATCTAAAATGGAGCCCTCATACCACTGTACACTCTGGCTATGAAACTCTCAAAGTTTCCTCCTACAAGTTTCATTGTCATTAACCTCTACTATGTGCCGATCTACTGGCGCAACTTGTTGAACATCTTCTGTATAAACCTAACAAGGGTGCTGACCTGGATCTATTCCTTCAAAATATCATATAGTTATATCTCTTAAAACTGAAATATTTATGACCTTAACATTCATTAATTTTTTTAGTCATTTTCGTTTAACCTATATCAAGTTCTACCTATTCAAACATAGGCACAAATAATAATTATTCATGATCATTTCCTAGGTCTCTACCCTACAACCAGTATGACCTTATTTATTAGCTATTTTAAGCTTAAATTTTTATGCATAAGATCACAGGGGGGCATAAATAGTTGTTTTTAATATGGTCTCCCATTTTTACAGCACTTTCTAAACATATCTCACACCATTTCCCTACCATAACATGCAACCTCACCTATTCTTAACTCCAAACTCCATTCTATCTCTCAACCAGGTTGTGATACCACTCTAATGTGACCCCATCCCCAGAAATTGTACCCCTACTAGGCCAATAATGGGAGAAGAGAGATAGTGACACCTGATTCCTGCCTCTAGTAGGCTTCGGGTTTTCAACTAGCACCGAGGGCATATTAAATACACATATGGGAGGAATTACCCTCTAAGAGAACATATGCAGAAGAGAGAGATAAGACAAAAACCAAACAACTCCTACTTAGACTAAAATATAAAAGAAAACCCAAGTGAAAATATGTAATGACATGTAATTACTACTATGAGTAAAGGGAAAATTTCAAGTACCAAAAGAAAGTAAGGATTATAGTGACCACGAAGCCCAAAAATCTACTACTGAGTCCCAAGATAGTAGTATCCAACTTGGTCTCCAACCTACTCCAACTGGCCTAAAAACAATTTATACATACATAGGGTGTGTGTAATTGTATCCTTGGTAGGATCCTCTCTAAAGCCTCTCGTACAAAAGATAAATAAATCATACTAAAGCATAGTGAACAATAAGTGAAACTAACTCATCCCCTAAACAGGTATTCTATGTTCCCAACCTCACCACAGATACTCTCACCAAGTATCATAGACAATAGTATATAATATAATAAATAATATCAAGGGTACCACACTAATACTTCCCCACTGGTTTTCCTCTCTACCCTAATGTCGCACATCTTGAGAATATATTTACAAAAAGGTTATACCATAGACACCTGGGAAAAGTACCACAAGATGAACCTCATGAAAAACACCACAACATGCACCTCGTGAAAAACACCACCACATCCACGTTACAAAAAGTAACCAGGTATTTTCTAGGAGCCACCACAGTGCGTACAATGTGTATCATACATCGAGTGTTATACCTCAATCCATCACACTCTAGACACAAAGAAAGGAACCTCAATCCTTCACAACCTATACACATTATACCTATATTCATCCTTAGAAAACTATATCCAGAATATATGTGTGTGGAAATAACCACAAACTATTACAAAACTCCACAAAAATATATGGGGAAAACTAACATCCATGCATACCGGCACAATTAAAAACCAAGAGAAGAGAGTGTGGTCAGAGGGGGTAGTCATCCATCCATCATCCCATTGGGATATTAGGGAAAACACCCCCCCCCCCAGGTCTCAGAATCCCCGGGATGTTAGTTTCCCTAACTTGTAGGGTGGAGTAGCATATAAAAACATAAAACGTACATGATATAATATAGCTCACAAACACACTATGTTCATAACCTAGTCTCAGAATCAACTATGGATAACGTATCTCAGACTCCCAGATGCCATTACTAAGACTTGATATCCTATAAGAACACAAACATTTAAAGAGCTACATTAAATTATTTAGTTCCTTTTCATGAGTTTCAATTTATGTTAATTAATTCATTAACCATTTTTATTTCCATCATTACATTACATTATCTTTACAACAAAGTTCCATGCCCTTAAGGAATAAGCAAACTAGTCAACATGTTATCAGATTTATAACCTCAACATTGCATCCCAGCAAACTCTAAGCCCATGGGTTAAACATTTATTCATTTATTAACATTATTACTTTCCAAATTACCAGGTACTCTAGGAAAACATCTTAAGCTACTAAACAAATTATAAAACCAAGCACACCCATCTTCCTCAATCAGTGGGGAAAAGAAATTAGATAAACAAAAACATGGTCATTGGACAAACAACAGATTCAAACAAGCATCCATCTTTCATATAAACAAGTAATTCTATATTCAAGTAATTATATCATCGATGGTGTCCTCCCCGACCCCCACATTCATATCTTGATGAATCTCATCATCATAAGCATCAAATTCTACCACAACAACTGGGCATCCCCACCCCACATACCATTACAGACCTCTAGGCTTAGCCATCCTAGGATCACATCAAATCTAGGCCTCCGCACCCTGTAAACCATGACATACCTACAGGCTTATATCATATCACAAGTAGCAAGAATAAAACATATAAACTATGATCTTGGCCCTAAAATAAGGCATTCATCCTTCACACAGAATGATCCCTCATGGCTCTAAGTATAATGCACTCGGTCTTTATAAGCAAGCGGGAAACTCGGGCCCTACAAAGTCATTTTATTTTATCACAAAACTGATTCTTATTCCATATTGAATTAATAAATTCATTATTTATAGTTTCCAACTATGGTAAAACTAATCATATATCAATCACAAGATGTCAAAAATTAATTAAACATTTAATTTAAGATGCCTTTAATGCATTTATCATTAATAATTATCATGTTTTATGTAAGAACCCGACCCCAGTTTCCCGGAGTTGGTGCCTTATTTGATTACATTGGAATATAAATAAGGAATATGAATCCCAAAGGATCGATTAGTTTAGTATTATTGGAAACATGATACATACATAAGTTCAACTTTACGACTTGAAATGGAAAACCACATAGAAACTCCTTAGGAAACTTCCATAACTCCTAGGTTATTTCAGCAAGTCATTCATAATAAAATTATTCATGTCTTGAGAATAATGAAACATAAGAAAGGGTGGGATAAAATGATCAATAATAGTAAGAAATACAGCAGAAGATAACTTAAAAATTATACATGGTGAATAATTGAAAACACAAGCCTTTAAAAATAAACTTGAACATAATATAGAAAAAATATGAGCTGAGTAAATATTGCCATAATATAACATAATAATGGGTATTATACTAGTCGAATGAACACATGAACCATCAATACAATATTTATAATAAGGAAATTCATAATGCGGGATAGCATAACCATGCTGTCAAGGCCTCGTTCCAAGACCATAAATAATTATTTTGTCAAGGCCTTGTGTCATGATCGTAGTTTGTCTCATGAGACCTACCGATACCCTGAGGGGCTATAGAGGGCCCCACATGACACTTAATATTTCCAATGAATTCCTCATATGAATAGGGATAAACATAAACAACATATACATTCATATTGAAATTAATATATGAAATGCAAATAACTTTCCCCGAACATTAAGCATAAACACTAACCATTCAAAGTAAATTGGGGAGTGGATTTAAGATAGGAAATCCACATCCAAAGTAATCATAAAACATTAAATTAAATATTGTAGATAAAAAAATGGAATAATAATCCCAATAATGCATAATAATCAATAATAGTGTTGAAATAGATGAAGATACTCTTATAAAATCTTCGAGCTAATCTTGAGATAAATACTCTTTTACTTTGAAAATAATAGTTCTTTTGGAAAAATATTTGTATAAAACCAAAAGTGAAGTCAAGTAGTACTTTCATAATAAAATTAGTGATTTTATAAAGATAATTTTTTCCAAAAATATATTATATAGTGCCCTTGAAAATAGGTAAGAATTAGAGAAATTCCCTTGGTTTAAGCTTGTATTTCGGAAATAATTTCAAAAGTTCCTTTTAAAATTTGTAACCATCTATAAAATAAGGAAATATTATGGTTAGTAAATATATATATAACCCAAACGCATAATTTTTGAGGAGTACATAATAATACACAAGAGTTTCACTGAGTTAATTAGACAATAAAAGTAACCCGAATGAAAATGGATGTTCGGGTGGAATAACCCTTACCTTAAATCTGAATGTGTTCCACTCTTGAAATTAAGATCTTGGAATATGAAATTATACATATTAATAAACTATTTAAGAACCTATTATACATGTATTTATTTTATCATAATTCTGTTTAGTTTATTTATTCCCTTATTAATATGTTATTATATTGAATTTTGTCATTCCGCGGTGTCCATTTTCATTATTTTCATAATCAGTTCACTTGTTCTTAGGTAATGGAGTTCATGTGGAATATATGTAAATATCCATAATTGAATTTTCATATTATTTATGATCATCCATAGGTGTTATTGGTCATTTATATAACTTGGTTTCATGGAATGATGATGAATTATTATATAGAACATTGATGATAACTGTTTCGGTTAATTTGTGGGTTTTGATTACAGCGAACTCATTTTTATTTATAACTTAATAACATTTGTAAAAATGGATTACAAAACCTTAAATAGGGTATATTAAATATATAATAATCTGGTTCAACCATAATAATAATGGTTTCATGAACATAATTGATAATGATAATAGAAATTGAAAGCCCATCGTCCATGAATGTGGAAAATTGACACATCTCATATGGTGTTCTTGCTACTAGTATAAAAGAATGTAAAATGATGAGATGATGATAAATTATTCCACTATCATGAAAAAATTCTAGTACATGTAAGGTACTAGATTCATCACAACATTTGTATAAGGATAGGTAATAATAGAAAAAGAAAATAAATGAACTTGAAAGTAAAGACAAATAATTAAAGAGGAATTTACCTCTTGAACCAAAATTCATTGAGAGCCACCTTAAGGGAGAGTTTTTGGTCTTTTCATGAGACCAACGCTTGTTGGACGTGGGAGAGGATATTGGGAGGATATTTGGACAGAATTTAGAGAAGTAAAAAGGCTTGAGAAGAGTGAAGAGAAGAGGGAGTGATGTGGGTTTTTATAGTGGATGGGACAGGGGATTTCTCAATTTTATATTCATTAATTTATTATTTCTCTATAATACAAGAAATAGTGAGTATTACATGAACAAGAATAGTAATTTTATCATGTGAATCCAAATAAATTGGTCTTACATTAGCATAACATCATACATGACTCTATAATTAGTGTATTTAGCTTATTTTGTAAATTATGGTATTTCACTATTCATCAAAAATTCATGTATTTCAAAAAAATCCCGAAAATTCACCCCAACCATTTTCAACGTGTAAAATCAAAAAATGAATTCCATTTTTTAAAAATAATTTTATAAATATGATTAATTTAATATTTAATTAAAATCATAATTTATTCTAAAAAATAGTTTTAAAACATTTATTTACTTATTCCAAAACATAGGTATATCATACTTAAACTTTAATATTATTTATATACTATCATAGGTAAGGTTACTATTTTTTAGGTTATATCACTATTCATAAGGGTATGTTACTATTCATAATGGTATGTTACTATTCACCAAAAATTAAGTTTTTCTAATCAGACTCCAAATAACTTACTGATTACAACCGGGTATGTCTGATTTTCAAAATTCACATCACAGAAGTAACAAAATTATGTTTAAAGGTCACATAGAACTTAGTAGTACATTATGTTTACATGTTTATAAGAAAGTAATTTCCATTGAAAAATATTGGGTCGTTACATTCTCTCCTCCTTACAAAAAAATCGTCCTCGAAATTCAGAAAATGTTACCTAAAAAGATTTGGGTATGTCTTCAGCATAATATCCTTAGGCTCCCATGTTGCCTCTTCCATCTTATGGTTCCTCCAAATTACCTTTACCAGATAATTCATTCGATTTATCAATACTTGTTCTCTGGTATCAAGAATCTTGATAGGCTTTTCACAATAAGATAGATCGGGCTCAAGTTCTATTTCTTCATAGGTGAGTATATGTGTTGGGTCTCGCATGTATTTCCTTAACATTGACACATGGAACACATTGTGAAATTTGGAGAGTCTTGGTAGTATTTCCAAACGATAGGATACGGCTCTAATTCGGTCTAGAATTTCAAAATGTCTGATGTACCTAGGACTTAATTTTCCCTTCTTACTGAATCGTATAATACCCTTCCATAGAGATACCTTTAAGAAAACATGATCTCCTTCTTGAAATTCCAAATTATTTCTTCGGTTGTTAGCATAGATCTTTTGCCTACTTTGACTAGTTTTGATATGGTCTTGGATAATATTCACCATTTCTGTTGTTTCCTCAACAAGTTCTGGGCCTATGAGCTTTATTTCACCAACATCATCCCAACAGGTTGGTGTACGACGTCTCTTTCTATACAACGCTTCATATGGTATCATCTGAATACTTGAATGGAAGCTACTATTATAGGAAAATTCTACGAGCGGTAAATAATTATTCCACATACCTTGAAAGTCAAGTGAACAATACCTCAAAATTTCTTCCAAAGTTTTAATAATCCGTTCTGATTGTCCATCAGTTTTTGGGTGGTAGGAAGTGCTCAAATGAAGATCAGTGTGTAGGGCCTTCAGAATACTTTTCTAGAATTGTGATGTAAAATAGGGATCATGATCAGAAACAATTGATAAGGGTACACGATGGAGTATTAAAACTTCATTAATATATAGTCTTTCTAAATGTCCAATTGGTAAATATTCTCTTATAGCAAGAAAATGTGATGATTTTGTAAGACGGTCAGCAATGACCCATATCACATCATTCTTTATTTGAGTCTTTAGTAGTCCCATTACAATGTCCATTGTAATATCATCCCATTTTCACATAGGAATAGAAAGGGGTTGCATGACTCCTACAGGACGTTGTCTTCCATCCTTCACCTATTGACATACCAAACATCTTGACACATAATCAGTAATCTCCCTCTTTATGTTTTCCCACCAAAAATGCTTCTTTAGATCTCTATACATCTTTGTGATACAAGGATTTATAGAGAAATTAGAGGGCATCATCCAATGGTTCCCTCTTTATCTTATGAATAGTGGGAACACAAAGCCTATTTCCAAATTTCAAAATTCCACCTTCATATAAAAAGTCAATCAAATACCCATCTTTTAAAACATTAATTTTCTTTTGAAACTCCTCATCATCAGCCTGAGAACTTTTTATCCTTTCTAGTAAAGAAGGTTTGGAAACCATTTCAAAAAGTAGTTATGTGTTACCTTCCTTGATAATTCAAATATCTATCATTACTAGATCCATGAACATAGGATCCCTTTCAACTCTTATCTTGTTCAAAATTCTATGGTTCTTTCTACTCAAAGCATCTTCCACGTTATTTGCCTTCCATGGGTGGTATTGTATTGTGAAATAATAATCCTTGAGTCAGTAAATCCATATCCTTTGTCTCATGTTGATACATTTCTGTGAGAAGATATATTTCAAACTCTTATGATATTTATATATCTCACATTTTTCTCCATAGAGGTAATGTCTCCAAATCTTCATAGAAAATATGACCGATACTAACTCAAGATCATGAGTTGGAGAGTTTTGTTCCTGAATTTTTATCTTCTTAGATGCATAGGCAATCACTCTATCATTCTGTATAAATACACAACCAAGTCTTTTCTTTGATGCATCGCTAAAGATCACAAATCCATCATTCCTTAATGGTAGAGTCAAGATTATAGAATTCACTAATCTTCTATTCAATTCTTTAAAATATTCTTCACATTCCTTTTTTCATACGAATTTAAGCCCTTTTCGTGTATGCTTAGTCATTGGGTTGGATAAATGGGTGAAGTTCTGAATGAAACGCTGATAAAAACCTTCTAAACCAATAAAACTACATACCTCAGTTACGTTCGTTAGAGTATGTCATTCTTGCACAGCCTTTTTCTTCCCAAGATATACAGATATTACATCCTTAGAGATAATTTAGCCCATAAAGGAAATTGATTAGAGCCAAAAATCACACTTTCTAAACTTCCCATATAATTTATTTCCTCTAAATGTCTTTAGAATTGTGCACAAGTGATTTTCATGATCTTTATAGCTTTTAGAGTATACCAATATATCATCAATAAACACCAATAAAATTCATTAAGATATTCCTTGAAAACTCTATTCATTATATCCATGAAAATAGATAGTGAATTAGTTAGTCCAAAAGGAATTACTGTAAACTCATAATGCCTGTAAGAAGTTCAAAATGATGTTTTTGGAACGTATTCCTTCCTCACAAGAAACTGATGATGTCCAGATTGAAGATCAATCTTCTAAAAATATTGGGCTCCATGAAGTTGATCAAATTAATCATCAATTCGTGGCATAGGATACATATTATTTATTGTAATATCATTGATTTCCCTATAATCAATGCACAACCTCATGGATCCAACTTTCTTCTTGACAAAGAGTAAAGGGGGTCTCCATGGAGAAACATTGGGTCGAATAAATCCCTTCTCACTCAATTCCTCTGGTTGTTTCTTTAGTTCCACTAACTCCACAGTGTCCATTCTATATGGGTTTATTGATATGGGCCTTCAATCAGGAATTAATTCAATGGAAAACTCAATTTACTTCTCTAGAGGATGTTCAGGTAAATCCTCTAGAAAGACGTCAACATATTCATTTAAAATAGGTACATCCTCTATCTGTGCATTCTTATCCTCACCCATACTTATTTCATTCCCTTCATCCCCAATAATTGAATTTAGTAGAGCTAATAGGGGTGGATCTATATTATAATAAAGTGGTGAGGTTTCTAATCTAAAAATAAGGGATTCTACACCATTCTCAAAAAATTTAACTTCTTTCTTCTTGCAATAGATCTTCACATCATAATTTGATATCCAATTCACACCAAGAATTATATCATAGTAAACTATTGGTATAATGATAAGGTCAGAAACTAAATCACTTTTATGTGTCCTGAGGGGGACTAATTGACCCGCCTTTGTTGAAATGATATATCCACTAAGAGTTTTTACTGATAAATATTTTATTAAATCAAATTGGAAATGTCAAATTTTCTTGAAAAACTGAAAATATATAAATGAATATGACAATACAGAATCAAATAAATCATTGGATAAGTTTGATGAAATGATCAATGTACCTGGCACCACTTTGTTAGAAACTTCAACTACCACTGTTGTCACTACATAAGCTTGGAATTTCTCCCTTGGCCTTCTATGGGGAATATTTCCCTGACGCTTAGGACATTAATGTGCATAATGTACCATATCCCTATAATTATACCACAAAACATTAGTAGCTTTTTTCTTCCCCTTACAATCATGAGCTTGGTGGCCTTTTTTCTCCAAACTTGTAACAGACTCGCATTCCCTTTAGGAAAGTGACATAGTGTTTCTTCCCACAATTACTACATGATGGAAATTCAACTCTTCCCTTCTTCCCCAATTCCTTATTTCCTTTTTCATAGTTTTCAACAGCCCTATTCTTTTCTTGTTTTCCTTTAAATTCATAAGACTTATAAAATTCTTTTTCTGTCTTGATAGCACTTGAGACTATATCTTCATATAATGAGAAACTTTGGGAGACTAGAGCCCTTCAGGGGAATGGTTTTAAACCATTAATGAATCAGTCAATTTTTCCCCTTGGATTATGTGTGTCGACTGCAGCATGTATCGCTAGCCTTGTAAATTTTTCTTCATACTTGAAAACATTTTTATCCTCCTTCTGCCTCAGATTCAATAATTACCTCTCCATATATGATCGTTATTCATGAGTAAAATATTTTTCTAGGAATATTTACTTAAAATCCCTTTATTCCATCTCTTCTATTTCTTCCTCCTTCTTTGTGTTTTTGGATTAACGACCACCACTGATACGCATCTCCTGATAGATGATAAACTACCATGACAACCTTCTCTCTTTCGTTACATCCCAAAGCAAGAAATATCTTATCTAGGGAACATATCAACTGCTCTACTACAAATGGGTTTGTGGTCCCATTGAACGATAGAGTCTATTGTCGCATAAAGCGATCTAACATCACTCCTCAACGTAGTGGATCCAGATGCTCCATACAAGTGAGTTTATTGTTCATAACCTGAGTAATTTGTCCCAGTATAGTTATGAGTTTCTCAGCACCAATCACAGCACCAGATCCAACATCATTATCTTACATCGGTGGGAAATCCATACAGGGGACATGTGTGTTCATGTGGTTTCTATTCCTTCCACTAGGAGCCATTTCTATATGATGACATACAGTAGATTAGGTTATAAATAATAATGTATAATCTTAAGTTGAACAAAATACTTAGCATAAATTGAGATCTTTTTCATGGCTAAACCCATAATCACAAAAATGGTTTCTTTGAGGAAATATTTACATTTAAATATTTCATAATGGATAGTAAATAAAATGTGAATTATTTTAATTATATCCCTCAAGAGTGTCATAACCAAGAGTGTAGAAAGGCCCCTTTTTGTGTACCAGGATACCCCGGGTCAAGCCTGAAACACCTTGTCGGAGCTTTCACTCATAGGTACATCTGTGCTAGAGATCCCTCTACTTTCTTATATCCAGACAGGGATGTATTTCTTAAAATATCCACATAATATATTCCTTACCAAAATACTAGGACATTCTTGTATGTTTATCCTCAAAGACTATCTTAGGGACTCTTCCCTAATCTACATTTTCTAAATCTAGTTTCCAAGTTTTCTACTAAACTTCCTCTGATACTAATTGTAAGGACCTGAACCCAGTTGCCCAGAGCTGGTTCCATATTTGATTAAATTGGAATATAAACAAGTAATATTAATCCCTAAGGAAAGTTAGTTTAGTATTATTGGAAACAAGATACATTCATAAGTTCAACTTTACGACTTGAAATGAAAAACAACATAGAAACTCCTTAGGCAATTTCCATAAATCCTATGTTATTTCAGCATGTCATTCATAATAAAATTCATCATGTCCTAATAAAAATGAAACATAATAAAGGGGTGATCTAAAATGCTTAGTAAGAGTAAGAAATATATCAGAAGATAAATTAAACATTATACATGGTGAATAATTGAAAACACATGCCTTTAAAAATAAATTTGAACATAATATGGAAAAAATATGAGCTGAGTAAATATTTCCATAATATAACATAATAATGGGTATTATACTAGTATAATAACCATGTGAACCATCAATACTATATTCATAATGAGTTAATACATAATGCGATACAACATAACCATAATGTCAAGGCCTCGTGCCAGGACTATAAATAATCATTTTGTCAAGGCCTTGTGCCATTACCGTAGTTTGTCTCATTAGACCTGCTGATGTACCAAGGAGCAATATCGGGTCCAACCCGACACTTAATATGTCTAATTAATTCCTCATATGAATGGGGATAAACATAAACAACTTATATATTCATATTTAAATTAATATATGAAATGAAAATAACTTTCCCTGAACATTAAGCATAAACACTAACCATTCGAAGTAAATTGGGGAATGGATTTAAGATAGAACATCCAAAAACAAATTAATCGTAAACCAATAAATTAAATATGTTAGATGATAAAATGGAATAATAATCCCAATAATACAAAATAATAAACTACAGTGTTGAAATAGATGAAGATACTCTTATAAAATCTTCGAGTAAATCTTGAGATAAATACTCTTTTACCTTGAAAAGAAGAGTTATTTTGGAAAAATATTAGTATAAAACTAGAAGTGAAGACAGTATTTTCATAAATATACTGGTTGGTAAACATATATATAAACCAAACAAATAATTTTTTAGGAGTACATAATATTACACAATAGTTTCATTGAGGTAATTAGACAATAAAAGTAACCCGAATGAAAATGGAATTTTGGATGGAAAACCCCTTACCTTAAATCCGAACGTGTTACGCTCTTGAACTTAGGATCCTAGAATGTGAAATTATACATATTAATAAATTATTTTAGAACCTATTAGACATATATTTAGTTTATCATAATTCTGTTTAGTTAATTTATTCTCTTATTGATATGTTATTATATTGAATTTCGTCGTTCCGCAGTGTTCGTTTTCTTTATTTTCATAATCGGTTCACTTGTTCTTAGGTAATGGATTTCATGTGGAATGGATTTAAACCTATAGAATTTAATTCACATATTATTTATGATCGTACATAGGTTTAGTGTTAATTTATATAACTTGGTTACATGGCATGAGGATGAATTATTATATAGAACTTTAATGATAACTCTTTCGGTTAATTTGTGGGTTTTGATTACAACGAACTCATTTTTATTTATAAATTAATAACATTTGTAGAAAGGGATTATAGAACCTTACATAGGGTATATTAAATATATAATAATCTGTTTCAACCATAACAATAATTGTTTCATTACTAGAATTGATAATGATAATAGAAATCAAAAGCCCATTGTCCTTGAATGTGGTAAATTGAAACATCTCAGATGGTGTTCTTGCTACTAGTATAAAAGAAGGTAAAAGGAAGAGATGATGAAAACTTATTACACTATCATGAAAACATTACATTTCATGTAAGGTACTGGAGGAATCACAACATTTGGATAAGGAGAGGTAATAATAGAAAAGGAAAAAATGAACTTGAAAGGAAAGACAAAGAATTAAAAAGAAGAATTTACCTCTTGAACCAAACTTCCTTGAGAGCCTCCTTTAGGGAGATGTTTTTGTATTTTTATGAGACCAAGGATTTCTGGACATGTGAGAGAATTTTGGGTGAATATTTGGATAGAATTTGGAGAAGTTACAATGTTTTAGAGGAGTGAAGATAAGAGGGAGTCATAAGGGGTTATATAGTGGAGGGGAGAGGGGATTTCTCAATTTTATATTCATTAATTTATTATTTCTACACAAGATAAGAATAGTGAGTCTTCTATGACCAAGAATAGTAATTTTATCTTGTGAATCCAAATCAATTAGGCTTCCATCATCATAACATCATACATGACTCTATAATTAGTGTATTTAGCTTATTTTTTAAATTATGGTATTTCACTATTCATCAAAAATTCAAGTATTTCAAAAAAAATCCAAAAATTCACCCAAACTATTTTTTGATGTGTAGAATCCAAAAATTATGTCCATTTTTCAAAAAAAATCCAAAATATGATCAATTTAATATTTAATTACAATCATAATTTATTATAAAAAACAGTTTTAAAACATTTATTTACCTATTCCAAAACATAGGTATATCATACTTCAACTAGAATATTATTTATATACTATCATAGGTAAGGTTACTATTCATTAGTGTATATTACTATTCATAAGGGTATTTTACTATTCATAAGGGTAGGTTACTATTCACCAAAAATTAATTTTTCCTTATCGAACTCCAAATTACTTACTTATCGCAACCGTCTATGTCCAATTTTTTAAATTCACATCACAGAAGTGGAAAACTTATGTTTAAAGGTCAAACAGAACTTAGTAGTTCATTATGTTGTAATTTCACGTGATTATGAAATATTTATAAGAAAGGAATTTCCATTGAAAAATATTGGTTAATTACACTTTAGGTTCAGTAAAAAATTAAATTAAACATGCATACTTGTGTCAACTGATTAACATCAAATTATAACAACAACAACCGGATACATTAAACATGCCTATTTAATTTTTAGCCAATTAATTAACAATAAATTTTGGATTTACATTCCTTACCAATTTCACATGCTAATCTAATCATAGCAATCAAGTCATAGATACCACATTATCTATCAAATCAAGAGGCACCCTGATATCATAGTAAAAAAATATCAACATCGCCATTATATCAATACCAATTCTTTAATCCAATTCAAGTAATTATTAGGTTAATTTCATTGTGATACTAGGGGATAAATCATGCTCAATTTATGATTTCACATATATAAGATAAGTAAAAAATCCACTACCTCAATAAGGGTGTCAACATTCTTCACACAACAATGGACCAAAGCTGAAGATCCTGATCACCTCCTCCGTAAGAACTGTATCCACCTGAGGATTCCACACCAAAACTGCACCAACAAAAACCTTTAAAAACATGGAGATCAAGTTCCATCACATGGAAAGGAAGAATGAGAGGAAATGGATCAAAGAAAATATTAAAATATATTTAAAAAATACCTTGTATCGAATATAGATCGAAAAAGGGACGCTAGATATCGATCCTTGACAAAAGAATCCCCAAAACTTCGAAGAGGGGGCTGTCGGGTTGTCTAGAATGAGAGGGAGATCCGCTACAGTCATAGGGTTTGACAACCCGAATAGATGAAAACGTTTTAAGACATATAACATCAGGTATTTACACAATGTGTAATCCCCTTTCACATCATGTAATTCTCAGGGTTTGGTTTCCACTAAAAAATGCATTGCCTTTATATTTATTTAACCCAGAAAATTTACACATCATTAACCTAACTTACACAACATGTAATTATTCTTGTTTTCATCAATTTGGATCCAAACTCCTCCATACCTAATCCAAGCCTCCTTCGAACACCTTAGTCTTCAGAAACACACAAAGGGTCGATCCATGCAGATCTGATCCATTACACATTTTTATATGTTTTTTAAATATAATTACTTATTGATATAGTCATAAATGCTAAAATTTTAGTAAAAAATATATTTTTCACTATTCACATGAAAATAATTATTTCAAAAAAATACCAAAAAATCATAAAAGATAATTTTGACATGCTTAATTAAAAAATAATGTTCATTTTATAGAATTAAAATTCTAAAATTTATAAATTTATCATTTTAATTGAAATAAAATATATAAACAAAAGTCCTTTTATTGATAAATGATCTTTTAAAACATTAAGTGTTCTTAATCATATTTTATAAGTATTTAAAATTGATTATAAAAATTTTATTTTATATTGGTTTTATTATTCTTAAATTTTATTAATAACAAATATGTTGTGTCTTGTTTTAGTTTGGGGTCATGTGTGGATCAAGTTATCAAACTTGGTATTAATTTAGAAAACATATATTCCAAAATATCTGGGTGTTATAACCTATCCTTACATTATGAAATTCTAAATACATGACACTATGATATAGATATGACCTACCACTATGATTTGATTTGATTATAAATATAATCATATAAACTAGGTTGGATATGATTGGTTTGATCACTAATATAGTACGAGGATCCTATTCTACTGTGACCATAGTTACCTTACGTATTTTCCAAGGGTTCTTGTTTAAAATATTGATTTACATGGGATTGACTTCATATTGAAACTTTTATAAACTTTGTTATATGAATTTTTATTAAAAATGTAAAAAATATATTTTCATATGGTTAATTATTCAAACTATCATCCTTGGATTATTTATGAATTCTTTCTCATGAAACAGTTAGTGGGGTCCTATTGGGCCAGTTGTGTTCATACCCAACATACACCCAGTGGGTTTATGTTGACGTTTTTTGATGGATATTGGTAATGTAATGGAAATTCATTTGGTTAAGAGTATTCTTGTTTGTGTTTCTTGGGATAGAGGTGTTGAAATGGTCCATGTGATCCCTTGTGTCACTTAGGGATTGGTAGCATCATTTTGATATATTTTTCCATTTTTTCTTATTGTATACTTTTATATTTCTTCTTTGGCTTCACATCTCATTACATTTGTATACATATTCTTAATGTCAATTTTTTATTATATATGTGTGCTTATATTTTTATTCTTATTGTTATGGTTTATTTTGATTTTTATTTTATATTTTATTTGGTTATTTGGTTTTCAACATTATTTCATTTTTTCATATGCATGGAATTAAAACTTATGTTGAGGTGATACAGATTTCTTGGTTGTAACCTAATTACTAGATTTATAGAGAAAATCATTCCCATAGTTTGTATCTTAATTACCAGGCACTAGTTTCTATCCCTTAGGAATTGGGAATTACCTTCAGGTTATGCCATGAACTAGCTTGAGTTCCTCAGCTAGGGATAACACATAATTTTTCATGAAAAAATCATATCATATCCCAAATATTGATTTATTATATTTTTTAAATCATTATATACATGAAATAGGATCATTACGACTTAAAGTGTAAGTTTTGAATGTGTTTATAGTTGAAACTCATTGTATAAAGCCTTGTTTCACAATGGGATGTCTGTAAATGAGTATTTCATAATGTATTTTGATGTAGTCCTAAGTTTTAATATATTTTTGGCCAAAATATGGACGTTAAGAGTAATTTAATTGGATACATGAATAAAGAACATGGGATGTAAACTATACATCTTATCCATGTTATTCAATTATAGTAATCCAATTTGATCCATGCACTTTTTTCATAGATTACCAAAATCTATAATGAAACCATGAATAGTGTAAATTGTCATGGTTTATAAGTTTCTCTATTTTAACTTCTTTATTATAATTTTTAAATTAAATTAAAGGATATATATGTTTTTAATTGATGTTATCTACCTATTTTAATGGTCTTTATATTCTTAATTTGATTATAGATAGTATTATGCCTTCTCAAAGATCCCTAGTAAACCTTCTAGAGGAAGTTATAGAAAATTTTACATGAGAACCTCCTCTATTAGATCAAAATATTATAAAATGTATGTTATGGGTAGTGAGATCCATAGAATAAGGAGAGATTCTTGTTCCTGATCTGGATAAGGATACAGGTCTTGGTCTTAGTGAATATTAGAACCAATCACAAAAGTTTCTTCATCATAATCCCTCATCCTTTCAAGGAAGTAATAATCCTTAAAAGGTGGGGAATTGGCTGGAGAAGGTTTATAGAATATTTGAATTTATTAAGACTTTATATTCCATTAAGGTTAAGTGTTCTACTTTCATATATAAATCCCACAACCAAAAATAGTAGTAGACTATTTTTAATTCAATTATCATTAGAACATAGAGTGTAAAGACTTTAAATTTTTGTTCACTCATATGTTCTATCAAGATACCTTAACACTAGTTACGTCTTAGTGGTTTCTGTGCCTTAAAAAGGTAACTTATTATTCATGGGGTATAAAAACTAGTTTACCAAGATTGTTCAATTTTCTCCAAATATTTTTTCAAATGAAATATTTAATGCTAGATATTTTGAGATGGGTTGTGTTAGAAATTCGACCCTGATATTCCTATAGAAACTCCCCACTTATATATAGGTAGTTAATTTATCCTATGTAGTGCATATTTACTAGGATGGGATGCCAGGGATGGTTGATATTCCTTTCATGTATAATAAGAAGTGGATATATTCATTTAGAGAAGAATCAAAAGTGGTACATACCCAAAATATAAAGTGATGGTAGCCCTAAGTACCTATCCCAATTATTACCATCAACAACCATGAGTAGTTTCCAAATTAATTAATTTTTATATGGAATAACCAAACATATTAAGCCTCCAAGACATGTATCCATCGTATATTTCTAATATTGTGGGTGATTAGACCATCTATAGAGATTTTTTAGAGACACCTCCTTTACTTGAAGTGATTTAAGATCTTTAACTCCTAGAGGATCCACAGTTTAGTTTGATGCCTCCAAAGTGGTTGAACTAAAATCTTGTGGGTGTTGAGGTAGGATCGTAACAACCCCAAACTAGTACTCCTAGATCCATTACTAAAACATAATCTTTACATTTATATATTTGATATTGAAAAAAATGACAAAATCTTAATCATCCCAAACATACCACATCAAATTGAAATATTGGATCCCTTACATACCCAAGGACTATTCTGTTTAGAGTTTTAGAGAATTAGGAAAAACTCTCACATAACAACACCCATGTCTTTAAGTGATCCTTTTTCCACTATACACAACTTTACGTTGTCCATATTAAGTCTTAATTGTTTTTCCAACTCATATTTAAAAACTGTGAAAAAAACATTTGAAAATGTGGTATGGGTACAAAAATCTCAATAATGGACATAAAAGTAAAAAAATATTTTTAGTCCAATGAAAATTATGAAAATATATAAAATGTTTTATTTTTATCTTCATTAATTGAGCTAAAAATAATATTCACATGGAAAACACACTTTTTTATCAAATAAAACTTCTTAAACCTATTGCAAGAAAATAGAATCCAATATAGGAAACTTAGAGTATTATATTCATAACTCATGTCAAAAATAATTGGAGCTTGATTAAATCCATATGAGAAACTTCCTAGGTCAACTCCCTCATTATTTCCTTTAAATAAATTAAACATAACCCAATTCATTGGAGAGAGATATCTAGCTCACCCATCATATAACTTGTATTGGGTTCACACATCATTTATGTCATATCGGGCTCACCCATAATATAAGTTGTATTAGGCTCACCTATTATAATCTATAATTCTCAAGTACTATATCATAAATAAATAAAAATTAATATTTCACCTTTTAATCTTAAAACTATTGAAAAAACTATTTTGAACCCATAATCAAAACACTTTCTATTTTTGTATAATAATATGGTAAAATATCCATTTATTTTGAAATATATTTAAAATGAAAAATTCATAAAAAATTGTGGAGATGATTTAATTTCAAAATATACATTGAAAATTTTAAATTAATCTTTAAATAAATGATAATTCATGATAGTGGGAAATTATTTTCAATCCATATATGGTAAAAAATAATTCTTTTACACTTTGGTCAAAAGAGTCAAAAGTTAACCATATAGTAAACGTTAGAAAGATTCCCTTTAAAAACAATGAAAAAAAAGTCAAATATGTTCAAAAATAGATTTTAGAAACCATTTAAGAAAAAATAGGAATTTTATTGAATCTTTTAAAAGAACATGGACATGTAATAAAAATATTTAGAAAAATAAATCATTTAAAATTAGGTTTTAAGTTAAATTGTATCTTACCATGAGTCTGACTCTTCATGTATGTTCATTATATTCCTGAAAAATAAATTTAGGTTAATTATTTACTTACTTATGAACATTTTTCATGTTAATTACATTATTATTATACCTTTTATGTCATTTATGACCATATTTTATTTATTTACATCATAAGTTAATCTCACGTCAAATGTTTTGATGAAATTCAGTTTATAATCCCAAAATAGATTCGGTATGATAAATATAGTCAAAGTGGTCATTATTCCATTATTTCAAAAATAATTATCATGAAAATATTATCATTTTTATACATTAATTATACTTTTAAAACCAACCATGAAATATGGTTACAAAAAATGAGTTACGTCGCAATCATAGTGATGGTAAGTCATACGTATGCATGAGTAAAGTTTCCATTTTTTAATGTACATGGGAGAAATAAGGTAAGTATTATTTTGTATTTAAAGAATTATAATTATTTCATGAATAAAATATATATAAAAATTAAATCTTTCATTATAAAAATCCTAAAAGGAAGTGATGGAAAACATATTACATCTCTTCGTGAGGTGGCAGTCCACCATACACATGAATGATGGTTTCATTTCCCATTTGATGGAAGAGAATATGGATACAGGATATTACAATAACATAAAAAATATTAGTATATGTAATACACTGATTTTATTATTTTTTTCATGTCTAAAGGATATTTTAATGAGGTATGAGAAGAGATAAAACTGAAACATTAGGTTAAAATCAATACATCGTCTTTGGAAAAACCTCATTTGATTTGTACCTTAATCCCTATAAGGTTGATGTTATGGACAAAATAAAAACTATATAACATTTAATTACTTTATAAAGGTGTTTCTTAGTGATTGGATGAACTAAAACTGTAAAAATTTGTGAAGAATATAGGATAGGAGGTGCACTTTTATAAGTGATGGTAGGGGCACTCTCGGAATTACATAAAGTATTAAATTAATATAAATTAATATTTATGTTAAATTGGATAAAAATTTATATAATTATAATATAATATTAATAAGAGTCTAAATAATCTCATCCAAGAAAATTACAATTTTAGGTGATTTTTTCACCCTTATATATTAATTTTAACCCCATGTTAACCCTTTTGACGATTATTGTGGTATCAAAGTTTTTTACACCATTGGAGTCAAGAAAGTTACGATAAAAGGAAAAGTGACCAATAAATGGGCCATGATTGTTATTATAAACCAAATTCCATTAAATTGTATGAATATACTTTTTTTATTAATTTTAAATCACTTAATAAAATATTTTTTATTTTAAAATATCATTAAAGTCATTTTTTGGAACTATTCATTTATTTGACATTAAAGTCATCAAAATAAAAAAATGTCATTAAAATATAAACCTTTAAAGAATCCATATAATTTTATATTTATATTTAAAATTCATGGGAAACTATAAATCATCCATACCTTATTACTTTTAGTGTTTTTAAAATCATTTAATTTATTTTTCTACTACTTGCACAAGTATTGTGTTGGGGTTGCGTAAGAATTTGAGTTAATTATTTCATAAAAAAAACTTAAAAGTAAATTAACAAAAAATAATAAATTAATTAAGTTTAATATAGAGTTTTATATTCCTTCAATATATATATATTTGCATAAATATGTCATGAATACTTATTTATATGTTATTTTCGATTTTCAAGCATTACTCAAGCATTTCACAAGAATTTGGATAAGTTGCTTATTATATACCACCAAAATTCATATATATCCATAAAAACGTCCATAATAATAAATATTTATAAAAAAATTCAATCAAAGATTTATTTATTATGAAATATTATCATTAGTACACTAAATTTTACTTTTTTAGTGTTGTGCAAGCACTGTGTCAGCACTGAAAATGATTTTCATATTTATCATGAAATAAGTTACAATTTATCTATTTTGAATTATTTTTTTATTCTAGGTATAGTATATTATTATAAATGATTCATTCCTTGAGTTTAATAAATTTATATATCATATTTATGTCTTGGTTATATCATAAAAAGATATTTAGTTTCATAAAAACAGTATTTTTTACTATTCACCCAAAATTTAAATTATTCAAAAAAATCTCAAAAATTCATACTAGGATAATTTGGATATGATTATTTCAAAAATTATATAATTTTTATCAAAAAAATATAAATGTTACATAAATTAATTATAATATTGTCTTGTGAAAAACAATGAAAAACATTTTTGAAAAAAATATATTTTTAAAGAGTAAAATGTGTTTATTAAAAAGTGAGTACTTATTTTCCAAGAATTTATCAATAATTTTTTATTGATTTGGAACTTTAGATATATATGTATTATAATTTTATTAAATCTATTCATACCTATCAACTCAATGGTTTTCTTATAATTTTAACATTTAAATAATAGTATATCATGGTTCACTTAAGATTTGTGTTGCATGTTGTATACACTATCAAACATAGTATTATTTTAAAATATTAGGGTTTTTACAAGTATTGGTTCATAATATGGGTAGAGTTAGTAGATTATTAAGACCCATTCTAGTGGTAGGCCACTATACCATTTAGAATTAAGATATTTTCATAAAGTAGAGAAAGTTATTTGGAAATCTAAGGCAGGACTGATGATAATGAGAGGTTCCATTCCTATTACCTTGTATATGGTGACTAATTCATGTAATATAGGTACCTATAATACCCATATATTGGATTTATTTTAATCTCCATTCTGATCTTATGCCTTATGTTATACTGATATTGAATCCTCAAGAATAATTAGTGAGTATTTTATTGTTTATTGGTTATTATCTCTATATTATAATTGTATCTATCATAGGATTTTATTTTTCAGAAAATTAACCTATTTGCTGTTATCATTGGGTTAGATTTGATGAATGGATTTAAAAAATTAAATAGAATCATGATACTAATTTGAAAATATTTTTTGGTATTCTTATGATCAATGCCTTAATCCTCAATCATCAAAGTTTATCATATGGATCAAATAAGTAATTTTTTTAGGAAATGATGAATTATAAAAAATTATTTTAGTAGATCTTGAAAATGTGAGATTATTTGTGTCTTGGGAAGAGATAAGGTAGGTCTTTGATATATGAAGTTTCATGGTTATCATGGGTTATTATTAGTTGTTTTTACAGGATGTCTCCAAGATTTCATCACCTTTAAATTCCCACCCTTTCAAAGGGTTGAGATTCTTATAGATCCATGAGTATCAAGTAACATTCAATAAGTTAAAAGTAATTGTTGACCTCAGCTTCTATCATGATTCTACCTAAGGAAAATCAGGTCCATGTCATTTACTGTGATGCATCAATTTTGGGTTTGGGTTGTGTGCTTATACAATGTAATAACATGGTAGTGTATATATTTCACCAACATAAAACACATGAGAAGAATTACCCATCCCATGAACTTGATCTTATGATGATTATGAATTCTATTAAGAGTTGGAAGTACTATATTTTTAGGGAGATATTTATAGTTTATTATAATCATAAAAGTTTTCTCTACATCTTTTCCCAAAAATATTTTAATATTAGGTACAAAATTGGGTGGAATACCTTCAATCATTTAACCCAGACATTTCATATATTGTAGTAAAAGGGAAAATTTCTATATATACTCTCAATATATTTTTGGCTTATCAAGCTTTGAAAGTTCCAAATGATGAATAGAACCTAATGGGTCACATTTATCAAATGCATTTGGAAGATAAATTAGTGAAGGAGGATATGTTTTCTATATTATTAATTTGATTCCTTATCTTCTTGTCCTTATTCAGTAAGTTTTTCCATGATATGATGAGTTACAATGCACCAATAGTATTTTAAATGGCGAGGAGACCACCATCCAGAAACCTATATCTTCTAAGGGTGTTATTTTATTTAGAGGCCATTATGGGATTACTTTATCCATTAGTAGAGTACTGATGAATGATTTCCATCACACTCAATGATAGTTTCACCCCAGATCCACCAAGATGTACTATTACAAAAGGTGCCAATATTAGTGACTAGGTATGATACATGAGAATATTTTGTGTCTAAACCTACCGGCATATTAAATACAAACACCATAATCCCTCTATTATACTTAAAATTATACTATTATAACACCTTCATATAAATGGTAAAAGATATTTATGTAATTCATAATTTTATTTCCTCACACCCCATGAGGGAAGAATTACATATAGGTATTAATTGATCAACTTCTCAATTCATCCCATTTTATTTTAATTAAGGATACCACCAATAAGGATGAACATAGAAAATTATATCTGTATAATATTGTGATATTTTACAGTGTTCCTTCTACTATAATTTTTTATAGATACCCCTGATTCAACTCTTTATTTAGGATATACCTTAAATAGTTGATGAGATCCCCAATGAAGCTAAGTATGACTTATCATCCATAAATAGATTGCTAAATAGAGTAGTACATCGACACTTTCAAGGATATGATCTATTCATACATATTAGATTTTGGAGGCTCATAAGATATCCATATAAAAGTAGTTGAGTTTTCTTTTATTAATAACTATCATTCATATATTAGGATGACTCCATTTGGGGCCCTATACAATCATTCATGTCAATATCCACTATATTGGACTGAAGTAGGTGAGACTTCTCTAGTGGGGTTGATTATCTTCTAAGAGATGAACTATAAAGTCCCCAACTGGGTGCCATGCAATGGTGCCCCAATCTGATTTGACCCATGATCTTAGGCGCACCTCCCCTTATGCTAGAGGTTGCTGAATAGTAGCAAGGGTCTAGTAAGTTATTCATGGGGATACTATGCCATATTTTACTATAGTAAACACCAGCAGAAATAATAAACAATATTGGAATCATAAAAATAACCATAGACAATAATAATATATCAAGATAACAAAAATATGTAATGTAATATTTATCTGAAAGGGAAACATGCCATGCCAATGTACATGCAGAGTGTGAATATGAAAAACCCAAAACAAAATAAAGACACTGACAACTCCTTCAATCAGGTCCGGACACCAAGTATGTTTCCCTCACCATGATCCATCCCAACTCTTCCACCTAACATAGGGAATTTTCCATTAACCTATCTAGAAAATAAGAAAATATTCAGGTACAGATTAGCCATCCCAAACAGGGTGTGAGTACAACTCAGAAGTCCACCACCAATGGTGTCTAAAACAAATCAAGTCAATAAAAATTGCTTACAGTTGTATAAAGAAAGTAATTACAATGCTTAATTAAATATTTTATCACATTAATTAAAATTCTTTATTCAATCCCACAATTGAATGAGCATGTTACCATTATTATTTTCCATCCATTTTAATGACTATTTTACCAGTCCATAACTCACAAAAACTAGAATGTCCATGTTACCATTCCGTACTCACGCACCCATGAGTTTAAATGTTACCATTCCATGATCATGCACCCAAGAATTTCTATGTTACCATTCTAATTTTCCACCCATTTGAATAACTATATTACCATTCCATAAATCACACACACGTGAATGTCCATGTTACCATTCCATACTCACAAACCCATGATGTCCTTGTTACCATTTCATACTCATGCACCCATGAATGTCTATGTTACCATTCTATATTCAAGCACCCATGAATTCCCATGTTACCATTCCATACTCAGGAACCCATGAATTTCCATGTTACCATTCTATACTCACACACCCATGAATTTTCATGTTACCATTCCATACTCACGCACCCATTAATGTCCATGTTACCATTCTTAATAGTTGGTCAAATGAGCATATTACCATTCACCATTTAATAATAAGTTTCATATGTATCTGATTTATTAAGGTTAATAAATTATTAAGCCCATTATCACATATAGAACATCATCACATCAAGCAGTATTAATCAACATTAAACCTCTTACCCCAATATCACATTAATTTACCAATTAATTAATCTTCTCACCCTTATTGCTAATTCAACAATTAGTCATCACATAAAACCCCTTAATTAATTCCCCAATTAATCCAGCACATCAACATCTTTAATTAACCCTACTGTTAATTAATTTCTTACTCATAATTAATTCATCAATTAATTTTCTCAATTACCAAACTCGACATCTCATAATTAATTCATTAATTAGTTATCTTAATCAGAAATTTAATATTTCATAAGTATCTCCATAATTAATTATATCAATTCTCAAATATCAATATCTCACAATTAATTAATTAATTAATTATCCAATTTTATCAATTCGATATCTCAAAAATACACATTAATTAATTTACCAATTAATTAATCCAAATCATTTTCATTAATTATTCCACAATTAATTAATTTAACTTAATCCCTTCAATTAATTCACTAATTACTTATTCTTGACAACTCTAATTAATTAATTCACAATGAATTAATAACATTAAATTCATTTAATTAATTCAACAATTAATTATTCACATCAACTCGTTTAATTAATTCTATAATTAATTAATCTATTTCAATACCTTCAATTAATTCATCGATTAATTGTTCACATCAAAACTATTAATTAATTCTACAATTAATTAATTTAACTCAATCCCTTCAATTAAGTCACTGATTAATTTTTCACATAAACTCTATTAATTAATTCTTTATTTAATTAATCTAACTAAATATCCTCAATTAATTAAATAATTATTTGTTCCATTGTAATTGATTCAATAACAACAATTTTTTCTGAATTAATTATTCCAACTCACTTAATTAAATATCTCCATAATTAATTCAGCAATTTATTACTCCAACTCACTTAATTTAATAACTGCATAATTAATTCACCAATTAATTATTCAATCTCACTTAATTCAATAATTGCATAGCTAATTATTAAATTTCAACAATCTTTATCTCGCCATAATTAATTCAAAATTTAATTATACCAAATAATAATTTTATAATTCTAACCATTCACTTTAATTAATTATATAATTAATTAATTATGTTCCATGGTATCAATAATTCATTAATTAATTCAAAAATTAATTATTTCCAATTTCTCAATTAAATACTTTGAGAATTAATTTTACCAATTAATTATCCACATTCCATAATTTCCATTATACACTCAAATATTTGATTTCTAAATTAATTAATTGACCACATTTATTTATCCAATTTGGAATTCCAATTTCTAAACAAACCCTAGAAAATATAAAATCACATACACAAAATTGATAATAAAAACTATGGGATTTGAATTTTAGACCACCTACCTTAAATATTATGAACACGTTATATGAATCCAACATCATTGATGACACGTTATTCTGACAACTATTGAAGGATAAATTAAAAAAATAAGCATATCTGATTTAATAAAAACCTTCTCAAAATACTTCATTTTCTATGAAACAAAATTGATACACATAATTTTCTTATCAAGACAATTCTAATACCACTAAAGGTACGTCAATATGATCAATGTAAAAAAGATATTTATTATTGAGGTCCGAAAGGAGAGATATGGAGAGGAGAGAGGGTCATGTCATAAATAATGTGATTCCTACCCATGTCATGCACACCACCCCAAATATAATTTATAATACTTTTTCATCAATTGATTTAGTTATATTTATTAATTGAATAATTTATTTATTAATCTCTCCTATTAATTTAATGTGTCAACCCATCATCATTTTGGGAAATTCATGGACCTGTACCATGATCCTGAATTAAATATTCAACATTGGTCTTAAAATGACTGCCTCAATTTTAGGGTCACACTACCGCCAATGGCATGTCTATCTAACACCATATGAAAGAGTTATGACTAAAATGGTGTTTTGACAACAATTATTTTATCTCATAGACACCATTAATTAATTCCCCAATTAACTAAGTGTGTCAATCCGAGTAATTAATCCATCAATTAATTAATCAATATCTATGAACTCAAAATCACATAAATAATTCTACTATTAATTATCTAATTCTATAAATTGTATCTACATAACAATCCTCATTAATTAATTTTACACTTAATGAATCACATCAATCCTATTATTTAATTCATCAATTAATTATCTCACTTAATTTGAAAATTATTTAATCTCAAAAATTAAATAACACCAAACGTCCATTGCGCATAAAATTCATACCCTCACAAAGGAAAACCCTTCATTCCAAACCCAAAGGTGGTCTCAAATTCCTCATATGATTCATTGTTTCAGAGATATTAATTATTTAACATTCAAAAAAAGGATTAAATAATTAATTAAATATAAAAAAAATTCATGATCAAGACATCCAAAAATATAATGCACACAAATGTTATACCCTGCCTAAGGAAAACACCCTATTCTGGACATAACAGTGGTCTCGGATTTCCCATATAACACGCCATTTTGGTGTTATTTAATTATTTTCAATAAAAAGTGTGCACTTAATATATTATATTTAATATTTTTATTCAGTCTTCACTGAGACTTTATAGGCCTTGAAATCTCACACTAACTCAGTGTTGAACTCCAAAAAAACATTCAATTGAATATTTTATGATGTTAACTTACATTTAATTCCTTTAACACATTTATCAAAGTTTTACTGATAAATCATTTTTGTGAATTAAAGAAAATACAAACAATCCTCACCAAATAAATTTAAAAGGGTTATACATGGAAAAGGGACAAGATATTACAATATCCCCACCTTATAACAGCTCATCCTTGAGCTATAATCTCAAGAAACTTTAAGAAAAATTAGGTTCTTACAATCAACCCACCTTTGGACCTTCATTAATCCCTCTTGTTAAGTAGCTCAACAACTATAGTTTTTTTTGACCACTGGTCAATCCTGAGAACCCCATCTATAAATTGTTGATGGCATACCTCACACCATCAAGATCCACATATATACCACTTTATAATCACTACCTCCAAGGGGGAATATATCCAACCAAAAGGAATTCATTTAGATACACATGAAGCCATATAATTCTTAGTATACCCGAGATGATGTCAAGGTAGAGGACATGATCATCACTAATTAAAATTATGTTAATAAGTCTTCAATGAATACCACTAAAAATCCTTCATTACCAAGCTTTCCTCCCATTTTCCTGTCACACAGTCAAAACCGATGCATTATCACAACCCTGAACTATCCTACACCTAGGTCCTTGTTAACAAGGTTAAACACATTCTCATTATTCAATTTTATCATTTAAACACCCATTTATTTTTCTTTTCATTATTTTATAATCTTTCTCAACTAATTAATCAATTTATTTAATTCAAAAATTGAATAATATATTTACTCACGTTAATTAATTCATCAATTAATTAATCACTTTATTTAATTAAAAAATTAAATAATATCTTTACTCACATTAATTAATTTTTCAATTAATTAATCCATCAGTTACATAAATTAATTCCATAATTAATTAATCTCTTTCTAGATATCATCATCCCATAATTAACTCCACAATTAATTATCTCAAATAATAATATTAATATCACATAATTAATTCTAAAATTAATTATCCCCAATTTATGATATCAATATCTTAAAATTAATTCTACAATTAATTGTTCCTAAAAACCAAAATTTAACAATTCCTTCATTAATAAATTCACCATTTTTATTTTAATTTTCCAATAAAGGAAAAATAACTCAAGTTAAACAACTTACCCAAAACCCATTTTCCTTTGCGTGCCTATAATGATGAATCTCACAAAATAATCTTGAGTTACTAGAATGATTTATAGAGACACAACCCTTATTCTATACTAGGACATGAGTCAATATCAACAAATCTCAAAAACAATAATCACATCAAACAATAAGTGTGTCACCCAAGGTGAAATAATATTCAATTATAATAGCAAATAGAAATAACAACAATCCCACCCTAGGTAATTATGTTATCCCCGATACATGAGGTAGTTACTCCCATGCATGATCTCATAACCATGCCATAACTCTTTGTAGTCTCTTGTCTACCTTTCCCAAATAGTTAGATAAGAGAATAAGAAAATAAAACTAGACCTCTGATACCAATTTTTTACGTCCTACCACGGGTGTCCCACAACAGTGCCCAGATCCAATTCACCACATGACCTTAGGCACACCTCCCCATATTCCAGACGCTTTCGACTAGCATCGAGGGTCTGGTAAGTTAGTCATAGGGAGACTATATCCTCTTTTATTAGAGTAAACACCATCATAAATAATAAAAAATAGATGAAACATAAACATAACCATAGAAAATACCAATATCTCAAGATATCCAAAATAGGTAATATAATATTTAACTAAAAGGGAAACATTTCATGCAAATGTACATTCCAAGTGTCAGTATGAAAAACCCAAAAAAAGACACTAACAACCCCTCCAAGCGGGTTCGAACATCAGGTTTGGTTCCCTCACCATGCTCCATCCCAACTCTACCACCTCACATAGGGCCTTTGGCATTAACCTGTCCAAAAAACAAAAATTATATTTGAGTACCAATTAGGAAGCCCAAATAGGGTGTAAGTATAACTCAGTAGGCCCACCAACGGTGTCTAAAACAAATCTAGTAAATAGAAATTGTATACAGTTGTATAAAGAAAGTAATTACAATGCATAATTAAATAGTTTATCACATTAATTAATATTCTTTATTCAACCCTTTAATTGATTGAGTATGTGACCATTCTTATTTTCCACTCATTTGAATGACTATGTTACCATTCCATAACTCACAGAAAATTGAATGTCCATGTTAACATTCTCTACTGGAGCTCCATAGAATGTCCATGTTATCATTCTATACTCACGCACCCATGAATTTCCATGTTACCATTCTTATTTTCCACCCATTTGAATGACTATGTTACCATTCTATAACTCACACACACATGAATGCCTATGTTACCATTCCATACTCACACACCCATTAATGTCCATGTTACTATTCCATACTTGTGCCCCCATGAATTTCCATGTTACCATTCCATACTCACGCACCCATGAATATCCATGATACCATTCTATACTCATGCACCCATGAATTTCTATGTTACCATTCCATACTCATGCACCCATGAATATTAATTTTCCCATTCCTAATAGTTTTCCAAATGAGCATTTGACCATTCACCATTTAATAATACATATCACATGTATATCATTTATCAAGTTTAATTAATTATTAACCCCATTATCACATATATCACATCATCACATCAAGCATGATTAATCAACATTAAACCTCTTACACCAATATCAAATTAATTTATCAATTAATTAATCCGCTCACCCTCATTTCTAATTCATGAATTAGTCTTCACATAAAACCCCTTAATTAATTCCCCAATTAATTAAGAACATCAATCTCTATAATTAACCCAACCATTAATTAATCGCTTACTCATAATTAATTCATCAATTAATTATCCCAATTACTAAACTCAACATCTCATAATTAATTCATCAATTAATTATCTCAATCTTAAATTTAATATTTCTTAAGTAATTCCACAATTAATTATATCAATTATCAAATATCAATATCTCATAATTAATTCATTAATTAATTATCCAATTATATCAATTCAATATCTCAACAATCCACATTAATTAATTTACCAATTAATTAATCCAAATCATTTCCATTAATTAATTCCACAATTAATTAATCTAACATAATCCCTTAAATTAACCACTAATTAATTGTGCATATCGACTCTCATTAATCAATTCACAATTAATTAATAACATTCAATTAATTTAACTAATTCACCGATTAATTGTTCACATCAACTCAATTAATTAATTCTATAATTAATTAATATAATCCAACCCCTTTAATTATTTCATCGAATAATTATTCACATCAACACCATTAATTAATTCTGTAATTAATTAATCTAACTCAATCCCTTCAATTAAGTCACTTATTAATTGTTCACATAAACTCCATTAATTAATTAATTATTTATTTAATCTAAATCGATCTCCTCAATTAATTAAACAATTAATTCTTCCATCGTAATTGATTCAATAACACCAATTTTTTTTTGAATTAATTGGTCCAACTCACTTAATTAAATAACCTCGTAATTAATTCACCAATTATTTAATCCAAATCACTTAATTAAATAACTACATAATTAATTCACTAATTAACTATTCCAACTAACTTAATTAAATAACCGTATATATAATTATTAAATTTCAACAATATCTACCTCGCCATAATTAATTCAAAATTAAATTATTCCAAATCACAATTTCGTAATTCTAACCATTCACATTAATTAATTCTACAATTAATTAATCTTGTTCCATAGTCTCAATAATTTCACAATTAATTCAATAATTAATTATTCCCAATTTCCCAATTTAATACTTTGAGAATTAAAGTTACCAATTAATTATCCACATTCCATAATTTCCATTATTCACTCAAATCTTCAATTCCTAAATTATTTATTTTACCACATTTATTAATTCCATTTGGAATTTATATTGCTAAAAAACCCTAGAAAATATACAATCACATACATGTAATTTATAATTAAAACTATGGGATTTGAATTTTAGACCACCTACCTCTAATATGATGAACACATGATATGAATCCAACATCATTGATGGCGCTTTATTTTGACAACTATTGAAGAAGAAATTAAATAAATATGCATATCCAGTTTAATAAAAATCTACTCAAAATAATTCATTTTCTAGGAAAAAATTGATACACACCATCTATTATCAATATGAATCAATTACCACTAATGGTACATCAATCTGATCAATATTGAAAAAGATAATGATTATTAAAGTCTAAAAAGAGAGATAGGGAGAGGAGGGAAGGACGTGTCATAAATAATGGGCTTCCTACCCATTTCATGCACACCACCCCAAATCTAATTTATAATACTTTTTCATCAATTAATTTAGTTATATTGATTAATTTAATCATTTATTAATTAATGTCTCATATTAATCTAATGCATCAACCCATCATCATTTTGGGAATTTCATCGACATGTACCATGATCCTAAATTAAATATTCAACATTGGTCATGAAATGACCGCCTCAATTTTAGGGTCACACTACCGCCAATGGCATGTCTATCCAACATCATATGAAAGAGTTATAACTAAAATGGTGTTTTGATAACAATTATTATGTCACATAAATACCCTTAATTAATTCCCCAATTAACTAATTACGTCAATCCGAGTAGTTAATCCATCAATTAATTAATCAATATCCACGAACTCAAAATCACATAGATAATTATACAATTAATTATCTAATTCTATCATTTTATTCTACACAACAATACTCATTAATTTATTTGACAATTAATTAATCTCATCAATCCTATTATTTAATTCATCAATTAATTATCTCAATTAATTTGACAATTAATTAATCTAAAAAATTAAATAAAATCAAATTTCCATTGTGAATAAAAGTCAAACCCTCACTAAGGTAAACCCCCCATTCCAAACCCAAATGTGGTCTCAGATTTCTCGTACGATGCACTGTTTGAGAGATATTAATTATTTAATATTCAAAAAACAGATTAAAGAATAAATTAAATATTAAAAAATGTTATTTTCATGACCGAGACATCCAAAAATTTGATGCATACAAATGTTATACCCTGACTAGGGAAAAAACATTGTTCCATACACAATAGTTGTATTGGATTTCCTATATAACACACCATTTTGGAGTTATTCAATTATTTTGAATAAAAAGTGTGTAGATAATATATTATATTTAATATTTTATTCAGTCTTCACTAAGACTTTGAGGGCCTTGGAATCTCACACTAACTTAGTTACAAACTCCAAAAAATATTTAATTGAATATTCCAAGATGTTCACTGACATTTAAGTCCTTTAATATATTTAATTTTCTAATAAAAAAATTTTGTGAATTAAAATAATGACAAAAATAATCCCTAAAATTTTAAAATGGTTATGCTTGGAAAAAGGATGAGATATTACAATCTCCCCACCTTCTAACAGCTCATCCTTGAGCTGTAATCCCAAGAACCTTTAAGAAAAATCGGGTTCTTAAAATCTACCCACCTTTGGAGATTTATTAACCCCTCTTATTAAGAAGCTCAATAACTGTAGTTTTTATTAACCTCTGATCAATCCTAAGAACCTCATGCATAAATTTTCAATGGAATACCTCACACCATCAAGCTCCGCATAAGTACTTCATAAGCACAACCTCCAAGGGGATCTATATCCAACCAAAACACATTCATTTAGTTAGACATAAAGCTATATCTTTCTTAGTATATCAAGGATGGTGTCAAGGTAGGGGACGTGATCATCACTAATTAAAAGTATACTAATAATTCTTCAATGAATACCACCAAAAATCCTTCATTACTAGAGTTAATTCCCTTTTTCCTACCACACGGTCAAAATAGAGGCACTATCACCGACCTTAACCATCCTACACCTAGGTCCCGGTTAATAAGCGTAAACACATTCCTATTATTCAAGTTTATCATTTAGACAGCCATTTATTTTTATCTTGCATCATTTTACAATATTTCTCAACTAATTAATCAATTTATTTAATTCAATAAATAAATAATATCTTTACTCACATTAATTAATTTTTCAATTAATTAATCGTTTTATTTAATTCAAAAATTAAATAATATATTTACTCACATTAATTAATTTTTCAATTAATTAATCTATCAGTTTCATAAATTAATTCCATAATTAATTAATCTCTTTCTAGATATAATCATCCCATAATTAACGCCACCATTAATTATCTCAATTAATAATATTAATATCACATAATTAATTCTAAAATTAATTATCCCAAATTTATGATATCAATATCTTACAATTAATTCTACAATTATTTGTTCCTAAAAACCACAATTTTATAATCTCTTCATTAATAAATTCACCATTTTCATTTCAATTTCCCAAGAAGGGGAAAATATCTCAAGTTCAAAAACTTACCCAAATCCAATTTTCCTATGAATTCTTCTAATGATTCAATTCACAAAATATTTATAAGTGCCTAAAATGATGCATGAAGACTCGACCGTCATGATATACCAATCCACAAGTCAATCTCAACAAATCTCAAAAACAATAATCACATAAAACAATAAGTGTGTTGCCCAAGGTGAAATAATATTCAACTATAACCAAAAATAGAAATAACAACAATATCACCCTGGGTACTTGGGTTTTACCCCATACATGAGGTAGTTACTCCCAAGCATGAGCTCATAACCAAGACCTGACTCTTCCTAGTTTCATGTCTACCTTTCCCAAACAGTAATATTAAAGAAGATGAAAATAAAAGTGGACCACTAATAACACTTGGTAATGTCCCGTTACAGGTTCCCCGCAATAGTACCCCTAGTCAGTTCTCCATATGCCTTCAGGTGCATCTCCCTGTATGCCAGAGGATATCGACTAAGAGTGAAGTTCTGGTAAGTCAGTCTTGGGGAGATTATATTATCTTTTACCAGAGTAAACACCAGCATAAATAATAAAGAGTACCAGAAACATAAACAAAACCATATAAAATACCAATATCTCAGGATAACTAAAACAGGCAATACAATATTTAAAAAAAAGGGAAACATTACATTCCAATGTATGTGCTAAGTGTCAATATGAAAAACCCAAAAAAAGACACTAAAAACTCCTCCATGTAAGTCCTAACACCAAGTCTGGTTCCCTCACCATGTTCCATCCCAACTCTTCCACTGAAAACAGGGAATTTCCCCTTAACCTATCTAGAAAACAAAAAGTCTATTCAGGTACCGATCAGAAATCCCAGATAGGGTGTGAGTATAACTCAGTAGGCCAAGTGTCTAAAACAAATCCAGTCAATAGAAAGTGTATGCAATTGTATAAAGAAAGTAATTACAATGCATAATTAAACAATTTAACACATTAATGAAAATTCTTTATTCAACCCCATAATTGAACAAGTATTTTACCATTCTTATTTTCCAACCATTTGAATGACTATGTTACCATTCCATAACTCACAGACACTTGATTTTCCATCTTTTCATTCCGTACTCACACACCCAAGAATGTCTATGATACAATTCCATACTCATGCACCCATGAATGTCCATGTTACCATTCTTATTTTCCACCCATTTGAATGACTATGTTACCATTCCATAACTCACACACACTTGAATTTCCATGTTACCATTCCATACTCATGCACCGATGAATTTCCATGTTATCATTCCATACTCACGCACCCATGAATGTTCATATTACCATTCCATACTCACGCACCCATGAATGTCCATGTTACCATTCTTAATAGTTGGATGAATAAGCATGTTACCATTCACCATTTACTAATACATATCACATTTATCTCATTTATCAAGGTTAATCAATTATTAACCCCATTATCACATATAGCACATCATCACATCAAGCAAGATTAATCAACATTAAACCTCTTTCACTAATATCACATTAATTTATTAATTAATTAATCTGCTCACCATCATTTCTAATTCAAGAATTAGTCTTTGCATAAAAACTCTTAATTAATTCCCCAATTAATTAAGGACATCAATCTATTTAATTAACCTAACTGTTAATTAATTGCTTACTCATAATTAATTCATCAATTAATTATCTCAATTGCCAAACTTGACATCTCGTAATTAAGTCATCAATTAATTATATCAATCCAAAATTTAATATTTCATACGTAATTCCATAATTAATTATATCAATTCCCAAATCTTAATATATCATAATTAATTCATTAATTAATTATCCAATTCTATCAATTCAATATCTCAACAATCCACAGTAATTAATTTACCAATTAATTAATCTAAATATTTTACATTAATTAATTCTAGAATTAATTAATCTAACTTCATACCTTCAATTAATTCACAAATTAAATGTTCATTCTAACTCTCATTAATTCATTCATAATTAACTATTCACATCAACTCGATTAATTAATTCTTTAATTAATTAATCTAATCCAATCCCTTTAATTAATTCACTGATTAATTGTTCACATCAACTCCATTAATTAATTATATAATTAATAAATCTAACTCAATCCATTCAATTAATTCACTAATTAATTATTCACATAAACTTGATTAATTAATTCTTTATTTAATTAATCTAACTCAATCTCCTCAATTAATTAAAAAAATAATTATTCCATCGTAATTGATTCAATAACACCAACTTTTTTCTAAATTATTTATTCCAACTCACTTAATTAAATAACCACATAATTAATTCACCAATTAATTACTCCAACTCACTTAATTCAATAACTGCATAATTAATTCACAAATTTATAATTCCAACTCACTTAATTCAATAGTAGTATAGCTAATTATTAAATTTCAACAATATCTATCTCTCCATAATTAATTCAAAATTTAATTATACCAAATCACAATTTCATAATTATAACCATTCACATTAATTAATTCTATAATTAATTAATCATGTTCCATGGTCTCAATAATTCAGTAATTAATTCAACAATTAATTATTCCCAATTTCCCAATTCAATACTTTGAGAATTAATTTTACCAATTAATTATCCATATTCTATAATTTACATTATTCACTCAAACATCCAATTACTAAATTAATTAATTTAGCACATTAATTAATTCAATTTTTAATTCCAATTGATAAATGAACCTTAGAAAATCTACAATCACATACACATAATTGATAATAAAGACTATGGGATTTTAATTTTAGACCACTTAACTCAAATATGATGAACATGCGATATGAATCTGACATCATTAATGACGTCTTATTTCAACGACTATCAAATGAGAAATTAAATAAATAAGAATATATGGTTTAATAAAAATCTACTCAAAATACTTCATTTTATATGGAAAAAAAATTTATGCACCATCCTATTATCAAGTTGAATCAAATGTCACTAATGGTGCGTGAATTTGATCAATATCAAAAAAGATATTGATTATTGAAGTCTGAAAGGAGATATAGGGAGAGGAGAGAGGGGCGTGTCATAAATAATGGACTTCCTACCCATTCCATGCACACCACCCCAAATCTATTTTATAATACCTTTTCATAAATTAATTTAGTTACATTTATTAATTTAATAAATTATTTATTAATCACTCCTATTAATTTTATGCATCAACCCATCATTAGTTTGAGCGTTTTATAGACCTATACCATGATCCAAAATTAAATATTCAATATTGGTCTTGAAATGACCACCTCAATTTTAGGGTCACACTACCACTAACGACAAGTCTATCTGACACCATACAAAAATACCCTTAATTATTTACCCAGTTAATTAAGTATATCAGTCCCAATTATTAATCCATCAATTAATTAATCAATATTCACGAAATCAAAAACACATAATTAATTCGATGACTAATTATATAATTCTCTCAATGGAATCTACAAGAAAACCTTCATTAATTAATTTTACAATTAATTAATCTCATTAATCATATTATTTAATTCATCAATTAATTATCTCAACTAATTTGATAATTACTTCATCTCAAAAATTAAATAACACCAAACGTCCATTGATAATAAAATTCATATCCTAAATAGGGTAAAACCACCATTCCAAACCCAACAGTGGTATAGTATTTCTCATACGATGCACTGTTTGAGAGATATTAATTATTTAATATTCAAAAATACGGATTAAAAAATAATTAAATATAAAAAAATGTTATTTTCATGAGAGAGACGTCAAAAACTAGGATGTTTACAAATGTTATACCCATATTAGGGTAAACAATTTGTTCTGGACACAATGGTTGTATCGGATTTCCCATATGACATATCATTTTAGAGTTATTCAATTATTTTGAGTAACAAGTATGCACTTAATATATTATATTTAATATTTTTAATCTGTCTTCACTGAGACTTTGCAGGCCTCAGAATATCACACTAACTCAGTGTCGAACTCCAAAAAATATTCAATTGAATATTCCAAGATGTTTACTATAATTTAAGTCCTTTACCACATTTATCAAAATTTCAATGATAAAACTTTTTTTAATTAAAAAAATACAACCCATCTTTACCAAAAAAATTAAGATGCTTACATGAAAAAATGAGGGGATCTTATATGAAGGGTAAGATTCATGTGATCCACCAATGACTAGTGAATTTTTATATATTCCATAAGTTTTATGTGGGTAATCATCATTTCCCTTTGGATTTTTTCATTGTTGATTAAGTATTATTAAAGGTATCACCTCATTTGGGTCACCAATGACTATAGAAGTATGGGAAGCTTACTGTGAGGTATGTGGGACCCTTTATGATCATTGAGTGGGTTATAAAGTTTAATAATTTGTTGGAATTACCTTCTAATTTGACATTGATTCATTATTTCTTCCACATTCCTCAGAAAATGAAATACTATTTGGATCCCTCCTATGTTTTTAATTGGGTGGAGTTAGAGTTATAGCCTAACTTTTATTCACTAAAAACTGATTTAGATTGTTAATTCCTAGGATAAAGTGATTTATCGAAACACATTCCTTTGTTTTGGGTGTTATTGAAACATGGTAATTATTTTCACAAGACATGGGAGTGATAATCTCATAAGATGGAGTAGTGACCTCACCTCTTGATTGATCACTTGTCTTTAAGATAATTTTTTATTGGAAGAAATTGATATGGTGGGGAGAATTGTCACACCCAAAATGTTATTTTTAGGTACATACTAAATTATATAATGATTTTAATTATTATCCTTTTTTTGGTATTTTATTTGGTTTTGGGTTATAGAAACTTTAGATGTCTCGTTGTTAATGAAAACTATGCGACTTTCCTATGTTATGGTCTAAAGAACATTTTAATGGTGATAACATGGTTGGTACACTATTTTCCAAACTGTGTGGCTCCTCTAGGTGTGTCCAATTCCATCCATACTGTTGGTATACATTTTATATAACCATGTTGCTAAATTGTATAACCTACACAATTTCATTAAAAACAAATTTTACTAGTTTCTCCTTACTCATCTTAACACCCCTGATACTTATTCTCTATTCACTTGAAATCTATAGGATACCCACATGATGTACCTTATTTATCCTCCCCTTCCCCATGATTTCATGAGTATCTTTCACCTATAATCTCTTTAAGGTCATCAAGTAAGATACTTTCCTAAATTCCTTGGTTCTATTCTCCCCTCATTCTTGGTTTTCCCACTTCCTTATAGCTATCATGGCCAAAGGTTTTCCTTAACCAAATTTAAATGGTGTGGTATTTAGTGATTGGGATTCATCTTGGATTATATGGTTATGTATCCTTATTTTACAGTTAATTACCATTATTGGAAAGTGGTTTCACTAAATTAAGGTTGGTGGTTTCATGATTTACCCTTTTTTGGAAAACCTTAAGTGCTTTATTACGTTAAAAAGCGTATTTTAAATTATTTAGGGAATCTTATAAAATATTTGAAAAAATTTATATATGATATAATTTTTTGGATTTTTTATCTATTTATATTTTTAACCAAATTGATTTTAAAATAATATGTTGTATATGGAATTAAGGGTTTCATGTATTGTGTTTAATGAAATTCCCCTTTAATTGGAAATTAGTTTAAATGATGAAATTGAAAATATTTAAAAATGGTATAACAAATGGGAAAAAAATTTATGTAGTAATAATAAGAAAATAAATGTTAGGAATCAGTTTTAATACCGATAGATTTAAAAATATAGAAAATTAGGTTCGATATCATATACAACATGCAACAATGAGCCCAAATGAACCACAAAATATTATTATTTAAATATGAACATTATAACATAGCTGTTGAATTTTCAAGTATAAATAGTATTAAAAAAATTATGAAATATATATAAATTACCTAATAAATAAAAAATAAATGATTAAGTCTTAGGAAATAAGTACTCAATTTTTAATAAATTTATATATTCTTCAGAAATAAAGTTTCTTCAAAAAGGATTTTTATTATTTTTTTGAGAAAATGATATAATTAATTTCTAGAATATCTATAATTATATTTTAAAAAAATAATATAATTTTTAATTTATCATATTAAAATTATTTTAGGATTAAAATTTTGGATGTTTCTGAAAAGATTTTTGTTTCAGTGAATAGTATCGATTTTTATTGAAAAATGAATTTTTGTTTCAAACATTTTTAAAGCTAAATTTTATTTTAAAATGATTTAAAACTAAAATTAGTTATATTATATTTCTAATAATTAAATTAAATTCATTGGAATCAATATCGTGATTGAATTTAGTATAAAAACATTTTTATACATAAAAAGACATTTTTCTAAAAAAAAATCTATCATATTTTGCACATTTATTTTAAAATTAATTTATGAAACTTATTGAAATTGAATTTGATAAATAATATTATATATTTTTAATCATTAGGTTTATATTTGGAAAATAATCTCCTTATATTTTTGGTCAATATAAATAGAAACCATAGTAAAATTTATCACCTGAGTAAAGGGTAAATCTGGTTAATCTAGGCTAAAAATAAGTGAAAAGGTCATAATTTTTCATCTTAATTACTATTGGATGAAGGAAATTTGACCTATATAACCTTAGTCTCTAAATTTATATGTTTACTAGTCACTTTTTCCTCTCTTTGTTTTAAATATCTATTATGTGTTTTATAAAGAAAAAAAGTTATGAAAAAATATAAATGTAAATTTTTTAATATTGAAATTATATTCATAATTATAATTTATTTATATTTTTTAGTGATTATATACTTACCTTAAATTCCTGTACAATTATAATATCGTATTTATTAAATTAATATAAAAATAAAACAAATTATATTAAAAATATTAAAAGTGGTAGAATTCGAGTGATTTTTAGTGTTCCATGAATATTCGAGATGAATATAACCTATTAATGATTTTTAAATGAATTATATTCTAAATAAAAATTTTCTCTTGATTTATTTTAATTCAAATTATATTAATTGTGTCAAAATTGATATTAATGATAATTTATAAAAATAATATAGTATTAAATTATATAAAAATTATTAAAATATTTAAATTAGACATGGTGGATAATATATGGTTTAAATATTATCTATTGGTCATTTATGATCCATTTTTCACCTTATTTGTACAATTATATACTTTTAAGAGTTAAAATGATGTTATTGTGGTTAATGTTAAAATAGATTAGCTAAGGGGTTAAACAAAATAATAAGTTTAGAACACCACATAAACCTATAGAATTTTATTTTTTAATAATATTTCAACCATATCCTACCCTTGGTTCGAATACCTATCCATTTGGATGCATTTTTATTAATATTAACTTTATTTTAATTTAATGTTTTCTGAAATTATAAAATCTCCCCTCACCTTAATTATAAAATGGAACCACCTCCCTCACTTATTTACCCCACATCAAGTCTTCTTGGTTGACCAAAACCTAAGCATACAACTTATAAATATCGCTATATAATTTCAAGAGGTATTTCTATTCCAAAATAACTACTTTAAGTCCCTTATGAAGATATATACTGAAAGTCTGCTAAAGAAGAGGTAATCATCTTTACAAAGTCCTTCAAGTTTATTTCTTCTTCTAATTACTATTAAAGTTGTATTCCCATCCTAAGATAATAGTTCCAGTATCACCAATATAAGTATATGTTATTATTATTATGGTACAGCCATATTCTATATCTTTTCTATACTGTGAAAATTGAAAACATTGTTTGTGCATACGTACGTCTTACCGTATCCACATAATGTTGTAATTCGTTTTTCATCACAATTTCACTTGAATTGTTATAAATATGTAAATAATTATTATATATTATATTTATGACATAAATACTCTTTTACAATTAAATTATCTTGTATAACTTTCTACCTTCCAATTCATTGAAAAATGATAACATCGCTCGGGCGTACATGTGGACTACCACCTCCACAAAGCGATATGATACATTTTTCATTTATGATTTATATTGAATATAATAAGGATGGATTTAATGAATATATATAATCAAATTATTTAATAATTATTCTATAAATGAGAATTATTATTTACCTTTATTTTATTTCATCTGGGAAAAACTGAAAACAACATTCATGCGTACGTACAACATACCGTCTCCATGAATGATGTAATTAATTTTTCTATATATAACTTTTATGTATGTTCGTTATTATGTATATAATGAATATAAATTATAATTATAAAATTATTAAAATTATTTAGATGATATAACTATTATCAAAGTTTCTGGACCAAAACTACTAAACCAAAACATACATGAAAAATGAAATAATTATTAGTATAAATAGTGATTTTAATAAATAATTATTAATAAATTAGTGATAAATGGTTATAAGTAAATCTTATATGGTATGATATATATTATTATGGTTTTGAAATAGATTTATAATAAATATATAGTTTTTATATAGTAGTTTCAGACATGTAAAAATGAAATCGGACTGGAAGTAAGGGTTTCTCGTATCACTTTTACTTCAGTGAGACATATATCATATTCACCACTTATTTATTTTATGTGGTGTATATACTACCCATTTATATATTATATCATGAATTTATTTATCTTTATGGTATTTAAATTTACATTTAATGTTATTTATTTCATGGGGGTTACAATTCAAAAGATACCCATGTGGTATGGATTTATTTCATAATTTCATAATTATTCCGGATTGTTTATGTTTATGTCCCTAAGGGAATATTTTTATTCCATATCACTTTTTTCTAAAAATATTTTCAAATTTTTTAAAATATTATCCAAACTATTTGTTGAAAACATTTTTTCCCAAGTTTTAATTTTTACAAAATAATTTGAAAGGAATCTTCTTGTCGTTTTCTGAATGTGGTACTTTTTGAAAATTTTACCAAAGTGTGAAAGGAATATTTTTTTAACTTATATAGCATGAATTGATTTTTCTAACATGATAAATAATATTTTATTGGAATATTAATTTAAAATTTTACATGGTTATTTTCAAATAAAATTTTTTCCTTCATATTTGGGATTTTTTAAATAATTGATCTCAAAGTGAAAGGTTTATTTTCCTCAAGAATGTTCCAATGATATTTTTAAAGTATTGTCATCTATATAAATGTCCTTTGTTGAGTATTATGATATAATGAGATTATTATATTATGTTACCATCCATAAAATTTTTATTGATGGTTTAAGATCAGTTTGACTGGTGAAAGTACTGATATTTCATATGTTAGTTCTTCCAATATGGATAGTGATTGATTTTAAGGTAGTTGATTATGTTGTGTTTCTTATTCAAATGAGGAATTAATTAGGCTTATTAATTTATGGGTTGGGCTTGGAATTACATATCCCTCTATGCATCAGTAGGTCTCATGTGGCAAATTGGTTTGGGATTTTTCGTGAGGCCTTACCCATTTATATAAGATGTCTTGGTATGAGTCTTGGACAATGTGTTTAAGATATCTTAGAACAAGGCCTATAAGGTAAGTTCCAAATGTCTGGTATTATGAATTCCATCATTATGAACCCATTTGTTGATTTACATGTGATTTCTTGAATATTTTTATCATTGATGGATAATTTTTAGCTCATGTGATTATTTATATATAATTTTTTGATTATCATTTATTTCCTATCATATTATTCATGTCTTATTTAGATTACGTTGTATGCAAACGCTTAATGAGCATATGAGATCACCTATTTCTTATGTTCATTTTCCATATGATACCTGTAATTGTTTTATGATTAATACATAGGGATATGTTAAATGGTATAGTGATTTTATCGAAGAAAATACTATGTTTTATTTTAAGTTTTCAAATGTAAATGTTAATTTTAATAATGTATCTATTTCACCAATACTACTAAACTATTCATACCTTTGGGATTTTATCCCTTTTATATAGTTCCAATGTAATAAAGTAACCGTCAGATCTTGGATTCTAAGTTCCAGGTCTTTATAGTTGTCCTCATAGAAAGTTTAGTAGTACCCTTGGGAATTATATTTAGTAAAACATGGATTAAGGAACATGACCCTATGAGTATATTTGAGAATATTCCCAAAGAAACCCTATTTATGATTATGATATTATCTATGAATAATTTTTTCAATTTATGTTAAGTGTTTCACTAGTTTTGAAATCATACATTATGTTTCATAATGGTATGATCTAATATAGTGTATTCTATTATTTAGAAATTATTCCTTGTAGAAGGAATGAGAACTGTATCAATAAAAGTAATCCATGTAGAAATTTTCCTCCTATGAAAGATAATATATCTAGAGCTGGATCTATAGTTGAAGCTGAACAAATTATAACTATATTTCTGTAGCTGACTCAGGTTATGAATAATAACTATTCCTGTATGAAGTATCATGTTAATCCATAACACATTATAACAATGTTAGACCACTTCATTCTTTATAAACCTCCATCATTAAATGTGACTCAAAATATATTTTTAGTTAATCAAGGGACAAGTTCCTTAGAGAAGATATTTCTCAGTTTAGGAAGTAATGAGAGGTAGAATTTTTCACATATATTTTTTGTCTCTCAATGGATGTAGACTAATGGTGGTCCTTGATTCAAAAAACTAAGTATGAGGAGTAAATATACAGTATGGATGAAAGTATTTTAAGGAACTTTTCTTGGAAAAATTTTTCCCTTATGAAAAATGAGCGGATATGGAGAGACAATTTTTGAGTATGAGACAAAAAGAAGATTAAAATTTTGTTATGTATAAAGATAACTTTACAAGTTTATCAAGGCATGTCATGGACTACATATATATTCCAAAGAGTAATATTAACCATTTATTTGATATATTATATCCAGTACTTTTAAAGGCACAAGTATTATAAAAATTATCATCATGTGAGGATATAGTAACATATGTTATCAAGAAATAAAAATAATTCTCCATGTATTATGGCCTCAAAGTAAACCAAGATAAGAAAAGGGCAATAAATAAAAAAAATTAATAAGGGTACTAAGGGAAAGAAGTATTTTCCTATATGTGATAATTGTGGAAAGAAACACCCTATTTATTTATTGAATGGAATAGGAATTCTCTAAAATATTGGAGTTAAAGGATACCAATATCATGATTATATGGAAAAGAAAGAATTTTCCAATGTTTAATGCTTCAACTATTAGAAAAAGGGGTACTATGAAAATTAATGCACCATGTTTCAAGGGAATATACCTTACATGAAACTAAGTGATCAAGTTCAATATTATGATATTATTACTAATGAAGTGGAATGACTAAAGTGATTTTGTATTTGGATTTAATAATTATGTTTTAGAAGTATTTTGTGGTTATAAGAATCATGAAACAAATATGGAGTATACTAAAGTAGTTTTTATTTATGGATTTTAAAGCATATATTGAGTGTTACTAATAACCAATAAAAGTAATTTAGTGGTAAGGATAAATTTTTATAGAATACATAATAAGGAAAATATGTTACTTAATATATTCATGATGTTCAGTTAATTGGATGGTATTTGTGACCTTGGAAAATTGTTAGTGGTTTTATGAAAAAGTAATTCATGGTGAATTTTAAAACATTTTTTATTTATATTCAATAATATGAGATTTTATTTTAAGGAATAAGGAGAGGATCAATTCTTTGAAGCATGATTGTTTTAATTAAGGTTTTATGGTGATTCGATTTATTAACATGTGATAAAGGTTTTTACACGTGACATTAAGAGTAACTTTATGTGGGATTAATGATAAGTTGATTTTAGAAATTTACTGACCTTATTCATAAATATTTGTATTTTTGAATTTGGTCAGACATATTTTTTAGGATCCTTAAAGTTAACTAATTATATAATGGATTGAGTTTTTATTATTTTAGGTTAAATTATGATTTATCATATTGGATATCATATTCTAACCATTTTGGTTTTAGTAAATGTTTAATGGATGGAGTAATGATTTGTGTATCTTATGATTCGCTAAAAAATTAATTTAGTACTTAAGGTATAAAAAATCATCTTGAATATCCATTTTATAGTATAAGAGGTGAGGGGGAAATTGATTGAATCACAACCAAAGGATGAGATTATTCTTATGACATGGAAAGAAATAAAGTGAGTTTTTTTATTTAGTGCTTTATCTGAATAGTAAAATAATACCTCGACTTTAGGAAAATGACATAGGAATAAAAATGTTATCTATTTACTTTTCTTATCAATAAATCAATGGTTCTTTAACCCATCATCATCATCATTTATTTAATAATAAGTAAAAAGGGTGAATAATACAAAACCAACAGGAAACATGAAACAGGAGGTAGGAAAAAATATGAGACCAACCACTTAAGGGGGTCTAAAATAATGAATCCCAAGGGAATATCCTCTTACCGTATTTACCCCCTAAGGTGGTAGGAATTTTTTTTCTAGGGAATTAGGTGATATCTACCTCATGACCCACTATGGAATCAAGATAATATTCCACAGTTTTACCTTCACACCAAGTATATAGAACCTACATATAATTGATAATAAGTCTCATTCGCCTTCCGAAAATGTAAAAGATTGACCAATAAGTCTTATGTGTGTTTTTAAAGGTAATATAAAGATTAAAGGAGTCTGTATCCACTACGATGAGACCCATGTTCCTTTATATGCATATAAGGAGGCTTGTTATCATTGCCTTGGATTCAGATTAAAGGGAATTCCCATGTACAAAGTACGTAGAGTAAGAAAAAATAACATGACCCCTAGTGTAACAAACCACACCACCTCCCCACATGATTTCCATGCAAAATGAGTCATCTATGTTGAGTTTGGGACCCAAAAAGTGGGGGTTCTTGGGAGCCCAGTGACCCTGAGAGGCATCGAAGACTGAGTGGGTAGATTAATTTCCAACTAAAAATGGTTTGAGGGTGGCAGATTATTTCTAGTTCTTTATGAGCCTTGCTATGTTCAAAAAGTGGTTCCTGGTTTTGATCACTAAATCCTTTCTGGATCATGTACCCCCATCAATTCAGGTATTATTCCTTTCTTTACAAATACACTAGCACCTTGTTATCATCACAATGGATCTTTCCTTCCTCTTGGGACCAGCTATCCTCACTCCTTGGAACTACCTTCTAATAAAGTATATACCTAATAATTCTTGTGATGGGATACCATCAAAGTCCCTAAAAAATCTTGAAATAATACAAGTCCAGTCTCCCTCAAATAAAAAATGATATGAGATTTCCTCCTGATGTTATTTTCAACACGTGCACCTAGAAACCAAGTTGATACTGGTACATTTGATATTCCAATACATGGGTAGAACCTCATTTCATAATCTTCAAACAAGGAAGTTATATTTTATAGGGACCTCCTTGCACTAGAATAGTTCATGCCAGAAGTTAAGGTGATTCGAAGGTGCAATCACTCTTTGAAAATATTTCATAGAAAAGGCCTTTGAAGAAGACTCCTTGAAAATTCACTTGTTTGAATTAGAATTTAAATCAATGAGTTCAAATATCTCTCATTGGTTCTTTTCCAAAATTAAATCAATGAATCTTAGGTTCTTTCTTTCCTATATAAAGGTGATGTCCATAGAATGAAAACCTAGAAATTCAAGCTTGGAACCAACCCAATTATGGTGCTAGAACAAAATATCCACCCTCCCTGTTATCTATCATTCATGGCTTTGGATGATCAGAAAATGAGGATGAAACATGGACCATATTTAATTTCTTCCCATTGTATCCATCCACCTCGACCGTAGACTCCCATAAACATACCCCATAGGGTTCTTTCCTCAATAACCTTCCACATGAGCTTTGTATGCATGCCATACAGCATGTATGAGATATTCCTCTCATTTTTTTCTCCCTCCTTTTTAGCTCTAGTCATTCTCATCTAGAATTCCCAATGATGTTTTCCCTATAATTTTTCATCCCAAATAAATGAGGCTAGAATCTTTTCAATTCTATATAAAATTTCTTTCTTCACTTTAATAATAAAAAGTTCATGGATTGGTATGGAGTAAATTATGCTATTCTTTAGTGATATTCTCCTACTAAAGGAGAGATATCAGTTCTTCCATTTCATAACATGACCTATGATTCTCCAAATGATCTAATCAAAGTGATGTATGCACAACCTACTTGAAGAAATAGGAGTTCCTAGATAATCCATGGGGAATCTTCTTCTCTACATATCCAAACTATTACTCAGTAAGCATACCCTCTGGTATGAACACCTTCTTGAGATATAAAATATTCTCTTAACTTAGTTTATCACTTTTCAACTCCATATGTAGTAATATTCAAGTACCTTGTTCATACCACACAATGATCACTTACTATAATTCATGAATATGATTATGTCATCTACAAACATTAGATGGGAGATGTAATGGGAGGAACCCTATGGTGGTAGGGAATAATACTACCACTTGAAATGCCCTTTTTTATGAGGTGTCTTAGAATATATTGGGAGAGGATGAAGATTATTGGGGATAGCGAGTGTCCTTATCTTAACCCGCATATTGATTTAAAAAATTTATTATTTTTCCCATGAAGTATATTTCCATCCATTAGAAACTAAATCACCTGAAAATGATGTCAATGTTCAATAAGGAAAAACCCAACCTTCTCATATACTTTATAATAAAATTCCACTCAATTATATCATTGTCCGTGTAAATATCTAATTTTATTACCATGTTTGATCCAAGGACCTTGTTATTAATATTACTAACCACTTCCTAAGCTAGTGTGATTGATCCTTGAATCATCCTACCCATAAAAAAACCCATGTTTCTATTTGGATATCAAATGAGGAATAAAAGTTAAAATACTTCTATTTATTACACTAGAAAACACTTTATATAGATATCTACACATTCTTACAATTCTATAATGCTGGAGAGAAGAGAGGTCATTGATCTTTGGAATGAGTACCAAGTTAATGGCACAAACCACACAAGAAAATCTACCACCTCGGTAGAAATCATGTAATACCCTCACCAAATCATTATTTTCCATATTCAATGAAGCTCTATAGAAGGATCCTTGGAAGCTTCAATTCCTAGTGCAATCTTTAGGTTTATACCCCTCATTGCCTTATTAAACTCATTCTCCTCGAGCATAGCTTTGAAGAACTCATTTTCTGCACTAGAAACCATGGAAGGAATCACATCGAGGATTTATCATGAAATATTAGATATAAATCAATAATATAAGGATTGGGGCCAAAAATAAGTTACTTGAAGAAGGATTATACCATTCCCCCAACCAAATCTACATCGTCAGTATAAGTTCCATCCTCCAATAGAATATTAGGTCTGGTTATCCTTTGTTTGTCCTTAATGAAAGTGTGAAAGAAATTAATATTCTGATCACCTTAATGTAAACATTTATATCTTGATTGTTTTCATTCCAAACATTACTACCTCAAGATAATATCCACTAAGATATCTTTCTTACTCATAAACTCACTAAACAGAGTGTTATTCCAGTCATTATCTAGACAGAGTTCCATTTTCTCAATGTCCCTCTTAACCATATGCATGTAATAGAAACGAAGGGTTTGATTGTTGATACATGGTATAAGGTCACATTATAGAATCTTAAGCTTATTATGAATCCTTATCCAAGAATTCCCCTAGCTTATCTTATTACATAAATCATGAACCACTTTGTGGTGTCATGGAGTCTTGATCCACATTAGGAAGAATTTAAAATTTCTAACTCTCTCTTGCTTGGGAGATAAGGAAACTAGACGTGGAGAGTGGTCATAGAGGCTTCATAAAATACGGGTAAACTATTCACTTAGGAAAGATGAAATAGCATGATCATTGTCAAGAAAATGGTTGAGGTGGCACTAGGTACAATGGCCCCATTTCTAGTTATTTCACCATGATCCCACTATGGGCTATTCACTACACAAACTCCCTGCTGGACTTCCATGGGAATCATTATATCCCTTTATTTTTATTCAGATCATTAAAAATATTAACATCACCTCCTATAAACCTATAAAACACTCCCGAATCAAAACACTCAATTTCATGCTATAATGAATCTATTAACTGGGCATTACAATTTCTAAAAAAAGAGACAAAAAATCTATGAATTTATGAAGAAATATTTTCATTACCAATTTATCAGACACATTAACTAGTTCCACTAAGATTTTGTAGTGCTAAAATATCCATATATGCATATTGTGCAGACTGGCATGCACACATTCATAAATTCTTATTTTGCACAAAAACTCAGAAATATTGGTTGGGAATTGTTTGGGATCAAGGAAAATATCAAGAGAGGCCAAATTATTATGGATATGAGTAGAAATGAAGTTAGTTTTAACGTGATCACTCAGACCTTAGGCATTCCAAATTGAGAAGGAGATTATTGATTAGAAAAATGCTTGGATTTGGCCTCAGAAAACATGGAACCTTTCATTTGAGAATAAGATTAATCCCTTATAATACTGGTGTGAGATATCATACACAACCCATTGGAAAATAGAGAATAAAACACTATAAGAGAGGTGAAGGAATCCTGGACCTGAGGTTTATCCCCCCTCAGTGCACTGGAAGAACCTTGAAGATAAGAAATATGTGAAACACGCATTATAAGAGAATTAGTACTCATATATGTTGGTGTAAAATCAAGAGAAGCCTCAAACTAAGAAGATCACATATTGAAGGACAGAATAAGAGAGAGATCTGAGAGATTATAGGTCTCATGCACATGAGATGATACATTGTAGAGGGAAAACACAAGGGGGTCGACTAATCCGAGAGGGCTGGATCACGGGGAGGAGGGATACAAGAAGGGAAGATGCAGACAACACGTTTGTCTCAGTCCTTCTATAGGTGAAATACTGGCTCAGCCTAGGGATTCCCATCCTTATAGGATAAGGGGTTCTATGCCTTATATGAAACCAAGGCTAGGAAAGATGAGGCATTGGCACATGGGGAATAAGAGTCACTAAGAATAAGACCTCATCCTACCAAATCTCCATGGGGAAATGGAAAAACTAAATAAAACAGAAAGATCACTAGACTTCTCCACCTGATCTAAATAGATTCCTCTTTTCCCAGATAGAGAATGATCAAAAACATTTTTTGGAGGCCCTTGCGTCTAATCCCCCAACACAACCTATCCAGATTTCCTAAAAACTAGAAAGAAATTAACTTGGAGGAAGAAGTACAAATAGAACCTGAGAGGCAAACGGTAGACCAATTATTTGCACCATTTGAAGGAATCCTGAAAACCAAGACAGATATGATCTAGGAGACATTGGGATATGTCTATTTCAATATATATCTTTTCCCTTGATGATTCTTCAAGATGGATAGTGTTCTTACATGTGAAAATAAATCCTCCTAGATAATCACTGATGGCTCTCAGAAAATCACCATTTTGGAATGGAAGAGGTAGGCCTGGTAAAGAAATCCAAACTGTCACCCAATGTTAGTCCCACCCATAATGGAACTCCATCAACAAGTGAGAAATATTGAAGCACCGCCAACTTATAGATTTGGGTGCCTTTCACCATGCTCGAACGAAGTCCTCCCATGAGTGAAAAACACACAGAAGGATTTATGATTCAGGGTAGAGATTCTAGCCATGGAATCCAACCCCCAAGATTCTAGAAAATTAGAAAAAAGAGGAAGCAACCGTTTATTAGCTCCAAACCTCACCACGAGAGTCCACTTAAAACATTCTGAAGATTCTATGAAGGCTGAGGAAGGCACATCGACCACCAGATAATTTCCTTCTTACATTGTAGTCGGTAACTTCAAGAAGATCTCTAGAAATAAAGGTATCTTATAACCCTTCAAAGATTATAAAAGGGTATCCTTAAAGGAGACACCCATATAAGGGGCCAAAATAGGACTAAGAAAGGTAACTGGATAGGGTAAGGGGGATTTTTCATCTGATGGGGGAATAGAAATGAAATCTAGTGAAGTGGAGGGAACTATTGGAAAGGGATCCATCGACGTAGAGGTAATGGTCAAAAAAATTGAACCTATGGCCATGCATATAGTGCGTTCTGTTGAAGAATTTTCTCTTCTCAAAAAATTTAGTCCATCCAATAAATATTTATGATATTATGATGGTTAAATTTCTCATGAACATGTTCTCTACCACTATCTATCAGTCAATGGGTGTTAAATTTCTCTTCTATGACTATATTTTCACTTCCCACTAATGTTCTATAATTTCGAAACCTAGTTATGTGTTATTCTATATAACCTTTTTATTTCTCTTTCCCTATTGTCAATAGAAAGCTTTATTAACCCTTTTTATGATGTGGGCCTTCCACAAAGGAATTTTCAAATTTCAAACTGAGTATAAGTAAAACTTTGTGAGGATAAAATGTATTGGTGGGATAATTCAATAACCATATATTTAAACAAATAAAATTTGGTTTGATAGAATATATAACATGCAATACAGAGCCTAAACTAACCACAAAATATTACTATTTAAATATTATCATTATAATCTAGTCGTAGATTTTGTGGGAATGAATAGTATTATCCAAATTATGAAATATATATAACATTATAACATAATAAAAATTTATTTATTAAGTCTTTGGAAATAATTACACAATTTTTAGTGAAGTTATTTTATACTTTAGAAGTACATTTTCGTTAAAATTGATTTTTTTTTATTTTTTTTGAGAAAATATTATATTTAATTTTTTAAACATATATAAATTATATTTTATAAAAATAATATCAATTTTTAAATCATCGTATTAAAATTTTATTAGGATGAATTGTTTGGATTTTTCTGAAAGGATTGATTTTCCAGTGAATAGTATCGATTCTTATTGAAAGATTTATTTTTATTTAATAAAATTATAAAGTTTAGTTTTGTTTTAAAATTATTTTATAATAAATTTATTTATCTCATATTTTTAATAATCTAATAATTTTTATTCGAATAAATTTCCTAATTTAACTTTGTATAGAAATATTTTTATATATAAAAGGTATTTTTCTAAAAAATTATTTTTCATCACATTTTGTGAGTTTATTTTAAAATTCATTTATTCCACTTATTAAAATTTATTTTGATAAAATTTATTCCATATTTTTAATCATGAATTTTAAATTTTTTAAATTTTCCCCTTTTATTTTTGGTTAATATGAATAGTAACCATAGTAAAATTTATCACCTTAGTAAAGGGTAAATCCGGTTAATCTAGGATAAAACTAATTGATAAGGTCGTAATTATTTATCCTAATTCTTATTGGATGAATTTAACTCTATAAATGTTACCTTAGGCTCTAAATTGATTTCTTTAATGTATACTTGTCCATGAAAATGACTAATATAATATTTCAATCAAAGAAAGTAACAAAATGTCACTCTCTTAGTTTTAAATATCTATTATATGTCCACATATGGGAAAATCTAGTCACGAATGAATATAAATGTAAATGTTTTTAATAATAAAATTATATTAATTATTATAATTTATTTATAATTTTTTAGTTATTATATAATTACCTTAAATGCTTTCACAATTCTAATAAAGTATTTATTAAATTAATATAAAAATAAAATAAATGATATTGAAAATATTAAAATTAATATAATTTTAGTGATTTATAGTTTTCTACAATTTTTTTAGATTAATATGACATATTATTTATATTTAAATGAATTATAATCTAAATTTAACTTTTTATTGATGTATTTGAAGTCAAATTAAATAAATAGTGTCAAAATTGAGATTAATGATAAAACATCAAAATAATATTTTATTAAATTATCTAAAAATAATTAAAATATTTTAAGAAGACAATGTGGGTAATATATGGTTGAAAATTTTATCCCTTTCGTATTCATGACCCATTTTTCACCTTATATTTAAAATTATATACTTTTAAGAGTGAAAAAGATATTACCACAGTTAATTTTAAAATTGGTTAACTAAGGGTTTAAACCAAAAGATAAGGCTTAAAACGCTACATAAATATGTTTAAATTTTATTTCTTGATGATATTTCAAACATATACTACCCTATTTTATAATTCCTAGCCATTTTCATTCGTTTTTCTTAAGAATTACTTTATTATAATTTAATATTTTAAGAAATTTCAAAAATGTCCCTCACCTCAATTATGAAAGGGAGCCTCCTCCCTCGCGTATTTATACTACATAGAGCCTTATATATAGAAAAAACAATAACCATTCCTCTTATAAATATTCTTGTACAAGTTCTATAGGTTCTGGTTATTCCAAAAGACCTACTCTAAGTCCCTTATGAAGAGATATAGAAGAAGTCTACTGAAGAATAGGTAATTGTCTTTATCGAGTCCTTAAAGTTTATTTATTTTTATTCTTACTCTTAAATTATTGTACCCATAATAATATAATATATTAGATATCATAAATATAATGATATTTTATTATGATTATGGGATAACCATATTCCATCTCTGTTCTATCCTATTAAAAGTGAAGATGTCGTTCATACGTCCGCATGATTTACCATCTCTACATAGTGGTGTAATTCGTTTTTCATAACCAATAAAATTGAATGGTTATAAAGATTTAAATAATTAATATAAATTATATTTTTTATATAAATATTCATCTATATTAAAAATATCATATATTCCTTCTTAACTTTCAATTCGTTGGAAAAGAATAACATTGCTTATGCGTACATGTGGACTATCACCACCACGAAGCGATGCGATTCATTTTTCATTTATACTTTAAAGGATAGTAATAAGGATATATTTTATGAATATATATTATTTATATGATATAATAATTATTTTTTAAATTATAATTATTTTTGACCTCTCTTTTAATCCATCCATCAAAAAATGAAAACATTGTTCATGTTTATATACGGCCTACCATCTCCACAAATGGTGTAATTAATTTTTCTATCTATAACTTTTATGAATTACCTTGAATATGTATATCATTAAAATAAATTATAATTATATCATGACTATAATTCTAGATATGATATAACCATGATCAACGTACAAGTACCAAAACTACTAACCCAAAACATACATGAAAAATAAAGCAGTTATCACCCAAAACTGTGAGTTTAATAAATAATTATTAATAAATCAGTTATAAAAGGTTATAAGTATATAATATATGGTATGATATATATTATTATGTTTATATAATATATTTATAACAAATATATATTTATTATATATGATTTTCAAACATGTATGAAGGAAATTGGACCTAAGGTAAGGGTTTCTCATATCACTTTTAATTCTATGAGACATATGCCATATTCACAACTTATTTATTTTTGGTGGTGTATATAATTCCCATTTGATATATTATATCATTAATAATTTTTTATTCATGGTATTTGAATTTTTATTTGAATTTATTTCTTTCATGGGGCTTACGATTCAAAATATACCCAAGTGGTAAGTGTTTATTTCAAAATCTCATTATTACTCCGAATTATTTATGTTTTAGTCCCAATTAGGGGAATATTTTTCTCCGATATCCATGTTTTCTAAAATTATGTTCAATTTTTTTTAAAACATTCTCCAAATGATTTATTAAATTCATTTTTACCCATTGTATACTTTTTACAAAAAAAATTGAAAGGAATATTCTAATCATTTTCTGAACATGGTATTTCTTAACAATTTCACAAAAGTGTAAAAGGAATATTTTTTAACTTATACAGCATGAATGTATTTTTCCTCCATCATGACTAATATTTTATTTGATGTTTACTTTAAAATTTTACAAGTTTATTTATAAATAAAATGTTTTCCTTAATATTTTTTAATTCTTTAAATAAGTGCTTTCAAAGTGAAAAGGATATTTTCCTCAAGAATGTTCCAGTGATATTTTAAAAGTATTTTCATCTATGTCAACATCTGTTTTTTGATATTATGCTTTAATGAGGTTATTATCTTATGTTACCATCCAATATATTTTTATTTATGTTTTATTATTACATTTACTAGGGGGAGTATTGATATTCCATATACTAGTTCTTCCGATATAGACAGTTATTGATTTTTAAGGCAGTTGATTATATTCTGTTATTAATTAATATTAGGGATACATTGGGCTTATTAAGTGATGGGTGGGGACCATAATTACATATACACTAAATTCATTGGTAGGTATAATGAGAATAACTATTTTGTGTTTTTAAGGCCTTTCCCATTTATATAAGAATCCTTAGCATGAGGCCTTGATAGTATGTTTAAGTTGCCTTTACATGAGGCATCGATAGTAAGTTTTAGATACCCATAGTTATGAATTAAATCATTATAAACTCATTTCTTTATGTCCATGTGATTTCTTTAATAGTTTTTATATCTATGGATAATTTTTACCTCGTGTGATTATTTATATGGAATTATTTTAATATCATTTATTCCGTGTCATATTATCTATTCCTTATTTAGCTTTTGTTGTACACATGCCCTTATTAAGCATCTGATCTCACTCATTTATTATGTTTCTTTTCTACAGGATACCAGTAATTGTTTTATGATTAATACATAGGTATATACTAAAGTGAATAGTGATTTTCTTGAAGAAAATACTATGTTGTATTTTAAGTTTTCAAATGTAAATGTAAATTTCATGTATGTATCTAGTTCACCAAGACTACTAAATTAGGTCATCCTTTGGGATGTGATCACTTGTATCTAGTTCCAATGTAATAAATTAATCATTAGATCTAGTTTACAGGGGTTGGGTTCTTTACATTTTCACACCCTACCTAGCCTTGGATTACCCCACACTAACTAATCAATACTACAATATAGATATGACATACCATTATGACTTAAAATAGTTCTCTATAATGGTCCGTGTATGAGTATGGATATGATTTTAATCACATCCTAAACCACACTCTAAATTCTAGTGCTAAAAATTCCTAATTTACATACTATAATTGATACCAACTAACACAATCTAAAAATACTTACATCATTTTATATATCATATCAGTATTTAAAAATTACATATCACAAATAAAATCACAATCCTAGAACCCAAATTTTTAGTGTCTTTATATATTTGATACTTAGAAATATTAGTAAAAATAATTTCATCAATATCTGCCATAATAATCTCTAAGATATACTTCCATTTAAATATGGTTCTATATATAATTCCCTAGGGAAAAATCAAAATTAGGGGTGAGCTAAAACTTCTAGTTAGTAAAAAAATTAATCATCATACCATCAAGGGTTAGAATATAATCATGTGATAAAGCATGATCATTGGAGAAATATCTAATTAATATTAATATGGAACAATAATATTTTTCAAAAAGAAATTATGTAGGGGTATATAACCTCAAATGAAAAAAAAATAACATGGCGTTACAATACAGAAACATGATACAATAGCCATGATCTATGGGGAATAACATAGAAATATAACATATAAGTGTGGCACAATTATAATCCTAGAAATCATAATATAATGGATCGATCATCACAACTTGTTTTCCTTACTAGGCTAGGTATCACAACATATTTCTCTTCATGGATCAGATATAATAACCTATTTTTATAGTGGATTGATCATCAACAATCATTTACCATAGTTATCTCATGAGATATTAAGATTTTCTAAATTCATTAGAAGGATATATATTTCCCCCATCACATAATGATATACCATGCATATTTGTGTCATAAGAATATGGAATCATTCATCATTTATTCGTATCTTAATTAATCCATGGATAAACAATGGGTTTCATGATAATTATTTCAAAAAATCATCATAATAAATCCATAGAAAGAAGGTATATTGTGCCATTAGATAATATCTCCAGTGAAGGATAACTATCATTAAAGGATGTTGGTGTAGATAAAAAAAATTATAAAATCATTAAAAATATTCTTTTAAAAACAAAAAAAAATATCCTTTTCTTTTGGTAACTTTTAAAAACCAAAAAAATCATATAATAATGGGAATAGGATATTCTTTTAAAACCCAAGTAAACATGAAGAATGATATTGATGGAGTAAAAATATAGTTAAGTGGTAAAAAAAATTATTTTCACATATTTTAAATAGAGTTAAAAATAATCATAAGATTGACTCAAGAGTGAACTCTAGGAACCAAAATATATTATAAAAAATTATATAAATAATTTTTAGAAATTTCAAGAAACAAAATCTCCTTAATATACTCTATAAAAGATCAAGATCAGCTACTGAACCCCAAAACAATTCCCAAGTTGCTTAATAAATCTGCAATTATATTACCCTCTCTATTGATATGATACCTAACAATATTAATTTTCTTATAATAATCTATACGATCCTCCCTTTCCATTATTATTCTTTATTAGGGATAGGATATATTGATCTTTACAATATGAACTATGAAGGAAGAATCCACCTCAATCCATATATTACTCCAGTAGTTAAATCTTGCAATCTAGATTTGCAAAATGATTCCTTCCATATTGGCCTTATAAGAAAAAACTATCCCATAATATTTAAAGAAGAATGAAAGATATACTATATTAGAGTTTTGTAAAATTAAACCCTATCCTATAGGTCCCAAATTTACATTAGAAGATCCATCAATACTAATATATATAAAAACTAAAATAAGGGCTTCTAAACAACAAAGAAAATACAGACTCCTAATGCCCAGTATATCAAAAATAGTTAGTTCCCTAATATAATTCCCTAAAAACCCAATTCCTATAGTTTCAAACATATTAATTAAAGATATGATACTTTTCATGTCCATATTTAGGCTAATGTATTTTCAATCATACATATTAGGATTCATATTACACCATATCAAGTGTTAGGATTAAGACATAGTAACATTGAACAAGTTCCAATATTTATCTGAACCATACAAGTGATTATAGAGAGTCAATAGGTAGAAAATATAATCTTCTTATGAATCTATTGTCTTTAAATAGATTAGACGCTTTTATTTACAAATTCATAGCATAATGATAAATAGAGAGGATGTGTTCAATAAATCAATTTTGATATTTACAAGTGTTGTACATTAGGAACATATTCATCCTAGATTTCATCAAAGCTTAATCTATTAGAAGACTATTATATCAAAGTGGGTCCTGCAACAAGCCAAATATCCTGGCCATTTATTAAAAATAAAGAAAAGGTAACAAGTAAATGAGAATAAGAATGATATAAAACAAGTGAAATCCCCAAAAAATCATAAAAACTTATCAAAAATCATCATAATCATTATCAAAGTCATTATCAAAGTCTTCAACATCAACTGATTCCCAATCTGACTCTGTGGACCTCTGGTTAAATAGCACAATATAATTCTCCTTAAGTACCAACTACTCTTTCATGAGCTTGAAAGATTTAGAAGAACCACATCATCCATGCCCTCGAGTAACCTTCTCTCGGCCATACTAGTGGCCACAACCCTTTGGGTGTCTAACCCTTATCCAAATAAGGAACATCTAGGAGGATAAATATAGAGTTTATAGAAATTATTCTACCCACTTCCTAACACTGACATCCTCCCTATAAAGAAATTATAATATAATTTTCAATTGAGAAACCCATGCCTCATCAACTCATGGATTAAGGAGTCTATGTTGGGCATGAGAGGGTATGTATATATAACCTCCTTGATAGAAACAAGTAATTAATCCAAATAAGATCCAAATTTTTCTTTTATTTTTACCTAATTATTCCTAATATTATCATTCCATTGGTTGGTCAAAGTATTTCTATCTTATTTATCATACCAAAATATTATATCATAATTAATAGAATTTATCCATATACTGTGTTTCATAAGATTGAAATTTTTTTTAAATAAGGATAAATGGATGAGAAAATATATTTCTATTTCAAAATTTTGTCTTACAAAAAAATATATTCTTTAGGAACAAATTAATTTTGGAGTTCTCATTCATGAGCCTCTAAAAGAATAAGGCTTGTAACTCATCATTAAATAAGGAAAACTTTTTAATTCTCATGCCACCAACATTTATAGGTTTATAACATGTATTCCTCCTGATATTTATATTTTTACTCCCATATATTCTTACACACTAGATTAAATTCTTGGTTCTTTGATTAAATATTTTAATTATAGAAATCATCCGTTTTTTTCTATAATGGATTAAAAAACATGGGAATGACAATACCTTTAACAATTGAAACACTTCCAATAAGATAGAGGGACATAACATTTCATGAGCTAAGAATCCATTTTATTATATTATAAAATTATTTTAAATTAGAATTAATATTTTTTACCCAAATAAAAGTTATATCCAGATAATTTAATGGATTTCATCACTCTCTAATACTAAATCTTCTTATAAAAATAGAGTAAAAATAACCCATATGGAAAATATTAAAAAGATTACTTTTAAAACCATTGTAAATAAATTCTAAGATAGTTGAAAATGAACTTAAAAATAAATATATAATATACAATATCATACTCAAAATAATATAATAAATATGGATATAGTGGAAAACGTGTTGGGTAAAAGTATTGAGAAATTTACAAGCAGTGATTTTAAAATAAAACCCCTTAAAACATTTAAAATAAAAAACCCCTTGAAAGAAATAAATTGAGGAGGAACTTAAAATACCATGAAGATAAATAGACTCATGATATAATATTTTAAAATAGGTATTATATATACACCAAATAAATGGATCTGGGTGTAATAATTTGAAACACGTCTTAAAGAATAAAATTTGAGATAAGAAACTATTACCTTGGATTCATGGTTGGTTGGTCATTCTATAACCTACTATATAATAAAAAAACATCCTAATCACTTATTTAATAACTTTATTTATATATATTACCCTTTATAAACAAAATTTATAATCATTTTCTATATATATATATATCAGATATAGTTTATTTTTATCATAAGATGTTAATAATTTTGTTTCTTTCATAAAAGTTTTGTGGCAGTGATATAAATCCTCATTATTTAATAAAATATTTATCATTATAGTATTAATCAAGGTAATATAACTATTTTTTTGATTATTTATTAATTCTCATTTTCATTTTATAGGGTATGGTTCGTGAGAATGGAATCCATGATGATCTAGTTTGAGGTAATTTACTAATATCAATAGATTACTTTATAATTATTGGTATTTTTTATTTCATAATTTTGAAACCATATTAATTAAGTATATTATTAATTAATATCATATTTATTCATAAAATATATTTTTAGAATCATCCATGTAAGTTCATGATGAAAAATTAAATACATTGTTCATAGAGGTTGTAGTCTGCACATAACACGAGTAACGTTTTCTTTTTTCAAGTGGATGGGAGAAAGGTAAAAAATGTGTATTCAATAAATATATTAAAATTTTAGTATAATAATTATATTTATGTAATAATTTTATTATTTTTATAAAATATTAGGAGGATATATGAGAATAATGAAATAAATAGAAATGAAAAAGGAGTGATTATGAGTTCTTACCTTACTCCTCAAGAAAACTCCTTGAGCCTTATTTGACAGCACTTTTGGTGAGAAAAAAACCTTTAGAAAGTGGTATAATGATTTGATAAGGTACTTTAGTATATTATTAATTAGATAAGTGTATTTACATGTGATTATAAGTGAGTTGGTTAATGGATACCTTTATAAGTGATAGGGCGACATTTTTGTAAATACTCATTACTTTATTTTAAAGGTGTATCATTTTCAAGGGAAAGTGGCTCTAAAAGTGAAAAAATGGAGATAAGTTAATTATTGGTAGATAAACCTCTCATCCATACAATATCGGAATTGGTTTTAAATATTTTAGTCATTTTCCTTTAATTTAACTTTTTACCATAATTTATTTTTACAGCACTAACTAATTTTTTAACTCAGTGGCTTATTGTTATATCAAAAAATAAAATGAACCATATTGAGTAATTTGAATATGTTCATTAAAAATATGAAAACCATTTTAAAATATTTAATTTCTAGATGTGGTAAAAATTAATTTTACTAAAATTATTCTCAATGCAATAAAAATATTTTTTTTAAAAATCCCTCGTTTAAGCATAAAAATGAATTTACACTAAAATCATCTTTAATATTGATTATCGTGAAAATTAATGTTTTATGATTAAAAAATTATATTTTTTATACTTTAAAACTAATTCAAAACCGAATAGAACCTTTTTAACACTTAATTAAGTGAAAATGACCTAAAATTGTTTTTTATTAAAATACCACTTATGTTCAAAAATGTAAAGCATAGATTTCTAATTCGACATAATATTTTAAATGATTTATTTTAATCCTTAAATACATATTTATTAAAGAATTTTTTTTATTAATTCTTAAGGCACACTTATATCATGATGATACCATAAAAGCTAAAGTATTTGTTAAAATGGTACCTTTCACTATTCACCAAAAAAAACAACCATTTCATAAAAATACCAAAAAAATCACCCCAATATATTTTTTACATGGTGAAAAAAAAATCATTTTATCAAATTTAAATTCTAAAATTTATAGATTTATTTTTTATATGAAAATATCAAATATATATATAAACTTATTTTAAAGAAAAAGTGCCTTTTAAATTGTAAGTTTTTTTAAATCTTATTTCAAATCAATTTTTAATTAAATGGGTGTTATTATATTATTTTATATATTCAAACATTACATATTATCGTATTATGTTTAAAAAATATCAATTTAATTTATTAAGATAAAATACACATCACTTCTAAAAAACTATATTTTAAAAAATATCCATTTTTTATGCTGACTGATTTTATTTTTTTCACATTAATTATTTATCCTATAATAATTAAATTTAATAAATTCGTTAGTATTGTAACATCTAAAATAATTATTTTAAAAATAATAATAATAATTTTTAAGGAATTATAAAACATTTTTTTATAATAAATCATTTTTAATATCTTTTTATTTAATTGAGGTTTTATTCGTATTATAATTTTATTAATGATATTTCCCATGTTATACTCATAATGTATTAATTTTTAAAATTAATTATAATATGGTATATCGTGATTCTTTTTAGTTTGATGTTGTGTGTGATACAAGCTACTCAATAAAATTTATGATAAAATCATGGGTTGTTACATTCTACCCCTATTACAAATAATTTAATCCTCAAAATTTCATTACATAGATAAAAACATGTGAGGGTATTTTTTTATAATTATATCCTTAGGTTCCCACATATCTTCCTCATACTTAAGATTTTTCCACTATACATTAACTCGGTTAGTGGTCTTGTTCCATGACACTTTATCCCTTCAATATAGAATCTCTACTAGTTGTTCTTCATAAGAGATATCATCTTCTAATTTCATAGCTTTTGAGGTTAGGTAATGTGATGGATATGGTATTTACTTCCTCAAAATGATACATGGAACACAACATATACTTATGAGAGATGTGGAGGGAGTTCTAAGTGATAATATACAACCCCAACATGATCAAGAATCTTGAAGGGATCAATGTACTTGAGGATCAGATTCCAATTCATCCCCAATATCATAACATACTTTGAAGGAGATATATGGAAGAATACCTTATCAATAACATTGAATTATTGATCTCCTCAATGATTATAATCATACCTCTCATGTTTACTTTATGAATCTTTCATTTGTCATTGAATGGTTTGAAACATTTCAATAAATTCTTGGAAAATATTGGGTTGTAACAGCTTCCTTTCTCCAACTTCATTTCTACTTGTCAATGTCCAGCATCTCCTTTTATATATAACCTCAAATTAAACCATTTGGATTTTAGATTTGAAACTATTATTATATTAAAACTTAGTTATAGGAAGATGTTGTTCACAACTTACTTGAAATTCGATAGAGTGGGATCTTAACATGTCCCCCAATGTATTAATGGTACTTTCAAGCTGTCCATTAGTCTAATGGAGGTAACTAGTGTTAAAGCTCAACATTTTATATAATTATTTTTGAATACTTCTCTAAATCATTGAGTTAAACCTTGAATATCAATCAAATATAATTAAGATAGGTTCTCCATATAGTCTAGCCATTTACTTTGTGTATATCCTTGAAATTTGATCAAGTGAGATATCTTATTGAATAATAATGAAATGTTTCAACTTCATGAGGTGGTAAAATATAACCCAAATGGAAGTATGGACTTTTGAGGAATTATTAATAACTATCACAAAATCTATGTTAATGTTATCCCATTTTTATATATTTAATGGTAATGGTCGCATCATTCCCTTAGGATTTTTTCATTCTACCTTAACATGATGGAATACCAAGAATCGAGGTACATACTTTGCAATATCCCTCTTCATATTATCCTACCAGAAGTGTTTCTTAAGATCTCTAGGAAAATTCATTATTCCTATATGAATAGAGAAGTATGAGTTATGTGCATCATCCAAAAGTTACTTCTTTAATTTTTGTATTGATGGAATGCATATTAGTTTTCCAGATATTATAATCCCATCAATATTAAATTTGGACCCTATAATATTCACCACCCTATTCTATAACTCTATATCCTCCATATGTACATTCTTGATCATTACATGGATTTATAGTTGAGGATTAATTTAGGAATGATAGAATTTATCTCCTTACTTTATTATTTCAAGATCCATCTTTTGTAAATCCATGATTATTGGGTTTCTTTCAATCCTCTTCATGGATAAGGTATCATGATCCTTTTACTAAAATAATCACCCACTTTTTTCCCTTCCCAGGGTGGTAATTTATTAATCAGTCATATTCTTTGATAAATTCTAACCATATCCTTTGAAATATTTTTAACTCCTTCTAAGTGAATATATATTTTAAGATTTTTTGGTCCATAAATATATCACAATTTTCAACATATAAATAATTTTTCCAAATCTTTAATGCAATGATAATTTTCACTAACTCTGGATCATGTTTTGGGTAATTTTTATCATGGGTATTTAATTTTTGTGATGCATAGGATGTTAACTTGTCATTTTGTGTGAGGAATCATCCCAAATCCTTTATTGAAACATTATGATAGATTATGATCCCTTCCACACTTTAGGGTAATGTAAGTTTAGGTTTAGTTACCAAACTCACCTAAATATTCATGAATCTTTCTTCATCTTCCTCTATCCAGGTGAATTTTACTCCCTGTCTCATTAACATGGTTAGTTGAATTAATATCAATGAGAAATTTCTCACAAATCATCAGTTGTATCCAGCCAAAAAAATGTGTATCTCAGTTTCAATAGTCATCCTAGGCCATTATTTAATAAATTCCATTTTTTATGAATCCATATATATTATCTTTTATGTGATTACATTACAAAAGAATTATACTTTATGGAACCAAAATCCACACTTTACAAATTTTCATATAGTTTATCCTTTCTCAAGGTCTTCATAACAATCATCTAATGATATTCATGATTTTCCATTAACATGGAGTATATTAGAATATAATCTATAAATACTACCACAAATTAATCAATTTAATCTCTCAATACTTTATTCATCATATCCATGATAATTTGAGGGGAATTTTTAATTATTCCATGCATCACTATGAATTCATAGTTTTTATACCTTGTACGGAAGGTTGTCTTGGGTATATCCTTCCTTTTGACCCATAGATGATGATATCCATATTGAAGGTCAATTTTTGATATGTATCTATCCCCTCTATGTTGACCAAATAGTACATTAATATGGGGTATATTATACTTCATCTTGGTTTTTATTTTGTTTGGGTCATGATAATCAATGAAAACATGAATTGATCCATCCTTCCCCTAGATAAAAAGGACCAGTGCACCCCATAGTGAAGTAATAAAGCATATAAATCTCTTTTTCAAATTATCATAAAGTTTATTATTCAATTATTCCAATTCCATAGGCTCGATTCAATAAGGACTATTTGATATAAGCATAGAACCTGGTATGAGTTCAATTGAGAATTCAACCTCATGTTCAGGGGGGAATAAAAGGAAGTTCATTGGGGAATACACCAAAAACTCCAAAAAAATAAACATGAATTAAATTTTGAGTTTTCCCCCAACAATTGTATCCAAGATTCCCTTCTTATTAGTTATCATAACTCATATTATAAAATTTATCTCTAAAGGGAGTTTATAATCATCCTTATCTTAATATTTGATAATAGTAAGATTCAGGATATAAAGTAAAACTTTCTTATTATAATAATTGATATGAGCTCTATAAAGGGATATCCAATCCTTACCCAATATCACATTGAATTCCATGTATGGAAAAAGAACTATATTTATAGGAAATATTTTCACAAAAACATAAATTGGGGAAAAAATGTATGCTTTTTATGTAATCAATTCATCATTGGGAGTTTTCACTAATAATCCAATAACTAATGTTTTTTGTGGTGAATTAATATTATTAGAAAACTTTTATGATATGAAATAATGGTTTGAACTATAATAAAATAGGACATTCATGTGTTTAGAGTGGAGAGTAGTTATACCTTTCACCACTTCATTATTATGATCCACCTCAGCATTAATGATTTTATAGGCTCTTCCTTATTCCCTTGGTCAAGGAGGTTTCTACAACCTATTAACCTTATTTTATCTTGTATTGGGGAATTGATTTGTATAATTCTTAAACTTCATGAATTTTAATCGTTGAAGTTTTGATAGGGTTTTAGCTGGGACCTTATTTTCTTCCATTTCATTAAACATCCCCTTTATCCCCTTTCAAAACTCATGATCTTGATATTCAACCCTACTATACTTGAAGTAAAATATAATCCCTTTCTTGTAATTTACATGGTGCTTCCTCCCACATTTTTTTCATGTAGGTGGTTTATTTTCTTCCCTCCATGTGATTTATCATTCAGGTTTCCATGAAACTATATTTTTAATTTCTTATAACCAAATCCATGAGAATAATGTGATTCTTCGGTTTCCATTTCCACCATAAGTGAAAATAGAAAATTTTCATCATAATTACTGAAATATATTAGAGTTAATTCCTTTTGAATACATAGTATAAGTCCACTAAATAATTTATATATATGAATTTCACTCCCATTAATAAAACTAGATGCATTCCATGAATGTATCATTAAGTTTTCTTTATGGGTTCCAATATATTAATCCTCCTTTTGTTTCAGATCTATGAATTATCACTCCATTTTCATAAGAAGACTTCATGGAAAAGTTTCACTTAAGAATATTTTCTTGAACTCCTCACATTCCATAATTTTGGAGATCAACATTTTTTGGGTTGTTATCTATCACTTAAGATCGTTTGGTGATCATTTCTATGAGATTTTATACTTTGTTTCCCAACCCATTTGGTTGTGTAGGGGACCAAAAATGAATTGTCCTTTACATACCTCTTTAACTAGGTTCCTATGGGTTCTATACATTTACTAAAACAAAAAGAGGTTAATTTGAGTAATAGAAAATAATATATTAATATAAATATAGTTAATAACTATATAAATTTGAATAATCCATCCTAGGAATACAATACTCTAAGACACCTTAGTCTTATACAATGATACTTTAGGTTCACTTTTGGTTAAACCTAGGTCACTTTAATTTGGTTTATATTATAATTATTAATATAATTCCAAAAAATAACTATACCCTACTCAGATACCGACTTAAGTCCCCCCCCCCCCCCCGACCTTCACTCCTGAGACTAATTCTAAAAACCCATATTTTATAACCTATCATTGAGAACAATTGTGGTGAAGTAGAAATAATTACATCATTTTATATATTATATTAGTATTTAAATATTAAATCTCACAAGTATAATCACAATCCTAGAACCCAAAGTATTAGTGTCTTTGAACATTAACCACTTAAAAATATTATTACACATTATTTTTCTAACATCTCCCATAAATATATCAATAAAAGACTTACTTTTAAATATTTTCCTATATATAATTCCATAGAGGGAAGTGAAAACAAATATGTGGTGATCTAAAATACTCATTAAAATAAAAAATTATCAACATGTAATCAAGGGTTAAAACATAAGCATGTGAGAAAACATGATCATGTGAGAAATATCTGATTAAGAAGAACTTGTAACAATAAAATTTGTCTATATGAAAGGATATATAGGTATATAACCTAAAATAAACAAAAATATACCATGGATTCCTAGAGAAGAAACATGAGACAATAATCATGATCTATAGGGTATAACATAGGCGTATAACATTAAATTGTGTCACAAACATAATAAAATAAATCATAACACAGTGGATAAGACATCACAACCTATTTCACTAAGTGGATTAGGCATTACAACTTGTTTCTCTTAGTAGATCAGGCATGAAAACCTATTTCCAATGTTGTTTTAATCATCACTGCTCATTTTCCATATTTATATCATGAGATATAAATATTTAATCAATTAATTGGATAGATATATAGGTCTCAACCATCATATATTGGTATATCATACATATATGTGACATGAGAATATAAAAACATTCACCATTACTTCAAAAATTAATTAACCAATGGAAAAGAAATGGTTTTCATGAAAATATCCTCAAAATATCATTATAATGAATACATATAAATAGGATGTAAGTTACCATTATATCATATTCCTGGTAAATAATAAATATCATTAAAGACGTTGGCATAGATGTAAAATACTTTCATAAAATCATTATAAATGTGCTTTAGTAAATAATATCAAATATCCTTTTCAGTAAATTTAAAAAAAATCATTGAGAATAGTATATTAATTGAAAAATCATGTAAACTTGAATAATGGTCATAATGGTGGAAAAAATTGGTCAAGTGGAAAGCATAAAAAAATATTCATTTTACACATTGTAAAGAGAGTCAAAGATGACCCCTATAGAAAATATTTAAAATATTCATTTTAAAACCATGGTAAAGAAATTAAAATATAGCTTAAAATAGCCTTGAAAATAATTTAAACATATATAATAATATTATTCAAACCATATATATAATATGGATATAATGGAAAAATATTCTGGTAAAATACTTCAAAAAATTTAAAGCAAGGGTTTTAAAATCAAACCCCGTACGGCTTTTAAAATAAATAACCCCTTTAAAGAAATAATATGGGGAATAGATTTAAATAAAATTAGTATAAATATACTCATGATATAATATTTCAATGATTCAACATATAAACCATATAAATTAATATATTAGCATAGTTCAAAAACATGTTGCAAAGAAGGAAATTAGAGATGAGAATCTCTTACCTTGGATTCTGTGTGGTCGAATGTGCTCTACCCTCATCTATAATAATTATGACTGTATTAATCAGAAATTTCATAACCTTATTCATATATATTACTTTTTATGATATTTATTTAGAATAACTCTCAATATATCTAATATATGGTTATAATTTATTTTCATCATTGGATGTTAATAATTTTGTTTGTTTCATGCGAGTTAACGATATTGATCCCAATTATTTGATAAAACGTTCATAATTCTTAGATTACTCAACATAATGCAATAATTTTTTTTAAATTATTTATGAAGTCTCATTTTCATTTGATGTAAATTATGGGTATGGTTCATGAGAATGGAATCTATGAAGACCTTATTTTAGGTAGTTTACTTATATTAATAGATTACTTTATAATGATTGATAATATTTTTTTCATAATTTAATATTAATATTAATGAATCATATTTCTCATTAATATATTATTTACTCATAAAATATATTTTTATAACCATCCATGTAAGTTTGTGGTGAAAAACAAAATATTTCATTCATAGAGGTGGTAGTTTACACATAACACGGGTGGCATTTTCATTTTTCAAAATGGTGGGAGCAAGCTAAAAAATTATTACATCATCATAATAACATTTAATAATGATAATTATACTAATTAAATTATTTTTTTATAGCTAAAATTTATTTTAGGAGATATAATAATAATTAATGGTATAGAAATGAAGATAGAGTGGTTATGAGTTTTTACCGTACTCCTCAGGACAACTCCTTGCGCCTTCTTAGATTGGTCTTTTGGTAAGACCGTAATATCTAGAAGATGTTAAATAGAATTGTGAAGGTGTTTTTTTAGATTTTTTTTGATCTAATTGTATTTATTTTTTAAGATAAGTGGTTTGGTGAAGGGCTCTTTTTATAAGTGAGAGGGGTTCCTTTTTTGTAAATAGTCATTACTTTATATTAAAGGCATGTCACCTTCAAAGTAAAGTGGCTCAAAAAGTGGAAAATAATGTATATATAGTAATTATTTTTCAATTAATTTCTCATATAGACAAATAAGGGAAATTTTTTGAAAAATTATAGGTTTTCCCTTGAATTTAACTTTTTACCATAATTTACTTTCACCGTGGTAACTTAATTTTTTACCTTGATAACTAATTTTTATGTCGAAAAAATAAACTGAAATTATTAATTAATTTGAATATTATGATTAAAAATATTAAAACCATTTTACAAGATTTTATTTTATAAAGGTGTAAAAAATGAATTTTAATAAAACTATTTTTAACGCAATAAAATAGTTTTTAGAAAATTCCCTTTTAAGAAAAGAAATAAATTTACACTAAAATCATGTAAAGTATTTATTCCAATGAAATTTATCAGTTTTTTATTTAAAAAATGATATTTTTTTACTTTAAAATAAATCCAAAACTGAAATAAAAGTTTTGAATACTTAATTAAAGGAAAAAGACTGAAAATAATTTTTTTATTAAAATATCACTTAGGTTCTAAAATATAAAACATAGGTTTATAAATTCAACTTAATATTATTAAATTATTTATTTTACTCCTTAAATACATATCTGGTTAATAAAATGGTTTTATAAATTTTTAATTGATTCTTATATGATAATGATAATATAAAAGATACAGTATTTGTAAAAACACTAATTTTCACTATTCACCAAAAATTAACCATTTTTTAGAAAAAAATCACTCTAAAATAATTTTAAAATCATGAACCAAAAAAATAATTTCATTTATAAAATTTAAATTCTAAAATTTTTTAATTTATTTTTAAAATTAAAATATAAAATATATAGAAAAACTAATTTTACAAAAAAATTGCATTATAAAAATTAAGTGTTCTTAATCATATTTAAAATCATATTTTAATTAAATGAGTGTTAATATATTATTTTATATGTTAAAAAATTTCATATTATCAAAATAATCTTTTAAAAGTTATCAATTTAAATTATTAAGATAAAATATATAGAACTTTTTAAAAAAGTTATTTGAAAAATACCCATTCTAACATTGAATTATTTTAATCATATCGAATTAATTATTTATCATATAATTATTAAATTTAATCAATGAATTGGTATTATAACATATCAAATCATAATTTAAAAACAATAATAATAATAATATGTTATAAATTATAATATTTAATAAAAAATCATTTTAATATTATTTTATTTACTTGTGGTTTTATTCATATTATACTTTTGTTAATGATGTTTCACATGGTATACTCATAATATATTATTGGTTACCTTGCATTGTAATAATTTATATCATAGTTCATTTTAGTTCAATGTTGCATGTGATAAAATCTACTCAACAAAATTTATACTAAAATTGTGGGTTATTTCATGATTGGTTCGATCACTATGATAGTATGAGGATCCTTGGGTGCCTAAACCTTAGCTACATTGGGAATTTTCCCATGATGATTATTTTAAATATTTTTTTACAAGGAATTTAATTCATATTTAAACTGTTATAAATCTTTTTACATGTTTTTGTCTTTAAAATATAGAAATCATATTTCCATAGGGTTTATTATTCAAACTAGCATGATTGGATTATCTAAAACTAGTTTCTCATGAAACACTTGGTGGGGTTCTATTGTGCTAATTATTCTCATTCCTTACATACACTAAATTGGTTTATGTAGACCTTTTTTTAATGGATTCAAGTAATGAAAAAGTTCTTCTTTGAGGTAATGGGTATTCTTGTTAGCAGAACTTGGGAAGGTTGTGATGAAATTGTTGTAGTGATCCCTCGTGTTACCTGGAGATGGGTAGTGGGGTTTTGTTATATTTTGGTTTTTATTATTTTTTTATAATTTTGTATCACCACTTCAGCTTACCGTCACATTCCTTTTGTGTGTGTATGATTGAAACTTCTTTTAATTATTATGTGTGGATGGTTTTATTACATTTTAATTATTATGGTTTCTTTTGGTTGTTTATATATTTTATTTGGTTTCTAATTTGTTAACATCGTTTAATTGTTCTGGATATATGGATCTCCAAATTATATCAAGTTTATGTAGGGTTCTTGATTAGAACCTTTTTAATGGATTTATTAGTAAAGGCACTCCCATGGTTTGTCTATTAATTCCTATGAACTAGTTTCTAGCTGATGGAGATCAAGAATTCCCTTTGGTTCATGACAAGAACTGGATTAGGTGACAAGGTTAAGGGTATCCCAAGCTGGTTCATGATTGTGTGTGTGTGTAAAATGTGTTTTATGGAGGCCTTTTTTAAACCTCAATGATTCATCCATGAGGATGGGTGACTTAGTTAGTGTATGTTAAAGTGAGAAATAGTTGGGTTAACTGGGTCTAAAAGGTAACACTCACTGTGGTGTGAGTTTTGGATGTATGAATAGGATACAAACCTTGGTAAAGCTAACTACTGATGGAATATGTAATATGAATATTTTATATTTGGTGAGTGCATAAAACCTTGAAATAATGGATTTTTTAATAAAATGGTTATTTTTAATTAGAAAATGGAATAAAGTAAATTTCTTATAGATTTGGGGAAGATGGGGATTTCTTATTTCTTTGAGAAAATTCATTTTTTAAGGATTTTTTGAAAATTTTATTTTTTATATTGTGGGTTTTTTGTTAGAAAATGTGATATTGAAGAAATGGATGGGTTGTGATATACTGAATTTTTTTTATAAAATATGGAACCTTTGTAAAATCATGGTTGGGTTTTAAAATTAGATCAATCTGATATTTTATTTTAAGAAATTTATTTATCATGGTTTATTAGCATTGAATTAAAATTGATTTTCCATGGACATGCACTGGAGTCTTTGGGTAATCCTACACTGTATATACACCCCCTAAATATTCACCTTGGTGGACATGTATACATGACTAGTCATGGTGTAGTAAAAGAGAAGGCATCATTCTTCATCAGTAGTGAGCTTTAATTTCACATTCGATTTATAATAAAGGTGATGGTGGCTTATGGTTCAATCATTTGGTACTTTATTTCTATGTTTCAAATGTGTTATATTCCATATCATGGATTTGGGTTGGTTTTTTAAATCATGTTGCTTCTATTGTTAATGTTTAATTCAAATGAGAATGTTTGAAAAGTATTTTCTCATGGGAATGAATAGTATAAGCTTTTATTATTGAGAGAATACCATTTCCTATGTGATTTATTTTATACTTCATCCCTTTTTGGCATCCTCTTGCAAGAGAGGGATGCACATGAGGCCATGTGGCATCTAGGCTTAGTACTTGGGATTTGGGATCCTAAGTCAAGGTGTTGCAATCATGATTTGATAATCAATAACAATTCATGTTCAACTACAAAAAATGAATTTTAATATATATATATATATATATATAAAGAATATGGTAATATTTTTAGGAGTTAGATTACTTAACACCCATCCATCCAATGGCCTGAAGGCATTCATTTTTTATTGATTTTTGATAATCCGCCTTTCAAGGGGTTATGTGGAACCCTTACAATGCCCGTAAGCATAAGTATTACATGGCCCTATTGGCCTTAGAGGAATTCATTGTCCATAGGCTTCTAACATTATATACAACCCATACTAACTACTTGGAACTGCTCCTCCTAGCATCTTCATTGTGAAATCAGCTCTCCACCATCGCATGGTTGTTCGGCTAGGCTATCCCACGCATGCACGGGCTTGTCTCGATGGTAGGTTTCATACCCCACTAGTGGAAATACGGGCTTTAACTTCATCGTAATAACGTCGGTTTTTTACAAACCGACGCGAATAGTATGTGCGGGGAATTTTTGGCGTCGGTTTTACAAAAAACCGACACCAAAAATAATTATGCGTTGATATTTCGCGTCGGTTTTGAAGAAAACAGACGCCAATAATATTAGTATACATATTTTCCGCGTCGGTTTTTCTGAGAACCGACGCAGAAAATAAATTTTTAAAAATGTTTCGGCATCGGTTTTCATGAAAACCGACGCTGAAACTCATAATTCCGCGTCGGTTTTTTTAAAACCGACGCCGAAACTAATAAAAAAATATATTCCGCGTCGGTTTTCCTGAGAACCGACGCAGAAAATAAATTTTTAAAAATGTTTCGGCGTCGGTTTTCATGAAAACCGACGCCGAAACTCATAAGCGAATATATATTTCGCGTCGGTTATTTTAAAAACCGACGCCGAAAATTTTAAAACAACATTTTGGCGTCGGTTTTTCTTAAAACCGACGCGAAAAGTCTTTTAAAAATATTCACAGTCAGAAACCCTCATTTTGTTCGATCGTCGAAATCGAGTTCCGTTGTGGCGCTTCGGACTCCCTACGACCTTCGAACCTGATTTGCGATCTTGGACGGCCATTGTTGAAGGTTTTTTGTCGTCTGCACGATTTTGGGTATGTGTTCTTCCTCTTTATCTCTTGTTTCATATCCCATTGTTTATTTCTTTATCAATAACCCTATTTTGCGTGATTTTGATTATTGGTTAGATTTTAGTTGTAATTTATCATTATTTTTTGTTTGTATTATCATTGTTGGTGTAGATTTGATATTGTTTGTTTTTGGAAGTAATTATACTGGTCGCAGTTTGGATTTAACATCTCCATTCGGGTTGAACTCCAAATTTTTTGTTTGTATTATCATTATTCTTGTTTAAAATGATCTTTCATTACATTATGATTTACTATATTTTTAATTCCATTTCCATTTTAATAAATTCTTCTTCAAAAAAATAATTTTATTGTGTTAAATGAATTCACTCACATTTTTTCATGTAGTTTGTTGTTATTTCATTCCTTCTTGAGATTTACCATGCCAAATTCCTCAATTCTCTTTGGTTCTCATCATTTAACTAATACATGAATAATTACCACTATCTATTATGTTAAAAAAATTTGAATAATTATTTTCATGCCATTATATAATAAATAATTTTTCTTGCAATGTCCATAATACGACTAGAATAATACATTTAATGTATTGTAATTATTTCTTCGTAGATAATAATATAATCATTATCCCTCTATTAATCTTCAAAAATACCTTTCCACTTTCATATGTGGGGTTAGATTCATGCATTTTTAATAAATGTCCTCTTAAACTTATCTCATTCCATTGATTATATTTATTCATCTTTCTCTCCCTCTAAATAATAGTCATGAAATGATTTACTTCCCCCTCTAAGTCATAGGCTGCAAATAAAACATTCTCATGATCTAATCTTTCATGGATGGATAATATATTTCTCTTCATGTTGATCCATTCCTTGACATGTTTTGCTGCAATAGACCCATGGAAGGGGGTGTAAGTTGTCACCTACAATATGCAATGGAATTTTTATCCCTCCATAATGAATTTATATGTTCATAATTCCCTATTATAAAACTCATGGATTGAGGGAGTTGAGTTATCATAGTCACCAAAAATTGTATCATGTCTCTTAATACACATTGTCTTAAATAAGGATAGTTATTGCACTATTTTTCACATTAATTTTTCCATGATTCATTCATGTTACATCAAATGAATAAAAAAATAAATATAGTGTGATCAATAGTAGTCATAGTGAGAAATCATATTATCTTGTATGTCATTCATATAATATTTATATCATGAAACTTTATTTTCAAAAAATGAAACCTTTGATTTAACCATTTTGTCCTTGTATTTCAATATAACACACATGTATATAATATGAAAATAAACTATTTACTCTATTTGTAAACGTGTTTCATATCTGATGTCTTTTATCTGATTATCAATAGTTTTTATGGAATATGTTTTTGTTTACAATTTATCTGATAGATATTTAAATGTTTCTATGTTTTAATATATTCATCAATTATATTGTGATATCAGGTATTAATGGATCATAATTGGATTTATCTACGAAGAACTACTAGTGAATATGAAAGAGGAGTTGACAATTTTTTGGAATTTGCTAAATGGCATAATCAAAATATTGATTTGATTTTCTGTCCATGTGTGAAGTGTGTAAATATGAGAAAGTTAAACTTCAGAGAAATCAAGGATCATATCATTTGTTATGGTTTTATCCTTAATTATACACGTTGGATCTTGCATGGTGAAAGAACTGAAAATTCAACATCCAATGTTGATGACGATATTCATAATGAGGCAGATGATCGTATTGAAGAATTAATTCATGATTTAGGTGTTGAAACCATCGAAAAAACACCAACTGTTGAACGATTGTATGGAGATTCTGAGAAACCATTATTTCCAGGTTGCAGTAAATATACAGTGTTATCAGCAGTTTTGAGATTAGTTAACTTAAAAGAAAAAAATGGGTGGAGTGATAAAAGTTTCTCCAGTTTACTTGAGCTTTTAAAAGAGCTTCTTCCAGAAGGCAATGGGCTTCCAGATTCCAATTATGAGGCGAAAAAAATATTATGCCCAATGGGATTGGGGTATAAAAAGATACATGCTTGCCCCAATGATTGTGTACTGTATAGGAAAGAAAATGAACATTTATCAAGTTGTCCTACATGTGGAACATCGCGCTATAAGATGGATGAGAAAGTCAACTCAGATTCATTTTCAGGTGATGTCATGTAACGTTATGAAAAATCAATTTTTTTACTTTCCAATGATATCATCCAATATTTTTTTCAAACAATTCTGATAATTCAATTATGATTTATTTTTAGGTACCAAAATCAAAACTCCATCTAAATCATTTTGGTAACTTCAATTATTCCTCGTTTGAAGCGTCTATTTGCAAATTCAAATGATGCAAAAATGTTAAGATGGCATTCAGATGAGCGCATTTCTGATGGTAACTTACGTCACCCTGCCGATTCACCACAGTGGAAGAGTTTTGATAAAAAATTTCATGATTTTGGAAGTGAAGTTAGAAATCTCAGAATGGGATTGTGTACTGATGGAATGAATCCATATCGGAGCCTCAGTAGCCAACATAGTTCATGGCCTGTTTTTATGGTACTTTACAACTTGTCCCCACATCTATGTATGAAGAAAAAATATGTTATGATGAGCTTGATGATTTCTGGACCAAAACAACCGGGAAATGATATTGATGTGTATCTTACACCATTGATTGAGGATTTAAAACTACTATGGGAGAAAGGTGTTACAGTTTTCGATGCATACAAGAAAGAGTATTTGCTTTTGCGTGCTATGATAATGTTCACTATAAACGACTTTCCTGCGTATGGAAACTTATCTGGATATAGTGTTAAGGGACATAAAGCATGTCCAATTTGTGAAGAACAAACTTCATATTATCAATTGCAGAATGGAAGAAAGACAGTGTACATGGGACATCGAATATTTTTGCGAATTGATCATCCTTATCGTAGATTGAGAAAAGCATTTAACGGTTTACAAGAATACAACCTCCCCCCTCAACCATTGTCAGCTGAAGAATATTATGACAGAGTGAAAGATATTGATTCAACATTTGGAAAGAGAAAAAGTTCTGGTTTACAAAAAACATATCTGGAAGAAGCAGTCTATTTTTTTCGAACTACCTTATGGGAGATTTTTAGAGATAAAACATAACATTGATGTTATGCATGTTGAGAAAAACATATGTGATAGTTTGATTGGAACTTTGTTAGACATAAAAGGAAAGACAAAATATGGATTACATGCTAGATTGGACTTGATATTAATGAAAATACGTTTGGAGTTAGCTCCTGCTGTGAAAGGAAAAAAGAACATATTTACCTCCGGCTTGTCACACATTAAGCAAGATTGAAAAGATGAATTTTTGTCAGTGTCTTCATGGTATTAAAGTACCCAGCGGTTTTTCTTCAAATGTGAATAATTTTGTGTCATTGAAGGATTGTAAATTAATAGGTATGAAATCACATGATTGCCATGTGTTAATGCAAAAAATTCTACTAGTAGCAGTGCGTGGTATATTACCGAAAGCTGTCAGGAAGACAATCATCAGGTTATGTAATTTCTTTAAATCCATTTGTAGCAAAGTCGTTGATCCATATTTGTTAGATTTGTTGGAGAATGAAGCAACTCTTATTCTTTGTCAACTAGAAATGTATTTCCCACCCACATTTTTTGATATAATGGTTCATCTATTGGTTCATTTGGTGCGTGAGATAAGAATGTGTGGGCCTGTTTATTTAAGATGGATGTATCCTTTTGAAAGATATATGAAAATTTTGAAAGGATATGTTAAAAATCCTTATCGACCAGAGGCCTCTATTGTTCAAAAATATGTATCAGAAGAGGTTATTGAGTTCTGTACTGATTATTTGAATGAGGTGGAGCATATTGGTCTCCCTCTATCTCGACATATGACAGTTGACAGAGAAGGTATAGGGGTTCGAGGCTTAAAGGTAAAGTTCATTCCACGTGATGAAGTGATTCAAGCACATTTATACATTTTGAACAACACAGATGAGGTTCAACCATATATATCCTCACATATTGCTGAATTAAAGTTACGATATCAGAAAAGAAATGAAAAGTGGTTGATGATTGAGCATAAGAAGACATTTGTTTCATGGTTTAAAGAGAAAGTCACCCCAGATATATCTGTATCAGAAACATTGAAGTGGTTATCAGGGGGACCATATTTTAATGTGATCACTTGGTCTGGTTTTGATATCAATGGCTACACATTTTACACAAAAAACCTGGATGACAAGAGTACCGTTCAGAATAGTGGTGTGATGGTATTCGCTGAAGCAATGCATTTTTCGAGTGCCAAAGATAAAAACCCAATTTCTGCATCAACATCAAATTTTGGAGTTATTGAAGACATATGGGAAATTGATTATATTAAATTTCGAGTCACTATTTTTAAGTGCAATTGGGTTGATAGTAATAGTGGCGTGAAACATGATGAATATGGGTTTAAACTGGTTGATTTGAAAAGATTTAATCACAATGAGGAACCATTTATCTTGGCGACACATGCAAAACAAGTATTTTATGTCATTGATCCGTCGAATGATCAGTGGTCAGTTGTTTTGCAAGGGAAAAGATATCATTTGGGTGATGATGATGATTCTGATGATGCTAGTGATTTACATGAGCCTTATTCATCTATTATGCAATTTTCAGATGATTACAATGAATATAAGACAGACATAGTGCATGCAGTACGTACCGATCATGATGAAGGGACGTGGGAAAACACTAAATTAGTATCCTAATTTTTCTGGTAAATATTTATATTTTGTGTCTATTTTTAAAACTTACAAATGCATGCCTCTATTTTTACATATTTATTTTTCATTTCCTTGTTTCTAATTATTCAGTTTTCTAATGATATGCAGGTACCCAAAATTTCATTACACTTTCTAGTAGCAATGTCAAATACATATAGAGAGGAGCAGTTACCGAGGTATATCTATTTTGACATATTATTAAATATTCAGTAATATACATATTTAATAAAATAAAACTGTTAATTTATAAAAAAAATTGCAGGACTACTGATGCGTCCTCGGCGGAGGAGACTTCTCCAGTTACTACTCAAAAATCAAGTTCTCTAGTTGGTAAACGTGGTATTACACGTTTACCAAAACTATCACTCTCTCGTGATGATAACAAATTACACATCCGTTTTGATGATAATAATAATGCAGTTATCCCAAATGCAGTTCAGTTTGTCAGTTATATAGCGATGCAGAGCCGTTGCAGGATTAGTATTTTATATCCTGATTGGAAGTCAGTGGACAGGACGGCGAAGCAACAGTTTTGGGAGGCCGTGACGGTAAAATATCTTTATTTATTTATTTTATCTCATTTTTTTAATATTATATAGTTTAAATGACATATTTAATTTTTTCAATTACAGATGACATTCAATTTTGAGGAAACCAAAGAAATTAGGAAAAGACATCTCTCTTTAGCGGCGGTTCGATGGAGAGATTTTAAAAACAAACTGACGAAATATTATGTTTTTCGAAAGAGAAGGTTTGAAAGCCCATGTCTTAAGTATCCATATATAGATGAAGAAACATGGAAGCGATTTGTTGACATTCGTCAGGAAGAGAAATTTCAGGTATTGTAATTGTTTTATATTTTAAAATTTATGCTATATTTTCCTTATTACTTATGTGTTTATTTTTATGTAACAGGCCTCCAGAAGATCTCATCAGGAGATCCAGTTGAAAAACGTATACCCTCATACTTTATCACGTGGAGGATACTCGTATTTGGAGCAGAAAATTATTGAAGAAAAATTTGAAGCATTAAGAGCTCGATCAAGTAGTGGTTCAGAAGAGGTCCAGTATGGTCCTCCATCTCCTCCCACTCGCCATGAGAAATGGAAACGAGCAAGAAGAAGAAAAAATGAACAATATCTTACAGACGAAGCTCATCAAGTGGCTGATAGAATTGTAAGTAAATATTAATTCTTTGTTAACAATTTTCCTTTTTTATAATTTATAAACACTAATATAAATTTTTTATTTTTCATTTCAGGATGAACTTCAGGAGAAAGAGACACAGGGCTCTTTTATCCCCGAGGGTAGGATGGATATCCTAACCACTACTTTGGGAAAGACTGAACACCCCGGCCGTGTTAGAGGATATCAGGCGGGTGTTAGTATTCGGAAGGTTTTTGGTAAGAGTAAGCAACCAAGAGACCCGGAAATCGAATCCTTAAAAGAAGAGCTGCAGGATATGAAACATTCTATGGGTGATCAAATTCAAGCAGCAGTACAGAAGGCTTTATTAGAACACTTGGCAAGACAGTCACAGTCTGCTCATCCTTCCGAGGTATATTATTTACTGTTAACAATTTTTCTTTTCTATAAATTATAAACACTGATATAACTTTTTCATTTTTCAACATTCTCAGCCTACTCACTCAGACTATCCTGCCTCATATGCTTACCCAACACCGTCTGGGCAGCCTTCCGAGGTATATTATTTAATGTCATCAATTTGTCTATTTTATAAATTATAAACACTGATATAAATTTTTCATTTTTCAACATTCTCAGCCAACTCACCCGGACTACCCTGCCTCATCTTCTTACCCTGCCCCGTCTGCGCAACCATTTGAGGTATATTATTTTATTTAATTTTTAATCAATTTTTCTATGTTATAAATTTTAAACGCTAATATACCCTTTTCATTTTTCTGACTTCTCAGCCTTCTCACCCTGACTACCCTGCCCCACCTGCTAACTTTGATCCTCCACCTCCTCCATCGAATCGAACCTTATATTGTGAGTTGTTTGCGGGAGATCCTCATGTACATATTGTTGCGTTAGGACAAGTGTATTTTTTGGGGGACTCGGTACATCATCAGCCTATGCAGATGGGTCAGGTTAGAGTATCAGTACTTGTTATTATAGATCCTACTGCTCTACTACCATTTCCTACTGCAGAGATCACCAGTGTTGGGGAATGTATGGGCCATTTTTTACTTTGGCCAACTGCACTTCTTCGTTATATTTCACATGAGGTATGATTTTTTTTAACTAGTAATTAGAAATGATTACAAATTACTTATAATGTTTTCTGACATTTAACTTATATAGGAATATCTGAAAGTAAAAGAAACTGTACAAATGCAGCAAAATGTTCAGAAACAGTCGGCTGTAGATACTTCTGATATTTCTTCTGGGTTGAAAAGATTATCTCAGTGCTCTTCTTCCTTGAATTTTATCTATGAGTTTCGGATGACGTCCGATATATGTGGAAGAAATTATAAATTGAGAATATTGAAAGAAGATATCATGAATTTAGTTAATTTTGAAGAGATCGGGATGAATGTGGTGCAGTTGTTTTCCATGTAAGTAAATTGACGTTTGAATTGCTATTTCTTTAATAAAATATTGTTATGTCATTAACTAACTATATTTTCTTTTTAAATTAGGTATCTATACAGGATTCTTTTAAAAAATGAAACTACAAGAATTTATAGCTTTATAGATCCAGAGTACATTTCCTTGGAAGTCAAACATGTGAAAAATGATGAAAGAGTTCAATATATATCCGAGAGATTATCACAAACAGAGATTCAGTGCTGGTTTTTTCCATTTCTTGATAAGTAAGAATATCAACATAATTTTGAACTCATGATCATTATAATGTCATTAATTATGAACTTTTTGTATTATAGGGGGCATTGGATGTTAGGTGTATTTTTCCCAAATGAATGCACCTTATATTGGTTTTGCTCTTTATTAGGAAAAGTGCGTAAACCGTTTTCCAACTTATTAAACAGGTAAGTTGTTTTTTTATATTTAGAAGTTTGTTATGTTTAATTTTAATTGTTTACACAAGTTTTATTATTTCTTATATAAAAAATGCAGTTCATGGAAACATTTTACAAATGAAAAGAAACCAACGAAAATCAAATATGTGAAAGTACAGGTAATTAGTTTTTATATTTTTGTTATATATTGGGTTTCATTATTAGTTAAATGTTTTATAACTGCAGTGTCATCGTCAAAATGGACATGTTGAATGTGGTTATTATATTCTACGATTTATGTACGAGATAATCACAACTGGGGAAACTACTGATTTTCATAAGGTTAGTTGTATTAATTTTTTTATATATTTTCATCCACTTTCTTCTATTTATTAATTTCATATCATTCAATATTATTGTAGGTATTCAATGATTCATAGTCATATTCTCAATCTGATATGATCCATATTCAATCTACTTTTGCGGACTATTTGTTAAGTCTGATTAAGATTTGAGGTATGTATACTAATATTTATAAATAATAATATATATTGGTTTAAAAAACTAATTGTTATGATATATTAGGTGTTTGAACCTACTAATAATCAAATGAATGCTTCAACAATAACAAACAATGAGCATGTCATATATTTCAGGTACGTGTATTTTAATTCTGCTTTAATGAGTTTTCTCAAGTGCCTCTGCAAAAACTGTTTTATTGAATCTACTAATAATCAAATGAATCCTTCAACAATAACCAACAATAAGCATGTCGTATATTTCAGGTACGTGTATTTTAATTCAGAATTAGTTATTATATTTCTTTTCATTGTTATTTCTTAAAATCATTTGTCTGTACAGTGACAGATCTGTAGGGTGGTACTTGGATCATGAACATAGAGATTCGTATAGCGAAATAACATTCACAAACACTAAAAATTGTCTCCCTTGAATGCACATCAATATCTTCTAGGCCTTTTTATTTTTTATGCAAATAAATATCAGAAAATGATTTCCGAGAAGCATATCACATAATACCTGAAACAGCGCTTAGTGGGTTTGCACAAAGATAAAATAGAAGGCGTCAATTTTTAAGGTTTGTTTCTTTATGTCTCTTCAATCTGCATTTGATTTCAATTTTCTAACCTATTTTTTGCACTCAAACTTATTTCTCAGTTATTCCATAACTTAAACAAATAAAAATAGTGAATGGGTAATGCACGTCTATACAGAGCAAATACAAAAACCTGAGGTTGGGGGTGGTGGGGATCCTATGGTGAAAAGACACCCCCAACATCTTTAGTGGGGGAGGTGAGGAAGAGGTTGCATCGGCTGAGTGTTCCTGGAATTTTGATCAGGAGTCGTAACATTTCATTTTGGTAATTTACTTTGTGAAAAAATGAATGATTCAAATAAATTACACATTTTCATTTAATGTTTATTCATTGCACTAATATCTTGGATTGATTTTTTCACGCACATCTCCTTAGTTTCATTACTGTTTTGACAGGATTGGTGCTATCTATGGGAGGAAACATACAATGGTTGATACTGAGTATGGTTAAATTAAGAAAATGCACCATGTAGGTACGTGTATTTTAATTCTGCTTTACTTTGAGTTTTCTCAAGTACTTCTGTTAAAGCTGTTTAATTGTTTTTGTATACTTCGTTATTTTTTTTCAGGGTTCCGATTTTTTTTGAGGAGAAAATATATGTATTTCATTTAAAAAAAATTATTTACGGTGTCGGTTTTTTTAAAAACCGACGCCGAAAGTTTGATATGGCGTCGGTTTTTTAAAAAACCGACGCCGAAAATCCTGTGTAAATTAGTTTCGGCGTCGGTTTTTAGAAAAACCGACGCGGAAAACCGATATTTCGGCGTCGGTTTTATATAAAACCGACGCTGAAAACCTAGTCGACTATATTTTCCGCGTCGGTTTTTTAATGAACCGACGCGGAAAATAATGTCTAAATGTAGCTTCGGCGTCGGTTTTATAAAAAACCGACTCCGAAGCTCATAAGCGAATTATTTTTCGCGTCGGTTTCTATGAACCGACGCGAAAACTGTATTTTTAACGTCGCCTATAAAGACGTTGGTTTATAACCGACGTTAAAAATTAAAAAAAACGACGCTAAAAAGTGTTTTTGCACTAGTGCCCTCTCATTCTTGCAATCCATGTAGCTTCTGCTATGGTGAAAGCTCCTTTCTCATCCTCTTATAGAGCTGGTTCCTTGTAGGTTGTCTGGTTTGCATCTGCACTAAAGGTGGCCCGAAGGCCATTAGGTGGCCCGAAGGCCTTACTGGCCCGAAGGCTTGGGTGGTTATAAGGCCTTAAAGGACTCGGTGACCAAATCGGTGGCCCAAAGTCCCAAATGGGGGAAAATTCCCGGTTTCTACAGTGCCAAACAGTGCATGCTACAGTACCCACTACAGTATTGCATAGTTCCCGCTACAGTACTACTACAGTACCCAGATATTATGCCTCCACCTGGATTTGATCCCAGGTCGCCTGGATTCACTTAATAGTCCTCACCAATAAGGCTGGGGCTCATGTGTGAGTTATATTACTTAACAAAAAATCATGTACTATGTTTTTAATTCAGCATAATAATGATCAAGTTGTATCACCCTTGTATGGTACTCATGTAAAAAATTTATCTATTCAAATTATATTAAATGGGTTAGGGGATATATATTAAAAATAAATAAAATAATAATAAACATTTTTTAATTGTTCTATGATTAGAAAAATAAGAATACATTATTACTAAATTCTACATCTATTTTTATTTAGTTATCAAAATAAAATCCATTATATATAATCATTACCAAGCTGATAATGAGAAGAAAAAAATTCATTCCTATATAATCCAAGGAAAATAAAAGTAACATTATTTTTAATTAAAATTTTGTAAAAACTATATCACCTAAGAATTTTTTTGTTAAACTCACAATAATCCTAGTGAATTTTATTTTTAATGTGAATTTGATTTAAAAAACGTTGAGTAACCATAGTCTAGATTAATGAATTATTATTTTTATTAACCATAACTTTTTTATAATATAATATCATCTCTTAATTCTTAGATTTCTACTCCACATTAAAAAATGAGATGAAATTCATACTTTGAATATTTTTTAATTTTTACAATTTTTATAATTATAAGTTTCTATAAAAGTAGCAAATAAAAAATGAAAAAAATAATTGAATTAAAATTTTATAGAATGACCTGACCTGGCTTGGTGGGAGCCCACATGGGCCAATAATAAGATATGTATGTTGCCTCATTCCCACCTCCAATATTACAAGGGCTAGTGACTATCACCATGAAGGAATAATATACTTGGGAGGCCTTATCATGTAAAAATGAATCTAAAATATGCAATATATATATATATAATTAATATAGAACATATTTATATATATAAATAAGAACTAAAATTTCAAACAATTCCTGAATATAACAATACCTATCCAGTATAGTGATATAAATATATACCAAATGACAAACTAAAATGGTAAATATATCAAAAAAAATAATATCACTAAACATAATCAATGTGTGATAGATTCAAACACCTACAAATTATAAGAACTATTTAGAGGAGAACATTAGTAGAAATCATCTTTTCTATAAACCGCTATAAGCCGCTATTTTTCATCTTTTATATCTCCACTATCTTCACTCACACCAATTCACCACTATAGTAGGAAATGTATATACAGGCACAACACGTGTGGGAATAAATCCTATATAGGGTGATTATAAACAAACCTAATAGGACTCCCAAAAAAATTAAGTAAAGATAAAATAAATGGTGAGATGAAAATAAAGGTTTGATGGAAATAATAAGGAGAACCCAAAAGGAAAATATTTTCTTTAAAAGTCAATAAAACCATTGAAAATGAAGTATATCAATCTTTTCAACTCAGCTCCCTGAAGGATCATATTTTATAACAACCAAGAATAATGAGTAACCAAAGTCTCATAAAATCTCAATTCAATAGCCAAACTATAACTCATGTATTGAAGGAAATCGAGTATACTTGTCTCTTTATAAAGAACATAACATTAAAACCACATTTCATCCCAGAAAATCAAACTTACTGACCTGTAAGATATATCTTTGTAATCATGTGGTGCACATGTACCTCACTAGGGTGTGTGTATCAATCAAGTTGAAACCAAACCATGCAGAGGACTCGAACCTCATCATGTGGTTTAGCTATCAGCTAGGGTGGTTGTTGAATCCATATATAGAGGACAATTGTTCCATTGTGAAATAGGGTTACCAACCCCACTATGTGTATGATGGATATGCACCATGTCACTAGTATGTTTTCTAAGGGGTTTGATCGACCCCATGTCTACTCCAACTATCTTTCCCAATCTTTCTATCATCATATCTATGAGATATGAACCATAATGTACTCAAATATCTTTTAAAAACCCAAATTATAAATTTATATTAACCATCATGTTTTACATCAAAAAACACTCTGAATGGATTATTCATGTGTTTGATTCTAACACCTAGGTAAAGAAAATATGAGAAAAATCTAAATTTCATTATACATGACATGTACTTAAGTGTACATAGTGTGTATACTTCAATAGTATCCTAGTGTTATCTTATGTTATACACTTCATGTGGGGTCTACTAATATGGCATGTCCTAAATGGGTGCATGGTATGTGGAATTTATGACTTAGCTGATTGTGTATCATATATATATATGTAGTCTAGTTATTTTGATATATACAATGTGTTTTCATATAATACACAATGTGTGAAGCTTAAAGGGCCAGTCAAAAAATACTATCAAGACTTGATTCATGTTCTTGTTATACGTGACATGTACTATGGAGAACAATCCATGTGGGACCATGTCGTTTTTCCGACATGTACTCTGAGTACATGCCTTGGATTTCTACTTATTATACATGGTATATAGTATAGAGTACATGATGTGTGGGCCTAGATGTTTTTTGGGTGTCTACAACTAGCACATTCTCAACCTATATAGCCTAAAATACATTGATTGTAACCAAGAGTTACACCCCATGTAAAATTTATAATCCTTTGAAACCCTAGCTTCCATAGACATGCATTACATATGACTTAGAGGAAGAAATATTGCATAGTCAGGAAGTTTACACTCGATCCTGAATTCTCTTCTAAAATAACACTAAATTTATCATTTGTGATTTTAACCAAAATCAAGGAATTAGTTCACCATCAACGTATCCCTCACACATGAAACCACCGTAAATTGGTCTTGATACCCTTGTATTCACCATTGCACCTCATCAGATTTTCTTTATACATCCATATTTGTTTTTTTATCAAATTTATAGACCTAAATAGACTTTAATTCACTATAAAACATGCATCATTAGTAATTACCTATTATCTGAAGCCTATTTTGGTATCTTAGGTTCAAACTAATAATAGGGATGAAGGCTGGTAGTGTGAAATTAATATGAATAGGAAAAGAAGAATAAAAAAACAATGGTCGAAGAGGAGTTCTGGCCACCCAAGGATTCACCTAAAATTTCATACGCTAAAGAATGTGTGAGAAGATAGTTTATTCAAAGAAAAATGAATTGATGGTTGAAGAGTATCACTGTTGTAAATAACACATCAAAATTTTCCAAGTTATATATTTCCCCATTAACAAAAAATAATAATTAGTTCAAATAATTAAATAAATATTAATGAACATGAATCACTAAGAATAAATCTTATGTGTCATTAATTGTATCTAGAAAACATAAATATTCCATTAATTGTGAAAGGGATAATGAAAATCTCATTAACCAAAATAAATCAATATATTACATGGATTTTATTTTAGGTTACATAACGAAAATCATTTCTAATTTATTCACATTAAAAAAATTTATAAATATTAAAATTATATTTATTCTAAGAATTTTACCATGTCATCACTGAAAAAATTTACTTTAATCAATCATGGGAAGAGAATTATAAAACCACATGAAGTATAGGGTGTAAGAATTATAAAAAGGACAAAGCATGTGGCATAAATTCAAATGACTGGATAATTCAATGATAAAAATCCATGATTTACACTCATCCTTCTCGATAAATAGCTCTTGATCACCACTCCTTCTTCAAGGGTTTATGTCATCAAAATGGCTAACCATAGGTGATAGGTGAAATAATATAATTATAATGTAAACCTAGGTTATGTGGGTTAATATTTAAATCACTCAATATTTCTCAATTTGAGGCCTGATACCTAAGAACAAAAATTTTACCTCCCTAGAGAAAAAAAAAATCTGAAAAAAAATCATGGTATATAAATTTTTATCCCTGAATCCAATTATGAGATACCAATATTCACACTCAGGGGAAAAATATTTATTTATTTATTAAATATTAAATATCTCTAAAAATCCAATATTATTATCACTCATCCAAAATTCAACTCAAGGGTAAGCACTATGTTTCAAGATCACTCAAATGATAATAAAAAAATCGAGGTTGATAGAAAGGGTAAGTTTAATATTTTATCTCTTTAAGAGATGTGTAACCTGAATAATCAAAAAATAAATTTAGTCTCGCTTGAGGAAAAATATGGGTCATTGTATCCTATATGGCTTTGAACCTTTTTATCCTAAAAATAAAAAGAAAATAAACTAGTAAATAAATTATCATAAAATATCACCAAGTAGAAAAAATATCCCATCCTTGCACACACTTAATCAATATATGGAGGTGGAGGCAGAAAACAAACCTTGGATACAACCTCATGGAGGAAACATTCCCTCTTCTACTGCTTTTATTCTAGTTAAGCTCCTTAGATATCTACTCCTTCAAAGGGTTTGATTAGTTAAATTCCATTCTGATAAAATCTTAGAAAAATCATAAGCTCTCATTACATTTCTTCCACCAAGATCCATACCAAAGATCTTGTCAACCTTAGGTCACCAATCCTCATAGCACAAAGATAAAAAAACTTGATTCAATGATAAAAACCTTATAAAATTTCATTACCAAGGGAACCAACTTCAATAGTGTTACACTCCATGCCTTTAATTAGAAACCCAAAAGCTTCTATATTTACACCGTTGTTTCACATCAAAATTTTCCACAAGGTTCTCACTAACCCTAGAAGGGATAACAAAGTAAATCTTATTGAAGTTTACTTTGACTTCTCACTATCACAAAAATAGTGTAATTTCCAACATTCCCAACATCAAGCATAAGGATATCACTAGATCCAATCTTAATCCCCTTTTTTCACCTATGGAAACACTACCACAGATCCGAGAAATGGTTGTATCGTCTTTTATCATGGCTAAACAGAAAACATTGATAAAAGGGGGTCTTTATCAGTGCTATTATTAGCACTGATAAATGTTTTTAATAAAAAACTTTATTAATTTATATAAAATTATTATATTTATTTTCAAAAATGATGTTTCTTTATATACATTAAATAAAAAATGCATGTTTATAATTAATATATTTTTTTAATATTTCAAATATATATATATATATATATATAATGTTTTAAAAATAATATTTCTAAGATTATAATTAAATAAATATATATTTAAATAATTATAAGATTACAATAAATTTTATTAAATAATAAATATATTTATTATATTTATTACATTTATTACATTTATTACATTTATTATATTTATTATATTTATTATATTTATTATATTTATTATATTTATTATATTTATTATATTTATTATATTTATTATATTTATTATATTTATTATATTTATTATATTTATTATATTTATTATATTTATTATATTTATTATATTTATTATATTTATTATATTTATTATATTTATTATATTTATTATATTTATTATATTTATTATATTTATTATATTTATTGTATTTATTATATTTATTGTATTTATTGTATTTATTGTATTTATTGTATTTATTGTATTTATTGTATTTATTGTATTTATTGTATTTATTGTATTTATTACATTTATTATATTTATTATATTTATTATATTTATTATATTTATTATATTTACTATATTTATTATATTTATTAATAATTTTTAAATATATATTTATAATTATAATTATAAATAAATAAATATTTATATGTTTCTAATGCATTTGGTCAATAAATATATTGATGTGTGAGTATGATTGACATACATATATGTTAAGTATTCATCATGAATGTTCATTTACACATTACAACCTTCTTATTATTCATGTTTTCCATATGCGTTTTACTATTTTTACTTTACTAGGTATATGATTCATTCATGTTATAACCATGAATCTATTATGTTCTCAAAAATAATTATAAAATTATAATAAAAATATTTATTATATTTATAATTATAATTATAACAAAATATATATATTTAAATAATTATAAAATTACAATAAATATAGTTATTGTAATTTTATAAATATATATATATATATATATATATATAATTATATATGAATATTTATAATTATATTTATTTATAGTTATAATTATAACTATAAATATATATATATATGTAAATAATTATAAAATTGTAATAAATATGTTTATTATACTTATAAATTAATAAATATATATAATTAAATAAATATATTTATAAATCTATACAAATAATTAAAAATATATACAAATAGGTATAATTATATTTTTAAAAAATATAGATATATTTAAATAATTATAAAATTATAATAAATATATTATTTATATATATTTATATATAAATATTTATAAATATATAAAAATAGTTATAATTATAATTCTAAATAAATATAGAAAAATTTCAATAATTATAACATTATAATGAATATATTAATTGTATATATTTATAAAATTATAAATATATTTTTCATAATTTTATAATTATTTAAATAAATATATATATATATATGTAATTATAACTATAAATAAATATATATTTTTTATATTTTTTATTTACAAATAAAGATATATTTATTTATATTTATAAATATAAATAAATATTTATTTATTTAAGTAATTATAAATTTATAAAAAAATATTTATTATTCTTATATAATGTTATATATAATTAAATAATTATATTTAGAAATATATAAAATTATTGATAAATAGATAAAAATATTTATAATTATAATTAAAAATAAATACAGATATATTTGAATAATTATAAAATTATAATAAAAATATTAATTATATATATTAATAACTTGTAAATATAATAAATATATTTGTTATAATTTTATAATTATTTAAATATATATATATATAATGATTTATAGTTATAATTATAAATATATATATATATATTCATTTAAATAATTATAAAATTAGAATAAACATATTTATATATATCTATAATCTTATATATATTATTAATATATTTCTAAGATTATAATTATATATTATTTATAAGATTGTAGATATATGTAAATAAATTTCTTCTAATTTTATAATTATTCAAATGAATATATATTTATTTATAATTATAACTATAAATGAATATATTCATATTTGTTTAAATAATTATAAAATTATAACAAATATATTTATAATTTAATTAATATATTTATTATAATTTTATAAATATAAATATATATTAATTTATTTATAGTTATATTTATAAATATATAAATATATATTTATTATGTATATAATTTTATAAAAAAATATAATAATATAAATAAATTATTGACATTATATCATTATCAGTGCTGATAATGATGCCTTTTATCAGTGCTTTTTTAGCACTGATAAAGGCATGTTTTATTAACACTTTCTATTTTTTCACTGATAAAACATACCTTTATCAGTGCTTTTTAGCTATCACTGATAAAAGCTTCACCTGATTTTATAAATGAACCCTAATATCCCCCTCCTTCTCTTGCACACCTCAAGCTCTTGTGGAAGCCAACCCCAGCATCGCTTACCCCTCCTCTACCCTGACCTCACCTCCGTTGTCGCCGACCCCTCCTCCACTGCAAACCCTCCTCCACCATGAACGATCCTCCACCGCAAACCCTCCTCTACCACGAACCCTCATCCTTTGTGAACCCACCTCTATCACAACCCCTCCTACGTCGTGAACTCTCCTCCACTGCAAACCCACTTTGTCGGGAACCCACCTCCACCATGAACCTACCTCCATCACGACCCCTCCTACGCTGCGAGCTCTCCTCCGCCACATACCCACCTCCATCGTTAACCCATTTCCGCCACAACCCCACCTCCACCACGCGTCGAACCCCACCTCTACAGCGAACCCTCTTTCACCAAGAACCCACCTCCACCACGAACCCTCCTCCGCTACAAACCCACCTCCACCGTGAACCCCTCTTTGGCCTCTGTTACCGCTGATGCCTCTACTTACCCCGACTCTGCCACTGTCCGACCATACTGATATCATGGGTATGTTGTTTTATCCACATTCTTATGAATTCTTAATAAATTTGTCATGTTAGTAGTTGAATAAAACTATTAATGGTGGAATTTAATAAATTTGGCCAAGAAATTCTTGTGTGGGGAATGAATCAATTAATTGTGTAATTATGAGAAATGGATATTAATGAAATAATCTATAAATGTGTGTAAACTTGTTTTTAAAGGAAATTAAAATGTGGGGTATGTGTGGTTGTTCTGTTTATGGGTTTCATATAGTTGATGGTTATGTATAGAAAAGTCAGTATGGTGTTTATGTTAAGGAAAAGGTGATAAGATATTGATGTAAACCCTTTAGGCTGGGTTTGTGTGATGTGTACATAAATAAATATATATGTGTGCTTGTAATTTCATGTTATTTCTATGTCCACCCCATCCACATTGAGTACCATATACTAACATCTAGATATTCTAGGGGTTTTCCCTAACATTCTTATGTTGAGGGATATATGGTTGATCACCCCATCTTCCTCAATCTTCCTTCCCTATTAGTGATTATGTCGGCTAATTTTAGAGATTCTCGATGATCATGAGGGTATGTTATGTAGTGGGGGTCATGTGTGGTGGGATGGGGGTATGAGGTTTATTTATTTCATATTAATGATACCCTACTACCTTGGGGTGTGATGTGGTTTTTATGTGGATGATGAATGATTCCAACATGAGATGTTGGGACCTCTGGTAGGATGGGCTAGGTAGGGATGCATCCTGAACCACATCAGAGGTAGATGCAGCATTGGCATGAGAGGTGTGTGTGATGAAATTTTTGTCATCATGAAAATCTAGGACTCGTGGGAGGCTATGGTAGATAAGGATATGTCTTGATCCACATTAGATATGGATTGATATGTGTTAATGAGATGTTATAGAATGTATGGGAGCATCAGACATTTGAAATTAGGTCGTGAGAGTGGAAACTCAGTAGGGGAAGTTGATACAGGGAATCTTTATTGATGTTCTCTAACTATTATTTTACTATATTATTGCACTATTTGATTAGTGATTCCCATCCCTATCTATTATGGAGGGTTAACATTTATATTCTTCCCACCTTTATGTTTTTTATAATAGTTTGGAGGTTTCCCCATATGTTGAAACCCACAAAGAAATTCTTAGGAATTTGAATCCATCAAGGGCTGAAAGATGTATATCAAATACACATAATCAGTAGTTTATAGGATGGTTTTGGGACCATATTTTTAAGGAGTCAGATGAAAATCCAGATTCAATTTTAGAACAACTTCAGTGGATATCCATAGGACCAAGTTTGTATGTATTATCTTACAATGATTATGTTATTAATGGTTATATGCTCTATAAAAATGAGCATGATGAAGACAGTACCATACAAGATAGTGGAGTTACACTTATGGATAAAGAGATGCATGTTTCTGATACTATGGATATAAATCCAGTTTTTGAGAATATTTCATACGTGGACATCATCAAATAAATATGGGAGTTGGATTATACAACATTCCAAGTGCTGATTTTTCAATGAAAGTGGGTTGATAACAGGAGTGCGGTTAAAATAGATGAATTGGGATTCCTGAAAGTCAATTTCAGTAAGGAATGGTATAAATATGAATTGTTTATAATGGAATCATAGGTAATACTAGTATTTTATGTTCCAGATTCTAAAAACCAAAAGTGGTCAATTGTTATGTTATCAACCAAAACCACTGAAGGGTTAGATGAAAATTCAACTGAGGATGACCCTTTAATTGGGACATAACAATCATTTTGTAGTGGTCCCAATGTATATGGTGTTTTGTATTTAAGAGGATACCAAAATGAATGGATTTCTATAGTTTATAGAGGGTTCAAATTCCTTTAGCATTGAAAAAAATAGAGATTTTAATAATGAGTTAATATTTTTTGTAATATACAGAGTGTTACCTCATGTAATTATCTATTTATTGCTGAATCTATATACTCTAAATTAAATGATAAACCACTTCTATAGATAATGACTTCCACATGTGGTGGTTCCCCTAATCCCAAGGAACATCAAGTCTCTCAACCTACTACTGCTTATAGTGTAGGGGAGCAATGAACTTCTGCACCTGATGGTGCTCTCAATCCTGAGGCACAACAGGTCTCTCAACCTATTGTTGCTCTTAGTGCAGAGTAATAACCTTCTGCACATGCTAGTTCTCTCATTCCTAAGGAAGAACAGGTTTCTCAGCCTATTTTTGCTCCCAATTCTGAGGTACAATGACTATTTTTACATGCCAATGCTACTAATCTAGAGGAACATATTGATTGTGTTAAATCTGGTAAAATGGTATCCAATGAAGGATTGGTGACACAGAAAAAACAAGAGTGTTGTAGTTTTACAGTGTTAGAAAAAATCATTAAGGAAAAATTCAAAGCCATCAAATACGGGGTTAGATGGAATGTGTAAGGCCAGTATGTTAACCCCAACAAGGCCATGTTTAGTAGTTACATTGGAATTTTCACTCAGCAACACGTTTCGATTGATGTAGATTTGTGGAACCATGTTGTGTCTGAGCTTAATATGTTGATGTGGGAAGCGATTATGGTCACATTATGATATAATTTATTTATTTTACTAAAAAATAAAATAATGAAACATTTAATTGATCTTCATAATCCTTTTTAGAGTGCATTTATAGTAGATTAATCCCACTAGAAATATGTATTAATTCTTGTTGGAAGAATTCACAGAGGATTTCTCACAATTCTAATAAGGCATCATCTTAAAGATGTTGAAGCTAAAATCAAACTACACCCACCACTTATCTATGAACACCTAATAACCTAACAAGTGAGGGATGCATTTATTGTCCGTCCTAGGGATGTGTCTATTCAAGTACATTGTGGATAGTAATATGTCATTTAATGATATGTGTATTGACCAATTTGATGGAAACTTTTTTATTCGTGAAATAACAAATAAGTGCTGCAAATAAGGAACAATCATCAAAAGCAGTGTACCCCTGCCTTAAAGAAATGATGGGGAACGCTTCACTTGAAAAAACATTGGTATGTATTCTAAATCTACCGTAATAATTTAGGTTACATGAAACAATACCATAATTATGTTCTTCCGTTTATATGCAGATTGATGACTCCAAATCCAAAGTTTCTTCCATCTCACACCATGTGATATAGAAGGAGGAACGTGTAAATAAATACGGGATACTAATAGATTAAAACACATAAAAAGTGTTGGAAACATGTGTAAGTATTATATAATTAAAATTTGATTTTCTTTAAATCGCTATTATATAACAATGATATCTTATTTTCCTATATTTTCTATCTAACATAGTTATAGTAATCAGCAACACCTTTACTAAATGAATAAATATGATTAGTTTCCTTGAATTGGATAAAACTTTAATTCCGCATTAGAGGTGCAGGTTTTGGGGTGATACCCCAGACATATTTGAGAAAAAAAACAATAAGAGGGTCAAAGTGAATTAATAAAACAGATGAGAGAAAGAATAACTACCCTAGAAGAAAAATTCCAATGGTAGAGAGAGATGATGTCAATTTTAATGGGGGGGAATAAAAGAGAAGAATAAACTCAAGAACAACCACTATGTGAAGATCCCACCTCGCCCCACCACCATCTATGAGGTGAGTCATTCCTCTCAAAGAGATTTATTAGATGAGGTAATCAATGTTCTAATAAATGTTTCTATGAAATATGAATCAAATAGACAATGATACCTTTCCTATAATAATATTATATAGGGTGATAATGATTTTGATTTATATCTATCAACACCCACCCATCGCCTTATAGTGAGGGCTACAGTGTTCAGTATCTAAAATGAAAATCTACACAGTAGACCACTTCCAAAAGGTCATGTGCGAGTGTCGATTAGCATAGCCTATGATCCGAGCACCGAGCTACTTATTCCAATTAATGAGGAAGATATTAATATGGTATAAAAATATATTGTAACATTCATCACATGGTCATCACATAATGTAAAAAAACATGTCAATAAGGAGGTATTCTTTTTCAATGTTTTTTTCAAGCTAAACCTTTAACAATTAATGAAAAAAGGTCTGAATCGGTGAATGTTATTACAGACAGACAACGGTAATTAGATGAAATAAAATACCAACTCAAAACCATATAAAGGATATACCAAACAATTGAAAAGATCTATTAAAATCCCCATTAACTTTCCTATTTTCTATCCACATTTACTATCCTTGAAGGTCCACGTGGATACAAAGTAAAAAAATGATCATAATCATATAGTTCATTTTGAAGTAAATATGTGTGGATAGAAATATCAAGACTTCATTGGTGTTGAGAGTGTAATTAAAATATTCAACTATGATTGGCTAGTGATCTCAGTTGTAAATGTATAAATAAGGTATTTTTATATGATATGATTTTCCAAAAGCTGATATATTGTGTTAATTATGACTAAATACATTTCATATTTTTGGTAGTCGTATATATATAAAACAATTGAATGGATTTTCCCATGAAATAAAATTTGTACTCATTATTCCTCACATAACCTCTATTGAACAACCAAAAATAGATACTAAAAAAAGGATGAAATAGTAGTAGGTCTGGTCAAATTTTTTAAAATAAAACTTTCAGATGATACACTCTATTTAATACCAATAATGCAAGGTTAAAACTCTATAATTTAATAATATAAAATATATTTTCATTTCTTTCATTACTTATTATTTTTTGTGTTTTTAGGTAACACTGGATGCTCTTTAAGGTAAATTTGGATACTCTAAATATTTATTTCCTATATTTAATTCATGGATATCCAACAAACTATCCACATGTGATGCAATTTTTCATTAACTAATACACTAAATCCAACATTTTAGAACTAAAAATCAAGTTATATAATTTATATTATCTTTTATTGAGGATTATATTATGATAGTGTGGTGCATCAATATTATGAAAAAAAGGAATGAATCCAAGGGATAAGCATGATAAAGAAAACAAATTCTATGACTGGACAAGTATCAAGGTATATATAATAATATTTCACAATCCAAACACATATCAAAACAAATTACTTATGCTCCTAAATGTTTTTGCAGTGTCTGAAACAAACCAATAGAAAAGATTATGGTTATTATGTTTGTAAATTTATGAGAGAAATCATATTCCATGAACAAACTGGCATCCCTAAAGAGGTATTTTTTAAGATAATTACTATTTCATTTAATATATTTATTAATCCTTTTTGTATTCATATTTTTCTAGTACTACTATGACTATCTAAAAGACTCGTATTCACAAGATAATAAATATGTGCTCAGAAATAAATGGGCAGCACACCTGATGGAAGAATGTACACAAATAGCATAAAGATATGAATTCCATAGTAGTGTATTGTCTCATATTTATTTTTAATTTATTTCTTTTTATTATTACTCATATAAGAATTGTTTTCTTCTACAGGTGGATTTCTTTGTTCGAGTGGGGCTAGTTTATTCAAAATTGATTATGCTCATGAGAGATTAGACTTCAAGGTAGCAATTAAGATAATGACAAAAAAGAAATGGTTTAAAAATATATAAAGGTTAATTCCTAATACTTATGTAATTAATTAATTTTTTCATCATTTTACTTACTCAAAACCAAGTAAAAAAGAACAAGTGACTGTTATCACTCAAAGTGCCTATTTTTATTAAAAATTAAAATTACTTTTAGTGAAAAGAAAAAGTGAAATACTGAAAATTTATAAAATGAATTTGGATTGTTTTTATAATTTAGTAAAATAATCCATAACTATTTTTTTATGTGTATGAATCGACCACACCTCAATCTGATATATGGTGTGGACAATATGACTTTAATTGTGTATTTTTATATTAAAATAACATTAAATTCAAAAAAATAACAAGTGATGTACTGAAAATCAAGAAAATGAATTAAAATTGATTTGATACATTAGGAAAATGATTCATGAGTCATTTTTTACATGCAGGAATCAACCACACCTCAATCTGATGCACAGTGTGACCAGTATGACTAAAAGTGACTGTTGTCAGTTTAAAATTGGCATTTTAGTTCAAAAAGTGTCACTCACTAAAAATTAAAAAAATGCACTCTAATTGTATTCATAATTTACTAACCGATTTATAGGTCATTTGTGACGTGTATGAAGTAGTATCATGTCAAACTGATGCATGATGTGATCAGTATGACTCTAAATGTGTGTTTCTAGTTTGAAATGACATTTTAGTAAAAAATGCAGCTGATATACTGAAAATTGAGCAAACACATTCATATTGTTTTTATATTTTATTAAAATTATCTATAAGTCATTTTTGACATATAATAATCAATTTTACATCAATATGATTCACAATGTGGCTAGTATAACTCAAAGTGTCTCTTTTTATTTAAAGTTGACATTAATTTAAGTAAAAACAACAAGTGACATACTAAAAACTAATCAAACGCATTCGTATTGTTTTTATATTATAGTAAAATGATCCATGGGTCATTTTTGATGTGTAGGAGTAAACTTCACCTCAATACAATGTACGGTGTGACTGATATGACTCCAAGAGTGTCTTTTTATTTAAAATTGTCATTAATTTAAGTAAAAAGAACAAGTGACATACTGAAAACTGAGAAAAAAAATTCAGATTGTTTTAAATTTTATTAAAATGATCTATAAATAATTTTGGATGTGTAGGAATAATACTCACTTCAATATGATGTGGGGTGTGGCCGGTAGCACTCAAAGTGTCTCTTTTTATTTAAAATTAACATTAATTTAAGTAAAAATAGCAAGTGACATAATCAAAACCGAGTAAATTAATTCATATTGTTTTGATACTTTAGGGAAACTATCCATGAGTTGTTTTTTCACATTTAGAAATAAACCAAACCTTAATCTGGTGCACGGTGTGACCGGTATGACTAAAAGTATCCATTATCAATTTAAAATTGGAATTTTAGTTCAAAATGTGTCACTCACTGAAAACTAAGAAAACACACTCTTATTGTCTTGATATTTCAGGAAATATATTCATAATTCATTTTTGATGAGTATGAAGTAGTCTCACTTTAAACCGACATACGATGCAACTGGTATGACTCATAATGCATGTTTCCAGTTTGAATTAAAATTTTAATAATAAAAAAATGGCGTACTGAAAACTGAGAAAAAATGTTAGGATTCTTTTATACTCTATAAAAATGATCAATAAGTCATTTTTGATGTCTAAGAATCATCTTTACCTCAATAAGATGCACTTTGTGGCCGGTATATTTCAAAGTGTCACTTTTTATTTAAAATTGAAATCAATTTAAGTAAAAACAAAAAGTGACATACTAAAAACCAAGAAAACACATTCAGATTATTTTTATATTTTTATTAAAATGATATATGAGTTGTTTTTGATGTGTATGAATCATCTTAACCTCAATACGACACATGGTGTGATTGGTATGACTCCAAGTGTGTATTTTTATTTAAAATTGACATTAACTTAAGTAAAATGAACAAGTGGCATACTGAAAACCTAGAAAACACATTCAGATTGTTTTAATACTTTAGTAAAATTATATATGAGTAATTTATGACATGTAAGAATCAACCACATCTCAATCCAATGCACAGTGTGACTGATATGACTAAAAGTGTCTGTTATCAGTTTAAAATTGGCATTTTAGTTCAAAACATGTCACTCACTAAAAACCAATAAAACGTACTCACATTGTCTTTATAATTTAATAAAGTTATTCATAATTCATCTATGATGTGTATGAAGTAGTGTCATGTCAAACTGATGCATGATGTGACCAGTATGACTTATAATGTGTGTTTCTAGTTGGAAATGACATTTTAGTAAATAACACAACTGGCATACTGAAAACCAAGAAACAAATTTGGATTGTTTTGATACTTTAGTACAATTATCTATAAGTCATTTTGTATGTGTAAGAATCATCCTCACCTAAATATGATGCATGGTGTGGCTGGTATAACTAAAAGTGTCTCTTTTAATTTAAAATTGACATTAATTAAAGTAAAAACAACAAGTGACATATTAAAAACTAAGCAAACGCATTCAGATTATTTTGAAAATTTAGGAAAATGATATATAAGTCATTTTTGACATGTAGAGATCATTATAACCTCAATAAGACACACAGTGTGGTTGGTATCACTCAAAGTGTCTCTTTTTATTTAAAATTGACATTAATTTAACTAAAAACAAAAAGTGACATACTGAAAACCAAGAAAACACATTCGAATTGTTTTTGATACTTTAGAAAAATGATCCATGAGTCATTTATGACATGTAGGAATCATCTGAACCTCAATACAATGCATAAAGTGGTCAGTATCACTCAAAGTGTCTCTTTTTATTTAAAATTGACATTAATTTAAGTAAAAACAACAAGTGAAATTCTGGAAACCAAGAAAACGCATACTAATTATTTTTTATATTTTAGGAAAATGATCTATAATTTAGTTGTGACATTTAGGAATAATTTTCACCTCAACATGATGCGTGGTGTGGTCATTACCAATCAAAGTGTCTCTTTTTATTTAAAATTGACATTAATTTAAGTAAAAAACAACAAGTGGCATATTGAAAACTAAGGAAATGCATTCATATTGTTTTGATAATTTATAAAAATGATCCATGAATCATTTTTTATGTGTAGGAATTATCTTCACCTCAATACGATGCATGGTGTGGCCAATATCACTCAAAGTGTCTCTTTTTATTTAAAATTGACATTAATTTAAGTAAAACCAACAAGTTACATACTAAGAATAAATCAAATGCATTCGGATTGTTTTGATACTTTATGAAAATGATATATAATTCATTTGTGACATGTAGGAATCAACCACACATAAATATGAAGCACAATTTGACCAGTATGACTAAAAGTGTCTGTTATCAGTTAAAAATTGACATCTTAGTTCAAAATTTGTCACTCACTGAAAACTAATAAAACACACTCTGATTGTATTGGTAATTTTGGAAAGTATTTCATAATTCATTTGTGATGTATATAAAGAATTCTCACATCATACTGACACACGATGTGACCAGTATGACTCATAATGCATGTTTCTAGTTTGAAATGACATTTTAGTAAAAAAGAACAACTGGCATACTAAAAACTGAGAAAACATATTCGGATTGTTTTTATACACTAGGAAAATAATCTATAATACATTTGTGACATGTAAGAATCATTATCGCCTCAATACAGCTCATGGTGTGGCTGTTATAACTCCAAATGTGTCATTATTTAAAATTGAAATTAATTTTAGAAAAAGAAAAAGTGACATACTCAAAATTGAGAAAACACATTCAAATTGTTTTGATATTTTAGGAAAATGATCCATAACACATTTGTGATGTGTATGAATAAAACACACCTCAATAGGATGAACTTTGTGACCAATATAACTCCAAATGTGTCTTTTTTATGAAATATTGATATTTAATTAATGTATTATTTCATATTAATGTTTAATTTATTTCTTTATAGTATTACTAACATAATATTTGTTTTCTTAAATAAGAATAATCATTTGATCAGTTTGAGATGATTTGTTCGACAACTGATACCATGTTTGGGTATTTTAGAGAGTGGATCACAAGTGTCAAAAGATGAAACATTATTGTTTTTAAATGTTGTTGGATAATTATATATGTAATAATGTATAACATTTTTTGAAATATATATAGAAATATTTTTTGTATATAACATGGGTGAAAATTTTTGTATTCATGGTGTCACATTAAATGTAACATTGTTTGAAATTATAGGTATTTGAATGTTTTTGTTACGTGTTCTATTATATTAATAGCACATTGCAGCCAGCAAGCCCTTTATCAGTGCTATTTCAAGCACTGGTAAAGGGGGTCCTTTATCAGTTCTTTTTTAGTGTGAATAAAGGACCCCTTTATCAGTGATTTTTTAGTGATGATAAAGGGGACCCCCCCCCCCCCACATCACTACAATTAATAGCACTTTTTTAGCATTATTAAAATCCATTTTGTGCATTGTTAAAAGCAATATGTGTAATAGTGAAACCATAAAACCGCACCAATGACTCCAAAAAAGATTGCATTCATTGCTTAAGATCACCTGGTTAAGTTGTAGTTTCTCTTCAAGAAGGTGAATAATGAGCATAAAAATATATAGAAAAAACCTCCTCAAACAACCATGAAAATAGTCCTAATATCATTTGTGACCAATTATGACACAATCCAAAGTGTATGGTGCAGAACCATTTATATGACCCTAGAATGTCATCATTATACCCAAGAACACACCTATTAAAAAGAAGAAATACCAAAATACATGACCCAAACATTCCTCACCACATGGCTATGGTTACCACATAATGAAAAACAATACTTGGTTTTACTTACTCCACCATCATTCCATAATCTACTAGGTGATTTTAGTCTAAAAAATCATCTTAACACACAGTATGAGCCTTGTAGAAACACCATTAACAAACCCTGAAGCAAGATGATGTACTTTTCATGTTTAGCTACTAAGTTCTACTTTGAGCCATCAACAAGATCCTTTATCTTTAGGAACATCAAAAAAGAAGAGTATATTTTTTATCCAAGAGAAGAGTACTTAGGGGGCATTGTGAGAGAAGGGTTTGGGTATTTCTCCTCAAGAATACCGATGATGAAATTTGAGTCAGAAACCCATTTGTCATCGAACTTCACACAACCAGAACTTTCTCTTTTGTGCTCACCTACAAAAACCAGTGGGGTTTTTTTTTAATGTCAATCAGGTGCATTTGGTAGGGAACCTTCTTATCCTTGAGGGTTAGAATTACTCAATGGGATAAAGGAAAATCTACAAGAACCTTAGGTGCATCAATGGTTGCCTTGACGCACACCTACAGTGCCATGGTGATCAAATTAAACCATATAAATTATGTGTAGTTGACTTGAGATTGGTTCCAAGTATCTACCACCTTGAGATTGTTCCGGACCACTTCAAAAACTAGATTATCCCTAAAAGTTTAGTGCATGTAGAAAACTATGCAAAACTTTTATTCTTGAGGGAACTCTTTGACAATACTAAGGTAGAAAAAGATAAAATTATCATGGGATGGGATCCATAGGTTAAATAATTTGTGAGTGGTTATTCTGAATGATGAGTGGTGGTGTTGGTTGGGGTTGGGTGGTTTTGGTAAGGTAATGATAAGATTTTATGGTAGTTAGTAATAGTGTGTTAATGATGGTATAGATCCATGGTAATGGTAAGCTATGTACAATTTATGATTAAAAAAATTATTCTTCATGTTTAGTGGAATGCAGTAGGTGTACCTCCAACAATCACCAGATCACATATGATCTGGTAATTGATAATTCTATACTAGAACTCCCACACTCATTGAGATGTGAGGGCCATTAAAACTAATGAATAACACACCAATTCCTAATATTATATTTTAACCAACCACATGAAGGTTAACTGATCAGACTTCTCCTTCATCCACTGATCATATAATTCCAATTAAGGGTTTTATCTTTCATACAACCATTGTGACACTCAAATTACATAAGCCATCATAGCTACTAAACAATTACTTTACAGTCACACCCAAAAGGATATACCTGAAGAAAATTTCACCTTGAGAGTTTACCAAGTGATTGGTACTCCTAAAGTAATTCAAGTAAAACCTTTAAGTGCTCAAGATTCACACCCTGTGATTTACATTAATAAGGATGGAATCAATAAATATTACCAAAAATAATACATAGTTTACAAAAAATATGATAAGTTGATCATTACACCCAATAACATCAATGGGATATCAAGATATCTATAATGATTTTATAAACACTTCTCCTGAAAATCCATTCCCACAAAACTAATGGTGATACCAAAAAACCAATGTTTGACCTCCATAAACCATTTTATTCTTTCCCATAGGTTATAGAGGTTGCACAGATCCTTTCAAAACCATTCTCCTTTAGATCTCCCATCTAAACCACCTTCTCTTAGGGATCGGACAAGATACCCAATATATAATAGGATATATTTGTACAAAACTTGAACAATACAATATGTAATCTAATTTCATAGAAAATGAAACTTCAAAACATTTTTAGGATGATTCTCACTCACCATTTAAGGTGACACAACCATAGATCTGGGCAAGGGATGTGCTGACTTTTATCAGCCCTAAATAGAAAGCACTGATAAAAGGGGGGCATTTATCAGCGCTAAAAAGAGCACTGATAAAGGTGTAGCCTTTATCAGCACTATTTTTCCACTGATAAAGGGTAGATTTATCAGCACTATTATTAGCACTGATAAAAGTTTTTAATAAGAAATATTATTAATTTATATAAAATTATTATAATTATATTAAAAAATAATGTTTATTTGTATGCATTAAATAAAAAAAACGCATTTTTATAATTAATATAGATTTTGTAATAATTCAAATATATATATAATGTTTAAAAAAAACTATTTCTAAGATTATAATAAAATAAATACATATTTAAATAATTATAAGATTATAATAAATTTCATTAAATAATAAATTTATTTATTAGATTTATTAGATTTATTATATTTATTATATTTATTATATTTAATATATTTATTATATTTATTATATTTATTATATTTATTATATTTATTATATTTATTATATTTATTATATTTATTATATTTATTATATTTATTATATTTATTATATTTATTATATTTATTATATTTATTATATTTATTATATTTATTATATTTATTATATTTATTGTATTTATTGTATTTGTTGTATTTGTTGTATTTGTTGTATTTATTGTATTTATTGTATTTATTGTATTTATTATATTTATTATATTTATTATATTTATTATATTTATTATATTTATTATATTTATTATATTTATTATATTTATTATATTTATTATATTTATTATATTTATTATATTTATTATATTTATTATATTTATTATATTTATTATATTTATTATATTTATTATATTTCTTATATCTATTAGATTTGTTCTATTTATTGTATTTATTGTATTTATTATATTTATTGTATTTATTGTATTTATTGTATTTATTATATTTATTATATTTCTTATATTTATTCTATTTATTCTATTTATTCTATTTATTCTATTTATTGTATTTATTATATTTATTATATTTATTATATTTATTATATTTATTATATTTATTATATTTATTATATTTATTATATTTATTATATTTATTATATTTATTATACTTATTATACTTATTATACTTATTATATTTATTATATTTATTATATTTATTATATTTATTATATTTATTATATTTATTATATTTATTATATTTATTATATTTATTATATTTATTATATTTATTATATTTATTATATTTATTATATTTATTATATTTATTGTATTTATTATATTTATTGTATTTATTGTATTTATTATATATAATATATATAATATATTTATTATATTTATTATATTTATTATATTTATTATATTGATTATATTGATTATATTTATTATATTTATTATATTTATTATATTTATTATATTTATTATATTTATTATATTTATTATATTTATTATATTTATTATATTTATTATATTTATTATATTTATTATATTTATTATATTTATTATATTTATTATATTTATTATATTTATTATATTTATTATATTTATTATATTTATTATATTTATTATATTTATTATATTTATTATATTTATTATATCTATTATATTTATTATAATTATTGTAGTTATTGTATTTATTATATATAATATATTTATTATATTTATTATATTTATGATATTTATTAATACTTTTAAAATATATATATTTATAATTATAATTATAAATAAATAAATATTTGTTTCCAATGAATTTGGTTAACAAATACATTGATGTGTGAGTATTATTGGCTAGCATATATGTTAGGTATTTATCATGAATGTTAATTTATACATTACACCCTTCTTATTATTCATGTTGTCCATATGTGATGACTTGTTTTCTATTATCTATACTTTACTAGGTATATGATTAATTCATGTTATACCCATGAATATATACTTTACTAGGGGAAGGCGGTTTGGTTGTTCATGTTGCTCAAAAATCCACTGAGATTAGTAATAGGTCAGTGACTGATAAGGATCCATCACCTATTATGGATAGAATGGAGCTGAATAAAAATGATATTAGAGTGAAAGATATGGAAGATTATCCTTCAAGAGTCATTAATGATTCTATGAAGCAGCCTCTCACTCTATCGGAAGGGGATTAGTAACATACTAAGACTTGGAAATGAGGTCAGCATCCAAAAAACCATGGATGAGGATGTGGAAGGGATGATGGGATTGCTAAGCATGGATAGTCTTCCAAGCCTTCTTCCAAGGAGCTCACTCTAGAGCAGGTTAAACTCAAGAAAAAGTATTATGTGCTTTTCCACCAGAACAATTAATAGCTAGAATGGGAATCTGATGATGATGCCTCAGATCATGGGGATGATCCTAATCCTACCCATTTATAGTTTTTCTTTTCTGTATGAGGACTTGTCTCTTGTGCTTTCTCTTTCTCTTGTTCTGTATTTTAATTTTTAATACAGATCAGTAGGAACAGGTTCGCCTGGCTCCTGAACCCTTTTGGTGTAACTATATATATATATATTAAATAATTATAAAAATACATCTATTATAATTTTATAAATATATATATATAATTATATATAAATATTTATAAATATATTTATTTATAGTTATAATTATAACTATAAATAAATATACATATATGTGTATAATAAATATAATTATTATAATTATATGGTTATAAATATATATAATTAATTAAATATATTTATAAATATATACAAATATTTATAAATAAATACAAATAGTTATATTTATAATTCTAAATAAATATAGATATATTTAAATAATTTTAAAATTATAATAAATATATTAATTATATATTTATATACAAATATTTATAAATAAATAAAAATAGTTACAATTATAATTATAAATAAATATAGATATATTTAAATAATTATAAAATTATGATAAATATATTAATTATATATATTTATAAAATTATAAATATATTTTTATAATTTTATAATTATTTAAATATACATATATATAATTAAAACTATAAATAAACATATATTTATTATAATTTTTAATTAAAAATAAATATTTATTTATTTATAGTTATAAGTATAAATAAATTTATATTAATTTAAATAATTATATATTTATAAAAAATATATTTATTATTCTTATATAATGTTATATATAATTAAATAAATATATTTAGGAATATATACAAATATTTATAAATAAATACAAATATTTATAATTATAATTATAAATAAATACATATATATTTAAATAATTATAAAATTATAATAAAAATATTAATTATATATATTAATAAATTATAAATATAATAAATATATTTGTTATAATTTTATAATTATTTAAATATATATATAATTATATTTATATTTATATTTATATATTTATAATAAGAACGGATCAACCATGGGTTCAGAAACCCAAACCCATGGCTCTAATATTTTAATAAAAAAGAGTAGAAATAAAACAGGGTTTGGAGGAAATGTTTACATGTGACACACCACACCAGGACAACATGAAAAACACAATGCACATTAGATAACCATATATTACCTCTTCCTAGACCGGCCCCGACCCTGAGATCCTCCCCGGTTAGCTGGATGATGCCGCCTTCTCCAATACACCGTCTTTAGGAAATTTGATTCCTCATTTGTCAACAGATCCTTCATAGTGGGAAAGGTAGTTTCTTCATGAGGTAATTCTTCTTGTGAAACTTTGAATTCATGCACAACCTTAATAGGGGTAAGATATCATCCTGGGCAACATCACCATGAGAACCTTCTTCATGTGCGTCACCATGAAGAGATTCTTGTGCATCTTTGGATCCATGCACAGCCATACTAGAGGGTGATAAAGCATACTGGACAGGTTGGTCTAGCTCCATTGAAGGACCCAAACCATCTACATAAGCAGGTGTCGAGGAATATCTCTTTCAATTACTATACCCTTTATTCTTAAGGCCTTCAAGAATAAGTAGATCAAACCCATGAGTATTAATAGACTCTAAAATGGAAAAGAAATTAATGGTTCATTTATCATTTCCTAGAAACACCACATTACTAGAGGCATCCCTTGAAACAACAACTTCCAAATGAGACCCTCCTGATCCTCAACCATTGGAGGAGACTGTGTGAAGTCCTGGACAATACCAAGACTAGCTGCATCCTTATAGTTACCAACTTCCTCTAAATTAACATGGGGAGATCCTGCCATAGTAGGGACATCACCCTGCTGATTAGTTGTAGTAGATCTGATCATACCCACCTCCCCTTGAGCCCCTTGTTGATTGTCAATATTCTCAAAAGTAGCAGATCCATCCACCTACACTCCATTCTGAACCCCTTGTTAGACATCAACAACTCTGGTAGCAACATTGTCCACCATCAGAGATGATGTTTCCATACATACATCCACCTTGGCCATGTTCTCTTCCTCATTACAAGTAGAAGACATAGTTGGATAGACACTTAGCCTATTAGGCATCACCAACTGAAATACATCATCATCAAAAACCTTCACCTTACCCTTCCTACAAGTAGAAGCTAGTTCAGGATGATATAACTCTTGATTGACTTCATCCTGTATAACAGCCTCATACTCACATTGATTCTCTTACTCCTCATCAGTCACATCATCCCAAGATCTCTAATCTAAACCACCATAGACTTCAATGGAAGCCTTATCTAAAGATCCGCCATTAAAAAGAGGAGCAGCAGCATTAATAGGATGCTGAGACAAGTCCTGCAAAGGAACGTCTACCAATCCAGCAATCTTTTATAGGCCTTGTTTGATAGCCTCAGCAAAAGAGGAAGTACCAATAGTGGGAGGATCCTACCTCCTGAAAATTTCTTTCTACCATTAAGATCAACACCATATCATTTCCTCCTTCACTAATCAGAGGCATGTCCCATGGAATTAAAAATATAGAATTTCATATTCCTCTTACATTGCTCAAGAGCATGTCCAATGCATATACAGTACTTATAGAAGCTAGGTAACCACTCATATTGTATAAATAGTTCTAACTTAATATCACCTGCAACAAGAAAAATTGTGTCAATTAGAACATGAGTAAAATCAACCTCTCCTAATACATGAGAAAATTGACCATAACTAGGTTGCTCAGTTTCTTTATCAACCTTAATCAGACATCCAATAGTAGATGAAACCTCCCACAAAACCACAAGATACCAAAAAAATCAATTAAGACCCCTAATTCAGATCCAAGTTTGCATGGAGGAATCCCTAATTACAAAAGGATTTTCTAACGGATCCCACTATTGAACCATGATGTAACCAGGTTTCAATGAAACTGGTCCAAAACTCTAAAAAAAATTGAAGTTCCTTTGAAGGAAAGGTAATGTGAAAAATACCACTCCCAATTGAGATCAAGCACCAATCACTAAAACCCCAACTCTAGGATAATCGAGCCTGCACCTCATCCACCTTGAAAGGGGTATCACTCCGAATACCAGAGATCTTGTCTAGGAGGGAGAACTGGTATTCTTAGAGAAGGGCTTATAAAATTTGTGAAGTCACTTCCACAAATACAATAGATCCATTCTTTGTAATACATTTATGTAAAGAAGCAGATTCATGCTAAGATTAGGAGAAGAACCTATTCTGGAAAGTAAAACCCTTGGACTTCTTCTTAGGGTTCTGTGCATCTTCCTTCACCACATCAATAAGATCCGAAGAGATCCCACCACCCATAACCACCACCTTCAAGGGAGGAGTTACGAAATCCTTAGGATTGAATAAATAATTCAATGGATTTTCCATGGATCGTCAGCCAGAAGATCGCCAGAGAATCGCCAAATAAGAAGTCTCCCGCATTTCCTCCTCTCTATATTGATTTATAGTTATAATTATAAATATATATATATATATATATATATTCATTTAAATAACCCTAAATTCCTAAAAAAGAGATTCAAGGGTTATGGAGATAATCCTGAATTCTTGAAAAAGGCTTAATAAAAAGAAAAAATCATTGCTTTATAAAAAAAATATTTTTATAAAATTATATTATTTACAGTTACGTCGTCAGGAACTTTTTCTATAGATGACTCATGCCAAAAAAATTTATGTCGTGCCTAGGGTAAATTCACTAATCTGAGTTCAATGGTTCCCTTATATTTCTAATTTGAGCACCTATTTAATAGTTATTAAACTTTTTAAGTAAAACGTTGTATGTGTGCTATTAAAAGTTTAATATTTTTAAAACAATTGTTCTAGGCACACCAGGCCTCAGAATCACATGTATTCTCAGCACCTATTCCCAAAATTAACCCATTTAATTTCTAAAAATAATACACAAAAATTATGATATGTTATATTCTCCAAATCTTGAGTATTTACATCCCCAAAAATCCAAAACAAGGGCTACTCAAACAGATGAGGGTATTGAGCATGAATCTGAGCCTCCCACTCCTATGTGCTCTCCTAGAGATTCCTTTGCTGCCAAAAAATGTGCACTAGAGGAATTTGACCACCCATGAAGAATCTTATCATACCAATCCTTAATCTCCATCAATTACTCAGAAAAATTCTCCCCGTCCTTGATGTACATCTTTCCCTAGTTGATGAGGTGTGATGGGTCATGCACATACCTCATCAACTACGACACATGGAAGATTTCATGTACCTGATCTAAATGTGGTGAAAGATCTAAGAATTATTCCACCTCTTTGACTATACAAAGTATCTAGAAAGGGCTGATGAACCTTAGATATAGATTTCCACCCTGTAAAAATCTTTATAATCCCCATCGTGGTGAAACCTAAAGGCGCACATGGTCCCCTTCCTCGAACTATGGAGACATTCATTTCCCATCATCAAAAGACTACTGATGGTCCTATGTAGTCTTCATTCACTTATGGATGATCTGAACCTTCTCCGTAGTATCTCACCCCAACTTCGGTCCCATGAGTGTTGACTCTCCTAGGTCAGTCCAGCAAAGTGGTAACCTGTAGGGTCACCCGTACAAGTTCTCTAATGGTGCCATACTAATGGTGGATTGATAACTATTATTGTATGTAAACTCTACAGGTGGTAGGTGATCCTCACAACTATTGAAAAAATCTAACATGCATACCTTCAACATGTCCTCCAGAACTTGAATGGTCTGGTCATCCATCTGCGGGTGAAACATTGTGTTCAAGCATATCTAGGTACAAAATGACTCCTATAATCCCTTCCACAACTAGGATATAAAGAGAGCATCATGATCTGAAACTATCATTGATTGAACTCCATGGAGTCAAAATACCTCTTGTATGTAGAGATGTCCCAAGATCTCTACTGAACTTTACTCTCAAATAGACAAGAAGTGGTCTGACTTGGTGAGTCAGTCAACAATCACCCAGATGGAATCATTCCCCTTGAACATTTATGATAATCCCATCAAAAATTCCATCAATATCCCATCCCATTTCTATTCTATCACCTCAAGGGTTTGAGCTAAACCCTCTAGAACCTGGTTCTTAGCCTTCACTTGCTGACAAGTGAGACATCTAGAGAAAAACTCTGCAACTCCCTTCTTTATCTCTGGCCACCAAAACTAACATTGAAGGTCTTGATACATATTCACTACACCTTGATGTACCGCTAAAGGGGATGTATTAAACTCCCTCAAAACCTCCTCCCAAAACACCAAAGGTAAAAATGTGTGTCCTATGAAAAGAAAAATGTGCTCCCCACCTTAAAAATATCAATCTGGAGCATACCAAATAGAAAACTGAGCACGTAGGGTCTCATATTTGGTATCCCCAAGTTATGCCTCCCTAACTCACTATAAGAGTGGAGGGGTGACAACCATCAACTAGAGGTAATCTGTTCCATCTCCATTCACAAAGGATATCTTCAATGAGGCCAACTAATTTTATGCCTCCTTTAGAAACTATAAACTAGATCTTCTATTGAGAGCATCTTCTACCACATTCTCCCTCCCAAAAGTGTATACAATCTCAAAGTCATATTCCTAGAGTAACTCTAACCATTTCCTCTATATCAAGTTTAGATACCTATGAGAGAAGATATGATTTAGACTCATATGATTAGAGAATACGATAAATTACTCACCCATTAGGTAGTGTCACCACATATTCAATATGAATAATATCGTTGCTAGCTCCAGATCATGGGTTACATAGTTCTACTCATGCAATATCAATTTGCGTGAACTATAGGAAACCACCTCTTTCTCCTGCATCATGACACAAACAAATCCAATCCCTGTGGCGTCGCAGAAAACCACGTAATCGATTCCTTCCTCTAGTAACTTTAGGATGGGAGTGCTCTTCAACCTATTCCTTAGATCCTGAAATCACTGATAGAACTTTTCTTTTCATATAAAAGGTTTCCCCTTTCATGTCATAACTTTGGAGGGTGCTTCTTCTCTAGAGAAGTCAGGCACAAACCTCTTATATTACCCTTCCAATCCAAGGAAACTCCACACCTCAGTAACACTCTTGGGTGGATCCCAAGAAAGCACTGCTATAGCCTTCTCTATATTCACTAAAAATCCATCCTCCAAGATGATGTATCCCAGAATATGGACCTATCAAATCCAAAACTTACACTTCAAGAGCTTCCCATAAATTAGGTTCTCTTAGAGTGTGTCTAGGACCATCCTCAACAGTCTCACGTGCTCCTCCTTGGATGTCAAGTACACTAGGATATCATTGATGAAAACTAGCATGATTTGGTCCAACTAAGGCTGAAATATTGAGTTAATTAGTCCCATGAACACTGTTGGGGAATCAGTGACACCAAACGGCATCACCAAGTACTCATAGTTACTGTAATGACACCTAAAATCCATATTCGGTATATCCTCATCCCATACTCGCAAATGGTGATTACCAGACCTAAGCTTAATATTTAAGAACCATCATGCCCCTTTCAACTGATAAAAGAGGTCATCAATCCTTGGTAGTGGATATTTTTTCCTCACGATCACCTAGTTTAAGCGCTAGTAATCCACATATAACCTCAAGATCCCATATTCCTTCTTGGAAAAAAATGGGTATACCCAAGGTGAAACACTAGGTATCAAGAATCCCTTCCTATGGAAGTCCTCCTACTACACCCTCATCTCATGAAGTTCTGTGGGAGCCATCTGATATGCAGGTGTAGATATCGAGGCTATCCTAGGGTGTAGATCAATGCATAATTCCATCTCTCTTCAGGGAGTTAAACTAGTAACATATTCAGGAAATACATCCTCATACTTTACCACCACTATAGGAAACTTAGGACTCATATCATCCACTACATTGAGGGTGAGGCTAGTCAACTGATGAGTAATTGGATGCACCCTCTTATGTGTGATTTCATCCTTTACTGCATGTGTTTCCTTATCATCAACAAAGGATAACATGGTTATATTACTTCAGACACATAGCACTCTTCTCCTAAAACATTCAATCTGAGCATGAATTTTGGATAGTTAGTCTATACCAATAATTATGTTGTAATGCCTTGACGCTGATACCAAGAGATACCAAACTAAACTCTCACCTCCAAGAGTTAGTTCACACTGTCGGTACTAGTGTGTGGTCATTGGGTCTCCTCTAGTAGGAGTCTCTAAGTGTGAGGGTTGAGTCAATAGTTCAACCAAAATATCTGGATCTTAAACAAATTTTGTGGCAAGAAAATAATGACTAGAACCTATGTCTATCAAAACTTTAGCTAAGGTGGAAAAGACACAAATCATACCTCAAATCATCTTTGGATCCTCAGGGTCATAGTTTGTTTAACTATATGTGTGTTCAACACTTTGATTGAAAATTTTGTATTTATGAAACAACAACTATGTACCAGAAATAAGGAACGAGTAGAAAAAAAATTGTACCCTTACCACAGAGCAAGGATGGGGTATTCTTAACTTGAAAAAAAAATTGGTACATGTTTTAAATATACCATAATAATTTTATGTGACATAAAACAACACCATAATTATGTTCTTCTGTTTATATGAATATTGATAGATCTAAATCAATATCCACTTCCATCCCACTCCATGTGATATGGAAGGAGGCATGTGTAAATAAATACAGGATACTAATAGATGAAAAAAACAAAAAGTGTGGGAAACATGTGTAAGTATTACATAATAAAAAATTGCTTTAAATTGCTATTACACAACACGGATCACTTATTTTCCAATATTTTTTATCTGATATAGTCATAGGAATCAGCAACACCTTTACCAGATGATCACATACTATTGGTGCCCTTGAAGTGGCCAGAACAGTATAGTTGTGTCATAGGTGCAGGTTTTGGGGTGACACCCTAAATATATTTTGAGAAAAAAAACAATAGTTTGTTAAAATTGAATTAATAAAATAGATGAGATAAATAATAACTACCGTTGAAGATGAATTCCAATGGAAGAGAGATATGATGAAAAATTTTATGGGGGGAATAAAAGAGAAGAAGAAACTCAAGAACAACCACCATGTTGAGATCCCACCTCATCCCCCACCAGCTATAAAGAGATTCATTACCCTCAAATATATGTCTTAGCTGAGGTAATCAATGTTCTAATAAATGTTTCTATTAAATTTGAATAAAAAAACATTTATACCTTTCCTATAATGAAATTATATAGGGTGATAATGACTGTGATTTATATCTATCAACACCCACCCATCGCCTTGTAGTGAGGGCTACGGTGTTCAATATCCAAAATGACAAGATACAAAGTAGACCAATTCAAACAGGTTATGTGTGAGTGTTAATTATCTTAGACCATGATCCAAGCATTGAGATACCTATTCCAATTCATGAATAAGATATTCATATGGTTGAAAAAGTTGTTATAACATTCATCACATGGACATCACATCATGTAAAAAACATTTCAACAAGGAGGTATTAATTTATAATTTATTTTTCAAGATAAACCTTTAAAAATTAATGGAAAAAGGACTAAACCAATGAATTTTATTATAGATAGAAAAAGAGAAGGAAATTAAATGAATGACTGACTCAAAATCATCTAAAGGATCAACCAACCTGTTAGAAAAATATACTGAAAGCACCATAACCCAGACTGTTCTATATTCACATTTACTATCATTGAAGGTTCATGTGGATAAAAGGCTAAAAATGGTTGTAATCACATAGTTTATTTTGAAGGAAATATGTATGGAGATAAAGATCAAGAATTCATAGGTTTTGAGAGTGTAAGTGAAATCCTCAACTATGATTGGTTGGGTAGATCAGTTGTAAATGTATACATGAGGTATGCTTTCATGATTTGATTTTCCAAAAGATGATATACTGTGTTAACTATGAATAAATACATTTCATATTTTTGGATGGAGTATATATGAAAAACAATTGAGGGTTTTTTCCTATGAAATAAAATTTTGACTCATTATTCCTCACATCACCTCTATAGAACAACCAAAAATAGATACCAAAAAAGGATGAAATAGTGGCAGGTCTGATCAAATCATTTGAAAGTAAAATTTCATATGAAAGACTCTATTTAATACCAAAGATGAAGGGGTAAAACTCTATAAAATAATCATATAAAATATATTTCCATTTATTTCATTACTTATTCTTTTTTGTGTTTTTAGGCGACATTGGATGCTCGTTGTCGTAAATTTGGATACTCCCAATATTTATTTTCTGGATTCAATGCATGGATATCAAAAAAATCAACCATATATGATAGAGTTTATCAATAATTAATACACTACATCCAACATTTTAAAACCAAAAATCAAGTTATATAATTTATATTATCTTTTAATGAGTATTCTGTTATGATATAACAGTGCATCAATATCCTGAAAAATAAGGAATAAGGTCAGGGGCTAAGCATGAGAAAGAAGAAAAATCTACCAATAGAAATTTTTCAGGGTATATATAATAAGTATTCACTATCCAAACACATATCAAAACAAATTACATATTCTCCTCAATATTTCTACAATATTTGAAACAAACCAATGGAAAAGATTTAAGTTATTATGTTTGTAAATTTATGAGAGATATCATATTCCATGAACAAACTAGCATCCCTAAATAGGTATTTTCAAACATAATTACTATTTAATTTAAAACATTTATTAATACTTTGTGTATTTATATATTTTTAGTAATACTATAACTATATAAAAGACTCATATTCATAAGATGATATAGATGTGATCAGAAACGAATGGGTAGCATACCAGATGGAAGAATGTAATAAAATAGCATAAAGATGTGACTTCCATATAATTAGTTGATTGTTTAAAATTTATTTTTAATTTAATTATTTTTAGTAATACTCTTGTGAGAATTGTTTTCTTATACAGGTGGATTCCTTTGTTTGAGTTGGAGCGGTTTGTTCAAAATCGATCATGTTCGTGAGAGATTGGAATTCAAGGTTACAACTGAGATAATAACAAAAAGGAAATGGGTAAAAAATGTATAAAGGTTAATTCCTACAAATTATATAACTAATTAATTTTTTCATCATTTTACCTGCTCAAAACTAAGAAAAAAAGAACAAGTGACTGGTATCACTCAAAGTATCTCTTTTTATTTAAAATTGACATTAGTTTTATTAAAAAGAACAAGTGACATACTTAAAACCAAGAAAATTAATTTTGATTGTTTTGATAATTTAGTACAATGATCCAAAAGTCATTTTTTATGTATAGGAATCAACCAAACCTCAATCTAATGCACGGTGTGGTTTGTATGACTTGAAGTGTGTATTTTTATATTAAATTGACATTAAATTCATAAAAAAGAACAAGTGACATACTGAAAACCAATCAAAAAATATAATTGTTTTGATACTTTAGAAAAATGATCCATGAGACATTTTTGACTTGTAAGAATCAACCACACCTCAATCTAATGCACGGTGTTACTAGTATGACTAAAAGTGTTCATTACCTGTTTAAAATTGACATTTTAGTTCAAAAAATGTCACTCACTGAAAACCAAGAAAACGCACTTTGATTGTATTCATAATTTTGGACATAGATTCGTAAGTAATTTTTTATTTGTATAAAGAAGTATCACATCAAACTGACACACGATGCGATCGGTACGACTAAAAATGTGTGTTTCCAGTTAGAAATGACATTTTAGTAAAAAAGACACAACTAACATACTGAAAACTAAGAAAACAAATTTTTATTGTTTTGATACTTTTGTAAAATGATCTATAGGTCTTTTTGACGTGTAGGAATCAACTTCACATTAATATGATGCATGGTGTGTCCAATATAACTGAAAGTGTCTCTTTTTATTTAAAATTAACATTAATTTAAGTAAAAACAAAAAGTGACATACTAAAACCCAAGAAAAACCATTCAGGTTGTTTTGATATTTTATTAAAATTATACATGATTCATTTGTGACATGTAGGAATCAAATTCTCCTCAATTAAACACATGGTGTGACCGGTATGACTCCAAATGTGTCTTTTTATTTAAAATTGATATTAATTAAAGTAAACAAGAATAAGTGAAATATCAAAAACTAAGAAAACTTGTTCTTATTATTTTTATATTTTAGTACAATGATATATAAGTCATTTTTTATGTATAGGAATCATCCACACCTCAATATGACACACGGTGTGGCCGATATCACTCAAAGTGTATCTTTTTATTTAAAATTGACATTAATTTATGTAAAAATAGCATGTGACATACCAAAAACCTAGAAAACACATTTGTATTATTTTTATACTTTAGTAAAATTATCCATGGGTCATTTTTTACATTTAGGAATGTACCACACCTCAATATAATGCATGGTGTGACCATTATGACCAAAAGTTTTCATTATCAGTTTAAAATTGACATTTTAGTTCAAAACATGTCACTAAATAAAACCCAAGAAAATTAACTCTAATTGTCTTTATAATCTATTAAAAATATTTATAATACATTTTTTATGTGTATAAAGTAGTCTCACATCAAAATTATGCATGATGAAACTGGAATGACTCATAATGCGTGTTTCCAATTTAAATAACATTTTAGTAAAAAACAAAACATGCATATTGAAAACTAATAAAACATATTTGGATTATTTTTACACTCTATTAAAATGATCTATAAGTCATTTTTTATGTTTATGAATCATCCTCTCCTCAATATGATGCACGGTGTGGCCGATATAACTCAAAGTGTCTTTTTTTATTTAAAATTGACATCAATTTAAGTAAAAACAAAAAGTGACATACTTAAAACCTAAAAAACAGATTCTGATCGTTTTTGTATTTTATTAAAACAATCCATGAGTCATTTTTGACATATAAAATTCAACCTCACCTTGATACGATGTATGGTGTGATAGGTATAACTCCAAGTGTGTCTTTTTATTTAAAATTTACATTAATTTAAATAAAAACATTAGGTGACATACTGAAAACCAAGAAAACTCATTAGGATTGTTTTAATAATTTATTAAAATGATCCATGAGTCATTTTTACCTGTAAGAATAATTTATGTCTCAATAATACGCACAGTGTGACCGTTATGACTAAAAGTGTATGTTATCAGTTTAAAATTAATATTTTAGTTCATAATGTGTCACTCAATAAAAATAAATAAAATACACTATGATTGTCTTTATAATTTAGGAAAGTGATTAATAAGTCATTTGTGACATGTATGAATAATTCTCATATCAAACTGATGCACGATGAAACTGGTATGACTCATGATGTATGTTTCCAGTTTGAAATGACATTTTAGTAAAACACACAACTGGCATACTGAAAATTGAGAAAGCACATTCGTATTGTTTTTATAATATAGTTAAATTATATATAAGTCATTTTTTATTTTTATGAATCATCCTCACCTCAATAAGATACATGGTGTGGCCGGTATCACTCAAAGTGTCTCTTTTTATTTAAAATTGACATTAATTTAAGTAAAAACAACAAGTGACATACTAAAAATTGAGAAAACACATTCATATTGTTTTTATATTTTAGGAAAATGATAAATGAGCCATTTGTGATGTTTATGAACCATCCAAACCTCAAGACAATTCACATTGTGGCCATTATCACTCAAAGTGTCTCTTTTTATTTAAAATTGACATTAGTTTAAGTAAAAACAACAAGTGACATACTGAAAACCAAGAAAACACAATCAGATTGTTTTGATATTTTAGGAAAAATATCTATATGTCATTTTTGATGTGTAAGAATTAGTCTCACCTCAATATTATTCACGGTGTGGTGATTATCACTCAAAGTGCATCTTTTTATTTAAAATTGACATTAATTTAAGTAAAAATAATGAGTGACACACTGAAAACCAAGAAAATGCATTATGATTATTTTGATACTTTAGGAAAACAATCCATGAGTCATTTTTTACATGTATGAATCTTCCAAACCTCAATACAATACATGGTGTGTCCAGTATCACTCAAAGTGTCTTTTTTATTTAAAAATGACATTAATTTAAGTAAAAAAAGTGACATACTGAAAAAAAAAAAGTAAACGCATTCATATTGTTTTGATACATTAGGAAAACTATCCATGAGTCATTTGTGATATGTATGAATCAACCACACCTCAATCCTACGCATGGTGTGACTGATATGACTAAAAGTGTCTGCTATCAGTTTAGAATTTACATTTTAGTTCAATATGTATCACTCATTGAAAACCAAGAAAACAAGATCTAATTTTCTTAATAATTTTGGAAATCAATTAATAATTCATTTTTAAATTTTATAAAGTATTATCACATAAAAAAGACATATTATATGACCAGTATGACACATAATTCATGTTTCCAATTTTAAATGACATTTTAGTATAAAAGAATAATTGGCATTATGAAATCTGAGAAAACATATGTATATTGTTTTGATACTCTAGGAAGATGATCTGTAATTCATTTTTTAATTTATAAGAATAAATCGTACCTTAATAGTATGCACGGTGTGTCCGGTATAACTCCAAATGTGTCATTATTTAAAATTGAAATTAATTTTAGTAAAAGAAAAAGTGACATACTCAAAAATGAGAAAACTCATTTGGATTGTTTTGATATTTTAGTACAATGATCCATAACACATTTGTGATGTGAAATAATCAACCCCACTTCAATAGAATGCACATTGTGACTGGTATAACTCCAAATGTGTCTTTTTAATTAAATATTGGCATTTTATTAATGTATTTTTTCATATTAATGTTCATTTTATTTCTTTGTAGTATTACTAACATAATATTTTTTTTATTATATGTGAGGAATATTTTTCTCAGGTTGAGATGATTTGTTTGGAAACTGACACCATGGGTGGACATTTTTTTGAGAGGGGATCACGAGCATCAAAAGATAAAACATTATTGTTTTTAAATGTTTGTTGGATAATTGTATATGTAATTATATAAATCATTATTTTAAATCTATATAGCAGTGCTTTTTTGTATATACCATGGTTGTACATTTTTTTTATTCTTGGTGTCAAATTAAATGTAGCATTGTTTGAAATTTCAAGTTTTTGTAGTTTTTTGCTGGGAGTGTTGTTATATTAACAGCACATTATAGCCAGTAATGCCTTTATCAGTTCTATTTCAAGCACTGATAAATGGAATCCTTTATTAGTGCTATTTAAAGTGATGATAAAGGGGACCCCCCCCCCATCATCATTGTGATTAACATAACTTTTTTAGCACTGTTAAAATCCATTTTGTGTGTTGTTAAAGGGTATATGCATAGGAGTGTGAACCTTTAACCTTTAACTCAATTTCATGTTACCTCACAACCATCACAAACCATAAAACCTATATTAAAGATATTGATTAAAGGTCTCATACTAATATAATGGAATACTATTATATAATCTATTTTACCTTAGATAAAACTCACACTATCTATTAATCAGTTCAAATAAATAACCACCACTAGTGTAAGTATTTATCTAAAGTGAATTATCTTAGAGATACACTAGAATTTTGACCTCCTGATTAATAAAATAAGAATAAAATAATTTCTCTTATTGAAATCTATGAGTGTGAGTATAAATAAAAATCTCATAACTTAAATCTTATTGGTATTATATGCTCAGATATTTCCTACACATGAAATCATTCATAGATTGATTTTTTAGAACACTGTATCTTGAAAATAATTACACAAAGGTGGTCATGGAGATGGTCTAAATCATATCTTACCATCTACGACTCTAATATTTGTAGGTAATTAAATATGAATAATCCCAATTGAAATATCACCCTAAATATATCACTTGAACTTCTAATTTTGAATAAATTATATTCCAAATTACATCAATAGAGTACCTCATTTATATATCAACATATACCTAGTCACAATATTACTTCTTTAAAGAGGGTACATATCCTTCCAGACCCAAGATATTCAGAAAAATACTATAAAAAAAGATCCAACTTTGTCCATAATAGCATAACATCCACATGAGTTTGAGTAAACATCAACCAATAGATTATTATGCCACAAATTAGACTCAATATAGGAATCTTTATCTATTAAGTAGGTGGTTAAACCAAGTGGGAAATGTGAGTGTAAAAATCTAGACAATCATTTACCACCAAAGGATGAGGATCTTCTTATAAACCTATAAGGCATTAAACACTGGAATAGATATAGAGAATCTGGTGTATAGGTAGTTCTATTCATTTTAGTGGGAACTACCATCTATTCAATGATTATTCATGTAATATATAAAAATGGTTAAGGATCTTACCCTCTACCCATTATTAAATTTTACCTTAAAAATATTTATAATGATACCTCACCACATATCTAATTAGTAGAGAGAGGCTCAAACACTATCTTGGAAACATCATGACATTGAATCTGAATCTATATAGGAAATATATGGGTAAAATTCTTTATTATATAGGATAAATCCATGGTTAGTAGAGCATATATGGGTGATCTAACACGAGAATGACTTAAAATATCCTGATTGAAAACTATAAGATGAATGTTCCACCTTACTTGTTCCATACAAATGATGCTATAGTGTTCTGGTTCAAATAATAAGTTATCAGAGTCCTAGAAATGGGATATTTCAGCCACCACATCTATGTTAGGTTACCTAGGATAATAATTAAACATAAGACCTCCTTAGCATCACTATCTTAAATTCCAAAACTAGTCCTCATAAGACAACTAACACTAAACTCTATCTTTAGGACTCAAATTGGTCTGATACCATTCTAACATGACCCAACCCACCAAGACCCCACCTAGACCAATAGTAAGCCTAGTGTTCCACCTAATCCCGTCTCTAATATTCTAGGTTCTTGATACTAGAACTAAGAATGCATAATATATATTAGATTCCTTTGCCTACATTAATTTGTAACAAAAATGAATCTCAATTCAATATATATATAACTAACAACCACCATCCTTATATATGTATATAAGAATTGAACTATATAATAATGTGAAGAATGGTTTTTTTAATACTTTTCAATATTTTAAACTATAAATTCACTATAGTAGGGTGCCTTAATTCTATATCTCAAAGAGGGCACTCACACTCACTAAATTTTCAATTATCATTATTTTTATCTAACGAAGAAATACCATTTACAATACTAAAATACTAATAGTGGGGGGTTAATGTGGCAATGAAAATAGTGTATTTATATATATGAATTCATATGAAGAACACAAATAATGATGAAAATTAGAATGAAGTTAGAAATAAATAGCTATTATCCTTATAATTTTCATAACAATGAAAATCATTATTCTTTTTAAAATAAATTTGGTCTGAATATCTTATTCAATGTAGATATTAAACCCTGTTACTCTACACCCTCATATTCAAATAGTGATTACCCCACCCCAAGACCTCAGAATGAAAAAAAAATCTCTCTGTAACTATGGTTTTACAATTGTATTACCAAACAACATCACGATAATTCTACTTCACTATGTGAAAAAATATATTAATGAAGTAGAGTAGAATGGATGAACATGAAGAAGAAAATAAAAATAGGGATAACAAGGAGATTTCCATCACTATCAGTTTAATCATAACTAATTTATCACAATAGAATAAAGAGAAAAATTAGAGTTAAATAAAACAAAACTCATCACTATTTACCTCCCTTTGAAGGATAGCCTAAAAAAATCATAAATCCCTAAATATCAGTTTCAAGGTTGAGATCCATGTTATTAATCTTTTACAATTCAAAAAAAATTATTTTTAAGAAACAAAATATTTTTCAAAATTAATCATGTTCATGGTGATCAAATTATACATTTTTCGGATATAAGTAGTTATATATTTCCACATGGGTACTAATCTTATATATTTTTCTATAGTTTTAAATTACATATGATCTTCCATTATCTTCCATATTACTTCTTCTAAAATCCCTAAAATTAATTCATGTAGTCAAAAAAAGATATGGAAATTTTTAAATGGGAGAAGATTGTGGGATTATTTCCCACCACAAAAGTTATCTTTATACTGTAAATAACTTCAGTTATTCAAATTTTACAAAGGAAATAACCTTTATGTATGCAATGATGACCCTTTCGTATTTCAAGATTCTTATTTTTAGAAAATTATAAGACTATTATTTATGAATCCTAGATGAATTTTATCTAATTACAAGTCCCTTACATATTATCATAATACCCTCTAGTGACAAAGGTGGTGACCTTTATATATCACAGTGAATCAAACAAATTTACCTCAATTGACAAAGTAAAAGACTTTTATATATCATTAAGTGACCTATATGTATTGCTTTTTTGATCCTTACATATTAGTATTTTATCCCAACAACAAATTCATTACTATAAAATATGTGTGCAACTTTAGGTTACCTTTCCACATCCTCAAAATTAATTTTACATATTCCATGGGATCTTTCTTATTAGAACAAAAAAATATCTTTATATATTGATGTGGGGTACACTTATGTACCATAACTTTAGATAAAGTTATTCCAATGGAAAATTCATGGACCTTTATATATAAAGGGTTGATACTAACACATTCATATACTTTGATAAATTTATAATAGTGTAGAATCAAAATTACTCATATGTATGGACTTAGTCGGTACTTTTTAAAATTATTTAACATCTTCTAAATGTTATCCCCTTAATTATAAAACTCTACTTTACTACTAATTTTTATTGCATGGAATCCTTATCAAATTCATCAAACTTCCAAAAATTATCATCTTTCTAGATTCATCTTCTAGGGAATTAAACTTCTCCTTTCATATATTTCATTATTTCTAGTTCTCTTATTCTCAGATGTTGTATTCAATAACAAAAAGGTTCTCTATTTAGATATTATATCCAGATTCATCATGTAATTTTTAGAACTATTATTATTCCTTATTAATAAATTATGTTTAAACACACAAAAAAACATAAAATTAGACTGTATATGGAAGTTAAATTTGAATTATTATCAAATATAAATTATAATCAATTATTTATGCGAGTTTCATCTTAATATCTATAATGTTCCTATAAAATAAATATTTGATAATTACCCTAAAAAATAAAAATATTGATGACTAAATAATTGAATTAAAAATTGAAAATAATGAAAATATATACCCAATCAAAATGCATGAATGAGATAATAATTATCAAGTAAAATTCCACAAATACAAAGGAAATTACAAATATAGGGGTTAAATATACTATAAAAATAATATCACTAAACACAACCTGTGTGTGATAAGGTAAATAATATATTCACTAAAATAACACAAGGGACAAGAACATCTGAAACAACCATCTTCTTTATATACCACCATACAACGCCATGCAAAAACTCTACCTGCTTCTATAGCTCCATGTTTTCAAAGTTGTTGCTAAACATTACAATGTCTACACAAACCCAACACATGTGGACACAAATTCTATGAAGGGGTGAGTATAAAAATAACCAATAATATTCTCTTGAAACATTAAGAAATTATGAAATGATAGTTTAGATAAAAAATCTATCTCTATGGTAAATGAGAAGGAGAATCCCAAAGAAACATATACGCTCAAAAATTCAAGATAACCATATAAAAGGATGTATCATAATATTATCATATTAGCAACCTAAGTGATTATATATCATATCCAATAAGGATATCAGAGTAACCAATGTCTTATAATTCATAAAGTCAATATTTAAACTATAGGTTTCATCTATAAATAAATTGAGTATACTTTTATTGTTTCATGGAATGTAACACCCAAACAACACATCATCCCAACAACCCAAACTTCATAACCTCTAAGCTAGCTCTATATAATCATGTTGGTGGCCCACTCCTCCCTTGGGTGTGTATGTCAATCTATGGGGTACCAAATCTAATAGAGTTCATGTTCTTCATTTTATAGTATAATTACCAACCGAAGGGCTTACGAACATCAATTTTTTGAAGACATAAGGCCTATCATGAAGGGGGGATACCTACTCTACTAAGTGTATGAATGAATCATACCTTGGAACCGATATACATCCAGGTTGGTTACCAACCCCATGTCTTCTCAAACTATGTCACCCACTCTTTCTATCATCGCCTCAAAGAGATAAGGTATCTAATATACTAGAAACTATGTAAATCCCCCCTATATGATGAATATATATACACCATAATGTTTTATGTGTAAAAAAACCTATAATAGATAGCTCATATGTTTGATTTTGATACCTATGTGAGAAAATATAAGAAATTCTATAAACACCCCAGTACATAGCATGTACATAAAAGTACAAAGTGTGTAGGCCTTATGACTATCTAGATATAGGATTTTGTGGTTTAACTCCTAAAAAATATACATACATGGTATTTCTAAGTAGGGTAGATAACATGTGGGGCATGTGACTTAGAAAAATGTGTTTTTCATGTACACATAATCATACCATTTCTATATACATGGAATTTTTTCATATGATACATGGAGTAATAATCATTATGGTTTAGTTGGTATGTATATCTAAGACCCGATTCATGTCCATGTCATATGTGATGTGTACTTTGGAACACATAGTGAGTGGGATAGTGTGGGTTAGCGAGGGTGTAAATGGACCAAAATACAAAATGTATGATTTTGAGTCACACATCATGTGATATTTATAATTTATAGAAACCCAATACACCATGGATATATATATACACCTATGTGACCTAGAGTATTATATGTCATGTAGTCATAAAATTCACACTAGATCTAGAATTATCTCTTGATGCATATCCAGCTTCCACCTTAATGATTTCTTCCACAATCTCATTCCTTGTTTGTCTTAAATACATCACTGACACTCAAAACCTTTATTAACATGGATTGACGCCACTTGAGTTATCATTAAAACTCATCAAATTTTCACTAGTCTGGTGTTTTCATTTTTTATTTTTATTTCCATAAGCCTAAAAAAAACTTTAATTCACTCACAACCATGCATCATTTTCATTTTCTCATGCTCCAAAGTCTCCCTTGGTCTCTTTATGTTGAACCTCCATAAAGTATATAGGCTAGCAATGAGAAAATAATGTGAAGGGGAAATAAGAAAAAAAATAGTGTCCAAAGAGGAATTCAAAACACTTAAGTATTAACTATCAATTTCTCACCCCAAAGAATGTGAAAAAAATGAGTTTTATTGTGAAAAAATGAAAAAATGGTTGAAAGTGTCATTTTGGTGGATATCACATGAAATTTCACTGATTTAGTCATTCACGCGTTAATAAACAAATTCATTAGTTCAAATAATTAAATAAAATTTAATTAACAATAATCGCCAAAAATACATCCCAGGTACTATTAGCTTTCACTACTGAAAAAATGGTTATTTGTGACATGCTATTTGTGATTATAATGACCAGAAAATTTATGAATAATTTTCTCTTTATTTTGATTTAATTAAATGTATTATGTTTATAGAAAACACATGCACTTATTTTGTTTTATTATATCCAATTGGATTTAAATGACCATTAAATATCATTACCATTGAAAATATAGTAGTTGAATAGTGATCACATAACTAGTATAAATATAGGGTTTTAACAAGTCCTTTAGACATGGACAAAGGAAGTGATGGCCTCATCCGATAGGATTATACCCTATGAAGCCCATTTATTGGAGATTATAAGGGAGATAGAATTTTTGTTCTTTTACCTAGACCAAGACCAATTTTATATCCAATAACTTAATCATGAGTGAAACCATTTATTGGAGAAGTTCAAGATCATTGAGATCATAGCCCAAACCTTGTTCACCAAACGGCCCCATGAAAGCCCCCCACCATCACGCACCTTACTCTTAGGGATTATGCTGGTGTAATAAAGACATGTGTATAAAGACCCTAGAAATATGGATATGTATATTTTTTATATAATAATGAACATATTATCATAATGTTATTGTTACTTTGTAAATGATTTTTAAAGCACAGATAATATTTTTGGTTAATATTCAAATTTAATTAAGAAATATATTTTGATGAATTAAATTATTATTTTTAATAAAAAAAATATTTTAATAAAATATTATTATTAAATTAATTTTATTAAATATAAATGATTGTATAATTTTTATGAAGTCAAATCTAATTTTTATTAGGGTTCAAAAACTATTATTATCAAAAAACCCATCATTTTCAATAAATATCATATTTTATTTTAAAAGTGAAAATTAAAATATTTATAAAATTATTTAGATAAAATTAATATTATTTTTAGAATCAAGACATAAAAATTATCCAATGGTTAATTTTTCATAATTTTCTAAGACAATCAAATTATTGGGTAAAAATTAAATACAATATAAATATACAGTGTGTTTTATGACATCATAATGGCACAATAATGATTTAATGAATACAATAAAAGGTATATTAGATCAAATATATTTTTTCTATTTAAAATAATTTGGTTTTAATTTTATTTTATTTATTTTTTAAATCAAATATGAATCCTCCAAGACATATAATATATTTTATGATTTTAATATAATTTCTTTCAGAGTGTGACTCACCTCCACATAAGCAAGAGAAAGTTTTTAATAAGTTCAGACCATGGAATTATAGAATAATTTAAAACACTTACCTTTGGTATAAATCATATACAAAGGACATGGTATGGTTTTTGGTTTTGAATATTTTATTATAAAGTTTCCAAAACCAAAATAATAATGAAATCCCCCTAGTTTCTTATATAAACCCACCCAAACTCCCATTTATCTCCACTAAAACTCCTTGAATATCATCAAAGATATTATCTATACTCCATATATTCCGCCCAAGGTTTCCTAAATCTACCAATAATCCTCTCCTAATCTTTTAGAGTCACACATCTAAGTAATGTATTTCTCTCCTCACCTTTGAATCCAAGCACCTTCTTGGAGATTAGTTCTTTAATTAAATTGATTTTATTTCCATTAGTTTGTAATAATTAACTTAATATCCAATTTATTTTATTTTAATGAGGGATAATTTACCCCCCCCCCCCCCCACGCCCTTTTTTTTTACCCTTACCTAAGTCGTTACTATGTTGAAATTCCATAAGGGGTTTCTCTCTTCTCATTTACATTCAAGAACTTATTTTATATTATTCTTATTAAATTTCACTTTAATATGTTGGGATATGATGTTCCATGATTCACTTACTCTAAATATGATGTTTAAATGATAATATATTCCTTTCACTCTCATTAAAACCCCCTATAATCTTTTATGTACACTAGTTACCTTGCCAAAATTTTATTAGGGTTATTTTTCTTTCTCCTCTTACTTCAAGACTATTTATTATGTTACGCCTTATATTTCCAATTACTTATGTTGTTTAATTTCCTTAAATGTCCCTATTACTTTAAATTTCACATATAAATGATGATATACCCCTTTATCTCTCATAAACCCATTTTATGAATTAATATGTGATGTCGTTATGCTGCTGAAATTGCACCACGGTTTTCCATGCCAAAATAATTATGTAGTGAATACCATACCCATTTATCTATCAAGGTTATTCACCTTTATGTACATATAATTATTGATTTTGGATATATATGTATATATTCCACATTTTCTTAATTGTGTAATAAACTATTATGATTAATGAATCCATTTTATATGATCTATGTGGAACACTTAAGCCTAAAAACAAAATGATTATAATGGGTGTGCCCTGATAGTGCTCCAATGCATTGGGTAATGTTTATTATCATGATACATAATGTTAAATGATATTTGACTCATCTTCCTTCATGAAAAATGATATTTGACTAATTCTCCTTCATGTGCAATGATCTTTGACTCATGCTCCTCCATGTGAAATAATCTTTGAATCAAGTCCCTTCATGTGAAATGAGATTTGACTCATGCTCTTTCATGTGAAATGAGCTTTGACTCATGATCCTCCATGTGAAATGATCTTTGAATCATGCTCCTCCATGTGAAATGATCCTTGAATCATTCTAATATCATGTTGTATATTGTTTCCACATTTCCCATGTTACGATTATCATGCTAAATCAATCCTTTATATTCATGTTCCTTTTATGGTCCTTTGATATGCCTATTTTCTAACATATATTTTCTTCCTCGTGTTATTCCATTTTTATTCCCTTGTTGGGCTTTATATTTCACCCTTTTCTTATTTATGTCCTTAGGATATCCCATTTAGTGTTAAGTATGAAGGAATGTTGTTGTCATGTAAAAGAAGTTTTCAATAAATATGTTTCTTTTCAAGTTTTAAGTTGTTATTTAATATACCTAATTTACCAAAGACACTAGAACTCTCTATATTCTGAGTTATATTAAGTGAAATTTTATGTAATAAATCATGTTTAAATCTGAAATAAAGAGCAGGGTTGTTATAGTTGGAATCAGAGGATAGGTTTAGTTATTTTTTGGATTAGGATTAGAAAACCCTAGTGAAAACCCTTAGGGATAAGACTAAGTGTAAGAAAACATTCCTAAATTTTGGTAAGTATATATTAATTGGTTTATGAAGAAAATACAACCATGTATAGATACTACAAGTGGATTTGGTTCTTGAACAGATGTACCTTGGAGTAACAACTCTGATAAGGTGTTCCAGTCTTGGCTCAGGGTAACCTAGTACATGAAAACAGGTCTTACTGTGCACCTAGTTTGACACTCCTGGGGGATATTTATTGGTAAATTCATAATCTCATTACAAACCATTATTAATGGAACAAAAAGCATTCCCATAAGAATATATTTTAGGAAGTAGATCATGGATAACATAGACTGAAACTTAGAAACACATAAGTTAAGGAAATAAATGTACTTTATAAGTCACCCTTTAATTTCATTGGATTCCCCTTTATGTGTTTAACTGTCTAAGATACTCATCACTAATTTTTATTTTATTCTAAAAAATGGCTGAAAATATAAGGAATCATACTAAAAACCAATGTGAAGGGAAGTGTGAGGATTTCCCTAATGATATACCCAAACTGATGGGAGCAGGAATCACAAACTTTGTCATGATACTCTCTCAGTTAAACCAAGTTTTGAATAGAAACCTAGACCAGGAGGAGAACCCACCCACCCACCCACCCAAGAGAGAGAAACCCACATTCTAGGGATTCATGTGATAAGGGCCTTCTAATTTCAACGGATCATATGATCAATTAATCATAGAAAAATGGGTAAATTCAATTGAAAATATCTTCTCCATCCTTCAATATTCTGAATAAGAGAAGGTTCTTCTGATTATTTATCATATGGAGGGTTAAATTGATCAGTGTTGGTCATTGATGAAGAATACGAAGCCTAAGGAAGATATCAAAGTGATGGAGTGGAAGTAATTCTAAAAGATTTTTTTTGATAAATATTTTCCCCACACCCTCTATATTTATATGGAAAGAGATTTCCTAGCACTCAAGAAAAAGGAAGATGAATGTTTTGGGGAATATGATGAAAACTTCACAAGACACGCACGATACACCTCTAGTTTTGTCTTTACCCCCAAATGTAAGGTTGACCGCTTCTTTGGTGGGATAAATCCTAGCATATGAAAAGACTTGGAAATATATGACTTTGATAGATATGAGGAAATTTTCTGATGTTCCCTCAAATTAGAGATGGAGATCGGTGAATCGTAGGGGTATCATGGGGATAAGAAGCAGAAAGTGGATTTTAATTCTAGAATTCTGATGGATAAATCCAATGGTGCTAAGAAATTATAGTATCCCACTTGTCCAAAGTGTGGAAAGAATCACCAAAAAAACTGACTAAAGGGATCAAGGAAATGATTTAGGTGTAGAAGATAAGGGAACCTGGATAAGAATTGTTGACAGGATAAACCCACCAATGTGATAGAGGAAAGGAACGATTCGGTTGACCCTCAATGTGTTGTTTATTGCTACAACTACAAGGAAATAGGGTAATTTTTGAACTATTGCCCTAAGCCAAGGTTTTTCAGAGACAACCAACAACCTTAAAGGAATTAAGGGATATCTTTTTCTATCACTACTACCTAAGTGAATCCTAAAAATGAAGTAGTGATAGGTATTCTAGTTATTCATTTAAGAATAGTGAATGTACTTTTTTATTCTGGTTCTATTTATTCCTTTATATCATGAAATTTTAGTAGAACTATTTAGACACCACCACAAATAATGGAAATAGAGACGTCGGTGAAAATGGAAAATGGGGTAATTATTGCATCCCATGTATATAACTCTTCTCCTATCACAATTTATGGATTGAACTTCCTGAAGAACCTTGTCATACTTACCTTAGTATAATTTTATTTAATTCTAGGCATGGATTGGATTTATCTATATAGATCTAGTATAAATTTTCGTGAGAGGGTAATCACTCTCCAAATGTTGAATCGACCCATGATTCTATACAAGTGTAAGGAGGAGGATGAATCTTTTTTAGCACCATCATCTCAAATATGGATATTACTACCCTATGATCAAGAATATCTTGATCAAATGATTTATTCTAAGGAAAGGATCATCCTTTAAGACATTCTTATTATAAGGGAAATTTATTATGAGTTTTCCAAGGAATTTCTTGGTCTTTCTCCAAGCCAAGAGGTCAAATTTTCTGTTGAACTTATACCTACAGATTTCCAATATTCAAGGCTTTGTATAGAATTGATGTTGTGGAACTTAAGGAGCTAAAGAAATAACTATAAGATAATTTGGATAAAGGGTTTATATGCCCAAGTGCTTCACCATGGGTTTCACTAGTCCTCTTCATCAAAAAGAAGTTTGGGTCAATGAGCCTTTGAATTGATTATCCTGAGCTCAACATAATAACGATAAAGAACAAGTATCCTTTGCCACAAATTAATGAATTGTTTGATCATCTATGTGGATCATAATACTTCTCCAAGGTGGATATGTGGTCAGTATATTACCAAGTATGGGTGAATAAGGAGGATATATCTAAGAATTCTTTTCGTACAAGGTACAGGAACTATAAGTTCATAGTGATTACATTTGGACATACTAATTCTCCAGTAATATTCATGGACTTGATGAATAGAGTCTTTATAAATTACCTCAAAAAAATTGTGGTAGTCGTTATAGATGATATTATAATATACTCCAAAACCAAGGAGAAGCTATATGAAAAGTACATAAAGTGTGAGTTATATTTGAAAGAATCATTCTTAGGGAATATCCTCACAAGTAATAGGATATATGTAGATCCTTCAAAGAAAAAAGAAATTTAGGGATGGTCTATGATAAAATATGTGATATATAACCTTATCTTCCTTGGTTTAGATGGATATTATCTCTGATTTGTGAGAAATTTCTCACGATTTTCAAACTCGCTTACCATGTTAACTCAAAAGGGAGTCAAATTTTATTGGAATGATGAATGTGAATAAATATTCATGGATTTGAAAAGGATTATTGTCACTACCCCTATGCTCACACTACCCACAAGTGGGGAACTTTTCATGATTTTCAGTGATTCTTAAAAGAATTTATTGGGATGTTTTTTGATGAAAAATGAAAAATTAATTGCTTACACCTCAAGGAAGTTAAAAATTCCTAATTAAAACTATCCCACATATGATCTGGTGTTATTAGTTGTGATATTTGCATTAAAAATATAGGGGCATTGTCTATTTGGGGAGAATTTTGAAATATATATAGATCACAAAATTCTCATATATATATTCACACAAAAAGAGTTGAATCTACACCAATGAAGATGGTTAGAACTCAATAAGGATTACGACTACTCAATCCACTACCATAATGGGAAATCAAACAAGGTGGAAGATGGTATAAATAGAAAGGACCCATTAATTCTATCATTGATGAGAATCGAGAAGGATATGATCTTCTTAGAATTGAAGAATATGGACATAGGAATCATAAATAAAGGAACATCATCAATCCTTTCATAGATTATTTCTCAACCATCTCTTTTGGAAAGGTTAAATAATTCTAAAAAATGATGTGGGGACTCAAAATAAAGTGGAAAATATCATAAAATGGAAATCCTTTGAGTTAAATGTTAATGAATAAGGAATTATACAATTTGGGTCAAGACTACATGTTCCATCAAATCCTAAGTTAAAGAAAGAACTTTTAGAATATGCACATAGTTAAACTTTCTCCATTCACCTAGGAAATGAAAAGATGTACCAAGATCTCTGAGAGTACTATTGGTGGGATAACATGAATAAGAAGATCACTGAATATACATCAAAATTCCCGGTATGTCAATAAGTGAAATTTGAACAGTAAAATTCTAATGGGATGATGCAGCCATTACACATACCAATATGGAAATGGGAAAACATCACCATGTAATTTGTTACCAGACTTCTAAATACATCCAAAGGAAACAATGATATCTGGGTTATTGTGGATCGTCTTAAAAAGACTATACACTTCATTGGGATTCAAGAGGATTTCTCACTAGATCAACTGGCTTGGAAATACATTATATAAGTGGTAAGGCTGCATGTGTCACCACTATCTATTATGTATGATTGAGATCCAATATTTGCCTCTATGTTTTGGAAAATTCTCCAGTATTATCTAAACACTTAGATGAATTTTAGCATATAATATCACCCTAAAACTAATTTCCAATATGAGTGGACTATCCAAACACTTGAGTACATATTGAAATCATGCTCAATGGACTTGAAAGGTGGATGGGACCAACATCTTCCTTTTGTGGAGTTCTCTTACAACAATAGTTTCTATTAGAGAAACCAAATGGACCCTTATGAAGCCCTTTATGGGAAGAGGTGAAAACACTGGCATGTAGGTATGAAGTTGGGGAACAAAAACTTCTAGGTCTGGAAATGGTCAAAGAAATGGTGGAGAAGGTTAAGACCATCAAAAAGCACATACAAGCTGCTCAGAGTTGAAAAAAGAGTTATTCTAAAAATCGTTGATGTGAACTAGAGTTCAATGTTGGGGACATGATATTCTTCTTCATATCTCTATGTAATATAGATGAGATTTGGGAATAAGTTAAATCTTAGACCGAGGTACATCGGCCCTTTTGAGATCCTTGATCACATCGTAGCAGTGGCTTATCGACTAGAACTCACATTGAACCTATCTCAAATACATGATTTATTCCATGTATCCCGCTTAAGAAAGTACATACTAGACTCATCACATGTACTAAATCCATAGGTGGTACCATTGTAGAATGACCTTTCCTGTGAGGAGAATCTGGTGAAGATCTTAGATCATAGAGAAAAAGTTCTATGAAATAAGATAATTCCCCCCATCAAAGTGTTATGGAGAAACCAAAAGTTTGAAGAAGCAATTTGTGAACTATATGAGGTGATGAAGTAGAGTTAACCTCATTTTTTAGTGTGGCAAAAGAAAAGTTTGAGGGAAAATTTTAATAAGGGGGGAAGGTTATAACGACCCAAACATTTATGAATAAAATTTCCTTTATTTTGATTTAATTAAATTTCTTATGGATATAGAAAACACATACACTTATTTTATTTATTATATATTGTTGGATTTAAATGAACATTAAGTAACATTACCATTGATAATATAGTCATTTAACAGTGATCACATGACTAGTATAAATATAGGGTTTTAATAAATTCTTTTAACATAGAAAAAGGAAGTAATAGGCTTGTCTAGTAGGATTGTACCCTATGTATCCCATTTATTGGAGCTTCTAAGAGAGATATAATTTCTGGGATTTTCCCTAGACCAGGACCAAGATGAGATCCAATAACTTAAGCATGATCAAAACCTTTTATGGGTGAAGTTCAAGCTCATTGCAATCACTACCCAAACCATGTTCACCGAACGGCCCCATGAAAGCTCCACCATCATGAACCTTACTCTTAGGGATTATGTTGTTGTAATATAGGGATATATATCAAGATCCTAGTAATAGGGATATGTATATTATTTTTTATATTATAATTAACATATTTCCATCCTATTATTGTTACTTTATAAATGATTTTTAAATCACAAATAGTATTTTGGTTAATATTCACATTTAATTAAGAAAAATATTTTGATGAATTAATGGATATTTTAAATAAAAAATATTTTAATAAAATATTATTATTAAATTACTTTTATTAACTATAAATTATCATATAATTTTTATGAAGTCAAATGTATTTTTTATTAGAGTTCAAAAACTATTATTGTCAAAAAACCCATCATTTTCAATAAATGTTGTTTTTTATTTTAAAAGTTAAAATTAAAATATTTATAAAAAATTTTATATAAAATGAATATTATTTTGGAATTAGTATGTTGAAATTATCTTATGTTGAATTTTTCATAATTTTTTGTGACAATGGAATTCTTGGGTATAAATTAAATATAGTATAAATATACGGTGTGTTTTATGACATCATAATGGCCCAATAATGATGTAATAAATAAAATAAAAGGTTTCTTCGGCCAAATATATGTTTTCTATTTAAAATAATGTGGTTTTAGTTTTATTTTATTTATTTTGTAAATCCATTATGAATCCTCCAAGTCATATAATATATTTTATTATTTTAAATTCATTTCTTTAAGAGTGTGACTTAACTCCACATAAGAAAGGGAAATATTTTAATAAAATAGGACCTCAGCCTTATAAAATAATTTAAACCAATCCTCTTTGGAAAAAACCATGGGAAAATCATGGTATGGTTTGTGGTTTTTAATATTTTATTATGAAGTTCCCAAAACCAAAATAATAAAGAAATCCCCATCTTTTCCAATATAAACCCACCCAAGCTCTCATTTCTATTCACTCAAACTTCTTAAAGATTTTATGAAATCTTTTATATACTCCCTAGAGTCCTACCAAGTTTACACCAAGTTCTCAATAAGCCTCTCATAAGCCTTTGGAGTCACACATACAAGTAAGGGATTCCTCTCCTCGCCTTTGAATTCAAGCACCTTCTTTGAAATAAGTTATTTATTTTCAATTTATTTTATTGAAATTAAATTTTAATCATTAACATAATACCCAATTTATTTTATTTTTATGAGGAGTAATTTATCTCCCCTCATTTTTACCCTTACCTAAGTCATTACTATACCGAAATTCTGTAAGGAATTTCTCTCTTCTCATTTCCAGTCAAACACTTATTTTATATTATGCTTCCTAAATTCAATTTTCATATGTTGGGATATGATGTTACATTATTATATCATAATAAATTTTATTTATAAATTATGATATATTCCTTTCAATCTCATTAATTTTAACATCCCAAGTAAGTAATTAATAATAGATATTCTTATATATGTATATTTATGAATTATATAGTGTTTTAGAATCTTAAAATGAGAATAAATCCAATCTTAAGCATGGAATACACTAATATTTTTAAAAGATTGTTTTACTGCCTTTTGATGGAAAATCATTTTTAAATAAAACTTTTGACAATTTTATAATCTCTATTTGTCAAAATAAATTTATTATTTATGATTGGGACATTAAAATTTACATTGGATAAATTTTTGGTATTTTTCTGACAATGTTCATTTTTTTTAATGAATAGTGAAAAATACTGCATTTTACATCAAAAATGTTTTTTCATCTAATTTAATTATATGGTAAGATTATCTTTTTAATTGGTTTTAAAATGTAAATAGAATATATTTTTACCATGTAATCCAATGGTGGTCATTGGGATTAATTTCACTTTGTAATTGGGCATAAACAAGTTCCAAACTTTTCATAGATATTGTTTCAAAAAAACCCGCTATTTGTTTTCACAACGGGAATTATTTTTAAATTAACTATTTCAATTTATATGTTTGGAATTTGGTAAAATTGATTCCATATTTGGAATCAGAAGGTCCAAAATATGTAATTAAGACTTTGTTGTTTTTGGACATTATGAATAGTAACGACGGTAATTATCTTTAATTATCTTGATTAATGAGTAATCGGGTAATTAAGGATAATAAATAATATCATAATAATAAAAAATGACCCTAACATGTGTCCTAATGCTAATGGTTGTCTCATGGCCGACCATGGGATGCCTTGTGAAAAACTTGGGGACCCCATGAAATCACTTTTGTGTGAAAGTGACTTTATCTTTTTATTTTTAAAGAAAGTTAAATATAACAAAGAATGTATCACCTGAGTAAAAAAAATTTAATTTTGTCTAAATAAATAATATATTGGACTATAAATAGTCATTGGAAATATAAAAATCTTTCCTACATCATAGTATTTTTTTAATTTATAGACATTAAATAAATTAAATTATTTATGACATCATGATGATGCAGCGATTACCTCATTATTTAACGATTTAAATAAAATGAAAAGATAATATAAAATCTAAGACCTACACATGTCAAAAACCTATTGGATGAGTATATTTAAAACCCTTATCAACTTATCCTCAAAATACATCAATGTGGGACCTTTAAAATCCGAAACTCATTTGAAAATAAAGTAACATTTTATACCTTTCCAAGAGTGCCTCTCCTCTCCTCTTATAAAAGGCCCCCACCTCTACCACCATAACCACACCTCTCAATACTTTATCTCAGCCAAACCATGTTCATTTTGTCTCTCCACATCCCTCTATTACTCCAAGAAGCCTTACCTTAGGCAGGAAGCTCTTCAAGAAACCCTTTTGGTTCAAACCAAAGGGAATTACCCGATTTTAAGGTAATGTCTTCACTTGTGTTCTTTTGTTTTATTTTGCTTCTCCAACCCCCTAAACTCTTTTTATTCATTTATTTTGTAAAAAATACAGTATCTTAAATATACTAGGATTTTTTATAAGAATTATTCGAGCTACACTTATACACACCTATATCTAATGGTTAAAGAGCATACTATTTCTGTGGATGGTGAATTTATGCCTCACGAAACGATGATTGTTCAATATTCTTTTAACACCTTCAAAGGTGGCCATTAAGATGTCACTATATTTATATATGATATATAATATGTTTATGTCTTCCTTAAGCATCTGTATTTTTCATTTATGGCATACCTTTATGGTTTCCATTATGGGTAAACACGATATCTTCATTTTAGGAAGTGCGGACTACTGCCCCCTCAAAGTGATTTGATTCGTTAATACCATATGTGGTACGTATAAAGGATATATTTAATGATATTATATATGATATTATATTGGAATTATAATACTATTATATATCATTATGTTTTAATTCCATTAATATGACATAGAAATGAAAGTAGCGTTCATGCGTATGTACGGCTTACCGTCTCCATGAATGGTGCATTTCATTTCTTACCTCTAAATGATTATGTAATATTATAAATTCATGTATATACTGGATATATATGATATATATGGAATCTACATCATCGATATCATTCTTGAGATAATGGATATTTGACTACGTGAACAACTTGTAAATATAAGAAGTTCACTTTTGACTCAAGTACCAAATATCGACAAAATGACCATTATTAACTTAAATGATTAAATAATGTTCATAACATGGTAATAAGTGATATAAAAGTAATAATGAACTTGAAAAAGGTTCTTAATAAAGTAGAAATTAACTCAAGTTTATTATTCAAGACATTAAAGAACGATCGATTCAAGTCGGACCCGAGGTAAGGGAATCTCTCTCAATCTCCTTTCATTGAGCATATTTTATTTTATATACAAATTTCTTTTATACGGTGTATAAACCCCTTTTACTTTTACAATTATTCAAAACTAATATTTTTATATGAATCGTTTACTAAATGACAAAAGGGAATGTTTTTTTTTTGTCGTACGTATGTGGTGACAACGACTTCTCCACCGCCGTGACCATTATTTGAGTTTTGGCTTCCTCTACAAGCCATAACTTTTTTGAAATGAAAAATAAATACCATGTTTTACTTTTATTTTATTTTGGTACTGAAAATGGTTTTCATAATGTTTTTATATTAATGTGTTGTATTGATATCTTGTGATTGAAAAGTGGAAATGTTATGTTTCCTTTATGCATGTTTTATGTGATACGATTATGTTATGGTTCTTGGGAATTATTATGAAGACGGGTGGTTCCATGATAAACTAAGGGAGGGTGAGCCTGATATAGCTCTCTAATGCATTGGGTAATGCGAAGGAGTTAAACGTTAAGGTTTCTCCGAAGAGATTTAGGTAATATACTATGATGGGTATTCCAAACATAACCAAGAGGGTTACTCCCTACGTAAGAATGTTATGAATGCCTCAAGTTACCTTTATGTCTTTTGATTTCTATGATTTATTCATGATTTGATGAGGTATGTTAAAATGTGTATGTTTTATGAGTGAAGTATGATTTCATACATGGACTAATGTTTTCATTTAGTACTATTATATCCATTACTGAGCTTTTTATGCTCATCCCAAGTTTTTGAAATGTTTTTCACAGGTCAAGGGAAAGGTACATGATATGATTATAGTGTGAAGAAAGTGTCAAGAAAGAATCCTTGTTTTATTTTAAATATGTTTCCATTGATGGGAAAAATGAATGCTAGCTTTTATGTAACCACTTTGTTTAAATGTGGAATGTAATGCATGTTTTATGATCTAATTATCTAAAACTCTAAACCTGAAAAGATCCTCAATGTGTAATCTTATAATAACTCAATATTATGTAAGGTTTAAGTCCAGGGCCTTATAGTTGGTATCAAAGGTCAGTTTAGATAACTTTAGGAGTTATAATTCTATTAAATTATTATCCAAAAATATTTTTTTTATGGTCAAATTGAAATGATATAGCATTTGAATATTACCATGTTGCTTCATCTAAGACATGTTTTTTCAGAATGGTTTTCCGCAGAGGAAATAGGGAAGCAGTGCTAGGAAGGCATATAGAAGGAAATAACCTTCCGAATCAGTATCCTGAGATGGTTGGAATTGGAACTTAATAGTTTGTTTTAGTAATGGTGAAATTGACTCAAGCGATAAATGGTGGTGGTATCCATGCACGAGATCAGCCAGATCAACTGCAAAGGAACATGTCAGTGGTGGAACATTTCATGAGGAAACATCCCCCATCATTCAGAGGATCATCTGACCATGTGCTAGCTGAAGGGTGGATTAAAGCACTGGAGAAGATTTTCGATGTCATGGGGTGTTCAGACAATCAAAAGGTTAGTCTTGTTATTTACCGTTTGGAGTGTGAAGCATATCAGTGGTGGTCAATGGTTAAAAATATCAGGGACATTGATGAGATTGATGCTCTCGACTGGGATGAATTCAAAGGTATGTTTCTTGAGAAGTATTTTCTTAAGGATTTTCGACTTAGGATGGAAAAACAATTCCTGGAATTGAGGAAAGAGGAAGACTCAGTGGCTGCCTATGAAGAAAGGTTCACTCGATTGGCAAGGTATGCTCCAAATTTTATCCGAGACCTTGATAGTAAAATCAATCGTTTTTACCCAGGACTAAAGCCAAAATATCGAAGGGCATTAGATTCTCGTGTGTTCAAAAGTTATGAAAAGCTTGTTCGATGTGCTGAGAAGGTGGAAATGGAGTCTTCCGATGATCAAGTGTTCTATAAGAACCAACAGAAGAAGAGACCGAGGTGGCAAGATAAAGGGAAGAATTCTTCAAAAAGGTCTGATGGTAATAAAACTAAGTTTTCAGTTTGTGATAAATGTGGTAAAAGGCATGCTGGGGAATGTCTTCTGAATTTTGGAAAGTGCTACCGATGTGGTAAGATGGGACATAAGGCTTGTCATTTCACTGAAAAAGATCAAGGTGATGGTAAGTCCAAATTTGATTTACAGTTAGTGAAATGTTTTAAGTGCAATGAGATGGGTCACTATGCAAACGAGTGTCTGATAAAGAGCTTGAGTGATGGGAACCAGTTAGACTACAACCAGAAAGGGGTGGTGAAATCCTTTGCAACTACTTCAGTAGATGTCGGGCCATCAAATGAAGTTGTATCAGGTACTTTGTTTGTTTTTTCAGATTATGTCAGTGTGTTGTTTGATTCGGGTTCTACACATTCTTTCATCTCTGAAAACTTTTCTAGTAAAATGGGAATACCATCTCAAGAAATGACTCCTGAACTTGTGGTAAAAACACCTGGGGGAAATGTTGAGGCAAAAAGAATTTATAACAATCTTCTTATCCTTATCTGTGGAAAGAACCTACTTGCAAACCTAATTATTCTACCTCTAGTAGAGTTTGATGTTATCCTGGGTATAGATTGGCTCTCTATTTACCATGCTAAGATTTATTGTAGAGCTAAAGAAGTTTATTTTCAGAAATACTTTCAGTTTGTGAACAATAATGAACCCTTACTGTTGATAACATATCAAGAGGCCGAGAAACTTGTAAAAGATGGAAATGAATGTTACCTTGCACATATTGTTGAAAACAAAGGAACTATTCAGATTAATGATGTGCTGGTGGTAAATGAGTATCCTGATGTTTTTCTTGATGAGTTGCCTAGAATAATACCAGATTGGGAAGTTGTGTTTACTGTTGACTTAGTTCCTGATGCTAAACCAATTTCAAACCCCCCTTATTGAATGTCTCAAATTGAACTTTTAGAGTTGAAGGAGAAATTGCAAGATTTATTAGAGAAAGGTTTCATTCGACCAAGCACATCACCATGGGGTGCTCCTATTTTATTTGTTAAAAAGAAATATGGCTCTATGAGACTTTGCATTGATTATAGAGCCTTGAAAAATATCACTGTTAAGAACAAATATCCATTGCATCATATCGATGATTTGTTTGATCAGCTCCAGGGAGCTCAGTATTTTTCAAAGATTGACCTGAGATCAAGGTACCATCAGCTGAAGGTAAAGGAAGCAGATGTTACGAAGACCGCATTTCATACAAGATATGGCCATTATGAATTTGTAGTAATGACTTTTGGGATAACCAATGCACCTTTTGTGTTCATGGACTTAATGAATAGAATTTTCCATGAGTTCTTGGATAAGTTTGTGGTGGTTTTCATTGATTATATTTTGGTGTTTTCTAAAAGTAAAGAGGAGTATGAAAGACATTTAAGGGTTATTTTTCAAACCTTAAAAGAAAATAAAATGTATGGGAAATTCAGCAGGTGTGAGTTTTGGTTACAACAAATTTCTTTCCTTTGTCACATTATTTCTAAAGATGGGATAACTGTTGATCCTGCAAAAACAAAGGTTGTTGAAGAATGGACAAGACCCACAAATGTAACTGAGATTCGTAGCTTCCTTGGTTTGGAAGGATATTACCGAAGGTTTGTTAGAAATGTTTCACGGTTATCTAGTCCAATTACTAAGCTAACTTGGAAGGGTGTTAAGTTTATCTGGACAAAAAATGTGATGATTGTTTTCAGGAGTTGAAAAGAAGATTGGTGAATGCTCCAGTTTTGTCACTTCCATCCAGGAATGGTGAGTTTGTTATCTACAGTGATACTTCATTGAAATGACTTGGTTGCATCCTAATGCAGAATGATCAGGTAATTTCTTATGCTTCACGACAGTTGAAAACTGATGAGTTAAATTACCATACACATGATTTGGAATTAGTTGCTATTGTTTTCGCTTTAAAAATTGGGAAGCATGATTTGTATGGAGTAAAGTGTGAAATATATACCGATCACAAAAGTTTAAAGTATATATTCACTCAGAAAGAATTGAACATGAGAAAGAGGAGATGGCTAGAATTAATCAAGGATTATGATTATACAATTCATTACCATTCGGGAAAAGCAAATAAAGTGGCTGATGATTTGAGTCGAAAAAGTAATGCTTCATTAACAATGTTGGGTTTGGAACGTGATCCTTTTGTTAAGGATTTGATGAACTTTGGCATAGAAGTTGTTGGTGCAGGATGTCCTTCTGTTTTGTTTCAGGTATCAGTGAAATCTTCTCTATCAGACAGAATCAAGCAAGCACAGAAGCAAGATAGTGAGTTGCAGAAAAAGGTAGAGCTGGTTCAGAAGGGTAAGTTTCCGGAATTCAACATTGATAATGATTGTGTTTTGATATTTGGGAAGAGATTGTGTGTGCCGTGTGATTCACATTTTAAGAGATATTTTTCATGTGAAGCTCATAGTTCTCCATTTTCAGTTCATCCTGGCAGTACTAAGATGTATAGAGATCTTCGGGAGTATCACTGGTGGGACGGAATGAAAAGAGATATTGTTGATTTTATTGTGAAGTATTTGACTTATCAGCAGGTTAAAGTAGAGCGGCAGTTACCAAATGGGATGCTTCAGCCTTTACCAGTGCCAGAGTAGAAATGGGAAAATATATCCATGGATTTCATTGTGGGATTGCTGAAGACACCTCGAGGTAATAATAAAATTTGGGTTATTGTTGATCACCAGACTAAATCTGCTCATTTAATTGCTATACGAGATACTTTTTCCCTAGATCAAATTTCTCGTTTGTATCTTAAAGAGATAGTCAGGTTACATGGAGTTCCCCTCTCCATTGTATCTGATCGTGATCCCAGGTTTACTTTTAACTTATGGAAAGGCCTTCAGAAGTCGTTGGGTACTGAATTAAATTTTAGTACAGCTTTTCATCCTCAATCAGATGGGCAGTCAGAACGAACAATTCAGACTTTGAAAGATATGCTACATGCTTGTTCGATGGATTATCATGGAATTTGGGACCAACATCTTTCTTTGGTTGAGTTTTCTTATAATAACAGTTTTCATTCTAGTATACAAATGGCACCATTTGAGGCATTATATAGGAAGCGGTGTTGAACTCTAGCTTTCTGGGATGAAGTGGGTGAAAGGAAGCTGATGGGACCATAATTGGTAGAAGAGTTGGTAGAAAAAGTTCAAATGATACAGAAACACATGAGAACAGCTCATAGTAGGCAGAAGAGTTATGCGGACAACAGAAGGAAGGATCTCTCTTTTGAGGTAGGTGATCATGTTTTTCTCAAAGTCTCACCATGGAAAAGTGTGATGCGATTTGGTAAGAAAGGAAAGTTGAGTCCAAGGTTCATTGGACCATATGAAATTCTAGAGAGATTTGGATCAGTTTATTACCGAGTGGATTTACCTCCGAGTTTATCTCAGGTACACAATGTTTTTCATGTTTCAATGTTAAGGAAGTACATGCCAGATCCATCTCATGTTTTGAGTCCAGAGGTAGTTCAGCTGGAATAGAACCTATCTTATGAGGAACAACAAGTCCAGATTCTTGACCACAGGGAGAAAGTGTTACGGAATAATTTGATTCATCAGGTAAAGGTTTTGTGAAAAAACCACATGATTGAAGAGGCAACATGGGAATCTGAAAACGCAATGAGGGATAAATACCCCCACTTATTCGATAAGTAAATAAATTGCGGGGACGCAATTTTCTAAAGGGGGAAAGATGTAACATCCCAAGTAAGTAATGAATAATAGATATTCTTATATATGTCTATTTAGGAATTAGATAGTGTTTTAGAAGCTTAAAATGAGAATAAATCCAATCTTAAGCATGGAATACACTAATATTTTTAAAAGATTGTTTTACTGCCTTTTGATGGAAAATCATTTTTAAATCAAAATTTTGACAATTTTATAAGCTCTATTTGTCAAAATAAATTTATTATTTATGATTGGGACATTAAAATTTACATTGGATAATTTTTTGGTATTTTTCTGACAATGTTCATTTTTTTTAATGAATAGTGAAAAATACTGCATTTTACATCAAAACTGTTTTTTCATCTAATTTAATTATATGGTAAGATTATATTTTTAATTGGTTTTAAAATGTAAATAGAATATATTTTTACCATGTAATCCAATGGTGGTCATTGGGATTAATTTCACTTTGTAATTGGGCATAAACAAGTGCCAAACTTTTCATAGATATTGTTTCAAAAAAACCCGCTATTTGTTTTCACAACGGGAATTATTTTTAAATTAACTATTTCAATTTATATGTTTGGAATTTGGTAAAATGGATTCCATATTTGGAATCAGAAGGTCCAAAATATGTAATTAAGACTTTTTTGTTTTTGGACATTATGAATAGTAACGACGGTAATTATCTTTAATTATCTTGATTAATGAGTAATCGGGTAATTAAGGATAATAAATAATATCATAATAATCAAAAATGACCCTAACATGTGTCCTAATGCTTTTGGTTGTCTCATGGCCGACCATGGTATGCCTTGTGAAAAACTTGGGGACCCCATGAAATCACTTTTGTGTGAAAGTGACTTTATCTTTTTATTTTTAAAGAAAGTTAAATATAACAAAGAATGTATCACCTGAGTAAAAAAAAATTAATTTTGTCTAAATAAATAATATATTGGACTATAAATAGTCATTGGAAATATAAAAATATTTCCTACGTCATAGTATTTTTTTTAATTTATAGACATTAAATAAATTAAATTATTTATGACATCATGATGATGCAGCGATTACCTCATTATTTAACGATTTAAATAAAATGAAAAGATAATATAAAATCTAAGACCTACACATGTCAAAAACCTATTGGATGAGTATATTTAAAACCCTTATCACCTTATCCTCAAAATACATCAATGTGGGACCTTTAAAATCCGAAACTCATTTGAAAATAAAGTAACATTTTATACCTTTCCAAGAGTGCCTCTCCTCTCCTCTTATAAAAGGCCCCCACCTCTACCACCATAACCACACCTCTCAAGCCTTTAGCTCAGCCAACCCATGTTCATTTTGTCTCTCCACATCCCTCTATTACTCCAAGAAGCCTTACCTTAGGCAGGAAGCTCTTCAATAAACCCTTTTGGTTCAAACCAAAGGGAGTTACCCGATTTTAAGGTAATGTCTTCACTTGTGTTCTTTTGTTTTATTTTGCTTCTCCAACCCCCTAAACTCTTTTTATTCATTTATTTTGTAAAAAATAAAGTATATTAAATATTCTAGGATTTTTTATAAGAATTATTCGAGCTACACTTATACACACCTATATCTAATGGTTAAAGAGCATACTATTTCTGTGGATGGTGAATTTATGCCTCACGAAACGATGATTGTTCAATATTATTTTAACACCTTCAAAGGTGTCCATTAAGATGTCACTATATTTATATATGATATATAATATGTTTATGTCTTCCTTAAGCATCTGTATTTTTCATTTATGGCATACCTTTATGGTTTCCATTATGGGTAAACACGATATCTTTATTTTAGGAAGTGCGGACTACTACCCCCTCAAAGTGATTTGATTCGTTAATACCATATGTGGTATGTATAAAGCATATATTTAATGATATTATATATGATATAATATTGGAATTATAATACTATTATGTATCATTATGTTTTAATTCCATTAATATGACATAGAAATGAAAATAGCGTTCATGCGTATGTACGGCTTACCGTCTCCATGAATGGTGCATTTCATTTCTTACCTCTAAATGATTATGTAATATTATAAATTCATGTATATACTGGATATATATGATATATATGGAATTTACATCATTAATATCATTCTTGAGATAATGGATATTTGACTACGTGAACAACTTGTAAATATAAGAAGTTCACTTTTGACTCAAGTACCAAATATCAACAAAATGACCATTATTAACTTAAATGATTAAATAATGTTCATAACATGGTAATAAGTGATATAAAAGGAATAATGAACTTGAAAAAGGTTCTTAAAAAAGTAGAAATTAACTTAAGTTTATTATTCAGGACATTAAAGAACGATTGATTCAAGTCGGACCCGAGGTAAGGGAATCTCTCTCAATCTCATTTCATTGAGCATATTTTATTTTATATACAAATTTCTTTTATACGGTGTATAAACCCCTTTTACTTTTACAATTATTCAAAACTAATATTTTTATATGAATCGTTTACTAAATGACAAAAGGGAATGTTTTTTTTTTGTCCCACGTATGCGGTGACAACGACTTCTCCACCGCCGTGACCATTATTTGAGTTTTGGCATCCTCTACAAGCCATAACTTTTTTGAAATGAAAAATAAATACCATGTTTTACTTTTATTTTATTTTGGTACTGAAAATGGTTTTCATAATGTTTTTATATTAATGTGTTGTATTGATATCTTGTGATTGAAAAGTGGAAATGTTATGTTTCCTTTATGCATGTTTTATGTGATACGGTTATGTTATGGTTCTTGGGAATTATTATGAAGACGGGTGGTTCCATGATAAAATAAGGGTGGGTGAGCCCGATATAGCTCTCCAATGCATTGGGTAATGCGAAGGAGTTAAACATTAAGGTTTATCCGAAGAGATTTAGGTAATATACTATGATGGGTATTCCAAACGTAACCAAGAGGGTTACTCCCTACGTAAGAATGGTATGAATTCCTCAAGTTACCTTTATGTCTTTTGATTTATATGATTTATTCATGATTTGATGAGGTATGTTAAAATGCGTATGTTTTATGAGTGAAGTATGATTTCATAAATGGACTAATGTTTTCATTTCGTACTATTATATCCATTACTGAGCTTTTTATGCTCATCCCAAGTTTTTGAAATGTTTTTCATAGGTCAAGGGAAAGGTACATGATATGATGATAGTGTGAAGAAAGTGTCAAGAAAGAATCCATGTTTTATTTTAAATATGTTTCCATTGATTGAAAAATGAATACTATCTTTTATGTAACCACTTTGTTTAAATGTGGAATGTAATGCATGTTTTATGATCTAATTATCTAAAACTCTAAACCTGAAAAGATCCTCAATGTGTAATCTTATAATAACTCAATATTATGTAAGGTTTAAGGCCAGGGCCTTATAGTTGGTATCAAAGGTTAGTTTAGATAACTTTAGGAGTTATAATTATATTAAATTATTATCCAAAAATATTTTTTTATGGTCAAATTGAAATGATATAGCATTTGAAGATTACCATTTTGCTTCATCTAAGACATGTTTTTTCAGAATGGTTTTCCACAGAGGAAATAGGGAAGCAGTGCTAGGAAGGCATATAGAAGGAAATAACCTTCCAAATCAGTATCCTGAGATGGTTGGAATTGGAACTGAATAGTTTGTTTCAGTAATGGTGCAATTGACTCAAGCGATAAATGGTGGTGGTATCCATGCACGAGATCAGCCAGATCAACTGCAGAGGAACATGTCAGTGGTGGAACATTTCATGAGGAAACATCCCCCATCATTCAGAGGATCATCTGACCCTGTGCTAGCTGAAGGGTGGATTAAAGCACTGGAGAAGATTTTCGATGTCATGGGGTGTTCAGACAATCAAAAGGTTAGTCTTGTTAATTACCGTTTGGAGGGTGAAGTATATCAGTGGTGGTCAATGGTTAAAAATATCAGAGACATTGATGAGATTGATGCTCTCGACTGGGATGAATTCAAAGGTATGTTTCTTGAGAAGTATTTTCCTAAGGCTTTTCGACTTAGGATGGAAAAACAATTACTGGAATTGAGGCAAGAGGAAGACTCAGTGGCTGCCTATGAAGAAAGGTTCACTCGATTGGCAAGGTATGCTCCAAATTTTATCCGAGACCTTGATAGTAAAATCAATCGATTTTACTCAGGACTAAAGCCAAAATATCGAAGGTCATTAGATTCCCGTGTGTTCAAAAGTTATGAAAAGCTTGTTCGATGTGCTGAGAAGGTGGAAATGGAGTTTTCCGATGATCAAGTGTTCTATAAGAACCAACAGAAGAAGAGACCGAGGTGGCAAGATAAAGGGAAGAATTCTTCAAAAAGGTCTGATGGTAAGAAAACTAAGTTTTCAGTTTGTGATAAATGTGGTAAAAGGCATGCTGGGGAATGTCTTCTGAATTTTGGAAAGTGCTACCGATGTGGTAAGATGGGACATAAGTCTCGTGATTGCACTGAAAAAGATCAAGGTGATGGTAAGTCCAAATTTGATTTACAGTTAGTGAAATGTTTTAAGTGCAATGAGATGGGTCACTATGCAAACGAGTGTCCGATAAAGAGCTTGAGTGATGGGAACCAGTTAGACTACAAGCAGAAAGGGGTGGTGAAATCCTTTGCAACTACTTCAGTAGATGTCGGGCCATCAAATGAAGTTGTATCAGGTACTTTGTTTGTTTTTTCAGATTATGTCAGTGTGTTGTTTGATTCGGGTTCTACACATTCTTTCATATCTGAAAACTTTTCTAGTAAAATGGGAATACCATCCCAAGAAATGACTCCTGAACTTGTGGTAAAAACACCTGGGGGAAATGTTGAGGCAAAAAGAATTTATAAGAATCTTCTTATCCTTATCTGTGGAAAGAACCTACTTGAAAACCTAATTATTTTACCTCTAGTAGAGTTTGATGTTATCCTAGGTATAGATTGGCTCTCTATTTACCATGCTAAGATTTACTGTAGAGCTAAAGAAGTTTATTTTCAGAAATACTTTCAGTTTGTGAACAATAATGAACCCTTACTGTTGATAACATATCAAGAGGCCGAGAAACTTGTAAAAGATGGAAATGAATGTTACCTTGCACATATTGTTGAAAACAAAGGAACTGTTCAGATTAACGATGTGTTGGTGGTAAATGAGTATCCTGATGTTTTTCCTGATGAGTTGCCTAAAATAATACCAGATTGGGAAGTTGAGTTTACTGTTGACTTAGTTCCTGATGCTAAACCAATTTCAAACCCCCCTTATTTAATGTCTCAAATTGAACTTTTAGAGTTGAACGAGCAATTACAAGATTTATTAGAGAAAGGTTTCATTCGACCTAGCACATCACCATGGGGTGCTCCTATTTTATTTGTTAAAAAGAAATATGGCTCTATGAGACTTTGCATTGATTATAGAGCCTTGAAAAACATCACTATTAAGAAAAAATATCCTTTGCATCATATCGATGATTTGTTTGATCAGCTCCAGGGAGCTCAGTATTTTTCAAAGATTGACCTGAGATCAGGGTACCATCAGCTGAAGGTAAAGGAAGCAGATGTTCCGAAGACCGCATTTCATACAAGATATGGCCATTATGAATTTTTAGTAATGACTTTTGGGCTAACCAATGCACCTGTTGTGTTCGTGGACTTAATGAATATAATTTTCCATGAGTTCTTGGATAAGTTTGTGGTGGTTTTCATTGATTATATTTTGGTGTTTTCTAAAAGTAAAGAGGAGCATGAAAGACATTTAAGGGTTATTTTTCAAACCTTAAAAGAAAATAAAATGTATGGGAAATTCAGGAGGTGTGAGTTTTGGTTACAACAAATTTCTTTCCTTTGTCACATTGTTTCTAAAGATGGGATAACTGTTGATCCTGCAAAAACAAAGGTTGTTGAAGAATGGACAAGACCCACAAATGTAACTGAGATTCGTAGCTTCCTTGGTTTGGCAGGCTATTACCGAAGGTTTGTTAGAAATGTTTCACGGTTATCTAGTCCAATTACTAAGCTAACTTGGAAGGGTGTTAAGTTTATCTGGACAAAAAATGTTATGATTGTTTTCAGGAGTTGAAAATAAGATTGGTGAATGCTCCAGTTTTGTCACTTCCATCCAGGAATGGTGAGTTTGTTATCTACAGTGATGCTTCATTGAAATGACTTGGTTGCATCCTAATGCAGAATGATCAGGTAATTTCTTATGCTTCACGACAGTTGAAAACTGATGAGGTAAATTACCCTACACATGATTTGGAATTAGTTGCTATTGTTTTCGCTTTAAAAATTTGGAGGCATGATTTGTATGGAGTAAAGTGTGAAATATATACCGATCACAAAAGTTTAAAGTATATATTCACTCAGAAAGAATTGAACATGAGAAAGAGGAGATGGCTAGAATTAATCAAGGATTATGATTATACAATTCATTACCATTCGGTAAAAGCAAATAAAGTGGCTGATGATTTGAGTCGAAAAAGTAATGCTTCATTAACAATGTTGGGTTGGAACGTGATCCTTTTGTTAAGGATTTGATGAACTTTGGCATAGAAGTTGTTGGTGCAGGATGTCCTTCTGTTTTGTTTCAGGTATCAGTGAAATCTTCTCTATCAGACAGAATCAAGCAAGCACAGAAGCAAGATAGTGAGTTGCAGAAAAAGGTAGAGCTGGTTTAGAAGGGTAAGTTTTCTGAATTCAACATTGATAATGATTGTGTTTTGATATTTGGGAAGAGATTGTGTGTGCCGTGTGATTCACATTTTAAGATATATTTGTCATGTGAAGCTCATAGTTCTACGTTTTCAGTTCATCCTGGCAGTACTAAGATGTATAGAGATCTTCGGGAGTATCACTGGTGGGACGGAATGAAAAGCGATATTGTTGATTTTATTGTGAAGTGTTTGACTTATCAGCAGGTTAAAGCAGAGCAGCAGTAACCAAATGGGATGCTTCAGCCTTTACCAGTGCAAGAGTAGAAATGGGAAAATATATCCATGGATTTCATTATGGGATTGCCGAAGACACCTCGAGGTAATAATAAAATTTGGGTTATTGTTGATCACTTGACTAAATCTGCTCATTTACTTTCTATACGAGATACTTTTTCCCTAGATCAAATTTCTCGTTTGTATCTTAAAGAGATAGTCAGGTTACATGGAGTTCCCCTCTCCATTGTATCTGATCGTGATCCCAGGTTTACTTTTAACTTATGTAAAGGCCTTCAGAAGTTGTTGGGTACTGAATTAAATTTTAGTACAGCTTTTCATCCTCAATCAGATGGGCAGTCAGAACGAACAATTCAGAATTTGGAAGATATGCTACGTGCTTGTTCGATGGATTATCATGGAATTTGGGACCAACATCTTTCTTTGGTTGAGTTTTCTTATAATAACAGTTTTCATTCTAGTATACAGATGGCACCATTTGAGGCATTATATGGGAAGCGGTGTTGAACTCTAGCTTTCTGGGATGAAGTGGGTGAAAGGAAGCTGATGGGACCAGAATTGGTAGAAGAGTTGGTAGAAAAAGTTCAAATGATACAGAAACACATGAGAACAGCTCAGAGCAGGCAGAAGAGTTATGCGGACAACAGAAGGAAGGATCTCTCTTTTGAGGTAGGTGATCATGTTTTTCTCAAAGTCTCACCATGGAAAAGTGTGATGCGATTTGGTATGAAAGAAAAGTTGAGTCCAAGGTTCATTGGACCATATGAAATTCTAGAGAGATTTGGATCAGTTTATTACCGAGTGGATTTACCTCCGAGTTTATCTCAGGTACACAATGTTTTTCATGTTTCAATGTTAAGGAAGTACATGCCAGATCCATCTCATGTTTTGAGTCCAGAGGTAGTTCAGTTGGAATAGAACCTATCTTATGAGGAACAATCGGTCCAGATTCTTGACCACAGGGAGAAAGTGTTACGGAATAATTTGATTCATCAGGTAAAGGTTTTGTGGAAAAACCACATGATTGAAGAGGCAACATGGGAATCTGAAAACGCAATGAGGGATAAATACCCCCACTTATTCGATAAGTAAATAAATTGCGGGGATGCAATTTTCTAAAGGGGGGAAGATGTAACATCCCAAGTAAGTAATGAATAATAGATATTCATATATATGTCTATTTATGAATTAGATAGTGTTTTAGAAGCTTAAAATAAGAATAAATCCAATCTTAAGCATGGAATACACTAATATTTTTAAAAGATTGTTTTACTGCCTTTTGATGGAAAATCATTTTTAAATCAAACTTTTGACAATTTTATAAGCTCTATTTGTCAAAATAAATTTATTATTTATGATTGGAACATTAAAATTTACATTGGATAATTTTTTGGTATTTTTCTGACAATGTTCATTTCTTTTAATGAATAGTGAAAAATACTGCATTTTACATCAAAACTGCTTTTTCATCCAATTTAATTATATGGTAATATTATCTTTTTAATTGGTTTTAAAATGTAAATAGAATATATTTTTACCATGTAATCCAATGGTGGTCATTGGGATTAATTTCACTTTGTAATTGGGCATAAACAAGTGCCAAACTTTTCATAGATATTGTTTCAAAAAAACCCGCTATTTGTTTTCACAACGGGAATTATTTTTAAATTAACTATTTCAATTTATATGTTTGTAATTTGGTAAAATGGATTCCATATTTGGAATCATAATGTCCAAAATATGTAATTAAGACTTTGTTGTTTTTGGACATTATGAATAGTAACGACGGTAATTATCTTTAATTATCTTGATTAATGAGTAATCGGGTAATTAAGGATAATAATTAATATCATAATAATAAAAAATGACCCTAACATGTGTCCTAATGCTACTGGTTGTCTCATGGCCGACCATGGGATGCCTTGTGAAAAACTTGGGGACCCCATGAAATCACTTTTGTGTGAAAGTGACTTTATCTTTTTATTTTTAAAGAAAGTTAAATATAACAAAGAATGTATCACCTGAGTAAAAAAAAATTAATTTTGTCTAAATAAATAATATATTGGACTATAAATAGTCATTGGAAATATAAAAAGCTTTCCTACATCATAGTATTTTTTTTAATTTATAGAAATTAAATAAATTAAATTATTTATGACATCATGATGATGCAGCGATTACCTCATTATTTAACGATTTAAATAAAATGAAAAGATAATATAAAATCTAAGACCTACACATGTCAAAAACCTATTGGATGAGTATATTTAAAACCCTTATCACCTTATCCTCAAAATACATCAATGTGGGACCTTTAAAATCCGAAACTCATTTGAAAATAAAGTAACATTTTATACCTTTCCAAGAGTGCCTCTCCTCTCTTCTTATAAAAGGCCCCCACCTCTACCACCATAACCACACCTCTCAAGCCTTTTGCTCAGCCAAACCATGTTCATTTTGTCTCTCCACATCCCTCTATTACTCCAAGAATCCTAACCTTAGGCAGGAAGCTCTTCAAGAAACCCTTTTGGTTCAAACCAAAGGGAGTTACCCGATTTTAAGGTAATGTCTTCACTTGTGTTCTTTTGTTTTATTTTGCTTCTCCAACCCCCTAAACTCTTTTTATTCATTTATTTTGTAAAAAATACAGTATCTTAAATATACTAGGATTTTTTATAAGAATTATTCAAGCTACACTTATACACACCTATATCTAATGGTTAAAGAGCATACTATTTCTGTGGATGGTGAATTTATGCCTCACGAAACGATGATTGTTCAATATTCTTTTAACACCTTCAAAGGTGGCCATTAAGATGTCACTATATTTATATATGATATATAATATGTTTATGTCTTCCTTAAGCATCTGTATTTTTCATTTATGGCATACCTTTATGGTTTCCATTATGGGTAAACACGATATCTTCATTTTAGGAAGTGCGGACTACTGCCCCCTCAAAGTGATTTGATTCATTAATACCATATGTGGTACGTATAAAGGATATATTTAATGATATTATATATGATATTATATTGGAATTATAATACTATTATGTATCATTATGTTTTAATTCCATTAATATGACATAGAAATGAAAGTAGCGTTCATGCGTATGTACGGCTTACCGTCTCCATGAATGGTGCATTTCATTTCTTACCTCTAAATGATTATGTAATATTATAAATTCATGTATATACTGGATATATATGATATATATGGAATCTACATCATCAATATCATTCTTGAGATAATGGATATTTGACTACGTGAACAACTTGTAAATATAAGAAGTTCACTTTTGACTCAAGTACCAAATATCGACAAAATGACCATTATTAACTTAAATGATTAAATAATGTTCATAACATGGTAATAAGTGATATAAAAGTAATAATGAACTTGAAAAAGGTTCTTAAGAAAGTATAAATTAACTCAAGTTTATTATTCAAGACATTAAAGAACGATCGATTCAAGTCGGACCCGAGGTAAGGGAATCTCTCTCAATCTCCTTTCATTGAGCATATTTTATTTTATATACAAATTTCTTTTATACGGTGTATAAACCCCTTTTACTTTTACAATTATTCAAAACTAATATTTTTATATGAATCGTTTACTAAATGACAAAAGGGAATGTTTTTTTTTTGTCGTACGTATGTGGTGACAACGACTGCTCCACCGCCGTGACCATTATTTGAGTTTTGGCTTCCTCTACAAGCCATAACTTTTTTGAAATGAAAAATAAATACCATGTTTTACTTATATTTTATTTTGGTACTGAAAATGGTTTTCATAATGTTTTTATATTAATGTGTTGTATTGATATCTTGTGATTGAAAAGTGGAAATGTTATGTTTCCTTTATGCATGTTTTATGTGATACGATTATGTTATGGTTCTTGGGAATTATTATGAAGACGGGTGGTTCCATGATAAACTAAGGGCGGGTGAGCCTGATATAGCTCTCTAATGCATTGGGTAATGCGAAGGAGTTAAACGTTAAGGTTTCTCCGAAGAGATTTTGGTAATATACTATGATGGGTATTCCAAACATAACCAAGAGGGTTACTCCCTACGTAAGAATGTTATGAATGCCTCAAGTTACCTTTATGTCTTTTGATTTCTATGATTTATTCATGATTTGATGAGGTATGTTAAAATGTGTATGTTTTATGAGTGAAGTATGATTTCATACATGGACTAATGTTTTCATTTAGTACTATTATATCCATTACTGAGCTTTTTATGCTCATCCCAAGTTTTTGAAATGTTTTTCACAGGTCAAGGGAACGGTACATGATATGATTATAGTGTGAAGAAAGTGTCAAGAAAGAATCCTTGTTTTATTTTAAATATGTTTCCATTGATGGGAAAAATGAATACTATCTTTTATGTAACCACTTTGTTTAAATGTGGAATGTAATGCATGTTTTATGATCTAATTATCTAAAACTCTAAACCTGAAAAGATCCTCAATGTGTAATCTTATAATAACTCAATATTATGTAAGGTTTAAGTCCAGGGCCTTATAGTTGGTATCAAAGGTCAGTTTAGATAACTTTAGGAGTTATAATTCTATTAAATTATTATCCAAAAATATTTTTTTTATGGTCAAATTGAAATGATATAGCATTTGAAGATTACCATGTTGCTTCATCTAAGACATGTTTTTTCAGAATGGTTTTCCGCAGAGGAAATAGGGAAGCAGTGCTAGGAAGGCATATAGAAGGAAATAACCTTCCGAATCAGTATCCTGAGATGGTTGGAATTGGAACTTAATAGTTTGTTTTAGTAATGGTGAAATTGACTCAAGCGATAAATGGTGGTGGTATCCATGCACGAGATCAGCCAGATCAACTGCAGAGGAACATGTCAGTGGTGGAACATTTCATGAGGAAACATCCCCCATCATTCAGAGGATCATCTGACCATGTGCTAGCTGAAGGGTGGATTAAAGCACTGGAGAAGATTTTCGATGTCATGGGGTGTTCAGACAATCAAAAGGTTAGTCTTGTTATTTACCGTTTGGAGGGTGAAGCATATCAGTGGTGGTCAATGGTTAAAAATATCAGGGACATTGATGAGATTGATGCTCTCGACTGGGATGAATTCAAAGGTATGTTTCTTGAGAAGTATTTTCTTAAGGATTTTCGACTTAGGATGGAAAAACAATTCCTGGAATTGAGGAAAGAGGAAGACTCAGTGGCTGCCTATGAAGAAAGGTTCACTCGATTGGCAAGGTATGCTCCAAATTTTATCCGAGACCTTGATAGTAAAATCAATCGTTTTTACCCAGGACTAAAGCCAAAATATCGAAGGGCATTAGATTCTCGTGTGTTCAAAAGTTATGAAAAGCTTGTTCGATGTGCTGAGAAGGTGGAAATGGAGTCTTCCGATGATCAAGTGTTCTATAATAACCAACAGAAGAAGAGACCGAGGTGGCAAGATAAAGGGAAGAATTCTTCAAAAAGGTCTGATGGTAAGAAAACTAAGTTTTCAGTTTGTGATAAATGTGGTAAAAGGCATGCTGGGGAATGTCTTCTGAATTTTGGAAAGTGCTACCGATGTGGTAAGATGGGACATAAGGCTTGTGATTTCACTGAAAAAAATCAAGGTGATGGTAAGTCCAAATTTGATTTACAGTTAGTGAAATGTTTTAAGTGCAATGAGATGGGTCACTATGCAAACGAGTGTCTGATAAAGATCTTGAGTGATGGGAACCAGTTAGACTACAAGCAGAAAGGGGTGGTGAAATCCTTTGCAACTACTTCAGTAGATGTCGGGCCATCAAATGAAGTTGTATCAGGTACTTTGTTTGTTTTTTCAGATTATGCCAGTGTGTTGTTTGATTCGGGTTCTACACATTCTTTCATCTCTGAAAACTTTTCTAGTAAAATGGGAATACCATCTCAAGAAATGACTCCTGAACTTGTGGTAAAAACACCTGGGGGAAATGTTGAGGCAAAAAGAATTTATAACAATCTTCTTATCCTTATCTGTGGAAAGAACCTACTTGAAAACCTAATTATTCTACCTCTAGTAGAGTTTGATGTTATCCTGGGTATAGATTGGCTCTCTATTTACCATGCTAAGATTTATTGTAGAGATAAAGAAGTTTATTTTCAGAAATACTTTCAGTTTGTGAACAATAATGAACCCTTACTGTTGATAACATATCAAGAGGCCGAGAAACTTGTAAAAGATGGAAATGAATGTTACCTTGCACATATTGTTGAAAACAAAGGAACTATTCAGATTAATGATGTGCTGGTGGTAAATGAGTATCCTGATGTTTTTCCTGATGAGTTGCCTAGAATAATACCAGATTGGGAAGTTGCGTTTACTGTTGACTTAGTTCCTGATGCTAAACCAATTTCAAACCCCCCTTATTGAATGTCTCAAATTGAACTTTTAGAGTTGAAGGAGCAATTGCAAGATTTATTAGAGAAAGGTTTCATTCGACCAAGCACATCACCATGGGGTGCTCCTATTTTATTTGTTAAAAAGAAATATGGCTCTATGAGACTTTGCATTGATTATAGAGCCTTGAAAAACATCACTGTTAAGAACAAATATCCATTGCATCATATCGATGATTTGTTTGATCAGCTCCAGGGAGCTCAGTATTTTTCAAAGATTGACCTGAGATCAGGGTACCATCAGCTGAAGGTAAAGGAAGCAGATGTTACGAAGACCGCATTTCATATAAGATATGGCCATTATGAATTTGTAGTAATGACTTTTGGGATAACCAATGCACCTTTTGTGTTCATGGACTTAATGAATAGAATTTTCCATGAGTTCTTGGATAAGTTTGTGGTGGTTTTCATTGATTATATTTTGGTGTTTTCTAAAAGTAAAGAGGAGCATGAAAGACATTTAAGGGTTATTTTTCAAACCTTAAAAGAAAATAAAATGTATGGGAAATTCAGCAGGTGTGAGTTTTGGTTACAACAAATTTCTTTCCTTTGTCACATTATTTCTAAAGATGGGATAACTGTTGATCCTGCAAAAACAAAGGTTGTTGAAGAATGGACAAGACCCACAAATGTAACTGAGATTCGTAGCTTCCTTGGTTTGGAAGGATATTACCGAAGGTTTGTTAGAAATGTTTCACGGTTTTCTAGTCCAATTACTAAGCTAACTTGGAAGGGTGTTAAGTTTATCTGGATAAAAAATGTGATGATTGTTTTCAGGAGTTGAAAAGAAGATTGGTGAATGCTCCAGTTTTGTCACTTCCATCCAGGAATGGTGAGTTTGTTATCTACAGTGATACTTCATTGAAATGACTTGGTTGCATCCTAATGCAGAATGATCAGGTAATTTCTTATGCTTCACGACAGTTGAAAACTGATGAGGTAAATTACCATACACATGATTTGGAATTAGTTGCTATTGTTTTCGCTTTAAAAATTGGGAAGCATGATTTGTATGGAGTAAAGTGTGAAATATATACCGATCACAAAAGTTTAAAGTATATATTCACTCAGAAAGAATTGAACATGAGAAAGAGGAGATGGCTAGAATTAATCAAGGATTATGATTATACAATTCATTACCATTCGGGAAAAGCAAATAAAGTGGTTGATGATTTGAGTCGAAAAAGTAATGCTTCATTAACAATGTTGGGTTTGGAACGTGATCCTTTTGTTAAGGATTTGATGAACTTTGGCATAGAAGTTGTTGGTGCAGGATGTCCTTCTGTTTTGTTTCAGGTATCAGTGAAATCTTCTCTATCAGACAGAATCAAGCAAGCACAGAAGCAAGATAGTGAGTTGCAGAAAAAGGTAGAGCTGGTTCAGAAGGGTAAGTTTCCTGAATTCAACATTGATAATTATTGTGTTTTGATATTTGGGAAGAGATTGTGTGTGCCGTGTGATTCACATTTTAAGAGATATTTTTCATGTGAAGCTCATAGTTCTCCATTTTCAGTTCATCCTGGCAGTACTAAGATGTATAGAGATCTTCGGAAGTATCACTGGTGGGACGGAATGAAAAGAGATATTGTTGATTTTATTGTGAAGTATTTGACTTATCAGCAGGTTAAAGTAGAGCGGCAGTTACCAAATGGGATGCTTCAGCCTTTACCAGTGCCAGAGTAGAAATGGGAAAATATATCCATGGATTTCATTGTGGGATTGCTGAAGACACCTCGAGGTAATAATAAAATTTGGGTTATTGTTGATCACCAGACTAAATCTGCTCATTTAATTTCTATACGAGATACTTTTTACCTAGATCAAATTTCTCGTTTGTATCTTAAAGAGATAGTCAGGTTACATGGAGTTCCCCTCTCCATTGTATCTGATCGTGATCCCAGGTTTACTTTTAACTTATGGAAAGGCCTTCAGAAGTCGTTGGGTACTGAATTAAATTTTAGTACAGCTTTTCATCCTCAATCAGATGGGCAGTCAGAACGAACAATTCAGACATTGGAAGATATGCTACATGCTTGTTCGATGGATTATCATGGAATTTGGGACCAACATCTTTCTTTGGTTGAGTTTTCTTATAATAACAGTTTTCATTCTAGTATACAAATGGCACCATTTGAGGCATTATATGGGAAGCGGTGTTGAACTCTAGCTTTCTGGGATGAAGTGGGTGAAATGAAGCTGATGGGACCATAATTGGTAGAAGAGTTGGTAGAAAAAGTTCAAATGATACAGAAACACATGAGAACAGCTCAGAGTAGGCAGAAGAGTTATGCGGACAACAGAAGTAAGGATCTCTCTTTTGGGGTAGGTGATCATGTTTTTCTCAAAGTCTCACCATGGAAAAGTGTGATGCGATTTGGTAAGAAAGGAAAGTTGAGTCCAAGGTTCATTGGACCATATGAAATTCTAGAGAGATTTGGATCAGTTTATTACCGAGTGGATTTACCTCCGAGTTTATCTCAGGTACACAATGTATTTCATGTTTCAATGTTAAGGAAGTACATGCCAGATCCATCTCATGTTTTGAGTCCAGAGGTAGTTCAGCTGGAATAGAACCTATCTTATGAGGAACAACCGGTCCAGATTCTTGACCACAGGGAGAAAGTGTTACGGAATAATTTGATTCATCAGGTAAAGGTTTTGTGAAAAAACCACATGATTGAAGAGGCAACATGGGAATCTGAAAACGCAATGAGGGATAAATACCCCCACTTATTCGATAAGTAAATAAATTGCGGGGACGCAATTTTCTAAAGGGGGAAAGATGTAACATCCCAAGTAAGTAATGAATAATAGATATTCTTATATATTTCTATTTATGAATTAGATAGTGTTTTAGAAGCTTAAAATGAGAATAAATCCAATCTTAAGCATGGAATACACTAATATTTTTAAAAGATTGTTTTACTGCCTTTTGATGGAAAATCATTTTTAAATCAAACTTTTGACAATTTTATAAGCTCTATTTGTCAAAATAAATTTATTATTTATGATTGGGACATTAAAATTTACATTGGATAATATTTTGGTATTTTTCTGACAATGTTCATTTTTTTTAATGAATAGTGAAAAATACTGCATTTTACATCAAAACTGCTTTTTCATCTAATTTAATTATATGGTAAGATTATATTTTTAATTGGTTTTAAAATGTAAATATAATATATTTTTACCATGTAATCCAATGGTGGTCATTGGGATTAATTTCACTTTGTAATTGGGCATAAACAAGTGCCAAACTTTTCATAGATATTGTTTCAAAAAAACCCGCTATTTGTTTTCACAACGGGAATTATTTTTAAATTAACTATTTCAATTTATATGTTTGGAATTTGGTAAAATGGATTCCATATTTGGAATCAGAAGGTCCAAAATATGTAATTAAGACTTTGTTGTTTTTGGACATTATGAATAGTAACGACGGTAATTATCTTTAATTATCTTGATTAATGAGTAATCGGGTAATTAAGGATAATAAATAATATCATAATAATAAAAAATGACCGTAACATGTGTCCTAATTCTTCTGGTTGTCTCATGGCCGACCATGGGATGCCTTGTGAAAAACTTGGGGACCCCATGAAATCACTTTTGTGTGAAAGTGACTTTATCTTTTTATTTTTAAAGAAAGTTAAATATAACAAAGAATGTATCACCTGAGTAAAAAAAAATTAATTTTGTATAAATAAATAATATATTGGACTATAAATAGTCATTGGAAATATAAAAATATTTCCTACGTCATAGTATTTTTTTTAATTTATAGACATTAAATAAATTAAATTATTTATGACATCATGATGATGCAGCGATTACCTCATTATTTAACGATTTAAATAAAATGAAAAGATAATATAAAATATAAGACCTACACATGTCAAAAACCTATTGGTTGAGTATATTTAAAACCCTTATCACCTTATCTTCAAAATACATCAATGTGGGACCTTTAAAATCCGAAACTCATTTGAAAATAAAGTAACATTTTATACCTTTCCAAGAGTGCCTCTCCTCTCCTCTTATAAAAGGCCCCCACCTCTACCACCATAACCACACCTCTCAAGCCTTTAGCTCAGCCAACCCATGTTCATTTTGTCTCTCCACATCCCTCTATTACTCCAAGAAGCCTTACCTTAGGCAGGAAGCTCTTCAATAAACCCTTTTGGTTCAAACCAAAGGGAGTTACCCGATTTTAAGGTAATGTCTTCACTTGTGTTCTTTTGTTTTATTTTGCTTCTCCAACCCCCTAAACTCTTTTTATTCATTTATTTTGTAAAAAATAAAGTATCTTAAATATTCTAGGATTTTTTATAAGAATTATTCGAGCTACACTTATACACACCTATATCTAATGGTTAAAGAGCATACTATTTCTGTGGATGGTGAATTTATGCCTCACGAAACGATGATTGTTCAATATTCTTTTAACACCTTCAAAGGTGGCCATTAAGATGTCACTATATTTATATATGATATATAATTTGTTTATGTCTTCCTTAAGCATCTGTATTTTTCATTTATGGCATACCTTTATGGTTTCCATTATGGGTAAACACGATATCTTCATTTTAGGAAGTGCGGACTACTGCCCCCTCAAAGTGATTTGATTCGTTAATACCATATGTGGTACGTATAAAGGATATATTTAATGATATTATATATGATATTATATTGGAATTATAATACTATTATGTATTATTATGTTTTAATTCCATTAATATGACATAGAAATGAAAATAGCGTTCATGCGTATGTACGGCTTACCGTCTCCATGAATGGTGCATTTCATTTCTTACCTCTAAATGATTATGTAATATTATAAATTCATGTATATACTGGATATATATGATATATATGGAATTGACATCATTAATATCATTCTTTAGATAATGGATATTTGACTACGTGAACAACTTGTAAATATAAGAAGTTCACTTTTGACTCAAGTACCAAATATCGACAAAATGACCATTATTAACTTAAATGATTAAATAATGTTCATAACATGGTAATAAGTGATATAAAAGGAATAATGAACTTGAAAAAGGTTCTTAAGAAAGTAGAAATTAACTCAAGTTTATTATTCAGGACATTAAAGAACGATCGATTCAAGTCGGACCCGAGGTAAGGGAATCTCTCTCAATCTCATTTCATTGAGCATATTTTATTTTATATACAAATTTCTTTTATACGGTGTATAAACCCCTTTTACTTTTACAATTATTCAAAACTAATATTTTTATATGAATTGTTTACTAAATAACAAAAGGGAATGTTTTTTTTTGTCCCACGTATGCGGTGACGACGACTTCTCCACCGCCGTGACCATTATTTGAGTTTTGGCATCCTCTACAAGCCATAACTTTTTTGAAATGAAAAATAAATACCATGTTTTACTTTTATTTTATTTTGGTACTGAAAATGGTTTTCATAATGTTTTTATATTAATGTGTTGTATTGATATCTTGTGATTGAAAAGTGGAAATGTTATGTTTCCTTTATGCATGTTTTATGTGATACGGTTATGTTATGGTTCTTGGGAATTATTATGAAGACGGGTGGTTCCATGATAAAATAAGGGTGGGTGAGCCCGATATATCTCTCCAATGCATTGGGTAATGCGAAAGTGTTAAACATTAAGGTTTCTCCGAAGAGATTTAGGTAATATACTATGATGGGTATTCCAAACGTAACCAAGAGGGTTACTCCCTACGTAAGAATGGTATGAATTCCTCAAGTTACCTTTATGTCTTTTGATTTATATGATTTATTCATGATTTGATGAGGTATGTTAAAATGCGTATGTTTTATGAGTGAAGTATGATTTCATAAATGGACTAATGTTTTCATTTCGTACTATTATATCCATTACTGAGCTTTTTATGCTCATCCCAAGTTTTTGAAATGTTTTTCATAGGTCAAGGGAAAGGTACATGATATGATGATAGTGTGAAGAAAGTGTCAAGAAAGAATCCATGTTTTATTTTAAATATGTTTCCATTGATTGGAAAAATGAATACTATCTTTTATGTAACCACTTTGTTTAAATGTGGAATGTAATGCATGTTTTATGATCTAATTATCTAAAACTCTAAACCTGAAAAGATCCTCAATGTGTAATCTTATAATAACTCAATATTATGTAAGGTTTAAGGCCAGGGCCTTATAGTTGGTATCAAAGGTTATTTTAGATAACTTTAGGAGTTATAATTCTATTAAATTGTTATCCAAAAATATTTTTTTATGGTCAAATTGAAATGATATAGCATTTGAAGATTACCATTTTGCTTCATCTAAGACATGTTTTTTCAGAATGGTTTTCCACAGAGGAAATAGGGAAGCAGTGCTAGGAAGGCATATAGAAGGAAATAACCTTCCAAATCAGTATCCTGAGATGGTTGGAATTGGAACTGAATAGTTTGTTTCAGTAATGGTGCAATTGACTCAAGCGATAAATGGTGGTGGTTTCCATGCACGAGATCAGCCAGATCAACTGCAGAGGAACATGTCAGTGGTGGAACATTTCATGAGGAAACATCCCCCATCATTCAGAGGATCATCTGACCCTGTGCTAGCTGAAGGGTGGATTAAAGCACTGGAGAAGATTTTCGATGTCATGGGGTGTTCAGACAATCAAAAGGTTAGTCTTGTTATTTACCGTTTGGAGGGTGAAGTATATCAGTGGTGGTCAATGGTTAAAAATATCAGAGACATTGATGAGATTGATGCTCTCGACTGGGATGAATTCAAAGGTATGTTTCTTGAGAAGTATTTTCCTAAGGCTTTTCGACTTAGGATGGAAAAACAATTACTGGAATTGAGGCAAGAGGAAGACTCAGTGGCTGCCTATGAAGAAAGGTTCACTCGATTGGCAAGGTATGCTCCAAATTTTATCCGAGACCTTGATAGTAAAATCAATCGTTTTTACTCAGGACTAAATCCAAAATATCGAAGGTCATTAGATTCTCGTGTGTTCAAAAGTTATGAAAAGCTTGTTCGATGTGCTGAGAAGGTGGAAATGGAGTTTTCCGATGATCAAGTGTTCTATAAGAACCAACAGAAGAAGAGACCGAGGTGGCAAGATAAAGGGAAGAATTCTTCAAAAAGGTCTGATGGTAAGAAAACTAAGTTTTCAGTTTGTGATAAATGTGGTAAAAGGCATGCTGGGGAATGTCTTCTGAATTTTGGAAAGTGCTACCGATGTGGTAAGATGGGACATAAGGCTCGTGATTGCACTGAAAAAGATCAAGGTGATGGTAAGTCCAAATTTGATTTACAGTTAGTGAAATGTTTTAAGTGCAATGAGATGGGTCACTATGCAAACGAGTGTCCGATAAAGAGCTTGAGTGATGGGAACCAGTTAGACTACAAGCAGAAAGGGGTGGTGAAATCCTTTGCAACTACTTCAGTAGATGTCGGGCCATCAAATGAAGTTGTATCAGGTACTTTGTTTGTTTTTTCAGATTATGTCAGTGTGTTGTTTGATTCGGGTTCTACACATTCTTTCATATCTGAAAACTTTTCTAGTAAAATGGGAATACCATCCCAAGAAATGACTCCTGAACTTGTGGTAAAAACACCTGGGGGAAATGTTGAGGCAAAAAGAATTTATAAGAATCTTCTTATCCTTATCTGTGGAAAGAACCTACTTGAAAACCTAATTATTTTACCTCTAGTAGAGTTTGATGTTATCCTAGGTATAGATTGGCTCTCTATTTACCATGATAAGATTTACTGTAGAGCTAAAGAAGTTTATTTTCAGAAATACTTTCAGTTTGTGAACAATAATGAACCCTTACTGTTGATAACATATCAAGAGGCCGAGAAACTTGTAAAAGATGGAAATGAATGTTACCTTGCACATATTGTTGAAAACAAAGGAACTGTTTAGATTAACGATGTGTTGGTGGTAAATGAGTATCCTGATGTTTTTCCTGATGAGTTTCCTAGAATAATACCAGATTGGGAAGTTGAGTTTACTGTTGACTTAGTTCCTGATGCTAAACCAATTTCAAACCCCCCTTATTTAATGTCTCAAATTTAACTTTTAGAGTTGAAGGAGCAATTGCAAGATTTATTAGAGAAAGGTTTCATTCGACCTAGCACATCACCATGGGGTGCTCCTATTTTATTTGTTAAAAATAAATATGGCTCTATGAGACTTTTCATTGATTATAGAGCCTTGAAAAACATCACTATTAAGAACAAATATCCTTTGCATCATATCGATGATTTGTTTGATCAGCTCCAGGGAGCTCAGTATTTTTCAAAGATTGACCTGAGATCAGGGTACCATCAGCTGAAGGTAAAGGAAGCAGATGTTCCGAAGACCGCATTTCATACAAGATATGGCCATTATGAATTTTTAGTAATGACTTTTGGGCTAACCAATGCACCTGTTGTGTTCGTGGACTTAATGAATATAATTTTCCATGAGTTCTTGGATAAGTTTGTGGTGGTTTTCATTGATTATATTTTTGTGTTTTCTAAAAGTAAAGAGGAGCATGAAAGACATTTAAGGGTTATTTTTCAAACCTTAAAAGAAAATAAAATGTATGGGAAATTCAGTAGGTGTGAGTTTTGGTTACAACAAATTTCTTTCCTTTGTCACATTGTTTCTAAAGATGGGATAACTGTTGATCCTGCAAAAACAAAGGTTGTTGAAGAATGGACAAGACCCACAAATGTAACTGAGATTCGTAGCTTCCTTGGTTTGGCAGGCTATTACCGAAGGTTTGTTAGAAATGTTTCACGGTTATCTAGTCCAATTACTAAGCTAACTTGGAAGGGTGTTAAGTTTATCTGGACAAAAAATGTTATGATTGTTTTCAGGAGTTGAAAATAAGATTGGTGAATGCTCCAGTTTTGTCACTTCCATCCAGGAATGGTGAGTTTGTTATCTACAGTGATGCTTCATTGAAATGACTTGGTTGCATCCTAATGCAGAATGATCAGGTAATTTCTTATGCTTCACGACAGTTGAAAACTGATGAGGTAAATTACCCTACACATGATTTGGAATTAGTTGCTATTGTTTTCGCTTTAAAAATTTGGAGGCATGATTTGTATGGAGTAAAGTGTGAAATATATACCGATCACAAAAGTTTAAAGTATATATTCACTCAGAAAGAATTGAACATGAGAAAGAGGAGATGGCTAGAATTAATCAAAGATTATGATTATACAATTCATTACCATTCAGGAAAAGCAAATAAAGTGGCTGATGATTTGAGTCGAAAAAGTAATGCTTCATTAACAATGTTGGGTTGGAACGTGATCCTTTTGTTAAGGATTTGATGAACTTTGGCATAAAAGTTGTTGGTGCAGGATGTCCTTCTGTTTTGTTTCAGGTATCAGTGAAATCTTCTCTATCAGACAGAATCAAGCAAGCACAGAAGCAAGATAGTGAGTTGCAGAAAAAGGTAGAGCAGGTTTAGAAGGGTAAGTTTTCTGAATTCAACATTGATAATGATTGTGTTTTGATATTTGGGAAGAGATTGTGTGTGCCGTGTGATTCACATTTTAAGATATATTTGTCATGTGAAGCTCATAGTTCTCCGTTTTCAGTTCATCCTGGCAGTACTAAGATGTATAGAGATCTTCGGGAGTATCACTGGTGGGACGGAATGAAAAGCGATATTGTTGATTTTATTGTGAAGTGTTTGACTTATCAGCAGGTTAAAGCAGAGCAGCAGTTACCAAATGGGATGCTTCAGCCTTTACCAGTGCAATAGTAGAAATGGGAAAATATATCCATGGATTTCATTGTGGGATTGCCGAAGACACCTCGAGGTAATAATAAAATTTGGGTTATTGTTGATCACTTGACTAAATCTGCTTATTTACTTTCTATACGAGATACTTTTTCCCTAGATCAAATTTCTCGTTTGTATCTTAAAGAGATAGTCAGGTTACATGGAGTTCCCCTCTCCATTGTATCTGATCGTGATCCCAGGTTTACTTTTAACTTATGTAAAGGCCTTCATAAGTTGTTGGGTACTGAATTAAATTTTAGTACAGCTTTTCATCCTCAATCAGATGGGCAGTCAGAACGAACAATTCAGAATTTGGAAGATATGCTACGTGCTTGTTCGATGGATTATCATGGAATTTGGGACCAACATCTTTCTTTGGTTGAGTTTTCTTATAATAACAGTTTTCATTCTAGTATACAGATGGCACCATTTGAGGCATTATATGGGAAGCGGTGTTGAACTCTAGCTTTCTGGGATGAAGTGGGTGAAAGGAAGCTGATGGGACCAGAATTGGTAGAAGAGTTGGTAGAAAAAGTTCAAATGATACAGAAACACATGAGAACAGCTCAGAGCAGGCAGAAGAGTTATGCGGACAACAGAAGGAAGGATCTCTCTTTTGAGGTAGGTGATCATGTTTTTCTCAAAGTCTCACCATGGAAAAGTGTGATGCGATTTGGTAAGAAAGAAAAGTTGAGTCCAAGGTTCATTGGACCATATGAAATTCTAGAGAGATTTGGATCAGTTTATTACCGAGTGGATTTACCTCCGAGTTTATCTCAGGTACACAATGTTTTTCATGTTTCAATGTTAAGGAAGTACATGCCAGATCCATCTCATGTTTTGAGTCCAGAGGTAGTTCAGTTGGAATAGAACCTATCTTATGAGGAACAATCGGTCCAGATTCTTGACCACAGGGAGAAAGTGTTACGGAATAATTTGATTCATCAGGTAAAGGTTTTGTGGAAAAACCACATGATTGAAGAGGCAACATGGGAATCTGAAAACGCAATGAGGGATAAATACCCCCACTTATTCGATAAGTAAATAAATTGCGGGGATGCAATTTTCTAAAGGGGGAAAGATGTAACATCCCAAGTAAGTAATGAATAATAGATATTCTTATATATGTCTATTTGTGAATTAGATAGTGTTTTAGAAGCTTAAAATGAGAATAAATCCCATCTTAAGCATGGAATACACTAATATTTTTAAAAGATTGTTTTACTGCCTTTTGATGGAAAATCATTTTTAAATCAAACTTTTGACAATTTTATAAGCTCTATTTGTCAAAATAAATTTATTATTTATGATTGGAACATTAAAATTTACATTGGATAATTTTTTGGTATTTTTCTGACAATGTTCATTTCTTTTAATGAATAGTGAAAAATACTGAATTTTACATCAAAACTGCTTTTTCATCTAATTTAATTATATGGTAATATTATCTTTTTAATTGGTTTTAAAATGTAAATAGAATATATTTTTACCATGTAATCCAATGGTGGTCATTGGGATTAATTTCACTTTGTAATTGGGCATAAACAAGTGCCAAACTTTTCATAGATATTGTTTCAAAAAAACCCGCTATTTGTTTTCACAACGGGAATTATTTTTAAATTAACTATTTCAATTTATATGTTTGGAATTTGGTAAAATGTATTCCATATTTGGAATCATAATGTCCAAAATATGTAATTAAGACTTTGTTGTTTTTGGACATTATGAATAGTAACGACGGTAATTATCTTTAATTATCTTGATTAATGAGTAATCGGGTAATTAAGGATAATAATTAATATCATAATAATATAAAATGACCCTAACATGTGTCCTAATGCTACTGGTTGTCTCATGGCCGACCATGGGATGCCTTGTGAAAAACTTGGGGACCCCATGAAATCACTTTTGTGTGAAAGTGACTTTATCTTTTTATTTTTAAAGAAAGTTAAATATAACAAAGAATGTATCACCTGAGTAAAAAAAATTAATTTTGTCTAAATAAATAATATATTGGACTATAAATAGTCATTGGAAATATAAAAATCTTTCCTACATCATAGTATTTTTTTTAATTTATAGACATTAAATAAATTAAATTATTTATGACATCATGATGATGCAGCGATTACCTCATTATTTAACGATTTAAATAAAATGAAAAGATAATATAAAATCTAAGACCTACACATGTCAAAAACCTATTGGATGAGTATATTTAAAACCCTTATCACCTTATCCTCAAAATACATCAATGTGGGACCTTTAAAATCCGAAACTCATTTGAAAATAAAGTAACATTTTATACCTTTCCAAGAGTGCCTCTCCTCTCCTCTTATAAAAGTCCCTCACCTCTACCACCATAACCACACCTCTCAAGCCTTTTTCTCAGCCAAACCATGTTCATTTTGTCTCTCCACATCCCTCTATTACTCCAATAAGCCTTACCTTAGGCAGGAAGCTCTTCAAGAAACCCTTTTGGTTCAAACCAAAGGGAGTTACCCGATTTTAAGGTAATGTCTTCACTTGTGTTCTTTTGTTTTATTTTGCTTCTCAAACCCCCTAAACTCTTTTTATTCATTTATTTTGTAAAAAATATAGTATCTTAAATATACTAGGATTTTTTATAAGAATTATTCAAGCTACACTTATACACACCTATATCTAATGGTTAAAGAGCATACTATTTCTGTGGATGGTGAATTTATGCCTCACGAAACGATGATTGTTCAATATTCTTTTAACACCTTCAAAGGTGGCCATTAAGATGTCACTATATTTATATATGATATATAATATTTTTATGTCTTCCTTAAGCATCTGTATTTTTCATTTATGGCATACCTTTATGGTTTCCATTATGGGTAAACACGATATCTTCATTTTAGGAAGTGCGGACTACTGCCCCCTCAAAGTGATTTGATTCGTTAATACCATATGTGGTACGTATAAAGGATATATTTAATTATATTATATATGATATTATATTGGAATTATAATACTATTATGTATCATTATGTTTTAATTCCATTAATATGACATAGAAATGAAAGTAGCGTTCATGCGTATGTACGGCTTACCGTCTCCATGAATGGTGCATTTCATTTCTTACCTCTAAATGATTATGTAATATTATAAATTCATGTATATACTGGATATATATGATATATATGGAATCTACATCATCAATATCATTCTTGAGATAATGGATATTTGACTACGTGAACAACTTGTAAATATAAGAAGTTCACTTTTGACTCAAGTACCAAATATCAACAAAATGACCATTATTAACTTAAATGATTAAATAATGTTCATAACATGGTAATAAGTGATATAAAAGGAATAATGAACTTGAAAAAGGTTCTTAAGAAAGTAGAAATTAACTCAAGTTTATTATTCAGGACATTAAAGAACGATCGATTCAAGTCGGACCCGAGGTAAGGGAATCTCTCTCAATCTCCTTTCATTGAGCATATTTTATTTTATATACAAATTTCTTTTATACGGTGTATAAACCCCTTTTACTTTTACAATTATTCAAAACTAATATTTTTATATGAATCGTTTACTGAATGACAAAAGGGAATGTTTTTTTTTTGTCGTACGTATGCGGTGACAACGACTTCTCCACCGCCGTGACCATTATTTGAGTTTTGGCTTCCTCTACAAGCCATAACTTTTTTGAAATGAAAAATAAATACCATGTTTTACTTTTATTTTATTTTGGTACTGAAAATGGTTTTCATAATGTTTTTATATTAATGTGTTGTATTGATATCTTGTGATTGAAAAGTGGAAATGTTATGTTTCCTTTATGCATGTTTTATGTGATACTATTATGTTATGGTTCTTGGGAATTATTATGAAGATGGGTGGTTCCATGATAAACTAAGGGCGGGTGATCCCGATATAGATCTCCAATGCATTGGGTAATGCGAAGGAGTTAAACGTTAAGGTTTCTCTGAAGATATTTAGGTAATATACTATGATGGGTATTCCAAACGTAACCAAGAGGGTTACTCCCTACGTAAGAATGTTATGAATGTCTCAAGTTACCTTTATGTCTTTTGATTTCTATGATTTATTCATGATTTGATGAGGTATGTTAAAATTCGTATGTTTTATGAGTGAAGTATGATTTTATACATGGACTAATGTTTTCATTTCGTACTATTATATCCATTACTGAGCTTTTTATGCTCATCCCAAGTTTTTGAAATGTTTTTCACAGGTCAAGGGAAAGGTACATGATATGATGATAGTGTGAAGAAAGTGTCAAGAAAGAATCCATGTTTTATTTTAAATATGTTTCCATTAATGGGAAAAATGAATACTATCTTTTATGTAACCACTTTGTTTAAATGTGGAATGTAATGCATGTTTTATGATCTAATTATCTAAAACATTAAACCTGAAAAGATCCTCAATGTGTAATCTTATAATAACTCAATATTATGTAAGGTTTAAGGCCAGGGCCTTATAGTTGGTATCAAAGGTCAGTTTAGATAACTTTAGGAGTTATAATTCTATTAAATTATTATCCAAAAATATTTTTTTTATGGTCAAATTGAAATGATATAGCATTTGAAGATTACCATGTTGCTTCATCTAAAAAATGTTTTTTCATAATGGTTTTCCGCAGAGGAAATAGGGAAGCAGTGCTAGGAAGGCATATAAAAGGAAATAACCTTCCGAATCAGTATCCTGAGATGGTTGGAATTGGAACTGAATAGTTTGTTTCAGTAATGGTGCAATTGACTCAAGCGATAAATGGTGGTGGTATCCATGCACGAGATCAGCCAGATCAACTGCAGAGGAACATGTCAGTGGTGGAACATTTCATGAGGAAACATCCCCCATCATTCAGAGGATCATCTGACCCTGTGCTAGCTGAAGGGTGGATTAAAGCACTAGAGAAGATTTTCGATGTCATGGGGTGTTCAGACAATAAAAAGGTTAGTCTTGTTATTTACCGTTTGGAGGGTGAAACATATCAGTGGTGTTCAATGGTTAAAAATATCAGGGACATTGATGAGATTGATGCTCTAGACTGGGATGAATTCAAAGGTATGTTTCTTGAGAAGTATTTTCCTAAGGCTTTTCGACTTAGGATGGAAAAACAATTCCTGGAATTGAGGCAAGAGGAAGACTCAGTGGCTGCCTATGAAGAAAGGTTCACTCCATTGGCAAGGTATGCTCCAAATTTTATCCGAGACCTTGATAGTAAAATCAATCATTTTTACTCAGGACTAAAGCCAAAATATCGAAGGTCATTATATTCTTGTGTGTTCAAAAGTTATGAAAAGCTTGTTCGATGTGCTGAGAAGGTGGAAATGGAGTTTTCCGATGATCAAGTGTTCTATAAGAACCAACAGAAGAAGAGACCGAGGTGGCAAGATAAAGGGAAGAATTCTTCAAAAAGTTCTGATGGTAAGAAAACTAAGTTTCCAGTTTGTGATAAATGTGGTAAAAGGCATGCTGGGGAATGTCTTCTGAATTTTGGAAAGTGCTACTGATGTGGTAAGATGGGACATAAGGCTCGTGATTGCACTGAAAAAGATCAAGGTGATTGTAAGTCCAAATTTGATTTACAGTTAGTGAAATGTTTTAAGTGCAATGAGATGGGTCACTATGCAAACGAGTGTCCGATAAAGAGATTGAGTGATGGGAACCAGTTAGACTACAAGCATAAAGGGGTGGTGAAATCCTTTGCAACTACTTCAGTAGATGTAGGGCCATCAAATGAAGTTGTATCAGGTACTTTGTTTGTTTTTTCAGATTATGTCAGTGTGTTGTTTGATTCGGGTTCTACACTTTCTTTCATCTCTGAAAACTTTTCTAGTAAAATGGGAATACCATCTCAAGAAATGACTCCTGAAATTGTGGTAAAAACACCTGGGGGAAATGTTGAGGCAAAAAGAATTTATAAGAATCTTCTTATCCTTATCTGTGGAAAGAACCTACTTGAAAACCTAATTATTCTACCTCTAGTAGAGTTTGATGTTATCCTGGGTATAGATTGGCTCTCTATTTACCATGCTAAGATTTACTGTAGAGCTAAAGAAGTTTATTTTCAGAAATACTTTCAGTTTGTGAACAATAATGAACCCTTACTGTTGATAACATATCAAGAGGCCGAGAAACTTGTAAAAGATGGAAATGAATGTTACCTTGCACATATTGTTGAAAACAAAGGAACTATTCAGATTAATGATGTGCCGGTGGTAAATGAGTATCCTGATTTTTTTCTTGATGAGTTGCCTAGAATAATACCAGATTGGGAAGTTGAGTTTACTGTTGACTTATTTCCTGATGCTAAACCAATTTCAAACCCCCCTTATTGAATGTCTCAAATTGAACTTTTAGAGTTGAAGGAGCAATTGCAAGATTTATTAGAGAAAGGTTTCATTCGACCTAGCACATCACCATGGGGTGCTCCTATTTTATTTGTTAAAAAGAAATATGGCTCTATGAGGCTTTGCATTGATTATAGAGCCTTGAAAAACATCACTGTTAAGAACAAATATCCTTTTCATCATATCGATGGTTTGTTTGATCAGCTCCAGGGAGCTCAGTATTTTTCAAAGATTGACCTGAGATCAGGGTACCATCAGCTGAAGGTAAAGGAAGCAGATGTTCCGAAGACCGCATTTCATACAAGATATGGCCATTATGAATTTGTAGTAATGACTTTTGGGCTAACCAATGCACCTGTTGTGTTCATGCACTTAATGAATAGAATTTTCCATGAGTTCTTGGATAAGTTTGTGGTGGTTTTCATTGATTATATTTTGGTGTTTTCTAAAAGTAAAGAGGATCATGAAAGACATTTAAGGGTTATTTTTCAAACCATAAAAGAAAATAAAATGTATGGGAAATTCAGCAGGTGTGAGTTTTGGTTACAACAAATTTCTTTCCTTTGTCACATTGTTTCTAAAGATGGGATAACTGTTGATCCTGCAAAAACAAAGGTTGTTGAAGAATGGAAAAGACCCACAAATGTAACTGAGATTCGTAGCTTCCTTGGTTTTTCAGGCTATTACCGAAGGTTTGTTAGAAATGTTTCACGGTTATCTATTCCAATTACTAAGCTAACTCGGAATGGTGTTAAGTTTATCTGGACAAAAAATGTGATGATTGTTTTCAGGAGTTGAAAAGAAGATTGGTGAATGCTCCAGTTTTGTCACTTCCATCCAGGAATGGTGAGTTTGTTATCTACAGTGATGCTTCATTGAAATGACTTGGTTGCATACTAATGCAGAATGATCAGGTAATTTCTTATGCTTCACGACAGTTGAAAACTGATGAGGTAAATTACCCTACACATGATTTGGAATTAGTTGCTATTGTTTTCGCTTTAAAAATTTGGAGGCATGATTTGTATGGAGTAAAGTGTGAAATATATACCGATCACAAAAGTTTAAACTATATATTCACTCAGAAAGAATTGAACATGAGAAAGAGGAGATGGCTAGAATTAATCAAGTATTATGATTATACAATTCATTACCATTCTGGAAAAGCAAATAAAGTGGCTGATGATTTGAGTCGAAAAAGTAATGCTTCATTAACAATGTTGGGTTTGGAACGTGATCCTTTTGTTAAGGATTTGATGAACTTTGGCATAGGAGTTGTTGGTGCAGGATGTCCTTCTATTTTGTTTCAGGTATCAGTGAAATCTTCTCTATCAGACAGAATCAAGCAAGCACAGAAGAAAGATAGTGAGTTGCAGAAAAAGGTAGAGCTGGTTCAGAAGGGTAAGTTTCCTGAATTCAACATTGATAATGATTGTGTTTTGATATTTGGGAAGAGATTGTGTGTGCCGTGTGATTCACATTTTAAGAGATATTTGTCATGTGAAGCTCATAGTTCTCCGTTTTCAGTTCATCCTGGCAGTACTAAGATGTATAGAGATCTTCGGGAGTATCACTGGTGGGACGGAATGGAAAGCGATATTGTTGATTTTATTGTGAAGTGTTTGACTTATCAGCAGGTTAAAGCAGAGCGGCAGTTACCAAATGGGATGCTTCAGCCTTTACCAGTGCCAGAGTAGAAATGGGAAAAAATATCCATGGATTTCATTGTGGGATTGTCGAAGACACCTTGAGGTAATAATAAAATTTGGGTTGTTGTTGATCACTTGACTAAATCTGCTCATTTACTTGCTATACGAGATACTTTTTCCCTAGATCAAATTTCTCGTTTGTATCTTAAAGAGATAGTCAGGTTACATGGAGTTCCCCTCTCCATTGTATCTGATCGTGATCCCAGGTTTACTTTTAACTTATGGAAAGGCCTTCAGAAGTCGTTGGGTACTGAATTAAATTTTAGTACAGCTTTTCATCCTCAATCAGATGGGCAGTCAGAACGAACAATTCAGACTTTGGAAGATATGCTACGTGCTTGTTCGATGCATTATCATGGAATTTGGGACCAACATCTTTCTTTGGTTGAGTTTTTTTATAATAACAGTTTTCATTCTAGTATACAGATGGCACCATTTGAGGCATTATATGGGAAGCGGTATTGAACTCTAGCTTTCTGGGATGAAGTGGGTGAAAGGAAGCTGATGGGACCAGAATTGGTAGAAGAGTTGGTAGAAAAAGTTCAAATGATACAGAAACACATGAGAATAGCTCAGAGCAGGCAGACGAGTTATGCGGACAACAGAAGGAAGGATCTCTCTTTTGAGGTAGGTGATCATGTTTTTCTCAAAGTCTCGCCATGGAAAAGTGTGATGCGATTTGGTAAGAAAGGAAAGTTGAGTCCAAGGTTCATTGGACCATATGAAATTATAGAGAGATTTGGATCAGTTTATTACCGAGTGGATTTACCTCCGAGTTTATCTCAGGTACACAATGTTTTTCATGTTTCAATGTTAAGGAAGTACATGCCAGATCCATCTCATGTTTTGAGTCCAGAGGTAGTTCAGCTGGAATAGAACCTATCTTATGAGAAACAACCGGTCCAGATTCTTGACCACAGGGAGAAATTGTTACGGAATAATTTGATTCATCAGGTAAATGTTTTGTGGAAAAATCACATGATTGAAGAGGCAACATGGGAATCTGAAAACGCAATGAGGGATAAATACCCCCACTTATTCGATAAGTAAATAAATTGCGGGGACGCAATTTTCTAAAGGGGGAAAGATGTAACATATCAAGTAAGTAATGAATAATATATATTCTTATATATGTCTATTTATGAATTATATAGTGTTTTAGAAGCTTAAAATGAGAATAAATCCAATCTTAAGCATGGAATACACTAATATTTTTAAAAGATTATTTTACTGCCTTTTGATGGAAAATCATTTTTAAATCAAACTTTGGACAATTTTATAAGCTCTATTTGTCAAAATAGATTTATTATTTATGATTGCGACATTAAAATTTACCTTGGATAATTATTTGGTATTTTTCTGACAATGTTCATTTTTTTTAATGAATAGTGAAAAATACTACATTTTACATCAAAACTACTTTTTCATCTAATTTAATTATATGGTAATATTATCTTTTTAATTGGTTTTAAAATGTAAATAGAATATATTTTTACCATGTAATCCAATGGTGGTCATTGGGATTAATTTCACTTTGTAATTGGGCATAAACAAGTGCCAAACTTTTCATAGATATTGTTTCAAAAAAACCCGCTATTTGTTTTCACAACGGGAATTATTTTTAAATTAACTATTTCAATTTATATGTTTGGAATTTGGTAAAATGGATTCCATATTTGGAATCATAAGGTCCAAAATATGTAATTAAGACTTTGTTGTTTTTGGACATTATGAATAGTAACAACGGTAATTATCTTTAATTATCTTGATTAATTAGTAATCGGGTAATTAAGGATAATAAATAATATCATAATAACAAAAAATGACCCTAACATGTGTCCTAATGCTACTGGTTGTCTCATGGCCGACCATGGGATGCCTTGTGAAAAACTTGGGGACCCCATGAAATCACTTTTGTGTGAAAGTGACTTTATCTTTTTATTTTTAAAGAAAGTTAAATATAACAAAGAATGTATCACCTGAGTAAAAAAATTTAATTTTGTCTAAATAAATAATATATTGGACTATAAATAGTCATTGGAAATATAAAAATCTTTCCTACATCATAGTATTTTTTTTAATTTATAGACATTAAATAAATTAAATTATTTATGATATCATGATGATGCAGTGATTACCTCATTATTTAACGATTTAAATAAAATGAAAAGATAATATAAAATCTAAGACCTACACATTTCAAAAACCTATTGGATGAGTATATTTAAAACCCTTATCACCTTATCCTCGAAATACATCAATGTGGGACCTTTAAAATCCGAAACTCATTTGAAAATAAAGTAACATTTTATACCTTTCCAAGAGTGCCTCTCCTCTCCTCTTATAAAAGGCCCCCACCTCTACCACCATAACCACACCTCTCAAGCCTTTAGCTCAGCCAACCCATGTTCATTTTGTCTCTCCACATCCCTCTATTACTCCAAGAATCCTTACCTTAGGCAGGAAGCTCTTCAAGAAACCCTTTTGGTTCAAACCAAAGGGAGTTACCCGATTTTAAGGTAATGTCTTCACTTGTGTTCTTTTGTTTTATTTTGCTTCTCCAACCCCCAAAACTCCTTTTATTCATTTATTTTGTAAAAAATACAGTATCTTAAATATACTAGGATTTTTTATAAGAATTATTCGAGCTACACTTATACACACCTATATCTAATGGTTAAAGAGCATACTATTTCTGTGGATGGTGAATTTATGCCTCACGAAATGATGATTGTTCAATATTCTTTTAACACCTTCAAAGGTGGCCATTAAGATGTCACTATATTTATATATGATATATAATATTTTTATGTCTTCCTTAAGCATCTGTATTTTTCATTTATGGAATACCTTTATGGTTTCCATTATGGGTAAACACGATATCTTCATTTTAGGAAGTGCGGACTACTGCCCCCTCAAAGTGATTTGATTCGTTAATACCATATGTGGTACGTATAAAGGATATATTTAATGATATTATATATGATATTATATTGGAATTATAAAACTATTATGTATCATTATGTTTTAATTCCATTAATATGACATAGAAATGAAAGTAGCGTTCATGCGTATGTACGGATTACCGTCTCCATGAATGGTGCATTTCATTTCTTACCTCTAAATGATTATGTAATATTATAAATTCATGTATATACTGGATATATATGATATATATGGAATCTACATCATCAATATCATTCTTGAGATAATGGATATTTGACTACGTGAACAACTTGTAAATATAAGAAGTTCACTTTTGACTCAAGTACCAAATATCGACAAAATGACCATTATTAACTTAAATGATTAAATAATGTTCATAACATGGTAATAAGTGATATAAAAGGAATAATGAACTTGAAAAAGGTTCTTAAGAAAGTATAAATTAACTCAAGTTTATTATTCAGGACATTAAAGAACGATCGATTCAAGTCGGACCCGAGGTACGGGAATCTCTCTCAATCTCCTTTCATTGAGCATATTTTATTTTATATACAAATTTCTTTTATACGGTGTATAAACCCCTTTTACTTTTACAATTATTCAAAACTAATATTTTTATATGAATCGTTTACTAAATGACAAAAGGGAATGTTTTTTTTTTGTCGTACGTATGTGGTGACAACGACTTCTCCACCGTCGTGACCATTATTTGAGTTTTGGATTCCTCTACAAGCCATAACTTTTTTGAAATGAAAAATAAATACCATGTTTTACTTTTATTTTATTTTGGTACTGAAAATGGTTTTCATAATGTTTTTATATTAATGTGTTGTATTGATATCTTGTGATTGAAAAGTGGAAATGTTATGTTTCCTTTATGCATGTTTTATGTGATACGATTATGTTATGGTTCTTGGGAATTATTATCAAGACGGGTGGTTCCATGATAAACTAAGGGCGGGTGAGCCCGATAAAGCTCTCCAATGCATTGGGTAATGCGAAGGAGTTAAATGTTAAGGTTTATCCTAAGAGATTTAGGTAATATACTATGATGGGTATTCCAAACGTAACCAAGAGGGTTACTCCCTACGTAAGAATGTTATGAATGCCTCAAGTTACCTTTATGTCTTTTGATTTCTATGATTTATTCATGATTTGATGAGGTATGTTAAAATGCGTATGTTTTATGAGTGAATTATGATTTCATACATGGACTAATGTTTTCATTTCGTACTATTATATCCATTACTGAGCTTTTTATGCTCATCCCAAGTTTTTGAAATGTTTTTCACAGGTCAAGGGAAAGGTACATGATATGTTGATAGTGTGAAGAAAGTGTCAAGAAAGAATCCATGTTTTATTTCCATTGATGGGAAAAATGAATACTATCTTTTATGTAACCACTTTGTTTAAATGTGGAATGTAATTCATGTTTTATGATCTAATTATCTAAAACTCTAAACCTGAAAAGATCCTCAATGTGTAATCTTATAATAACTCAATATTATGTAAGGTTTAAGGCCAGGGCCTTATAGTTGGTATCAAAGGTCAGTTTAGATAACTTTAAGAGTTATAATTCTATTAAATTATTATCCAAAAATATTTTTTTTATGGTCAAATTGAAATGATATAGCATTTGAAGATTACCATGTTGCTTCATCTAAGACATGTTTTTTCAGAACGGTTTTCCGTAGAGGAAATAGGGAAGCAGTGCTAGGAAGGAATATAGAAGGAAATAACCTTCCGAATCAGTATCCTCAGATGGTTGGAATTGGAACTGAATAGTTTGTTTCAGTAATGGTGCAATTGAATCAAGCGATAAATGGTGGTGGTATCCATGCACGAGATCAGCCAGATCAACTGCAGAGGAACATGTCAGTGGTGGAACATTTCATGAGGAAACATCCCCCATCATTCAGAGGATCATCTGACCCTGTGCTAGCTGAAGGGTGGATTAAAGCACTGGAGAAGATTTTTGATGTCATGGGGTGTTCAAACAATCAAAAGGTTAGTCTTGTTATTTACCGTTTGGAGGGTGAATCATATCAGTGGTGGTCAATGGTTAAAAATATCAGGTACATTGATGAGATTGATGCTCTCGACTGGGATGAATTCAAAGGTATGTTTCTTGAGAAGTATTTTCCTAAGGCTTTTCGACTTAGGATGGAAAAACAATTCCTGGAATTGAGGCAAGAGAAAGACTCAGTGGCTGCCTATGAAGAAAGGTTCACTCGATTGGCAAGGTATGCTCCAAATTTTATCCGAGACCTTGATAGTAAAATCAATCGTTTTTACTCAGGACTAAAGCCAAAATATCGAAGGTCATTAGATTCTCGTGTGTTCAAAAGTTATGAAAAGCTTGTTCGATGTGCTGAGAAGGTGGAAATGGAGTTTTCCGATGATCAAGTGTTTTATAAGAACCAACAGAAGAAGAGACCGAGGTGGCAAGAGAAAGGGAAGAATTCTTCAAAAATGTCTGATGGTAAGAAAACTAAGTTTCCAGTTTTTGATAAATGTGGTAAAAGGCATGCTGGGGAATGTCTTCTGAATTTTGGAAAGTGCTACCGATGTGGAAAGATGGGACATAAGGCTCGTGATTGCACTGAAAAAGATCAAGGTGATGGTAAGTCCAAATTTGATTTACAGTTAGTGAAATGTTTTAAGTGCAATGAGATGGGTCATTATGCAAACGAGTGTCCGATAAAGAGCTTGAGTGATGGGAACCAGTTAGACTGTAAGCAGAAAGGGGTGGTGAAATCCTTTGCAACTACTTCAGTAGATGTCGGGCCATCAAATGAAGTTTTATCAGGTACTTTGTTTGTTTTTTCAGATTATGTTAGTGTGTTGTTTGATTCAGGTTCTACACATTCTTTCATCTCTGAAAACTTTTCTAGTAAAATGGGAATACCATCTCAAGAAATGACTCCTGAACTTGTGGTAAAAACACCTGGGGGAAATGTTGAGGCAAAAAGAATTTATAAGAATCTTCTTATCCTTATCTGTGGAAAGAACCTACTTGAAAACCTAATTATTCTACCTCTAGTAGAGTTTGATGTTATCCTGGGTATAGATTGGCTCTCTATTTACCATGCTAAGATTTACTATAGAGCTAAAGAAGTTTATTTTCAGAAATACTTTCAGTTTGTGAACAATAATGAACCCTTACTGTTGATAACATATCAAGAGGCCGAGAAACTTGTAAAAGATGGAAATGAATGTTACCTTGCACATATTGTTGAAAACAAAGGAACTGTTCAGATTAATGATGTGCCGGTGGTAAATGAGTATCCTGATGTTTTTCCTGATGAGTTTCCTAGAATAATACCAGATTGGGAAGTTGAGTTTACTGTTGACTTAGTTCCTGATGCTAAACCAATTTCAAACCCCCCTTATTGAATGTCTCAAATTGAACTTTTAGAGTTGAAGGAGCAATTGCAAGATTTATTAGAGAAAGGTTTCATTCGACCTAGCACATCACCATGGGGTGCTCCTATTTTATTTGTTAAAAAGAAATATGGCTCTATGAGACTTTGCATTGATTATAGAGCCTTGAAAAACATCACTGTTAAGAACAAATATCCTTTGCATCATATCGATGATTTGTTTGATCAGCTCCAGGGAGCTCAGTATTTTTCAAAGATTGACCTGAGATCAGGGTACCATCAGCTGAAGGTAAAGGAAGAAGATGTTCCGAAGACCGCATTTCATACAAGATATGGCCATTATGAATTTGTAGTAATGACTTTTGGGCTAACCAATGCACCTGTTGTGTTCATGGACTTAATGAATAGAATTTTCCATGAGTTCTTGGATAAGTTTGTGGTGGTTTTCATTGATTATATTTTGGTGTTTTCTAAAAGTAAAGAGGAGCATGAAAGAAATTTAAGGGTTATTTTTCAAACCTTAAAAGAAAATAAGATGTATGGGAAATTCAGCAGGTGTGAGTTTTGGTTACAACAAATTTCTTTCCTTTGTCACATTGTTTCTAAAGATGGGATAACTGTTGATCCTGCAAAAACAAAGGTTGTTGAAGAATGGACAAGACCCACAAATGTAACTGAGATTCGTAGCTTCCTTGGTTTTTCAGGCTATTACCGAAGGTTTGTTATAAATGTTTCACGGTTATCTATTCCAATTACTAAGCTAACTTGGAAGGGTGTTAAGTTTATCTGGACAAAAAATTTGATGATTGTTTTCAGGAGTTGAAAAGAAGATTGGTGAATGCTCCAGTTTTGTCACTTCCATCCAGGAATGGTGAGTTTGTTATCTACAGTGATGATTCATTGAAATGACTTGGTTGCATCCTAATGCAGAATGATCAGGTAATTTCTTATGCCTCACGACAGTTGAAAACTGATGAGGTAAATTACCCTACACATGATTTGGAATTAGTTGCTATTGTTTTCGCTTTAAAAATTTGGAGGCATGATTTGTATGGAGTAAAGTGTGAAATATATACCGATCACAAAAGTTTAAAGTATATATTTACTCAAAAAGAATTGAACATGAGAAAGAGGAGATGGCTAGAATTAATCAAGGATTATGATTATACAATTCATTACCATTCGGGAAAAGAAAATAAAGTGGCTGATGATTTGAGTCAAAAAAGTAATGCTTCATTAACAATGTTGGGTTTGGAACGTGATCCTTTTGTTAAGGATTTGATGAACTTTGGCATAGAAGTTGTTGGTGCAGGATGTCCTTCTGTTTTGTTTCAGGTATCAGTGAAATCTTCTCTATCAGACAGAATCAAGCAAGCACAGAAGCAAGATAGTGAGTTGCAGAAAAAGGTAGAACTGGTTCAGAAGGGTAAGTTTCCTGAATTCAACATTGATAATGATTGTGTTTTTAATATTTGGGAAGAGATTGTGTGTGCCGTGTGATTCACATTTTAAGAGATATTTTTCATGTGAAGCTCATAGTTCTCCGTTTTCAGTTCATCCTGGCAGTACTAAGATGTATAGAGATCTTTGGGAGTATCACTGGTGGGACGGAATGAAAAGCGATATTGTTCATTTTATTTTGAAGTGTTTGACTTATCAGTAGGTTAAAGCAGAGCGGCAGTTACCAAATGGGATGCTTCAGCCTTTACCAGTTCCAGAGTAGAAAAGGGAAAATATATCCATGGATTTCATTGTGGGATTGCCGAAGACACCTCGAGGTAATAATAAAATTTGGGTTATTGTTGATCACTTGACTAAATCTGCTCATTTACTTGCTATACGAGATACTTTTTCCCTAGATGAAATTTCTCGTTTGTATCTTAAAGAGATAGTCAGGTTACATGGATTTCCCCTCTCCATTGTATCTGATCGTGATCCCAGGTTTACTTTTAACTTATGGAAAGTCCTTCAGAAGTCGTTGGGTACTGAATTAAATTTTAGTACAGCTTTTCATCCTCAATCAGATGGGCAGTCAGAACGAACAATTCAGACTTTGGAAGATATGCTACGTGCTTGTTTGATGGATTATCATGGAATTTGGGACCAACATCTTTCTTTGGTTGAGTTTTCTTATAATAACAGTTTTCATTCTAGTAGACAGATGGCACCATTTGAGGCATTATATGGGAAGCGGTGTTGAACTCTAGCTTTCTGGGATGAAGTGGGTGAAAGGAAGCTGATGGGACCAGAATTGGTAGAAGAGTTGGTAGAAAAAGTTCAAATGATACAGAAACACATGAGAACAGCTCAGAGCAGGAAGAAGATTTATGCGGACAACAGAAGGAAGGATCTCTCTTTTGAGGTAGGTGATCATGTTTTTCTCAAAGTCTCACCATGGAAAAGTGTGATGCGATTTGGTAAGAAAGGAAAGTTGAGTCCAAGGTTCATTGGACCATATGAAATTATAGAGAGATTTGGATCAGTTTATTACCGAGTGGATTTACCTCCGAGTTTATCTCAGGTACACAACGTTTTTCATGTTTCAATGTTAAGGAAGTACATGCCAGATCCATCTCATGTTTTGAGTCCAGAGGTAGTTCAGCTGGAATAGAACCTATCTTATGAGGAACAACCGGTCCAGATTCTTGACCACAGGGAGAAAGTGTTACGGATAATTTTATTCATCAGGTAAAGGTTTTGTGGAAAAACGACATGATTGAAGAGGCAACATGGGAATCTGAAAACGCAATGAGGGATAAATACCCCCACTTATTCGATAAGTAAATAAATTGCGGGGAAGCAATTTTCTAAAGGGGGAAAGATGTAACATCCCAAGTAAGTAATGAATAATAGATATTCTTATATATGTCTATTTATGAATTAGATAGTGTTTTAGAAGCTTAAAATGAGAATAAATCCAATCTTAAGCATGGAATACACTAATATTTTTAAAAGATTGTTTTACTGCCTTTTGATGGAAAATCATTTTTAAATCAAACTTTTGACAATTTTATAAGCTCTATTTGTCAAAATAAATTTATTATTTATGATTGGGACATTAAAATTTACATTGGATAATTTTTTGTTATTTTTCTGACAATGTTCATTTTTTTTAATGAATAGTGAAAAATACTGCATTTTACATGAAAACTGCTTTTTCATCTAATTTAATTATATGGTAAGATTATATTTTTAATTGGTTTTAAAATGTAAATAGAATATATTTTTACCATGTAATCCAATGGTGGTCATTGGGATTAATTTCACTTTGTAATTGGGCATAAACAAGTGCCAAACTTTTCATAGATATTGTTTCAAAAAAACCCGCTATTTGTTTTCACAACGGGAATTATTTTTAAATTAACTATTTAAATTTATATGTTTGGAATTTGGTAAAATGGATTCCATATTTGGAATCAGAAGGTCCAAAATATGTAATTAAGACTTTGTTGTTTTTGGACATTATGAATAGTAACGACGGTAATTATCTTTAATTATCTTGATTAATGAGTAATCAGGTAATTAAGGATAATAAATAATATCATAATAATAAAAAATGACCCTAACATGTGTCCTAATGCTACTGGTTGTCTCATGGCCGACCATGGGATGCCTTGTGAAAAACTTGGGGACCCCATGAAATCACTTTTGTGTGAAAGTGATCTTTTTATTTTTAAAGAAAGTTAAATATAACAAAGAATGTATCACCTGAGTAAAAAAAATTTAATTTTGTCTAAATAAATAATATATTGGACTATAAATAATCATTGGAAATATAAAAAGCTTTCCTACATCATAGTATTTTTTTTAATTTATTGACATTAAATAAATTAAATTATTTATGACATCATGATGATGCAGCGATTACCTCATTATTTAACGATTTAAATAAAATGAAAAGATAATATAAAATCTAAGACCTAAACATGTCAAAAACCTATTGTATGAGTATATTTAAAACCCTTATCACCTTATCCTCAAAATACATCAATGTGGGACCTTTAAAATCCGAAACTCATTTGAAAATAAAGTAACATTTTATACCTTTCCAAGAGTGCCTCTCCTCTCCTCTTATAAAAGGCCCCCACCTCTACCACCATAACCACACCTCTCAAGCCTTTAGCTCAGCCAACCCATGTTCATTTTGTCTCTCCACATCCCTCTATTACTCCAAGAAGCCTTACCTTAGGCGGGAAGCTCTTCAAGAAACCCTTTTGGTTCAAACCAAAGGGAGTTACCAGATTTTAAGGTAATGTCTTCACTTGTGTTCTTTTGTTTTATTTTGCTTCTCCAACCCCCTAAACTCTTTTTATTCATTTATTTTGTAAAAAATACAGTATCTTAAATATACTAGGATTTTTTATAAGAATTATTCGAGCTACACTTATACACACCTATATCTAATGGTTAAAGAGCATACTATTTCTGTGGATGGTGAATTTATGCCTCACGAAACGATGATTGTTCAATATTATTTTAACACCTTCAAAGGTGGTAATTAAGATGTCACTATATTTATATATGATATATAATATGTTTATGTCTTCCTTAAGCTTCTGTATTTTTCATTTATGGCATACCTTTATGGTTTCCATTATGGGTAAACACGATATCTTCATTTTAGGAAGTGCGGACTACTGCCCCCTCAAAGTGATTTGATTCGTTAATACCATATGTGGTACGTATAAAGGATATATTTAATGATATTATATATGATATTATATTGGAATTATAATACTATTATGTATCCTTATGTTTTAATTCCATTAATATGACATAGAAATGGAAGTAGCGTTCATGCGTATGTACGTCTTACCGTCTCCATGAATGGTGCATTTCATTTCTTACCTCTAAATGATTATGTAATATTATAAATTCATGTATATACTGGATATATATGATATATATGGCATCTACATCATCAATATCATTCTTGAGATAATGGATATTTGACTACGTGAACAACTTGTAAATATAAGAAGTTCACTTTTGACTCAAGTACCAAATATCGACAAAATGACCATTATTAACTTAAATGATTAAATAATGTTCATAACATGGTAATAAGTGATATAAAAGGAAGAATGAACTTGAAAAAGGTTCTTAAGAAAGTAGAAATTAACTCAAGTTTATTATTCAGGACATTAAATAACGATCGATTCAAGTCGGACCCGAGGTAAGGGAATCTCTCTCAATCTCCTTTCATTGAGCATATTTTATTTTATATACAAATTTCTTTTATACTGTATATAAACCCCTTTTACTTTTACAATTATTCAAAACTAATATTTTTATATGAATCGTTTACTAAATGACAAAAGGGAATGTTTTTTTGTCGTACGTATGTGGTGGCAACGACTTCTCCACCGCCGTGACCATTATTTGAGTTTTGGCTTCCTCTACAAGCCATAACTTTTTTGAAATGAAAAATAAATACCATGTTTTACTTTTATTTTATTTTGGTACTGAAAATGGTTTTCATAATGTTTTTATATTAATGTGTTGTATTGATATCTTGTGATTGAAAAGTGGAAATGTTATGTTTCCTTTATGCATGTTTTATGTGATACGATTATGTTATGGTTCTTGGGAATTATTATGAAGACGGGTGGTTCCATGATAAACTAAGGGCGGGTGAGCCCGATATAGCTCTCCAATGCATTGGGTAATGCGAAGGAGTTAAACGTTAAGGTTTATCCGAAGAGATTTAGGTAATATACTATGATGGGTATTCCAAACGTAACCAAGAGGGTTACTCCCTACGTAAGAATGTTATGAATGCCTCAAGTTACCTTTATGTCTTTTGATTTCTATGATTTATTCATGATTTGATGAGGTATGTTAAAATGCGTATGTTTTATGAGTGAAGTATGATTTCATACATGGACTAATGTTTTCATTTCGTACTATTATATCCATTACTGAGCTTTTTATGCTCATCCCAAGTTTTTGAAATGTTTTTCACAGGTCAAGGGAAAGGTACATGATATGATGATAGTGTGAAGAAAGTGTCAGGAAAGAATCCATGTTTTATTTTAAATATGTTTCCATTGATGGGAAAAATGAATACTATCTTTTATGTAACCACTTTGTTTAAATGTGGAATGTAATGCATGTTTTATGATCTAATTATCTAAAACTCTAAACCTGAAAATATCCTCAATGTGTAATCTTATAATAACTCAATATTATGTAAGGTTTAAGGCCAGGGCCTTATAGTTGGTATCAAAGGTCAGTTTAGATAACTTTAGGAGTTATAATTCTATTAAATTATTATCCAAAAATATTTTTTTTATGGTCAAATTGAAATGATATAGCATTTGAAGATTACCATGTTGCTTCATCTAAGACATGTTTTTTCAGAATGGTTTTCCGCAGAGTAAATAGGGAAGCAGTGCTAGGAAGGCATATAGAAGGAAATAACCTTCCTAATCAGTATCCTGAGATGGTTGGAATTGGAACTGAATAGTTTGTTTCAGTAATGGTGCAATTGAATCAAGCGATAAATGGTGGTGGTATCCATACACGAGATCAGCCAGATCAACTGCAGAGGAACATGTCAGTGGTGGAACATTTCATGAGGAAACATCCCCCATCATTCAGAGGATCATCTGACCCTGTGCTAGCTGAAGGGTGGATTAAAGCACTGGAGAAGATTTTCGATGTCATGGGGTGTTCAGACAATCAAAAGGTTAGTCTTGTTATTTACCGTTTAGAGGGTGAAGCATATCAGTGGTGGTCAATGGTTAAAAATATCAGGGAAATTGATGAGATTGATGCTCTTGACTGGGATGAATTCAAAGGTATGTTTCTTGAGAAGTATTTTCCTAAGGCTTTTCGACTTAGGATGGAAAAACAATTCCTGGAATTGAGGCAAGAGGAAGACTCAGTGGCTGCCTATGAAGAAAGGTTCACTCTATTGGCAAGGTTTGCTCCAAATTTTATCCGAGACCTTGATAGTAAAATCAATCGTTTTTACTCAGGACTAAATCCAAAATATCGAAGGTCATTAGATTCTCGTGTGTTCAAAAGTTATGAAAAGCTTGTTCGATGTGCTGAGAAGGAGGAAATGGAGTTTTCCGATGATCAAGTGTTATATAAGAACCAACAGAAGAAGAGACCGAGGTGGCAAGAGAAAGGGAAGAATTCTTCAAAAAGGTCTGATGGTAAGAAAACTAAGTTTCCAGTTTGTGATAAATGTGGTAAAAGGCATGCTGGGGAATGTCTTCTGAATTTTGGAAAGTGCTACCGATGTGGTAAGATGGGACATAAGGCTCGTGATTTCACTGAAAAAGATCAAGGTGATGGTAAGTCCAAATTTTATTTACAGTTAGTGAAATGTTTTAAGTGCAATGAGATGGGTCACTATGCAAACGAGTGTCCGATAAAGAGATTGAGTGAAGGGAACTAGTTAGACTACAAGCGGAAAGGGGTGTTGAAATCCTTTGCAACTACTTCAGTAGATGTCGGGCCATCCAATGAAGTTGTATCAGGTACTTTGTTTGTTTTTTCAGATTATGTCAGTGTGTTGTTTGATTCGGGTTCTACACATTCTTTCATCTCTGAAAACTTTTCGAGTAAAATGGGAATACCATCTCAAGAAATGACTCCTGAACTTGTGGTAAAAACACCTGGGGGAAATGTTGAGGCAAAAAGAATTTATAAGAATCTTCTTATCCTTATCTGTGGAAAGAACCTACTTGCAAACCTAATTATTCTACCTCTAGTAGAGTTTGATGTTATCCTGGGTATAGATTGGCTCTCTATATACCATGCTAAGATTTACTGTAGAGCTAAAGTAGTTTCTTTTCAGAAATACTTTCAGTTTGTGAACAATAATGAACCCTTACTGTTGATAACATATCAAGAGGCCGAGAAACTTGTAAAAGATGGAAATGAATGTTACCTTGCACATATTGTTGAAAACAAAGGAACTGTTCAGATTAATGATGTGCCGGTGGTAAATGAGTATCCTGATGTTTTTCCTAATGAGTTGCCTAGAATAATACCAGATTGGGAAGTTGAGTTTACTGTTGAGTTAGTTCCTGATGCTAAACCAATTTCAAACCCCCCTTATTGAATGTCTCAAATTGAACTTTTAGAGTTGAAGGAGAAATTGCAAGATTTATTAGAGAAAGGTTTCATTCGACCTAGCACATCACCATGGGGTGCTCCTATTTTATTTGTTAAAAAGAAATATGGCTCTATGAGACTTTGCATTGATTATAGAGCCTTGAAAAACATCACTGTTAAGAACAAATATCCTTTGCATCATATCGATGATTTGTTTGATCAGCTCCAGGGAGCTCAGTATTTTTCAAAGATTGACCTGAGATCAGGGTACCATCAGCTGAAGGTAAAGGAAGCAGATGTTCCGAAGACCGCATTTCATACAAGATATGGCCATTATGAATTTTTAGTAATGACTTTTGGGCTAACCAATGCACTTGTTGTGTTCATGGACTTAATGAATAGAATTTTCCATGAGTTCTTGGATAAGTTTGTGGTAGTTTTCATTGATTATATTTTGGTGTTTTCAAAAAGTAAAGAGGAGCATGAAAGACATTTAAGGGTTATTTTTCAAACCTTAAAAGAAAATAAAATGTATGGGAAATTCAGCAGGTGTGAGTTTTGGTTACAACAAATTTCTTTCCTTTGTCACATTTTTTCTAAAGATGGGATAACTGTTGATCCTGCAAAAACAAAGGTTGTTGAAGAATGGACAAGACCCACAAATGTAACTGAGATTCGTAGCTTCCTTGGTTTGGCAGGCTATTACCGAAGGTTTGTTAGAAATGTTTCACGGTTATCTAGTCCAATTACTAAGCTAACTTGGAAGGGTGTTAAGTTTATATGGACAAAAAATGTGATGATTGTTTTCAGGAGTTGAAAAGAAGATTGGTGAATTCTCCAGTTTTGTCACTTCCATCCAGGAATGGTGAGCTTGTTATGTACAGTGATGCTTCATTGGAATGAATTGGCTGCATCCTAATGCATAATGATCAGGTAATTTCTTATGCTTCACGACAGTTGAAAACTGATGAGGTAAATTACCCTACACATGATTTGGAATTAGTTGATATTGTTTTCGCTTTAAAAATTTGGAGGCATGATTTGTATGGAGTAAAGTGTGAAATATATACCGATCACAAAAGTTTAAAGTATATATTCACTCAGAAATAATTGAACATGATAAAGAGGAGATGGCTAGAATTAATCAATGATTATGATTATACAATTCATTACCATTCGGGAAAAGCAAATAAAGTGGCTGATGATTTGAGTCGAAAAAGTAATGTTTCATTAACAATGTTGGGTTTGGAACGTGATCCTTTGGTTAAGGATTTGATGAACTTTGGAATAGAAGTTGTTAGTGCAGGATGTCCTTCTGTTTTGTTTCAGGTATCAGTGAAATCTTCTCTATCAGACAGAATCAAGCAAGCACAGAAGCAAGATAGTGAGTTGCAGAAAAAGGTAGAGCTGGTTCATAAGGGTAAGTTTCCTGAATTCAACATTAATAATGATTGTGTTTTGATATTTGGGAAGAGATTGTGTGTGCCGTGTGATTCACATTTTAAGAGATATTTGTCATGTGAATCTCATAGTTCTCCGTTTTCAGTTCATCCTGGCAGTACTAAGATGTATAGAGATCTTCGGGAGTATCACTGGTGGGACGGAATGAAAAGCGATATTGTTGATTTTATTGTGAAGTGTTTGACTTATCAGTAGGTTAAAGTAGAGAGGCAGTTACCAAATGGGATGCTTCAGCCTTTACCAGTGCCAGAGTAGAAATGGGAAAATATATCCATGGATTTCATTGTGGGATTGCCGAAGACACCTCGAGGTAATAATAAAATTTGGGTTATTGTTGATCACTTGACTAAATCTTCTCATTTACTTGCTATACGAGATACTTTTTACCTAGATCAAATTTCTCGTTTGTATCTTAAAGAGATAGTCAGGTTACATGGAGTTCCCCTCTCCATTGTATCTGATCGTGATCCCAGGTTTACTTTTAACTTATGGAAAGGCCTTCAGAAGTCGTTGGGTACTGAATTAAATTTTAGTATAGCTTTTCATCCTCAATCAGATGGGCAGTCAGAACGAACAATTCAGACTTTGGAAGATATGCTACGTGCTTGTTCGATGGATTATCATGGAATTTGGGACCAACATCTTTCTTCGGTTGAGTTTTCTTATAATAACAGTTTTCATTCTAGTATACAGATGGCACCATTTGAGGCATTATATGGGAAGCGGTGTTGAACTCTAGCTTTCTGGGATGAAGTGGGTGAAAGGAAGCTGATGGGACCATAATTGGTAGAAGAGTTGGTATAAAAAGTTCAAATGATACAGAAACACATGAGAAAATCTCAGAGCAGGCAGAAGAGTTATGCGGACAACAGAAGGAAGGATCTCTCTTTTGAGGTAGGTGATCATGTTTTTCTCAAAGTCTCACCATGGAAAAGTGTGATGCGATTTGGTAAGAAAGGAAAGTTGAGTCCAAGGTTCATTGGACCATATGAAATTCTAGAGAGATTTGGATCAGTTTATTACCGAGTGGATTTACCTCTGAGTTTATCTCAGGTACACAATGTTTTTCATGTTTCAATGTTAAGGAAGTACATGCCAGATCCATCTCATGTTTTGAGTCCAGAGGTAGTTCAGCTGGAATAGAATCTATCTTATGAGGAACAACCGGTCCAAATTCTTGACCATAGGGAGAAAGTGTTACGGAATAATTTGATTCATCAGGTAAAGTTTTTGTGGAAAAACCACATGATTGAAGAGGCAACATGGGAATCTGAAAACGCAATGAGGGATAAATACCCCCACTTATTCGATAAGTAAATAAATTGCGGGGACGCAATTTTCTAAAGGGGGAAAGATGTAACATCCCAAGTAAGTAATGAATAATATATATTCCTATATATGTCTATTTATGAATTAGATAGTGTTTTAGAAGCTTAAAATGAGAATAAATCCAATCTTAAGCATGGAATACACTAATATTTTTAAAAGATTGTTTTACTGCCTTTTGATGGAAAATCATTTTTAAATCAAACTTTTGACAATTTTATAAGATCTATCTGTCAAAATAAATTTATTATTTATGATTGGGACATTAAAATTTACATTGGATAATATTTTGGTATTTTTCTGACAATGTTCATTTTTTTTAATGAATAGTGAAAAATACTGCATTTTACATCAAAACTGCTTTTTCATCTAATTTAATTATATGGTAAGATTATCTTTTTAATTGGTTTTAAAATGTAAATAGAATATATTTTTACCATGTAATCCAATGGTGTTCATTGGGATTAATTTCACTTTGTAATTGGGCATAAACAAGTGCCAAACTTTTCATAGATATTGTTTCAAAAAAACCCGCTATTTGTTTTCACAACGGGAATTATTTTTAAATTAACTATTTCAATTTATATGTTTGGAATTTGGTAAAATGGATTCCATATTTGGAATCAGAAGGTCCAAAATATGTAATTAATACTTTTTTGTTTTTGTACATTATGAATAGTAACGACGGTAATTATCTTTAATTATCTTGATTAATGAGTAATCGGGTAATTAAGGATAATAAATAATATCATAATAATAAAAAATGACCCTAACATGTGTCCTAATGCTACTGGTTGTCTCGTGGCCGACCATGGGATGCCTTGTGAAAAACTTGGGGACCCCATGAAATCACTTTTGTGTGAAAGTGACTTTATCTTTTTATTTTTAAAGAAAGTTAAATATAACAAAGAATGTATCACCTGAGTAAAAAAAATTTAATTTTGTCTAAATAAATAATATATTGGACTATAAATAGTCATTGGAAATATAAAAAGCTTTCCTACATCATAGTATTTTTTTTAATTTATAGACATTAAATAAATTAAATTATTTATGACATCATGATGATGCAGCGATTACCTCATTATTTAACGATTTAAATAAAATGAAAAGATAATATAAAATCTAAGACCTACACATGTCAAAAACCTATTTGATGAGTATATTTAAAACCCTTATCACCTTATCCTCAAAATACATCAATGTGGGACCTTTAAAATCCGAAACTCATTTGAAAATAAAGTAACATTTTATACCTTTCCAAGAATGCCTCTCCTCTCCTCTTATAAAAGGCCCCCACCTCTACCACCATAACCACACCTCTCAAGCCTTTAGCTCAGCCAACCCATGTTCATTTTGTCTCTCCAAATCCCTCTATTACTCCAAGAAGCCTTACCTTAGGCAGGAAGCTCTTCAAGAAACCCTTTTGGTTCAAACCAAAGGGAGTTACCCGATTTTAAGGTAATGTCTTCACTTGTGTTCTTTTGTTTTATTTTGCTTCTCCAACCCCCTAAACTCTTTTTATTCATTTATTTTGTAAAAAATACAGTATCTTAAATATACTAGGATTTTTTATAAGAATTATTCGAGCTACACTTATACACACCTATATCTAATGGTTAAAGAGCATACTATTTCTGTGGATGGTGAATTTATGCCTCACGAAACGATGATTGTTCAATATTATTTTAACACCTTAAAAGGTGGCCATTAATATGTCACTATATTTATATATTATATATAATATGTTTATGTTTATTTCTTCCTTAAGCTTCTGTATTTTTCATTTATGGCATACCTTTATGGTTTCCATTATGGGTAAACACGATATCTTCATTTTAGGAAGTGCGGACTACTGCCCCCTCAAAGTGATTTGATTCGTTAATACCATATGTGGTACGTATAAAGGATATATTTAATGATATTATATATGATATTATATTGGAATTATAATACTATTATGTATCATTATGTTTTAATTCCATTAATATGACATATAAATGAAAGTAGTGTTCATGCGTATGTACGGCTTACCGTCTCCATGAATGGTGCATTTCATTTCTTACCTCTAAATGATTATGTAATATTATAAATTCATGTATATACTGGATATATATGATATATATGGCATCTACATCATCAATATCATTCTTGAGATAATGGATATTTGACTACGTGAACAACTTGTAAATATAAGAAGTTCACTTTTGACTCAAGTACCAAATATCGACAAAATGACCATTATTAACTTAAATGATTAAATAATGTTCATAACATGGTAATAAGTGATATAAAAGGAATAATGAACTTGAAAAAGGTTCTTAAGAAAGTAGAAATTAACTCAAGTTTATTATTCAGGACATTAAAGAACGATCGATTCAAGTCGGACCCGAGGTAAGGGAATCTCTCTCAGTCTCCTTTCATTGAGCATAATTTATTTTATATAAAAATTTCTTTTATACGGTGTATAAACCCCTTTTACTTTTACAATTATTCAAAACTAATATTTTTATATGAATCGTTTACTAAATGACAAAAGGGAATGTTTTTTTTGTCGTATGTATGCGGTGACAACGACTTCTCCACCGCCGTGACCATTATTTGAGTTTTGGCTTCCTCTACATGCCATAACTTTTTTGAAATGAAAAATAAATACCATGTTTTACTTTTATTTTGTTTTGGTACTGAAAATGGTTTTCATAATGTTTTTATATTAATGTGTTGTATTGATATCTTGTGATTGAAAAGTGGAAATGTTATGTTTCCTTTATGCATGTTTTATGTGATACGATTAGGTTATTGTTCTTGGGAATTATTATGAAGACGGGTGGTTCCATGATAAACTAAGGGAGGGTGAGCCCGATATAGCTCTCCAATGCATTGGGTAATGCGAAGGAGTTAAACGTTAAGGTTTATCCGAAGAGATTTAGGTAATATACTATGATGGGTATTCCAAACGTAACAAAGAGGGTTACTCCCTACGTAAGAATGTTATGAATGCCTCAAGTTACCTTTATGTCTTTTGATTTCTATGATTTATTCATGATTTGATGAGGTATGTTAAAATGCGTATGTTTTATGAGTGAAGTATGATTTCATACATGGACTAATGTTTTCATTTCGTACTTTTATATCCCTTACTGAGCTTTTTATGCTCATCCCAAGTTTTTGAAATGTTTTTCACAGGTCAAGGGAAAGGTACATGATATGATGATAATGTGAAGAAAGTGTCAAGAAATAATCCATGTTTTATTTTAAATATGTTTCCATTGATGGGAAAAATGAATACTATCTTTTATGTAACCACTTTGTTTAAATGTGGAATGTAATGCATGTTTTATGATCTAATTATCTAAAACTCTAAACCTGAAAAGATCCTCAATGTGTAATCTTATAATAACTCAATATTATGTAAGGTTTAAGGCTAGTTCCTTATATTAATCCCCCTATAATCCTTCATGTACACCCATTACCATGCTGAAATTTTGTAAGGGTTCTTTCTTTTTCTCCTCTTACTTTAAGACTCTTTATTATGTTACGCCTTCTATTTCCAATTACATATGTTGTGTAATTTCCTTAAATGTCCCTATTATTTTACATTTCATTTATAAATTATTATATACCCCTTTTTCTCCCATAAACCCATTTTTTGAATTTTTATATAACGTCGTTATACTACCGAAATTGCACTGTGATTTTCCATTCCAAAATCATTGTGTAGTGAATTCCATACCCATTTCTCTATCAAGGATATTCACCTTTATGAGCATATACTTATTGATTTTGGATCTATATATATTTATTACAAATTTATTTGATCATGGAATAAACTATGATGATTAATGAATCCATGTTGTATGATCTATGTGGCACACTTAAGCATGAAAATGGAATGATTATGAAGGGTGTGCCCTAATAGCACTCCAATGTATTGGGTAATATTTAGTATCATGATGAATCATGTTCAATGATATTTTAATCATGATCCTTCATGTACAATGATATTTTACTCATTCTCCTTCATGTGTAATGAGATTTGAGTCATGCTCCTCCATATGCAATGAGATTTGACTCATTATTATTCATGTGCCATGAGCTTTGACTCATCCTCCTTCATGTGCAATGAGCTTTGACTCATGATCCTCTATGTGCAATGAGCTTTGACTCATGATTCTCTATGTTCAATTATACTTTACTCATGATAATACCATGTTGTATGTTGTTTCCACATTTCCCATGTTATGATTGTCATGATAAGTCATGCCTTTATATTAATGTTTTTTTTATGCTCCTTTGATATGTCTATTTTCTAATATGTATTGTCTTCCTCATGTTATACCATGTTTATTCCCTTACTTAAATTTATAGCTCACCCCTTTCTTATGTATTTCCTTAGGTTATCCCGTGCAGTGTTAATTAAAACGGAATATTTTGGTCATGTTAAATAAGTTTTCTATAAAGATGTTTATTTTCATGTTTTATGTTGTTATGTAATGTACCTAATTTCCCAGAGACACTGAACCTCTCAATATTCTAAGTTTTATAAAGTAAAATTTTATTTAATAAATAATTTTTAAATATTAAATAAATATTAGGGTTTTTATATTGATGGAATTATTTTCCATCATAGATAATACCATTGAAAAACTTATTTTCAAGTGAATGGACTTTTTGTCAGAAATAATTATTTGTTTACCATTATTTTTAGTGGAAAATATTTTCTATTGTAAAAACTTTTGACATTTTTTCACACCATCACCCAAGAATATTATTAGTGACATCTATTAGAAACATATTACTAATTTCATCAAAAATAGTCTTGATAAAAGAGTATTAGTGATAGATAGTAAAATCCATTTCTAATACTCCTAATATTTTTTTGTAATGGGTTAAATTCTGTCACAATTAACTCATCAAGAAAAATAATAAAATAAATCATGTGACATTATCCTCCTCTTCCCCAAATTTCTTCTCCCCACCATGAAACCTAGATGACTGTAGAAGCCTCTAGTGAAATGATTCCAAAATCATTATTCTTAGCTGTTATCTTAAATATTTAGGTTTTAAACTCTTGGGAACTCACTCCTCTTCTCTAATCCTTCATTATTTTTGGGATTTCTCTTTGAATCATGTAGAAATTGGTTGGCTCAAACCCTAGGTCAATAAATTTACCTTATTTATATGGTTTATTTGGCATTTAAGGCCCATGAAAGTTTATTAATCTCTATTTGGGTGTCCTACATCAAATACAATGTACTTTTTCTCTACTGTAGTTTCTTCTAAATTATTTGAGGTATTTTGACTAATATTTAACCATTATAGTTAAGATATGTTTTTATTTAAATGTTTCTCTTTGTTAATTTTGACATATATGGCCACTCTACTGACTCTCGATGAACATGTGTGCATCTACGTTGGTTAACATCTCACACGCTGCATTTATATATATATATATATATGATTAAAAAATATTTCAAGTTTTATATGTATATATATAAACAAGGAAAAGTTTAAACTTTTATATATATAAATGGTTAATGCTTTTTCAGACTTATATATGGATTTATATAATTATGTGTAACATGTTCATATTTATATATATATAATCATGTCAAACATGAATATTGTTATATTTTTTAAAAAAATTGTTGAATTTGTTGCCTTATAATGATATTTTGACAGTATCCTTATGATGATATAATTTTTGATGAATTATAATATTGTATAGATTTTGGTTGTGATATTAAACAATGTTTGATTGTTGTATTATGATTTATTTTAATTTATTGAAAACATGTAAATATATATATATATATAAGCATTTAAAAAATGTGTAATCTTTTTGATACACACACACATGTGTGTATGTGTGTGTGTAGATTTGATAGGTATATTTTTTTTAAAAACCTATAAAAATATATTTGATGTGTGTGTGTGTGTGTTGTTAATAAATCATTTCATATATTTATACACACACACATATAAAGACACACACACACACACACACATATATATATATATATATATATAATATGAAATAAATAGGGAGTGTTTTATAAAAATGATGAGAAAATAAATTTAAATAAAATGTTTGAACAAAATATTTATTTTAAAAAATATTTTTTATGAAAAAAAACTTTATAAAAATTGTTTTAATGAAAAAATATATATATAATAAAAATGGATTTATAATTGTTACTTGTTAATAAGGGATCTATTTAGACATGAAAAAAATAGAGGTTCATAAATATTTTGATCATTTTTTATTAATGCATAATCTTTGTTGGACTTCATTAAATTGAATGAAAATAATATTAATAATAAATATTTATTGATAAATTTTATTTATAATTAATAAATATTTAGTGTTAGATAATAAATATATATAATAATTAGTAAAAAATTTGTAATTACTTGAAATAAAATATAAAAAATATCATCATTTTTTAAAAAATTCAAAATTATTAGTAAAATGTAGTAATAATTAAAAATGGTATTAATTATTAAATTATTTTTCATAATTAATAAATAACTATTAAATATTAGTAATAATATTTAAATATTAGTACATTATGGCAATTTTTAGTATATATATAATATTAATAAAAAATTAATGAGGTTACCCTCACATGAAATGCTACCAAACACCTGATGCACACAAATGTTATGTCACGCCTAGGAAAAATATCGCATCTCAGACCTAACGGTGGTCTTCAATTTATCACATGATACGCAGTTCAGGAGATACTTCAAGTTTTATAAAAAAAATATAATAAAAAACTAAATTAATTACCCTCATATGCAATGTAACCAAACACCTGATGCACACAAATGTTTTGTCATACCTAGGGAAAACCCCATATCCTAGACCTAACGGTGGTCTCGTATTTCCCATATGAGACACCATTCTGGAGATATTCCATTATATAGTAAAAACAGTGGTTGTGTGATATAATATGTTTGATATTTTTATTCTATCTGACCAAGCCTCTATGGGCCTAGAAATTTAGTACTAACTTTGTGCCTCACTCTGACCATATTCCAAATAATATTCAAAGATATTAAAATATAATAACAATTTTTCATTAGTCATAGTGAGTAATAATTATTCTTATTTATATTATTTTTTAGATAACTATGGACTTAGGAAGTAGACACCAGTTTCTATTACATGATCGTGATTGGATAAATCATCATAAAAATCCCAACAAATCTGGAATAAATCCCTTATACATTGAGGGTGTTGAAACATTTTTATCATTATCAACATCGAATTCAGAATTTGTTTTGGAAGGAATAATTAAATATCCAGGTAAGAAATGTGATCTTAGGAGATTCAAAACATTTGACAGTGTTAGAATTCATCTACTGTGTTTTTTTTCAGAAAGATTATATTTTTTGGTATCAACATATTGAACAAAATTCAGTAGAAAATACAATTTTTTTGTTCCAGATCCATAATTTCAAAATTTAGTACAAGTGGTTGTTGGCCCATCTATTCAGGAAACAACAACTTAGAATAATATTTCAAATCCTAAATCTAAACTTTCTCAATTTAATAATTTATTGAAATATCCTAAGGAGGCCTTATATCGAGAATATCAGATGAGAAAACTTAAAGATGTTAAAAAAATTATGGCTATTAAATCATATTTTATAATGTCAAATTATTACTTAGATCAAATATTATTTTTAGTTAGATCATTTTTCTTGATGGAAATACATTACCTATAAGTTTTTATAAAAGTAAGAGGTTTGTCCATAATTTGGTTCTTAGTTATTAGAATATTCAGGAATTTTCAAATCAATGAATCTTATATTGTGGTGATTATAAATAATTAGTTAATTTTCCAACTTGTAGAGAATCTCGGTATAAAGAGACACGACAAATAAAGTCCAAATTTTCTATGAAATAGTTGAGTTATTCTCCAATTACACATCATTTACAGCATTTATTTATGTCTCAAAACACAGTTGTATTGATTACATGGCATAAATCAAATATTTCAATTAATAAAAGATTAAATCATCTATGCTTTAATCATATGAATCTATCTTTTTCTTCAGAATCTCATAACATACATTTGGGTCTTTATACTGATGGTTTTTTTCATTTGATGCTTATGATAGTAAATATCTTTATTGGCCTATTTTAATTACTTTATTCAATTTAACTCCTTGAATATTGATGAAGGAAACATATATATATTCGGTACTATTAATTCCATGACATTTGAAGAATAATATTGATGTTTATTTGAAGCTGTTAATTAATGAGTTAATTCCATTATGGAATAATTGTGTAACTACATTTGATATAGTTAGAGATCATAATTTTACACTCAAGGATAAATTAATGTGTATGATCAGTGACATTCTGGAGTATAGTATGTTATCTGGATAGAGTACACATGGTAAAAAATCATGTTTGTACTGTACGGGTGAGAATAAAGTGTTTGTTCTTAGTAATGGGAGGAAGACTACTTATTTTGACTGTAAAAAGATATTTCTTCCTATAGATCACCCTTTTAGAAAGAAAAAAAATAATTTTACATAAGGTATAATTGAATGATACAAACCTCCAATAGTGCTCTCAGGTATTTAGGTAAAATTAATTGTCTCTGCATTACCACTTATTACTTTTTAACCAACCATAAATGAACAAAAAATAAATTGTTTTGGGGGAGATCATAATTGGATAAAGGGGATTATTTTTTGGGACCATCCAAATTTGTATATTTTCTGATTCATCACATGTTAGATATAATTCATATTGAGAATAAATGTTTTGATAACATATTTTATACTGTTTTGGAAACACTTGGTAAGACCAAATATAATTTAAAGGCATGGTTAGATCTTATCCAAATTTACAGACATCCTAAACTTGAATTATTTAAAGATGAATGATCACACAATTTAATGAATCCAAAATCATCTTACACACTTTTAATTTCATTTATTATTCTATCAATCGATTCAGGATTTGTGGTTTCCAGATGTTTATGCTTCTAATTAGTCACTCTATGTCAGAAATATACATATTACCAGGTTAAAAATCCCTAATTTTTATATCATTATGGAAATATTACTGCATGTTGTTCATACAGGACTATTGAATTTTTAAATCTGGAACATGTTGAAGAAAATATCAGATTTATTTTGATATATTTGTTTGGAAACATCAGATTATGATGCATCGAGTATGCAGCAAAATAATGTTGTTTTAATTTTTTGTACATTAGAGAAAATATTTCAACCATGATTCTTCGACTCAATGGAACATTTAATATTTCATTTTTTGTATGAAGCTAAATGTGTAGGGCTAGTAAAATTCTAATGGATGTACCCATCTAAGAGATTTATTAAAAAGTTAAAGAGGAAAGTATGTAACAAAGCATTAGTTGAAGGGTCAATTGCAAAAGCATACTTGTAGGAGGAAATTTAAAATTTATACTCTAATTATTTTCAATCGGAATATTATTCAAAACATAACCAGATTGGTCGCAATGAGACAAATATTGATGATGACACAGACTATCATTTTTTTAGTTTTTAATCATCCCAAGCTTGGTTTTAGTGGTTATTCTAAATGATGGATTTGAAATGAAGAACTACACAGAGCTCATACATGTGTTCTGCTGAATTATGAATAAATGACACAATTTTTGTAGTAAGTACTAATTTTTATTATTATTTTAAATTTTTATGATTTATACCTTTACTTTCATTATTGTTTTTGTAAATTATTAAATGAACATATAAAAAATTTTATAAAAATTACATATTTTACTCTTGAAGAACTTTATCAACAGAATTTTTTGAATTGGGTTTAAAAAATGGTAAGTTAAGTTTCTTTCGATGGAATAGTAAATCAATTTTTTAATAATATCTATTATTAAAAAAATATATTTTTTTGTAAGAAACACAACAAGAAAATAAAATTTATAGTCTATTATGTGTGTTCAAAAACCCTCCATCGATATTTTTAAAATCTTATAATGGGTATGCAGTTAATGGATTTTAATTCCATACATGCATATATGGTGACTCAAATATATTAATTAATAGTGGTGTTTGTTTGAAAGGATGTCATCATAAAGAGAGTGTAGTTGACTTTTATGGTATTCTAGATGAAATAATTGAGTTATGTTATCTAGAAAAAATTATGTAACAATTTTTAAATGTCATTGGTTTGATATAGATTGAGGGTTGTGAATTCATCCATGAAATCGAGTCGTTGACATTAAAAAAAAGTCTTATAACATAAAATGAAGCATTTATGTTTGAATATAAATCATATCAAGTTTAAAATAAAAATTATTATGATGTTGGGAGAGATTTGAATAACTGGTGGAGTGTAATAAAAATAAAATCTCATGAAAATCAATTTATTGAAAATGAAAATGGTTCTGTAGAAGTTCAACATATTAAAATTTTTCAAGAAATATCCAAAAATATATCTCTTACCCATCAAGATATAAATGACGATGATGAAACCCCCTAGTTAAGGGTCGATGGAATTGATAATATTGATGAAGTAATAAGGGATAATGAAACTGAAAGTTATATGGAAGTCGATGATGTTGAAGATGAGGATGAAGACATTTTCCTCGATAAATATAATTAAGAAGATGATGACTGATGTATTATATTCAGGTATTTATTAGTTTTTTATATTTGATATTGTATTAACAATTATTTATAGGTAATATTGTTTATTTCAGATGGATAGACCCGATGATCTATTATGTTTCTTCACTGATTCCAGTAATTATTGGTTTTTTTATAGTAGATATTCATATTAACATTTATTGACAGGTAATAATATTGTATTCTTCATGGTATTTATTAGTTTTTTATATTTGATATCTATATTAAAAAATATTTATAGTTTCAATTATTATATTCTAGTATTTATTTATAGGTAATTATTATATTATGGTATTCATTATTTTTTTAATATTTGATATATGTATTAACAATTATTTACATGTAAAATTATTATATTCTGGTATTTATTAGTTTTTTATATTTTATATATTTATTAACAATTTATTTCAGTTAAAATTATTTGTTTCAGATGGCTAGATATTCTCCTGATGATCTATTTAATTATCTCATTGATGATATACTTACTGCTGATGAGCCTAATTCATCTAATCTACATCATGTTTCACCTATTATAAGGGGGTGCGGTCTTGCTTGATTGAGGATTCTAGACCCTATTCCAAAGATACATTCATTTCTTGATTTTGATTCTCATTACAAAGTTATGTTTTCTTTTTTAAGATATTTATTTTATATTAATTTTTGTATTAATTTTGGTAATAATATTCTGAGTATTTGTTTTTATTTTCATAGTTTTTTACATTTATCTATTGGGAAGGCTTGTGCGATTCTAAGAAATTATATTTTAGAGCCATGTATGTTATGGGATCAGGTTTCCATTTTTTTAATCAATAAATGTTCGACCACTAGATTTTATGTTACGAAATAATTTTTTTTTTAAATTATTTAATTACTAACATATTGTTTTAAATTATCTTATATAATTTATGTTCTATGATTACTAATAGTCTTAGAGATCCTATTCGGGAGGAATGAGATATTTTTATATGTGAATGTTTTCATCAGTTTTCACACAAACATAGAACGTGAGATATGGATAAAGCTTTTGCTGCTATCTTTTACCAGTCTTGAGTCTCCCATAGACCTGAATATATCTCATATTAGGTATAAGATGGATTATACCCCTACTGGATATGAGATAATTTTAGGAGGAGCTCATCATATGGATGTCAGATATGGGGGAGGTAGGTAGTCACACATAGGTCCATAAGCCATACATTTGGTATACATCATTGACATATGATAATTAATTTTATTTATTAATGTATATATAATTTAAATGAAAATGTTTTTTTATTATACAGGATTCTATTGACCTCTCTATTATGGAGTTAAAAGTTTATAGTAATATGTACACTGATCCATGTATAGGATAACTTTCAGGCAACCGACAGTGCTATATTATGGTTAGTAATTTTTTTAAAAAAATCACTAATATTAATTTTATTGTTATTCTAATCTCAAAATATATTTGAATGAAATGTATGAGGTTATGACTTCTCATTAATGACAGATTCAAGATAAGAGTGAATAAGATGCCACTGGTGAGTCAGTTTTTGTTGAGGGGACTTGAATATAGGCTACTTCTCATGGTATCAAGATATTTTGGGTGATCAATATTGGTTCATGACTGGCCTATGAGTTATTATGCTACTTATATGATGTCATTGGTTAGCTCAAAGGCAATTCATGGAGAGTCATCATCATCATTCATTGTACAATATGAAGAGAGGTTGGAAGCTCAATGAGATGATACAGTTGACGCAAAGAGAGAGGGAGGAAGAGTATGAGCAATAGAATTAGAGAGATGATCATTTTTTGGAGTATATTTGATGGCTTACGCATGGAATTAGTATAGATTCCTCTCCTCGATACTTCGAGTGATCGTCCTCCATCTGACACCAGTTGATGATTTGTTATTTTTTATGAATATTTTGTAATTTGGGGAGAAAAAATATTATCTTTCAAATAATGTATTAGTATTATGTTTGTTTTAATTATTTTTATTTTAAAAAAATTAAAAAAAAATATTTTTTTGTTTTTTTATCTTTTGAAAATAATAGTATTTATGATGGATGGAACTTATGTCACAAATAATTTCAATTATGATGGACTTGTCACAATTGATCATTTAGAAAAAATTATGGGTATTATTTTTTATGGATTAATTGGTCATAATAATTAATTGTTATTTACGATGGGTCATCACAAAAAAATGTAATTGTGACGCCAATTTTTATGGTGGTTCATTAGGTGTGGACTCCCATTGCAAATGAATTTTGGTGACGGGGCTCCTTATCTAATAATTTATTACAAAAAATAGAAAATCAGGTATTTTTTGTCAAAAAATGAATATTTATTTTATTTTGAAACAAATAAACAAAATCTCATTAACCAAAATAAATAAATTTATTCTATGGGTTATATATTATGTTGCACAATAAAAAACATTTCTAATTTATTCACTTTTGAATATTTGAAAAATATGTGAATTATAATTATTTTAAGAGGGTAAATATTAAACCACGTTAATAATAAGTAAGAAGAATTAATAAAATGTCCTAACTCATAGCATAAACTCCCATGTTTCAATAATTCATCACCAAGGATCCATAATTTTTTCAGCATTATTCTAGAAGAATGGATCCTAACCACCTCCCCATCCTTAAGGTTTTACATCATCAGCAATAGATAACCCCAATTGTTAGGTGAAAAAATATATTTAAAATGAGAAACTATGTGAACTGGGTAAATATATAAAACTCATGAAATAGCTCGGTTTGAGGATCGACATCTGAGCACACAATTTATGTAACAGCCCAAGATTTTATAAAAAAAATATTCTTTTTAATTTTATTAATGTCTTGTGTTGTACGCTACACCAAAAGGAGCTTGCACAACACACATCCTTGACTTGACTTGCATTACACGCAATCGCGACCTTCCTCGATAGCGTGTGTAGTACGCAATACCGAGTTTCACTAAACAACGATATGCTATAAAAATATTATTAAAACTAGCCGTTATGAATAGTAATAACCACTTTTTGAAATCCAGTAAATCTTATTTTTCAAAATGGACTTTATTTTTGGATTCGGAGTATCGAATTTAGCCTAAGGTGAAATTTTGGTACTTTTCGGATAACTTTCATATTCTGATGAATAGTGAAAATTACTAAATTATAATTAAAAACAACTCTTTTAATCGAAATAATTAATAGTGATAAATCATTAATTTGAGTGGTTTTAAAATATATTTAGAATATATTTTTACAATTTAATACAATGTTGGTCATTGGATGTAGTTTCACATTTAAACTAGACATAAACAAGTGTCAATCTTTTGATAGATATTGTTTCTTAAAAACACGCTATTTGTTTTAACAGCGGGATTTAATTATAAAATTAATTAATGCAACTTTTATGTTATGAATTTGGTAAAATAGACTTCATTTTTGAATTCGGAATATGAAATATAGCTTGGGATGAAATTTTGGCATTGTTCTGAAAAACATCAATTTTTGATGAATAGTGAAACTACTAAGTGGTAGGTTAAAAACTGAATTTTGCATAAAACTTAATTTTACCGCTTCTGTGAATGGAATTTCGAAAATCCGAGAGACACGGTTAATATCAAGGACTAAAATGTGGTTCAATGAGATGAAAATAATTTTTTGGTGAATAGTAACTTTTTACTTTTTTTTTTACCACGGTTAATAGTAAATAAGGTAACTAAGGGTAAATATGATATTAATATTACCCTAACACATGTCCTAATTCTATTGGACAAGTGTAATTCGACCAAAAACAAACTTAGGAATAAAATATGACCATTTAGGCCCACTTGGATTAGATTAGGACATTTATTATTAATTTATTTAAAGAAGGGTTAAAATAGTTAAAATCAAAGTTTAATAAGTAAATCATTTTTAATATGGGGTTATACATAAGATAAATTCGATTGTAAATATTCATTAGAAAGCTAAAAAGATTTCATACATGATGGTATTTTATTTGTAATTTTTAGACATCAAATAATTTAATTTATTTATGACACAAAGATGTTGCAGTAATTATCTTATTAATGAAATATTGACATAATTGATAATATAAATACCAAAATAAATGTAATTTAAGACTTTTTATGAATTCCACTAATTTTCTAGGCTACTATGATATATTAGTGTTGATTTAATCAACTTGTTTCGAACATATAATTCTGTTATGACTTTCACAAAAATCATATATCAAATAGTGTCAAAATTGACACAAAATAGTTTTTAAATCAAATATTATATTATTAATTGTTATTTTATTCCTAAAAATCTAAGGTTCGGCCAAATGACTTAGATAAGGATATATGTATTAATAATATACAATTTGGGGTTCTTTTGGCATGTTAGAGTAAGTTTATTAACCATATAGTGAAAGAAAACAAAAAGACACGGTAAAAGTTAAATTATTTAACTTAGAGTTAAATCTAATTGATAAGGTTAAAATAATACCCTAAACTTGTCTAAATTCTATTGGTTGATAGGATTTCGACCCATCCCCACTTTAGCTTCGAAATAAGACCCTTTGGAACCATTATAAACCGATTTTGACTTTAATATAAAATAATATTTTGAGATATTCCTAAGGTGCCCCTCTCCTCCCCTATAAAAGGACACCTCCTCCCCCTCCTCCTCACACCAATTTGAGCACTCAAGCTCGGCCAACCCCTGCCAATTTCTCCTCTCCACTTCCCTAGCAACATCCTAGAGGTTCTGGTCTTCCTCAAAGACCAATTTTAGTGCCCTAAGAGGAGGTCTCAAAGAGGCACTTCAAAGAAGAGGTAATTACCGTTACCAATTCTTTCATCTTTATTTCTTCTTCCACTTCTTCTTCTTAGGTTGTTTCATTATGAAGTAATAACATCAGTATCACTCATATACTGATATGTTATTATAAGTATGAAACAACCCTATTTCACCATCTATCCATCCTACGGAAAAATAAATCACCGCGCGTGCGTACGTACGGAATACCGTCTCCACGCCGTGGTGTAATCTATTTTCCACCACCACCTTACATGGATGGGTATAATGGTGTAAAGAATAACTATACATAGTCATTACAACATCATATTGATTCTGATATATTGTATAATCCACTCCAATTCAATTCAATATTTATAGAAATGATATCATCGCTCGTGCGTACGTACGGACTACCGTCTCCACGACGCGATGAGATTCATTCTCCATATTAAACCATTTAAGAATAATTATAATGTATATATAAGAAATAATAATGAAATATATGACATTATAAAGCTACTGGATTTATGTATATATATACATATGTATGTCATCTACTTACTTCCATTTCAAGACAATTAGGAAAGGAAAACAGCGTTCATGCGTACGTACGGACTACCGTCTCCATGAACGATGTTTTTCATTTTATTTATATACCTATTATATATATATATATATATACTGAATATATATGATATATAAATCATATTTTATATTCTGGAAGTAAGTAAATCATGATATAAGTAATAATGATGTCAAGAACAACAAGTCAAAACACCTACGATAAATGAAACGATTTTACCCAAAACGCTTCTTTAACATGGAATTTACAAAAGAACGGGTAATATAATGTCATAAGTAAACCATATATGATATCATAACAATGAATATGATTCTGTAATAAGTCAATGACATTATTTAAATCATTATACAGGAGGTTCGGACACATACGAAGCAAATTGGACCTAAGGTAAGGGAAATATCACAATCTCATTTTTATCCGAGATTGTTTATTCGTAAGTATTTACTGGGGTGTATTTTATCATCCACATCCATGTTCCATCAATATGTAATATTGTTTCCATCCACTTGCAAAAGTTTAAATCCAATTTTACCCTTAGGTGAGTTTTTAGTAAAGAATGTGAAAGGAATCTTTTGCCGTTTTTCGTACGAGGTACTTTTTGACTTTTCTGACAAAAGTACAAGAAGAATGTTTTTTTTAACTTATACGGCACGAACGGATTTTTACGGTTTTATAAAGCCTTATTTTCATGAAGCTTCCTTGAAAAGATTTCATGACTATTTTCAATAAAATCTCTTTCTTTTAAAATTTCATGACGTTTCGTGAAAAGAAATTGATTTTGAAGAAGAAAGGATATTTTCCTCAAGAATGGAGTTCAAGTGTTTTATCAAAATAATTTTCCATCTAAGATAATAAAGGGTTCTGTTTTTATCCCTATTATTACATTGATTTGATCATGTTGTGATGGAATTATTTTTATGAATTCCTTTATCTTGTATGAATTGTTTTATGATGTCATGATGTTTAAGATTCCCATTTGTATTACATGGGTTATGCAATGATTTATGGTTTATGATTTTGTGGCACACATAAGAATGGTATCATTAAGAGATGGGTGGGACCTATATCTCCCTCCAATGCATTGGGTAAAGATTTTATATCTCATGAGATAGACATGGCTGGAATGGTAGGTTATACCGGTTCAGTGAAACAGGACTGAAATGAGGATTACTCGATTCAGAAAGGGACTTTGTCCACTAAGATAGTCTTGGCAATGAGTCTTGACTAACAAGAAATGATTCTCTATGATTATGTGTGTATGCCACAATGAGTAATGTTTAAAGTTCTGATTTCATTTCACTACTATGATTTATCCCATGTTATGAAATTATGCTCTCTTTTGCAGGTTAAGATTTCCAAAAATGTTATGTTCTTATGAAAATTATGTGATTGATATTTCCTTTGTTTACCCTTACTGAGCATTTGAGCTCACCCTTTTATGTTTTCTTTTCCCCAGGATATAAAGAAAGGTTTTAGGTAAAAAAAAAGGAAGATCTTTATGGGAGATGTTGAAGATCTTTCACCAGGATTAGAAGATTACGTTCCGAGTTTCCAAAGACACTAAACTATTACGATCCTTGTGTGTGTATTTTTGTTATGTATTAAGTATTCCGCAAAAGTATTGTAATGTCCATGTACGTTAGGCTTCGGGTATCTACAGTTGGTATCAGAGGAAAGGTTTAGTCAACCTTTGGAAACTAGGATGTGAAAATGTTTGTGAGATCCCTAGAGATATTTCTAAGGTATGTCTAGGGATGTCTCTAAGGTTAAGTATACGTATAGGTTATAGTCCTAGAATTGCGCTAACGATCTTCGAATTTAACCTAAAATGTTAGATATTGAGGGTACTAACCCTTTATTATGTTGTTTTCCCTAGCATGATTTTTGCCTCTCACACAATTCTTTTGGGGTTTTAGACGATGGCTGGAACCCGAAGGAACCGTGTTAATGCAGAATGTGATGGGCAATGCAATGATTGTACCCCTGAGCAACCGAACGATATAGGAGCTGGAATGAAAAATCTTGTAGCCATGCTCACACAACTTTCTCAAGCTATGAATCATGCAGGACTTCCAAACGAGCAAAGGAAGGAGCAACATTCTGTTGAATCCTTCATGAGGCAGCGTCCACCTTCTTTCAGTGGGTCTACTGATCCATTAGTTGCTGAACAATGGATTAGTACTACTGAAAAGATATTTTCAGTTCTTCAATGTTCTGAACATGATAAAGTCATCCTAGCAGTGTATCGTTTGGAAGGAGATGCTGATCAATGGTGGAATCTTGTTAAGAATACAAGGCAAAGGGATGAAATTGAGTCTATGGAATGGGACGAGTTCAAGAACTTATTTTTCAATAAGTACTTCCCTCGTATTCTTCGAACAAAGATGGAGAAAGAGTTTCTTGAACTGAAGCAAAGGGACGATGAATCTGTTGGTACCTATGAAGCAAATTTTACAAGACTTGCAAGGTATGCTTCTGGAATTATCATCCAACCTGAAAGTAAAGTTGATCGATTTTTCAGTGGCTTAAAACCAAGTCTTCGAAGGGCATTAGCTATAAGAGACTTCAGTAGCTATGAAGAAATTGTGCGTTGTGCTATCAAGGTAGAAATGGAAGTTGGTGTTACATATCCATCTCATGGTTTTGACAAGAAACGAAAGATGGAGTTCAAGGAGAAATCTCAGAATAATGGTGAAAAGAAGATGAATGTTTCCTTATGCACAAAGTGTGGAAAGAAGCATGGTGGAGATTGTCTAAAAGGGACTAGGAAATGTTTTAAGTGTGGAAAAGAAGGTCATCGAGCAGCTGAGTGTCGAAGTAATGGAAAAAGGGTTTCTAATGATAAAGAAAACACTGCAGAGAACGCACCGCCAACACTTCAATGCTTCAAGTGCATGGAAATGGGGCATTATGCTAATAATTGCCCTAATCCAAGGGTTAGTGATGATCAACATGAGCAACCACTGAAGGCAAAGGACAAAGGGAAGTCACATGCGATCACTATTGGCAATGTTGAATATAACAACGATGTGGTGGAATGATTAAGTGTTTATGTAATGGGATTCCAAAATAATGTTGTATCATGGAGTATTGGAATATTTATGTATTGGTCTAATGTGGTATTCAAAGTGATTGAGATATTATGCGCATAATGAAGGGAAAACGAGAAAATGAAATGTTTAACAGTATTCATGAGCTCATGATTGATATAAGGACTAAGTGATATCATGGTTTGAGTATATAGAATTTTGAGGATTTTGGTATGTGGAAAGTGTTAACTTTTAACTGCACTCATGTTTTCACTAAGGTATTCAAGAAAATACACGATTAAGGACTTTGAATGTTTGGAATGTGACCAACAAGACATATCTTATGATATGTGGGGATCAACGACAGTATTAAATATCTGGTAATCGATGTCACTATATTATGAGAGTGGACTGCAGTATTATGTATAAGCCTAAAGATTAGACTGGATTATGTTGGACATAAGTTAGTATTGTTTAAGGATAGAAGATTTTCGATATTATTGATGGGATGTTATAGTAACGTAGTTTTAGAAAAAGGGACAACCTGCAGGACGGGCGACAGCCCATCACTTCGGACAAGGCTGTAGGAATCGAACCCACAACCGAAGTGCGACTGGCCTTTATCGCCTACCACTGACCTACAGGAAGTCCCTGTTTAGTAGAAACTAGTTTTATTATATTAAGCAGTATGATATATGAAGTATAAGTCCATTTTAGGAACTATATATGATTAATCTCACTATAGAATGACTTATGTATATTTAATAACTTTTGCTTACCTTTTGTTTGAGACAGATGGAATGACCCGTCATTCTATCACATGATCTGCTAACACTTCACGAATAACAAATTCAACTTCATTTATTTAGGAGATGAAGTGGAAATTGTTCAAGGCATGAACAACATTGATATTGTATCAAAATAAAGTAAGTATTTATTCTAATTCAAATTTTCAACTTTAGGGAAATGATCTTGAAAACCAAAAATGTTGTCCTAGTGATCTTATACCTGATGAATCAGATGGTACCTTAGATCGTCACAAATTTATGGATTTGTGATTACTGGATTTTCCATAGCCATGTTCTCTACCACTCTCCATCAGAACATGATGGTTAGATTTCTCTTCCATATCCATATTTTCACCTATGTGGAAACCCAGTGATTAGTTTATTTGGGTAATCGTTACATTTCATACTTTAGTTTTTAAAGCCAAGTTTTGGTATTCCCTTTTACGATGTGGGTTTCTATTAAGGAAACTTTCAAATAGTAAACCATTTATAACCCCGACGAATTTCGAGGGCGAAATTCATTTTAAGGGGGGTAGAATGTAACAGCCCAAGATTTTATAAAAAAAATATTCTTTTTAATTTTATTAATGTCTTGTGTTGTACGCTACACCAAAAGGAGCTTGCACAACACACATCCTTGACTTGACTTGCATTACACGCAATCGCGACCTTCCTCGATAGCGTGTGTAGTACGCAATACCGAGTTTCACTAAACAACGATATGCTATAAAAATATTATTAAAACTAGCCGTTATGAATAGTAATAACCACTTTTTGAAATCCAGTAAATCTTATTTTTCAAAATGGACTTTATTTTTGGATTCGGAGTATCGAATTTAGCCTAAGGTGAAATTTTGGTACTTTTCGGATAACTTTCATATTCTGATGAATAGTGAAAATTACTAAATTATAATTAAAAACAACTCTTTTAATCGAAATAATTAATAGTGATAAATCATTAATTTGAGTGGTTTTAAAGTATATTTAGAATATATTTTTACAATTTAATACAATGTTGGTCATTGGATGTAATTTCACATTTAAACTAGACATAAACAAGTGTCAATCTTTTGATAGATATTGTTTCTTAAAAACACGCTATTTGTTTTAACAGCGGGATTTAATTATAAAATTAATTAATGCAACTTTTATGTTATGAATTTGGTAAAATAGACTTCATTTTTGAATTCGGAATATGAAATATAGCTTGGGATGAAATTTTGGCATTGTTCTGAAAAACATCAATTTTTGATGAATAGTGAAACTACTAAGTGGTAGGTTAAAAACTGAATTTTGCATAAAACTTAATTTTACCGCTTCTGTGAATGGAATTTCGAAAATCCGAGAGACACGGTTAATATCAAGGACTAAAATGTGGTTCAATGAGATGAAAATAATTTTTTGGTGAATAGTAACTTTTTACTTTTTTTTTACCACGGTTAATAGTAAATAAGGTAACTAAGGGTAAATATGATATTAATATTACCCTAACACATGTCCTAATTCTATTGGACAAGTGTAATTCGACCAAAAACAAACTTAGGAATAAAATATGACCATTTAGGCCCACTTGGATTAGATTAGGACATTTATTATTAATTTATTTAAAGAAGGGTTAAAATAGTTAAAATCAAAGTTTAATAAGTAAATCATTTTTAATATGGGGTTATACATAAGATAAATTAGATTGTAAATATTCATTAGAAAGCTAAAAAGATTTCCTACATGATGGTATTTTATTTTTAATTTTTAGACATCAAATAATTTAATTTATTTATGACACAAAGATGTTGCAGTAATTATCTTATTAATGAAATATTGACATAATTGATAATATAAATACCAAAATAAATGTAATTTAAGACTTTTTATGAATTCCACTAATTTTCTAGGCTACTATGATATATTAGTGTTGATTTAATTAACTTGTTTCGAACATATAATTCTGTTATGACTTTCACAAAAATCATATATCAAATAGTGTCAAAATTGACACAAAATAGTTTTTAAATCAAATATTATATTATTAATTGTTATTTTATTCCTAAAAATCTAAGGTTCGGCCAAATGACTTAGATAAGGATATATGTATTAATAATATACAATTTGGGGTTCTTTTGGCATGTTAGAGTAAGTTTATTAACCATATAGTGAAAGAAAACAAAAAGACACGGTAAAAGTTAAATTATTTAACTTAGAGTTAAATCTAATTGATAAGGTTAAAATAATACCCTAAACTTGTCTAAATTATATTGGTTGATAGGATTTCGACCCATACCCACTTTAGCTTCGAAATAATACCCTTTGGAACCATTATAAACCGATTTTGACTTTAATATAAAATAATATTTTGAGATATTCCTAAGGTGCCCCTCTCCTCCCCTATAAAAGGACACCTCCTCCCCCTCCTCCTCACACCAATTTGAGCACTCAAGCTCGGCCAACCCCTGCCAATTTCTCCTCTCCACTTCCCTAGCAACATCCTAGAGGTTCTGGTCTTCCTCAAAGACCAATTTTAGTGCCCTAAGAGGAGGTCTCAAAGAGGCACTTCAAAGAAGAGGTAATTACCGTTACCAATTCTTTCATCTTTATTTCTTCTTCCACTTCTTCTTCTTAGGTTGTTTCATTATGAAGTAATAACATCAGTATCACTCATATACTGATATGTTATTATAAGTATGAAACAACCCTATTTCACCATCTATCCATCCTACGGAAAAAGAAATCACCGCGCGTGCGTACGTACGGAATACCGTCTCCACACCGTGGTGTAATCTATTTTCCACCACCACCTTACATGGATGGGTATAATGGTGTAAAGAATAACTATACATAGTCATTACAACATCATATTGATTCTGATATATTGTATAATCCACTCCAATTCAATTCAATATTTATAGAAATGATATCATCGCTCGTGCGTACGTACGGACTACCGTCTCCACGACGCGATGAGATTCATTCTCCATGTTAAACCATTTAAGAATAATTATAATGTATATATAAGAAATAATAATGAAATATATGACATTATAAAGCTACTGGATTTATGTATATATATACATATGTATGTCATCTACTTACTTCCATTTCAAGACAATTAGGAAAGGAAAACAGCGTTCATGCGTACGTACGGACTACCGTCTCCATGAACGATGTTTTTCATTTTATTTATATACCTATTATATATATATATATATACTGAATATATATGATATATAAATCATATTTTATATTCTGGAAGTAAGTAAATCATGATATAAGTAATAATGATGTCAAGAACAACAAGTCAAAACACCTACGATAAATGAAACGATTTTACCCAAAACGCTTCTTTAACATGGAATTTACAAAAGAACGGGTAATATAATGTCATAAGTAAACCATATATGATATCATAACAATGAATATGATTCTGTAATAAGTCAATGACATTATTTAAATCATTATACAGGAGGTTCGGACACATACGAAGCAAATTGGACCTAAGGTAAGGGAAATATCACAATCTCATTTTTATCCGAGATTGTTTATTCGTAAGTATTTACTGGGGTGTATTTTATCATCCACATCCATGTTCCATCAATATGTAATATTGTTTCCATCCACTTGCAAAAGTTTAAATCCAATTTTACCCTTAGGTGAGTTTTTAGTAAAGAATATGAAAGGAATCTTTTGCCGTTTTTCGTACGAGGTACTTTTTGACTTTTCTGACAAAAGTACAAGAAGAATGTTTTTTTTAACTTATACGGCACGAACGGATTTTTACGGTTTTATAAAGCCTTATTTTCATGAAGCTTCCTTGAAAAGATTTCATGACTATTTTCAATAAAATCTCTTTCTTTTAAAATTTCATGACGTTTCGTGAAAAGAAATTGATTTTGAAGAAGAAAGGATATTTTCCTCAAGAATGGAGTTCAAGTGTTTTATCAAAATAATTTTCCATCTAAGATAATAAAGGGTTCTGTTTTTATCCCTATTATTACATTGATTTGATCATGTTGTGATGGAATTATTTTTATGAATTCCTTTATCTTGTATGAATTGTTTTATGATGTCATGATGTTTAAGATTCCCATTTGTATTACATGGGTTATGCAATGATTTATGGTTTATGATTTTGTGGCACACATAAGAATGGTATCATTAAGAGATGGGTGGGACCTATATCTCCCTCCAATGCATTGGGTAAAGATTTTATATCTCATGAGATAGACATGGCTGGAATGGTAGGTTATACCGGTTCAGTGAAACAGGACTGAAACGAGGATTACTCGATTCAGAAAGGGACTTTGTCCACTAAGATAGTCTTGGCAATGAGTCTTGACTAACAAGAAATGATTCTCTATGATTATGTGTGTATGCCACAATGAGTAATGTTTAAAGTTCTGATTTCATTTCACTACTATGATTTATCCCATGTTATGAAATTATGCTCTCTTTTGCAGGTTAAGATTTCCAAAAATGTTATGTTCTTATGAAAATTATGTGATTGATATTTCCTTTGTTTACCCTTACTGATCATTTGAGCTCACCCTTTTATGTTTTCTTTTCCCCAGGATATAAAGAAAGGTTTTAGGTAAAAAAAAGGAAGATCTTTATGGGAGATGTTGAAGATCTTTCACCAGGATTAGAAGATTACGTTCCGAGTTTCCAAAGACACTAAACTATTACGATCCTTGTGTGTGTATTTTTGTTATGTATTAAGTATTCCGCAAAAGTATTGTAATGTCCATGTACGTTAGGCTTCGGGTATCTACAGTTGGTATCAGAGGAAAGGTTTAGTCAACCTTTGGAAACTAGGATGCGAAAATGTTAGTGAGATCCCTAGAGATATTTCTAAGGTATGTCTAGGGATGTCTCTAAGGTTAAGTATACGTATAGGTTATAGTCCTAGAATTGCGCTAACGATCTTAGAATTTAACCTAAAATGTTAGATATTGAGGGTACTAACCCTTTATTATGTTGTTTTCCCTAGCATGATTTTTTCCTCTCACACAATTCTTTTGGGGTTTTAGACGATGGCTGGAACCCGAAGGAACCGTGTTAATGCAGAATGTGATGGGCAATGCAATGATTGTACCCCTGAGCAACCGAACAATATAGGAGCTGGAATGAAAAATCTTGTAGCCATGCTCACACAACTTTCTCAAGCTATGAATCATGCAGGACTTCCAAACGAGCAAAGGAAGGAGCAACATTCTGTTGAATCCTTCATGAGGCAGCGTCCACCTTCTTTCAGTGGGTCTACTGATCCATTAGTTGCTGAACAATGGATTAGTACTACTGAAAAGATATTTTCATTTCTTCAATGTTCTGAACATGATAAAGTCATCCTAGCAGTGTATCGTTTGGAAGGAGATGCTGATCAATGGTGGAATCTTGTTAAGAATACAAGGCAAAGGGATGAAATTGAGTCTATGGAATGGGACGAGTTCAAGAACTTATTTTTCAATAAGTACTTCCCTCGTATTCTTCGAACAAAGATGGAGAAAGAGTTTCTTGAACTGAAGCAAAGGGACGATGAATCTGTTGGTACCTATGAAGCAAATTTTACAAGACTTGCAAGGTATGCTTCTGGAATTATCATCCAACCTGAAAGTAAAGTTGATCGATTTTTCAGTGGCTTAAAACCAAGTCTTCGAAGGGCATTAGCTATAAGAGACTTCAGTAGCTATGAAGAAATTGTGCGTTGTGCTATCAAGGTAGAAATGGAAGTTGGTGTTACATATCCATCTCATGGTTTTGACAAGAAACGAAAGATGGAGTTCAAGGAGAAATCTCAGAATAATGGTGAAAAGAAGATGAATGTTTCCTTATGCACAAAGTGTGGAAAGAAGCATGGTGGAGATTGTCTAAAAGGGACTAGGAAATGTTTTAAGTGTGGAAAAGAAGGTCATCGAGCAGCTGAGTGTCGAAGTAATGGAAAAAGGGTTTCTAATGATAAAGCAAACACTGCAGAGAACGCACCGCCAACACTTCAATGCTTCAAGTGCAAGGAAATGGGGCATTATGCTAATAATTGCCCTAATCCAAGGGTTAGTGATGATCAACATGAGCAACCACTGAAGGCAAAGGACAAAGGGAAGTCACATGCGATCACTATTGGCAATGTTGAATATAACAACGATGTGGTGGAATGATTAAGTGTTTATGTAATGGGATTCCAAAATAATGTTGTATCATGGAGTATTGGAATATTTATGTATTGGTCTAATGTGGTATTCAAAGTGATTGAGATATTATGCGCATAATGAAGGGAAAACGAGAAAATGAAATGTTTAACAGTATTCATGAGCTCATGATTGATATAAGGACTAAGTGATATCATGGTTTGAGTATATAGAATTTTGAGGATTTTGGTATGTGGAAAGTGTTAACTTTTAACTGCACTCATGTTTTCACTAAGGTATTCAAGAAAATACACGATTAAGGACTTTGAATGTTTGGAATGTGACCAACAAGACATATCTTATGATATGTGGGGATCAACGACAGTATTAAATCTCTGGTAATCGATGTCACTATATTATGAGAGTGGACTGCAGTATTATGTATAAGCCTAAAGATTAGACTGGATTATGTTGGACATAAGTTAGTATTGTTTAAGGATAGAAGATTTTCGATATTATTGATGGGATGTTATAGTAACGTAGTTTTAGAAAAAGGGACAACCTGCAGGACGGGCGACAGCCCATCACTTCGGACAAGGCTGTAGGAATCGAACCCACAACCGAAGTGCGACTGGCCTTTATCGCCTACCACTGACCTACAGGAAGTCCCTGTTTAGTAGAAACTAGTTTTATTATATTAAGCAGTATGATATATGAAGTATAAGTCCATTTTAGGAACTATATATGATTAATCTCACTATAGAATGACTTATGTATATTTAATAACTTTTTCTTACCTTTTGTTTGAGACAGATGGAATGACCCGTCATTCTATCACATGATCTGCTAACACTTCACGAATAACAAATTCAACTTCATTTATTTAGGAGATGAAGTGGAAATTGTTCAAGGCATGAACAACATTGATATTGTATCAAAATAAAGTAAGTATTTATTCTAATTCAAATTTTCAACTTTAGGGAAATGATCTTGAAAACCAAAAATGTTGTCCTAGTGATCTTATACCTGATGAATCAGATGGTACCTTAGATCGTCACAAATTTATGGATTTGTGATTACTGGATTTTCCATAGCCATGTTCTCTACCACTCTCCATCAGAACATGATGGTTAGATTTCTCTTCCATATCCATATTTTCACCTATGTGGAAACCCAGTGATTAGTTTATTTGGGTAATCGTTACATTTCATACTTTAGTTTTTAAAGCCAAGTTTTGGTATTCCCTTTTACGATGTGGGTTTCTATTAAAGAAACTTTCAAATAGTAAACCATTTATAACCCCGACGAATTTCGAGGGTGAAATTCATTTTAAGGGGGGTAGAATGTAACAGCCCAAGATTTTATAAAAAAAAATATTCTTTTTAATTTTATTAATGTCTTGTGTTGTACGCTACACCAAAAGGAGCTTGCACAACACACATCCTTGACTTGACTTGCATTACACGCAATCGCGACCTTCCTCGATAGCGTGTGTAGTACGCAATACCGAGTTTCACTAAACAACGATATGCTATAAAAATATTATTAAAACTAGCCGTTATGAATAGTAATAACCACTTTTTGAAATCCAGTAAATCTTATTTTTCAAAATGGACTTTATTTTTGGATTCGGAGTATCGAATTTAGCCTAAGGTGAAATTTTGGTACTTTTCGGATAACTTTCATATTCTGATGAATAGTGAAAATTACTAAATTATAATTAAAAACAACTCTTTTAATCGAAATAATTAATAGTGATAAATCATTAATTTGAGTGGTTTTAAAGTATATTTAGAATATATTTTTACAATTTAATACAATGTTGGTCATTGGATGTAATTTCACATTTAAACTAGACATAAACAAGTGTCAATCTTTTGATAGATATTGTTTCTTAAAAACACGCTATTTGTTTTAACAGCGGGATTTAATTATAAAATTAATTAATGCAACTTTTATGTTATGAATTTGGTAAAATAGACTTCATTTTTGAATTCGGAATATGAAATATAGCTTGGGATGAAATTTTGGCATTGTTCTGAAAAACATCAATTTTTGATGAATAGTGAAACTACTAAGTGGTAGGTTAAAAACTGAATTTTGCATAAAACTTAATTTTACCGCTTCTGTGAATGGAATTTCGAAAATCCGAGAGACACGGTTAATATCAAGGACTAAAATGTGGTTCAATGAGATGAAAATAATTTTTTGGTGAATAGTAACTTTTTACTTTTTTTTTACCACAGTTAATAGTAAATAAGGTAACTAAGGGTAAATATGATATTAATATTACCCTAACACATGTCCTAATTCTATTGGACAAGTGTAATTCGACCAAAAACAAACTTAGGAATAAAATATGACCATTTAGGCCCACTTGGATTAGATTAGGACATTTATTATTAATTTATTTAAAGAAGGGTTAAAATAGTTAAAATCAAAGTTTAATAAGTAAATCATTTTTAATATGGGGTTATACATAAGATAAATTAGATTGTAAATATTCATTAGAAAGCTAAAAAGATTTCCTACATGATGGTATTTTATTTTTAATTTTTAGACATCAAATAATTTAATTTATTTATGACACAAAGATGTTGCAGTAATTATCTTATTAATGAAATATTGACATAATTGATAATATAAATACCAAAATAAATGTAATTTAAGACTTTTTATGAATTCCACTAATTTTCTAGGCTACTATGATATATTAGTGTTGATTTAATCAACTTGTTTCGAACATATAATTCTGTTATGACTTTCACAAAAATCATATATCAAATAGTGTCAAAATTGACACAAAATAGTTTTTAAATCAAATATTATATTATTAATTGTTATTTTATTCCTAAAAATCTAAGGTTCGGCCAAATGACTTAGATAAGGATATATGTATTAATAATATACAATTTGGGGTTCTTTTGGCATGTTAGAGTAAGTTTATTAACCATATAGTGAAAGAAAACAAAAAGACACGGTAAAAGTTAAATTATTTAACTTAGAGTTAAATCTAATTGATAAGGTTAAAATAATACCCTAAACTTGTCTAAATTCTATTGGTTGATAGGATTTCGACCCATCCCCACTTTAGCTTCGAAATAAGACCCTTTGGAACCATTATAAACCGATTTTGACTTTAATATAAAATAATATTTTGAGATATTCCTAAGGTGCCCCTCTCCTCCCCTATAAAAGGACACCTCCTCCCCCTCCTCCTCACACCAATTTGAGCACTCAAGCTCGGCCAACCCCTGCCAATTTCTCCTCTCCACTTCCCTAGCAACATCCTAGAGGTTCTGGTCTTCCTCAAAGACCAATTTTAGTGCCCTAAGAGGAGGTCTCAAAGAGGCACTTCAAAGAAGAGGTAATTACCGTTACCAATTCTTTCATCTTTATTTCTTCTTCCACTTCTTCTTCTTAGGTTGTTTCATTATGAAGTAATAACATCAGTATCACTCATATACTGATATGTTATTATAAGTATGAAACAACCCTATTTCACCATCTATCCATCCTACGGAAAAAGAAATCACCGCGCGTGCGTACGTACGGAATACCGTCTCCACGCCGTGGTGTAATCTATTTTCCACCACCACCTTACATGGATGGGTATAATGGTGTAAAGAATAACTATACATAGTTATTACAACATCATATTGATTCTGATATATTGTATAATCCACTCCAATTCAATTCAATATTTATAGAAATGATATCATCGCTCGTGCGTACGTACGGACTACCGTCTCCACGACGCGATGAGATTCATTCTCCATGTTAAACCATTTAAGAATAATTATAATGTATATATAAGAAATAATAATGAAATATATGACATTATAAAGCTACTGGATTTATGTATATATATACATATGTATGTCATCTACTTACTTCCATTTCAAGACAATTAGGAAAGGAAAACAGCGTTCATGCGTACGTACGGACTACCGTCTCCATGAACGATGTTTTTCATTTTATTTATCTACCTATTATATATATATATATACTGAATATATATGATATATAAATCATATTTTATATTCTGGAAGTAAGTAAATCATGATATAAGTAATAATGATGTCAAGAACAACAAGTCAAAACACCTACGATAAATGAAACGATTTTACCCAAAACGCTTCTTTAACATGGAATTTACAAAAGAACGGGTAATATAATGTCATAAGTAAACCATATATGATATCATAACAATGAATATGATTCTGTAATAAGTCAATGACATTATTTAAATCATTATACAGGAGGTTCGGACACATACGAAGCAAATTGGACCTAAGGTAAGGGAAATATCACAATCTCATTTTTATCCGAGATTGTTTATTCGTAAGTATTTACTGGGGTGTATTTTATCATCCACATCCATGTTCCCTCAATATGTAATATTGTTTCCATCCACTTGCAAAAGTTTAAATCCAATTTTACCCTTAGGTGAGTTTTTAGTAAAGAATATGAAAGGAATCTTTTGCCGTTTTTCGTACGAGGTACTTTTTGACTTTTCTGACAAAAGTACAAGAAGAATGTTTTTTTTAACTTATACGGCAAGAACGGATTTTTACGGTTTTATAAAGCCTTATTTTCATGAAGCTTCCTTGAAAAGATTTCATGACTATTTTCAATAAAATCTCTTTCTTTTAAAATTTCATGACGTTTCGTGAAAAGAAATTGATTTTGAAGAAGAAAGGATATTTTCCTCAAGAATGGAGTTCAAGTGTTTTATCAAAATAATTTTCCATCTAAGATAATAAAGGGTTCTGTTTTTATCCCTATTATTACATTGATTTGATCATGTTGTGATGGAATTATTTTTATGAATTCCTTTATCTTGTATGAATTGTTTTATGATGTCATGATGTTTAAGATTCCCATTTGTATTACATGGGTTATGCAATGATTTATGGTTTATGATTTTGTGGCACACATAAGAATGGTATCATTAAAAGATGGGTGGGACCTATATATCCCTCCAATGCATTGGGTAAAGATTTTATATCTCATGAGATAGACATGGCTGGAATGGTAGGTTATACCGGTTCAGTGAAACAGGACTGAAACGAGGATTACTCGATTCAGAAAGGGACTTTGTCCACTAAGATAGTCTTGGCAATGAGTCTTGACTAACAAGAAATGATTCTCTATGATTATGTGTGTATGCCACAATGAGTAATGTTTAAAGTTCTGATTTCATTTCACTACTATGATTTATCCCATGTTATCAAATTATGCTCTCTTTTGCAGGTTAAGATTTCCAAAAATGTTATGTTCTTATGAAAATTATGTGATTGATATTTCCTTTGTTTACCCTTACTGAGCATTTGAGCTCACCCTTTTATGTTTTCTTTTCCTCAGGATATAAAGAAAGGTTTTAGGTAAAAAAAAAGTAAGATCTTTATGGGAGATGTTGAAGATCTTTCACCAGGATTAGAAGATTACGTTCCGAGTTTCCAAAGACACTAAACTATTACGATCCTTGTGTGTGTATTTTTGTTATGTATTAAGTATTCCGCAAAAGTATTGTAATGTCCAGGTACGTTAGGCTTCGGGTCTCTACCTTCTTTAAATAAATTAATAATAAATGTCCTAATCTAATCCAAGTGGGCCTAAATGGTCATATTTTATTCCTAAGTTTGTTTTTGGTCGAATTACACTTGTCCAATAGAATTAGGACATGTGTTAGGGTAATATTGATATCATATTTACCCTTAGTTACCCTATTTACTATTAACCGCGGTAAAAAGGTAAAAAGTTACTATTCACCAAAAAATTATTTTCATCTCATTGAACCACATTTTAGTCCTTGATATTAACCGTGTCTCTCGGATTTTCGAAATTCCATTCACAGAAGCGGTAAAATTATGTTTTATGCAAAATTCAGTTTTTAACCTACCACTTAGTGGTTTCACTATTCATCAAAAATTGAAAGTTTTCAGAAAAATACCAAAATGAATGTAATTTAAGACTTTTTATGAATTCCACTAATTTTCTAGGTTACTATGATATATTATTGTTGATTTAATCAACTTGGTTTGAACATATAATTCTGTTATGACTTTCACAAAAATCATATATCAAATAGTGTCAAAATTGACACAAAATAGTTTTTAAATAAAATATTATATTATTAATTGTTATTTTATTCCTAAAAATATAAGGTTAGGCCAAATGACTTAGATAAGGCTATATATATTAATAATAAACAATTTGGGGTTCGTTTGGCATGTTATAGTAAGTGTATTAACCATATAGTGAAAGAAAACAAAAAGACACGGTAAAAGTTAAATTAATTAACTTAGAGTTAAATCTAATTGATAAGGTTAAAATAATACCCTAAACTTGTCTAAATCCTATTTGTTGATAGTATTTCGACCCATCCCCACTTTAGCTTCGAAATAAGACCCTTTGGAACCATTATAAACCGATTTTGACTTTAATATAAAATAATATTTTGAGATATTCCTAAGGTGCCCCTCTCCTCCCTTATAAAAGGGCACCTCCTCCCCCTCCTCCTCACACCAAATTGAGCACTCAAGCTCGGCCAACCCCTGCCATTTTCTCCTATCCACTTCCCTAGAATAATCCTAGAGGTCCTGGTCTTCTCCAAAGACCAATCTTAGTTCCTTAAGTGGAGGATTCAAAGAGGCGTTCCAAAGAAGAGGTAATATCCATTACCGATCTTTTCAATTTCTTTCTTCTTCAACTTCTTCTTCTTTAGTTGTTTCATGATAAATTAATAACATCAGTATTACTTACATACTGATATGTTATTATAAATATGAAACAACCCTAATTCACCTTCTATCCATCCTACGGAAAAATGAAATCACCGCGCGTGCGTACGTACGGAATACCGTCTCCACGCCGTGGTGTAATCTATTTTCCACCATCACCTTACAAGGATGGGTATAATGGTGTAATGAGTAACTATATATGATTATTATTAAGTAATATTGATACTGAAATAATATATATATACTCCAATACAATTCCACGATCATAGGAACGATATCATCACTCGTGCGTACGTACGGAATACCGTCTCCACGATGTGATGCGACTCGTTCTACATGATCTTCATTTCATAATGATTATATAAATGAATTGAATGAATGAATATGGTATATAATACACTAATACCATTCTGGAAATGAATTATCTATAATCTAAAGATAAGAATAAGAATTTATTCAACAAAACACGCATAAGAACAAAAAGTTATAAAGACCCGAGTAACAAGTAACAATGAAATATTACTAACAAGAAGCTAATAATATGACCATATATGATATCATATCAATATGTATGATTCTGGAATAAGTCAATAACATTATTTAAACCATTATACAGGAGCTTCGGACACGAACAAAGCAAATCGGACCTAAGGTAAGGGAAATATCACAATCTCATTTTTATCCGAGATTGTTTATTCGTAAGTATTTACTGGGGTGTATTTTATCATCCACATCCATGTTCCCTCAATATGTAATATTGTTTCCATCCACTTGCAAAATTTTAAATCCAATTTTACCCTTAGGTGAGTTTTTAGTAAAGAATATGAAAGGAATCTTTTGCCGTTTTTCGTACGAGGTACTTTTTGACTTTTCTGACAAAAGTACAAGAAGAATGTTTTTTTTAACTTATACGGCACGAACGGATTTTTACGGTTTTATAAAGCCTTATTTTCATGAAGCTTCCTTGAAAATATTTCATGACTATTTTCAATAAAATCTCTTTCTTTTAAAATTTCATGACGTTTCGTGAAAAGAAATTGATTTTGAAGAAGAAAGGATATTTTCCTCAAGAAAGGAGTTCAAGTGTTTTATCAAAATAATTTTCCATCTAAGATAATAAAGGGTTCTGTTTTTATCCCTATTATTACATTGATTTGATCATGTTGTGATGGAATTATTTTTATGAATTCCTTTATCTTGTATGAATTTTTTTATGATGTCATGATGTTTAAGATTCCCATTTGTATTACATGGGTTATGCAATGATTTATGGTTTATGATTTTGTGGCACACATAAGAATGGTATCATTAAGAGATGGGTGGGACCTATATCTCCCTCCAATGCATTGGGTAAAGATTTTATATCTCATGAGATAGACATGGATGGAATGGTAGGTTATACCGGTTCAGTGAAACAGGACTGAAACGAGGATTACTCGATTCAGAAAGGGACTTTGTCCACTAAGATAGTCTTGGCAATGAGTCTTGACTAACAAGAAATGATTCTCTATGATTATGTGTGTATGCCACAATGAGTAATGTTTAAAGTTCTGATTTCATTTCACTACTATGATTTATCCCATGTTATGAAATTATGCTCTCTTTTGCAGGTTAAGATTTCCAAAAATGTTATGTTCTTATGAAAATTATGTGATTGATATTTCCTTTGTTTACCCTTACTGAGCATTTGAGCTCACCCTTTTATGTTTTCTTTTCCCCAGGATATAAATAAAGGTTTTAGGTAAAAAAAAAGGAAGATCTTTATGGGAGATGTTGAAGATCTTTCACCAGGATTAGAAGATTACGTTCCGAGTTTCCAAAGACACTAAACTATTACGATCCTTGTGTGTGTATTTTATGGAGGAACCACCAACTTGAAGAAGCTACATGGGAGCTTGAGGATATGATGAGGGAGAAGTATCCTCATCTGTTTGTTACAAAGTGACGAATTTCGAGGGCGAAATTCTTTTTAAGGGGGGTAGAATGTAACACCCGAGACTTTTATGTTATATAAATTATCAAAGGAATCTTTTTCTACGCAACACTTGCTTGACTTGCTTTACACGCAATCGCGACCTTCCTCGATAGCTTGCGTCGTACGCAATACCGAGTTTCACTAAACAACAATATGCTATTAAAACTAGCCGTTCTGAATAGTAATAACCACTTTTTGAAATTTTATAAATTTTATTTTTCAAAATGGACTTCATTTTTGGACTCAGAATATCGAAATTAGCCTAGGGTGAAATTTTGGTATTTTTCTGAAAACTTTCAATTTTTGATGAATAGTGAAACCACTAAGTGGTAGGTTAAAAACTGAATTTTGCATAAAACATAATTTTACCGCTTCTGTGAATGGAATTTCGAAAATCCGAGAGACACGGTTAATATCAAGGACTAAAATGTGGTTCAATGAGATGAGAATAATTTTTTGGTGAATAGTAACTTTTTACCTTTTTACCGCGTTTAATAGTAAATAGGGTAACTAAGGGTAAATATGATATCAATATTACCCTAACACATGTCCTAATTCTATTGGACAAGTGTAATTCGACCAAAAACAAACTTAGGAATAAAATATGACCATTTAGGCCCACTTGGATTAGATTAGGACATTTATTATTAATTTATTTAAAGAAGGGTTAAAATAGTTAAAATCAAAGTTTAATAAGTAAATAATTTTTAATATGGGGTTATACATAAGATAAATTCGATTGTAAATATTCATTAGAAAGCTAAAAATATTTCCTACATGATGGTATTTTATTTGTAATTTTTAGACATCAAATAATTTAATTTATTTATGACACAAAGATGATGCAGTAATTATCTTATTAATGAAATATTGACATAATTGATAATATAAATACCAAAATGAATGTAATTTAAGACTTTTTATGAATTCCACTAATTTTCTAGGTTACTATGATATATTATTGTTGATTTAATCAACTTGGTTCGAACATATAATTCTGTTATGACTTTCACAAAAATCATATATATAGTGTCAAAATTGACACAAAATAGTTTTTAAATAAAATATTATATTATTAATTGTTATTTTATTCCTAAAAATCTAAGGTTCGGCCAAATGACTTAGATAAGGGTATATATATTAATAATAAACAATTTGGGGTTCGTTTGGCATGTTATAGTAAGTGTATTAACCATATAGTGAAAGAAAACAAAAAGACACGGTAAAAGTTAAATTAATTAACTTAGAGTTAAATCTAATTGATAAGGTTAAAATAATACCCTAAACTTGTCTAAATCCTATTGGTTGATAGGATTTCGACCCATCCCCACTTTAGCTTCGAAATAAGACCCTTTGGAACCATTATAAACCGATTTTGACTTTAATATAAAATAATATTTTGAGATATTCCTAAGGTGCCCCTCTCCTCCCTTATAAAAGGGCACCTCCTCCCCCTCCTCCTCACACCAAATTGAGCACTCAAGCTCGGCCAACCCCTGCCATTTTCTCCTCTCCACTTCCCTAGAATAATCCTAGAGGTCCTGGTCTTCTCCAAAGACCAATCTTAGTTCCTTAAGTGGAGGATTCAAAGAGGCGTTCCAAAGAAGAGGTAATATCCATTACCGATCTTTTCAATTTCTTTCTTCTTCAACTTCTTCTTCTTTAGTTGTTTCATGATAAAGTAATAACATCAGTATTACTTACATACTGATATGTTATTATAAATATGAAACAACCCTAATTCACCTTCTATCCATCCTACGGAAAAATGAAATCACCGCGCGTGCGTACGTACGGAATACCGTCTCCACGCCGTGGTGTAATCTATTTTCCACCATCACCTTACAAGGATGGGTATAATGGTGTAATGAGTAACTATATATGATTATTATTAAGTAATATTGATACTGAAATAATATATATATATACTCCAATACAATTCCACAATCATAGAAACGATATCATCACTCGTGCGTACGTACGGAATACCGTCTCCACGATGTGATGCGACTCGTTCTACATGATCTTCATTTCATAATGATTATATAAATGAATTGAATGAATGAATATGGTATATAATACACTAATACCATTCTGGAAATGAATTATCTATAATCTAAAGATAAGAATAAGAATTTATTCAACAAAACACGCATAAGAACAAAAAGTTATAAAGACCCGAGTAACAAGTAACAATGAAATATTACTAACAAGAAGCTAATAATATGACCATATATGATATCATATCAATATGTATGATTCTGGAATAAGTCAATAACATTATTTAAACCATTATACAGGAGCTTCGGACACAAACAAAGCAAATCGGACCTAAGGTAAGGGAAATATCACAATCTCATTTTTATCCGAGATTGTTTATTCGTAAGTATTTACTGGGGTGTATTTTATCATCCACATCCATGTTCCCTCAATATGTAATATTTTTTCTATCCACTTGAAATAGTTTAAATCCAATTTTACCCTTAGGTGAGTTTTTAGTAAATAATATGAAAGGAATCTTTTGTCGTTTTTCCGTACGAGGTACTTTTTGACTTTTCCGACAAAAGTACGAAGAATGTTTTTTTTAACTTATACGGCATGAATGGATTTTTAAAACATTACTTCAAAGAAGCTTCCTTTACAAGTTTTCAAGTTTATTTTTAATCAACTTCTTTTATTTTAAAGTTGTATGACATGTTATGAAAGGAAAAATGTTTTTGAAGAAGAAAGGATATTTTCCTCAAGAATTCAATTCAAGTGTTTTATCAAAATTATTTTCCATCTAAGATAATAAAGGGTTCTGTTTCTATACATATTTTTACATTGGTTTGACTATGTTGTGATGGAATTATGTTTATGAATTCCTTTATCATATATGAATTTATGATGTCATGATGTTTCAAGAATCCCATTTTTGTTATATGTGTTATGCGATGATGTATGTTTTATGATTATGTGGCACACATAAGAAAGGATTCATTATAAGATGGGTGGGACCTATATCTCCCTCCAATGCATTGGGTAATGATTTTATATCCCATGAGATAGACATGGCTGGAACGGAAGGTTATTTCGGTTCAGTGATACAGGACTGAAACGAGGAGTGAACTCGGTTCAGAAAGGGACTTTGTCCACTAAGATAGTCTTGGCAATGAGTCATGACTAACAAGAAATGATTTCCATGATTATGTGTGCATGCCACAAAGTTTCAAGTTTTATGTTATGATTATGGGGATCTCATTTTCACTTCTATGTTTTATTCCATGTTAAGATATTATGATCTCTTTTGCAGGTTTTGATAAAGATATGATATGATTTTTATTTCCTTTATTTGCCCTTGCTGAGCATTTGAGCTTACCCTTTTATGTTTTCTTTTCCCCAGGTCAGGAAGATGGATATTAAGTAGAATATGCTAAAAGGTACCCTAGATATGATGAAATAAATGGGAGACACTGTAGAAGATTTATGAACCAGTTGTTTATGTTTCCCAGTTTCTAAAGACACTATACCTATACGGTCCTTTGTGGTTTTGTCATATGTTGTAATAAGTGTGCTTCAATTTTGAAGTATTAACAATGTATGTAAAGTATGGGTCGTTATAGTTGGTACCTTTACTTGAAAAACCACCATGTTTCAAACACAACCAAATTAGTGATATTTTCATATGAGCATCAGATTGGAAGATATCAATGTATTTTCATGTGATATAAATATTTATTTAATTAATAAATATTATATATCTATTAAATTACCACCTTCTCAGAACTCTAGGAAAACTTAACCTGAGGGTAAACACCATATTATGAGATCAATATAAATATTTTAAGTTTTTTATGATGTAGATAAATTTGTTTAATTTACTATTTTACCACTTTAGGGACCATTAGCTTGAGGCTTAAAATGAATTAAGTTTCACTCAAAGAAAATTTTATTTTTTTATGTAAAACCTTCATAAAAATATTAATTAATGATGTTTCTTAAAATTAAATTATAAAACTTGAAATGAGATCATTTTTTTATTTCTATTTTGTTTTATAAATTTTATAAGAAAATAATTCCAAGATAATTAATTTTTCAAAAATATTGAAAATATATATATTATATTGTTAAATTTTCAAAAAGAGTGATTGATATTTTTTATTCTAAAAAATTAAGTTAAAATTATAAATTCTATGTAAGGATCTATAAAACTAGATATATGAAAAACTAGTCTTTATACTACTTTACTATAAATAATGCTGATGAAATAAAATTTCGAATGTACAATGAATATGGAAATTATGTCACAAAAATTGCTTGGAATTACTATTATAGTTTTTAATTCGAATTAATCATTATCAATACTATAATAAACCTAGTATTCTAAAAAACATTATTCCAATTATATAATACAACTATGAGGTGTTGATTACATTAATAACTGACATTTGATATATAGAATATAAATTGTGTGATTTTCGACCTAAAAAGGTAATGCATTAGAGAAATAAAGGAAACAATCCATGTAGTTGATGGCAACATAAAATAAGTATTAACAGTTTCTACTAAATTTACCTGATTTTTATTGAGGAATGAAACTTTTCGTGGAATGTTTTATGAAACTACTACATGAAAATGGACTAGATATCACATTAATGGTATATAAAAAATCAATTAGTTATTTATGGATGTACTTTTTCATGGAATAAGTGGAAATTATATATTAATATAGGAGAAACCAACTATAAGGATAAATAATATGTCAATTCTTATTTATAGACTAATAAGGATGTATTCATGAATGTTTTTAAAATTTGAAAATGATTTTATAGATTATAAAAGAATACATCAATAACATTGAAGGTGGAAACTTTAACTGATCATTTATGAAGGTTTCAAATGTTTTTATACAATTTATATATTTTAGGGTATTTATTTATCAAATATAAAGAATATTATCCATATCCTAAAATAAATTCCAATAACTCTTAAATGAATATTCCAACAGGTTACTTCTTGAAGCATCTTTTAATTTTTTTTAGAGTACTAGGTTTAAATTATATTAAGATGAATTCTTTCTTGAATATTATTTATATTATCCTATTCTATGACACCACACCTAGTAACCCCATATAAGGGATTGGATTTCCCTAAGACTTTGCTTTATTATTTATGAGGTGTTGAGTGTCTAAGAAATTATAATTTCAAAGTTTATACTATTTTATTAGTTTTCATAATTTATGAATATTTTATGTCTTGAAAATTATTTGACTAAGTCTTATATGTTACAATTTAAGAATATATTACACATTAAATTTATATTAAGTGAAATATATTACTCAAATGAAAATATATTATGTATAAAATATATTTTTAGAGTTTCGGTTTAATTAATTGCTAGTTGATTGTTTTATTTCAGATAATAAGGAATTAATTATTTTATGTTTATTTTATGATTTATAATTTTTATGAAAATTATTTACTATAATTTTTTCTATTTATTTAGATGGAAAATTCATTGGAGATTCATTTTTAATAAATGATTATAAAAAAATATTTAACCACCAATTATTTTTCAAACCATAATGATTTTGGACATTTTGTAAAAGGAAAAATGATGATAAAAAATGAATAATTTAACCCTAAAATTTCATAATTTTCTAAGTTAGTATATTTTTTTTATGTTTATTAAAAAAATCCTTTAAAAAATAAATAATCATTACATTAGGGGAAAGAAGATCATACAAAATGCATGAAAACTAGAAAGGAATATATATATATATATAAGATAAAAATAGAAGAAGTAGATGAAATTTTTGATAAATTTTTTAAAAAAATATTATATAACATTAAAATATATATAAATGAACATAATATTTTAAAATAAAAGTTTAGGGGATGCAAGTAGAACGTTTTTTCAAAAAACATTTTTTAAGAATGTTTAAAAATTTAATGAGGATATAATGTAAAAAATGGGTTTAAATGCATATGAAAATTTCCATTTGTTACACACATAGATTCTATGATATATTTCTCTTTAAATAAATTTAATTTCTTTGATGACTTACTTTACACGCAACACCAATTTTAAATGAATTGTGATACACTTTTGAATTTTTGTTATTTAAATGTGACCATTATAACCTAGATTTTAAATTTTCGATATGAATAAGAATAACCACATTATAAAAAAAATGTATAAAGGTTTTATATAATGTAAATTTATTTATTAATTCATAATAAACTTTATTTTTAGTAAATCCATTTTATGCTTCAAAAATATGTTTTCTTCAAAAATAGTTTATATTACATTTTATATGTGGATATTATGATTACTTTTTTCCACTTTAAAAAAATTGTAAAAATTATATCACTTTTTAAATCAACATATAAAAATTTATCTTAAGGTGAAATATTTCTATTTTTCTAAAAAGATTAATTTTTCAATGAATAGTGAAAAAATTCTGATTTTATATAAAACATTCATTTCTGTTTAATTATTAACAAAGTTTAATTTTTTTTTGAATTAATTTTAAAATTTTATTAGTTACTTTTTATTAAAAATAATTCAATAAATATCATTTTATTTTATATTCTTCTAAATTTTGGTATAAAAACATTTTTTTACTTAAAAATGCATTTTTATGGAAAATAATTTTTTATCATCTTTTGTGGATTAACTTTATAAGTAATTTATATCACTTATAAAAATTTAATTTGATAAAATAGAGTCCATATTTGGAATCAGTGTTTCCAAATTTTTTAATTAGGTCACTTTTATTTTGTGTCATTATGAATAGTAACTTTGGAAAAAAAAGTTAGTTACCACTGTATGAGTTAAAACAAATTAAAAGGGTTAAATCTAAAATGGTAAGATTTTAAATAACCTAAAATTTTCTAAATCCTATTTTATGGTAATATTTCAACCCCATATCATATCCTATTTTAATTTGAGTCATTTTTTGTCCTTTTTTCTTGAATATGACATTAATATATTTTAATCTTTTGAAAATTTTCAAGTGTTCCCTCTCCCTCAATTATAAATGGACACCCCTTATCCTATATTCTAAACACATAAAGATCCTTCTTTCTTAGAAAATCCCTATCCAAATAACTTTATAACTTCCATACCCATGATCTGTAGGTCCTTTTTTTATTATAATACCAACCTTATAAGGCTTAAGGTGTAAGCCAAAGGAGGTTCTCCAAAGAAGAAGTATATCTCTTAACTGAGTGTTTTCATTATATTTCTTATTATACCTCCTTAAATTATATTCTGAAAATTATGATATAATAACATGAATTTCACTCATATACTGAGTTTTTATTATGTTGATGAAATAACTTTTATTCATCTTCTTCTCCATCAAATGGGAAATAAAAGCATCATTCATGTGTACGTGCAGACTATCATCTCACGAAGCAATATATTTCATTTTTCATCACCACATTTTACATACGGTTGTTAGGATAAATATAATATTTATATATGATATTTATTACATATTTATACTTCTTTAATTATAATATATTATAAAAATTCTTACTTTGTCATCTGTTAAAAAAATGATAACGTCACTCATGCGTATGTGCGGACTACCACCTCCACAAAATGATGTGATTCTTTTTTCATCACCACTATATATGAATAATTATAAAATAGTATATTATTAAAATGTATGATACTTATGTAATCATTAATATTATGTAGATAATTAAACTATGACCAATATGTAATTACCAAAACCACCCAACCGAAACATGCATTGAAAACAGACCATTTTTCACCTGAATGATCATTTTAGTGAAGAAATTGTTAATAAAAAGATAATTATAAATTATATAGGAATGATACATGGTAATTATTGTATGCATATTGTTCTTTAATATATATAAATATATATATATATATATATTATAGGATATTTGAACACGTATGAATCACAATAGGACTTGAGGTAAGGGATTTATGTTACAATCTCATTTCTTTATGTGATTATTTATGTTAAATTTATATTAAGGGAAATTATATATTACATATCCTATCACCCATATGTTTTATTATACTATGGTTATTTCTTGTGTTTTCATGCTTTCCTATCATTCACCTCTCTTAAGTACTTAAAATGATTGAGAAAATATTTTTAAGAAAAAAAACTTAATTTCCTCTTTGGTCTGGAAAATTTTTCTTCCATGTCTATATTTCCTTTAACATGTTTTCAAGAATATTTTTTACTATTATAAAATTATTTATTAAAATTATTTTTACCTATATTTTACATTCTATAAAAACTTTAAAAATGAATCTTCTTGTTATTTTTTTTGAATTATTTATTTTTTAACAAAGTTGTGAATGTAATATTTGTTTTACCATATATAGGATGAATATATTTTCACACTCTCATGACTACTCTTTGATTTGAAGCTTACTTTACAATATTCCATGGTTCTTTTTAATGGAATTTTTTCCCTAATATTACTGAAATTTTTTTACTTTAAATAAGTGATTTCAAAATTAAAAGGGTATTTTACTTAAGAAATGTTCCAGTGATCTTTTAAAGGTATTTTCATCTATGAAAAAATCCTTTAATGTTACTTATACTTCACTGGGGACATGATCTAATGATACTATCATTATTCTTTATCTATATGTTTATTGGTTATTATGATTAAATCTTTTTTAAATCCATTTTATTTTCCATGAGTTAAGATATGAAGAAATGATCAATGTTTTCAAGACCTTGTGTAAAAAATATGAATACATTATGATTATGTGATGGTTGGGACATTATATCCCTCCAATTAATTGGGTAATTTTATATTGATATCTCATGATATGATGATGATAATCATGGACATTATTGTAATATATTTGTTCACTTTATAATGTTTGAGTATGATTACTTCTAGATATGCTCACAAGATTATGTGTGGACATGATTGTGAATAGTTATGTCCACATTTTGATTCATGAGTTTGATTGATTCTTGCTATGATAAAAATATTATGATTTAAAATTATTGTGAATATCTATGCTAACAAGATTATGATTTCCTATGATTATGATGCCACATGCCTAAGTTATGTCTCTTGAATGATGATTATTACTTTAACCCCCTTATTGATTATGCTTCTATATGTGAATTGATTTTAGATTTTATGATCTAAGATTTATTGGGTATGAATCTTTTTTTAAACATGCATTTTATTATATTTACATATAGACATCTTATGCTCTCTTATGATTGATATCTCCCATGTTTACCCTTACTGAACATATAAGGCCATCCTTTCTTATGTTTTCATTCCCAAAGTTTTTATGGAAGGATTTAAGTGTGATATTTCTATAAGGGTACTATTATAAAGATATTTGTGGGATATGATGAATATATTTTAAAAAATAAATTTAATATATATCTAGTCTCCAAATACACTAAACCTTTACGGTACTTTAGTGTGTATAAATTTTATATGTATTGAATATTCATGTAGAATAATTAAATATTTATATATGTAATGATTGGGTCTCTATAGTTGGTATCATAACACAGTTTATTTATTTTTAGAAATTAAGTAATGGGAAATATGAGGATAAAACCTAAGAAAATCTATAGTGAATCGAAAGTGATATAGGATGAACCTAAAGTGTCGTAGGTTGATAAAAATTTATCATGAATTAGGACATATCAAGAGTGATTTTATTATGATTTATAACCCATTTTTTCTTAATAATTATATTAAATGTTTTTGGTTTTAGTCAATGGTTGAGACAATAAGTAATAATGCTAATGAAAAATGTGATAGGAAATGCAATGATCATCCTCATGAGAAACCAAATTATTTTAGATCTGGGATGTAATATCTTGTGAATATGCTCACTCAACTCTCTCAATCTATGAGAAATAACATAAACAATGTGAAGATTTCAAATACACATAGGAGTGAGAAACATCCCATTTGGTATTTTATATGTCAAAATCCACCCTCCTTTTGTGGTTCTTCTAATCCAATAGTTTTAAAGCAATGGATCAATATGATGGAAAATATATTTTTTATTTTTAAATTATCAAACCATGAGAAATTTTTCTTACCAATTTATCTCTTAGAAAGTGAAGCTAATCAATAGTGGACTCTTATCAATAACATGAGGAAAGAGGAAGAAATAAAATCTATGGAATGGGAGGAGTTTAAGAGGGTATTTCTCAATAAGTAATTTCTTCAAACTCTTCTTACTAATCTAGAAAGGGGTTTATAGATCTAAAAAATGATTATAAATCCATTGGTACCTATGAAATAAACTTTATAAGACATTCAAGGTACACTTATGGTGTTATAATAAAATATGTGAGAAAAAATTATTGATATTTTAGTTTCTGAAAACCAATTCTCTAAAAATAATTATCCATAAGAGACTTTGGTAACTATGAAGAAATATTTCAATGTATTCTGGATATAGAAATTGATAGTGGTAAATCTAATTATTCTTATGGTTTTGATGAAAAGAAGATAAAATATAGATTTATGTAAACTCTAATGGTAAATATCAAGGAAAGAAATTCCAACCACCTGAATGTTAAAAATATGGGGGAAATCACTCAGGAAATATTTTAAAATGAACTAGGAAATGATTCAATTATAAAAATGATAGTCATCAAGGTAGTTATTTTCAACATAGGATGGAAAGGTCAAAAATAAAATATAGGATAAGAAGGATTATACCAATGAAGTTTGATGTTTTAGATATATGTATATTTGGCATTATTTTAATCAATTCCCTAATACAAGAGCTAATGATGATGGTAAGACTCAATAAACCCCTAATTAAAAGGATAAATGGATGTCCTTTGATATCGTAAATAATATCGGTCAAGAGAATGATATGTTAAGAGGTACATTTACCATTCATTATAAAACTAAAAATTTCTTATTTTATTCTTATTCTACCCATTATTTTACATCTAAATAATTTTCTAAAATTATCATATCACCACCTCAATAACTAGATGTTGAGTTGGCAGTAAAAACCCCTAATGTAATGATGATCTCATCTCAAGTATATAGAATCTATCTGATAGAATTTTATGGGAATATACTTCCTACAAATCTTGTGACTCTCCCTCTAGTTGAATTTGATATGATTTTGTGCATGGATTAGCTTCCTCTATATAAATACCATATCAATTCTTGAGTAAGGTAAGTCACATTTTATATTATAAATCAACCTATGATTGACTATTTTTGTAAGTATGAACATGAGATTCCAATGGGAATAACATTCATCTTATGGGCCTTACAACCTATTCATAAGAGATATTTATCCCAAATGGTTGGGAAGAAACTCAACATTGAAGATATTTATAGTGTTTAGGATTATTATGATTTATTTATTGAAGACATTCCTAGCCTTTACCTAAATATTGAATTTGAGTTTTCAATAGAACTCATGGTTGATGCTACACTTATTTTAAAGACTCTAAATAGAATGGTCCGGATTGATTTATAGTAATTTAAGAAGAATCTCTAGGAGAATATTGATAAATTATTCATACACTTTAGTGTGTCAAAATGGGGTGTACCTTTTCTTTTTATTAAGAAGAATGATTGTCCAAGGCATCTTTATATTGATTATCAAGAACTTAACAATATCACTGTAAAGAACAAGTATATTTTTCCCATATTGATGACATATTTGATCAAATACATGGATCTCAATACTTTTAAAAGATTGAATTCATTCTAGATATTGTAAATTTAGGTTCAATAAAGAGGATATACCAAAGATAGCCTTCCATATGAGGTAAGGTCATTATAAATTTATAGTAATTCTATTTGGACTTATTTATTCCCTCTATATCTCCATGGATCTAATTAATAGAGTCTTTAGAGATTATATTGATCAGTTTTCGGTGGTATTTATAGATTATATTATTATATATTCAAAGATAAATATCATTAATATCATTTGAATATTTTTCTGAAGACCCTAAAGAAGGAAAAGTTGTATGCCAAATTTACCAAGCATGAATTTTGGCTACAGAAGGTTTCATTCTTGGGTCATATAATCTCATGTGTGGGTATATCAGTAAATTATTCAAACATGGGTGTTAATAAACAATATCCTAGACCAACCACTATGATTGAGATCCATATCCGTCTTGGATTTGATATATATTTTTGATGATTTTTGAATAATTTCTTACAGCTATATAATCCACTAACCAAGTTGATTGGAATGTAGATAAGTTCTTATAGACAAATGAATATAAATAAAATTTTAAGGATATAAAAATAAGGTTGGTCAATCCACCTATTCTCACACTACCCTATAGTGGAGAATGATTTGTGATATATATTGATGCATTAAAGAATATACTAAGATGATTCCTCATGTAAAATAACATAGTGATAGATTATGCCTCACTCCAATTGAAAATTCATGAAAAAAAATTACCTAACTCATGATTTAGAGATGGTAAAGGTATTTTTTTTGTTGAAGATATAGAGGTGTTATCATTATGGTTAAAGGTGTGACATATATACGAATCATAAAATCATAAAATATATATTCACATAAAAAGAGTTAAATATGTTCTAGATAAGATGGTTGGAGCTGATTAAAGATTTTGAATTCTCAATACATTATCACCCAATGAAGGTGAAAACGATGGCTGATGATCTAAGTTGGAAAGATCGAGATAGTTTTTCCATAATAAGGATTGAAATATATCTAATATTTATGGATTTTCAGAAGATGGATCTTGAAATCATGAGAAAATGGGACCGATCATATCTTTCTTAGATGAATGTTCAAACATCCATTCATGTGATGATTAAAGAGGAAAATAAAGAGGATATGGAACTATAGAAGAAGTTCTAAGATGTTCCTAATTTCAATCATGATTTTGATGGAATGATAAATTTAAAAAACCAAGTCTGTGTTCTTCCAATACTAGACTTAAATAAGGAGTTTTTGGATGATTCTCATAATCCATCATTCTCTATTAATCCTAGAAGTGTGAGGGTGTATAGAGATCTAAAAGAGTGTTTATTGTGGAATAACATGAAAAGGGATATTGTAGAGTATATATCTCATTAATTTGTATGTTATAAATTTAATTCAGAGATATTAAATTCTAATTGGAAGTAACAAACATTACCCATACCATAATGGAAATGAGAAAACATGACCATGGATTTCATCATTGGACTCCCTAAAGTATCTAAAGGGAACAATGTTATTTGGGTTGCAGTCATTCACCTTATAAAAGAAACACATTTCATTATAATTAGATAATATGTATATATTGATCATATTTCTATTATATACATTAAAGAAGTGGTAAGGTTGTATAGAGTACCACATTCTATTTTATCTGATCAGGGTCCTAATTTTACCTCAAAGTTATAGAGAAGTCTTTAGCTGGAATTGAATATGGTGTTGAACTTTAGCATTGCATATCATCCTAAAATAGATTTTCAATATGATATGACCATTAAAACCTTTAAAGATATGTTGAGATAATTTTCTATGGATTTCAAAGTTGTTTGGGATCAACACCTTTCTCTGGTTTTGTTTTTATGCAGCTGTAGATTTCACTCAAGCATTCAAATGGATCCTTATAAAACCCTCTATAGAAGGAAGTGAGAAACTCCAATGTGTTTGTATAAAGTTTGTAAATGAAATCTATTGGGACCTAATCTAGTTAATTAAATGGAAGATAAATTTATATCCATTCAACATCACATCAAGGCAACTTAGAGTCTACAAAAAAGTTATGTTGATAATCACCAATGAGATCTAGAGTTTGATGTTGGTGAATAGGTATTCTTATAAAAATATCCTAAGAAGAATGTTGTGATATTTGGAAAGAAGGTAAATTTGAGCCCTAGATATATCATTCTTTTCAAAATTCTTGATCATATCAGGATGGTTTCTTATCACTTGGAACTTCTCAAGTTCGTGATATTTTCCATGTATCTCTCTTAAAGAAATATATACCTGATCCTTTATATGTACTAAACTCAGAGGTCATACAATCAGATCAAGACCTATATTATGAGGAACAACCAATGGATATTTTAGATTAAATATAGAAATTTTTTGGAATAAGAACACTCACCTGGTCAAAGTTTTGTATAGAAACTATAAATTTAAGGAATATACATGGGAACCTAAGGATGTTATTAAGAAAAAGTACCCTCAATTGTTTATATCAGAGTGATGGAATTTTGAGTAAAATTTATTATAATGGGGAAGAATGTAACACCCTAATATTTTAAAATATATTTCTATTTAAATAAATTTAATTTATTTTCTTGCTTCGTTTACATGAAATATCTAGTTTAAACAAACTATGATATAATATTGAATTATTAGAATTTAAATGTTACCATTATAACCTAAATATTAAATTAGAAGTGTGAATTATAATAACCACATTATGAAAAATGTTTATAAATGTTTTATATAATTAAAATTTATTTTTTGATTCATAATAAATAAGTACTCTATTTTTAATAAATTCATTCTATTATTCAAAAATATGTTTTCTTCAAAAATAGTTATTTCATTTAGTGCATGGATAATATCATTAATTTCTAACACTTTGAGAAATTATATTTTATAAAAAGTATATAATTTTTAAAAAAATAATATAATAATTATCTTAAGGTGAAATTTTGGGATTTTTATAAAAAGATTAATTTATTAGTGAATAGTGAAATTAAATATGATTTTAAAAAAAAATATTTTCCATTCATGTATTTACAAAATCTCATTTTGTTTTGAATTGAATTTAAAATTTCATTAGTTAATTTTGATTAAACATAATCCAATTAATGTCATTGGATTTGAAATTATACTTAATTTTGGTACAAAAACATTTTTACTTAGAAATGAAATTTTCCAGAAAACTATTTTTCATCAAGTTTTGGGGGTTTGTTTTAAATGTAATTTATACCACTTATAGAAATTCAATTGGATAAATTTGACTCTATATTTTGAATCAGCATGTCTAAATTTGGTAATGAGGCTACATTAATTTTTTTCATTATGAATAGAACTTTTTTATGGTCATATTTTTACCCTATCTCGTCTTATTTTTGAATATGAGTAATTTTGGATCCAATTTTCATGAATAATACATTAATATATTTTAATCTTTTGAAAAATTCAAAGTGTTTCCTCTCCCTCACTTATAAAAGGATACCTTCTCTCATTTCTTCTCTATACTTAAAGATCCTTCTAGCTCAGCTGAGACCTACCCAAATCCATTATTAATATCCTTCCCCATGATCTAAAGGTCATGTTTTTATCAAAATATCATCCTTATAAGTCTTAAGGTATAATCCAAAGGAGGTTTCCAAAGAATAAGTATAAATATTAACTCGGTGTTTTTATTTTATTTTTATTATACCTACTTAAATTATATGTTAACCATAATTATATGATAACACTAGTGTCTACCATATACTAAGATGTTATTATTTCAATGGAAAACCCTTTATTAGTCTACTTCTCCATCAAATTCGAAATGAAATCATCGTTCATATGTACGTGCAGACTACCGCCTCACGAATATATGTATTTTGTTTTTCATCACCACCTTTAACAGATGGTTATTATAATGGATATAATTTTTATAAATTATATTTATTAGACAATTATACTTCAAGAATTATAAGGACATTTTTACCTTCTTACCTTTACATCCATTAGAAAAAAATGACATCACTTGTGCTTAAGTATAAAAGACCCAGCCTTAAAACATTAATTAATCTTGAATTAAATGAATAATTCACATTGAGGATCTTTTCAGGTTTAGAGTTTTAGAGAATTAGGACATAACTATTACATCTCACAAGATAACAAAGTAGACACTTATACTCAATTTCCATCATAAAAAAACTCTTAAAAATAAACATGTCTAGTTCCATGTTTTAGATAGCTTGTCTTTTCTTGATCCCATCCTTGAGCCTATTCATCTTTAAGTCATGTGGAAACCATTTCAAAAACTTGGGATGAGCATAAAAAGCTCAGTAAGGGATATAAAAAATATGAAAAGAAAACATTATTCCATGTATACATAAGAATCAATGAAATCATACTTTACTCTTAAAACATAATCACTTTAACAAACCTCATGAAATCATAAGATTTATGAATAACTCATAGAAATCATAAGACGTAAAGGTAACTTGAGGCATTCATAACATTATTATGTAGGGAGAAACCCTCATGGTTACATTTGGAATACCCATCACAGTATATTTCCTAAATATCTTCGTATAAACCTTAGTGTTTAACTCCTTTACGTTACCCAATGCATTAGAGAGCTATCTCGGGCTTACCTTCCCTTAGTTTATCATGGAACCACCCTATTTCATAAACATTGCCCAAGAACCATAACATAATCATTACGCTTAAAACATGTATAAAAGAAACATAAAATTTCCACATTTAAAGCACAATATATCACATCATGATATTATCATAAATAAAAACATCTAATAAAATCATTAAAACTCTATGAGAGAAAAATCCATGTATAATTTGAAAATATTAAAAGAATACGTTTAAAATAGATTTTAGAATCAAAGTGTCCCACACCACTTCGAAACTTTTAAAAGGGTTTTAAAACATTCATGTACATATAAATAAATCCTTAAAACCATTTTTAAAACATGGACATGGATGATAAATGTTTAAAAGAATAAATCTTTAAAACCATTTAAAACAATGTTTTAATAAACGAGTCCTTTTCTATTTTGAACATTTAAATTATAACCCACAAGAAAGTAGACCATTTTCAAAACATTTAATGACTTTATTATAGACATAATATGGATATGGAATGTAAAAGGGGATGTATATACACTTTATAAAATAATAAAAGTGCATATTATTAAGAAATGTCTCAATGAGAAGAAATTGAGATGCAATCCCAATCAAGGATCATGCCATTAGAGCAAGGATGAAGAAATGAAATAATTATGTGTGACAAATATAAATACACCAAATATAAGTGGATACTCAGTGTAAAACAATCATATGCCATCCACACATATTCATATCACGACATAATCAAGAAGTATAGGTTTAACCCAAAAAAATGAAATTGGGTTAAGAAGTTCCCTTACAAAAATTCGACAGCCTAACGGCGTCACTTTAAAATTCAGAAAATGAGTTGATGAGAGAGAAAATGGTATCTCATTAATTGGACATAAAATTTACATCAATAAAGATATAGAAGAACATATCCCAACATAATAAGGTGTAAATTAAAATTCATAACAAAAGAAGTCTTTTAAAAAGAGGAGGTTGAAAGGTTTCCTTACCGATTTGGGTAACTTTCGAATCGTTCACCCCATGAAAGAAGGACCATACAACATTGATGTAAATACTCATAAAAGAAATTATATTACACAAATAGTATAATAATGTTCATTACATACACCACTCAAAGGAAATAGTTTCAAATGTTGCATAAATCTCACGGGAATAAAAGTGAGATGAAAAATCCCTTATGAAAACTCGGCAGCCTAACGGCGCCACTTAAAACTTCCAAAAAATGGATTGATGAGATAACATATGGTCTCTCATCATATTAACATAGAAATTACAGTAAGGGGAATATAAAATAACATCCCCCAACATAAGAAAGTGGATCTTAAAAGAAATGACATAAAAGAGAGTACTTAAAAAGAAAGAGATAGGTAGGATCCCTTACCTCAAGTCTGACTTGTCTTGTTCGTTTCTTTATATTCCTGAATAATAAACTTTGGTCAATTTATAATTTCTTAATGAAATAATTTAAATTTTATTATTAAATTAATATCACATATTATAATGTTATAATAATTAGTTAATTATGCGAGTTCATATCAGATGTTTTTGTCGATGTTCGGTACATGAGTCAAAAATGAACTTGTTTCAAAATGATTGTCCATCTAGTTATAAGTAAATAATATCCAGAATAGTATTAATGATTTAAATATCATATATATCAAGTAAAAATTTATTTTATACTATTCCATAACATTTGGAGATAAAAATAAATGAAATGCACCGTTCATGGAGACGGTAGGTCGTATGTACGCATGAACGCTACTTTCATTTCTTTTTCATATTAATGGAATTAAAAATAAATGAGATATATATATATATTATAATTATAATATAATATATATTTTATATAGGTCACATATGTTCATTAATTTAATTATTTATACATTCCAGGTATTGCATGAACGAGTCACATCACTTGAGGTGGCGGTAGTCCACACTTCCTCGTATGAAATTATCGCATTCGCACAACATGCAAAGCATAAAGGTATGTTTTAAATATAAAATATAGAAGAATATAGAAAACATAAATACCATATATATCATATATAAAATATATTTATATCATAATTTCCACCATGAAAGGTGTTAAGAGAAGATTGAACAATCATCATTTCGTGAGGTAGTAATTTTCCATCCACATAAACAGTATGCTCTTTAACCATTAGACGGAGGTGTGTGTAAGTTTAGCTAGAATATTTCTCATAAAAACATCCTAGTATATTGAATATACTAGTTTTTTTACAAAATAAAGGAATAAAAATATTTTAGGGGGTTGGAGAAGAAAAATAAAACAAATGAACATAAGATAAGACATTACCTTTAAATTGGGTAACTCCTCTTGGTTTGAACCAAAAGGGTTTCTTGAAGAGATTTCTGCCTAAGGTAAGGATTATATGATGAATAGAGTGATCTGGAGAGATGAAATGAGCAGAGTTTGGCTAAGACAATGGCTTGAGAGGTGTGGGTAAGGTGGTAGAGTTGGGGGCCTTTTATAAGAGGGAGGAGGGGTACTCTTATAATGTTATAAAATGTTACTTTATTATAAAATGAGTTTCAGATTTTAAAGGTCCCACAATGATATATTTCTAGGATAAGGTGATAAGGTTTCTAAATCCACCCATCCAATAGGTTTTTGACAAGTTTAAGTATTATATTTTACATTATCTTTTCATTTTATTTAAATCGTCCATTAATGAGGTAATCGTTGCATCATCATGGTGTCATAAATAAGTTAATTTATTTAATGTCTAAAAATTATAAAAAAAATACCATGATGTAGGAAATATTTTTATCTTTCTAATGAATATTTATAGTCTAAGAGATAATTTACACAGACAAAACTAAAATTGTTTTACTTGGGTGATACATACATTGGTTATACTTTCCTTTTAAAAAAACATAAAATGATAAAGTGTCACTATCACCCAAAAGTGATTTCATGGGGTCCCAAAGTTTAGCACAAGGCATACCATGGTCAGCAATGAAACAACCATTATCATTAGGACACATTTTGGGGTCATTTTATATTATTATGATATTATTTTATTACCCTTAACTACCTGATTACTAATTAATCACGATAATTAAAGATAATTATTGTCGTTACTATTCATAATGTCCAAAAACAAAAGAATATTAATTACATAATTTTGGAAATTCTAATTAAAAATATGGAATCTATTTTATCAAATTCCAAACAAAAAAAATTGTAGTATTTAATTTAAAATAATTCTCGTTGTCAAAACCAAAGATGGGTTTTTAGGAAGTAAAATCTATGAAAAGATTGATTTTCTTTTACATCCAATTTATAAGTGAAGTTACATACAAAGACCATCATTGTATTAAATTAAAAATAAATAAATTACACCTTAAGACTAATTTAAATGACAATTTAACTATATAAATTAATCGGATGAAAAGGCAGTTTTGAATTAAAATGCAGTATTTTTCACTATTCATTAAAAATGAACATTTGTCAGAAAATTACCAAAAATTCACCCAAAGCTTTATTTTATATTCCAAATTCAAAAATTATATCAATTTTACCAAATTAAAAACATATAAGTTTCATTAATTAATTTTATAATCAATTCTCGATGTCAAAACAAATAGCGTATTTTTAAGAAACAACATCTATCAAAAGATTGACACTTGTTTATGTCCATTTTCAAAGTAAAATTAATTCTAATGACCACCATTGGATTAGATGGTAAAAATATATTCTTATTTCAATTTAAAATTGATTAAAAAGATAATCTAACCATAGAAATAAATTTGATGAAAAATTAGTTTTGAAGTAAAATGCAGTATTTTCCACTATTCCTTAAAAAATTAACATTGTCAGAAAAATTCCAAAAATTTATCTGAAGTAAATTTCAATTTCCCAATTCTAAAGTAGGATTTTATTTTGTCAAATATAACATATAAAAGTGAAAAAAATTATATTTAAAAAGGGTTTTCCATCAAGAGGCGGTTAAAACAATCTTTTAAAATTATAAGAGTATTTATTCTTAAAATTGGATCCATTTGAATTTTAAGCCTCTAAAATTTATTGGATAAATGTAAAAATATTTAACAAAAATATGTAATCATTTTGTAGTTAGTTCTGTTAATTCCTGCCATTACAATAGCTAGGAGTTAACTATTATTTAAAATATTATTATTATATTATTAGTGTGCAACGTAAGATTTCAAACAACTCGTTGTTGAGTATTGGGTATGTCATCGAGCATATCATTCCCTTTAAAGTAATATTAAAATTTTATTCAAAAATATTGATATATATTATAATCTCATATTATTTATTTAACCGGGATGTTACATCCTTCCCCCCTTTTGGAAATTGCGTCCTCGCAATTTTAAAATTGAGCTCAGAAACTTCATTGAAAGTCCCACATCGGAAAAAGAGTCAGTAAAACTATCACTTTAAAATAAATAAAGAGAAGTACAAAGGTCACCCGAGTTAACCCATACTAGGATTCCATGTAGTAAAACATGGATATGGAAGGAAAAAACAAAGGGTCAAGTTCTGATGGAGAGTGATAGAAAACATGATTAGGAGAAAGTTAACCACCAGAAAATCACAAACTTGTGATGGGTTAAACGGTATTTGATTCCCCCGTAGGAAAAGTTAACAAACAATGTTTTTGTTTTAAGTTTATTTTCATTGAAGAATTTAATTATGGGATTAACTAAAACATAAGGAAACATACTTACTTGTCATGTAGACTTTCATCTTTTACTATATTTTTAAAACAAACTCATATTTCCTCCAAAAGATGAGTATTTTGGAAGACTTGTTCGCATTAAGAGCGCTAAAATCAATTTCTAGAGAATCACATAATCCACAAAAGATGAACTATATATTTCTCATGTCTTTAGACCTTAAGAAAAAACCAAAATTGTTAGTACAAGATTAGATAATCCCCAAAAATGATAATCTTTTACAAAAATAAAAACTACTCTTAATCTCCAAAAATTGTCCAAAAAAACCAAACGTTCATCAAAGACCATTCAATAAATAGTTATCCATGAAATTCTTCAAAGTAATCAAAACTAAGATTGAAGCCCAAATATCTGAAGGATTTGATCACATAGTCTTCCAAGTTAAATCTTAGCATTTATCTCCAAATAACATCAGTTGCTCATAAAGTCTTGTATTGAGAAGTAATTAACCTAATCCCATATTCTCCATGATAGGTTAATAATTTTCATAAATAAACCAAATAGTCATATGTCCACATTAAAAACATATATTCTTTAAAAATAAAATTTCATCGTTTCTCCTCAATTGAAATCCCAAAGTATTCTATTTTTTATAAGAATATATTGTTTCCATGAAAGAGAAAACATCTTCCAAAATAAAATTTATTACTCAGTCACCAAATAATTTTCCTACGCTAAGGATATCCATTTAATAAAACATAATTTCCCAAAATCAACTTATTCTTGATCCATAAAATCATTTAACTAAAAATTATAAGTCATACTAACCAGGGACTTCACGTAGGCTAGTGTTAGGCCATGCGCCCTTGTCGCCCTTCGGTTGTGGGTTCGATTCATATGGCCTTGTCGGACGCAACGGGTTTTCACTCATCTTACGAGTTGTCCTTTTTATAAATCTCAAAAATAACCCTAAAATGTTTTAACCTAAATGGTTTCTTTATACCTCTCATTTTCATCCAAATTCATTATGATCTCAACATCTTAATTCTTGAAGTCTTATTTCACCATCATAAGATAAAATAAAACAATCCCCAAAAAAAGAAGAACATCATACTATGATCATGGTGTCCATTTGGTTTCATCATCATCTTGTTCACGTAGGTAGAAGGTCCATGCATCACAAAAATGACTTATATATCCTTCAAAATCATTTTCTTCCTCCATACAAATACACCTTGTACAACATGGGTCATATGGGTGTTCACAAAAAAACAATTTTGGAAAATAATCATGTATGACATATAATTTCAAAACATTTTATAAGACATGATTTCTATAAAATATTCTGACCGAATTTGAGTTGAAACTTTCAATTAATGGTCCTTTTAAAATACCATAGGTATGTGCTAAGAGACTATATTTTAAAAGAAAATATAAATAGGTTTCACAAGGGTCTCCTTATTCAGCACCTTCTTTAAAATCATAATATGCTTCAAAATCTTGTGATAAGGTAAAATATTCCAAAATGGATTGATAATATCTACCTTTCTTGAAAATATGAGAATATTGTGAAAATAGGATTTTTCTAAATACAAACCATGATCCACGATGATAATGAGGTACATTGGAGGTTTTTGATATCTTAAACAGCTGCTTGCAAGTGATTTGTATGCTAGAAAAAGTTTCACAATCATCCGAACATGACTTTTCAATAATTATTGCAAGCAAGTCATTAGGAAGAGATAAGAATGTCGTTTGAGATCCTCCTCCTTCCATTTCCTTGATTTGAAAAAGTTATAAAACAAGGATTTAACTAAGATAATAAACATAGGGACTAATCATGTGTTTAAAGAAAACTCTTAATCCCTAAAATTGTCTAAATCGACCTTCAATACCAACTATAAGGACCCATCCTTAAAACATTACTTAATCTTGAATTAAATGAATAATTCACATTGAGGATCTTTTCAGGTTTAAAGTTTTAGAGAATTAGGAAATAACTATTACATCTCACAAGATAAAAAAGTAGACACTTCTACTCAGTTTCCATCATAAAACAAAAACTCTTAAAAAGAAACATGTCTAGTTCCGTGTTTTAGATAGCTTGTCTTTCCTTGATCCCATCCTTGACCATATTCATCTTTAAGTCCTGTGGAAAACATTTAAAAAACTTGGGATGAGCATAAAAAGCTCAGTAAGGGATATAAAAAATATGGAAAGAAAACATTATTCCATGTATACATAAGAATCAATGAAATCATACTTTACTCTTAAAACATAAGCACTTTAACAAACCTCATGAAATCATAAGATTTGTGAATAACTCATAGAAATCATAATACGTAAAGGTAACTTGAGGCATTCATAACATTATTACGTAGGGAGCAACCCTCATGGTTATGTTTATAATACCCATCACAGTATATTCCCTAAATCTCTTCGGAGAAACATTAGATTTTAACTCCTTTGTGTTACCCAATGCCTTAGAGAGCTATCACGGGCTCACCCGCCCTTAGTTTATCACGGAACCCCCCAATTTCATAAAAATTTACCAAGAACCATAACATAATCATAACACTTAAAACATGCATAAAAGAAACATAAAATTTCCACATTTCAATCACAATATATCACATCATGAAATTGTCATAAATAAAAACATCTAATAAAATCATTAAAACTCTATGAGAGAAAAATCCCTTTATACATTGAAAATATTAAAAGAAGATGTTTAAAAGATATTTTAGAATCAAAGTGTCTCATACCACTTCGAAACATTTGAAAGGGTTTTAAAACATTCATGTCCATATAAATAAATCCTTAAAACCATTTTTAAAACATGGACATGGATGATAAATGTTTAAAAGAATAAATCTTTAAAACCATTTAAAACAATGTTTTAATAAAAGAGTCATTTTCCATTTTGAACATTTAAATTATAAGCCACAAGAAAGTATACCATTTTCAAAACATTTAAATGACTTTAGTATAGACATAATATGGATATGGAATGTCAAAGGGGCTGTATATACACTTTATAAAATAATAAAAGTGCATATCATTAAGAAATGTCTCAATGAGAATAAATTGAGATGTAATCCCAATCAAGGATCATGCCATTAGAGCAAGGATAAAGAAATGAAATAATTATGTGTGAAAAATATAAATACACCAAATATAAGTGGATACTAAGTGTAAAACAATCATATTTCATACACACATATTCATAGCATGACATAATCAAGAAGTATAGGATTAACCCAAAGAATTTAAATTGGGTTAAGAAGTTCCCTTACAAAAATTCGACAGCCTAACGGCGTCACATTAAAATTCAGAAAATGAGTTGATGAGAGATAAAATGGTATCTCATAACTTGGACATAAAATTTACATCAATAAGGATATATAAGAACACATCCCAACATAATAATATGTAAATTAAAAGTCATAACAAAAGAAGTCTTTTAAAAAATAGGAGGGTGAAAGGTTCCCTTACCGATTTGGGTAACTTTCAAATCGTTCACCCCATGAAATAAGGACCATACAAATTTGATGTAGATACCCATAAAAGAAATTATATTACACAAAGAGTAGAATAATGGGTAGTACATGTACAACTCAAAGGAAATAGTGGAAAATGTTGCATAAATCTCACGGCATAAAAGTGAGATGAAAAATCCCTTATGAAAACTCGGCAGCCTAACGGTGCCACTTAAAACTTCCAAAAAATGGACTGATGAGATCAAAAAGGGTCTCTCATTATATTAAAATAGAAAGTACATTAATATTAATATAATAACATCCCCTAAAATAAGAAATAGGATCTTAAAAGAAATGACATAAAAGAGAGTACTTAAAAAGAAAGAGATAGGTAGGATCCCTTACCTCAAGTCCGACTTGTCTTGTTTGTTTCTTTATATTCCTGGATAATAAACTTTGGTCAATTTATAATTTCTTAAGGAGATAATTTAAATTTTATTATTAAATTAATATCACATATTATAATGTTATAATAATTAGTTAATTATGCGAGTTCATATCAGATGTTTTTGTCGATGTTTGGTACATGAGTCAAAAATGAACTTGTTTAAAAATGATTGTCCATGTAGTTATAAGTAAATCATCTCCAGAATAGTATTAATGATTTATATATCATATATATCCATTATATATTCATTTTATACCATTACATAACATTTGTAAATAAAAATAAATGAAATGCACAGTTCATGGAGACGGTAGGCCGTACGTACACATGAACGCTACTTTCATTTATTTGTCATATTAATGGAATTAAAAATAAATGAGATATATATATATATATTATAATTCCAGTATAATATATATGTTATATAGGTCACATATTTTCTTTAATTTCATTATTTATACATTCCATGTATTGCATTAACGAGTCACATCACTTGAGGTGGCGGTAGTCCACACTTCCTTGTATGAAATTATCGCATTTGCACAACATGAAAAGCATAAAGGTATGTTTTAAATATAAAATACAGAAGCATATAGAAAACATAAATACCATATATATAATATATAAAATATAGTTACATCATAATGGCCACCATGAAATATGTTAAGAGAAGATTGAACAATCATCGTTTCGTGAGGCAGTAATTTTCCATCCACAGAAATAGTATGTTCTTTAACCATTAGACGGAGGTGTGTGTAAGTTTAGATCAAATATTTCTCATAACAACCTCCTAGTATATTGAAGATACTGTTTTTGTTATAAAATAATGGAATAAAAATATTTTAGGGGGTTGGAGAAGCAAAATAAAACAAATGAACATAATAGAATACATTACCATTAAATTGGGTAACTCCTCTTGGTTTGAACCAAAGGGTTTCTTGAAGATATTTCTGCCTAAGATAAGGCTTATATGATGAAGAGAGGGATTTGGAGAAATGAAATTATTAGATTTTGGCCGAGCCAATGGCTTGAGAGGTGTGGGTAAGGTGGTAGAGGTGGGGGCCTTTTATAAGAGGGAGGAGGGGCACTCTTTGAATGTTATAAAATGTTACTTTATTATAAAATGAGTTTCGGATTTTAAAGGTCCCACAATGATATATTTCGAGGATAAGGTGATAAGTCTTATAAATACACCCATCCAATAGGTTTTTGACAAGTTTAAGTCTTATATTTGACATTATCTTTTCATTTTATTTAAATCATCCATTAATGAGGTAATCGCTGCATCATCATGGTGTCATAAATGAGTTAATTTATTTAATGTCTAAAAATTATAAACAAAATACCATGATGTAGGAAATCTTGTTATCTTTACAATGAATATTTATATTCTAAGAGATAATTTACACAAACAAAAATAAAATTTTATTTCTTGGGTGATACATACATTAGTTATACTTTCCTTTTAAAAAAACATAAAATGATAAAGTGTCACTATCACCCAAAAGTGATTCCATGGGGTCCAAAAGTTTGGCACAAGGCATCCCATGGTCTACCATGACACAACCAGTAGAATTAGGACACATTTTGGGGTCATTTTATATTATTATGATATTATTTTATTACCTTTAACTACCTGATTACTAATTAATCATGATAATTAAAGATAATTACTGTCGTTACTATCCATAATGTCCAAAAACAAAATCATCTTAATTACATAATTTGGAACTTATGATTCCAAATATGGAATCAATTTTATCAAATTATAATCACAAAAATTGTATTAATTAATTTAAAATAATTCTCGTTGTCAAAACCAAAGATGGGTTTTTAGGAAGTAAAATCTATCAAAAGATTGATTTTCTTTTACATCCAATCTATAAGTGAAATTACATCCAAAGACCAAAATTGTATTAAATTATAAAAACATAATTAAATTACACCTTAAGACCAATTAAAATGACAATTTAACTATATAAATAAATCGGATGAAAAGGCAGTTTTGAATTAAAATGCAGTATTTTTCACTATTCATTAAAAATGAACATTTGTCAGAAAAATACCAAAAATTCAACCTAAGATTTATTTGATATTCAAAATTAAAAAATTATATCAATTTTACAAAATTAAAAACATATAAGTTTCATTAATTAATTTTATAATCAATTCTCACTATCAAAAAAATAGCGTATTTTTAAGAAACAACATCTATCAAAAGATTGACACTTGTTTATGTCCATTTTCAAAGTGAAATTAATTATAATGACCACCATTGGATTAAATGTTAAAAATATATTCTGATTTAACTTTAAAACCTATTAAAAAGATAACCTAACGATAGAAATAAATTAGATGAAAAAGCTGTTTTGAAGTAAAATGCAGTATTTTCCACTATTCATTAAAAAATGAACATTGTCAGAAAAATTCCAAAAATTTATCCGAAGTAAATTTAAATTTCCCAATTCTAATGTAGGATTTTATTTTTTCAAATATAACATATAAAAGTGAAAAAAATTATATTTAAAAAGGGTTCACCATCAAGAGGCGGTTAAAATAATCTTTTAAAATTATAAGAGTATTTATTCTTAAAATTAGATCCATTTGCATTTTAAGCCTCTAAAATTTATTGGATAAATGTAAAAATATTTAACAAAAATATGTAATCATTTTTTAGTTAGTTCTGTTCATTCCTGCCATTACAATAGCTTGGCGTTAACTATTATTTAAAATAGTATTATTATATTATTAGTGTGCAACGTAAGATTTCGAAGAAACTCGTCGTTGTGTATTGGATACACCATCGATCATATCATTCCCTTTAAAGTAATATTAACATTTTATTCACAAATATTGATATATATTAGAATGTCATATTCTTTATTTACCTGGGATGTTACATTAAGTGTGGACTATCACCTCCATGAAGTGATGTAATTTTTTTATCACTTCTTTATATGAATAATTATAAAATTTTATATAATGAATCAATATGATATTTATTTCATGATTAATATTATAGATATGATGAACCATGATCAAGGTATAAATATTTAAACCATTGAACCTAAACATACATATAAAATAGACATTTTTTCACCTTAATGTTCATTTTAATGAATAAATTGTTAATAAAAGGATAATTAGAAATTAAAAAGGAATGAAACATAGTATATTATATATAATTATGTTATATAATATATGTATAATAAAAATATATTTATTATAAATGAAATTTTAACATGTATGAAACACGACAGGTCTTGAGGTAAGGGATTTATGTTACAATCTCATTTATTTACAATGATTATTTATGTTAAATTTCCATTGTGAAAAAATATATGTTACTTATCCATTAAAACCTACCTATTTTTTCTCTTATATTTATTTATGAGTTTTCCAAAGTCATTTTTATCCATGCTTTTTTCAATAAAAAAATTAAAAGGAATCTTCTTATTGTATTTTTTTTTGAATGAGGTATTTTTTACCAAAGGTGTGAACAGAATATTTGTTTTAACATATACCACATGAATATATTTTCTTATATTCATGGCTAAACTTTTATTTGAATCTTAATTTAAAATATTCCATGGTTATTTTCAAATGAATTTTTTTCCTAATATTCTAAAAAAATATATTTTACATTAGTTATTTCCAAATGGAAAGCGTATTTCCTCATGAATTTTTATGTGATATTTTAAAGGTATTTTCATCTATGAAAACATAATTTTATGTTAATTATGATTCTCTAGGTACATGATCCAATGATTTCATCCTTATTATTTATCTATATGGTTATTGATTATGATGACGAAATCAGGATGAAACATGTTTTCTTTTACATGGGTTAAGTTGTGATGAAATGATAAATGTTTTCTTGACCTTATTGTATACATATGAATGTATTATGATTATTTAATGGTTGGATTTATTATATTATTCTAATAGATTGGGTAATTTTATATTGATATATCATGATATGATGCTTATAAGTGCTTCTTTAACATTTTGATGCATGAGTAAGATTTTATCTAACTATGCTCACAAGATTATGTGTAGAAAAGATTATAAATTATTATGTTCACATTTTAATGCATGAGTGTGGTCACTTCAATATATTCTCAAAATATTATGAGTAAAAATTATTTTTAATATCTATTTTCATAAGATTGTGATTTCATATTCCTATGATTTCACATGTCTATGTTATGACTCATGAATGATAATTATTTATTTAACACCATTATTGATTATGCTTCTGGTTATGAATTAATTTTTGAGTTTATAATCTAATATTTTGTAGGAATGAATATTTTATATTGAGAATATACACTTTATTATGTTATCATACCCTTGTGATCATCTTATACTCTCTTATGATTGATATCTTTTTCTTACTAAGCATTTGTGCTCACCCTTTCTTATGTTTTTCTTTACCTGGGTTTTGATAAAAGGATATAAGTGTGTTATGTCTAGAAGGGTATTAATATGAATATATTTTTGGGAGATTATGGAGATCTTTTAAGAAATAATTTAATTATGTATCTAGTCTCCAAAGAAACTAAACATTTACAGTCCTCATGTGTGTGTAAATGTGATATATATAGAATGATGTAATATTTATATATTTTATGCTTGGGTAACTATATAATATGCATTTCATTATAAAAAAATGGAGAAATTAATATATATATATATATATATATATTTGTTTTATACATTTTAATTTTTTTAATGTTTAAAATTTTTAAATGGTTTGTGTGTTTTAATAAGTTATTTAATTGTATATAATATATGTATTTCAAACAATATGGGAGATATATTTATTCTGTAAATATAAGTCATTATAATCGCATTTATTCACTTTTTAAATATATACCTTCTCCCAACTTTTCTTGTTAATTTTCCCAATTTTTCATGACCTGATACATGTCATGTGTAACATCCTCAGACCACAGCCACTCATAAGTGTGTGAACTAAAGGTCTATTGGGACCTCAGGTGTGCCTCCCCGTATTCCAAAGGTTTCTAACTAGCATTTCTAGTCTATGGTGGTATAGTGGGGAGACTATAGTCACATATCATATTATAAAAACAATATAAATAAGTGATATCAGATACATCCATCCAAATAAATAAATCATTGTAGAGACATACAAGAAAGTTCTATAAAATTAAATGCAAAGCATTCCATATCAAAATGATTTTTCCAAAATGTCAAGTATTCATACATACCAAAGACCAGTCATACATACATGTACAAAATCCCAAAAAAGAAATAAAGAAAAATAGGGAAACTACTCAAAATGTTCGTGAGTCCTAGCCCAGTCCTGATCTCTTGTGCTTTGGTATAACACCCCAAATCAAGAATTATTCATAGGGAGTTTTCCCTTATCTTAGCCTAAAACCATAAATTATTCTTAGATACCCAATGGTATCCTAAGAAGGGTGTGAGTGTGACTCAAAATACCACCACCAATAGTGTATAAAACATATTCAATCTAAGTTATAGGTTCATTTTGAGGTGCGTAAATAAAATACATAAGATAAATATAAATAAATAACCAAATGTGAACACTTGGGTTCCTGATGATGCTCAAGGTAAACCATACCTTCTTCAGATTAAGATGGATGTCAATTTCCTTAGTAACCCATGACATAAAATCCAACTCATGGGGGTAATATCTAGTGTTCAATAGAGATCAGGATACACTATCTATAGAAATTTAGGTTTTGATGGATTTTTCCTTTGAATATTTTTATATATATATTTGGATTTATCCTTGGATCTCGTGTGGTGTTTTATTGTCTTGGGACTATAGAATTAATATATTAAAAATATTAATATATTTTAATACACACACATGTATCATTTCAGTTTAAATTTTTTTACCATTTTTGGTACCTCGAATGGGAAATCAAATACCATCTAGAATGTGTGTTTTACCCTAATCACGACATAAGATTGGTTAGTATAAAACATTTTGAGGGATGTGCCTATTTCAGGTTTGTTTAACAAAATAACTAATTTTATTTATTTATTTTTATTAAATGACATAAATATAAACCTTTATAAATATCCCATTATAAAAAATGTCAGTTTTGGATACATAACCCTAGGAGGATTTGAGAGAAGGAAAATATATATTATTCATTGGTGGATCTGGATTAGAGAATAATGGGTGATTAGATCATGGTGGATTGAGGGTAAACAAATGCAGTGGTTCTACTTCGTCACTGGAAAACATGTTCTTCACCAAAGATCGATCCTAGATCAAGGTAGTGGATGTTATTTTCTATATTTATTCCCTTTTGATTTAATTAAGCATGGATTAATTTATTTTATTTGAATTCTATCATTTTACAATATTCACATGAGACCTACCACACTTTTGATATTATTGATTCTATTTTATTCTTTTAATTCACATGAAATACCCTTGGATACCCAGGCATGGGATAATGTACATGAGTATGTTTAGGAGAACATGGGCAGGCCCCAAGAGGATGATCCACATAATGTTGTACCATTACTCATCATGTATTACTAAATATCCATCCAAGCCACGTGCAGGTGAGGACACAACCAAGTGTCTAGGAGAGCTCACAAGTCGTTTCACCCGAGGTACACACTGTATATTTTTCTTGGGAGTTTCCACCTTGCATATCTCTTTTTTATGGACCAATATATTGTCCCATGATTATCCTATCCTAATTATTTTCCTACATAGAATGTGATGGTTTCCTTCATAGTGGATTTTAAGATAAGACATGATGTGTTAGGAGCTAGATGCTTTTTCAAGCTATGATTGGCCAATAATAATGATCAAGTAGGATCATCATAGAGATTTCTGGGTTATAAACACCCCTAATGCACAAAGGTTCAGGTCCCTCATGCTCTATAAACATGTTTACTAACCCCCACCCCCCCACCCCCCCCCCAATCGTACTAGGGTGTAAGTCATCTATCTACCAAGTGTAACCCCTTTATCGCATCAGTGCACGTGTCCTCTTTCTACCAAGTGGAACCCACCCCCCCCCCCCCCCACATACACACACACACATTGCACCAGGGTATAGATCCTCTATTTACTGAGTGAAAACATTTTTTTAATGGGGTGAGGGTCATCAATTTGATATTATTCCCCCTCAAGCTATAGATCAGTGGTGAGGTGTGGGTAATCCACATGGTTTTCTCAGACAGACACATGAGATGTTGGGAATCGGAGATGGACCTTTAGAACTAAAAAATGAATCATTGTTCTTAGCTAGGCTATAGATATGGAGATCCCCTTTCTCTCTTGTTTGGACTTATTTTTTACCATATCTAGGTTATTATGGTTTTGTCTCATGTTATGATGCATAGGTCTTTGTGATTGATATGACTGCTATTGTGTCTTTCTATTTCTCCCTTTTTGGTTTTCATAGCGTCCTACTATCTTTGTATATACTCAAGAATGCATTATATTTTCTTACACATGTGGTGCCTTATGTAGATGACTAATAGATTTAAAGTGACATCAGCTATGATTAGAGATACTTAGGTTCATTTTCTGTGTACTATGGTCAAACTTGGATATCAGGAGTTGAACTCTCTCAATTTTTCTTTATTCCATTTGTTATTGGGTTGGGATTTCATTTCGAGTTAGGTGTATATCTTAACCCTTTATTATTTGGCTTAATATTTCATACATGGATGTAGTCTCTAGAATTTATATCATGCATGGTTATACTTTAGATGTTATAGACCTTTTTTATTCCACTGCACTTTTTAATGGAGATGCTTGGGTGTGTGCATACATGTACATTAGGAAAACGCCTTATATTTTTTTTATGCCTTCTCAGCACTTATCACCAACCCATGGCCTATTGGAGATGGGATTGGGGTTACCTATATTTATATCATCCATGAGGGCCCCGGTGGGTCGGGTCATGAAAGAGTGGTATTAGAGTAATTAATTCCTTGGGGTAGTATTTGGTGTTGTCCCCTTGGTGAGGATTGGTTTGGGAACTTAAGGAAATTGTGTTAGAGTATCTTGGGTGTGGATTTCAGTCCAGGGAACCCTGTGTTGGTGTGGATACTGACGTATCCATACACCACGACTCTGAATACCTTTTGATCAACTCAGCATACCGGTACATTGGTTGTAAGGAACATTGGTTCATGCAACATATAAGATTGAGTCCTTTGATTGTACTTTTTAAGTCATCTCCTCAGATATTATATTTGACTAGGGTATGTCTTGATAACTTTTGATATTCCTTCATAAATACATCTAGGTATAATGTCGATATCAGATCATGATGAATATTTTTCGAGAGATGATCCCTTAGTCCAGGGTCCTATGTAACGACCCATAATTTTTTTGATGGAATTTCATTCTTATAATTATGTCATAAAACACATAAATCACATAGAGAACCCAATAAAAACATTATTCTTATAAATTAATAATGATAAATTATTCATAAAATAAACCAATAATAATTAAAAATATTATAGTAGGATAATAAATAGAAAATAAGATAATAATAATGGGAAATTTTGGATCTGCTCGATCTACTAGAATGACTGCACTCACGAAAAAAGCTATAGAAATAAATCATAATGTTAATATTAAAATATAAATTTTGAATATGAAATTATATATATAAACTTAATAAAAATAAAAGTGAATGAATAATTAATTAAATAATAGGTATTTGTAGAAATTAAGGAACTTATACTGTTAGAATAGTAACTCGGTCATTGGAATAGTAATCAGACCGTTAATAATAGTAATATATACATTAGAATATTAACCTCACCTATGAATGCATAAAATAAAATTTAGGAATCTTATAAATGAAAATATTATATATTTATATCATGGTAAAAGTAAATAAATGTTTTAAAAAAGATAATTTAAGTGTTGGTATTTTTGTAAAACGTGAATGTTTCATTTTCAATTTTATAATGAATAAAATAATTAAAATAAAATTTATTTTTATAAAATGGATTCATAAATTAATATTATGTTTTATCATAATTATAATATAATTTTATGATACCATAAGTAATTCTAAAAGGGTCATAAAATCGGTTATAATATTAAAATCAGTATTTTTTGAATAAATGATGATTTTGTTTAAAAATTAAATTTCTCATGTTTATAAATTTATTGTCATAAAATGGAATTAATTTTTAAAATTTATGTGTTGAAATATTTTTAGGGTGAATTTTTTAGATTTTTCTAAAATAGTTGAATTTTCGGTGAATAGTGAAAAATGATAATTTACGGTATTTAACATTATAAGCTAAATACATGAATTTTTGAGTCATTGATGATGTAATCACCCATTATATACAAACCTCCTTAAATATTTACTATATTTATTCATATGAATCAATACTATTGATATTCTTGAGCCAAAATAACAAACTAATGAATATAATAATCAAAAACACCTCTCTCCTCCCCCAATTAATATCACCCCTCACCTCCTATTATCCTCGCACATTATAATCCTTTTAGCTTGTTAATATTCTTAAAAATTACCTTAACAAGAATCTTCCACATGTATATTTTGTTTTCAACAAAAGACCAAATCCAATTTCCTTAAGGGGTCCTTCAAGGAGGTGATATTCAAGAGGTAACTTTCTCAAACAACCTCTTTTAATTTCTTTTCTTCTTCTACCTTCTCCTCACCTCCTTCATCCATAAAATCATAATAACTCCAGTATCATGTATATACTATAATGTTATATTTATAATTTATTATATTCTTCCCACCCCTTTTATCATCTCCTCTTATTCAAAGAAATGAAACCGTAGTCCAAATTATGGCAGTTTACCATCTCCGTGGATAATGATTTTTTTTTGTTACTGCATTCAAGACTGGTCATAAAACCATTATTATGGTTAAAAAATATTATAATACGTATATTATTAATTTTTAAATGTTATATAACTAATATATAGACATAATATTAAATTAAACTAAACTAGTTCATGATGGTTGGAAAACCCACAAAAATAAACTAAACAATTATAATTAATATTTTATCAAATGAATCATCCTCATACCAGAAAACAAAATGATATATGGGAAAATTTAAACTTATTTAATTGAATTAATACCACTTAATTTCATTTTTGGATAATTATTACCATTTTTAAAAGAACATCCATAATTTTACTCAAAGGAACCATCCATGAAACTATTTAATGAATGCTCCCAGAACAACAAAATTAATCATTATATCTCATGAAAATAGACATAAATGAATTAAATAAAATTATAAAAATTCAAATATATTTTTAATATGTTATTAATTAAATAATTAATGGATCTAATTTCATTATTAATGATATTAAGTGCAAGTGCATAACACATTCAGACATAAGGTTAGGGATCTCTCCAAACCTCTATTTTTTCATTTGGGTTATGTCTTCTCTCTCTTTTCCCTAATGTATTTCTTACTTATTCTTGTATAATTATCTTATATTTTCTTTATATGTTCAACATATGTATCTATCTCAATTAATATTTCTTTTATGGGGAAATAAATGTTTTAAAAGGTGTATTTCTCAATTCCACACGATAAACAACCCTGATTAAATGGAACTTTTCTATTTGTTACCACTTTTCAAGTACACTTAATTAAATGTTTTAATAAAACCATGTTTTCAAAAATCAATAATTTTGTCATGAAAACCCATTTTTTGTTCACTTCTAGTTTTATGGAAATTATTATACTCTTACCACATTTTAAAGACTCTAACTTTTTCCATAAAACCCCACTTAAGTGGCCCATTTCTAAAGTTACCTAACCACTCTTTTCTCATGTTTACACTTCAGTTGGATATCATTTATCATAATTTATGACTATTCTTATTTTATTAACATCTTATAATGATTTAATTCTTTATTTCATGTAAACCATTATGATATACCCTTTTTTATGCCTTGTGGAATGATTACGAACCCATTTCATTCCATGGGTAACTATTAAGTTCATTCCTTATGTTTGATTTCTTCATATGGAACACATATGCATGTACATGCTATGATGGGTGTTCCCAAATAACTCTCTAATTCATTTTTTAATATTTTAGTCTCATGGGACATTATTTATGGGATTAATAAGTAAACCTAATCCATTATGGGACTTTGTTCGCCATGTGATATAGTCTTAGAAGTCAGCTTTGACTAAAGTTTATGTCATGTTATATGTTACATAAATATTTCAATATTTCCATGATTATATGATTACATGTTCTATATGTTATGTTTCCATATTTTTATTCATTATCCATGCCTTTTATGTTATTCCTTCTAACTCATGTGTTATTCTTTATCCCCATGTTTATTCCCTTACTCGGCTTTTTAGCTCATCCCCTTTGTCTATGTATTCCCTAGGTTATCCTATATAGATGTAGGAGATCAAAGTATTTTATGAGATAATTGTATATATTAATAAAATTATGTTTTATTTTGGTTTCATGTTATCAGATTATGTACCTAGTCTTACAAATACACTATACTTTTCGATCCTTGGTTTGTATTTCATGGATAATTATGTTTAAAATCATGTAATAATATATGTAAAAGACTTGGGTCACTAAATTTGGTATCAGATAATGGTCTATTTATTTTTGGGGATTAGGACTAGAAAAATTTAGTAATAACCTTAAGTATAATTCTATCACCATGAATAAACTATGTTGAAACTTAGAGAATCATAATTTAGGATATAATTTTCATTTATAAGTTTATCTTTTTATGTTCATAGTTTCCTTTTTATATGCCTGTTAGCTAAGTATTCAAGCCCCCCTAATTTTATTTTTCTTTTTTATAGTTAATGAATGGAAATAAGAGAACTTGTGCTAATAATCAATGTGATAGGAAAAGTGATGATTTCCCAAAAGAGATTCTAAACTCGATTGGAACGGGAGATCATAACTTCATGATAGTACTAGCTCAACTTGGTCAAGTTATAAATAATAAATTGAATCATGTAGAAAAACCTCCTTCTCCTAAGAAAGATAATTTTTTTGGTCTAATATTTTATGTTACAAAGGCCTATAATATTTAGTATATCTTATGATCCCCTCATTTTAGAATAGTTTATTAACTCTATTGAGAATATATTCTTTATCCTCTAATTCTCAAAAGAAGATAAAGGCATACTAAAAGTATATCATTTTGATAGGGAACTGATCAGTGGTGGGAACTAATAAAAAACACAAAGTATAAGGATTAAATTGATTCCATGGATTGGGAAGGATTCAAGAAAATATTATTTAATAAATATTTCCCCTAAACTCTCCATCTTAAGATGGAGAGGGAGTTCCTTGTACTGAAGCAAAAGGAATGTGAGTCTTTCAAGGCATACATGGAAAAATTTTCAAGGATTTCATAATACACCTATGTTTTTTTTATAAACACTAAAACCAAGGTGGATTTATTCTTTTGTGAAAATAATTCTACAAAAATCCTTAGTGATTTGAGACTTTGATAGTTATGAGGAGATTTTCTGTTGTGAACTTAATGTTGAAATTGAGAACAGAGACTCTCAGTGGTCTCATGGGATCAAATATAAAGAGAGGAAAATGGAGTTTAATATGAGATGATTAATACATAAAACCCATAAAGGAAAGAAAAACCAACATCACACATGTCAAAAAGTGTAGGAATAAGAATACCAAGAACTGTCTAAAGGGAACCATAAGATACTTCAAATTTGGAAGAGAGGGGAATCAAGCTAATTATTACTGAATGGATTTTAAGAATCATGTTGATGTAGAAAAATAAAGGAAGGTTCATATCAATACTCAGCCTTTAGCGTAGTGTTTTAACTATGAGTAACATGGGAATTATGTGTGATAATTCCCTGAGCCAAGGGTTGTCGAATGTAATCAACAACAACAACAGCCTCAAAGGTAGGAAGAAATGGAATATTCTATCACTACTACTGAGGTGGAGCCCAAAAATGATGTGGTGAAAGGTATTATAGTTATTCATTCCAAAATAGAGAATGTGTTGTTTTATTTTAGTTCTATGCATTATTTCATATCTTTCAGCTTTAATATAACTATTCAAACACCACCTCAAAATATGAAGGTTGAGTTATTTGTAAGAACTGTTAATGAGGAAGTTATTGAATCTAAAGTATATTTATCCTCCCCAGTTAATTTTTGTGTATTGAACCTCCCAAAATATCTCATCTTACTTTATTTGGTAAATTTTTATTCCATATTGGGCATGTATTGGATATATTTATATAAATCCAACATCAACTGTCAGGAAAGGGATATCACTCTTGACATCCTGAAGAATCCTATAATTCAGTACAAGTTTAAGGAGGAGGATGAATCTACTTCAAAATAATTGTCTCAATTATGGATATTATTACCTTATGAATGAAAATATCTATCCCAAATAATTGATAAAAAGGGTAGGATCATGATCAAATACATTCCCATTATGATGGACTAAAGAGATGTGTTCCCTGAAGAATTTCATGGTCTTCCTCTTGATTGAGAGATTGAGTTCTCAATTGATCTTATACCTGGATATCTAAGTATATAAAATACTCCTTGTATGATGGCAACCATTGAGTTGGAGGAACTAAAGAATCAGTTATAAGATAATCTGGACAAGGGTTTTATATACCTAAGTGCTTCACTATGGGGTGCTCTTCTTCAAAGAGAAAGATGGATCAGTGCGCCTCTACATTGATTTTCATGTTATTAAAAATCACAATGAATAAAATGTATCCCCTATCATGGATAGATGAATTATTTGATCAATGATAAGGGTAAATTATTTCTCTAAGGTGGATCTTTGATTGCTATATCACCAATTAGAGTTTAAGAAAGAAGATATTCCCAAGACTGCCTTTCGAACGAGGTATGAACACTATGAGTTCATAGTGATTCCCTCCGGACTCACTAATTCTCTAACCATTTTCATGGACTTAATGAATATAGTCTTTAGATATTACCTAGATGAATTTTTTTGGTATTTATAAAGGATATTATGATATACTCTAAAAGCAAGGAGGAGCATGAGGAGAATTTGAATATTGTGCTAAAGACTTTGATAAGGGAGAAACTGTATGAAAAGTATAATAAATGTGATTTATGGATGGAGGAAGTATCTTTATTGGGGAATTTTATCACTATAAAAATAAAATTTGTGGTCCCTTCTAAAATAAAGGAAATTATGGAGTGGATCAGACTAGCATCTATAACAGAGATCTGTAGTTTACTTGGTCTAATTGGGTATTACCAATGATTTGTGAGGAACTTCTCAAAATTGTAAAACCCACTAACCAAGATGACTCGGAAGGGAGTAAATTTTATCTACACTAGTTAATGTTGGGACTACTTCAAAGAGTGGAATAAGAGGTTTATCATTACACCAGTACTTACACTACCTACAAGTGCGGAACTCGTTTTGTGATACAACAATGCTTCAAAGAAGGACATATGTTTTATACTTATTCAGAATGATAAACTGATAGCTTACAACTCAAGGTAGCTAAAATTTCAAGAGAAAAAATGTAACACCCTGAGTTAAATAAAGGATTTATTGGTATTTTATTAATTCCATGTTAAATAAATATTAAATTTAGTAAATATATTTTGAATAAATAATAATTTTCTAAACGTGGTATTATTTGTGAACTATTAAATTATTAATATATATATATACAAGATAAATATTTCTTTTAATAATAAAAATGTTTTAATTTTATTTTTGAGAAGTAATATTTTTAATTTAGGAAAATTAAAACAATAATATAATAGTAATTTTTGTTTTAAGAATTAGAAAATGTAATATTATTATTTAATAATAATAAGTTTTGTTAATAAGTTAATGATGTTTTTATTAAAAATAAGATTTTATAACATGTTAAATTTTTTTGAAACTATTATAAATAATTATATTATAATAAAAAAAAATAGAAAATCATTTGTTTAAAATAATTTCTTAATTATAAAAATCATAAATCTAAGATAATATATGATAATTAATCAAATTATGAACTAAATCTAACAAATAAAAAAATATTTAAATTATCATATAATTATTAAATTAGTTTACTCTTAATTGGTTTATAATTTGGAATATATTCTTTTAATATTATATCTATTATAAACATATATAATTGTGATTAAAACATAATTTTATTAAAAAAATATAAAATAATAAAATGATAATCTATTTAAAAAAATTAATAATAAATAAAGATGAAATGATAAAATTTGAAGATAAAATCAAGTTTTGAGGGTTCTAATTTCACGGGGATCACTTCTTCGTCTTCCTCAATTCCATGGGGTCGAGCGTAGGTCGCGCGGTCAGGAGTGCGAGCATGACCTAGAGTCGAGGCAATGGTGAGGGTTCGTATTTGTTGATTTTGAGCAGAGGTCAAGGAACATCCAAGAGTCTAGCTTGAAGGATTCTAGTTAGCGATGGTTGCAGATTGAGATCGGTTGTTGGAGTTCTTCCACATTTGGGGTTTACGATTTCAGGAATTGGGTAAGAGATCTGTATTGCGGTTAGGGTTCTAATCTTCAGTTTGGTATGTTATTCGGATCTCATCTTCATATTTGTTTTCAGTATCTGAATCTTCTGCAAAATCTAGTTGTTATTTGTTTTTTTTAACTGTTTGATGTTGGTGTTGGGATTTATTTATTGAATCCACTTTTGATTTGATTTGTTTTATTTAATTTGTCAAATAAGAGATATGTTGCATATATCATCATTTTTTTTGAATATTTTGTTCAATTATCTCTATATAATGATTTAATGATGCTTATCGACTTGTCAATTTTTCATTTTGGTTTTGTTTTTTTCTATCAAGCTTCATGATGAAGCTTCATCAACTAGTTATATTTCTTCTTATTTATCTACATTCATATTCATCCAGTATTCATTCAATGAATTATATTTGATGTCATTTTCATTTTTGTTCAAATGAAATATAATTTCGGATAAATTATATTTTTATTTGACAATTGAGCACTACTATATAAAGCAGCATGCCTCTATATTTTCTTGCGAGGGTGAGGAATAGTTTGGAATGGAAGTTTTGAGAGGATTGGTATGGTCCATATTTTCCTTTGTTTTCTATAAATTTCTATTAAGAGAAAATCCACTATTGGAGAGAGATAAATTACAGTCTGAAGAGTATACCAAAGTAAAAGAATACTCTGTAAAAACATGTTAGAGAGAAATATTTATTTTTAAGCTTTTAATTATTTTGAGATCTTATTTTTTTAATAGATCATTTGAATTTATTTTCAAACATTGATCTTCTTTAAAGTTTAAATTGTATGTGATTTTGTGGTATAAAGATAATCCTATTTTTAATAATTTTAATCTTATGATGCTAAGGGTTTTTTATTGTTAAGAAAATTATCAGTGTTTTACAAATATGTACATATATATGTGTAAATATATGCATTTACATATATGAATTTATTTTTCAATATTTATAAGGTAAGAGAGTAATTATAATCTATTGTGTGTTTTGGTTATATAAATTATGTAAGTACTTATTATCAATAATTTTAGTTTATTTATTTCAAAATCATGATTTTATTTTTACTATTTAGCGTAAGAGAATTATTATCAGTTATATCTTTGATTTCAATGCATATTTTGATTTTACGATTAGAAAGGGAAATTATTTTGGTTTTTAAAGTTATATTTCATTTAAATGAAAATAATTATCTTTGATTAATTATTTAATTGAGATTATTTTATTTAAATTGATTATGTTTTCATTATACAAAGACTTATATTGTGTTATAATAATAACAACATGTAGATATATGTATATCATGAATCTATTTTCATATATTTGTTTATTAAGGGATTAAAGAGTGTTTTTTTATTTAAGTGGATTTCATATTAAATTTTTCTGTATTTGAAATATAAAATTCCATGTGTAATTTTCTAACCATAATAGTTAAAACTAAATACATCACTTTGTGTGTGTGTGAAAATCATTTATACACTCATTAAAGTCAATTAAATTATAGGATAGGATAATTATTTATAATTATGTGACAAATCATGCATGTACCAGTGTTTTTCATTAATAAATGAAGGTTTTATGAATATCCATTCTTTGTATTCTTGTTAATGGAAAATGAGAATGGAAACTATTTTGATCATGAAAAGGTAAGTCGATGAGATATTTTATTACTTCAAATATTTTAAATGTATTAATGAGAAAGTGTATATATATGGTTATATGTGTGTGTTTGAGTGTGTATATATTAAAAAAATCATGTCTTTAAAACTCTAGTGGTAATTTATGTATATATATATAAGCAATCTTAAAATGTTATATAAAAACGGGCACTTGAACTTTGTAAATACGATAGGGAATTGGGGACTGAACCTATCCCTCAAGTGTGTAGTCCAAAGATATCCTTCAAAGTTTCAAGTAGTCTCAGTGTTTTGTCTTCAAAATCTTGCATATTGTTTTCAGAAATACCACTTGACTATTTTTTTTTCAAGAAATTTTTGAGCATAAGTAGTTTCAAAATGCAAAAATATTTTTGATATGTAAATATTTTCAATGATTTTATCAAATAGTATTTCCAAATAAATTTTTATGGTATTATCAAAATAATTTTCAAACCCATTTTTCAAAGGTTATTTTTAAGGAGAGTTTCAGTAAAAATTATTTCAACGTTTTTAAAACACCTTACTGGGAAATTGAATGCTCATCCCTTTGTTTTTAAATGTTTTTCATAGGAATCATAGAAGTTCTAAATCAGATTTTTTTGCTTTTGGTGTAGCATGCATGGAAGAATTTTGGATAGTTGTTTTATTTTTTTTAACTCTAATAAATGTGAGGTGTTCTCTAATCCTCTAGAACCTAGACCAGTAAAAGGTCCTCTTTTGTGTTAAGTGTTGTGTAATTGTTATTCACTTTTATTAAGAAAAATTACACATCTTTTTCAAGCACTGAGTTTGAAAGAGAGGGCTTTGGACATTATAATTGGTATTAGAGGAATGGACTAGACAAATTTAGAGATTAGATGTGGTCGTATACGTGGTATAGTCTAGAAGTATAGTAGTCTTAGTGTTTTTTTTAATTCTGAAGATGGAAATTTAGAATTGTTTTAGTCCGACAAAAATAACTGTGAGGGCGTAATTCATTTAAGGGGGTAGAATGTAACACCTTGAGTTAAATAAAAGATTTATTAGTATTTTATTAATTCGATGTTCAAAAATATTTAATTTATTAAATATATTTTTATTAAATAATAATTTTCTTAATGTGGTATTATTTGTGAAATATTAAATTATTATTAATAAATATATATAAAGATACATGTTAAATATTTATTTTAATAATAAAATTGTTTTAATTTTAGTTTTGAGAAGTAATATTTTCAATTTAGGAAAATTAAAACAATAATGTAATAGTAATTTTTGTTTTAAGAATTAGAAAATATAATATTTAGTATTTAATAATAATAATTTTTGGTAATAAGTTAATGATGTTTTTATTAAAAATAAGATTTTAAAACATGTTGAATTTTTATGAAACTATTATAAATAATTATATTACAATAAAAACAATCGAAAATAATTTGTTTAAAATAATGTCTTATTTATGAAAATCATAAATCTATGATAATCTATGATAATTAATCAAACTATGAACTAAATCTAACAAATAAAAAAATATTTAAATTATGATATAATTATTAAATTATTTCACTCTTAATTTTTTTATAATTTGGAATATATTATTTTAATATTATATCTATTATAAACCTATAGAATTATGTTTAAAACAGAATTTCATTAAAAAAATATAATAATAAAACAATAATTGATTTAAAAAAATTAATAATAAATGAAAATGAAATGATAAAATTTTAAGATAAAATCGAGTTTTGAGGGTTCCAATTTGACGGGGATCGTGTATTCCTCTTCCTCGATGCCTTGGGGTCAAGCATAGGTCACGTGGTCGAGAGTGCGAGCATGAGCCAAGGCTATGGTGAGGGTTCTTCTACATCGATTTTGAGCAGCAGTCAAGGCGCATCTGAGATTCTAGCTTGAAGGATTCTAGTTAGCGATGGTTGCGGACCGAGATCGGTTGTTAGAGTTCTTTCGCGTTTGTGGTTTACAATTTCAGGCACTGGGTAAGAGATCTGTATCATGGTTAGGGTTTCAATATTTGGTTTGGTATGTTATCTAGATCTCATCTTTATATTTGTTTTCATTATCTGAATCTTCCGCAAAATCTAGTTGTTATTTGTCTTTTTTTTTTAAACCATTTGATGTTGGTGTTGGGATTTCTTTATTAAATCCACTGTTGATTTTATTTGCTTTATTGAATTTGTAAAATAAGAGATACATTACAGATATCATCATTTTTTTAAATATTTTGTTTATCTATCATTGTATAATGATTTAATGATGCTTATCGACTTTTCTATTTTTTTATCTGGTTTTCTTTTCTTTCTACAAAGCTTCATGATGAAGATTCATCAACTAGTTATGTTTCTTCTTCTTTATCTACAGTCATATTCAGCTGGTATTCATTCAATGAATTATTTTTTATGTCATTTTCATTTGTGTTCAAATAAAATTTAATTTCTGATAAATTAGAATTTAATTTGACACTTGAGCACTACTATATAAATCAGCATGCCTCCATTTTTTCTTACAGGGGTGAGGAAGAGTTTGGAATGGAAGTTTTTATAGGAGTGGTCTGGACCATATTTTCCTTTGTTTTCTAAAAATTCATATTAAGAGAAAATCCACTATAGTAGAGAGAGAAGTTAGAGTCCGAAGAGTATACCAAAGTAAAAGAAGACTCTGCAAAAACGTTTAAGGGAGAAATATTTATTTTCAAGATTTTGATTATTTTGAGATATTATTTCAGTAAGAGATAATTTGAATTTATTTTCAAACATTTCTCTTCTTTAAAGTTTAAATGGTATGTGATTTTGTGGTATAAAGAGAATCCGATTTTTATTAATTTTAATATTCTGATGCTAAGGGTTTATTATTGTTAAGAAAATTATTAGTGTTTTACAAATATGTACATATATATGTGTAAATATATGTATTTACATATATGACTTTATTTTTTAATATTTATAAGGTAAGAGAGTAATTATAATCTATTGTGTGTTTTGGTTATATAAATTATGTAAGTACTTATTATCAATAATTTTAGTTTATTTATATCAAAATCATGATTTTATTTTTACTATTTAGTGCAAGATAATTATTATCAATTATATCTTTGATTTCAGTGCATATTTTTATTTTAAGATTAGAAAGAGAAATTATTTTAGTTTTAAAACATATATTTCATTTAAATGAAAATAATTATCTTTGATTAATTATTTAATTGAAATTATGTTATTGCAAGTGATTATGTTTTCATTATGCAGAGACTCATATTGTTTTATAATAAAAACAACATCTTGTAGATATATGTATATCATGAAGTTATTTTCATGTATTTTTTTATTAAGGGATTAAAGAGTGTTTTTTTATTTAAGTGGATTTCATATTAAATTTTTCTATATTTGAAATATAAAAGTACATGTGTAATTTTATTACCATAATAGTTAAAACTAAATACATCACTTTGTGTGTGTGTGTTCAAATCATTTATACACTCATGAAAGTCAATTACATTATAGTATAGGACCATTATTTATAATTATGTTACACATCATGAATTCACCAGTGTTTTTCATTAATAAATGAAGGTTTTATGAATAAACATTATTTGTATTCTTGTTAATGGAAAATGATAATGGAAACTGTTTTGATCATGCAAATTTAAGTCGATGATAGATTTTATTATTTCGAATCTTTCAAATATATTAATGAGAAATTATATATATATGTATATATATATATATGGGTATATGTGTATATATATATATATGTATTAAAAAGGTTTTCATGTCTTTAAAACACCAGTGGGAATTTATGTGTATATATATAAGAAAGCTTAAAATGTTTTATAAAAACTGGCACTTGAAATTTGTAATTATGATAGGGAATTAGGGAGTGAACCAATCCATCATGTGGGTAAGCCCGATATAGCCTTCAAAGTTTCAATTAGTCTCAGTGTTTTTTCTTCAAAATATTGCATATTGTTTTCATAAATACCAGTAGACTATTTTTTTTAAATCAATTTTTGAGTGTAAGTATTTTCAAAACACTGAAGTATTTTTGAAATGTAAATAATTTCAATGATTTTATCAAATAGTATTTCTAAATAAATTTTTATGGTATTATCAAAATAATTTTCAAACCCATTTTTGAAAGGTTATTTTCAAGGATAGTTTCAGTAAGAATTATTTCAATGGTTTTAAAACACCTTACTGGGAAATTGAATGCTCATCCCATTCTTTTTAAATGTTTTTCATAGGAATCATAGAAGTTCTAAATCATATTTCATCACTTTTGGTGTAGGCGCGCGGAAGCATTGTGGACAGTTGCTTTATTTTTTTTCAACTCTGATAAATGTAAGGTGTTCTCTAATCCTCCAGAATCTAGACTGGTAAAAGGTCCTCTTTTGTGTTATGTTTTGTGTAATTTTTATTCACTTTTATAAAAAAAATACACAGCTTTTTCAAGCACTAAGTCCAGAAGAGCCGGCTTGGGGCATTATAAAAAATATCCCACATATGATCTGGAGTTGGTGGTTATGATATTCAAATTGAAAATTTAGTGCCATTATATCAATGGGGAGAAGTATGAGATATATACCTATTATAAGAGCCTCAAATATATATTCATACATAAGGAGGTTAATATGTGCTGGTAAAGATGGTTAGATATTATCAAGGATTATGACTACTCTATTCGCTATCATACTAGTAAAGAAAATAAATTGAAAGATGATATAAGTACAAAGGATCATGTAACTTTATCAATGATGAGAATTGAGGAGGATCCAATCTTCCTAGACTTGAAAAGGATGGTCGTGGTAATAATAAAGAAAGGTGCATCATCATTCCTATCACAAATGATTTCTCAACCATCCCTTTTAGAGAAGATAAAGGATTCATAAAGAGATTATGTGTAAATTCAGAACAATGTGGAAGATATAATAAAGGAGAAATCATCAAAGTTTAAAATTGATGAGGAAGGAGTTGTAATATTTGGGTCACATCTGTGTGTACCATCCAATCTGGAGATGAAGAAAGATCTTCTAAATAATTCACATAACTCAACCTTCTCTAACCACCCAAAGAGCACAAATATGTATTGAGATCTATAAGAGAAATATTGGGGGGACAATATGAATAAGGATGTTGTTGAATATATATCAAAGTGTTTGGTATGTTAGTAAGTGAAGGATGGAAGGAAAAGGTTTAAGGGGATGATGCAACCATTTCTTATACGTACAAAAGAAATGAGAAAACATCACTATAGACTTTGTCACAAGACTAAAGAAGACATCTAGAGGAAATAATGTTGTATGGGTCCTTGTGTATTCTCTTACAAAGACTGGTCACTTTATTGTGATTTTAGAGTAATTTTCACTCAACCAAATTTCATGGATATACATCAGCTAAGTGGTGAGGTTGCATGGAGTACTGTTATGTATTATATCATATCATGAACTGATATTTACATCCAAGTTCTGTAAAAATCTCCAACATGATCTAAATAATAATTTGAACTTTATTACAACTTATCAACCCCAAACTGATGTCCAATCTAAGTAGAATATTTAGAAATTTGAATATATGTTGAGATCATGCTCAATGAACTTTAAATGAGTATGGTATAAATACATACTAGTAGTCGAATTCTCTTAAAAAATAGTTTCCACTAAAGCATCCAAATAAATATATATGAATCTCTTTATGGGAAAATATATAGAACACATGTATTCTAGGATGATGTTGGTGAACTTAAGATACTGGGACCTAAAAAAGTTGAAGAAATGGTAAAAAATGTGAAGACCATCTAAATGCATATTTGGGATGCCCAAAGTCGAAAAAAGAGATATGTAGATAATTGTCGATGTGACTTAGAGTTTAAGGTTGGTGACAAGGTATTCCTCTGTATATCTCCATGGAATAGATTCAAGAGATTTAGGAAGAAAGGGAATCCAAGTCTCAGGTATATCAGACCCTTCGAGATTCTTGATTGTGTCAGAGTTACGGGCTATTGACTAGCACTTACACAAACAATGTATCAAGTACATGATGCATTTTATGTATCACTCTTGAGAAATTACATACCAAATCTCTCACGTGTACTAAATTCATAGGTGGTACACTTGGAAAATGATATCTCTTATGAGGAGAAGTTAGTGAAGATCTTGAATTGTAGAGATAAAGTTCTACGCAACATGACTACTCATTTGGTCAAAGTACTATAGAGAAAACATAAGTATGAAAAGGCGACATGGGAACCAGATGAAGTGATGAAGGATAAGTACCCTCACCTATTTTCACCTTAGTATATAAAATAAAATTTTGAGGGTAAAATTTCATAAGGGGTAAGAATGTAATAACTTGGAATGTTATCAATGGAATTTTCTTCTTATAATTATGTCATAAAACACATACATCACATAGAGAACCAAATAAAAACATTATTATCAGGAACTAATCATGGTATATTACAAATAAACTAATAATAATTCCAAATATTATGGCGAAGCAATAAATATAAAATAAGATAATAAGAATGATAAAATTTGGATTTTCTCAATCCACTAGAATGACAACACTCACAATCAAAGATATAGAAATAAAACATAATTTTAATAATAAAATATTAATTTTTAAGATAAAGGTATATATATAATTAATAGAAAATAAAATTGAATGAATAATGAATCAAATAAGATATATTTATAGAAATTAAGAAACCTATACTGTTGGAATAGTAACCTGACCGTTGAAATTCTAATCTGACCATCAGGAATAGTAATCTTGTTGTTTGAATAGTGACATCACCTATGAAAGTATAAAATTAAATTTAGGCATCTTATAAATGAAAATGTGATATATTTATATCATGGTAAAAGTAAATTAATTATTTAAAAATGATAATTCTAGTGTTGGTATTTTTTGTAAAACGTGAATGTTTTATTTTTAATTTTATAATGAATAAAATGATTTAAAAAACTTTATCTTTATAAAATAGATTCATAAATTAATATTAATTTTTATTATAATTATAAGATAATTTTATGATTCCATAAGTAATTTTTCAAAGGGTCGTAAAATTGATTATAATATTAAAATCGGTATTTTTTGAATAAATGGTGATTTTATTTAAAAAATAAATTTATAAAATTTATAAAATTATTTTAATAAAATGGATACCATTTTTGAAATATAAACATAAAAAATGGTTATGATGATTGTTTTATATTTTTCTAAAATAGTTGAATTTTTTGTGAATATTGAAATATAATAATTTATATTATAAGATAAATACATGAATTTATGAGTCATGGATGATGTAATCACCCATTATATAAAATAATATATCACTATTTACTATAATTAGTCATATTAATTAATACTATTGATATTCTTGAGCCAATATAATATATTAATGAATATAATAATAAAAAACACCCCTCTCCTCCCCTATAAATACCACCCATTCTCCATACACCTTATAAGCCATGTAGCTTGTCAATATTTTACCCAATTCCCTTCCCAATCATCTTACCTATTTCCAAGTGATTCTAGTCTTAAAAAAGACCAATTCATTTTCTTAATGGGTCCTTCAAGGATGTGATATTCCAGAGGTAACTTTCTCAAACAACCTCTTTTAATTTCTATTCTTATTATGCCTTCTCCTCATATCCTTCATCCATAAAAGAATAATAAATAAAATATCATTTATATACTTTAATTTTATATTTATAATGAAATATCTTCTTTCCACCGCTTTTCTCATCTCCTCTTATTTAAAGAAATGAAACGGTTGTCCAAATTGTGGCGCTTTACCTTCTCCATGGATAATGATTTTCCATTTTTTGTTACCACCTTCAAGAATGGTCATAAAAACATTATTACGGTTAAACCAGATTTTAATATGTATATTATAAATTTTTCATGTTTTTGAACTAATATATAAACATAATATTAAATAAAAAAACTTGTTCATGATGGTTGGAAAAACCGCCAAAATAATCTAAACAATTATCATTAACATTTTATCAAATGAATCATCCTCATAGTAAAAAAAAGATATATGGGACAATTTAGACTTATATAATTGAATCAATACCACTTAATTTAACTTTTGAATAATTATTCCCATTTTAAAAGAACTTCCATAATTTTACTCAAGGGAACCAGCCATGAAACCATGAAACGAATGCTTTTGAAATGATGAAATTAATCCTTATATCACATAAAAATGGACATAAATTAACTTAATAAAATTATAATAAATTAAATATATGTTTAATAGGTTCTTAATTAAGTAATTAATGGATCTAATTTTATTTCCAGGACATTAATTGTAAGTTCATAAAACATTTTGACAAAAGGTAAGGGATCTTTTTGATCCTCCATTTTTTCATTTAGGTTACACTTTATCTCTATTTTCCCCAATTTATTTATTCATTATTATTATATAATTATCCTATATTCTATTTATATGTTCCAAACATAATTATATAGATCAATTCATCTTTCTTTGATGAATAAATACATGTTTTAAAAGGTTCTCTTCTCAATTCCTATTGATAAAAAAACCCAATTAATGGTAACCTTTCTATTTCTTAACCATTTTCTAGTACAATCCATTAAATTTTTAAGATTCCCATATTTTATAAAATAAATAATTTTATCTTGAAAAAAAATTTATAGTTCACTTATAGTTTTATGTAAATTATTATGATCTTACCCCTTTTAAAGACTGCCTTTTTCCTTAAAACCCTGCTTAAGTGGTACATTTCCAAAGTTACCTAACCACTTTTTTCTCATGTTTACACTTTATCTAGACATAATTTATCATAATATATGTCTATATTTTCTTTATGAAGATCTAATAATTATTTAATTCCTTATTTAATGTAAACCATTATGATACGCCCTTTGGTTATGCCTTATGACATGATTACAAACCCATTTCATTCCATGGATAACCATTATGTTCATTCCTTATGTTTGATTTATTTATGTTCCACACATATGCATGTACATGTTATGATGGGTGTGCCTAGATAAAACTCCAATGAATTAGGTAATGTTTTAGTCTCATGATATGTTATGTATGGGGTTAGAGAGTTAACCTAATCCATTATGGGACTTTGTCCACCATGTGATATAGTCTTAGCAGTTAGCTTTGACTCATGTTTATGTCATGTTATATGTTACTATAACATTCCAATATTTCCATGATCATATGACTCCTTGTGCTATATGTTATACTTTTGTATGTTTATTCATGATTCATTCCTTTTATGTTATTTCTTCTAACTCATATGTTATGCTTTATCCCCTTGTTTATTCCATTACTGGGATTTTTAGCTCATCCCTTTTATCTATGTATTCCATAGGTGATTTTATATAGATGTAGGAGATCAAAGAATATTAGGAGCTCATTGTGGATATTAATAAAATTATGTTTTATTTGGGTTTCATGTTTTCTAATTATGTACCTAGTCTTCCAAATACACTAGTTTTTTTATCCTTGCTTTGTATTTCATGGATAATTATGCTTAAAATTAGGTAATAATATGTGTAAAAGGATTGGGTTTCTATATACTATTCATGATTTTTTTAGGCGAGCATAGATCAGTTATACCACCTATTGAATAGTATGCGGACCCACCTCTAGTGGTCCAAGAGAGTGATCATCTGCATGTTGAGCAATGGATGGATCTCATAGGACAAGATGATGGTGCGCACATTCTTAATGCATTGTGTAGGTTCCAACAGTATAGAATTCTTATTTTATTCAGTGATCTATGTCACGGCCCGTCCTTGGGGCCCGTGCCGTGACTACCCCAAGCCCGCCTTCCACAGGCCAGGGGCTGGCGACTAGCACCAAGGCGTAAATCCCGGTAAAAAGGGAAGGCATTTCCTTTGTAAGGTAAACAAGAACCACAGAGTAAGCAAGCGGAAGAAGTAAACACTAAGTGAAAACTGGTACAACAGTAAGTGAGGAAAAGTAAAGGGGGCTGGAAATACAAGCCCAACTGTAAAGTACAACTGAAAGAGGAAAAACAGCAACTGAAAGAAAAAAAGTCACAGCGTCGAGTCGTCCTCTGGAAGCCCCACCTGAAGGGTGGGTACAGATAGCCTCCACAGCTCCTCAGTCCAGCCGTCCGCTCCGAGTACACCCCGCCCAGTGGTCCACCTCTAGGTACCGTCCTGCTCCTCAAGCTTCCACCACAATCAGCGTTGTCCGTCTTCTACAACCAACACAATGAAGTGTGGGCATAGCCCGTGCAGGGGTGAGTATAACCTACTCAGTAGGGACCCCGAGACCCCCAAAGGTCCCCCAGAATCCACGAAGGATAAACCACAAAGGAAAGATACAATCACGAAGTAACATCCGACACGGATAAGGTATATGCCCATACATATACCTAAGTCGTCAATTCTCGCTCGGCTCCAACATCCGAGATCAAGTATAACCCAGTCCACATAGGAAAGCAAAATGTAAATCCACACAGGATAGCACAACACAATCCACAAAGAAAATCAAACAGTAAATCCACACAGGATAGCACAACACAGTCCACACAGGAAGGTAAAATAGGATTCATCTCACACAGGTATACTTCTTCGAATGACGATAGAGATGATCACTGATCCATCTAAGTCGTCGGACCCACAAAGGATCGATAGGTACTAACCCCCGCAATGACCCACAAAGGATCGATAAGTAACTAACCCCCGCAAAGACCCAGACAGGATCGGGCCCACACAGGACCTGTAGGCGCAGGCCCACACAGGACCGCTGAGCGCTGACCCACACATGATCGGACCCACACAAGATCAGTAGCACTGACCCCCAAAGGATCGCTGAGTGTTATAGTCATCGCCGTCGAATCCACTGAGGATCTCTACACAGTCGTCATCCTTACAGTAGCAGTCGCAGCCAGCTCTAGGGTTCCCGCACACAGTAAGCTCGTTTGGGAGGGTCCGCTCCACGAGCCGAGAGGCTGATACATCAACTGACACATAGTCCAGAGTTGAAGTATCCAAAAGTTCTGTATCGTCAACAGGAACTCGACGTCGCAGACGGCGCGTCAATCGGACGCCCGGTCTGAGAGTTATTGGCTTTTTCGTCCCAGGGGCCCGGTTGGTTTCTAAGGAAAAACCAACCCGACCGTACTCCACCTGTGTCCAAACCTTGGGCGGAGTATACCAAAAGATCCATCTCACTTAGAGGAATCCATCAAAGTTGACGGCACGTCAATCGGACGTCCGAAACTCAAGATATGAGTGTTTCCGCTCCGAGGGCCCGGTTGGTTTCGTGTACGAACCAACCCGGCCGAACTCAAAGTATTTCGAAACCTTGAGTGTGATATTTCGAAACGACCGTCTCGATCCAAGGATTGCATCGCCACTGACGGTGCATCGTTCGGAGGCTCGTAGATCAAGTTATGAACAAAATACCGAAAAGGTCTGGAAACGGGGGGTCTGGGCCCGGACCGACCCGACCCGACCCCCCCTGGGTCGACCCGAACCGGGTCGACCCGACTCGGGTCTGGGTCCAACCCGGTTTGGCGCGACCCGGCCGGTCGGTTCGGCCCGGCTCGGCTCGGCCGAGCGGAGGAAGCCGCGGGGCGCTGCCCCCACGGGATGAAGCGTCGCGGCCCTCGTGGGGCCGCGCTGGGTCAGCGGACGCGGCTTTGCCGCGTCCCGTGAGTCGCCGGACCCGCGCGGTCGCGGGTCTGGCTGGCCGCCGGCGCCATCGGTGGATTCCGCGGGCCACCGGAGTTGCTCTGGTGGTCCGATTCTGTTTCTGTCTGCGCCATGGCTCCTCCCAGGTCCCATTCTTCACTGCCAGGCCCTCAAATCGCCATTTCGGCCCCGTTTGTCATCGTCCGCCATTTCGCGCACCAAGAACGAAAAAGTGTGGTGGGTTCGGACTTGTTCGTTAGTCCGCACCCACCGCGTTAGCGGTTTTAGAAAATATTACACAACAAAAGTTTAACAAACGTCGCGGGTATAAATCACAAATATTTTTAAGAATCAACCCCTACCTCGTCGAAGTCATCGAACGTGCGTTCTTCACGGAATTGATCGTTGCGGGGGAAGAGGATCGTCGCATCGCGGAAGGGTGTCGCGTCGCCGCGGTATACGGCGTTGCGTCGATGAACTCCGAGGATCAAGAACATACAGATTTAATTATAACAATTAAATCCATGTTGCTGTTATAAACCACAAAGAATTAAAAGGTCCGCAATCTCTCACCTCAATGGATGATCGAAGATTTGTTGCGGGTGAAGGAACGTCACAGAAGAACGTCGCGGGAGAAGAATCGTCTATGTCGCGGTACTTGGCGTCGCGTCGTCGATCTCCGAGGGCTCGGTGTTCTTCATCGCCCTTCGTCGAAGGTCGGCGTTCTTCGCGTTCTTCATGTTCTTCGCGTTCTTCGCGTTCTTCGCGAAGGAGGATGAAGAACTTAAGGCTTCTGTCAAATCCTCCCAACGAACAACACTCAAGAAGAATTATGTTGTTCTTATTTTATTACATGCCAACAAACGAAAAACAAACTAAGTAACGACCCATTAATTCATAGAATTAATTCAACGAATAAACCGCCCAATTAATAGGGGCGTTTAATAGTTTAAGAAAACGCCCCAGTTGACTTTTATTTAATGGGGGTTTTCGTGGGTGCGTTACTTAGCAGAAAAGAAATGGTGGGGCTCGTGCGGGCCCCACCTCACAAATATCCTACCAAGAGGGTAGGATATTTTGAATTTTACCCTATCCGCTTTAACTCAGCTTAAGCAGCTTTAAGTGGCTTTTTAAGTGGCTTAAGTGAAATAAAATAAAGTTTGTCGTACCATGTTATTTTATTTCTTAACTTAAAGCCCAAAAATTAAAAACCACACCCGAGAAAACGCAACTCCGGAAGAGGCGTTTCTAAGAAAATACCGGTGCTGGGATTCCATCGGTGCCCTCAGAATTCGATTCCGAGCACCGGTTAAAAAGTTAGAAAAAACCCGCTCGTTCGTTCACTGAACGTACCTGAGCCAAACTTCGGAAAATGATTCCGGGCACACCGGGCCTCGGAATCAGGTGCCGTCAGAAATTGCGTTCTTGTAAAATTCCAAAGAAAATTAATAAAAAAAATTACTTGATATTTATGGGTCTTTACATCACTCCCACCTCAGGGCTTTACGTCCCCGTAAAGATACATCATAAGATAGGGAAACAAATGTGGGTACTGAGCACGCATCTGAGCCTCCCGCTCCCAAGTGCTCTCCTGGAGGTTCCCGTGCTGCCATCTGATGCTCACAAGAGGAATCGATCATCCACGTAGTACTCGATCCTTTCGATCCTCGATCTCCACCGGGACCTCCACAAAAGTCGCCCCATCATCAACGTCTAGCTCCCCATGGTCAATGATGTGTGTCGGGTCGTGCACGTATCTCCTCAGCTGAGATACGTGGAAGACGTTGTGCACCCGGTGCAACTGAGGTGGTAGAGCCAGGCGATAAGCCACCTCTTCAATCCTGCTGAGGACCTGGAATGGTCCGATGAAGCGTGGAGACAACTTGCCGCCTCGGCCAAATCTCTGTAATCCACGTCGAGGTGAGACACGCAAGAAGATGTGGTCGCCATCCTCGAACTCCAGTGGCCTCCGCCTCCTGTCAGCGTAAGACTTCTGCCGGCTCTGAGCAGTCTTCATCCGCTCCTGGATGACCTGGACCTTCTCTGTCATGGCCCGGACCATCTCTGGTCCCACAATTGCTGACTCCCCAGGGTCTGTCCAGCACAAAGGAGATCTGCAAGGTCTGCTGTACAATGCCTCGTAGGGTACCATCCCGATGGTGGAGTGGTAGATATTGTTGTACACGAACTGCACCAAGGGTAGGTGGTCCTCCCAGCTGCGACCAAAGTCGAGAACACATGCACGGAGCATGTCCTCGAGAGTCTGAATGGTTCTCTCCGTCTGACCATCTGTCTGAGGGTGAAAGGTGGTGCTCAGACGTAGCTGCGTCCCGAATGCCTCCTGCAGCCCCTTCCAAAGCCGGGAAGTAAAGTGAGCATATCGATCGGAGACAATAGATGATGGAACACCGTGAATCCGTACAATCTCCTAAACGTAGAGACGTCCCAAGCTCTCCACTAAGCCCTTCTCTCTGATGGGTAAGAAGTGAGCCGACTTGGTGAGTCGGTCGACAATCACCCAAATGGAGTCGTGACCTCTAGAAGTGCGTGGAAGTCCAGTAAAGAAATCCATAGATATCCTGTCCCACTTCCACTCCAGGACCTCCAAGGGTTGTACCGAGCCTGCTGGTACCTGATGCTCTGCCTTCACCTGATGGAATGTGAGGCATTGTGAAACGAACTCTGCCACAGCATTCTTCATACCCAGCCACCAGTGCTGTCGTCTGAGGTCCTGGTACATCTTCGCCACTCCAGGATGTACCGCCAAAGGAGAAGTGTGAAACTCTCTCAGCACCTCCTCTTGTAAAGCAACTGGTACCAAGGTACGTCCTCTGAAAAGGATTTTGTGCTCTGCTCCAAAGGAGAATCCATCAGGTGCCTATCCTGAGGATATCTGTGCACGCCGTGTCTCACAGTCAGCGTCCCCACGCTGTGCCTCTCTGACTCGCTGCAGTAGTGGAGGAGTGACTGTGAGAGACTGAAGGAAGGCTGCTCCATCTCTATCCATGAAGGATATCTGCAAAGAGGCTAGCTGCTCTGTCGCCTCCTCGAGTAGTTGAATTCCCATCCTCCTGATGAGAGCATCGGCTACTACGTTCCCCTTCCCAGGAGTATGGACTATCTCAAAGTCATAGTCCTGGAGGAACTCGAGCCATCGCTGTTGTATCAAGTTCAGGTCCTTCTGAGAGAAGATGTACCTGAGACTTTGATAGTCAGAAAAGACTGTAAAGTGCTCGCCCATCGATAGTGTCGCCATGTCTTCAGAGCGAAGACCACTGCTGCTAACTCCAGGTCATGGGTAGCGTAGTTCTGCTCATGCGTCCTCAAATGATGTGATCTATAGGCGATCACTTCCCGCTCCTGCATCAGGACACATCTGAGTCCGGTCCCTGATGCATCGCAGTAGACTACGTACCCTACTCCCTCCTCAGGCAACCTCAAGATAGGTGCACTGGTTAATCTCTGTCTCAGCTCCTGGAAGCTCTGCTGACATCTGTCTGACCACACAAATAGTTTCCCCTTCTTCGTCAAAGCTTAGATTGGTGTCGCAACTCTGGATAAGTCTGGAACGAATCTCTGGTAGTATCCAGCAAGTCCCAAGAAACTCCGCACCTCCGTCACACTCCTGGGTGGCTCTCAAGCTAGCACTACCTCGATCATTGCAGGATCCACTGCAACTCCCGCCTCAGAGATGACGTGCCCCAAGAAGTGGACCTCACATATCCAGAACTGACACTTCGAGATCTTTCCATAAAGCTGGTGCTCTCGGAGTGTGTCTAGTACAACACGCAAGTGGTAGGCGTGCTCCTCCTCAGTTGTCGAGTATATCAAAATGTCGTCGATGAAGACTACGACAAATCGATCGAGGTATGGCTGAAATATCCTGTTCATGAGGCCCATGAACACTGATGGAGCATTGGTTACGCCGAATGGCATAACCAAGAACCCATAGTGTCCATACCGACATCTGAAGGTCGTCTTCGGCACGTCTTCGTCTCGAACTCTGAGCTGATGATAGCCTGACCTGAGGTCTATCTTTGAGAACCATCGTGCTCCCTTGAGCTGATCGAAGAAGTCATCAATCCTCGGTAGCGGATACTTATTCCTCACCATCACCTGGTTCAGGCGACGATAGTCGACACATAGTCGCAAGCTCCCATCCGCCTTCTTGGCAAACAAAATCGGGGAAGCCCAGGGTGAAACACTGGGTCGGATGAATCCCTTGCCCTGCAAGTCCTCCAACTATACCCGTAGCTCTCGAAGCTCAGTGGGGGACATCCGATATGCTGGAGTCGATATCGGGGCTGTCCCAGGGTACAGATCAATATAAAAGTCTACCTCTCTGCGAGGAGGTAGCCCTGGAACGTCGTTGGGAAAGACGTCCGCGTACTGATCCACCACTGCAGGGAAACTAGGACTCTGCACTTCAAATGCTCCTAGGATGAGGCTATCCAACTGATGAGTGATGGGTTGTCCTCTCCTCTGCGGAATTCCATCCTGTGCTACGAAGGCTCCCTTCTCGCCGGTGAAGGTGAACCTGCTCCCATCGGTGCGTACACATCGCACCTTGCGCCTAATACAGTCAATCTGAGCATGAACTATAGATAACCAATCCATGCCCAAGATGACGTCGTAAGGCCTCGACGCCTCTACAAGAAGATCCTAGCCAAAGCTCTCGCCTCCTAGAGTAATCTCACACTGCCGGCACCAGTGCGTAATTGTCGAGTCTGCTCTCATAGGAGTCTCTAGCCATAAGGATTGAGCCAATGGCTCTGTCGGAATCTCTGAGCTCCGAACAAGGGCAGTGGCTATGAAGGAGTTACTCGCTCCTATGTCTATAAGAACTGCATAAAGGGTGGAATAGACACAGATCGTACCTAGAATCATCTCGGGTGCGCCATGGTTGTAGGCCTCCGCTGCCTGGAGTTGTGCCTGTCTCTGCCCGCCAGCTCCCTGTGGCCGGGGTGGACCTCCTCGTGGTGGTGGTGGTAGAGCCTCAAAGCGTCGCCCACCACCTGCTGCTCGGCCAGCTCCTCTGCCTCATCCGCCTCCTCCCTGCGGACTGCCACGGTTGACCCTCTGCCTCTGCCTGGGTGGCCCCTCAACTGTCTGCTGCTCCTCGGCACGGTGGGTCGGGCAGTCACGAGCCATGTGACCCTTTCCGCCGCACGTGTAGAACTGCCTGCCTCTCGAAATACTGGCTCCACATTGTGTGCCCCGCACTGCTGAGCCAGTGTCTTGAGGTCGTCTGCATGAGGGTCTGGTCTACCTGGACCCCTGAGTCATCTGTCGACTGCCTACTGCGGAAGACTCTGCTACGTGCCGCCCCGCGGTAGGTCTCGCCACTGGATAAGTCTCAATAAGAAAGCTCTCGATCAAAAGAGCTCTCTCCAGTACTCCTGCCTGAGTCGGAATGCTGTGAGAAACAACTGAAGCTATGATATCTCTCCTGAGCCCCTGCTCGAAGGTTCGGGCCCTGAAGAATGGGTCTCGTACCATGTCCGTGGAATAGCGCGAGAGATCGGTAAACCTCGTCGCGTACTGGGCTACTGTCATGCTGCCCTGCCGCAGCTGTAGTAGCTCCTGGATGTGCACCGCTCGGAGGGTGGCTCAGACGAACTCTGAGCGAAAAAGGATCTCAAAGTCCTTCCAAAGGAGTGATGCCTCGTCATGCACCTGGAGCATCAAGCTCCACCATCTGTCTGCTGCCGCATGCAGAAGGCTCGCTGCAAGGACCACCATAAGGTCTGTTGGTGTCCTCACTAACCGGAAAACTCGTACAACCACCTCTAGCCAGTCCTCGGCTGCCTGGGGGACCGTCTCCCCGCGGAACCTGGGCGGTCGCTGGCGCTGGAACTCATGCAGTGCACTAAGGCGACGTGCATCGTCAGCGGCTGGGGGTAGAATCATCGGTGGCTCAGCGGGTAGAGGTACTGTCGGTGCCTCTGCTGTCAAAGGACCCTGCATCGAGGCCTCGTCGCTCGGTGGGCTATCGTCACGTACAACTCTCGAAACCCTAGCTGGATGTCATCGTGGGGCCATCCTGAAAAGAAACAGGTGTGCCACAGTCAGAACAGTATACCCGGTGAGCTGACATAAAGTAATCACAAAGAAAACTTGTGACACACATGCAATCAATATTTTTGTGCATTAAGTCGGAAATCAGAAGTCAGGGTCCTGGTGTACGGATACGTCGGTCGCCGCACCAACACTGGACTCCCTGGACTGATAACCACACTCAATATGCTCAGCACTATTGCTTCACATAGTAGAAAGATCAGAGTCTGCGGTAGAACCGAACTCCTCTGATACCAATTTGTCACGACCCGTCCTCGGGGCCCATGTCGTGACTACCCCAAGCCCGCCTTCCATAGGCCAGGGGCTGGCGACTAGCACCAAGGCGTAAATCCCGGTAAAAAGGGAAGGCATTGCCTTTGTAAGGTAAAAAAGCACCATAGAGTAAGCAAGCGGAAGATGTAAAAACTAAGTGAAAACTGGTACAACAATAAGTGCGGAAAAGTAAAGGGGGCCGGAAATACAAGCCCAACTGTAAAGTATAACTAAAAGGGGAAAAACAGCAACTGAAAGAAAAAAAGCCGCAGCGTCGAGCCATCCTCTGGAAGCCCCACCTGAAGGGTGGGTACAGATAGCCTCCACAGCTCCTCGGTCCAGACATCCGCTCCAAGTACACCCCGCCCAGTGGTCCACCTCCAGGTATCGTCCTGCTCCGCAAGCTTCCACCACGATCAGCGTTGTCCGTCGTCTGCAACCAACACAACGAAGTGCGGGCATAGCCCGTGCAAGGGTGAGTATAAGCTACTCAGTAGGGACCCCGAGACCCCCGAAGGTCCCCCAGAATCCACGAAGGATAAACCACAAAGGAAATATACAATCACGAAGTAACATCTGACACGGCTTAGGTATATGCCCATACATATACCTAAGTCGTCAATTCTCGCTCGGCTCCAACATCCGAGCTCAAGTACAACCCAGTCCATACAGGAAAGCAAAACGTAAATCCACACAGGATAGCACAACACAATCCACAAAGGAAAGCAAATAGTAAATCCACACAGGATAGCACAACACAGTCCACATAGGAAAGTAAAACAGGATTCAGCTCACATAGGTATACTTCTTCAAATAACGATAGAGATGATCACTGATCCATCTAAGTCGTCGTACCCACAAAGGATCGATAGGTACTAACCCCCATAATGACCCACAAAGTATCTGGCCCACAAAGGATCGATAGGTAACTGACCCCCGCAAAGACCCACACTGGATCGGGCCCGCACAGGACCTGTAGGCGCTGGCCCACACAGGACCGCTGAGCGCTGACCCACACAGGATCGGACCCACACAGGATCGATAGCACTGACCCACAAAGGATCGCTGAGTGCTGCAGTCGTCACCGTCGAATCCACTGAGGATCTCTGCACAGTCGTCGTCGTCACAGTAGCAGTGGCAGCCAGCTCTAGGGTTCCCGCACACAGCAAGCTCGTTCGGGAGGGTCCGCTCCATGAGTCGAGAGGCTGATACATCAACTAACACATAGTCCAGAGTTGAAGTATCCAAAAGTTCTGTATCGTCAACAGGAACTCGACGTCGTAGACGGCGCGTCAATCGGACGCCCGGTCTGAGAGTTATTGGCTTTTTGTCCCAGGGGCCCGGTTGGTTTCTAAGGCAAAACCAACCCAACCGTACTCCACCTACGTCCAAACCTTGTGCGGAGTATTCCAAAAGATCTGTCTCACTTAGAGAAATCCATCAAAGTCGACGGCACGTCAATCAGACGTCTGAAGCTCAAGATATGAGTGTTTCTGCTCCGAGGGTCCGGTTGGTTTCGTGTACGAACCAACCCGGCCGAACTCAAAGTATTCCAAAACCTTGAGTGTAATATACTGAAACGGCTGTCTCAATCCAAGGATCGTATCGCCACTGACGGCGCGTCGTTCGGAGGCCCGTAGCTCAAGTTATGAGCAAAAGACCGAAAAGGTCCGGAAACGGGGGGTCTGGGCCCGGACCGACCCGGCCCGACCCCCCCCCCCCCCCTGGGTCGGCCCGAACCGGGTCGACCCGACTCGGGTCCGGGTCCGACCCGGTTTGGCGCGACCCGGCCGGCCGGTTCGGCCCGGCTCGGCTCGGCCGAGCGGCCGAGTGGAGGAAGTCGTGGGGTGCTGCCCCCGCGGGATGAAGCGTCGCGGCCCGCGTGGGGCCGCGCTGGGTCAGCGGATGCGGCTTTGCCGCATCCCGTGAGTCGCCGGACCTGCGCGGTCGCGGGTCTGGCTGGCCGCCGCCGCCGCGCCGGTGACCCGCGCCACCGGTGGATTCCGCGGGCCACCAGAGTTTCTCCGGTGGTCTGATTCTGTTTCCATCTGCGCCATGGCTCCTCCCGGGTCACATTCTTCACTACCAGGACCTCAAATCGCCATTGCGGCCCCGTTTGTCATCGTCCTCCGTTTTACGCACCAAGAACGAAAAGGTGTGGTGGGTTCGGACTTGTTCGTTAGTCCGCACCCACCGCGTTAGCGGTTTTAAAAAATATTACACAACAAAAGTTTAAAAAACGTCGCGGGTATAAATCACAAAGATTTTTAAGAATCAACCCCTACCTCGTCGAAGTCGTCGAACGTGCATTCTTCGCGGAATTGATCGTCGCGGGAGAAGAGGATCGTCGCGTCGTGGAAGGGCGTCGCGTCGTCGCGGTATACGGCATTGCGTCGACGAACTCCGAGGATCAAGAACATACATATTTAATTATAACAATTAAATCCATGTTGCTGTTATAAACCACAAAGAATTAAAATGTCTGCAATCTCTCACCTCAACAGATGATCGAAGATTTTTTGCGGATAAAGGAACGTCGCAGAAGAACGTCGCGGGAGAAGAATCGTCGGCGTCGCGGTACTTGGTGTCGCGTCATCGACTTCCGAGGGCTCGGCGTTCTTCATCTCCCTTCATCAAAGGCCGGTGTTCTTCGCGTTCTTCGTGTTCTTCGCATTCTTCGCGAAGGAGGATGAAGGACTTAAGGCTTCTGTCAAATCGTCCCAACGAACAACACTCAAGAAAAATTATGTTGGTCTTATTTTATTACATGCCAACAAACGAAAAACAAACTAATTAACGACCCATTAATTCATAGAATTAATTCAACGAATAAACCGCACAATTAATAGGATCATTTAATAGTTTAAGAAAACGCCCCAGTTGACTTTTATTTAATGGGGGTTTTCGCGGGTGCGTTACTTAGCGGAAAAGAAACGGTGGGGCTCGTGCGGGCCCCACCTCAAAAATATCCTACCAAGAGGGTAGGATATTTTGAATTGTACCCTATCCGCTTTAACTCAGCTTAAGCAGATTTAAGTGGATTTTTAAGTGGCTTAAGTGAAATAAAATAAAGTTTGTCGTACCGCGTTATTTTATTTCTTAACTTAAAGCCCAAAAATTAAAAACCACACCCGAGCAAATGCAACTCTGGAAGAGGCGTTTCTAAGCAAATACCGGCGCTGTGATTCCATCGGTGCCCTCAGAATTCGATTCCGAGCACCAGTTCAAAAGTTAAAAAAAACACGCTCGTTCGTTCACTGAACGTACCTGAGCCAAACTTCGGAAAATGATTCCGGGCACACTGGGCCTCGGAATCAGGTGCCGTCAGAAACTGCGTTCTTGTAAAATTCCAAAGAAAATTAAGAAAAAAAATTCCTTAAAATTTACAGGTCTTTACAATCTAGGCCCTCAGGAATTTTAGGATTGGTTTGAGGTGGTGGTATCTATTTTTTAGTTGGTGTAGACCCTAATGATAATATGTTTGCGTGAGGTGACCAATTTCCTTCATCGCGCAGCTGTTGGATCTAGAGGAACCTGCATATGTTGCACTGGTACTAAGTGTGAATCTTGGGTTTTAGTGATAATGATCACCTAGGATTTATGGTGATCTGGAACCCCTTATAAGTTGGTAGAGGACCGACACAAGCTTCTGGTGAGAATTTCTATCCCTGATAGGACCCCTCTTGATGGTGGTCTTGATGGGGATAATTCTCTAGGATGACGTGGGGCATCGGTGGAGCCCTGTGTTGGTGGTCTTTGACGTGGCCTCAAGCACTCAAGGAAGAGGTAAATTTCCCTCCACTAAGATGTGTTCTTCAGACATGATCCAAAATCATGTGTTTAATTCAGTTCCACCCAAATAGGATAGTTTCAAGGAGTGGTAGATGAGTTTCTTTTAATTGCATGTTTGAGGTCCTTCTATTATGATGAGGTGTTAGAGCGATCCATAGCTATAAAGTTCAAGTGGAAAGAGGGAAGGATAGCTTTAGGTAGTAGGGGGATTGCGACCCAAAGGCTATAGGTGTATTTTGAGGTACAACCTATGTCTTTTCTTCACTAGTTGTAGATTGGGTACATAGAAGAAATCATATTCCTTAAATTCACCCCTTTTCTATGTCCTAGTGGTGTCAGTGGATCCCTTCTTTCTCGACCCTTATATTGGGGGCTCCTGTAGAGGAGGATCATGGATCACATACTTATACTAATATTATTACATAACTTTGAGAGGATATATCATCATTTGAAATATTTCCATAGTAAGTGGTAAGGCCCTACAATGTTCTTCTCAGTGTGTACTGGTATTTTACTATCCATTCCCATCTTGGTTGTTACCATTGGGGTTTTCATGATGATATCATGAGTATGAGGATAAAATTGGTAGTATCAGTTGGTTGTTATATCCCTTAGAGTAATGGATTCTATGAGATTTTAGTTCCCTACAGAGTTGGAGGAGTGTTTATATGCCTTCACTAAGTGTGTTCCATGATTATCACCCTATTAAAAGTTTCTTTTTGAAAATAATTATACCCAAGGATGGCATGATTTTGTTCCAGAATATCAAATGGACTCATAGATCTATGAGAGATAAATGTGTGGTTAAGGATCTATAGATCTGGAGCTTCATAATACCCATTGTTTTTTCTTGGGAAGCTCAATGATGCTCACCTAGGAGGTTAATGAGTGCTTGAGATTGGTGTGTTTTTAATATCAAGGAGGAGTATCCACCACCGAGAATTGATAACTTCTTCGAACAATTGTTAGGGGTGAATTGGTTCTTGGAGTTTGAACCTAGGATAGGATATCACCAACTCTAGGTTCGTGAGGAGGTTATACTAAGGTTGGATTCCTAGAGTCTGTATGGTTTATTTGAGTTCTTAGTGTTACCATTTGGTATGTTTAATGCTACAATAGAGTTTGTGGGACGCAAGAATCAGGTCTCCAAACCCTTTTTGGATTGGTTCATGGTAGCCTTCTTTAGTGAAATCCTATCATACTTGGTGTCTGAGGTGGAGCATGTGATATGATTGAGGATTGTTTTTATCATGATATGAGAGTACCAGCTTTATGGGAAGCTCTTATAGAGTCAATTATAGATTCATGAGGTTCATAGCATACTTATCTAGGATTTCATCCCCTTTAATCGCCTTAATGTGGAAAGGGAATCCATTTATCTGAACTCGGCAGTGTCAGAGTTACTTTGAAGATTTTAGGTTTACTGGTTCTCTTATATAGATACTACCAAAGGAAGGCATGGAGTATGTAGTGTTTTGTGATTACTTTATAGCTGGGCTCAGTTGTTTGTTGATGTAGAGGTAGGCAGTGATAACATATGGGTCAAGGTAGTTGAGACCCTATAAGAAGATAAGAAAAATATTAAAATAAATAATATTTTCAATGCACTATATCAGTGTAAACTAGAAGAAGTAAATCTAGATACTATTCATGCTTTCAAAAATTCTATCCTATATTGATTATTTAGTGAAATTGGGATTCCACTTGGATAATAAATTATCCATTAATCTTATCTTATTATCCTTACCGTCATGGTTATCCTTATTTTTTCAATCTTGGATAAAAAATGGATAAATAACTCAAGAAGATTTTTTCCATACTTCACTAAGAAGATAAGGATTGGATGAAACCTATTTTTCCACCCCTTATGGTGAAAAGTTTTAAAGACAACGATGAATATCCCATGGCTAACATAAACCCAAAAAATCCTTTATGACATCCTTCAAAGAGACAAAAGATTAAAAGGTAGGAGAATGAACCAGAGGAAATTTACTTCTTATGTGGAAAGAATAGACACTAAAAAAGAAATTGTGATGAATTAAAGAGGCAATTAGTTGTATCTATTTTAGTAATATTCATAAATCCTATATTTTCCACTTGTTTATTAAAAATAAAACATTCTTACAAAATAAATTTATTTAAATATATGAAATGATCAAGAATAGAAAGGTTGTAAAGCGAACTCAAAAGGAACAGAAAAAGGGTGATTCCTATGTTAGCTAAGGGTAGATGAATATTTCTCATTTTTTGGAATGTATTGATTTAGTTTTGTAATAATTGTGTCTAAAACCATTTATCTTGGTGTTTGTCTTGACACAAAGATACAATATTTCATTTTAGGAATCAATGTTTTTATGATACTTAAATACTAAACTAATGGTTTAGAAACTCTTGAATCAAAAAATATCCATTGAAATGAATAATGAAGATAAAATATAAGACTCTTACCTAATTGTGTAAATATAATTAATTTTCAAATAAAATTGAAATTATTTAACCTCTTTATACCCATAAAAGTTTTTTAATATCAATTAAGCTAAGATACTGGATATACAAAAAAAATTATCATTTTTTAGATAAATAAATATTTATAAATAATGGTACATAACAAAAAAATTAGAGTTAGTTCAATATGGCCATGTGAAATATTCTAAATCTAAAGGTAACTTCATATATATCATGATATTTCTTTAATAAATTTTAGAAATGCTCACATAATTAAATGAGTGTACTTGATAAAGATCAAGGAATATTCAATCTAGATTGTTAGAAAATATCATATCCAAGTAATCATTGATCATATATATAGAGTAAAGATTATACCTAACTCACATTTCCTTATATACATCAATGTCATTATAGTGGTAAAATAAATATAAATGACGAGTCGTATATATATTTCAATTATTCCATCATTCCTTCCAATAAATGTTTTAAAAATAGTAGTGAAACAACTAACCATATACCAACCATATTTTATAATGGATATCATATCAATTCTAATATGATAAAAATTTATTAGGACATTATCACAAGTTTTTTTTATAATAATTTGTTAAAATTTGTCCTTAGTTATTAACAAACATTAAAACACTATGGTTCATCTAACTTAATGATCCTCTAACCACTAAGGATATTAACATCTAATCATAATCGACTATACTTCTATAAAGTAATAGAATATCTTTTAAGATAGTGGGATAAGGATTAAATTTTATGGGTTAAGGATTTGGATGCATATGGGTTGGTATAGGAATACTAGACTTCACTAAGCTCAGTTGGAGGATTACTCCTAGAGACACATAATGGATAGGAACTTATAACTAAATAGGATGTTTTTGTTCACCATGGTGGATGATACATATATTTTATTATTCCAAAATAAATATTCTTACAATTAAATTGTAAATGGTAATATACTAAGGTTGACAAGTATGTATAAACTCAAGTAATAGAATCTATGTATCAAAATTTGGGGATTCCATATTTTGAATGTTTCTAAGACTTTATACTACTAGTGAATATTAAATAGAAAGTTAAGATCAATGGTATAAGATGGTACCAATAAAAATGATTTATTATTGAAAGGTATGATCTTTAACAAGACCTATACTCCAATCATCATGACAAAAATCCTATATAATTTTACTTTTTCAAATAATATTTCTATGATCATAATACTTGGCTATTAATTATTAAGGCCACCTCATTTAGAGTAATCCTCTTGGTAGATGTATATATTATATAACCAAAGGAGACCATATAGTATATGTCTATAAGTCATAACTTAAATGGTTGATGACATCAATAAATTCCAATAAGATGTGCATATTACATAAATTCATTAATGAAAAAATCATGCCTAGTGGTCATAAAATATTCATTTGGAAACAAATGAGTATCATGTCTCTCTAACTGGTTAGTGGGAGAACTATAAGTTTCAAGATAAATATGTTTATAACATATGAAATAAATTTTTGGGAATTACCAATTTATTAAGACTAAGTGATGAAATCTATCCATGTTTGACTTAAAGTAGAAAATGTGTTTTGGGGAACAAGATATAAAAAATAGATCTATGGGTTTTCTAAATATATTCATAGTGCATATATTAACACAATATTGAAGAATAAAAGTTGAAACAGTTAAATACTTAATTGTTTTTGGTATTTAATCCTTCTAATAGAACGTGCATGGTCCTAGAAAGAGATTATGGAGATTGAAATAATTTCACAATCTTAAGTGCTAGGAATTCATATCACATTCCATAATATTTACTGATGTTTGATATTACTGATGTCTAAATAATAATAGGTGGATATAAAATAGATCTAACATAATTTCATAGACTTTCAGTTATAAATATATGTCATTACTTAGAAAATTAAAACTAGAAAAGGTCCTAGTATTTGGATAAGTGAGAATACTAGTAATCAAGGGAACTGAAAACTTTTTTACACTTGGTTCAATTTGATCTTTTATCGTGTAAAAGGATAAATTAATATGCAAGAAAAACTTATTATATCCAATGGTTTTTATATTTACAATATTCGAGTACATAACATCTTCTAATTCATCTTTTGAAGTGGTTTTATCAATGTCATATTCTATTTTTGGGTTATAATGAAAGAAATAGATTTATCATTTTATAATAAGCTTTGACTATGGATTTAGTCTAGATGTCATGATTCTAACATCCAAACAAGAGGTAGATACTGATTCATATCACTACAGGAGGGAATTTTCAAGATAGTAATGTTCTAGTAAATAGATTCACTTAACAGACATGTGCCTTTACCAACCCTAATCACATAAACAAGGTATACCTAGAAATAGTATCAATACTTATTAAAATAATGTTTTTCATATAAGGACTAAATGATCATTAGCAGTTGAATCTAGTGAAAGTGGTATTTTGTTGGATTTTTCACCCTATAACTAACTACTTTGTACTTTTGATTGCATATATATTCAAATAAGTGAATATTAATATAAATAACTTATCACATATTGTTTGTTATTCTATATAACATTGATGTGATAATGTCCTAAAGTATATATCATATTGATAAGTTCATAATATTTCCCCTCTATGATGGGAACCTTGAAATACTATGTTGATATTCTTAAATATAGTTTTATGGTTTGATAACATACAATGATAGGGAACATAGTATATAGACCATCTGGTATAAGTAATCATATGCATATGAGGTTTCTCCTCATGAAGTTCACAATTAGTGATCTCCAGTATGGGATATTATGAGAATAGTCCTGCCAGTAGGAATTCCGCATGCTTTGGTGTCATCAGATATTCCTATCTATGAGTATGTGTAATGGTCCTTAGACTTTAAGATTATCATTAATTCATGTCGTGACTCGTGCACTTAGATTTACTAAAAAACTATCATACCATATGTTGGTGGAAATTATGGTATGTTGGGTGCGTCACAAATGACATTTTATTAATGGATAATTTGAGGAAGGATTTTCTCTTTTATCTTTATAGAAGTTGATATCTCAGTCATTTGATTGACCTATAACTCTCATACAAATTCCATGGTCATGGTGTGATGATTTTTATTTCAGATAGTCAAAGAAATATGTATCAAGCATATAGGTTGATGAAGTGAATGTGAAACCAATTTTATGATCTATTGATCCAAAGGTATTATATTGCACAGTGAGCATTTTTATGTGGTTTTCAATGTTGTAACATCAAGTTCTTTATCTTGGGCGTCTTGACCCATTTCTATATAGTAATCTTTGACTTTAGGAAAGTATTTCTAATGACAATGACAAAGAATACAAGAGGGTCACACACTAAGTGTTTCCATTGATCTCGATTAAATTATATTTGAATTTAATTAATAGAATAAATATTATCCACATTACCAATGAATAATTTTATTCAACTTTTATTGATCACTAATATTCACAAAGTGATAAATAATTATTTATTCATTAATAAATAATTTATTTGATTACATGAATATATAATAAATATTTATTTACTGGTTTTTGAATAAAATATTTGTTTTATTTATTTAATATTTAATAAATGTTTATTTTATGAATTTTGAATAAAATATTTGTTTAAGTGAATAAAATATTTATTCAGGTATTCAATAAATGTAAAGAAGTTCAAGTGGAACAAGATTGTTTTAGGTGATGAATATTAATTTACAAGCCGATAAGATAATATTCATCAATGCGCAAGTTAGGGCATGTTCTAAAATATTATTATTATTATTATTATTATTATTATTATATGACATGTGGTTTATTAAATATAATAATATTATATAAGGTTTGATATGTAATTAAATAATATTTTTAACATAAACCCTAGCTCCATAAATATATGGTTATGTATATTGTGTAAGGTTAATCGAGAAATGAGAAGTGCTACACACAATAGACTTCTCCCTTGAACGCCTTCTCTCATCCTCTCAAGAACAAGAATAAATCCTTAATGTCCGAAGGATATTATATTGATTAAGTAGAGTAATGAAAGAAAATTGATTCATCATGCTAGTATCCAAAAATCAATTTGCATCACTTGGAGATCAAATAAGTATGTGTGGATCACTGCTAGAGGGATTATACACTATAATCCTCTAATCACAATGAAGGTAATTCAGAAAAGGGTTTTAGAATAATCAATAAAATCTTCTTTAGAGAAAGTTATTAAGACGGCATAACCACTTCTTCAGATCTTATATAAAATAATTATAAATGTAATATGAAAATGTATTCTATTGGGTTTTTGGGTAACTCTATGTTAAAATAAATTTTAATATATTTTCCACTAAATTTGCTTCCACTACATCTCGAACCTACAATTAATATCCTTGAAAGGATTTGGTATGATGTTATATGGAATGTAATGGTTGGTCGGGATATATATGGGGATGGAATAATGGTTGTATTGAGGTGGAGAAAAGTATGGTGGATAACATTTAATGATAGAGACCAGTTGTGATCATCCCATGATTATTTAAGGAATACATGCTTTGATGGAAATTATGTTGATGATTATTTTTGTCCATTTCTATTGGTATTATGTTTTTGTAGTGTTATATCTGGGATATAGAACCCTTGAATCGAATCAAGGTTAAAACCCAATTTTTGGTTAGTTAATGTGATTCATGAGGGATATATAATAACATTGTTTGTTAACCTCATAAATGTCTTAGATATGCTAGATTATATAACATGGATACTTGGATATATTATAATTTTATCAAAAAGTAATAATAAATGAATAAAGTTTTTTGATTGTAAAATACTTTTTTTCTTGGATTGATGAGGTGGAAAACTTTGGGAATCCCACATTGCAAATGTGGGTAGAATTTTCAAAGAACCTCCCTTATAAAAGGGGCTTTGGGAATTCAATTTTTCATTAAAAAATATTTGTGAAAAAATGATTTTAAAAGTTTTTTAAAAATACGTATTTTTAGTAAAAAAAAATTATATTATATATTTATATATATGAACAAAAAAATTAAAAATTATAAAAATGACTAATAATGTGATTAGTTTTAACGGTTGGATTTCAAATTTTTGAAATCTAAATGGGTTCCCCCACCAATATTTGTCTCATTTTGTTCAAACTGAGGTGTCCTTAGACCAAAATGGTGAGATATAATCAATGTGAATCATACCAATTTTGATCTATAAATAAAGGGATAGAGAGTTAGGCTAAATAAATTATTCTTCAATACAAAAATTCTCTAGATAATTTTCCCAACATCATTGTTTTGGGGCTATTGAAAATTGGTGTCTATAATTCCCTAAATATTGGTGAAATCCTTGAGGTAAACTTCCACCAAGAACCCTACACTAATAAGTGGGGGTGTATCAAACCATTTTGGATAGTTAATTAAATATACCCATAGAGATTTGATATATATTATACATATATATACTTATTTGTCAACAATCAAAAGGTTTTTAAAACATTAAATAAACTAGAAGATAGATTCTGAATCCTTTAAAGTGATGAACTAGGACATGGTCAAGCTTGACCATTTCGATGGGAACAACTTCTCCCAGTGGTGGGATAAGATGATGTTTATTCTTATGGTGTCAAATATTTTTTACATTCTAGAACCAAACCTTCATCCCATTCCTGATGACCCTGATTCAAATTATGATGGCACACTCATTTATATGACTCAACTGGATCACATTTGGGAAATGAGGATGAAACGTGAAGACGGTCAGGTTTTGTGTTGAGGATATATTCTCAACACATTATCAAATCATATTTATTAATATTTTAGCCAAATTAATTCTTATCTAGAGATATGTTATTGCCTCAAATTAAAGTAAAAAATCAAGTATAAAGTTACCAATAAATTTCTTATTACAAATTATCTTAACTTCAAGATGGTTGATAGCAAGCTAGTGTTGGAGAAAGTTTGTAAGTTTCGCGTTATTGAAAAAAAAAATACCTTAAAATTAATATACCAAAAACTATCCAAGTTGGTGAAATTATTACTAAATTGACACCTATAAATAAATATTTTGGTAAATCACTTATTAAAAAGAGTGTGGATATTTCCTTAGAACGGTTTCAAAAAGATTCTTCACATTGAAGAAGTGTCCATGTTGAGAGATGTGAGAGTGGCTTCACAATTTCATACTGAGATTAATATCATTGAGGGAAAGGAATGATTGAACTCTTTGTTACATGTAAATAATAAAAATTCAATAATTCAATAAGAAAAGAAATACTTCAAAGAATAAAAGAGAATGATTTGTCTATGGAAAACCAGAGCATTTTTCAAGGGAATGTCTTTATCAAAAGAAATTTGACAAACCCACAAAAAAATATGTTGACTAAAGAGAATATAATTTCAATGATATCCAAATTAAATATGACTTCGATGAATGTGGTATGGTATATTGATTCTAGAGAAAAAGTGTATGTGTGTAAGGATCATTTGATGTTCAAGACTTTTGATGATAGTACCATCACAAAGGAACTACACCTTGTAAATAATTCATGCAACAAAATTACTAAAAAAGGAATTTTGGAACTACAATTTACTTTTAGGAAGAAGTTGAATCTTCTAAATGTGTTTTATGTTCCTAAATTTCAAAATAATTTAGTTTCTATTGATCTTGTTTATAAGAACGGATTTTAGGTTTCATTCGAATATGAAAAGGCTATATTGTTTAAGGGAGGCATTTTTGTGTGAAAGGGGTACTCAAATGATGGAATGTATCAATTATCCATTAATAATATGATTTAATATTTTTCTTACTTGATTGAGTCCTCTAATTTATGGAATTATCATTTATCACATATTAATTATAATTCATTAAAATTAATGAAGTTAAAATTAATTAAATTTGAAAATGAATTTCATAAATGTGAAACATGTGTAAAATCTAAAATAGTTCATAAAACTTTTCAAAGTGTTGAAAGAAATTATGATATATTATAATTATTACATCCTAATATTTTTGAATTAAATGGTATATTAAATCATGGAGGAAAAATATATTTTATTACTTTTTTTATATATATCTTCTTAGAAAAAAGGATGAAAACTTAATATGTTTAATAAGTATAAAGATGATGTTGAAAATAAATTAAACAAAAATATTAAAGTATTATGCCCAGATATAGGTAGTTAATACTTTATGAATGTGTTTAAAGAGTTCTATAAAGAAAATGGAATAATTTATCAAAGTACTTCTCCATACAAATCTCAGAAAAATGGATTATCTAAAAGTAAAAAATCTCACTTTAGTATAAATAATAAATTTAATGATTAATAAATCTAAGTTACCATTAAATTTATGGGGAGAAGATTTATTGGATGAATTTAATATTCATAATAAGATTGCCTCTAGGAAAACTATGTTATCCCTTATGAAATTTGGAAAGGTAGAAGACCTAATATTTTTTATTTTAAATTGTGTGGTTGTTTATCTTACTATAGATTTCCTGATCCTAAAAGAACTAAAATTGGTCCTAAAGAAATTAAATATGTTTTTATTGGATATGAATAAAATATCAAAGCATATAAAATTATATATTTTAGATCTAATGTAATTATTTAATCAAGGGATGTAGATTTTTTTTAAAATAAATTTTATAAATATGATATGAATGAGGTAATTACTCATACCCTTGTATCTTATACTCCATGTTGTTCAAATAAAATAGTAAGGAATAATGATGACTCTCAAGTTAAAACTAAACATAGTACAAGACTTATAAAGGAGAAACATCTATATCAAGATTTTATTTCTCCTGATTCCATAATTTTCCTTATTGAGGGAGATCAAAATAATTATCTTCTAAATAATTATCATATGTTATTGACTATAGAAGATGACCCAAAGACATATAAATAATATTTTAATTCTAGATATTTTTCTTTTTGGAAAGAATAAATTAATGATTAAATTGATTCCATTATGAGGAATAATACTTGGGTCATTATGAATTTACCAAGAGGTTCAAAAACTATTGGTTGTAAATGGGTTTTTAGAAATAATTATGATTACAATGGTAATATTTAAGATTTTAAAGCTATATTTGTTGCCAAAGGTTTTATACAAAAATAAGGGATTGATTATTTTGATACTTATGCTCATGTATTTCATATTACTTCAATAATGATTTTATTTTCTTTTGATTCAATTAATCATTTTTATGTCCATAAAATGAATTTCAAAACTTCCTTTTAAAATAGATACTTATATGAAGATATTTACATAGAATAATCATAAGGTTTTATTTTACAAGGTAATGAAAAGAAATTATGTAAATTTGTTAAATATCTTTATGGCCTTAAAAAAGCTATAAATCAATTATATGATAAATTTGATTCTATTATTTCATATAATGGATTTAATCATAACAATGTGGATAAATGTATTTATTAAAATTTTACAAAATAATATAGACTTATTATGAGTTTATAAGTGGATGATATAGTAATTTTTTGAACCAATAATATTGGTATAAATGAGACAGATAATTATTTATCTTTTATATTTAAAATAAATGATCTTGGAATAGTTGTTACTATTCTAGGTATTGAAGTTAGAAAACATAGTGGGGTTATTCTTTGAGTTTACCTCATTACAGATGAAAAATGTTTAAAAAATTGATCATATTGGTTTCAAGGATTCTAATACTTCCTTTGATTCTTGTGTTAAACTGTTTATGGATATGGGTATATTTATAGAAAAACTTGAGTATGCTAGTGTAATTGGTTCAATAATATATGCAATTCATTGTACTTGACCTAATATTTCTTTTGTAGTATGTAAAATCAGTAGATATACTAGTGATCTTGGTTTGGGTCATTGTAGATGTATAACAAGAATATTTTTATAACAAAGAAATAAAAAAGATTTAATTTTATACTACAGTGATTATCTGAATGTATAAAAATGATACACAGAGATGAGTTGGATTACTAGTATTTATGATAACCAACACACATCTGGATGGTTGTTTACTCTTGTAAGTTGTGTTGTTTCTTAGGAGATAACAAAACAAACATGTATTTCACATTCGACCATAGATATTTCATATCTGAATGTATTTCACATCTGAATGTATTTTATCACCTTAGTAGCATGTGGAATGGAAGAAAAATGGAATAGGAATTTATTATTAGATATTATATTGTATCCTAGTCTGATGACTCCTATCTCTATCAGCTATTATAGTGAAGAAATTTTATCAAGGGTGTATAGTTTGAGGTATAATAGAAAGTCTATATGTATTAGTTTGATACATGATTATGTGATACAATTTTTAAAATATGGTACCATAACAATTGTCTATGTGAGATCATGTAAAAACCTTGCAGATCCATTTATAAAATCTCTGTAGAGATAGATCATTCATGAAACTAAAAAAATATAGAGTTAAAAACCATATAATGAATCATTTTTGTAATGGTAACCTAACACTTTCTTTATTTAGATCCTAATAAAGGTGTTAAATGGGTAAAAACAAGTTATGAAGATGATTTTTGATATTGAAAATTATAACCCCAACTGCTCGGAGTTAATATTATCTATTATGACTAGAGGCTGAGTTATAAACTCTTAAAAAAATATTAAGACTCAATGAGTTATGTGTTATAATAATTAAAACACGCTGTAATATTTTTCTTATGTAAACTTAAATGTGGTGTTGCTTCTTACATGAGTTAATGGGTTTCCTCCTTAAAGATTTCATGAAAAAGATATAAGCATGTGGCCATAAAAGTACTACAAAAGAAGATATTGTATGGAAAGATCATTGTAAGTATAATATATTTGGTTTATCTTAAAAATTAACAATTTTAATGTTTCAAAAACTTATAAACCTAATAATAATTTGAGATATTGATACTAAGTAAAGGTTTAAAATGAAAGATTTTTTAATATGTATGATGATTCACATGTGATCTGGAGAGTTAATATTTATGAATATAAGTGGGGGGTTTATAATTTTATTCATAAATTAATAATGAATGAATAAAGTTTTTTTTATTTGAAAACTCTTTTTTCTTCGATTGATGAGGTGGAAAAATATGGTAATCCCACATTGGAAATGTGGGTAGAATTTCCAAAGATTCTCCCTTATAAAAGGGTATTTGGGAATTGGATTTTTCATTAAAAAAATATATAAGAAAAAAAATTAAAAGTGTTTTAAATATATATATTTTTAGTAAAATGTTTTATATATATATATATTATATATATAACAAAGCAAAAAAAATAAAATATTTTCTAAAAATGACTAATAATGTGATTAGTCGTAACGGTTGGATTCAGAATTTTCAAAATCTTAATGGGTTCCCCCCACTAAGAGTTGTTTCATTTCAGTCAATCCAATGTATCCTTGTTCCAAAATAGTGATAATAAATTAGTGTGAATCACACTGATTTTGATCAATAATAAAGGGATATCAAGTTCAGCTAAAGAAATTATTCTTAAATCTAAAAAATCCTCAGATAATTTTCCAAACATCGATGTAATGGGGTTGGCAGAAATTAGTGTTTGGAATTCCCTAAACCTTGGTGAAATCCTTGAGGGAAACTTATAATGATAACCATATACCAACAAGTGGGGTGGATTAAACCCTTTTGGATAGTTAATTAAATTCATGCATCGACATTTGATTTGTCTTCTACATTTGTTAGCTTATTTTTCAAAAGGATATAGATAGTGTGTGGAATCTTGAACCTGGTATGATATTACACTCAATTTGTTTCATCATTACAGATATATTAGTCTTGATAATTCACTTATTCTTTAGTGGATATTTTTTGGGAGTGGGGTGTGTTATAGGTCAATCCCTCTACTCATTCCTTATAAAACCCCTAAATGATTTTTAAATTTAAATCTATACTCTATATTAAATCGAAAAATATGATGGTTTCTATTAATATAAATGAAAATTTTTCTTACTAGAACGGTAATAAATAATAAAAAGTTTTTTTATTTTGAAATAAAAGGGTGTTCGTTGATTCTAAAATTTTCTTCTTAGAAAAAATAATTATGACACCTTAAAATTTTCAAAGGATTTGTTATTTCTGATCATGAAAGGATTTAAATTAGTTAAAGAATATTATGAATTAATAAATATTTTAGAACTGATATTGAGGATTTTTATTTAAAATAATTAAGTTTTTGTGGATTTTCATTAAAAATGGATTTATTTCTCACTGAAATTTGTTGGGTGTACTCTGAAAAGTTTTAAAGGAATTAGTTTTAAAGAAATTAATATGAGATTAAAAAAATTGGTTTATATTTCATTAAAAGGTATAAACATTTCAAAAACCTATTCTATTATATTTTTTTTGGTTTTCATTGGTTACTAGAATCCTATTTGATAGGTATCTTCTTATGGATATTAAGTTGTATGTTTTTCTTATTTGGGTTTAATTCTCGAGGTCAGGAATTGTTTCAGTGGTATCTTATGTAAGACTCTGAATTTCCCTAATCATTTACTTTATCATTTCCTGAGAGTTGAATGTTTTAGAAACTTTAATTTCAAATTTCCTAAAATTTTATTATTTTTCATCATTTATGAATATTTTAGGTCCTCAAATTATTTGGCTAAGTCGTATATGTCAAGATTTAAAAATATATTACACCAAAAATTTATGTTAAGTGAAAGATCTTATGAAAATGAAAATATATTTCAAATCAAATATATTTTCAAAGTTACAGTCTAATTAATAACTAGTTTATTATTTTATTTAAGATGATTTGGAATTAATTATTTTATGTTTATTATATATATATATATATATATATTAGGTTATTGGGGTATAATTATAGGAAACACACACACCACTCAAAGAACTTGATAATCTAGACCATAGACCCCCAATGGGATAGTCTACATTATCAGCCCATTTATTTATATTTTTATTATTCCTAGAGGACCCCCAGTACACACACCTATAGATCCATTTTTTTAATTGGTATCAAGCCATCTTCCATGCCCCTATCTAGTAGCGCCAGTTACCATAGCATTATAAATCCCTGAACGTCCCCATGTTTACAATAATCATATTTTCTTCCACCATCATCCATCTATCCAGACCTCTAATGAATCCCACCATTATGGTCAGCCTCCACTGTCAGGGAATCTCCCCCATCAATGTACTTGAGGTGTCCATCCACCGTAAGCCTGATGTTGAAGGCTTTCACTGGATTACAGCTGCATGAGCAGCATCTCAAGATCAATGTGGGAACAATATCTGAGGTCACACTAAGCCCCATCAACTTCACCACTAGACCACCACGACACACCAAATCCACCGAATCACTGGCCGCTATTCCTTGTCGGATTTTTTGAACAAACCATTGTAAGATATAGTTGATAATGGCATGTGTGTTTCTCTCTGCATGCTATCATTTGGTGAAATTCCTTCACATATATGAGTAGGTGACATTCCATTATATGTAATCAAATAATTAATAAGAGATTTTAGACCTATGTTTGTGGAAATAAAATAAATTCATATAGTGAATGAATAATAATTTATGAAAAAAAATCATGTAATGATAAATACCTATTTAAAAACCTATTTGAAATTGTTTCATTAATAATCTCCTACGGAAACTTTCTTCACTAGATTATCATATATATTTCATATTTATGTTATTTATATTTCTAATGTATTTTTGAGGTGTTCATCAAAATCATGGTATGTAACTTTATATAAATACAAAATTTAATATAATTTTTAATGGAAAATTAAAATAACATTATACATGTACTAAAACACTTGTATATAAATAATTAATAAATATTACATGCAATATGTAAGAGATAAAGTATTTTTAGTGAAATTAAGAAGTCAATAAATCAACAAAATAAACATTTTTTGGTCAACCAGTTGAATATTAAATGGATAAAATTAAATAAGTAATCCATTTTTATATATGGATTAGTAAATAAAATTTTTTAGGGTTACCTAAATTGAAAAAGGTTTTGTTTTTATAGAACAATGAAGTGTTAGTCCTAAAAAAATATGTGTTAAATAAATATGGACTAATTGAATACAGTAGTTGTTATAACTACTAAATGAAAAAAAGTCTGAATGTACCTTCTATAAGGAGACATTATAGAGGCCATAAAAGATACAACATTAGAGAAGGTAAGGTAATATGTATCTATATACATAACCTAAATATGTGAATTTTTCCACTCTCTATATATAATTAAAAGAATATTAATAAGTTTTGAGAGAAGAATTAGCATATAAAAACTAATCATCTTCTTAGCTGGACCAAATACTAATATAGGTCACTAGTTGACATGGATTTTAAATATTTAAAGAAGAAATAAAATTTGTCTCCCAATATAAGATTTTTGTATGACCCTCACACCATACCTACTATTGGGATGAAATGTGATTATTTATCTGCAAGAAAATATTAATTTTCCAGCAAGAAAAATGTTTTAGATGATAAGTACTATCATCACATCTATGTTTCTCTCATATAAATGAGGAAGGGATTCATGAACCACTCGATTTAATAAATCGACCATCATTTTCAATGTGGTAAAAGATGATAAGAAGGTCAACATCAGTATGGAAACAAAATGGTATCATCTAATAAGATTTAAATCATGTCAATTTTGCGGGTTTCTTCAGAGCCAGAAAACTAAGCCTAAAGAAATAAAAAAGATAAGAAGACGTTGGGTAGAAATCGGGATGATGATAGGAGGGAGATGCATGACCTGAACATCAAGCAGGGAGGAGAGCAGGGTAGAGTGATATTGTGAGAACCCTATGCTAAAATATGGGATCTGATGAGGAGGGAGAAGCATGAGAGGAATATTGGTAGTGGACAAGCACAGGGAGGGTAAAAATTTGTGGAGGTAAAAACGTAGGTGGTGATAACACATGTTCACATGAAAATATAATTTTAATATATATATATAATATTTTTAATAAATTAAACACTTAAAAAAATACACCACTATATGTGTGTGTGTGTGTGTAGAAAATGCATCACTTTATATATTTGTGTGTAAAAAACACATCACTTAAGTCATGAAATTTTCAAAATATTCCCTCTTCTCCCTTAGATTCTTCATTTTTATGACTTTGGATGAACAAAGACACATCTTTGGGGTGTTATTTAATCATATGGGATTAATATGAGTCAAAAATGGATAGATGTAAATCATATAAAAAAGAGTATAAGGATGGGTTTAAATACTTCATCAAGTTTTCAAAATATCATGAATATGACCATTATTAAATCCTTTATTTTTTATTACATTATTCTTATTCAAGAATAATTAGTCCATGGGTTTTGGAAGAACACCTGATTTTTCATATAATAGATCAAAGTTATAAATGTTGGATTAAACATAGGAAATAACTAAATGTAGCTACTGACTAAGATAATACTGCATTTTATGGATCATTTTATATGATTACAAGTTTGAATGATGATGAAGATCATATCAAGGATATGACTACTGGTGTAAATAATGATTAGTATCATATTGAGGATATGATTATAGGTGTAAATGATATTGAAGATCATATTGAGGAAATGATAATGATAGTTAAATATAAATTTCATGGTTTTCCAAAGTTGTTTTATAAGTTAAGTCATTGTTCAAATATGTTATTGTATTTTGGTTATAATAAATATATAAAATTTTAAGTTATAATGAAGCTATATAATGTAAAATGTGGAAACATATAGAATTTCACCAGCATTAATGAGCTATTTTCTCTCTTGAATTATATTCCATGAGAAGATAATGAACCTCATTACCAAACATATGGTACTAAAATAATGTTATTCTTAATGGGTAAGATCTATGAAAGAATACATGTGTATCCAAATGATTTTATATTGTTTCACAATGATCATGAATCACTTAAAAATGGCCAAAGTGTGGTTCATATCAATACAAGAATGATGAATCAAATTTTTTTAAATTTGTATCGTACTTTCCAATCATTCCAAGGTTTATGAACCTATATGTAAGTGAGGATACTTCAATACAATTGATGAGGCATGCAAATACAAGAAATCAAGATGGAAAACTTTATCACCTAGTAGACTCGCCTTAGTAGAAGAAAATTGATCACTGGTATCTTGAATTTGGAAATGAGATGAGAAACCTTCCCATTGTTTTATATATAGATAGAATGAATCATTTTAGGGTACAAAGTGACACTCACAATACATTACCAATTATGTTAGTAAATTATAAGTTTCCACCATGGTTATGCATGAAATGAAAATACATTATGTTTTCTCTGATTATATTAGGACCAAAATAACTGGTTAATGATATTGATGTTTATTTAGCTCCATTGATCGAAGATCTGAAATGAATTAGGGACTTAGGTGTTATGTTGTATGATGGTTATAGAAATAAATATTTCATTTTGAGATTCATGTTGTATGAGATGATAAATGAATTTCATGGTTATGGAAATTGTTTAGGATATGGAATTAAAGTAATCCTATGGTGTCCCATTTGTGAACAAAGTATACACTCAGTTATATTAAAACATCCCTCAAAAAGTTCATTTCTAGTACATCAAAAAAATTTACCCCAACAACATAAATACCAATATTTAATGACATCATTTGATGGGAATTCAAAATAAGGCACAACACTGTCTCCACTACTAGGTGATTAACTATTTGAGAAATTAAATTATATGGTCACCACTTTTGGTAAACCTTCTTTGAAAAACATTTTGAAACCTAGATTAAAGAGATATATTTTTTAATTACCATACTAGAATTGTTTGTATGTCAGAAATTTTCTTGATGTCATGCACATAGAAAAAAAATGTTTGTGATAGTATCATTGGCACATTACTAAATGTACATGAAAAAAAATTATGAAATTAAGGTGAGTTTGGACATGATTGACATGGAGATACAAGAAGAGTTGGTGTGATTAAAGGGTTAAATGTGAACTTTTATTCCAATAGTTGCTTACATTATTTATAAGAAAGATAGATATCAGTTTTATAACTTCTTGAATGATGTGAAGGTTCCATATGGATATTCATCAAATATCAATAATATCATATCAGTGGTTAATTTAAAGTTAAAGGGCCTAAAATCGCATTATTTTCATGTTTTTATGCAATATTAATTATTGTATCTTTATGTTGTATTTTTTCTAAAAAAATCTCATATATTGAACAAGTTTTGTTTCATTTTCAAAGTTATATGTAGTAAATTTATAGACTTTGTGAATTTTCCAACAATGGAAAAGGAAATTGTTATCATATTATGTGAATTAGAGATTTTATTCTCACCATAATTCTTTGATATGATCTTGGTTAGAGAAATTTGATTATTTGGATTGTACATTATAGATAGATGTATATAAAGGTATATAATATCCTCGAGCATTCCTTTGTTATTATGGGGTATCTTGTAGTTTAGAAGAGTTTTTCATATTTTAATAAGTGGTTCTAAAATGTTTTTCTGAATTATGAAAGCAATATCAAAGTTTTAAAATTTTATTAGGAAATTAATTTGTAAGTTTTTAAAATAATTTTATTATTTTTAGAAGTACTTTAGGGATTTTTAAAGTAATAATAAAATATTTTCTTAATTATTTATAAGTTAGGTTAATTATAAAATTATTATTTTCAATAAAATATTTACCCTTACACAAGATTTTAATGTTGAGTAAAGGTTAGGAGGTTTTTCTAAAGGTCGTATATGGGTAAAGACTTAGTTTTCATACCCTATATAAAGGTAAAACCATTTTTCTATTGTTTCATAAAGGTAGGTTTTAACTATATAAAGGTAGTGGATTGTGTTCAACACTATGTAAAGGTCATATAAAGCTGAATAAGGGTCAGCTGCAAATTATAAAGGCAACACAATGGTAGATCCATCATTATGTAAAGGTACTTTAGGATTCTTTGAAGCCCACATAAGGGTACTCTGTGAATAATTATAGTTACATAGGGTAAACCTGAGTCTCTCATAAGGTTAACTACTTAAAATTAAATTTATCCTAAAGGTTAGTATGTTTTCTTTAAGTTCGCATAAGGGTATCTAACCATGTAGAGTCTCGCGTAGGGGTAGTGGGATATTCTTAAAATTCCATATTTCTTTCCTAGATCGACATGTAACATAATTTTTAAGTAAATTAAAGAATTAAATGTGGAAATCAGATAGTTTTAAATTTTTTAAGGATTTTAAATGAAATCTTTGACCGTCCTAAAATTTAAGAGTTTTAAAATGAGTCGTGTGGAAATTTAAAATGAAAACAGTTTTAATATGAATTTAATTGGGATTAAATATATGTGTGGAACCTATATCTATATATTTTAAAATACCATGTTTTTTTTATTCGACTCTTTCTTCATTTCTCAAGTCCAAGTGATCCCAAATACTTCTCTTGATTTTTGTGGACTATTTGTAATTGATCTAGGTTTCTTCCTCATGTGCCAAACCTGTGATTTCCATGTTAAATGAATCTCTCTCACTCTCCTTTGTTTTTCTACATTGCAATATAAAAAATTAAAAATAAGGAATACATCACTTCTCCTTTTTTTTCTCAAGTATGAATCCATCATGCTTAAGATTATTTGTTTAAATGGATGTGATGAACTTAAGAAGATAATAATTTATTTATTGAACATGTAGAAATTTAATTATTTATAACACCTACTAATTATAATTATTATAGTATATAGGGATCAAACACAATAGAAGTTAAATATGTGTAGTCCAAAAATAAAAAACAAGCAAAAAACAAGAAAAAATGAATAATCAAGATGATGGAAGATGGAAGACGAATGATGTGAGAAATAGAGATAGAGAAAAAAAATCAAGGAAAGCATGAGCAAATAAGGTAATGTCGAGGAAAACTAAACCAAAGTGAAATAAGAAAAAAATCACTAACCTTGCATTAGATTCATCTTATAAGTATTAAATATATAAAAAGGGTAGGTTGAGACTCTTAATGGTCATTAAAATATTGACCTTGTCCAGTGAATTATCCTCAAAATTGGAATATTAATCTAACTCTTAAGAAAAGAATGATTATTAATGAAGAATAAAGAACTCCAAACATTTAAAAATAAATTAATTTGGTTAAAATTACCAAGGAATAATATTTTCTACTCTTCACTAATTGTAACTTGAAGTAGAGTAAAATTGATGCTTATGAAGAATTGAAAACCGAAAACACCAGATAAAAAGATGCACTATGAAACTCCTACAAAACATCACCCTGAATATCACTTTAAAGTGAATGTTGAATTTATTTTCAACTAACCAAATTTATTTAACTCTAATTTCATATTTTTATGATTTATTATAGTTATTTTAGATAAATAAATGAAATAAATTCCCATAGGGGCACATACTTATTGATTTTTAATTGAAGCAAGAGTAGGTAAAATAAATTTAAATTTATTCCAATCTATTTTAACCAAGAAATTTTTAACTACACATGATCAAGATAGTGACAATAACTATTTTAAAGAAACACATCAAAAATATTGGGAAACAGAAGAAATAGGAAGAGAGAGATAAAGAGATAGAGAGAGATTCTCTCTATTGAAGTAGACTCCACCTTTATCTCAAACACTTTCTATTTCCTCAACTTTTTCATCTTCCCTTGTCTCTAATGTCAATAAATTTATAAAAATCCCTTGGAAGATTATTTTTAAAAACACCCAATCCATAAACTTAAGGTGATATGATAATGTCCTCCCTTAGTGACTGACCATAAAAAGAATTGAAAATCTATAATTACATCACTACTGATGTCATTTTAGCAATTCTATTAAACCATATTTATCACTTGTACATGAAATTAAATGAACCATTAGTAACCAATTAAAATTTACTATTAAATAATACAACTATTAGTAATAATTTTTCATATTGATTCTCACATAGTAAATTAAACAATAACCCTATTACATCATGTCAAAATAACTCCCATATTCTGTTTTACGAACCAACTTTTGTCAACCCTGAACCGGTCACCTGAGTCGGTCCACGACAAGGCCTGAGAGGTGTTCCCAATCCACACAATCTAGAAAATGGTGTTAGGAATCAAATATAATAAAAATGAGAATTATTTTTTCTCATAAAGAACCGATGAAAAACAATATAGAGAATGCATCATAAATAAGAGAATCCAATAATCACTGAACATAAATAAATATATAAATAGGCATAGATACAATATTATAAGAACAAAAAGGATCCTAAAAACAAAAAACTAAAACCAAATAGAAACTCCATGATCTCTATGTGACATCTAGGTCACTATCATCTATAAAACCAACCCGCTCCATAGGTAAACCTAAACAAAATCTGAAACTGAAAAATAACTCAGGTCTACTAATGTCGAGCAGCGCAAGTAGCGTGTGAGAAAAAAAAAACTCAGTAGGTAAGCACCAAAGAATCCATAAATTTTTCTTCCTATAATAATCTATAAACACTAGTTTGAAATTTATTTAGGAAAATATGGTTTTTATCTTTAGAACAATAAACATTACTTTCCAAAATTCCCACTTCAAAAACAAAACATGGTTTTCCATCTTAAAACAAATTATCATTTTAAAATAAATTTGAAAACCAAATATAAGTAAGGAAAATAACCTGATTAAATCATAAGATAAAGGTAATTAAAAACTAAGGGTAACAATAGGATATAACCAATAATTTTAAAAATAAAGGGAAATAGTATAAGAGCAAGTAGACCAATGTCAAAAGACAAGGTAACCAAAATGATACAAAATAAAATAGGAACATACAGACATGTAATCATGGAAATTTTCCAAACATCCATAGAATAAATCACAGGACATACTTAGTTCAGACCCACCTATTGGCATATGGTGCAACTCTACAGTCAATAAGCAACTTGGTTGCTCTAAACTAGCCTCACTAGTGGAAATACCCACCTGGATTATCCTATTTTCAGGGGGTTCTAATTTGTATAATGGGAAATAAAAATATATTATCACTCAACCCTCTAGGTGACATCTAGAAATCCCCTGATAATAGTATAAAGGTAAATGAAAAGGTCATCATGTGATTTTCATTAAACATAACTCATAGATGCGACAGTACATGTTTTGCCTAATCCCCAACACCGTCTATGAGAAGGCCCTCTCATAGGAAGAATTACCATAGGGGTTCCCACCATATATAGAACCTTTCACAAGTTCCAACCGGGCCTAAAAATCATATGAATTTAAAATAAATTTCCAAAACCAAGGTGAAAGAAATTATATTTGGAAGGTTTAAAACATGCATTTAGATTAATGGGGTTACCAATCATGTTTCAAGGTACCGAACAGGACAATAATTTGAAAACATATTTTAAATAACACCTTTGAATCCATTTGGAAAACCAAGAATCCATTTAATAAACACTAAAAGTTTTTAGAAAATCATTGGGAATAAATAATATAAAGAAGAGAGGGAAGATGGGGAAATTGTTTTTAAAAAAACCAAGGCCAATACTTACATATTATGGAGTTTCCATTTTTATGCATGTACATGACCATATGTGCACCCTATTCACATATGGATAAGACCATATCCACTACCATATAAATGGATAACCATAAGAATGTCCATGGCTCCAATCAAAGTAACACAAGAAGCATCACACTATAAAGAGGCACCAAAATCCACACACAAATCTCAGTTTCACATACCACCCAGCTACCAAAACTCATACAAGGTCAAACTCAATATCAAATACTCAAATTAAATTTAAAGGTCTAGTTTACATTTTATCAAACACCTAGTGGGCATATATATAAGTATAATTAAGGAAAATCTTTGAAAATCCCATTTTTATTAAATTTCTATCATATAAATTCCATAATAAATCAAAAAAATCACAAACATGAATAAAAAATTTAGGATATATTTAAGAAAACTCAAGCATCAAATGAAATGTTCTAGAAAAGAAATAGATGGAACACCTACCTCAACAACGTGAGAATCCATTGAAACTCCAAGGGAAGGAAGAAAGAGGTCCAATAAGTAACCCAAACACCATAACATAAAAAGAAACACGATTCAACATCATCCCTCTATCCATATGGTTTGTCTAAGAGGGATCCAAGCCAAGAAGAACCAATAAATCAAGATAGAGAGAAGAGGAGAGGAGGAAAACACCCAAAAATCAAGAATAACTCACCCAGAAACCTTGAAAGAACATCAATGGAGGAATAAAAACCAAGGGAGAAGGGTTTGGGAACTAACTTTATGTGCCAAAATGAGAAATATGGGAGGAGGGTCGATTTGAGGTTAAAAATAAGAGGGGAAAATGATGAATTTCATGTTTTTAAGAATCAGGGTAAGTCACATTGTTTGTCAAACCATACATCAACCATGAATACCCTACTAGAAGGAAGGTTCACCTACATGGGATGGTCACATGGTATGGGAAACCATTCGCCAACCATGAAAATAAGTTTTATAAAAATTAAATAATGTCCTTCATTTTTCTGAATAGTCTCTACTAACCATGTGCAATTCATGAACCTTACCTCAAACACCACCAATAGGTCGCACGATTACTTCTTTGGATCACACGGTTTGGGAAAAACCGTGAACATACTATGAAATAAAAACCATGTAAGAAAAAAATGAAGTAAAAACACCCTCTTCCTTTACTAACCAGACAATTACTCCCCAAACCATGCACACTAACCTTGCATATAGCCAAAAACAACATGAAACCTTGAGAATTATCACCAGTAAATCAACCAAAACCTCAATAAAATATCAAACAGTAGTAAATGAATAAAAATAAACAAAATATAAGAAAACTGGGGTCAGGATGTGACAATTATTCCCACCAAAAAAATGTTCTATACCCAAAAAGTCTCCAAGCCAAACAAAGATAAAAAATAAAACTCAAAACTAAATGAGGTCAAATGAAACCATGAACTTCAGTATGACCTTTCAATTATAAAATTCACACCTAACCATATCTAGAAAAAATCAAAATAATAATAGCCACAGGTAAAAATAGAGAGACCTCCCCACCACTTAGAAATAGACTCATGCAACAGTACCAAAATTGGAACTCCCAATAAGAGGGGAACCCAATGAGGGAATCTCAAACAAAAAATCTAACCAAATCATAATTCATCACTTCCAAAAGATATGATCATCTCCAAAATATCACTACACAAGATTAAAACCAATCCATAAGAAGTAAAACAATTCAAAGATTCACATCCATAAAGAACCACTAGAGAGATCTCCAGGAATACATGGCTACCAATACCCTTGAAACAAGAAGGATTTCTAAAAATAAATAAGACTGAAACAAGTAGAAATTAAACCATATACACTCTAAAATAAGAGATACAAGCAGAGCTAAGGTCCCCTACCACACCAGTAAATTCCTAACTATGTGAAAAGATTCACTCCAAGGCCAATGGATGGATCCCTAGTGCCTTGAATCCATTACTACCCCAAAATAAGGAGCTAGCAGCCTCTGACCAAAACTTCATCTTATATCAACCCTGCTTGAAGAACTTCTCAAAGTGACCCAAATAGACACATTATCTACAAGAATTTGAAATTTTATGAAAAGAAGGATTCGAGTTTCTAAACTAAACACACTGGAAGCACATGAGCGAGTGGTATAGAGGATGAGATACAAGAACCAATAAGGGAAACTTCACAGAAACGGGTTCCTTCAACACACAATTATCACCAAATGGTGAAGCTTCATAAGTGAAAAGATAAAATAGATTGAAAATAGTTACAGACTGCACTCTAGAAACAAGCTCGGCTAAAAATGCCTCATGCACTATCTTCTCAAACAGAATTTTCCTGGATAAGAGAAATAGATCATTAATCTTCAGATGAAGGCCCCAGATAAAGAGAGGAACTTTTATCCCGTCCTTTAATTATATCACCAAATAAAAAATATACCAACTCTTTGAAGTGGTCAACATAGTCATTTTTTATCTATTGACCTTTCCGAACACCTAAGAGCTCCACCACCTTCTTTACCTTCACCTCCTCATGTATGAACCATCAGATAAAAGTGGTCTTAAATATTTTCCAAGACATCCAAACTTGAAATGATAATGGGATGATCACCTTCCACTGATCCAAACCCAGACCCTCGAACAAACCAAGAACTTCTCACACCCTAATGGATTTGGTCGTTCCTAAAGTCCTAAAAACACTTTCAACTTTCTCAAGTCATTCAGCAGTCTCTAAAGGACCACGATTTCCATGGAAAATGGGAAAAAACTAAGAAGAACCTAACTCTACCACCCCACTAGGATTTTGGTCAGGTCTAACAACTAGAATGGACTCACTAGAAAACTTTAGGATCTTTCTCGGATGTATACTCTATATAATAAAAAAAAACAAAACATAATCAATATTAAACCAAAACTCAACCCAAAAATAAAATTCCAAACCAAAACAATAACTCGTGAATAAAAACATCACAATAAAAACCAAAATCCACTTTTAAAAACCACTATCTTCATTCCAAAATTAAAAATTACTTTACTCCAAGGACACTTCTCAAATACTCAAACTAATTTTCAAACAAGGCCATATTCCCAAAACATTTTTATTTTGAAAAACTTTCTTTTCAAAAAATATTTTTCATTCAAAATCCACTCATGCTGACCAGAATCAAGACAAAGAATAACTCTCACCAAAACTCATGGAATAGGGAACTAGTGGTTATGCATAACCTGACCAAATGGTTTAGAATACTTTTCCCTAATCAAGCACTAACTACTAGAAGTATCTTGAACCATATGCTTAGGCTCCACATGGATCATTGCTCCATGTAAGTGAGGTTGCCCAGTCAGAATCCAAGTATCACTAAGAGGGGTCTGGGGTGAATCAGTGATATATTTTTCTTTTATGTTTCCCTCTTTATGAAACAACCTTTGCCTCTTATTAAGTAGTTCTTTCCCCAAATAACACAATCAAAACACACATCCACAGGAACACAAGATTTACAAGGTTCACTACTCAATAAGAGTAGATACGTCATTGGTATAGTAAGGAAACAATCTAGTACCACACAATCCACTAGAAAATAATCTTTTTATGTGGAATGAAATAAGTAGGATATACCCTTACACTTTTTTAGAACTTGGAAAACAATGTGAAAGTGTGTGTTCTCCCTCTTAGAAAAAATAGGGTAATGTAATTGTTTTTGTGCCTCTTGATAAACTGTCACAAATCTAATATATTAAAACAATTATTTTATTTCCTACCTAGAATCTGGTAAGAACTTTTTATACTTATTAATGATACTTATTCCTATACCTCAGTCATATCTTGGTGCACTTAGAAAGCACTTCCCACTTAAATTGGGTACTCAAATCTTCAACTCGCAGAGCTCCTTTGCGAAACTCCCAACTTCGTAGAGCACTCTAGTTCGTAGATCTCACTATTTTATATATCTCAAGTTAGTATTTGTGAATTTCACTTATTTATCAAATCTCAATAGCCCACTGTGAATCTCCTTCCCTTCATAGAGCTTACTTCCTTTACATATCTCACTGCATTCACAAACCTTCTTCATAATTTGAGAGTTCTAAAATTCTTGTTGGGTCTCTCTACTATTCTCAAGGGGGTTGAGGCCTATTTATATGTGTTTCTAACAAATTTAATAACCTTCTATTCCATGTCAGATCCACGTCAACCCATTTCATAGAGCTTTGAAATTTCTTCTGAAATTCTCTCTTTTTCGCGAAGCTCCTCTACAGTTTTCCCATATCGTAAATCTCGTCATAATCACAGAGTGTTCCATCAAAACATTTGTGATTCCATAATGATCGACTTGCAATACTCTTTTCTTCCATAATTCTCTCTTACAAATATCTTCACCTCTGTCATTCTTGAAGCTCGTTGTAGTCACACAAATCATCAGCAGCTTTTTTTTCCTCTGCAAAACACTCTTCATGAAGCCTATCTTCGCAAAACTATTTCCCTTTCCATATTTTTATGAGATATTCAAGGAAATCCAATTTTTTCAATGCTATCTAAACTCAAAATTTTGGACCCCAAAAATTTTGGCAAACACTGGAAAACTAAATCACCTTAAATGCCTACTTATGTAAAACCAACCATGCTAATTGACAGCATCTTTTCTCCCCCTTTCCTTTATAAAGATTGCATAATAAGTTCTCAAAACAACTTATGATATTTGTTAAATACAGACCAGAAAATCATCGTCAGATTTACCATAGAAATTATTTTAACTTTCCTATCTTCCATCAACCACTTATACAAAGTGAAGTGATTTTATTTATTCTCAAACATCCTTGACAAAAAAATACAATACCTGAAAAGAGAACACTTCTTACTTACTTTTCCATCCAACTTGGTCCCAACAATCTCCCCCTTTAGAATTTTTTTTTCAACCAATATTCATAAATCACTGAACTTTGTAACCTCAAGCTATGGATTACTTATCAACAATTATAATCCTATATGATCAAACTCATTATAGAAAACAATAATTATTGACAGCAAAACCATGTTGTCCAAAAGTAGTGACAATAAAACCTCTTCTACAATCCTTTCATAGCCTTCTCCAAAAAATAAACATTTATCTTTTGTAGCCTTCCACATTATAAATATTATTTAGCTTTCTCCACTTCTTTAACTTTCCTATAATACAAAAAAAATATTACAACCACTCCAACAATCAGTTAGAATATTTCAAACACACACATGTTGGATTCATATCATACCCACAACTCACCCATGAAACTATAAGGATAGATTTATGAAAAAATTAACCCCCTTGAAAACACTATCCAAAGGTAATACAAGATAGGGGACAGAAAAATGTACCTAAAACTTGATGAGAAGAAGGTTGGACACCCATGTTCAACCTTAATTTAGAAAATGGTTACTTCAGTAAGGGTTTTGTGAATATTTCAGCAACTTGTTCCAATGTAGAAACATACTCCAGCTTCAATTGATTCTTCTATTCATGTTCTTTGATGAAGTTGTACTTTATGTCAATATGTTTTGAATGAGAATGTTTTACTAGATTCCTTGTAAGATTTATTTCACTTTGATTATCGCATCCCAAGAGCAAGGGTAGTTTTACTTCAACAAGTAGATCCTCCAACTAAGTCTTCATCAGCATGAGTTGGGTAGCATCTTGAGTAGTAGCAACATACTCAAATTTAGTCATGCTAATAGTCATTGAATTTTGTTTCTTTGTATGCCAACTAATACAACTTTTCCCCAGAAAGAAAACTCCACCAGATGTGGATCTTCTATCATCAACATTTCCTACCCAATCAGTATATGAATACCCGAATAGATCAATATTTTCTAAGTCATCATACCTGATTCCAAAAAAAATTGTGCCTTTGATATATTTGATAATTATTTTTCTAGAAATAAAATGTGATTCTTTATGATCGCTCTGAAATCTTGCACATAAGGTAATACCATAAACAATGTCAGGTCTTGAGGCGGTAAAATATAAAAGACTTCCAATCAGCTTTCGAAACTCTTTCTGATCAACATCATTTCCTTCTCTATCTTTAGACAACTTGGTTTCCACTAAAATTGGTGTGGAAATTGGTTTCGAATTTTCCATTCCAAACTTCTTCATAATTTCCTTCGTATACTTTTCTTGAGAAAGAAAATTGTGGTTCTTATTTTTTAAAATTTTCAACCCAAGAAAGTATTTCATTTCTCCCAGCATGGACATCTCAAACAACTTCTTCATTTCCTTATAAAATCTTTCAAAATATCTATCATCATTCCCAACAAAGATAATGTCATCAATATAAACAATTATGATCAGAGAGAACTCCTAACATTTCTTGATGTAAATATTGTTTTCAACACTTCCTTTCTTGAAATTCATCTTCCTTAAGCAAGTATCCAACTTAGAATACTATGCCCTTGAATCTTTTTTTAGCCCATATAAGGGTTTATTTAGCTTACACACATAACTTTCATATTTCCCAAAAACAAATCCAAAAGGTTTTTCAATGTAAAATTCTTCATCAAGATTCCCATTTAGAAATGCAAACTTCATGTCCATTTGGAAACAATTATAGCCTTGTTGTGCAGCAATATAAATAAATATTATGATTATTTCCAATCTAGTCATTGGAGAAAAATTCTCATCAAAATAAACACCTTCAATCTGTGAGTAACCTTTACACACTAATCTTTCCTTGTTCCTTATCAATTCACCTTATTCATTCAGCTTGTTCTAAAAACTCGTTTTGTACCAATAAAATTTTTAATCCATCTTGGGTACGAGTTCCAAAGTATCATTATTTTCTATCTGATTAATCTCTTCATTCATCACCTGAACCCATTATAGATTCTCAAAAGATTCATTCACATTATTTGGATCCACTTTTGAATACAAAGAAGTATGTGTAATAGTATTTTTTTGTTCTTCTTATTCGAGTCCTCTAATGTTGATCACCAATAATGTTCTGAGCCTCCACTTGCTTCTTCATCCTAGGATGAGCTATTCAAATTTCATCATTATCACTTGAAATTACTAAGTATGATTCTTCTTCTTGATTAAGATTACCATTGTTAGCAGCATTATTAGAATCATTAACAAAACATTCCCTATCCTACTCAACTTCTATATCAGAAAAATTTTACTTTTCTTTCTCAATATTTTCAACAACTTTCACATCAGTAGAATCCACAATTGTCCTTGTTTATTTGTTAAAACATCTATATCCTCTTCCTTATAGAACATATCCAAGAAAAATTCCATCATCTCCTCTTTTCTCAAACTTTCCAAGGTTTCTACCTTTCTTCTTTATAATGCATGGACTCCCAAAAACTCTTAAGTGTTTCAAACTTGGATTTTTTCATAAAAAATTTCTTATGGAGTCAGATCTGAACTTGTTTTGTAGAAACATCGGTTTTTAATGTACAAATAATTACTCATGGTTTTCATCCAATAGTAATGAGAGAGAGCATGTTCAAGAAACATAGTTCATCCCATTTCAACCAGACTTCTATTCTTTCTTTCAGCAACCCCATTTTGTTGGGGTGTATATAGTGAAATAAACTTGTGCTTAATTACATGCTTCTCAATATAGTTTTCAAACTCTTAATTAGTATACTCTCCACCATTATTGGTTATCAACTTATTCACTAAATACTCAAATTATTTCTCTGTTTTCCTTTTGAAACTCTTAAAAATTTTCAGAGCATCTGACTTATGTATCATGTACATAACACAAGTAATGCGAGTAAAGTCATTAATGAAAGTGATGGAGTACTTATCTCAATTTTTATATTGCTTTCTCATTTTCCCACATATATTATAATGAATAAGTTCCAGGGGGTCATTTTGAACAAATTTCAACTCTCTTGTGCACAGAATTTGTAATCTTTCCTTTCCCACAAATAGTGCAACCCCGATATGTTTTTCTTGATAAATAAGACATATCTCAAACACTGCCTCAGGTTGACAATTATCACATGTTTCTCTAACACATATGTCCCAACCTTTTATGCCATAACTTATTTTCATCCACCATAACCATGTAACAAGAGTTCTGTACTTCACCAACTTGTAACAAGTTACCTTTTGTATATTGGCCTCTTGTAACTACCTTTCCATCATCTTAAATTTTCAAAATAAATCCATCTTTTTTCAATATAACTTTGTTTCCCTCATCACAGAGTTGTTAAAAACTCAACATATTATGTTTTAGTCCATCAAAAAATAATATTTTCTTGGATTTCATCTTTTCTTTCCCGATGATGGTTGATCGAACACCTTTGATCCTCAAAGATTCATCATTTCCAAATGTCATTGTTCCTTCTTTGAAGTATTTCACATTCTTAAAAAACTTTAAACCTCCTGTCATATGAGAATAACACCCACTATTAAGAATCCATGGACATTCTACTTTTGTAGATTTCAAAGTAGTTTCTACAACAAGATATTTATGCTCTTCCTTTACATTCTTTAACTCCAACTTTTGGGATTTGTAAAGAACCTTTTGTTGTGATGGAAAAAAAACAAGGCATCCCTTAGCAATATGTCCAGGTTGTTCACATATTTTACAAATAGTTTCCAATGGTTGGAACCTATTATCAACTTTCAAACTAGCCTTATCATATTTCTTAGAAAATTTCTTCTCATACTTCTTCTTTTGAGAGGATTGAATCCCACTCAAACTTTTCCTTCCATAAATTTGGAATATTATTAATGTTTTTGGTTGAACCAACACATATTTTCCATGTTTTTTAATCTACCACAATACCAGCAGTAGCCATAAAATGAATATTTCCCTCTGAAACATCCATACTGACTGAAGTTGTGAACATGATTCTCAACAACATTATTAATATAACTCTATTGAACATTTTCCTTCCTGTTTTCAATCATAACTTTCTTTTTTAGCTCAGATTTATGTTGAGACATATCAGAAATATAAGTAGTATATATTTTTCTAGACTCAATATTTTTGGATAATTCTAATTTTTCAACATTTATATCTTTGGCCACATACATATCCTTTCCATATTTGTTTTTATCAAAACCGGTTCTATATTTATTCTCAACCTTTGAAGGTATCTTTTTTTATCCTTATTTGGTTCATTCTTGCTAGAACTTTCACTAGCTTCAGAGATAGGGTTTTTGAAATTTATATACCTTTCTTCATCTTCAAAAATTTTTAGTTAGAAAAGTTCCAACTTTTCTTATTTTTCTTTTAACTTTACTTTCAGATGTTTATTATGATTCTTTTCACTCTCAAGAGAATTATTCAGATCATCAATCTCTTTTAATATATTTACATTCTCATTAGAAAATCCTTCTTGATTGTTTAATGAGGAATTTTCATTTATCAATTTCCTGTTTTCCTTATCAAGACTTCTGATCTTTCTCAAACATTCTTTCAAATCTTCTTTTAGATGATATTTAAGTTGAGTTTCTTCTTATTTAGAACTACTTATTCTATAATCTTCTTTATTCACTATTGAAATAAAGTTATTCTCTCTATATTTCTCAGCAAAATATTTTTCAGATTCAGCATCGTTATCCTCTTCTTCATCATCTTTAATCAAAAATCTTCTTCTTTTTGATTTGAATAACTTTGTATCCTTCCCTATTCCAGAATATTTATCTTTATCACCCTATTTCTTTCATGACCTTCTTGGCCTTCTTTCATCTTCATCATTGTCTTTTTATTTATTTCTTTGAGGATAGTTAGCCAAAAAATTCCCAACAACTCCACATTCAAAAAAAATCAAGGGGATTTTACCCTTGTATTTCCTTGTATCTATTTTCCCATTCTTAGAAAACAAGGATAAAATTTCATCAAAATTTAGACATAAATCATCTTCAAAATCAGATTCACCAACTTTATCTTCAATAAGAATTTTCCTAAACTTCTCTTTCTTTATAGCCTTGAAATACATCTCTCTGTTATCTTTTGTTTTTATATTTATATTATTCTCCCTTATCATTTCATAAGTGATGAGAGTGCTATAAAAATCATCCAGAGATAATGTTTCAGGGTTTTTTTCTTCCAATGATGAAACTTTACCATCAAACTTTTCAGGAAGAATTCTCAAGATCTTTTCAACAACAATAGAATCATCCAACCTTTCACCAAGACATCTGATTGTACTGACATTTTCATTTACCCTGGTAAAGAAGTCCCTAACATATTTAAGCACTCCCATTTTCAAGTCTTCATACTTTAGCCTCCAGATTTGAAGTTTTTCCTTATTTAATTTTGCATTTCCTTTATATATGTTCTTTAGCTTATCCCAAATTCATTTAGTTGTAGCAACACATTTCACTCTTAAAAAACCACTCTCAAAAAGAGATGAGAGTAATGGATTTTTAGCTTTTCCATCATTCTCAATATTCTTATTATCAATAGGTGTAAGAGGAAACTTGTCATTAATAGTTACAGATCCATTTTTTATAGCTTCAATAAGTTCATACCCAAGAGACATAAGATAAGGCATCATTCTATCTTTATAGATATGATAATTATTCCCATAAAATATTATAATCCCCTTACTATTCATACAATTCAGATTCTCCATCACAACTTCTCTTAAAAACTTCAGTAAAGAACAAACAAAGGGAACCTGTTGCTCTAATACCAATTGAATTCACCTACTCAGGATCCAAGTATCACTAAGAGGGGGAGGGGGTGAATCAGTGATATATTTTTCTTTTATGTTTTCTCCTTTATGAAACAAACTTCGCCTCTTATTAAATATTTCTTTCCCTGTTAAACACAATCAAAACACACATCCACAGGAACACAAGATTTACAAGGTTTGTTACTCAATAAGAGTAGCTACATCCTAGGTATGGTACGAAAAAAATCTAGTACCATTAAATCCACTAGAAAATAATCCTTTTATGTGGAATACAATGAGTAGGATATATCCTTACACTCGTGTAGCACTTGGAAAACAATCTACAAGAATGTGTGCTCCCTCTTAGCACAAATAGGGCAATGTAATGTTTTTGTGATTCTTAACAAACTTTCAAAAATCTGATATCTTAAAACAATTCTTCTCCTTCCTACCCAGAAGCTGGTAGGAACTTCCTAAACTTTGTAATGATTCTTAGGCTTATACCCCAGTCATATCTTGGTGCACTTGTAAAGCACTTCCCACTTAAATTGGGTACTCAAATCTTCAACTTGCAGAGCTCCTTTGCAGATCTCCTTTGCAAAGCTCCCAAATTTTTAGAGCACTCTAGTTCATAGAGATCGCTAGTTTTTAGAGCACACTAGTTTGCAGAACTCAAGTTGGTCTTTGAAAAGTTCACTTTTTTCACAAATCTCAATGGCCTACTATGAAGATCCTTCCCTTTACAGAGCTTATTACCTTCGTAGAGGTCACTACCTTCGCGAACCTTCCTCACAATTCAAGAATCCTAAAATTATCATTAATTATCTATACTCTTTTAAAGGGGGTCAAGGCCTATTTATAGGAATTTCTCACCGACTCTATAACCATTCTCACTATGTCAATTCCACGTCATCCCATTTTACAGAGCTTTAAACATTTTTCTGAAATTTTCTCTTTTTCGTGAAGCTCCTCTGCAATTTTTATGTATCACAAAGCTCATCATAATCCCATATCATTCCATCAAAAACTTCATGTCGTTGAAATTCTCCACTCACAATGATCTTCACCACCGCAATTCTCTCTTACAAAGATCTTCACCTCTGCCATTCACAAAGCTCATCATAGTCACAGAGATCACCATCATCGTTCTTTGTTCCTCTGCGAAACACTCTTCATGAAGCCTATCTTCATGAAACTCATTACCTTGCCATATTTTAATGATATCTTCAAGGGAATACACTTTTCATAATGCTATCCAAACTTCAAATTTTGGACCCCAAAAATTTTGGCAAAAACTGGAAAATTGCATCACTTTAGACACCTACTTCTGCAAAACCAACCATACTGATTGACATCATCTTTTCTCCCCCGTTCCTTTATAAATCTTACATTACAAGTTATTAAAACAACTTATGATCTTTTTAAAATACATACCAGCAAAACATCATCAGATTTACCATGAAAATTATTGTAACTTACATGTCTTCCATCAACCACTTATACAAAGAGAAGTGATTTTCTTTCTTCTCAAACATACTTGACAACAAAATAAAACACCTGAAAAGAGAACACTTCTTACTTACTTTTCAATCCAACCTAGTCCCAATAGTAATATCATCATGTAGCATCAGTTCACTTCCATTTTCATTCCCCAAATCACACAAACCAACCAAAAACCAACGACATAAACTCCAAAATAAAAATAAAAGATTCAATTCTCGGACCACCCCTCGAAACTCGAGGCTCAGGACAAGTAAGAGTTCATGATAATATTCTCATACCAACCTCCCAAGTCTTAATAGTACCGTATCCAATATAACTAACACCCCAAATAATAAAGGGATCCTCTGCTAGTATTTTTTTCATAAACTAACCCGGGTCAACCCTGAACCGGTCACCCGAGTCGGCCTGCGAAAATGCTCGAGAGGCATTCTTAATCCTCTTAGGCTGGTAACTAGTGCTAGGAATTAAAGATAATAAAAATGGGAATGATTTTAGCCAATAAATAACTGATAATAAACAAGTTAGAGAACATGGAATAAATAGGAGAATTCAATAATCATTGAACATAAATAAAAACATAATCAAATCCAAATAAAATAACAACGGAACAAAATAGGAACCTAAAAACACAAAAAAAACCAGATTCGACACGATATCTATGTGACCTCTTGGTCACCACCATCCATAAAGCTATCCCACTCCATAGGTAAACCTAAATAAAATCTGAACTTGTAAAATAGATTGGGTCTACCAAAGCCGAGTGGCATAAGTAGGGTGTGAGAAAAAAACAGCTCAGTGGGTAAGTAACACATAATCCATACAAGTCCTTTACTGAAAAAATCCATAAAAATTAGTTCTAAATAAATTTAGTAAAATAGTTTTTTTATCTTTAAAACAATTGACACCACTTTCTAGAAATCTCACTTCGAAAACAAAACACGGTTTTCCTTCTTAAAATAAATTCTTATTTTAAACCCTATTTGAAAACCAAATAAAAGTAAGGAGCATATCCTGATTAAATAATAATAGAAAGGGAAGTTGAAACTCAGGGAAACAATAAGGTATTACTAACAAATCTATAAATAAAGGGAAACAGTCCAAGAGAAAGTATATTAATGCCAAAATATCAGGTAACCAAAATACTGCAAAATGAAATTGGAACATACAGACATGTAATCATGGGAATTACCTAAACATCCCTAGAAAAAATCTTGGGATGTAATTAGTTCAGACCCACCTTCCGAGATATGGTTCACCTCCACAGTCAATTACCAACCTAGATTCTCTAAACTAGACTTGTCAGTGGTAATTCCCTCTTGAATTATCCTCTTTTTAGGGGGTTCTAATTTATCTAATTGGTACTAGAAATAAACTATCACTAAATCCTATATGTGATGTCTATGAATCCCATGATAATAGTATAAATGATAATTATGAGTTCATCGCATGCTTGGAATTAAACATAAATCACATATTCCATTGTGCATGCCCTGCCCAATCCCCAACACCATCTATGCAAAGGCCCTCTCATCGAAAGGATTACCATAGGGTTTCCCATCATACATAGGACCTTTAACAAGTGCAAACCAGGCATATAAATCATATGAATTTAAAACCAAGTTCCAAAACCAAGTTGAAAACACAATTCATGTTTTGAAGGTTTTAAAAAGTCATTTAGTGTCGTGGGGTTACTAATCATGTTTCAAGGTACCAAACAAGCCATGATTTTGAAAACACATTTGAAAGAGCACCTTTTAAGTCATTTGGAAAACCAAGAATCCAATTAAGAAACCCTAAGAGTTTTTAGAAAACCATTTTGAAGAAATAAGAGAGAGGAGAGGGAACATGGGAAAATGCATCTAAAAACCCAAGGTCTACACTTAGACATTTTATGGAGTTTTACTTTTTATGCATGTGCATAACTATATGTGCACCCCACGCACCTATGGATATGCTAATATTCACGAGCATATAAATAGATAACCATAAGAATGTACATGGGTCTAATCAAAGAAACACAAGAATAATCACACCATAAAGAGGCACTAAAACCCACATACAAAGCTCAATTTCACATACCACACAACTACCAAAACACATACAAGGTCAAACACAATCTCAAAGTACTCAAATTCATTTTATAAGTCTAATTTGAATTTTATCAAACACCTAATAGGAATATATATATGTATAACTAAGTAAAACCTTTGAAAAACTCACTTTCATAAAATTCCCATCATATAACTTCCATTATAAATCAAACTAGCACATCACAAGCATGAATAACAAATTTAGGAATTATTTAAGAAAAATAAAGCATAAAATAGCATGTTCTAGAAAGGAAATGGATGGAAACACCGACCTCAACAACATGTGAATGTGATGAAACTATAAGGGAAGGAAGAAGGAGGTCCAAGAAGTAAACCACACACCCTAACATCAAAAAAACAAGAAAAAATCATCCATCAACCCCTAGGGTTTTTTCAAGAGGGATCCAAGCTAAGAAGAACTAAGAAACCAAGAGAGGGAGAAGAGGAGGGGAGGGAAAAACTCAATAATCAAGAATAAATCACCTATAAACCTTGATGGAGCATAAATGGAGGAATAATAACTAATAGAAAAGGGTTTGGGAGCCCCCTTCATGTGCTAAAAATGAGAAAAATGGGAGTAAGTTCAATTTGGGGTTAAAACATAGATGTAAAAAAGATGAATTTCATGTTTTTCAGAATCTGGGTAATTCACACAGTTTGGATGCATAGTTTTCTAAAACATGCACCAATCATGCACACCTTAATGGAAGGAAGTGGCACCTACACGTGTTGGATGAATAGTTTGGGAAACCATGCTCCAACCATAAAAATTAGTTCTATAAAAATGAAAGAACCTCCTGTATGATTTTCTTGTGATTTCTAATAATCATGCACAACTCATTCACCTTTACTTAAACTCCACCAACAGGCTTCTTAGTTACTCCTTTGGATCACATGTCTTGGGATAAACCATGCATATACTGTGAAATAAAAACTATGTAAGAACAAAATGAACTAAAAACACCCTCTACCTTCACTAATCGCATGGTTTCTCCCCAAACCATGCAAACTAACCATTCACAAGTCCAAAAACAACAAGAAACCTCCAAAAATCTAGAATTATCATTGGGAACTCAATACAAGCCTTAAAAAAAAGATAAAAACCTGATAAATGAATAAAAATAAAAGAAAAATAAAAGAAAATTGGTGTTGGGGTGTGACATTCTGCACCACTTAACAAACTCCTAAATGTATTTAATGGATTAACTTAGTTATCATATAGCATCATAACCCCTACTCTTGATTTTCATCTAGAGACAACCAGAGACAAAAAAGATCGACCTCAATCTCATTTTTTTTATGTTACGAATTCATTCAAAGTAAGTTATAATTTAATTATAAAATCGAATCAAGATTATTCCTTAGCTCAAGTTTCTTTACTTTGAGTCAAGCTCCATCACCATGATTCATCATCAATATTATGAAAAGTACACTTGATCTCATCAGGTGACACTAAAACCACAACATCGAACTTGGACTATATCAACAGCCTCAATTCCTCTCATAAAAAATATCAAACAAGTGGAGTGTGTCATCCCCAAACTGAGCAGCCACAACTTTGGGAATGATGGAGGTCCCACCATCTATGAATCTTCAACCTACAAATCACACCAAAAACATTGATGAATGCATCCTCTCCCTAAATAGGCCTCAATAAAGTTCCTCAATCCCAAAAATCACATGAAGTCTTGAACAACTATTTTTTCCTTGAAAAAATAATGCTCTATTTTAAGATATCCTAGAAAATTTCTTCCCACTTTGGCTAAACTTGATTCATTACCTTCAACTATGATAAAAAAAATCATCTTACTCAGAACCCCATATTTGGGGATAGCGCAATTAGAAATCACCCTCATCATCATCAACTTAGATTAGGGTTTAATTCTTCAACACACTTGGCCAAGATTCAAATATCGACTTCACCAGCCTCAGCAAAGAACCAAGGTGCATCCTTTCTTGAAACTTTAAATCCAATCGATGCAGTCTTAATCATCACTGACTTCATTCATAAAATATCACCAACAATTCAACATGTAATTTTAGTACACAAAATAGGAAATGGTTTAACCTTATAGAAATTTTTCATGCCTCGTGATCTTTATTCCTTTGCGTTTTGGTATTAACTTACCCCATGTCATCATCTTCATCATGCTCATATTAGTTCATCTCAACAGATCCCTACACCTCCTTCAAATGAATCATTGATTACCAAACCAATCTCTTCCTTTATTGAATTTGAGTACATCAAGTTTTGGGCTCCTTATAATATTCAGTTGTATTAATTATTTTCACATTTGGATACATGGATACTGGTAACAAATTTGACTATGTGAAACCACTACAAATCTGGATATGTGAGATACATATAAAATTTGGATACATGGGAATATGGATGCATGATTTGTAATAACTTGTCTATGTATAAATATTTTGTAACTTAAAAATCATCAACGTAGTCAATCAAATGTGTGGCCATACCCAAACATGAATATTATGTACACAGAATTCATCTCAAGTGATAATTCATCAATTTAAAGCATCAAATAAAATTTCAAATGGATTTAAAACATTGGATTTCCATATTAAAATAAATTCCATCAATAAAAAAATTAAATTCTATAATAACTTCAAATTCACTTTTAAAAATTAAATTCTAAAAAGAGAATCATAAAAAACATCCAAAAACGTATGATCTCAAAATGTATGAAAATTATAAAAAGAAAATTTCATTATTTGAGTACTCAAAATAAAAATTCAAATTCAAAAATGTTTAGAATTATATTTTTGGCTTGAAATAGTGTAATTTACATTATTTTCCAATTAAAACTCAATTATACATAAAAAGAATTAAAATTATTAATAAAGGATGTGTTGAAATAGGAAAGAAATTGATCTATAAAAAATTTCCCCAAACTTAATATATTTTTCCCTTAAGTAATCATTTACTCAAACTCAATGGTAAAATTTTAAATAGAATTTAACACACTTTAATTTTCATTTAAATTAAAGTCCAAACTTCTCTTTTCCTCTAGGATAATAGACTCACGTAATTAAAATTCATAATAATTAGACACTCTTTTAGATGAGAAAAAATTAATAATTATCAAGCTAGTATAAATAACTCATCTAAAATATTAAATAATAAAGGAATGAAATAATGAAGGAAGATGGGTTCAACCACGGTTAGGATTTTCATTTCATAATCCATTTGTATGTATACCATATGAGTTTAATTAAAATTAAAAAGCTCAAATTAAATGATGGTTATATAACATTCTCCCAAAGCTTTATCGTAAAACTTTTTTTATAATAGTGTAAGAAAAATGATTTACCCAATTAAATCCCTAAGGTAAAAAAGGTTAGTCTCTTTAAAGTGGAATCACAACATTTAAATTTGAGAAAAAAATTCACCCAATGAAAATTATTAAGTGAAGCTTGAAAATGGAAAAATATTGAAAAAATTTAGGTTCTTTTTATGGGTTTTATTTGAATTATAGCTAAGAATAATTTAGACCCCTCCCCACACTTAAAACTAAATAATTTCCTCATTTTTGAACTCTAAGGTGGGAAAAAATTAACAGTTTAGTTCTAAAGGATTTGAAAAGTAGTGAAAAATCAAGTTCAAGGGGTGGAAATAATGTTCAAAATAGTATTTTTCCCAAATATCAAGTGATTTATCAAAATAGATTTCTAAAATCGCATGATTTTTCACAATGAACATTCAAAAAAATTACAATTAATTATATATAAAATAGTATTCTCAACATGATACTAAGAAATATTCTTAGTCATAGTTCAAATTTATTGTCAATAAGGAAATTGAAGGAAATAAAAGTACTTAATCAATAAAGGAATAGATTCAGTAAATAATTGTAATTGTAATTGTATAGCCCCCCCCCCCCCCCCACACACACACACACACTTAATTTCATTTAGACTCAATATTTTTACCAAAAATAACATAAAATAAAATTAATTTATTAGGAAAGTATAAAACATTTTAAACTAGTAGTGGAATTTCAAAATAGAATGAAAGAATGAAAATTAACTCCTCTAGTAGATGTAACAAAGCTTCCCTTGTACACATTAAAAATTTCTCTCCCTAAAAAAATGTTTATATTCAGTTGGTTTCTAAAAATTAAGTACCAAAAAGAAAATAAATAATTATCCATGGATTTTAAATAATAAAAATCAAAATGTGAAACCAAGACTTGAGAAGAGTATATGGAATGAGATTTATGTAAAATATGGGTCAATACATAATGAAATATGGGGTGGAAAGAGACAAAAAATGGGGGGAAAACACAAATAGAGTCTTCATTGATTTATAAATAAAAAACATTTAAAAAAGATATTTATTTATTTAAAATAAATAAATCATGGATTTCCTCCCATGTAGTGCAAGATTTGAAGTCCCCAGTAGGAATATATCCCTTGAATATTTAACCATATTAATTGGGAAGACTTTTTACCTCAATGGGTGGAGTGTTATTATTTTCAAGTCTAGCATTAAAAAGATTTATCAAATATTTAATATACCCAAGAATAAGAAAAAACATATATAAATTTTCCAAAACATCTAAAAAAATAATGTTGTCCATAACATTTTCAACTCTAGGATCATAACAAACATCAACCAAGAGATGAAGTAAAATCCTAAAAAACATAAAAGTTTTCTAGAATTTACTCCACACTTGGTTCTTAAAAACACCAAGAAATAGGTTAAAATTAGTTATAAACTTCTTAATATATCTAAAAACTACACTCAAAAAAAACTTTGAAAACCAAAAATTCAGAAGAATCCCACCTAAAGCTTCAAATTATTCACATAAAATATATTTCTTCGAGTATAAATAAGACTCAAATGAAATTAATTTCTCAAAAACAGGTGGGAAATCATCTTTAACAGGTTCATTAACATTAAGTGAGAAATTATAAAGAAAGAAGACCTGATCAAGTTGACACTAATCAAGATTTTCTTCTATAATTATACCCAAACTTTCACTAATTTTAGAGCCTCCAAAACACTCAAACTCATGTGTGAAACATTCATAAAAACACTCACTATATTCAAGAACTTGGATTTTTTATTCCAAAAACTAATTAAACTCTATAGAAAGGATTTTATCAAAAACATGTGGCTATAAAGGTGGAATAAATACCTAGGTAATACTATCAACAAGTTAGGTAATCCTTATCCCAGTAACCTTAATAGGGAAAGAACTATACTCAAGTATGGCCTCAATTTTTAATCACTCATTATCAGCAACATATATTAGATAACAACTCACCTTAGGTTTGGGTTTTTTAAAAACCATAATTTCCTCCACATCATCCATAACTTAGAGGGTATGTTTTCCTTTAGACACATAAATGTAATCACCCACAGTATCCAAAAGTGATATACATATTATAATTTCAACCTTCTCACCACACTCCATTTCAAGGATAAAAAAATAATTGGGAAATATAAGTTTACCTATCCTAACTAATATGGAATCCACCCTTCTAAATGGATGAGTGGGTATCCTATTGGCTAGTTGAAGGGAAATAGAATCTCTTTTCAATTCCCTTTGACCAAGTTTTTTGAAAAATGAGAAGGGAATAAGGTTGACACTAAAACCTAGGTCACATAATCAATTAAATTACACACTATATACAATTTTATATTTAAAAAAACTTCTAGGATCCTTTAATTTATAGGAATTTTTTTATGAAGAATAGTATGACATTGTTCTATAAGATTCATGGTGTCCAGGTCTTTCCAATCACTTTTATAAGTGATAAATCTCTTAAGGAATTTAAAATATGATGGTATTTTATATAAATCTTAAAAAAGGGAATTTTTAAAGTAAAGGATCTAAACATAGGAATAAATTTCAAATAATCAGGTTCACTAATATTTTCAACCATTTTGGAAAAAGGAATGGGGGAGAATAATGTTTAAAAATATGCTAGTTTAGAACATTTTTCTAAATTCTAAGATTTTTCTTACATTATTTTATTTTTTTCCCACTTCATTTTTATTTTTTATTATCTTTTTTAAGTTAAGATTTATCATTTAGTTCATTTTGAACATTTTTTCCATCTTTAAACTTTTATTATTTTCTAAATTTTGTGTTCCAAAATCTATAAAATCTCCAATATCAACGTCTATAGGTTGAAACCAAACTTTATCTTGAGTTTTGAGGTATTTCCTAGTGGTAATACCCTTCACATTATCTTAATATATTTTCTCAAAGGTGTTTGAAAACTTATCATTACCTCTATATCTCAAGTTTCTAACCAATTCGCCCAATTGATATTCCAAATTAAAAAAAATTAGAATTGGTTTTAGCTCTTTGTGAGTCAATTTGTTTCATTATATTTTTTATCATCCTCTCTAAATTCTCAAGGGAATGAGAAAGATCATCCTTACTTTTTAATTTTTGGTTAGTAAAATTGAAGCATCCAGATGCAGTAGTTTTTTTCATTATCCCCTACTCTTTCCATAACAAGTTTGGGTGATCTTTGTATCAATAATTGTAATTTTTTAAAAGTGGCTCATTTTTTCTTGGTTATACACCAACAAAATCAATAAAAAATCATTTTCAATGAGATGCACTAGAATATAAAAGTTAGGATAACAAGTACCTGTGTTCCCATGAATTCCACATAGATCACATTGGTCACCAATGGGCCTCACTTGATTTTGAAATGAAACGTTTTTGGCAATTTAGTTGATAAAATATTAAACATTTTATGAATTTTAACAAGTTTTAAGTTTATTTCATAACCCAAACTAGTTTTGTTAGATCTATTAACCTTCCTCCTAATCTATGATTTAGTTTTTGAGTTTTGTAAAAGTGTACTAAAAAATTATTTCGATTATTAAATAGTTTTATCATTGTAATTTTCATATTATGTTTGGTCAAATAAGTCTTAAGTAGATAGTAAGAGACCATCATAAAAATTCTACATAAAAACATGCGAAATAAATTGATAATTTGGAATTTACCAAGAAAATCCCAAAACCTATCCCATATATCATGGAATGATCTACCCCATTCTTAAAGGAAGTTATTGATTTTATTTATTAACTCTATATTCAACCACTTTGGGAAAAATTATGAAAAAAATATTTATAAATTTGGTCCCAAGTGTCAAATATTTTCTCACTGAATTGATTAAACTAGGTCTTAGAAATTATTTTCAAGTAGAATGAAAAGATTCACATTCTGAGAATATTATCACTCAAAACATGAATATAAAACTATTGAACCACACTATAAAATTCTCTAATGAAATAAAAATTGTTTTCTTTAGGCATTCGAGAAAGAGTTGGCAGATGTGAAAGGTGGGTTTTCTTGAGTTCATAGTTTTTATCTAATTTAAAAATCCTAATAAAATATTAATTTCATAAAATTATATGGAGTTTAAATTATATAAGTTTAATCCTCTAAAAAAATCATTCATATACAATGGATTAATTTTTTCAACCATATTTTGATCTTAATTTTCATCTCTTTCAATTTCATGATTTTCAATTATAGTATTATTTTTCTATTTAGGGACACAAAAGTGTCTATAAATTTTAGAAATTAAATGTTAAAGTTTAACAGTAGATAATCCCTTAGTGTGCATTCAATTTCCATAAAAAATAATGATAAAATAGTTCATAATAGTGATCAATAAGTAGATTTAATATTTTTTTAAAATGTTTTTAAAAAAATCAATATTCATTTTTTTAATGTTTTTGTCTAATGGCCTCGTCTTCCTTCCTTATAAATGATGTCAAAATTTTGACACGATTGTCTTTGAACACATTAAAATTTAATTATTTATAACACCTACTAACTATAAGTATTATGGTAAGTAGATATTGAACCTAAGGGAAGGTAAATATGTGTGGTAAAAACAAATAAAATCAAACAAAAACAAGTAAAAAATGAACAAGAAATATGGTGGAAAAGAAAATATGAATGATGCAACAAGTAGAGAGAGTGAACAAAAATGAAGGAAATATTATAAAAATAAGGTAATGTAGGGGAAAACTAAATTAGAATAATATGAGTAAAAACACAACTCTTGTATTAGATTCAACCAATAAGTTATAAAGTAATGAAAAAAGTAGGTTGAGAATCTTAATGGTCATTAAAAGATTCACCTTGTCCAGTGAATTCTCATAAGAACTAACATGTCAATATAGATTTCAAGGAAAATATGATTTTTCATAGATAATATAGAAATCAAAAATTTTCCAAATAAAGTACTTCAATTGAAATTACCAAGGAAAAATATTCCCTACTCTTCACCCATTAGTACTTGAAGTTGTGAAAAATTGATACTCATGAAGAATTGAAAAATGAAAACTCTATAAAAAAACAAACACTGTTAAAATACTATAAAACCTCACCCTATGTATCATTTAAAATTATTGGTTGAATTGATTTTCAACTACCTAAATTTATTTAACTCTAATTTCATCCACATATGGTTCATTAGAATAATAATACATGAAATAGTGAAAGAAATTCCAAGAGGAACACATACTTATTGATTTATAATGGAAGAAAGAGTAGGTAAAATAAATTTCAATTAATTTAAATACATTTTACCCATGAAATATTTAACTATGAATGATCAAGGTAAATACAATAGTTATTTTCAATAAAAACATCATAAGGATTGAGAAACATAAGAAACAAGAATATATATATATATAGAGAGAGAGAGAGAGAGAAATATTCTCTGTTGAATTATACTCCTCTTTCATTTCGATCTCCTATTGATTCTTCAAATTTTTCTTCTACCTGTGTCTCTCCTATAATCCCCCTTTTGAAAATCCCCTAGAATATTATTTTAAAAAAAAAATAGTCCATCAATTTAAGGTGATATGATAACCACCTCCCTTGGTGATAGACTACAATAAGATTTGAAAATATGGAATTATATCACCATTGGTGTCATTTTAGTAAAAACTTTAAACCATATTTATCAATTTTAAATGAAATTAAGTTATCCAGAAGTAACCAATTAAAATTTTCTATACCTTTCAATAAAAAATTGGCATGCTAATTCTCATATAGTTAATTAACCAACAACCTCATCACACTGTTTCAGAAAAACTCTCATCTTTTATGCCATTAAACCAAATCCCAAATGGCATGAATGTATTTACTTATCTATCCTACAGAAACACAACCCCTACTCTTAATATTCATCTAGACACAACTAGAAACAAAAAATATCTACCCATTATCATTTGGTTATGATGTTACACATTAATTCAAAGCAAGTGATTCTTCAACTAAAAATTTTAATCAAGATTCATCCTTATCTCAATTTTCTTTTATTTTAGTTGAGATTGGTTACCATGATTCATCTTCAATCATATGAAACCTTTAATAAATATCATCAGGTTACACTCATACCATATCATTGAACTTATACCAGATCGGTATTCATAGTTCCTCTCAGAAAAAACATCAAACAAGTGGAGTGTGTTGTCCCCAAACCGAGTAGCCACAACTTTGGGACACATGGAAGTCCCACTATCTATGAATATTCAACCTAAAAATCACACTAAAAACACCATGAACACATACTCTCCTCAAATAATCCATAATCAAGGTCCTCGATTGCCAAAAAACACAAAGTACTAAATAACCATTTTTTATTGCATAGAGAAATATCGAGTTGAGGATAGCCTCATCACTTTCTTCCCACTTTAGCCGAAATTGATTCATCACTTCTGGCTATGATCAGAAAAAATTAAATTCCTAAAAACTCTAGCTTTGGTGGTGACTCTATTAGAAATATCTATCATCGTCAATAGCTTAGATTGGGGTCGTCTTCTTTAACATGCTTGGCCAAGCACCAAATCTTAACTTCACTAGCCTCAGTGAAAATTTGGGGTTCAGCCTTGATGGAAAATTAAAATCTAGTGAATATGGTTTTAATTGGAACTACCTTAATTCATAAAAGATATCTAAAAACTTTACATGGAAACACAATATATATATAGAGGAAACAATTCAGATTTGGTGACCTTGTGCTTTCCTCGTGAACTCTATTCCTTCAAGTTTCGGTATCAACTCACCCCATGTATATATCTTCATCGAGCACAGCTCAATTCATATTAATAGATCCTTAAAACTTCTTCAAATGACTCATTAATTCCCAAGTAAATCTCATCCTTTGTTAAATTTAGGTATGTCAATTTTAGGGTTCCTTATGAGGTTCTAATACATGAATTTTTTTTAAATTTGGATATGTGGATACTAAAAACAAATTTGGATACGTGAAATCCCTAGAATTTCAAATACATGATAAAAATATAAAATTAGTATATATAGGATCTATATATATGATTTGTGATAATTTTGTTATGTATCAGTCTATTGTATCTTGAAAATTGGATATGTAATTAATCATATATGTGTCCATCCCTAAATGTGGATCTTTTGTACACTGAATTCATATCAAGTAAAAATTAATCAATTTCAAACATCAAATAAAATTTCAAATGGATTGAAAATAGTGGTTCTCTAGATTAAAATAAATTCCATAAATGAACAAATTAAATTCCATAATAACTTAAAATTTAATTTAAAAAATTAAATTACAAAAAGTGAATCACAATAATCATTGAAAAACACATGTTCTCAAAATATATGAAAAATATAATAAGAACATTTCAGCATTTGAGCACACAAAATAAACATTCAAATTAAAAATGATAAAAATTAAATTTTTGACTCAAAATAATGAAATTTAAATTATTTTATAATTATGACTCAACTCTACATCAAAATAATTAAAATTACATATAAAATATATGGAAAATATGAATTAAATAGATTCACTCCAGTTACATTGCATGAATAATAGTTATTAAATAATCTAGAATATTATTTACGAAAGATAAAAATAAGACATTTCATGCTTTATAATAGATAATTGTTGTCAAAGAAATAGAAGTGTTATTATATGCATAAAATAAATATTACTATTCAAGAATTTATAAATCGCATTAGGTAGCTTGATAAAACTATCCTTAATATGAAATTTATATATATATATATATATATATATTATTTGATAATCTATAAATGATTAAGGATATAGATAGTATTATCACATATAGTTTTGTGTTTATTATTAGAAAATAATAGTATCCCTTAATCTAGAGTGTTAAAAGGAAAAGTTTTTATCTCCTAATAAAAAAGATAATTTATTATCATCCTATAAATTATCTAAGAAATATAAGAAGAATAATCGCATGAAAGAATTTGTATGTTGTGAAATATTCAAAAAATATATATTCCCTTGATATTTCAAGAATTAAAATAGAAGCATAGTTCATGTTTCATAATTATTGCATGTAAATTTCTAATATTTTATCAACATGGAATTTTTAATAGAAAAAGTATTATCTCATACTAGTTGTTTATTACTATTATTTTAAATATGGAAATCAAAGTAATACATTGGATAATGTTATCACATGTGGTAAAATATTGTCAATGTAATATTATTATTTATAGAATTGAATTAGAAATAATATTTCATATTTTAGATAATTTTATTTATCATAAGGTTTTGTAAATTACATGTTGCGATATATTATTAATATTGATGTTGATAATTTCATGTCATTGTTTAATTAATAATTAATAAAAAATAAAATGATATCATGTTACAGTATTAAACTACATAAATAATGTCTATCAAAATTATTCTATAATTTTGTATATTAGATACTTGAAATGGGAATTATAGCAGGTTAATGATGATTAGTATTTTATATTTTGGGAATTAAATCATTAGTTTGGAATTTAAGAATGAATATGTTTTATGTTGCCTCTGATTATTTACTAGTTTGTGTGTTGTATACTTGGTTTTTCTTTAGAAAATTTAAATGCTTGAAACAGATAAACAACAAAAATATGGATGGTATTATTAATTAAATTAAAGAGGCATGAACAAAATAAAAACTACACATCTTGGAATTATTCCAATGAGGAATTAATGTTTGAGGCATGTTATATTGATTGTATCCAATTCTAGTAACTATAAAAGGTTTTTTAACATAGAAAACCTATTAATAATAAACCAATTAATTCAAGATAGAATTAAAATGGTTTTTTGTTAAAAATGAATTGATTAGGGATGAGTGTTCCCGTTCTTGATTGTGGAAGGCTTGAATTCCTTGATGTTATGGCCTTATTTTCCTTTAAAATTATGTGTGGAATAACACATTTGATATGTATATATGATCTATGAATTTAGATCCTTGATGTGATTTATTGTTAACCTAATGTGGTTTTTTTATGATAATGGTGGAATGGGGTGTTAGTTCTAATGATGATGGTGGCATGGGGTGCTGGTAATGATGATGATGTTGGCATGAGATGTCGGATGTGATTTTATGCCAATGGTGTGGGACGATAACGCGATTGGGATGAGTTAAGAGTGTGGTTTTATTATCAATTATTGATCGATGATTCTTGATGTATGATTGTTAGATATTATTTATATGATCAATTTCTAACTACAGGATGAAGTTTGATGTTATGTACCATGAGTACATCTTTTAAGTGGTAGCTTGGGCTAATTCCTAGAGTGCCTAGATATTTAAAAGATGATAATTAATTGATGAAAGGATGAGGTTAGTTATTAATGATCACTTATGATGATTCCATACTTGAGAATGCAAGAAAAGCATAAATAGTGTCATCGATTCTTGGATTAGAAAATTAAAATGTTAATCTTGGATGAAAAAATAATAATATTAATTAATGGATAATGAATGAATTAATATTTATGCTTGTATTCTTATTTGATATATATACCTTAGTGGTGGTATCCATGTGTCATGGGTGAAAATATAAATAGATGAGTCTAGGGCTAGGTAGTTTCCCTTAGTGTGGTTTTGAGCTATATCTATTCTATATGTTTTGTTATTTCATATGCACCCTACCCATATTAGAAGGGAAACTGACAACCAAAGGTTTTGGGGGTATTTTCCACAATAACTAGGTTAGAGAGAATACATGTAGCAACTCTAAAATTTTTATTTGACACTTTGGAATATTTCAAATAATATTTTTAGCTAAATGTTAGGAGTGGGCATAGAATTATGGGTCCCATGGATCCTCAATGTTGATATATTAAAAATATTAAATTTATTATGTCACACATGAATGATTTTTAAGAAATAATGGTATAACTCTTTAAAGGTTTTTCATATGGGAAAACCAAAACCATCATTAAATCTGAAGGATGGGTTTTATCCTAGGTGTGACATAGGTCTTGTTAGAATCAGATTTTTTCATAGAGTTCAGTAATGGGAGGGTTAAATTAATTATATTAATTTATTAATTTAATTGTCATTTAATTTCCAAACCCTAATTTCACTTCTTTATAAACTCTTATTCTCATAATTCCCTAGGGTTTTTTTTATAACCCTAGAGGGAATAAGAGGATGGAGAGATCTCTAGTGGAGAGTGTGTTAACGGATGATCTTAGGATCAAGGGTTAACATTGAACAAACATTGAGTTTTTTGGAGCTAATGATGATAGTCTTGGATCTAATCGATGACATCGATGTGAATTCATTATTTACCAGTGATCGATCCAACTTGTGGTAGGATGTTTTTTTTATGTTTTAATTCCTTATTATTGACTTTTGATATGAACACAAATTAAATCATTTAAAATCAATTTCTAGATCATTCTTTGTTAGTTTTTCCAAAATTTGTTTTTACTTTTTAGAATTTGTAATTTGAGATTTATTCATATTTTATTTTATTTTAATTTGAAGTCCACCACATTCTTCATATTCTAATAATGATGGCTAAAATGAATAAAACCATTATTTTATTATTACTTTTGTGTTTTTTTCCTTTCTCCCTCCACTATTCAATGTTTGTCATTGGAGTTTCTATTAGATGATGTTTTAATGATACCTTAGGAAATTATTATTGTACAATCAATATTTTTTATAATGGATCATGGTTATGGGTTCAGTTTTGGGGTTTGAAGACATGACAGATGTGTGGAAGTAGCAACGAGAATCCAATGATGGTTTGGGTGATGATGGTTCCATGATCCTGATTTATCAATTATCTATGAAGGTGTAATGATGGGAAATTCCACACAATAGGTGGTCAGAATATGGCCACTAGCAATGATGGTGATCTAGTGATGGAGTGGTTGATGGATCTTTCATGACTCAATCCATGTGAATATTTGAGATAGTGATGATAGTTGATTTTTAACCAATGGGTGTCTGAAATTTGGCCATCGAGTACATTAAAGGCTCAGTCAACTCAGATCTAGGATGTTATGGCCATGTTTGAGGTTGGATCAATGGAGGAGGCGACAAGGGAAACACACTTGAATAATGGTATTTTCTATGAAATTACAAACTAAATGGCATGTAGTTTTGGAGAAAATTTACTATGTGGACACCTAAATATGGTGGCTAGGGTTTAAACATCGACTTAAATACCACACACCATGTGGAGGACCCATGAACCCTATGGAAGAACCACACGCTATGTAACCCATAGCAATCCAGTTTGGCATGTATAGGTATTACATGCCCAAGAGGATATATAACCCCACACTCCATGTGTGGCGGGGAACACCCCGTGTAATTTGTAAATTGCACGATCTTGGGCATACAACACATGTCGAGTGCCAACCTCACTCATACATGCCATGTGTTGTAACAACACACCGTGTATATAGGAAGGTACATGTTGTGTGAGATGAAAGGGCATAGAAAATTCCATATCCAGTGAGACATGCTGTGAAACCCATGTGACATACTATATACTCATTTTAGGGAAGTTTATATCCCTTGTTCTACTCAATTCAACTATGGTATGATCTTGGTTGAGTTCCCTCAAACCATGTCATTATGGGTGTTTTTCCCTTAGTCTATCGCTAATAGGGTATGGTAAGGTATCTCATCCTGATCATAAGATGAATGATACTTTTTATGGGTTATTTATGGATAGAGTCAGGTATCCCTTCATGTGTCCTAAGGTGTGATCCTCTATCATTATTCCATGGATTGGTCTAGGTATCCCGTTTATGATATCCAAGGCATGTGATCCCATTTCTAGTGGGTTAATCTAGTTAGGGTTGGGTATCTTCCATAGGCCCAGGGCATGGTCCCCTATCTATGTATTGATATCTTTGTCTCTCGGTGAGGTGTATACAGATTGAGTGACACTACAAAAAAATTGTTGTTTAGTGGTGGTTTATAATAAACCGCCACGAAACTTTTTTTTAACAGCCTCGACCCTTCCCCCCACCTCAACCCTCCTCTTTCTCACCCAGTGACCGTCATTCCCCCGGCCCCCCGCTTCCCCCACGACCCTGGCCCCCCGCGACCCCGGCGACCCCGCGACCCCGGCGACCCTGCGACCCCGGCGACCCAGCGACCTCGGTGACCCCGTCCCCCCGCGACCCCATGACCCCAGCAACCCTGCTTCCCCGGAAACCTATACGAACCCTGGGGTTTGATTTCTAATTTTTTTTGTTGTTTTGATATTAGTTATTTTTTTATTATTATTGTTTCTTATAATAAATTGTAATGTTGTATTTATTGTATTGTATGCAGATGTTTTCGTTTATGATTATTTGTTTTTCTACTTATTGCATGTGATTTTTTATATGTGTTTGTTATTTTTTATTCTTAAGTGATTGTTTTTCTATCTGCTTGATTGTTTGTGGTTGTTTGATACTATACTCATGGGTTTTGATGGCTCATGGTTACAATACATGCTTATATTATGGGTTATAATGGATTAAGGTATAACATGTACACATTTCCCTAGGTTGTGATGGATTTAAGGCTATGTCATGTTTTTGGTTGTGATGTCTCAAGGTTATAACATGTGTCATTGAGGTAATGATGTGGAAATTTAGTGGATGTTGGGATGGTTAACATTGGTTGAGAGTTGGACTTTATTGTTATGTTGATGTGATGATGATGAGATGATTGACATAGGTTGAGAGTTGGGATTACCTATTTTCTAACTAATATGAAGATGTGATAGTGATGACTGACACATGTTAAGAGTTGGGTTTTCTATTTTGTCAAAAATATTGATAGTTTCCATATTATATAAATTTTTGTGAAGTGGCATAATTATTCGATGATGATGTTATAAATATGGAATCTATACATTATTGTTATAATTACATGGAAATCAAAATCCTCATTGATTACTTTATTCTAATAATCCATTGGTTTAATATGATAATACCTTTACAGGTTTTATGGTTAAAGATAGAAAATATATAATGTGTTACATTTCTTTTTAGCATAACCCATATTCTAGTATTGCTTAGTTGTTTCACATATGTATATTCTAGCACATATATCTTGCATGGATATAGAACTACTTAGAAATATATTCCTACTGAGTACTCCCAAGTGTTCACCCCCTCTATAGTGTTCTTGAGTTGTTTTTCTGGACAAATCGATAGAGATTTTAGATGATACTATTTGGGAAGCCAGATTAGATATTAAGAGGTCTTTGTTCATTGTTCTTGATGCATTATATTAATTATTATATATATTTTAAGTTTAATGAAATTTTTTATTTATTTTATTTTATATATATAAATATATATATATTAAGTTTATTGGAGGTTCTATTTTTATACCAAGGAAATTAAGAAGGTGATTCCTCTCATACGTGTCACCCCCTCTAATAATTTTATTTTTTTGATGTTATATAATGTTCATTGATCTTTATTGATTAAATATTTCATCATGAATTTCCATGAGCACCACCACTTATCATGCCTCAAGACTATCCCTCACGTGGTTCTTTCCACTCCAAATTAACAATGTGTTGAGTTTTATAAGCATCATAATGTTTTCCCTAAACATTATTTATCATAGATTTATTCGATATTAGAGTTTTATATGAAGACTCTATAGAGAACTTAGGTTGGGGTTATTCCAAATTAACAATATGCTTTGGTTTTCCTGGTAAATTAGCTACCACTTTGTTAGCACACTGTTTCTCTTTACCAAAGAAACTTCCCCTATCCCAAACACTAGAGGGTTCATATCTAACTCAGGGGATCATCTTTATTATATTATGTTTTTGTAATGTTACACTATTGTATATATGAATCTATTTCTCTATTTAGTAGTAACTATTTGTTTTAATTATTTTTATTATTGTGTAGGCACACGTGATATATATGGATAAAAGCTGGATCACATTACCGAGGAACACGCCTCAGTATGTTAAGGGTTTGAATGAGTTTTTAGATTTTGAAATTTCTAATCGATCCGTTGAAGGGAGAATAAAATGTCCATGTCCTAAATGTAAATTTAGAACATGGTTGAAGAGAGATGAGGTTTATGAACATTTAATACTGAAGCAATTCCCTGGTCTATATTTGTGTTAGATTTGTTATGGAGAATAAAATGTTACAGAAAGATTGAGCACTAATGTTAATCCGCAGAATGAGGTCCCAAGTTCGTCGAAAATGGAAAATGAAATGCAAAACCTCATAAATGATGCATTCAGCACTACAAGACACCACTATCAGCATCAAAACATATCAGAACAACTAGAAGAGGGTGCTACAAATTGCAATGTGATAAGTGATGTTTTTGAGACTATAACACAGGCATATAAAGATTGTAACATATCATTGGATCCTCCTCTTGATTATGTGGAGCCAAATGTAAGAGAAAACTTCACTGAGGAAAATGTGTTTCATGATTTAGTTGACGATGGAAATCAAGAGTTTTATAGGGGGTGTTTGAAATATTCAAATCTTTCATTTCTGCTGAAGTTGTACCATATCAAATTTCTATGTGGAATTAAAAATAAGCCAATGTCCATGATATTGGAATTGGTTCGTGATTCATTTCCTGAAGCAAAAATCCCAGAATCTTTTTATGATACGAAAAAAGTTTTTAACAATCTTGGTATGAATTATACAAAAATACATGCGTGTCCCAATGATTTTATGCTTTATTGGGGAGAGGATTCAAGTAGACGGAATTTCAAGAAATGATCTTCTTCTAGATGACAGGAAAAGGGTGATGTTGGAAGTCTGAATGAACATAATTTCATGGAGAAGAAGAAAAGTAACACACCTTCAAAGGTTTTGTGTTACTTTCCTTTGAAGCCTCGATTGAAAATATTATTCATGTCATTGAAAACTGTTGAATACATGAAGTGGAATTCTGTAGATAATAACAATGATGGGTAAATGAGACATCCACGAGATTCTAAATCGTGGAAGATATTTGATTCATTACATCTCGATTTCTCAGCTGATCATAGGAATGTTCGATTCGGATTGGCTGCCAATGGATTCAACCCATTTGGGACTTTGAGTACCAGTTATAGCATTTGGCCAGTTGTTGTGATCCCTTATAATCTGCCTCCTTGGATATGTATGCAACAAACATATTTTATTCTTTTGAAGATTATTCCTAGAAAAAAAATGCCTAGAAATGATATTGATGTATACTTACAGCCTTTGATTAATGAATTGCAGGAGTTATGGAGCAACGGTGTTGAGACATTTGATGCTTCTTCTAAAACAATGTTCAAAATGCATGTTGATTTAATGTGGACCATTAGTGACTTCCCTGGGCTTGGGAATTTATCTGGTTAGAACACTTACATGGTTTTGGCTTGTCCCGTTTGTAACTTTGATTTTGAGCCCAAATGGATACCTCACAGTAGAAAATGGTGCTTCTTGTGTCATCAAATATTTCTCGATGCATCTCATAGATTCCGGCTGAACAGATCAAAATTTAATGGTTCCATTGATCGTAGACCACCTCCAAAGTTGTTAACTGGTTTTGAAATATTGACACAGCTTGAAAATGTTGAAACAGAATTTGGGAAGGTTCATCATTTGAATGAGAGCGTAAAACAGTTCCGAAGTGCATCGTCAAGCGAAACCGGAACGCAACAATGGAAGAAAAAAATTATATTCTTCAAACTTCCATATTGGAAATTTAATTTGTTGTGGTATAATCTTGATGTGATTCATATTGAGAAGAATTTCTGTGACAATTTGATATTCACATTACTTAATGAGCATTGAAAGTCGAAGGATCATCTCAATGCTCACAAAGACTTACAAGCAATGAACATAAAACGCGATCTCTGGCCATATGAGAATGAAAAGTATCCTCCGGCAATTTTTTCAATGAAAATAGGGATAAAGATACATTCATTAGAATGTTAAAGAATGTTAAGGTATATGATGGGTATTCAAGTAACATCTCGAGGTGTGTTGACTTGAAGAATTGTAAGTTACATGGATTGAAAAGTTATGATTCACATATTTTGTTACAGCAGTTAATACCATTGTCATTGCGTACATTATTACCTGAAAAAATTACTGTTGTTGTACTCCAGTTCTGAACATTTTTCAAACAACTATGTGATAAATCTCTACATCCATTTCAGCTTGAAAACCTCTAGGAGAGGTTTGTATTGACCCTTTGTGCAATGGATATGATCTTTCCTCCATCGTTTTTTACTGTAATGATGCATTTAACTGTGCATTTGGTTGAGGAAGCTAAATTAGGAGGCCCCGTTCATTATCGATGGATGTATCCAATTGAGAGGTAATTTATTTATATGTTTTCTAGTTAAGTAAAAAAAATTTGGTACTTAATTAAATTCATAATTATGTTTATTTTATTTCACATATATCTTGGGCATTTGAAATCATACGTGAGAAATAAAGCTCAACCAGAAGGCTCTATTGCTGAAGGCTATTTGGCTGAGGAGTGTCCGGCCTTTTGTTCTCGATACTTGGATGATATTGAGACAAGATTTAATCGATTTGGACGTGTTGACGATACATTGACTCAATCTCAAATACATCAAAAATCCAAAATATTTCCTACTATTGGCCGATCAGTTGGGAGGACCTCAAATATGACATTGACTGAATTGGAATTATTACAGGCACATAGATATGTGATTCTGAATAGTGAAATTGTAGATCCATTTATTGAAGAGTTGAGGATACAAACAAAGATATGAATGAGAGGTTGAACACGAAATGAGAAAGATATAACGAAATCTGTTAATAAAGAGCTTGTAGAATGGTTTGCACGATGTGTAAGTTCATAAATATTGAAATAAATACAAATATTAGTTTGACACATACATTTTTTAAATCTAATAAAGTATATTTCTTTTTTCAGATCATGAATACTGATACTCGAGCAAAGGTGTCAGAATATTTGAAGTTTCTTGCTAGAGGTCCTCTAAAACAAGTTAGAAAGTTCGACGCTTATAATGTGAATGGATTTAGATTTCGTACAGTCGATCGAGAAGTGGGTTTGAAAATACAGAATAGTGGTATATTTACATTTTCTAAAGTGGAATACTATGGAAAGCTGCATGATATTATTGAATTAAACTACCATGGACATTTTTTGGTTGTTTTATTCAAATGCAAATGGGTCGATTTTATCAGAGGTGTTAAAAGATATTCCTTGCAATTTACTTCTGTTAACTTCTGTCGGTTGCTAGATGTTGGTGATCGTGAACTGCATGATCCATATATCTTAGAATCACAAGCAAAAATGGTATATTATGTGAATGGTGTTTCCGATGAAGTGTGGAGTGTAGTTTCTCACGTAATAAAAAGATATTTGTATGATATGGGTGATGAAGTGGAAAATTTGACCTCTGAAATTGAAGTTAATTAGCAACAGGAAGCAGGATTATTTGTCCATCATGATATTGAAAATATTATTCTAGCAAGGATGAATGAAGTGGATGAAGCAATGGAGTAGGAAACATACATGATTGAAGGGGAAAATGATTGTGTGTACAATTATTTATTTATTCAGCAACCACTTGTTTCATTTCTACAGTCATTCATTATCATTGTTATATATATTTTGTCTATTAGTACTGGTCATCTATTGTCATTTTTAATTTTTTTTTTCTGCATAATTTTTTTGAAATATATATTATGAACTTAATTTTATTTTATTAAATGATAAGAATGTCAAGGAGGAAGCGGTACACTATTTCATCTAGTTCTGCGACAGATGGTGATCCATCTGGCTCCCTCCCCACGACATCTGAGGCACCAGCTGCAGACACCCCTGCACCATCTCCCCCTTCACCATCTCTCACACCATCTATGGATTTACCATTAGAGGTTGAGTCTTAGACTCCCCCTTCAGGATCCTCAATAGTGGGGCAACAACATGCCCCTTCCAGTTCATCCCGGGCATACTGGAGTGTCACTGTCATAGGTAAAAATTTTAATTAAATAAATTTATTGAATTTTGTTTATACTAATTGTTTGCTCATTGAAGATGACAAAAAAGCAACTGTGGAGAAAAAAATAAAAATTTCAGATGTTTGGAATATGACTGGCGAGAACATAGTTGTGCCATTTGATTCTTATGGGGTCTTTATGGCTGACGTCGCGGGGTTACTTGGCCAGATTTTAGGCCAGCTGGCAGCGAAGCCTGTTTCCCTTCCCATTTCATATGAAGATTGGAGACATATGCCTCCAATCTGGAAAAATGAATTTTATGATTCTCAAATAAAGATAAATTTATTACATTATGGTTTAATTGAATGCCATGTTACTAATATGTTCAAAATGAATTTCTGTATACAGATGTTCTTCCACTTTACCATTGCTGATGTGATATCATGGAAGTGGACGTTGAAAAATCTAGTTAAGAAGTGGAAAGATTTCAAATGGAGATTGTGGTGTGATGTCAACAATACTTCTTTGACCGCGCAGAAAATGTATGAGAAGCTACCCAGTGGGGTACCGAAAGAACAATGTAAAGTGTTTGTTGACAGACATCGTGATCAAAAGTGGATGGTATTGAAATATATATTATTATATTATACTAATTTTACATTTATACTTGTATATAAAAAGTACATGACATTCAATACATTAGTATTAAATTGAAGTTTATTTATTTCAGGATCTCTCAAGACAGAATGCATCAAACTGGGCTAAGCAAGTCATCCCGCACACTGCGGGCTCAAAAAGTTTTTCTAGAAGCCGAACGACATTGGTAATATTTTAATTAGTATAAATATTTATAAGACAATATTATCTGTTTAATATGTTGAATTTTTTATTTATCTTTTCTTAATACAGTCCCAGAGTTTAGGGCATGAAGCATCCAGAACTGAACTGTGGTTGGATGTTCATAAGAAATCAGATGGAAGCTTTGTTAATGAGCCTGCTAAAGAAGTTGGGGTATGAAGTCAATTTTTTATCATAATAACTTATTATCAGTTTTTACTATGTTAATATATATTGATATTTAATTTATAGGTAAAAATTAAAGAACTATGGGATTTCAATCCTACGCAGTCCTACTCAGTCTCCCAAGACGACCCGGTTGCTAAAGTCCTTGGGAAGGAGCATCTTGGGAGAGTGTGTGGGATGGGTTTGGGACCCATACCATCTAATGTTTTTAGCAGGACATCGGGGATGGAATCTGCATCTACTCCTGACTTTACTCAACCCATATCCAGAGATACTAAGAAAGAGATTTTTTCTTTACGAAACACAGTTCACCAGTAGGGGGATCAGATATCTGCTTTGCAGAAAGTGTTGACTAAAATACATCAGCAGATGAGCAGATATGCCCCCGGTGGTAGTGCATCGACTGGTGGTATGCAGGTAAATCACAAAAAATCAAATTCATTTTGTTTTCTAACATTCATTTGTTTTAAGTTTTAATATAAATATGCAACCATATTTAATTTTCAATATAATGTTCTTACAGGTGACAACAGAAAGTAGAGATGAAGGTGGATAGGGTGACGATGCTTCATCGGACCCCGAGTAGTTGTATTATTAATGTGTTGAACAACTATGGGAATAATTGGTTTGTATATGTAACATTTGTGGCACATAGTTTCCACCACACATTTTCATGTCCTAAAATTTCCTTGATTTCTCATGTTTCTTTTTATGAATTTTATTGATTTCTGATGTTTCCTTTTATGTCTTTATTTCTCAAGTGTGGTATACATCATTCCATTTAGTCCTGTGTTTGAATTGGTAGTTGCCACCACACATTTTTATGTCCTAACTTTCACCCATAATATCACACATCAATCACTTCTACATCCTCCCTCAATAGTAGAAGTAATAATGGACTCATTAAACACTAAATACTTTGTTATTCAAGAGGGTTACTGGCTGCAATGAATGATCTATGTATCAATGTGCATTATGTGCATCAACTGAGAGGGTTACCAACTCTATGAATGGAGAACCCATGTCCTATCACTATGATAGGGTTATGTAATCCAAAAAATAAATAAAGGACTCATTCCTTGGATCCATTATGCTACCAGGAGGGTTATCGACCCGATGGATGCTCCAATTTTCCACCCACACCTATCATAATCCCTAAAAAGATATAAATCACCATCTACTTGTATATTATCAATATAAACCCCAGATTATGAATGCATGTGTAGCATCATGTTCTATATAGAAAAATTATTAGAATGGACTAATCATATGTCCCAAACTAACACTCTAGTGAGAAGATATATAAATTACTAGAATATATCTAGCACATAGGACCTGATGGATTTTTTTTGCAAAAAAGGTACCACCATTAGTTATTCACCCATACATCTATCATATATGATTGATTCTATTTGTACTAAGTGTCCACCCCAAATATGTCATGATAATATATTAGAAACACAATAAGAATCAAAGGGTCTCATCCATCCCATCATTATCATCTTAGCTCCATCAGGCATCCACATTGGTTCAGGTTCTATAGTGACACCTGTAACCATCTCTAAAGAAACACATGCACCTGTTCAGGGTTGGTCTATCTACTGGGAACCCACATGGGTCCTCTAGGTTTGTATGTATGTAGAGGAATCTCTCTTGAGATCCTTGTTCATGGACCACTATCTCAATCTAGTACTTTTCATTCGATAAAATCACAATTTCTAGCAGTGTCAATATATAAAATAACATCTCGACCTCAATGAGGAAACCAAATAATGGGTTTTCCAGGAATATGGATCATGGACCATCTTAGTTAGAAGGTTCCACTTAGATGGTCCACATAGCAAACCCAATCCTAGTCCATCCTATGTCTGTCCACCTAGATTAAATCACAACTAATGGAAAAGGGTTTGGTCAATACAAACAATTACTATGGTTACATAACTTGATGGTATACCCAAGACACATTCTAGACTAGACAGGCCATGGTTTCTAATTCAAACATTACTTAATTGTTGGAGGTGTATCAAGGGTCTTAGCTAGCCCATATTGGATGGTCATCTTATGTCACAAAACACATCTATAAAAAGGTATACAAGGCTCATCCTCTAGGGAAAAGACATCTCAAAAGCCCCCCCCCCCCCAATGAAGGGGTCAGGAATTCACTTGAGATCTCTAAGTTCAATGCCTCATCCTTTAGAGACCGAGGAGTCAGGCCAGTACACAATCTTCTACTTGTTCCCTAGCACATAGTTTAGTTTTCTCATGGTCTTCAATCACCTTAACATTTTAATTTCAATTAACCATTTAATTAAAAAATAATAATTGGGTTTATAGAAGGAGAATGGAATCCAATGGAAATCTTACACACCTCAAACCACACAAAATAATAATAAAAACAATAGGTCTAGAACATTAGAGAGCCTAACTCATTTTGAAGTCCCTTTCCATTGACACACCACTTAACAGCTCATGGACAGACCTCACCCCCAAGCTTTCCATGGACCAATCTTTCACCACCCATTTTCTTAGGTCCTATAACATACAAAGGAATCATACATAATTAATTATAATATTTTATCATCAGTTATAATTAATTAATCCATTTTAACCAAATATGAATAATATATAATTTCTTACCAAATGATTCTTTATGGAAAGTGATGTTTTGGTGTGTGATTATCATGTTGTTATTTTTGATATTGAGGAAGTTATTGTGGGAATGTGATGTAGTGAAGGAGGAGGGCTAGTGATAATGATACATGATGTGGGTTATGCATGGTAGGAGGGCTATAATGTATCTCAGTTGGTTTATATTTCTGTTTTGATTTGTTTTTCAGGGAAGTGGTGCAGCGGAAGCAGAAAATTTATCTTTTTTTTCTGGGTAGCTTTTAGCAGTGGTTTTAACCTCCATGAAATTTATATGGGTGACGGTTTAAACCATTTCTAAACTGTGAAACCGCCGGTAAACGTAAATTTTTTCTTATGTTTAGCGGCGGTTTTAACCGCCGCGACATAGCCGAATTGTTGCTGCCTCGTTCCACGGCAGTTCCCGTGACTTCGGCGGCAGTTTTATGGCCGCTGAATTTGAGTTTATTCACGGTGGTTATAACCACTGTGAATAAATTGATATCCAAGGATCATAAAAACCGCCGCGAAATTCAGGAAACTACTGCGAAATGAGGCATCTATGACGCTTTCCTTAAACCACCACGAAATGGAAAAAACCGCCATGAATAGATTGGAGATGCCGTATTAGGTGGCAGTTTCTGTAAACCACCGCCAAACCATGCTGCGGAGGTTTAAACCGCCACGAAATTCAAAAAAAACCACCGCTAAACGGCGATTCTATTGTATTGTGAGTATCTTGGATGATCCCTCTCAGTTAATTCATGCTTTTCATGGAAAGTACCAATGAGTGTGACCTCTTGGACAAGTTCCACCAGTGTAATAAAGACCTGATGAGTGAGTTATCTTTAATGAATGTTACCTTAGATCCTTGAGTAGAATCCTAGTCTAGTAGTGAGGATGTGATATCACCTTGAAACTTGTATTCTTCCTTTGAACATATCTAGGTTGTCTTTTTTATTTCATTAGCTTTGTGATATAGAGATAACTCTCTATTTAATTATTTGTGTTTTTTGATTTCAGGGTTCCCTACTAGGTATGTTTATACTCACCCCTACATGGGCTCTTCCCACACATGTCATTTCTTATACAGATAACAATCTTTTTCAATAGATTCATGGGAGGACCAGGAGAAGGAAGATCCTAGTTGTTCTAAATAGACTATGGAGTATTCTAGGAGTTTTCATCTTTATAGTAGTCCCCTTTTATTAGTAGGTAGGACTATTTTTTTAGTTTTTGTGGGATTATATTTATCCCTTTTATTTTAACTGTAAAATTTTTCATTCTCTGATATGGTATTAGTTTTTATTCATGCATTTACAGTATCATTTGTTTATCTTTCCATATTATACTTTTGTATGGAGATGTGTTTGTATGTGTATACAGGTACATTAGTATAAGTTCTCCCATACATTTTATATTCTTAAATGGAGCTATTATTCATCCCCTAGCCTATTGAAGGTGAGATTGGGGTGTCATTCCTGTCCAATATGGCCTTAGTGGGTCAGATCATGACGGAGTGGTATCAAAGGAGGTCATCTTAGGACTGAAGTTTGGTGATATTCAAGGTATGATGTTTTGGTTTGGGAACTGGGTAGATAGAGTGTCTCTAGTTTGACTCTCAAGACATAGAACCTAGTGATGGTGTGGAGGTCAATGTATCTATTCATCTGGACTTCTAGTTATAGGGAAAACAAAGGTATATAAATTATATAGGAATGGGTTATGATTTCCATATCCTTCTTAATTAATCTCTCCATATATGCTCTTTTGACCATGGTGCATCTCATTTATCCTTGGATGACTCCATGATGATATCGAGAAAGTATTTCATATAATGATCACAATTATGATCTATTTAGTGATGAGACATCTGTCTAAATACCTATAAAGGAGGAGGTTCCTCTAGCTAAATAGTGAATAGTGCCCCCACCTATTGAGTTTCATACCAACCCACCTCTAGTGGTTCAATTGGATTCTCCCCATTATGTTGAGTAGTATTTGGTCCTAGTAGTACTAGAATATGACACACCTATGATAAGTTCTCTTCATGATTTTTAGAGATAGATATTACATATGTTTCATGGTGAGTTAGTTCCCCCGCCTCAAGCAGTAGAGAATTGTCTTGAGTCTGTGGTGTGAGAGTTTATCCTAGTTGGGAACATTCTTGATGGTGGTCCTAGGAGGAAGGATTATCTAAAGTGACATAGGTAATTGGTGGGCCTCTATGCTGGTGATGTCTGATGTGGCTTCAGACATATAAAGAATAGGGTCACTTCCCCAACCAAGATGTGTTATCTTTCAACACACTTTAAAGATATGTGGGAAAGTCTATTCCTCATAAAGAGGATACTATCAAGGTTTGGTGGATGAGTTCCTTCATTTGTATGTTTGGTATTGTTTTTGATGTGCTAAGGTCTCATAGAAAACTATTTTGTGAATAACAGGTGGGAAAGTGGAAGAATGGTTGCAAGATGTGGAGCAAGATAACCCAAAGGCTTCAGGTGTGCTCTAAGGTATGACTTTTGTCTTCTCTACTTTAACTATAGTTTTAGTAGACATAGGCCCGGGCCACTCTTTCCTTGATTCATACCTTATTTTAGACCTTGATTTTCTATTGTAGCCTTTATCTTGACCCTTATTCTTAGAGACTTCTACTTAAGTATGTTTTAATGATCGCACTTATCTTCTAATAGTGTGATTTGTCTCTTGGAAGAGAGATTTGTGTGGGATATATTTGTAGCAGCGATGAGACCCTAGGATGTCTTCCTTGGTATATATTAGTTTCCTATTGTCCATACTCAGTTTTACTATTACTAATGAGGGTTGCAGTGTATCCAAGTTTGTGGGATGTAATTTTCATTATTTATTGAGAATGGAATCCCAAGAAGAGCATGATGAGATTTTATGTAAAAGGATATATCCAATTTCTTAATATATGGCTAGTATGACCCTTGGAGTAGAAAATGATATGATATTTCAGTTTCCTATGGTGGTGGAGAAATATGAGGGTGGATTTATTGAGGGTGTGACAGGCTTACCTCCCCATTAAAAGATCAACTTATGTATAAAATTGTACCTAGGGATGTCTTAATATATATGCCAACATATAAAATGATCCCCATGGAGTTATGATAACTAAATGTGTAATTGGATAATCTATAGAGAAAGGACTTTATTGGATATAGTGTGTTCCCCTGGGCAACCCAATTTTTTCACTAAGGAGGCAGATAAGATCTTGAGGTTGTGTATGGATTATTATCTTCTAAACCAAGTGTCTATCATGAGTACATATATAATTTTGAGGATTTATGACCTCTTGACCATTTGAAATGGTTTTATATGGTTCTTAAGTTTTGACCTCAGGTTGGGTTATCACCAGTTTCGGGTGCTTGGTGATGCCCTTTATCATGGAAAATTCCTTAGTAGAGTTCATGTGACTCATGAACCAAATCTTTCATCCCTTCTTATACCAATTCATGGTGGTATTAATAGATTAAATCCTAATTTACTCAATGTTTATGTATGATCATATAGTATATTTTAGGATGGTAATATACTTAGAGATTATTTTACTTATAGGAATCTCTCTAAGTGTTGGTTCTAGACAAGATAGGTCCACTTTCTAGGACATGTCATCTCAGAATAGGGAGTATTAGTGGACCCAACAAAGGTTTAGGTAGTGTTATCTTTGGATACACCCAATAGAATAGACATGGTGTAAAGATTCCTTAGGTTGGTAAGATATTTTTGGAGATTCATGCTCTATTTCTCTAGTATTGGGGTGCCTCTTATAGATTTGACTTAAAATGGTCATCCTTTTGTGTGGATAGATAAGTGTCATTGGTATTTCCAAGAGTTGTAGCTGTGGTGGATGATTTCCCCCATTTTGAGACTACTAGAGGAGCATGTTGAGTGTGTGGTGTTCTATATTACCTTCAGATGTAGGATTTGATTCATTCTGATGCATAGGAAGGTAGTGATTTATTATGGTTCTCAAAAGTTGATACCCCATGGGTAGAAATATGTGACCCTTGACTTAGATCTGATATAAATAGTTTTTTCCCTAAAATCTTGATGAAACTATCTTAAGAGAGATAATTCGTGACTATATATCCAATGTATATACTCTTAATGAAATTATGAAGGTGGGGATCATGTCATCCTTTTCTTGAATATGGATGATGGTGAAATTCATGCTGTGATAGGAGATGTTGAGGTAGTTTCTTACTTTCCCTTTATTGTTTCATCTAGGAGTGGTAAGTATGTACCATGAATTTTAGAACCAGTTTTGGTGGCTAGGAATAATGTTGTTTTTTGATAATTTTATCTCTTGATGGAAAACTAACTAACATGTGAATTCCAATGTGTTTAAATGGAAGTGAAACTATGATGATGGCTCCATAGATTTTATAATAGGACTTCCACGATCATAAAAAGTTCATGATGTTATCTAAGTGATCATATACTGACTCACTAAGTATTCTAACTTCCTATTCATCTGAGAGATGAGTTAGGTGGAGATATTGGGATGTTTGTGTGTGTAGAAGATAGTCTGGATTCATGGTGTTTCCTTGCTGATTATTTTTTAATGTGATTCTCACTTCATGTCATGATTATGGAGATTTTTTCATGAGGATTTGAGACTCAATTTATTATGATCATGTCATTCCACCCCTAGGAAGATGGCCAAATAGAGTGGTCCATCTAGGATTAGAGGAAATGATTCATGTTTTCATGTTGGTTTTTAGTAAAATATGGGAGGATCATCTACCATTTTTAGAGTCACATATAATAATAGTTATCTTTCCATAATCGTTATGTCACAATTCTAGTACTTTTATGGGAGACCCTTAAGGTCATTGTTGTGTTTCTTGGATCTAGGAGATACATATATCATGATCCTAGAGTTATTTCGAGTGACAACAAAGAAAGTATAGATCATCCAAGAGCATATAAGGTTTTCTCATATCCATCATAATTCCTATATGGATTAATGATAGAGGACTTTGGAGTTTAGGAAGGGATACCATGTGATCCTAAAGTTCTCACCTCAGTGAGGAATATAAGGAGTTGGCCAAGGTGGAAATATATCTCCAAAATTCATTGGCCCTTTACAGATATTGTGCACGGTTAGTAAGCTGACATACAACTTAGCCTTACCACCATAGTGAGATCATGTGAATAGTTTTTTCCTTGTGTTGCAGTTGAGGAGATATGTGCACGACCCATCAAACATTATTGATCAGGTTGAGATAGAAATTAAGGGTGGATATAACCTCTAAAAGTACCCAGTGAACATCAATGATTGATAGGATAAGATCCTTCGAGAGATATTTATTCCCTTGATGTGTGTGTTTTGGTAGCACAAAAACCTCCATGAGAGATCATGGGAGTGGGAGGACAATATGTGATCTCAATATCCCCACCTATCTGATTATATTTTTACTTTTTGCGATAAAAATCCTTAAAGGTGGAAAGAATGAAGTGACTCTAAAATTTCTATTTAAAAATTTGGAATATTTTAAATAATATTTTTGGATAAAGGCATAGAGTCATCATGTAATTCTAGGGTCCATGTATCCTCGGTGTTGATATACTAAATATATTAAATTTATTATGTCACACATGCATGGTTTTTTAGAAATAATGGAATAACTCTTGAGTGGTGTCTTATATGTAAAAAATTAGAAAATCATTAAATTCAGAGCATGAGTTTTACCCTAGGCATGGCATAAGTTTGATTAGCTCGGATGCTTCAATAGAGTGCGGTCATGGGAAGGTTAAATGAATTAAATTAATTTATTAATTTAATTGTCATTTAATTTCTAAAACCTAACATCACTTTATTATAAACTCATTTTTAATGAATTCCCTAGGGCTATCCACATAACCTTGGAGGTAATGAGAGTAGAGAGATAGCTCTGGTGGAGAGTGAATTGGTGGATAATATCAGGACCGAGAATCATTAATGAATATACATAGAGATTTATGGAAATAATAAAAATCATGTTGGATATCATCAATTAAATTGATGAAAATTTATTCTTTTCCAATAATAATTCCAACTTGAGGTAGGATACTTATTTTTTTGGTTTAATTCCCCATTCTTGGTTTTTGAGATGAACATGAATTAATTCACTTAAAAGTAATTCATGGATGATTCCTTTTTGGTTTTTCTAACATTTTTATTCTCTTCCTAGAATTATGAGTTTGAGATTTATTCATCTTTGAATTTTTTTATTTTATAATCCACCTCATTCTTTATATTATAACAATAATGGCTAAAATGAGCATGACCTTCGTTTGATTATCACTTTTGTATTTTTTGACTTTCTCCCTTCTTTCTTCGATGTTCATCATAAGCATTTAAATTGGTTAATGTTTTATTGATACCCTGGGAACTAATCATTTTACATTCGTTATTTGGAACAACATATCCTGGATATGGGTTTGAATTTTAGGTTTGAAGACATGACAGATGCATGGTGGCGATGATGAGAATCTGATGATGGTTTAGGCAATGGTGGTTCCATGAGATGGATTGAGTGGGTATCTCTAAAGGTGAAATTATGGGTAATTCCATGCAACAGGTGGTGATAATCCAACCATCGGTGATGATGGTGAGATAGTGATGGATCTTTCATGACCCAAGTCATGCAGGTGCTACAGGATAGTGACAATGGTTTATTTTCAATCAATGGGTGGGCATAATCTAGCCACTGGAAATATCAAAGGATTATTGTACTCAAATATAGGAATTTATGGTTGTGTTTTGTGGATGGAATGATGGAGGAGGCGATGCGGGTGAATACGTGTGAAGACTGTAATTTTCTATGAAATTTTGAACTACACATGATATAATTAAAAAATAACACATGTTGTGTAAACCCCTATGTATGGAGGCTAGGGTTTATGTGTTTAGTTAAATATAACACATCATGTGGAGTGCACACACATCATATGAAACTTATTTATCTAGTTCAACATATACAAGGAGTACACTCCTAGGATTCAATGTGGCCCCTCATGCCATGTGTGATGGGGAACGCCCCATCTACTTTGGAAAGTGCACAGGGTTGGACAGAAGACACATGTTGAGTGAAAACCCAACCTCTACATGTCATGTGTTGTAACAACATGTTGTGTATATAGGGAATATATGTCATGTGATATAGCAAGACATGGGAAGTGCTATATTTAGTGAGACATGTCATATACCCCATGGGACACGATGTGTACTCCTTTTAGGGTAAGTTAAATCCCTTGTTCTACTTAGTCCAGTTGTGGTATGAGCTTGGGTGTGTTACCTAAAAACATGTCAGTGTGGGTGTGTTTCCCTTAGTTTATCACTAATAGGTTACATTGAGGTATCACATCCTAATCATAGGATGAGTGATCCCCTCTATGGGCTAGTTTTGGTAGAGTCATGTATCCCTTTGTGTGGACTAAGGTGTGATTCTCTATTATTCTTCCCTAGGTTGGTTCAGGTATCCCATTTTTGATATCCAAGGTGTGTGATCCTTTTCCTAGTGGCTTAATTTAGTTAGGTTTAGGTATCCCCCATAGGCCCTGGGTGTGATCCCCTATCTTTTTATCGACATATGTTGTATTCTTGTGAGGTGTAGACTAATCGAGCGAGTATCTTAGATGATCCCTTTGAGTTACTTCATGCTTCTTCATGGTAAGGCCTGATGAGTGTGACCTATTGGATAATTTCCACCAGTATAAGAGATACCAAATAATTTATTTCTCTAAAATGAATGTTACCTTGGATACTTGAGTAGAATCCTAGGCTGGTAGTAAGGATTTGACCTCTCCTTGAGACTCAGATTCTTCCATTGATCATACATGGGTCATCTTGTTTATTACCTTGGCTTTGTGATATAGATCAGACTCCCTCTTTGATGCTTTGTGTTTAGTGATTTCAGAGTGTCCTACTGGGTATGTTTATACTCACACCTATATAGGATCTTCCCACACATGCCGTGTCTTATTTAGATGATAGGCCTTTTCTATGTATTTCTAGGAGAACTGGGAGAAAGTATATCTTAGTTTTGATAGATATACTGTGTATGGTTCTAGGAGTTTACATCTTGATAACAGTCCCCTTTTGTTAGTAGGTTGGTCTCTTTTACATTTTTTATGGTATTTTGTTTTTCCCTTTTATTTTCATGGTACACTTTATCATACTATTGTGTGGTATTATTTATTATTCATTCATTTACAATATCATTTTTTTATCTTTATGGATTATACTAGTGTATGGATATATGTGCATGTGTATAGGTACTTTAGGATAAGGACTCCCATGTGTCTAATATTCCTACTCAATACTAGTCTCTAACCCATGGCCTATTGGAGGCGGTCTTGGGATGTCATCCTCAGATTATTGTAGGCCAGGTGGGCCTCAGTGTGTTGGTCATGGTATACAAATAATTGACTACCCCCTCTCCCCCCACTCTCTCTTTGGGTGTATTATTATGTGTGGGTATGCACATAGGTGATTTCACATACATGTGTATTGTGGGCTATTATGGATTAAGGTTATTGTGCATGCATGTATTCTAGATGTATTATATGAATGATTATTACAAGTGTGTTAGGTATGGTTTTTGATGGATTGTGGTATATTACATAGTACACAGGTGGTGGTGGATTCCAAAAATAAACCATGTTACTATATGAAGTATGTGAATGTGATGATGTACTACATGGGGTGCATGATATAATATGGTTTCCCATGTGTTTTTTGGAAATACTATTTATAGAAGATATGAGATCTCAGGATATGTGACGTCAGTACGTGAGAGAGTAAAATTAGTAAGGAAGTGGTTGTGGAGTTCCCATTTCTATGTGTGTGTGTGTGTGTTTTAAATATTATGGTTATACTTCTATGTGATATTTAGTGAGTGAATCATGGTTAGTATGGGAAAACAATAGTATACTTATTTAGGTGATGAGTTAGTTTCATTTATTTACTCATTGGGATTTATTATACTTATTTCACATTTTTTATGAGAGGTTTCAGGGAGGATCTTGCTAATTATGCATGTTATACTCACCTAATGTATATATAAACTATTTTTTAGGTCAGAATGAGTGGGTTTTTAGTTAATCTAAACATTACTAGTTTGAGTATTTTTCAAGGAGTTTTTTGATATTCGTGGTCACTACTACGAATTTATCTCTTTTTTTCATTTCATTTGTATCTAGTTATGTATGATATCACATCATGTATTGGTATTTCTTATTTATTTATTATGATAATGTTTTTTTTGGTTTTTTGTCTCATCTTATCTCTTGTCAAATATTTATGAGGTTAATGCCTCCCATTTGTGTGATTGTATACCCTTGATTCTAGTTTCTAACCCATGGATTATTGGAGGTAGGATTCATTCATGATTATCTTTATTTCTCCATTTCCAGTCTGGGAGGGGTTCCTTTGGACAAAGGGGATCATGAAAAGGTGGTATCAAAGGTGATGGTTGAGTGATAGGATAGAGTTTAGAGTTAGGAATTGGTGAGGATTCATGGGTTGGTAGGGAAATGGTATTAGTTGGTCTTAGTAAATGTTGTAAACAAGGGAGACCAAGTAGGACATGGAATTTCAAGCACCCCTATTATCTAATGCAAGGACCTTCAGGTTTTTTTTACATTATAAGATAAGTGATGTTTATTTTAGGGTAGAGATCTAGGAATGGATCATGAATATTTCTTGTATGATCCTATGTTTTAATAGAGTAGATACTGGGATATAAGTTAAAAATGAATAAATTTAATTAACCTAAAATAAATTAGTGTGCTTGGTTAGGAGTACTGAACATTTATTATTTTACAAGAATGAATCTAGGCTGACATCTCCATCAGGTTCATGCCAAATACATTCAGAAAGATGTGTCAAAAAATTACTAAAGAGTGGAGGATGAAGAAGAAAACACTTAGATGTTAAAACTTTGAGAGTTCCAAAACCATGGTTTATAGAAGTCATAGGGAACTATTTTAGCGTATGGGATAGAGGTTTGGTTAGAGGATATGGTGAAAACCTTCAGTTTAGATGGTACTTATAGGAAGTTCCAGGTGTGATTGACTATGGGGATGTTTTATTGGATAGCTCGACAATGGTGGCTATTATTCCTTGAGGTTTCACAAAGAGTTGGTTGTTTTATGGGTGAAATTATAAGATCATTTTTCAATCTGAGTTTATTTCTTTGAACATAGAGGAAATTTTTTGACCAGTGATATTTTCCCTCCTTTATGGGATTTCTGAACTCTTCTTTTTATGTGGTGAGACCTTTGAATTACCTTGTTGATCCTGAAACCCTTTGATTGTTATCCCATTAAATAAATGAACAGTATTATCATTATTCTTTAATTTTTATCCCTTCATAATGAGTGTAGTAAAACTTGCTCATTCTCTCAATTGAAACCCATATTTTAATTCTTTGATCTATGATTGTTTGTACCACTTAAACCTTTAGTTTTCAATCTTCATCTAATTTCCTCTAGATATGATAAGTATAAATAATTCCTAGAGCCAGGTATTGAGATGGATATAAGTTATAAGGAAAGGTTTTATCTAACCTTGTTCATGTCATTATTTAACTCTCTCTTGGGGAATGGTAATGTGAAGATATGTTCTGGGGAGGTGTTTATATCATCGTATGAATTATATACTCTTCTCTCGGGGCTGGTGTGGTAGGGATTTTCTATGAGGGAAGGGGTTATTGTATTCCTTCCATTATTTTAAACAATGTACTATTTAATCAGTCTCGGTAATATGGACCCTGGTTTTAGGAAAGATAATGTTGTATGTTTTTCTTTAATTTATTTTTTTCCTAGTATTAGATTAATTTTTCTCTATGTTGTGAATTAAATTTTTGAATACTATGGTTTTTTCATGTGATTTTGTTTATAATGGGGTTTTTTCCTTGTGTGTTTACATCCCTGTAGGGTATTTCTCTCATACTGGTAATATGTGAAGAGAGTGGACACTTCACCCATCATGACGTATTATTTTTCATGATGTGTTTTAAAATTTTATGGGTGAGTCCATTCCACCCAAATCAAAAAAATATCATGGTGTAGTGGATGAGTTCTATTGATTTGTATACTTGTAGTGGATTTTTTTATATTTATATAAGTTCTTGTATTGGTTGAGGAGTGTTATATGGTGTAAATTTAAAACTCTTGAAAGTAATGGCACGCACCTATAGTAAATGGAATTTGGGATGTTAAATACTTTTTAGTTATTACATGAGTATACTCTTGGTAAATAATGTTTTGTTAGAAAAATTGGGAAAAATTTAAAGTTGGATAAAGTGGATTGTTCTAACCTCTTGTTTTGATTATAATACATGTCATATGTTAAATTGGGTTCTACAATTTTTAAGTTTTGTGTATTGATATTAACTTGGTAAAGATCATGGTAAAATCATGTTAGTTGAATAAAAAATAATCTTATAAAATCATATAACTTTTCTATATATATATATAATTTATTACATAATTCATGTTAAATATAGAAGTATAGAAATCATTCTTAGAATATTTAAAATATATTATAATTATCAAATGGTTTGATATGAAACATGCTAAGGTTTTAATTACACAAGTGGATGGATTTTTTTCAAATTATGTAAAGCATGAGAAACCTAATTGGTTAATTTATTGTCCATCTTAGTTGTTTGACTAGTTATAAAATTTTTAAAAAACACTTTGAGTCTATTATCCTTAGAAGTTTTCTTATAACTATGTGATAATATCTGTAATAATATTAAGTGATTCCCACTTGAAAAAATTTATTTTTGTGGTAAAATGTTTTATTAAATAAAAAAAATTAGTTCCTCTATGAAACTTTCATTTTTTTAATTTAATTTTTAAAATGTATTATAATTGTTTTCACAAAGAGGATTTTGATAAATACCTTGTTATAAAGAATTATTAAAAACTTTTTCATTTAAAGGTTTTCTAACCTTCCATATTTTCGATATAAGAGACTTAGTGAAAGGTTTTTATCAACATACCTTTGAGTTTAACAAATTGTAATATATGTATAGAAAGTAAGAAATCATTTGGAAAGAATGTCTATGTTTTGAACTTCTTAACTAGTAGGACTTAAATAATTATTATAAGTATCATATCTAATATTTTTAATAAATTATTATTCTAGATTGTTACATGAGGATAAATCATGTATAGATTTTCATTTTATGGAAGGTACAAGATAAATTGTTGAAGTTATAAATATAATAATGTCGTCTCCTAAATAAAGTTCTATGTTTTTTGTTTAAAAAAATGTGAAGTGATTACTTCTAAAAGGTGTTTCCTTATGTAGTGTTATTTTTTTGTAATGATTTTTTTTAATATGAATTGTTCTTGGGTTTTTTATAGCTATATGTGGGTCCCTTATTGTGATTATGTGACCTTAATTTGGAACAAGAGTCACTGATACATTCTCATTATCCCAAGTTATTTAATGTTTGATTTCCTTGGGATGAAAGTATCAAATCTCATGTTGATATATTATTTTGATTCTCTTATTTGATGTAATATTTAATTAATGGAATTATTATTATTTGATGGGTATATCCCTTGTGAGACTATTTTTTGACTGTTTTAAATATGTTTCATGGTTATGAATTTTTTTCCTCTATGTCATTGATTATGCTCCAAATATAGAAAGATCCTTGGGAGGTATCTCACATGGTGGTTAAATCATATTCCTTACCTTACCTCTATATCTCTTAGTTTTGTTTTAATTCTCAAGGATTTTAATTATTTGAGAGGTATCTAATTTAAATTTCCAGAATATTTTTGAGCCTTACTTTGTTATTTGGGGGTATCTGATAGATCAAAAGAGTTTTGTATGATCCTGTGTATGTATTGGTTGAAATTTTTGGAATAAATTTGTATATTAGATTTTTAGGTGGATCAAATTGTGATCATAGATTAAAAATATAATTTATATGTTTAGAACATCTTAAATTAGGGTTTTTGGATGCAGTTTGAGTCCTAGGAGTTCCCTATGGTGTTTAGAGAAGTTTTAGGAGCTCTGGGGTTCATAATTTTAGTTTGGAGGGAAATATTATAGGATACACGATTAGCACATGGTTATTACTAACCACACACCTCTATTGTACAGCATGGATAGTTAAGGAACATGGTTTATTTGAACCATACAAGGGACTCTAACAAACCATGAAACCTCTGCAATAAATTTCAAAGGCATGCACATGGTTTTCTCATGGTTTGGAAAATTGTGCACACTAACTGTGCAACATGATGTGCCTTGAATAGTGAGGTTTTCATGGTTGGAACAGGATTTGTAAAACCATATGAAATGACCATACACATCATTAAAAGTGAAAAAAATACCAAAAATACCCCTTCAAATCATATATGTTTTTACCCTTTTTTCTTCTCCCCTTCGTTCAATAAACTTCTGTACACACCTATTTTTTTCTCCTCTCCTCTTGGTAGTTTCTCCCTTTTTTTGTGTATGATGTTAACACCATCACTTGAGATAAAGATACCTTAGTGAGTATAAGGTTCATCTTCCCTCTATTCTAGATTTCTTTTACTCTCAAGTGGCATTCCATTAGTTTTGGATAATATACCCCATTTTCTTGGTGTTTGTTTGGTTTTCTTCTTCCATTTCAGGACAAACTGATGGATGATAATTAGTGTGTGGACTCATATAAGGTTAAGTTAGGTGGTCCCTAGACTTAAACTATAGTCATGATTCATTTATGATGTGTTTTGGTTGTGCATTCATGTCATCATTTTGAAAAATGGCCTTAATTTAATTAGAATGTTTTTAAATATTTTTTTCCTTCTTTAAACACCTTTTTACATTCTTAGAACCTTAGAGAGGGACACCCTATTTTATCCTATAGGATGTGGGTTCAACCATGGGAATTGGTTTTAGAATGGGAAATTTGTTTTGAAATGAAATCTGGCTGGGTAAATGGATTTATGTGGAAATAGTTAAAGATGGATTTATGGATTAAATTAATGGTTTTGAAATGGAATTTCACAGCCATCAATATTATAAATCAAATTGGAACTTTAAAGTGGTAAATGGGTTAGTAGGTGGTAATTCCATTTTTATGAAATGTTATATAGGTTTATAAATGAATTTTTTTTATATGTAAATTCTCATATGGGTGGTTATGTTGTAATCATTTTAGAGAATGACCATAGGGGAAATTATGAAATAAATGATATAGAAAATGCCCATATGGGCAGTTTTGTTTTATGTGATTTGGAGAACACCCTTAACGGGTGGTATATAATAACTTTAAATAAAAACCCCTATGAGGTGGTCTTTGATAACTATAAATAATACTCCCATATGGTAGGTATGTGATAATTATTTAATACACCCTTGGACGGAGGTTTGTGATACCTTATAGGCATATAGCCCAAATAAGAAAACACCCAGATTGAGGTGGTCTATGATAACTAAATAATACTCTATATAGAGGTTGGTGATACCAAAATACTCCCCGAGTGGAGGTTTATGATAACTAAACACTAATCCATATGGAGGTCTATGATAAATGGAATACTCCCTGGGTATAGGTTTGTGATAGCTAAATAATACTACATATTGAGGTATGTGTTAACTAGAATACTCCCTAAGTGGAGTTTCATGATACTATTAATGGGGATTCCATGGATTTTGGTCTTGTGGTTGATCTAGTATACTAAGATGGATATTTTAGGATCATTCCTTGGGTTTTTGATACTTATGGTCTATTCCTGGGGTGATAAAACTTTTATAAGGGAGGTCTTTGAACTTATCTATATACTAGAGAGATATAATTATATTATATTGGGAAGCGCGGTCATAGAGATGTGATTATATACACCCCAAAATTGGCCAAAGTAGGTATGGTTGATCATGGTTATGGACCTGAAGATCAGAAATGGTTTATCTAACCTCGGGTGTCATCATGAACCTGAGGATCCAGTGATTTATTTAATGTTTTTATATAAATTATTTTATAACTATTAAACTATTTACTTTAAGAACTTCCACATGGACTTTAATTAATACTAGTTATTTTAGGGACACTATTGGTGCTAGCCTACTGATTTATGATCATACCATGCTTGGGCCTCCATGTCACTTGGGTACCCAAGAAGACACTATTACGTATCACGGTTTATAGGTTTATGGCAAGGCTTGATGTTGATAATGTTTGGATTAGCATGTTAGGATGGGGCTGGGTAGGACTCAAAACTAGTGGAGGTTAGATTTTAGTTTTAGTTTATTCTATTCCTTTGTTATCATGTATGTATTATCCACCCATGGGGGATATATCTTCCATTTTTGACATACTAATTTATTATATCATTTGATATTGTACTTATTTTTGGCACTCGTCCTATTTATCTGATACATTTCTTTTTCATGGTTTTCCTTTTTATTTTATTTATTCTACTATAGCTACTCCGATATTTATGGAATAGTCTACCCATTATATTCTTATAGGCACTTTCTTTTAATCAATAGCCTTTAGAATACGGTGGGGTGTGCCTAAGGTCGCGTGGAAACTACCGGTTCGGGCACTGATCAATGGCTCAGGGAGGCTGGATGTTACAAATTGGTATCAAAGAGAATTTTATTTTGTCTTACTATTCGGGCATGGTAAACAAGAGACTAGGAATGTAACCAGGTTTTGTGATGATCTTATGTATGGGAGTGATCAACCTACACATGGGTAAAAACCTGATTTTCTATATATGGGACTTTTTATTCTTTGTATTTCACTTTTTAGGGTTTTAATTGATCTTCACATCGAGTGATGCACTTGATGTGTGATTATATTATTTATGATATTTATATTCTTATCCTAATATGAAAAATGGTGTGGGTGCGTTCATGCATCATTTTAGGTGCGTAAAGATTCACATGACATGCATCATATTAGGGACATGTTTATATATTCTAATTTCATGTTGTGTATGATTGGTATTGGCTTATGATACATGTTGGTCTATGTTTATTTTTTCTTAGTTATATCTATCAAGTTTATTTTTTCCTATGGTATATATTTTTCTGGTAATAAGGGGGTTAGTATTTAAAAAAAAATCATCATTGTATATGGTGTTTTCCATATACATATATGGTGGAATCTTACTTGACCAATTGCCATGATGATTTTCTAATATAGGTAGATATAAATGGATTGATGATGGTATTAGTTAAATAAAATTCTAGTAAACAACCTTTAAGTTTTTTCCTCTATGTATTATGAATAGTGTTGTATTAAACTAAGGATTAAATATTTTTTTAATTTGGTAACTTTTGAGAAGTTTTGAAATGTGAATCCTATGGGCTTAGAAATTTAAAGGAAGTAAAATGTTAAAGTAGGTTTGAAAACATTTTGAAATCAAAAAGTTTTAAAATATAGGTTTTATATAATGGTGGTTTTGAATCCATTTAAAATTAAAATAATAATAAAATCCCTTTATAATGATGGAAATCTTTGTTTTTTGTGGTGACTTAGAGGCATTATGTGGTAGGCTTGAACCTAGTATGGGTAGTTGGGGTTTCCGTGAGAACCCAAGTTATGAGAACCTATGATATGAGGGTGGTATGGCCCCTGTATATATATATATGATGATGTTGAACCTTTGCATGGGATATTTTGGGATAGTGATATATCTTGGTTTGTGAGAACCCTGAGTTGGGTGTTTGGGATGTTAGATGTCATGTGACCTTGAGGCAGGGGATAGTGTTGTCCTATGAGCTATTTCTTTGGTGGGACCTTGGTTTTGAGGGATAGGTGGTAGTAATTAGTGACCTTTGAGGGTGACCCGCGAGGGATGTTGATCTAGTCTTGTGAGATGCCTTTAGTTAGGTGAGGTGGGTGGATGCTTCAGTTTATGTGATCAACACATGTTTTGTGCTTCTGGTTTGATAAGGTTTTTCTTGAGCACCTTGAGTTCCAGTGCCTTATGTTTAGGCCAATTTCATAGGTTGGTATCATTCATATTCCAACCTTATCAATTTCATTTTCACTTTTGGTATGTGATAGCTATGTAGGTAAGTAGTTGTGGTTTTTTAAACAACACCCAAGAGGATGGGTGGTCTTGTTCTTGGACTTGATGCATATAGGATGTCAGTTCTATGGTAAGAAAGAATCTAGGATATCTCTAGTTAGTGGAAGTGACATATTGAGAGAATGGTTTGTTTCTTAGGTAGGTATGAGATCCTAGGATCAATGGAGCTTGACTCACTAGATGATGAGTTGGGTTTTTTGGATCGGTCACAATGGAGTGTGTAGCCCCTAAGTTTTGATAAGATCAAATTGATGCATGGGAGGTGCAGCTGGGTATACATAATATGAATGGGAATGTCTTGTATGGATTAAATGTGGGAGTACCTAGGTTTTCAATGATTCTTATCAGAGTTAGAGGTTAGGGTAGGAGTAATCGAGTTCCTAGCCCTATGGAGTTTGGGTTATGCCTCCAGTAGCTTGGTGTGAGCGAAATGAACTCTTACATTTTGGAATAGCACCATTTTATGGAAGGTTATGTGTTGGACCTTGGCACAAGTGAAGTTCACATTTTTAAAGAGATTATTAAGGGAAATCCTAGTTAATAATGGATATCTTATGTGTGATCATTTTTAGTGGTGTGGGTGTGTGATCCTACTTTGGATGTGACATGAAGCATGGGAGTATGAGTTAGGCTATGTGACCGATATATGAGGGAGTGTGCACCATTTTGAATCTAGTAATTAAAGAAGTGCTTGTTGGTGAGTGTGGATCCTATAAATCCTTGTATTAGTGAGTATCTATGGGTGATCCAAGGGTTGATGATCTTTATGTGACATTACAGGAAAAGATGTCTGAGTTTTGGCTGGAAAAGTAAATACCCTCAATTTATCAAGGGTGTTGGTTTGTACTGAGGTGTTGTGATAGGGTCGATCCAGCAGATTAGTCCTGATAAGGTGGTGATAGGATGGTGAACACGGATCAGGATTGAGCAAGTTAGGCCATGTCTAACTGTTGTGTTTGGTGATGGATGGGTTGATGGATGTGAGATTGGGGTTTTGAACCAGTGGGATAATGATAAGGGAAATTATATGGTGGGGAGCATCATTTCATTCATGAGAATATGAATTTCAACCTATAAGTGTAGTTGGAGTGCAAGGTTGATCCTTGGATGGTCGTGATGACACCAAGTATCGGTGCACATGTGATTTGACGCAATCTAGATTCATTGGGAATACCAAGTTTAAAAATCCATACAATGCATATTCAAAATTTGAGAGGTTATTTGGGGATTAGGATGAGATGGCTTGATCTAATTTTGGTTTTATGTGATGCCACATAGTTTCTCAGGTAAGATCATGATGAATAGTTCAAGTAGTTAATTTTAATCATGTAATTTCACAAGAAGGTCAGGTTTAGACTTTGATGTGTGCTTGGCATGACCTTATGATACCTCTAGAGGTAAGGGTATCATGTTCGAAAGTTTTAACAATGTGTTGGTGGTTTAATTCAAGTTTTCATGTGGCAAGTTGTCCAAAGGAGGTAAAAATAGTTATTTGGTGTGGGATTCAAGGTGGTGGATTTGGAATCACATTGAGATTGTCTATAGAGATGAAACAAACCTTGTTCTATTGTTGGTTGGGTATTTTAAAGGATGAGTCGGCATGTTCAGGTTGTTCTTGGATGGTAGAGGCATGCTTGGTTTGTCTTGAAGATGGAAATGGTAGTTGGTACTGATGTTGATTGATTCTCTCATGTATGCGGTGTTATAGTGCATTGGGAACCATGTTAAGTGGGATGATGGACAGCTAAGAATAGGCTTTTAGTAGGAAAATTTTGATGTTATGAGATTTTGAGACCCTAATTCAGCCTTATGAGTTAATTCTTATGGTGGAGAGCACCATAGGCTAGTAAATTTTAATGCAGTGATGAAATGTGGGTGTCTCAGAATAGAAGGATGTCAAGGGGTATTCTATTAGTGTTTTTATGGTAATACAAGAATCAAATCGTGATCAAGAGGCCTCGTGTATTGTGTTTGGAGTTTCATTTTGGAATCAATTCAATAATTTAAAATGGAATACAACAATTTTTCATAAATTTTATGACTGATGTAGGTCGGGTAACATGGTTAAATGGCCCCATGGATTCTAAGGTATTGGATGTCTTATAGTGGGGATATTGTAAGATCTTTTGTCTGTATGGGCTGAAAGTTTTAAAAGAAATTTTGATTTTCAATTTCTAGATGGATCAAATTGTGATTAGAGATTCAAAATTTAATTTATTGGTTTGTTACATTTTAAAAAAGTTATTTTTTATGTTTTTTGAGGTCTAGGAGGTTATTAGGGTGTTTAGAGAAGTTTTGGGAGCTATAGGGTTTGAAATTTCATTTTTAGAGGAAATAGATCGGGGCACACAGTTAGTGCATGATGACTGTTAACCATGAACCCCAACCGTGTGGTGTATCTTTTTAAGGCATGTAGTTTGTTTAAACCATATGAGTGGCTCTAAAACCTCTACAAAAAATTTCAGATTCATGTGCATGGTTTGGAAAATTATGTGACATGGTGTGCACCAGAGAGTGAGGTCTGCACGGTTGGTGCACGATTTGAAAAATTGTGCAACCTAACTGTACACCTCATTAAAAGTGGAAAAATTACCAAACTACCCTGCTTAACCTTATATGCTTTAAACCCCCCCCCCCCCCTCCTTTCTTATCTCCTTCATTTGGTATCCTCTCACACACACCTCTCATTCCCCTCCTCTCCTCCTGGTGGTTTCTCTCATGTTTGGTGTCTGATTTGAATTTCATCACTTGTGATCAAGATATTTGGGTGATTTTATGAGTCCACTTTTCTCCATTCTAGATTTATTTCATTTAAAAGTGGTTTTACCTTGGTTTTCGATAATATTCCCTATTTTCTAGGTTTTTTCCTAGTTTTTCATTTTGTTCCATTTTAGACCGAACCAATGGTTGATACTTGACATGTGGACCCATCTATAATTAAGGTAGGTGATACCTAGACTTAACCCATAATCATTATAATTTTATCAAGTGTTTTGGTTGTTTGGTCGTACTATAATTAAGAAATAACCTTAATTTAATTGGAATGTTTTTAAATTTTGTTTCCCTTGTTAAACACTCATTTTCCATGTATATAACCTTAGAGAGGGACACCCTAGGAGAGAACATAGGATGTGGGTTCTAACTTGGGAATTAATTTGAGAATGGGAAATTGGTTTCAAAAATGAATATGGATTGGGTAAATTGATTTATTTGGAAATAATTAAAGAGAAATTTATGTATTACATCAATTTATGTGAAATGAAATTTCAAAACCATCAATATTAGAATTTTAATTGGAACATTAAATTGGTAAATGGGTTTCTAAGTACTAATTCACTTTTATGAAATGTTATGTGGGTTTAAAAATGATTTTTTAATGGAAATTCCTATATGGGTAGTTATGTTGTAATTATTTTAGAAAATTTCCATAAGGTAAATTATGTAATAAATGATATATATAATTCCTGTATGGGAAATTTTGTTTTATGTGATTCAGAAAACATCCATAAGGGGTGGTATGTGATAACTTTAATGAAAACATCCTATGAGGTAGTTTGCGATAACTATAAATAATTCTATCATATGGGTGGTTCGTGATGACTATTGAATACTCCATTGGAGGGAGGTTTCTAATAGATTATTTTCCTATAACCTAGATGATAAAACACTTAGATTAGGTGGTCTATAATAACTAAAGAATGAACTATTTAGAGGTTGTAGATACCAAAAATACTCCCAAAGTAGAGTTTTGTGATAGTTAAAGAATACTCCATATAGAGGTTTGTGATAACTAGACTACTCTCGATTAGAGTTTTATGATAGATAAATAATACTTTATATGGAGGTCTGTGATAACTAGAATACTCCTTGAGTAGATATTTGTGATACTATTAGTGGGTCTGCCCTAGATTTATTGTTTGGGGTTGATCCAATATACTAGGATAGAGATTTTACAATCATACCCCATTTTTTTATACTTATAGACAATGTTCGGGCTAAGAAAACTCCCATAGGGGAGGTCCATGATACTTATCTTTATACCAGGGTGACTCGGGTCTATTATATTGGGATGCATGGTCATCACAACTTACTTTGAGACACCCCAGAACTGGTCAATGTAGGTATGGTCAATCATGGTCATGGACCTAGAGATCAATAATAGTTTATCAGACCTCAAGTGTCATTATGAACTTAGGGTTCCAGTGATTTATTTAATTTTTTTATAGAAACTATTTTATAACTACTAAACTATTTACTTTGAGCACTTCTATATGCACTCTATTTTAGACTAGTTATTTTAGGGATGTCATTAGTAGTGTCCTACTGATTTATACTAACACCCTTCCTAGGAAACCATGAAACATGGGAACCCAAGAAGACACTATTACTTATCATAGGTTACAGGTTTGGGGTAAGGCCTAATGTTAAAGGTATCTCCAACACCATGTAAAGGTACTCTGAGATTCTTTGAAGTTTGTGTAAGGGTACTCTGTGAATCCTTACAGTTACATAAGGTTAACCTAAGTATCATATAGGGGTAACATATTAAAACTAAAGTTCACATAAAGGTCATAATTTTTTCCTTAAATTCATGTTTTGGTGGTCATCCATGTAAAGTTAAAACCATGTTACCCTTACATAGCATGTATGTCTTGCATAGGGATAGCAGGATTTTCTTAAAATTTTATATTTCCTTCCTAGATCGGCCTATAATTTAATTTTAATTTAAATTAGGAATTAAATGTAAAAATATGGTGGTTTTGAATCTTTTAAGTATTTTAAATTTAATCTTTGAACTTAATTAAATTTAAGAGTCCTAAAATGATTCTAGGGGATAATTTAAATTGAAATTGTATTAATATGAATTTAATGGGGGTAAAATATCTATGTGGAACATAAATCTATATATTTTGAAATACCTTATTTCCCTATTTGAGTCTTTCTTTGTTTCTAGATTCTATGTGATCCCAAATCCTTCTCTTTATTCTTACAAGCCATCGGTAATTGATTTGAGTTTCATCCTCATGTGCCAGACCTACGATTTCCAAGCTAAAGAAATCTCTCTCTCTCTCTCTCCTCTATTTTATTATAGTGTGACATAAAAAATTCAATGTAGGGGATCTATGAGTTCTCCTTCATTTTCTATAAGTTTTGATCCATCTTGCTTTAGATTTTTTTTTCTAAATGGGTGTTATTAAACTTAATAAGGTAATAATTTAGTAATATCACATAAATAATGACTATTTAAGAATATGGAAAATTATTTATGAAAGATAAAAATAAGATGTCACAAGATTTAGGATGAATAATTGTTGTTAAATAAATTAAAGGATTATTATATTCATTAAATAAATACTATTATTCAAGAATTTATAGATCGCATGTAATAGCATGATAAAATTATCCTTAATATTAAATTTACATGTAGATAGATATTATTTTATAATTTGTAAATTATTAAGGATAAAGGGAGTGTAATCACATGTATTTTTGTGTGTATTATTACAAAATAATATTATCCCATAATATGGAGAGTTAAAATGTGAAGTTATTATCTCTTACTAATGAAAGTTAATTTATTATCATTCTGGAGATTATCTAATAAAATAAGAAGATGAATCACATGAAATAATTTTCATGTAGTAGAATATTCAAAATATATATTCCCTTGATATTTTAATAATTTAAATATAATCATAGTTCATGTTGTATAATTATTTCATGTATATTTCCATTATTTTCTTAATATGGGATTTAAAATAGACAATTATTATCACATGCCGGTGGTTTATTATTATTATTTTAAACATGGAAATAAAAGTAATAATTTAGAGAAAGTTACTGCATGTTGTAAAATATTGTTAATATAATATTACTAATTATATAATTGAATTAGAAATAATATTCCATGTTTTAGATAATTTGGTTTATCATAATGTTCTATAAATTATATGATTAAATATATTATTAATATTTTTTTTGATACTTTAAATAATAGAAATAATCTAAGAGAGAGAAAACCAGTAACTACATGTTGTGAGATTTTATTTATTAAAAAATCATCACATGCTATAGAATAATGATAATTATTCTAGAAATTATCTAAGAGAGAGAGATAATCACATGTCATTTTCTAATTAATGTTTAATAAAATTAAAATGATAGCACATCGCAGTGTTAAAATGCTTAAATAATATTGATGGTAATTATTTTATAATTCTGGATATTATAGAATTGAAATGAGAATTGTTACAGGTTAATGATGATTAATATTTTATGTTGTGGGAATTAAATTATTGGTTGGTAATTTGTGAATGAATATGTTTTATATTTCCTTTGGTTATTGATTTGATAGAGTTCTATCAACTTGGTTGTTTCTGTGGCTATTTTTTATCATGGTTAAATTCTTGAAATAGATAAAAAATATAAAGCTAAATGATATTAGTAATTAAATTAAATAGTTTTGAGTAAAATAATTACTACTCATTTTTGAATTATTCGAAAATTTAATTAATGCTTGAGTAATTATATATTGATTGTAGTCAATTCTAGATAATGAGATAGGCTACTTAACACAAAAAACCTATGCATAATAAACCAGTTAATTTAAGATATAATTAAAATGGTTGTTTGTTAAAGATAAATTGATTAAGTCTGAGTGATCCCATTCTTGATTGTTAAAGCCTTGAATTCCTTGATATTTTGGCCTTATTTTCCTTTAAAATTGTGTGTGGAACAACACATTTGATATGTATATATGCTTTATGGATTTAGATACTTGATGTGATTGATTATTAACCTAATATGGTTGGTTATGATGATAGTGGAATAAGGTTCAAGTTATGATGATGGTGGTGGAACGGTGTTACAATTATGATGATGATAGTAGCATAGGGTGTTAATTATGATGATGATGATGGCATGGGATTTTGGATGCAATTTTATGTGAAATGGTGTGGGAAACTGGGTTAATCGGGATGAGTTTGAAGCAGGGATTGATCATCAATGCTTACTTCTAGTTTGATGCTTGCTTGATGGTTGATGGTCAGATGTTATTTATATGACTAGTTTACAACTGCAAGATGTAGTTTGATTCTATACAATATGAGTGCATAGTTTAATTGCTAGCTTAGATTAAGTCCTAAAATACCTATATGTTTATGAAATGATAATGAATTAATGAAAGAACATGTTTGGTTCTTGTTCCTCACTTATGATGATGACATACTTAATAATACAATCAAATGATAATTAGTATCATTGATACTTAGATTAGAAGATTAAAATTATAATCATGTATGAAAATTAAATAATATTAATTAATGGATAATTAATTAATTAATATTTATTTCTGTGTGATTATTTGAAATCTAGGCCTTAGTGGTGGAATCTAGGTGTCTTGTGTGACAATATCAGCAGATGAGTCCAAGGATATATATTTTTCCTTAGCATGGTTGTGATATATATCTATTCTATTGTTTTTTTATTTCATATTCACATAACCCATGTTGGAAAAGAAACCAAAAACCATAGGTTTTGGGGTTTTTTTCTCCAACATCTAATTTGGTGAGGATATGGATAGCTAACTACCCCTCTCCCTTTCTCTCTCTTTAGCTATAGTATTACATGCAGGTAAGCACATAGGTGATTTACTATACATTTTTGTTATGGGATGTGATGACTTGAGGTTTTTTCCATGCATGTATTTTGGATGTAGTATCTGAAATATTTTTATAGGTGTGTTATGTATAGGTTGTGATGTATTGAGGTATAGTATATAGTACATAGGTTGTGGAAAATTCCAGAAATTAACTAGGTTACTAGATAGAGGATGTGGATGTAATGATGTCTTGCATGTGGTGCATGGTATTATATGGTTATCTCGGTGTTTTGGGGAATTATTGTTTATGTAAGGGATAGCTACTCAGGATGTGTGACATTGGGGTTTGATATTGGAAAACCAGTGGGTAAGTGGTTGTGGGGTACCCATTTCTATATATGTGTGTTCTCAATATTGTGGTTATACATTTTTTCACTATTTTGTGAGTAGTTCATAGTGAGGATTGGTAAATAATAGCATACCTATTTAGGTGATGAGTTAGTTTCATTTATTTACCCACTAGGATTTAGTATAATTCTTTCACATTTTTCTTGAGAGGTTTCAGGTAGGATCCCACTGAGTATACATGTTATTCCCACCCTATTTATATAAATTATTTTTTCATGTCAGTGAGAGCTAGTTGGTGATCGAGAAAGACATTATTAGTTAGAGTAGTTTTTTAGGAGCTATTTGAGCTTCATGGTCACTATCAAGGATTTTTCTCTTTTTTCATTTCAATTATATATGGTTATGTATGAAATCACATCATGTATTAGTATTTATTATTTATTTATTATTATTAGGACTTTTTTGGCCTTTTTCTCATTTTATCTCTTAATTTTCAAATCTTTATGAGGGTAATTCCTTTAATTGTTTTGATTGTATATCCTTAGTGTTAGTTTCCAACCCATGGCCTATTGGAGGTGGGTTTTGGGCATCATTATCTTTATTTATCTATTTTAATTCTAGGAGGGGTACCTTTAGATATTTGGGATGATAACAATATATCCCATTGAATGGTATATAAATATTTTGAAAGGGTATTTCCAAAATAAAATTTGGTCATAAGTGTGTATTGTAGAGTGATATATTGTTGAGTAAGATGTTGAATTATGTATCGACTACCTATATAATGTAGAGAGAATTAGTATACCAAAATATTATCACAATAGGTGACTTGTACATGAATAAATTTATAGAATATATGTTATTATAATTACCATTATAGATAGTGATCATGGTCACCTTTATGTTTTACATAATATTTTACAGGTTTTTCCATATATTGAAACCAATAAAGTAGTTATTATGTATTTTAATCCATCAAGGGATAAAAGATAGATATCAAATAAAACTAATAAATAGTTTATAAGATGGTTTCAAGACCATGTTTTTAAGGATTTTACTGCAATTATGAATTCAATTTCAGAAGAAAAAAAATTAATGGATAGCTAGGGGACTAAGTTTACATGTATTATCTTATAATGGTTATATAATTAATGGTTATATGTTCTATATAATGTAACATGATGAACACAGTACCATGAAAAATAATGTAGTTAATCTTATGGTGGAAGTGATGCATGTATCTGGTAACAAGGATATAAATATAATTTACATGAATATTTCATACTTTGGAATCATTGAAAAAATAGGGGAGTTGGATTATACAACATTACAAGTGTTTATTTTTCAATAAAAACGAGTTAATAATAGAAGTCAAGTTAAAATAGATAGATTGAGATTCATGAAAGTGGATTTTAGTAAGTAAGGGTATAAGGATGAACCGTTCATAATGGGATAATAGGTAGAAAAGGTATTTTATATCCTAGATCCTGCAAATAGAAAGTGGTCAACTATAATGTTATTGACTAAAACAATTGTAGGGTCATATGTTTATTCAACTGAGGATGACCCTTTAATTTGTATGTTTCAATAATTTCATGGTGTTCCCAATGTAGATGGGGTATTGTATTTCAGAGTATAACACAATTTGGGAATTTGGATACTCGATAGAGGGGTCAAATCCCATAAAACATTAAATAAAAAACGAGTTAAATAATTAAGTTGAATTTTTTTAATATAAATTGTGTTACCTCATAGTATTATGTCTTTACTACTAGATTTACATAATCTAAATTAAATTTTCAACTATTTATACAGATATTGGCTTCTCCACATATTGATTCTCTCAATACTGAGGTATAATAGGTTTCTCTGCATGTTGATTCTCACAATCTTGAGGAATAATAGGTTTCTCCACATTTTAATGAAACCATTCCTAAGGAGCAACATATTGATAATATTGAAACCAAAGAAATGGTAGAAGGTGAAAATCTATGTCTGAGAAAAAACAGGAGCATCGTAGTGAAACAGTCTTAACAAAAAATATTAAGGTGGTAAGTAAAGGCATAAAATTCAAGGTTGTATGGAATTCACACGACTAGCCTATTGACCCCAACAAGTCAATTTTCATTAGTTACATTAAGGTCACCACTATAATGCATGTGTTTATTTATGTAGATACATAGTACAGTGTTGTAACCATGATGAAGGCACTAATTTGGTGAGAGATTAGGGTAACATTATGATAACTTCCTCTATTTTACTAAAAAATAAAATAATGAAATGTTGATTTATTCTTCATTATCCCTTACATACTGAATTTATTCTAGATGAATATCGAATGAAATTTGTATTATTTGGAACTATAAAGGCTCATAGATCCTTTCATAAAATTATTACAAAGCATCATCTCATGGGTGTTGAAGGGAAATTAAACCCACATCCACTATAGATATATGCACATATGATAAACCAAGAATCATGGAATGTGTTTATTGACTATAGTGAGGAGGAAAAATTTTAGGTATATTATGATTGGTAATAATTTACATAGAAATATGTTTATTAATCACTTTGATTAAGAATTTTTAATTTATGAAATAACAACTGAGTGTTAAAAATAATAAGTGTGCATCAAAACCAATGTACCACAACCATAAAGAAAGTATAGGGTATGATTCACTTGAAAAAATGGTATGTATTTTAAATCTACTTTAATAATTTTATTTGGAATGAAACAATAACATAATTATGTTACTTTGTTTATATAAATTTTAGTGAATCAAAATCCAAATCCACTTCTATCCCATGTCATGTGTTATGGAAGGAGTCTTGTGTAAATAAATATATAATACTAGTCGATGAAAATCCACAAAAAGTATGGAAATAATTTGTAAGTATTACATAATAAAAAAATTCTCTGCTTTAAATCAGTATTACATAACAATGACTACTTATTTTCCTATATTTTTTATCTGATTTAAACAAAAGAATCATTATTGACTGTACCCAATGAACAACTACTTTTAGTGTCCTTGAGGTGGATAGAACAATATATTTGTGTCATAGGTTCAGGTTTTGGAGTGTCATCTCAAACATATTTTGAGAAAAAAATTGCATAAAGGGGATAAAGATAAGAAAATTTATGGGATGAAGGTAAAAATAAATTTTCTAAAAGAAAAACTTAATAAGAATACTGAGATATTATAGATTTATATGGGAAATAATAAAATAGAAGAAACAATAAAACAATAATCACTACATGAAGATCCATCCCCCCCCCAACTTTGAGGCTAGTCATTCCCCTCATAGGTCTACCTTACTAGAGTAAATTGATTTTATCAAAACTATTTCTATGAAATTTGAGTTAGGTGGATACTAATACCTTTCTTATACTAATATTCTATAGGTTGAAATTTATTGGGATTTATATCTATTAGCACCCACCCATCACCTTATTGTGAGGGGTATAGTGTAAAATATCCAAGGATATATTCTACAAAACAACAAAATTAAAAAATATCATGTGAGAGTACAGATTCACATAGCTCACAAGATGAGTGTTGAGCTACCTATTCCCCTTGATGATCTAGATGTTCACATAGTCAAACTTTCTATTGGAAATTTCATATCATGGATATTCAATAATATAAAAATAAGTGTTGATAATGAGGTATTTCCTTTCCAATTTATTTTTTATGAAAAACCTTTAATAATTAATGAAAAAAAGGCATGAACCAAGGAATATTGTTACATATGGAGAAAAGGAAGTGGAAATAGAAAGTCAAATCAAAAATAATCTAAAGTATTAACAAATAAATCAAAAATACCTTCAAAGATAACCTTTACCTTGCTAGTTTAAATACCGCATTTACTAATATTACAAGTTCATAAGGATAAAAAATTCAAAGATAATAATACGACCATTATTGATTTTTATGGAAAAAAGTGCATAGTGGTCATTATAGACTATCTTGGTCTTAAAACTCTAGATGAAATGCTCAAGAATGGATGAATAGAAGTCTTGATTGTAAATTTATACATGAGGTATGTTTTCATAATATGTTTTTCTAATAGCTAATATACTATTTTAATAACATTTAAGTACTATTCATATTTTTTATAGGTATATATATCAGTATTATGTGAAGGAAAAACCCTGTGAACAAAAATATGGACTCATTATTCCTCACATAACTCTATAAAAGACATTATTGAAAGAACATTAATATTTAAAAATAGTGTACCAACTAGCCACAATGTTTTAAAATATATTTACAGATGAAAAACTCTTTTTAATACCCATGATATAGGGGTAAAAATTTACAATGTAATCATATAAAATATATTTTAATTTCTTTCATTACTTGTTCCTTTTTATTTTTTAGGGGGCATTGGTTGCTCATTGGAATCAATTTAGATAATCAAAATATTTATTTTTTAGATTCAATGCATGGATTATCAAAAATATACCATACATGATGACGTTTATCAATTTTTAATATACTAAAATCAAAATTTTACAAATAAACTTCAAGTTATACATTTATATTATATTTTAATAAAAAAATTATGATGGGGAAATGTTTAAATATCTTCAAAATCATGGTATGAGGATGGTTCATGATCAAAATAATCCTATAAATTTCTACACCTATATAAGTATTAGGTTATATATAATAATCTATCGCTATCAAAACATATATCAAAACAAATTATTTAATTACTCAATGTCTTTATAGTGTCCAAAACATACTAATTCCAAGGATTATGGTTATTATGCTAGTAAATTTATGAAATATATCATATACCATCAACAAAATAACATTCCCAAAGAGGTATTTCTGATTATAATTACAAATTCATTTAAATTATTTATTAATAATTTGTTTATTTATATTTTCTAGTACTAATAGGACTATTGACAGTCCATGTATCCAAAAGAGGAAATATATTTGTTTTTAAAATGAGTGAGCAGAACACATGGTGTAAAAATGTTTGCAGACATCATGGAGAGATGATTTCCTACTACTTATTTAGTTAATTTTCTCATCATTTTATCTATTTTTTTACTTAATTTTCTTATCATTTTTTTATTCTACTTATTTAGTTAGTTTTCATATAGATCATGAATAGATGACTTCTTCAAGAATTGATTTTTCTCAAAACATTTTGTGATCTATAAAGAGAATAAAATAGTTGGTAAAAAATAAATTCTTGATGAATGATTCGATAAGGATGATGAATTTAGGTAGTGTTTTTTCTCTTCATATAGATATTTGTTCTTCATTTGATTTTTTTTATGTTCAATAGCTTGTGTTTTAATTTTAAAAATGACATTTTAGTTAAGAAATGTGTTCCGCTCCTAGAAAACTGATAAGTCATAAGTCATAAGTCATTATTGACATTATAAAATCGTCCACACATCAATCTAAAACATTGTGTACGTGATATGACTCAAAGTGCATGTTTTCAATTTTAAAGTAACATTTTAGTTCAAAATGTGTTTCATTCACTTAAAACTAATAAAAACACTTATATTATCTTTAAAATTTATAAAAATGATGCATAATTCATTTTTTATGTATAGAAATCATCCGCACATAATTATAACACATGGTGAGCCCAGTATGATTGAAAGTGTGTTTTTAATTAATAGTGACATTTTAGTTAAAAACACACATTTCTCATTGAAAACCAATAAAACATGCTCATATTGTCTTGATAATTTAATAAAATGATACATAAATCATCTGTGACATGTAGGAATAAACCACACATTAATCTGACACATGGCATGCCTAGTGTGACTCAAAGTGTGTGTTTTAAGTTTAAAAGTTAAATTTTAGTTTAAAAACATATGGCACTCATTGAAAACCAAGAAATAGACTTTAATGGTCTTAATACATTTATAAATGATCCATACATAATTTTTTACATGTAGGAATGAATTGTATGTTAATCTGACACACAGTGTGCCCAATAGGACTCAAAGTGTAATTTTTCAATATAAAAATGACATTTTAGTTAAAAACATGTGTCACTCACTGAAAATAGAGAAAAAAATTATATTGTCTTGATATTTTATCACAATAATACATAAATCATTTTTGACATATAGGAAAAGACCACACATTAATATTTCACGCAATGTTCCTGGTATGACTCAAAGTGTGTGTTTTCAGTTTAAAAATAAAATCTTAGTTCAAAAAAAGTTTCAATCACTAAAAATAGAGAAAAAACACTTATATTTACTTCATATTTTAGGAAAATGATCCATAATTAATTTTTTATATATATGAATTCACCACATGTTAATTCAACACACGTTGTGCCCAGTATAACTCAAAATGCATGTTTTTAGTTTAAAACTGTCCATTTAGTTCACTCGCTCAAAATTAACATTATTATTATCAAAAAAAATTAAGGGGAAAGTGAGAACCCACACAGTCAAAACAGAATAGCCACTAAAAGAAACAAATTAATTATTAAAGGATAGTTTAATCTGGTTGGAGTTGTTCTCCCAAAATAATTTCCAGGAAATAGAAGTAGCTTGTGTACCAAGATCATCCATTTGGAGGTCTTTAAAAAGATATTTCAAATAGTATCATTCTTTCATATATTCATATTTTTTGATCTTCCTCACGTTGAAGTCTCTTATCAAAATTCAGTCCTACTTGCTAATCCAATTAATTTGATCATTATTAGTTTCCACACGCAGTAGTCTTCCCATTATTTCTTTAGCATCCACATCTAGGGCATTAATCTTTAGATAGTACTCCAAAATTTATTCATCTGAATGCATAAGTAATTCCATATTATCACTATGAGAATCATTAATGCTTTCATTGAAAGAAACTTCCTCTTAGACAACAGAATCCGCCCATATGGAGATCTAGAGGCTTTGGGACTAATTTTAATCTCTTTTCCCTTCATTCGTTTGACAAATCTTATCTCTATTGGGAGGGGAAAGTAGGAATAATACTTCTTAACCTTTCTAGTGCCTTTATAAACCTTCCTCCGCCTTTGATTAAGGATATATTCACCTTGGAGATCATCTTTACTATCTCTCGAAAACTGACCAGATTGGTCATCACTGGATACCTCACTAAGGTCTCCTTACTCCTTATTTGGGTGGTCAAGTTTTGCATATTTCACCTCCCAGTCCTACCTAACATCTAATCTCTCAAATTGGTTAGCTAAATTTAAAATATTATAAGCCCTTATCAGGCTTGGTTCCCTTGCTACAACTTGTTCCATTGTAATCCTCTTCAGCTCTTAAGATCTCTTTCTTCTTGTAGGACCTTGACTTAAGTGTACTTCATCGGTATAGGATGTAGTCTTGGGAGTTTTTAAAACTCCATAATCATCCAATTAGACCCCTTCTATTCCTAATATACCCAAAGGAGCAGATGAAGGTGGCTTTGGGTCACCCAGATCCTTGTACATCCGTCTGAAGACATCTGCTACCAACGGGTTACCCCCTTCCATCCTGCTGAACATCCTTAACCTTATCTTTATAATTTAGAAAAATGATACATAATTCATTTTTTGTAGTATAGAAATCATGCACACATCAATATAACACACAGTGTGACTGTTATGATGGAAAGTGAATGTTTTCATTTAAAATTGACATTTTAGTACAAAACACACTTCACATACTCAAAAATGAGAAAATGGTCTTGGATTGTCTTGATACTTAATGAAAATGGTCCATAAGTAATTTTTTATGTGTAGGAATCAATAAAATTTCAATCCAACATACAGTGTGCCCAGTATAAATCAAAGTGTGTGTTTTTATTTTAAAAGTTAAATTTTAGTTCAAAATGTGTGTCACTCACTAAAAACCAAAAAAATACACTTATATTGTCTTGATACTTTAGGAAAATTATCTATAAGTCATTTTTGATGTGTAAGAACCATCCATACATAAATATTACACATGTTGTTCCCTGTATGACTCAAAGTTCATGTTATTAGTTTAAAAGTAACATTTTAGTTCAAAACATGTGTTACTCACTGAAAACTAATCAAACATGATCAAATTGACTTTATAATTTATATCAATGATATATAAGTAATTTTTTATTTATATGAATTATTTTCACATAAATCTAACACATGGTGTGGCTAGTATGACTAAAAGTTCATGTTTTTATTTAAAATCAACATTTTAGTGAAAAACACATTTCACATACTCAAAAAACTAAGAAAACATGCTTATATTGTTTGGATACTTTATGGAAATGATCTAAAAGTAATTTTTGATATGTAGGAATCATCCTCACATCAATATGACACATAGTGTTCCCAGTATGACTCAAAGTGCATGTTTTCAGTTTAAAAGTAATATTTTAGTTCAAAACATGCATCATTGACTAAGAACCAATAAAATACCCTTGAATTGTCTTTATAATTTAGTAAAATTATCTATAATTAATTTTTTAGATATAATAATCATATGTACATCACTTTGACACATGGTGTGTCCATTTTGACACAAAGTAAATTTTTTTATTTAAAATTGATATTTTAGTACAAAACACACTTCACATACTCAAAATAGAACAAAAAAGATCATGTTGTATTGATACATTAGGACATAAAATTGAAATTTTAGTTCAAAACATTAATCAATAACTAAAAATAGATAAAACATGATTGAATTATATTGATAATTTAGAAAAAAATATCTATAAGTTAGTTGGGATGTGTGGTAATAATCAACGCATCAATCTGATGCATGGTGTACCCGATATGACTCAAAGAGCATGTTTTCGGTTTAAAAGTAACATTATAGTTTAAAATGTGTTTCACTCACTTAAAATTGAGAAAACACACCTATATTGTCTTGATTATTTATTAAAATATTCCATAAGTCATTTTTGACATATAGGAATTGGTCGCACAACAATCTGACACACGGTATGGCCGATATGACTGAAAGTGCGTGTTTTTATTTAAAATTTATATTTTAGAACAAAACACACTTCAAATACTCAAAAATAATAAAAAAACTCTTTTATTGTATTAATAATTTAATAAAATTATCCATGAGTAATTTTTTATGTGTAGGGATTAGTCTCACATCAACCTAACACATGATGTTCCCAATATGAGTTAAAGTGTATGTTTCTGGTTTAGAAGTAATATTTTAGTTCAAAACACATATTTCTAAATAAAAACTAATAAAACACACTATTATTATATTAATAATTTTGGAAAATAATCCATAATTCATTTTTGATGTATAGGAATCAGTCGCACATCAATATGACACATGGTGTGGCCAGTATGACTGAAAGTGTGTGTTTTTATTTAAAATAGAAATTTTAATAAAAAACACATTTCACATACTCTAAACTAAGAAAACATGTTTTTAATGTCAATATACTTTATTATAATGATATATAAGTCATTTTTTATGTTTAGGAATTAGGCGTGCATCAATCTAACCTACGGTGTACCCAGTATAACTCAAAGTGCATGTTTTTAGTTTTAAAATGACATTTTAGTTCAAAATGTTCTTCACTCATAGAAAACTGATCGAGCCCACTTTTATTTTCATGATACTTTAATAAAATTATCCATATGTAATTTTTTGATATATATGAATCAGTTGTATGACAATCTAACACATAGTTTTCCCAATATGACTCAAAGTGCTTATTTTCAGTATAAAAGTAGCATTTCATTTCAAAACATGTGTCACTCACTAAAAACTGATAAAACGTAGTTGAATTGTCATAATAATTGAGGAAAATGTTCCAAAATTCATTTGTGACATATGGGTAATAGGCTCACATCAATCTAACACACAGTGTAACCGGTATGACTGGAAGTGCGTGTTTTTATTTAAAATCTACATTTAAGTACAAAACACACTTTACGTGATAAAAATTGATAAAAATCGCTTATATTGTATTGATACTTTAGTATAATGATTCATATGTTATTTTTTGATGTGTAGAAATCATTCTCATGTTAATCTGACACACAATGTTCCTAGTATAACTCAAAGTGAGTGTTTTCAATTTAAAAGTAACATTTTAGTTCGAAACATGTATTACATATTCAAAACTGATATTTCCTTGATACTTTAGAAAAAAATCCATAAATCGTTTTTGATGTTTAGTAATCAACCACATGTGAATCTGACACATGGTGTGTTTGACATGACTCAAAGTGCATGATTTTAGTTTAAAAGGGGCATTTAATCAATGCATTATATCATATTTATGTTTCATTTATTTATTTATAGTATTATTAACATAAGAATTGTTTTTTATTATAGGTACACTATTATTTTGTTCTCAAGATGTGGTGGTGTGTTTAGAAACTAGTAGCATGATTGGGATATTTTAAAATGGGGTCCTAATGATAGTGGAACCAATGGTTTTTTTGAATTCATTGGAAATGTAATGTTTGTAATAAATTATTCAAACCAATTTTATTATATCATATTCAAATGTTTGTAATATATATTTTTTATATTTTTAATATATTGTTTATTTGAAATTAAATTTTATTTTTATTTTGGATATGGGTTTTTATAATCTGCTATAAATCCATGGATTTTATCAGTGATATAATTATAATTGATAAAATTATTTTTTATCAGTGGTAAAAATAGTACTGATAAAAGGACATTTTGTCAATTCTAGAAATGTTTTTTATGAAAGGACCCTTTGTTAGTGCTAAAAATATCAATAACCAAGGTAGTTATTTATTAGATTTTTTTAGCGCTGGTGAAGGGGGATTTTATCATTGTTATTTCTAGTGATGATAAAATCATATGGATTTTAAAGTTGATTATATGGTTATTGTTTTTTTAGAATATACAATTGCCTTTTTGTGCTAATAAAGATGATATCTATTATAGTGTTATCCCTTTATAATTATTTTAGTGAATCATCCTTGTTTTCTTGATAGAAACACACCATTATATCCCCTAAGACAATATTCCTTGTACCACTCCAAAAAAATGATAATCTACCTTATATTAACTTTATAGGAGATAATTTAATACTATCATATTAGGCTTGGTGGTGACGATTTAGTTTTGGGGGGGTAGGTTCATATTTACTTGATTTATTTTTCTATCATACTCTCCTTATGGGCCCTTATTTGGTATGGGGGAAGGGGTCATTAAATGATTTACCATATTTTTATTTATACAATGTGTGGTTAATTTATGTCCCATTTTTCTAGTTATTCACTCCTCTATATTTTTTTTACCTAAAATGATTATCATTTTTATTTTGATGTTATTCCTAACATTGATTTTCTATTACCATAATAAATTATTACCCATAATAAATGGAAAACTTTTTAAATAGTGGGAAACCTGATTAGGGAATAGGGAAAATAAGACATGAGGATTATTTCCTCATTATGTAATTGATGATTATACTGAATATATTATACCAATTATATGTGACATCCCATGTGAGTTGTGAATATATATTGTTAATGTAAATAAAGAAGGGAAACAAGAATATGGGGAATGGTTATGGAAAGATTATCATGCTTCTTAATTATTTTTTCTCTTATAAATTGTGCATCAAATGCTACTTAAAATGATTAATGTATATAAATATTGTTTTAAATGATTATTTTATGTTTAACTATTAAATGAGGTTTCTTTTGTATGGTGTTGATTAGGTATACCATTTATACATACTTGATAATGAACGCTACTATGTAGATTAATATTCATATGTGGAATAAACTAAGCATGTGATATTGAATTGTGATGGGAAGGAAGTGATGAATAATAAATGTAACTGAAAGTTAGATGGTGAAAAATTTGACATATTTAACTATAATTTCAATTTAAGTAATGGGAGGTATTCAAGATATAATATGAATAAAGAATAGATTGGAATTTAACTGAGGGTCTGAGGAGGTGTCTTAAAAATAAACATAAGTGAAAATGTAACCTTAAATTTTAAATGATTTAGTGGAAAGTATATTTAGAAATAAAATTGAATATATAGTAATTAAAATTAATATTATTGACATAGTTAAGGATTATAATGAGATAATTATGGACTGAAGTCATGAAATTATTGCATCTCTATGTGGTATTATAGTGTTATTACTAGGACTATCTTTAGGTAAATTCTAATTTATGGGATTAAATAGTAGGATAGTCACCCCATTAATTTTTAAATTATTAATGATGTCTTAGAATATGGTATAAGTATTTACAATCTTAGGTTGCATCCTAGAGTTCTATCTTAATTAAATAGGTGATTAATCATGGAAGTAGAACTAAATAATTAATAATAATTAATTACTAGAATAGTTTTGTGGTAATGATAAATTTGAGTGTCAATAATTCATTAATGGAATATCTCATGAAAGATGGAAGGATAAAGAACAATGGGGGTGGTGGAACTCATTTTTCATGGGTTGGAGTGTTTGTTTTATTTGTTGTTTCATATTTAGATCCTATTGTTATATATTATGTTGTCACTTTTATTTTATTGTATATGGATAGTTGTTTTTTGTATGGTTGTTGTTTATCTTCTTGATTGCATGTTCTTATTTTACTCAGTTAATTTCTTGTATGAATTTTTGTTTATCCTCTTGCATGTTTGTGTTTTTTTATGCTTTGGGATGTGGTGGGTCATGGTTTTGACTATAATATATTTACATATGTGGGTTGAAATGGATCAAGGTTATGAAACATTATTTTTTATGGATTATAATGGATTAATATTAACATGTACACATATCCTTGGTATGTGATAGCCTAAAGGATATTTCATGTATTGATTTATAATGAATTGAGGTTAGCACGAGTTATTGAAGTGGTGGTGGTAGAGTAGTGGATGGATAATGAGGTTATACAAGATGCAAGGATGTGATGATGTGGCTACACGGAAATGTGATGATGTAGGTGAACGGGGTTCAGAGACGTGATGATGTGGCTGCATGATGTGTGGGTATGTGATGATGTGGTTTCACATAGTGTAGGTATATGGTGATGAAATTATTAGTTCAGGTTGTGAGTGAGATTTTCCTATTTGATTGAATATATTCTCTATGGTTGTGATAGTATGACTATAATTGTGATATGGAATGTTAATATAATTTTGATGATATATCCTATATTTACTCCTTATTTGTTATAAATCTTTGGAAATATAGATTTCTTATTATCACTTGTTATAATCCATTGGTATAATTTGTTAATATATTTGTAGGTGTTTTTGTTAAGAAAGAATATTATGTGAGTATTACTTTACTTATTAGCTTTACCCATACCCTTTTCTTTATTAGATATTTTCACAAATGTCTATTTAAATTTTATATTTCTTATGGATATATAATTTCATATAAAGAATAACCTACTGAGTACTCCCAAGTTCTCACCCCTCCACAAGTTGCTAAGTATTTTGTAGGTTAGTCTGGGAGAAATTGAAGTTTTTGTTTAGGTATTTTAGATAGAATATAAGGGTAATTTTAGAGTTTTAATGTTATAACTAAATTTATTTATTTGTTTAATTTAATAATGTATGGCTTGTAAATGAAATTTTGTTATAGGAATCGATATATATATTGTGGTAATCCTTGGGTGTTGATTGATTTTTTCTTTTCTTCTAGGAATTAAAACGGTAATACTTACCATTCTTGTGACAGATGCCCTTAGTGCTAATCATCAAACCGGGGCCTATTGGAGGTGAGCCTCATGGGGTCACTCCTATTATAAAAGTGGTTTCCCTTAACCCAAAATAAAAAGTGCTTTTTGAATAAAAATAATATATACTAATATTTATGCCCTATGGGGTGCAGTTCAGTGGTTCCACCGCTGTTGTACCCGTGTCGATGATTTGAGGAGGTACTAATTTCGAACCACCAAATATTCACTTTCTTTACTTTATACCCCACCCCCAAACCTATTTTAATCATATATACTGATAGTTATGCATTATTTATACTTACTATAATAGTGTCGACACTTATGTGTCCATTATTTACATGGAAATGTCATTAGATTATTTTTTATATCAAAAGTTTATAAAATTTTCTATCTATAATGAGAAACTATAGATAAAATGATAGAAATATTAAACATATTTACTATTTTAATGTCATGGACCTCTCCGGTCCATCACTTTTTGAAAATATAGTGGTTGAAGTGTTCTGGGAGGTCACAGTGACTTATTTCAACACTTTGAAAAATTTACAATTTTTCAGGTTCTCCAACAGTAGGTTGCTGATGGTTGGTCCTAACGGTGAGTCACGATAGTGACACATGATGGTGACTCATGATGGTGACTTACAATGGTAGCTCGTCCAATGGTGAGTCTTCCAACAGTGAGTCATCCAGTAGTGAGTCATCCAGCAGTGAGTCATCCAATGGTAGCTCATCCAACGGTAGCTCATCCAATGGTGATTTATCAACAGTGTTTCCAGCTTCCTATAGTTCTTCCCCTTTAACATTTTCTTTGATTTAAAATGATTTTAATAGAATATTTAATGGTTTTTTGAGTCATTTTAAATCATATCTATCTTCTAAAAACCTAAACCTTCCTTTGACTTCTAAACATTTTGTTCTTGGTCAAGATCTTCCTTTAATGGATTTTAAAAATCATTTCTCTCATTGATTTAGGATCTTGCCTTTCTAAAGTTGAGATCTTCTCTTACTTGTGTGATTCCCTTTCTCTTGGTGCGATACACCTCTAACCTTTCTCCCCCCCTGAGGAGTCGTTCAATTGTGTTGTAGCCTTTGGATTGTGTTTTCCCTTAAGGATATTCCTTCTTTATGCATGCCCCCTACTTTGGTGCAACCAAGAAGTGCCAATCATCTCTTCTTCTAGGTAGGTTTTCCTTCATCTCTATCAATTTTTTATCATGCGGGGTGGATTTACAAATTTCTCCTTGTGATTATAGTTGAATCCAAATTCAATAAATATAATCAAATCAGTTTTAAATCAATAAACCAGGGTTGGGGAAAGTTGTGTATGATCATACTGTTTTGTTGATATTTTGATCAATGTTGTGAATCGTATAGTCTATATGCCTACTGAAAATTATGGTCATTGGGGGGCCTTGGTTTCACATAGAATGTTTATGAATGAATGTTTGTATGCTTCTCATTAAAAAAATACATGGAATCTGTTAACCATGTATATTCGGATAAAATAAATGGATGCCCTGGGATTATATTGTTTCTGTGATAACCCTTAAATTAAAAAGTGGGAATTGAGTGAGAAATGACTTTTTAAATATAAATATGCCTTACCTTGGTTTGTGCGGTGGTTTTTTGTGTGTGGTATTTCTCTGAATTGTGTTTTGGTAGGGTTTTGGGCATGGATGTGTGATGCGGGGTGGTTTTGGTGGTGAAATGGAATCTCATGTTGGGAGATTGTTTGGTTCTAGAATGGATGGGAAGTATTGTACAGCAGGGTTGTGATCAGGTTATGCAATGATGTATTGTTGGGTGTAGCTGTGAGTTGGGGGTTTTCTCTGTTGAGAGGATAGATTGGGTGGGATGACTTTTAATAATGATGATGGTAATGGTTGGCGTGGGTGTTAAACATGGAGGAATGTGAAGTGGGTTAATTTACCATGGTTATTTTTCCTCTGGGTGACCTTGTTGTGTGTCTTGTTGTGTGTTGTGCCTAGTAGTTTCCTAGTTAGTGATGGAATAAATAAATGAATTGTTTAATAAAGAATGATAATTGGTTAAATGAATTTGTTTGGGGGAATGATTTGAGTTATGGTTGGTTGTGTGGTTTTACGTTTAGTGGTAGCAGTGAAGTTGGCAGTATTGTGATCTAGTTGATTGTTTGAGAACCCATAGGTTGGGTAAGAGTGTTTGGTATTATATCTATATATACATGTATTTCCTTTGTGATTCTTATACGCATACCACCCTAGTTGATTACTATGTTTCAAAGACCCCCATCATCATGAGGGAGGGTTTATTTCCCAAATATTTTGGTGGGAGGATGGATGGATGGCCACCCACTCTTTCCTGCTCCTTCCAGGCAGTGATAGCCCCAGAATATTTAGGTAGGTTTTACTTTGTGGGGCCCAGGTGTGTGTGGTCAAGTTATGCTTTCCTAGTTGTCTTCAAGATGAGATGAGTTATTCTTTCCTAGGTGTCTCCAGGATGATATCATTTGTGATTTCCCATATGTTTTTAGGATATGATGTGGTTTGTAGCCCAGGTGTCTGTGGGTGGGATGTGGTGTGGTTTGTGATGGATCAAGTGTGTATGGGTATGATGTGATGCAGTTGTGGCCCAAGTGTATGCGGGCGGGATGTGATGTGGATCAGGGCCCAGGTGATGGGACGAGATGTGGTTTATGGGTCCTAGGTGTGTGTGGGAAGGTTGTGATGTGGTTCTTTTGGAAGAGGTGGGAGTGCGAGGACATTTTCCTTTAGGAAAGAGTGGCTAAACCAGTGGTAAGTGGTGCAGTTTACCCAAATAATCAATTTGATTACTATATTACATTACTTTACTTGCGTTACTTGGTGTGTGTGCCTTAGTAAGGTTGGGACAGATAGTATAAATTATTAGGTATTGTTGTTTTCTATTGTTTTCTCACGGGATAATTAGTGTGCTTCTCTCACTTATGCACAAGAGACTTTGGTTTTTCCTAGTGAGTATAATTGTGTGCTCACCATACGTATATAAAATTGTTTTTAGTTTTTTAGGAGGATTATATGGACTGTGATGGACCTTACTAGCTTTTACATTGGGATAGTTTCCATATCACTGCTTATCCTTACTTTTGGTATTTACTTAGGAGTTTCATTGTATTTGTAACAGTTTTATTTTTAAACATGCATGTGGGATAGATTTTTGATTTCTTTTATATATATAGTACTTAGAGTTGTTTTTGGATGGACCATATTATATCCTAATCTTGTTTTCTTTAAAAAGTGAAATGCCTCCAATTTTGTGAGATCATATACCCTTAGTGTTGGTTGCCACCCTGGGGCATACTAGAGGTGAGACTCGGGGTTTCATTATCTCCCTTTCTTCATTGCCAGCCCAGGAGGGGCATCTTTGGAGGGAGGGGGTCATGATAGAATGGTATCAGAGGTGATGTTTAAGATATAGTATGAAGTTTGGAGTTAGTCATAGTGAGGATTTCATGGGTTGGTAGGGAAATGGTGTCAGGTGACCTCATTGCATGACATAGGCTAAGGAATACCAGCTAGGACATAAGATTTTAGGTCCCCTTGTGATCTAACTCAAGGACTCTGGGTCTACCAAATGACCAAGTGAGGCTACACCATTTGTAGGGTAGAGACCCTAGTAAAGGTACATTCATTATAATTACTTGTGTTCTTGTCTGATTTGGGTTTTTTGGGGGGATTTGAAATGGATAATGAAATTATTTAAATGAGTTAAAATGAATATTAAATAAAATTCCATACTACTCAGACTTAGGAATTCTGTGTTTACCTTTTTTAGCCATGGAACCCAATAATCATCCACATGTGGCTTGGGAAGTTGAGGCTCATTAGGCCAATCTAATTGATTGGTGTAGGTTTGATCTAGTGGGGGATGATGAATAGTGGTAGATAATGTTACATTCTTTCTAGAAATAGGATTTAGTAAAGTACTAGGAGAGTGTTTCGTACATGGAGATGGAGAGATATATTGAGGATCTTGAGATCACCTTCAGTTTTATATGGGCTCTGATAGAGTACTAAGTTCCTTTGGCAGTGATCTAGATGTGGGTAAATGTACTTCAGTGGTGGAAGATATACCTAGGGGAGAAGAAGGAGGCTGATGTTCTATGGGTCGATTTTGAGAAGGAGTTCTGAGAATAATTCCTTTCATCGACCATGAAGTTTGAGAAGAGGCAAGATTTACTCTCCCTCAATTAGGGAACTATTTTAGTATAGTATATGGGGATTAATTTCAAGTATCTTTTTCATTTTTTCCTAGATCTCTTTTTTTATGATGTGTCTTTGTTTGAGACACCTAAAGGAGGCACTTCGTTCTTCTATCCAGTATGTGGTTACTCCCTTTATGTTGTCAACGTAATTTGAGGTTTAGAAGAAGGTGGAAGTGATTGAGTGGATTCACTCATGAGGAGTTATACCATGAGAGGGGAGCTATCAGGGTTTTTCAGGAGGTAGTGTTACCAGCAATAGGTCTCAGGTGCTAGGGCCTTCGAGGTTTTGATCGGTGGGGAGTCAACCTTAGTGGTTTCTGTTTTGGAATTCTGGTCCTCTTACCTTTCCCTTAAACTTGGTACTGAGTTGTTTTATCTTTGGAGTCTATGTAAATATTCATAACCAATACCCAGTGGTTCTTTGAGCTCAGTATGGTTGAGGTGGGTAGGTTTAATGCCTTCCTCAATAGAAATTTCCAACAAGGCCATTTCAGTAGTAGGCTCATGCTCCACCGAGGGAAGATATAGAAATTAGAGGCTAACCTTAGGGTGTTCTTCAGGGACCTTAACCCAATTTTGGTTGTGGAGGTTTTCATCAGTAGAGGGGAAGAGGATCTAGGCGTGGTCAGTTGTACATCGTAGAAGCAGCAGTTCCAGCAGGTCCAGAGATCGTCAGAGGTACGATCGATTTGTTCAGTACCCTTACTTGCACTTTTTTTAATTCATGATATTCGCACTACTTTGTTTAAACTTCTCTAGACCATTCTCTAGTAATAGATGTATATAGTCTTCCTGTTCCCCTGGTGTTATGTATGCCAGTAGGAGTCCATACTATCTTGTTTGATGTGTGTCAGGGGTGTAGACTGATGATGGGGACACATCAGTCCTATGGGGATCTATTATTGCAACAGATGAAACCATATGATGTCATTCTCAAAATTTAATGGTTGTATTCCATGTGTGCTGTTATCTATTTCTTTTGTCATGTTTTTGGACATGTATGGCCAGCGTGTGGCTTTCTTTGGTGAACGGAGTTGTCAAGTGGGCAGTCAGTGTGTGGAGCCCCTTCTCTCTTTATTAACTGATCTATCAGTGGAATTAGTGGACACTGAGATGATGGAGACTCCTATGGTAGTTGATTAATTCTTGGATGTTTTCCCTAATGGAGGTTGTGATTCTACCCCCTTGACATGACATTGAGTTCAGGATATACATACAGCTTGGTGCTTGTCCAATTTCAATGGATTCTTATTGTATGGATCCTTCTAAATTATAGGAGTTGAGGATTTAGATTAATGACCTAATGAAGAATAGATTTATTTGTCCTAGTTTTTCATCATGGGGTGCTTTGTTTTTGTTCGCAAATAATGAGGATGGTGGTTTGAGGTTGTGCATATACTAAAAGAGGCTGAATCAGGTGACGGTCAAGAACCGTTACCCTCTTCCAAGGATAGATGATCTTTTCCACCAGTTGAGAGGGGAAAGTTGGTTTTCTAAGATTTATCGGTGATCTGGATATCACCAGTTGAGGGTAAAGGAGGATAATATCCTGAAGACTACTTTCAGATGCAGGTATGAGAACTTCAAGTTTTTGTTCATTCTATTCGGTGTTACGAATGCACCAGTCGTGTTCATGGGGCTTATGAACTCCAATTTTTGTGAGTTCCTAGAGTGTTTTATCATTGTGTTCATCGATGATATCCTAATCTACTCGGTGTCAGAGGAGGATCATGTTGAGCATCTCAAAACTTTCCTACAGGTTCTTAGATACCACAAACTCTACAGAAATTTGTCCAAGTGAAAGTTATAGAAATTATAGGTGCATTTACTTGGGAACTTGTTATCCTAAATGGGTGTGGTAGTATACCTATCAAAGGTTTAAGTAGTTGTTTCTTGGGAAGAACCCAAGAATGTGGTAGAAGTTCACAGTTTTCTTGGTCTTGCGAGCTATTACTGGAGGTTTGTACCTGATTTATCTTGAGTTATAGATCTATTGACAGTTCTGACCAGAAAAGACCAACCTTTTGTGTGGAATGAGCAGTGTCCGACAACATTCAAATATCTGAAGGGAAAGTTGTTCGGTGCTCCAATTTCCAAATTAAGGGGTGACATTTGAGGTGATTTTTGATGAATCTTGTCTAGGCTTGGGATGAATAATGATGTAAAAATAGGTAATGATATATTATGGGTCTAGGAATTTACGTCCCCATGAATATAAACATGCCACCCATGATCTAGAGCTAGTGGTGGTGGTGTTTACGCTGAATTTTTGGTAGAATTACCTCATTAGGGAGTACTTTGTGGTATTCACAGATCACAAGAGTTGGAGGTATATATTTTCCCAGTGAGATATGAACTTGAGATAGTGGAGGTGGATATATTTTCTTCAAGACTATGATTTTTAGATATCCTACTTCTCAAGAAATGGGAATGTCATGGATGATGCTTTGAGCAGGAAGTCATAGAAGTAGGTTGTTCGAGAATATACAGACACTTGGAAGGCAATGGAGGAGTTGGATTCCTTGCACTTGGATGCAAGGGCGGACAGTGGTAGAGGTTGTTTATTTTAGATGATGGTGAAGTCTTCTCTAATGTATAAGGTCAAGGAGTCTTCGTAGGGATTCTTAGAGGTATGGGTGTTGTGGTATCGCATTTTCCATGATGATGCTCCAAAGGAATGGTTGGAAGATGGTTAGAATCAGATGTTGTTCTGTGGAAGGTTGTTTTTTTTGTAGTAATTCTTGAGGGAGTTCTTTGTGAGTTTTATAACTCACCTTTAGCGGTACACCTAGTAATTTCTAAAATGTATCATGGCTTGAAGATGCAGTTTTGGCGGCCCATGATAAAATGGGAAGTAGTGGAGTTTGTGGTGAGGTGATTGGTTTTTCAGAAGGTAAAAGTCGAACATTGTGTTCCTGGTGGTTTGTTACAGCCCTTGGATGTTCCAAAGTGGGAATGTGATGACATCTCAATGGATTTTTTCATAGTATTACCCAAATATTAGGGAGGTTGAGATGATATATGGGTAGTATTGGATCGGATGATGAAATCGGATCACTTCTTAGTGATTAAGGAGTCAGGCATAGTGGATTCCTTGGAAAAGAGGTGTGTGGATGAGGTGATGTGATTGCATGGATTTCTGAGATCCATTGTCTTGGATTGGGATACATTTTTTACCTCATGCTTCTGGAGGGTATTATAGCATGCTTTTGGAACTCAGTTATACCTCAGCACTACCTTCCACCCTCATACAAATGGGCAGATAGAATGGACTATCCAGACACTGGAAGATATGTTGTGAGCATGCATCTTGGACTTTAGTGGATTTTGGGTACAACACCTTCCCTTGGTGGAGTTTTCTTATAATAATATCAATAAATATTCCATTGGCATGGATCTATTTGAGGAATTGTATGGGAGACCATGTCATTCTCCATTGTGCTCAATGAAGGTCAGGGAGATAGCTATTCTTGGACCGGACATGGTGCAGAGCACATCCGAGAAGGTTCAGCTTGTTTGTGAGAGGATGAAATTAGTGAAAAACTAAAAGAATTCATATTCAAATCATAGGATAAAGACCTTATAGTTCAAGTTTGGGGACCATGTGTTCTTGAAGGTTTCCCCCCGACGTGGGAAGTAGAGGTTTGGCAGGGGGGTAAGCTTTCTCCCAGGTTCATCGGACCCTTCGAGGTGTTGGGGGAAGTTAGCAAGGTGGTATACCAGTTGGCACTATCACTATAGTTTTAGAGGATCCACGATGTCTTTCACATATCTCAACTCTATCGGTATCTTCATGATGACTCCCATTTCATTGACTGGGGAGAGTTGGATATCAAAGATGACGCAACATACATGGAGCAGCCAATAGAGTTCCAGGATCATTGAGAAAAGGTGATGTGTGGGTCGACCATTCCTTTGGTTTGAGTGTTGTGGAGGCATGGTGGCATGTATGAGAGTACTTGGGAATGAGAAACGTAGATTTTTTCCCCATACCCAGAGTTGTTTTAAGTTTTTACTTGTTCTTCCTTGCCTTGTGATGTAATGTTTGAACTTTATTTTATAAAGTAAGTTTTTTCCCTTAGGTTGATATGTGTGTGGTGTAATGTGAAACAAATTCCTGACTTGTGAAAAGGGAAATACCATATTTATAATCAATATTCATTAACTGTGATGCAACTAAACCCATGTGGGTGAGTCAGTGTTGTCCAGAGAGGATAGTATCTTGACATGGAAAATGGAATTCCTTGTTTCATGTGTTCGGGATGGCATGGTTGTTATGCTTGTGTAGTGTGTCTTCTGGTCATTTGGGTTAGAAGATATTAGAGGGGGTGTTCTTGTATGTCAAGGTTTCACTCAATCTTTCAAATAACATAGGGTGTTTTATCGATGAACTTTAATGTCGATAGTGGTGTTTCAAGAATAGAGAGATCCTTTAGAGGTATCTCATGGGGTGGTTTTTTAGACCCCTCTTTTCCTTCTAGGTTTGGTTTTGAATTATCAAGGGCAAGAATAGTTTGAGAGGTATTTGATGTAATGGACCAGATCTCTATGGTTCATCACTTTGTGAAAATCCGGTGGTTGAAGTGTTCTGGGAGGTCATGGTGACTTATTTCAACACTTTTCAAAATTTCTAGTTTTTTAGGTTCTCCAATGGTAGGTGGTGGTGGTGAGTTGTGATGGTGAGTTGCAACAATGACTTGTGACAATGACTCATGATGGTGACTCATGATAGTGACTTTCGATGGTGATTCACAGTGGTGATTCACGGTGATGAGTCTTGGTGGTGACTCATGACGGTGAGTCACAGCGGTGAGTCACAGTAGTGAGTCGCAACGGTGAGTCACGGCGATGATTCGCGGCAGCGAGTCACGGCGGTGAGTCGTGGTTGTGACTCACGATGGTGACTCACGATAGTAGATCACCAAACGGTATCTCTTCTAGTCGTGATTCGTTCAATGTTGATTTTTCTAGTAGTGATTCATCCAATAGTAGATCATCCAATGGTGAGTCATAAACAGTGTTTCCATCTTCCTACAATTTCGCCCCTTTAATGTTTTATTTCACATAAAATGAGTTTAATGCCATATTTAATGGTTTTTAGAGTCATTTCAAATCATATCTATATTCTAAAAACTTGAAGCTTCTTTTGACTTCCAAACAGTGTGGTCTTTGTCAAGATCTACCTTTAATGAATTTTAAAAACCATTTCTCCTGTTGATTTAGGATTTGTCCTTTATAAAGACAAGATCTTATCTTCCTTGTGTTCTTACCTTTCCCTTGGTACGAGATTCCATGAACCTTTACTCCCCCCTGAGGATTTGTATAATTTTACTATAGCCTTTGGACCGTGTTTTCCCTGGAGGCTCATCATACTGCATGCGCGCGCCCCGCTTTGGTGCAACCAGGAAGTGCCAATCGTCTCTTCTTTTAGGTAGGTTTTCCTTCATCTATCTCAATTTTGTATCAATTTTGTGAATCATATAGGCTATATTCCTACTGAAAATCATGGCCATTGGGGGTCCTTGGTTTCACATAGAATTTTTATGAATGCATGTTTGTCTTATTCTCATTAAAAAAATACATGGAATCTTTTAACCATGTATATTCAGCTAAAATAAATGGATTCCCCAGGATTATATTGTTTCTATGATAACCCCTAAATTAACAAGTGGAAATTGAGTGAGGAATGCCTTGTTTAATCTGAATATACCTTTCCTTGGTTCTTGAAGTGGTGTGATGTGTGTGGGATTGTTCTGACTTGTATTGTAGTAGGGTTGTGGGCATGGTTGTGTGATATGGGGTGGTTTTGGTGGTGAAATAGAATATTAGGTTGGGATATTATTTGTTTGTGGAATGGATGGGAAGTATTGTATAGTAAGGCTATGATCAGGTTGTGCGATGATGTGTTGTTGGGTGTGTCTATGAGTTGGGGGTTTGATCTATTTAGAAGATGTATTGGGCTAGATGACTTTGAAGAATGATGATGGAATTGGTTGGAATGGGTGTTAAATGAAGAGGAACATGAAGTGGGTTAATTTACCATGGTTTTTCTTTCTCTTTGTAACCTTGTTGTGTGGCTTGTTTTGTGTTGTGTCTAGTAGTTTCCCAAGTAATGATGGAATGAATAACTGAATTGTTTAATAAAGAATAATAATTGGTTAAATTAATTGTCTGGGGGAATTATTTGAGTTGTGGTTGTGAATTTAGATGTAGCAACGAATTTGGAAGTATTGTGAGCTGGTTGTTTGTTTGAGAACCCTTAGGTTGGGTAGGAGTGTTTGGTATTATATATGTGTGTGTGTGTGTGTGTGTGTATGTGTGTTATGATTCCTATATTCACCCCACCCTAGTTTACCACTATGTTCCAAACACCCCATCGTCATGGGGGAGGGTGTCTTTCCCAAACATCTCGGTGGGAGGATAGATGGTTGGCCACCCACTTTTCCCTACTTCTTCATCCAGGCGGCAGTAGCCCCAGATTCTTCAGGAAGGTTGTGGTTTGTGGGGCCTAGGTGTGTGTGGGTGAGGTGTGTTTTCCTAGGTGTCTTCAGTATGAGATGAATTATTTTTTCCCATGTTTCTTTGGGATGAGATGAGTTGTGATTTCCTAGGTGTTTTCGGGATATGACATGGTTTGTGGCCTAGGTGTCTATGGGTGGGATGTTTTAAAACCCAGACCCTAGTATCCCAAAACTGGTGCATTATTTCATTACATTGTCATGATTAAAATAGATTCATGTCCCAAAGGATCGATTAGTTTAGTAGTTTTGGAAAACTAGATACATAAATAAGTTCAACATTACAACATGAAATGCAAAACAACATATAAGTTCCATTGGGAACATCCACCACTCTAAGATTATCCTCACAAGTCAATCATAATATACTTCTTCATGTCCTAATAAAAATGAATCATAAGAAGGGGTGAGACTAGATGCTCAGTAAGGGTAAACATTATAGTGAAAGATAATATAAACATTAGTTGTGGTGAATAATTAAAAACACATGGATTTAAAAATAAACATGAACATAATATGGTGGGAATATGATCTGAGTAAATATTTACATAATAACACATAATCATGGGTATTCTACTAGTCAAATAACCTCATGAACTATGAATTTCTAGCTTCATAATGAGGTAAATGCATATACTGAACATTCTAAAACATACTGTCAAGGCCTCATCCAAGACATCTAAAAATGATTAAGGTCTCAGCCAAAGTTATATCTAAAAATGGGAAAGGCCTTAGCCAAGTTCATGTCTATTTGTCTCATGAGACCTACCAATGCATAGAGGGTATATATAGGGCCCCACCAATCACATAATAAGTACAATGCATCCATCATATAAAATGGGTGAACATAATTAACATATACATTCATATTGAAACTAACATATGAAATGTAAATAATTTTCCCAAATCATTGAACATAAACACTAACCATTCGAAATAATATGGTGAATGGTATCAAGATAGCACGTCTATAGTAAAACTAATCAAAAACCATTCAAAAAATATTGTAGATGATATCATAATAGATAAACCTCAATGAATTACAAGATTCAACAAAATATATTAACAAAGATAAAGATATTTTTAAATGATACCATTGACAAATTATTGAGGAAATAATCCTTAAACATTTCAAAGTGTCTCATACCACCTTGAAACATTCAAATCATAATCCCTTATAATATCATGAGAATAATGAGACTATTTTTATGATATAACAAAGGTCAATACAAACACGAAATTCATGGAATAAGTGGTGAACAAGGCATATACCTCATAAAAGTTAAAGAGATGAGAAAAATCTTTTTTACCTTGGAAAGAAGAGTTATTTTGGAAAAAAAATTGTATAAAACATGAAATAAGATTATAAACATTTATATCCTAGAAAATAAAAGGTAAGGACATTTAAATTATATTTGAGGCATAAATTTTGTCTCATCATGTAAAAATAGTTGTTAAATAAGCTTTAAAAATAAAACATTTTAGTGCGGTTTAAGGAAAATATTAAAGATATTTTAAAGAGGAAAGGAATGTTTGCTTTCATAAAACCAGAAATGAACCAAGGTAGTTTTTAATGATAAAATTTTTATTTTAGAAATATAATTATGGATTAAAACATATTATAGAGTACACTACAAAATAGGTAATAATTCAATAAGTTCCCTTGAATCAATCTTGTATTTCAGGAATAATTTTTGAAAGATCCTTTTAAAAAATGTAACTCCCCATAAAATAAATAATTATTATAGTTTTTAAAAATATATATAACACTCAAATAGAATTTATTAAGATTAAATAATAATACATAAGAATTTCATTGAGGTAAGTATACAATAAAAGTAACCTGAATGAAAATGGAGGTTCAAGTGGAAAACCCATACCACTTTTTAATCAATCGATTTGTATGCACCAAAATTAATAATATTAAAATGATATATTTAAAATGATATATTTAATACCATGAAAATAAATAGAAACTTTATATGTTACATAAATGGTAAGTATACATACACTATACAAAATTAATAGTAGTGAATAAGGAATTTCTCACAAAAATGGAAGTGAGATGTGGAAACTCTTACCTTAAGTCTGAAGGTGTTCATCACTTGATCTTAACGACCTGAATAATAAAATTTATGTTCATAAATTAATGATTACAGAACAAATTCTAAATTTAATTTATTTATTGTAACCTTATTATGTTCATTCATAGCCTTTTTATGGGTTAAGAGATACAATTTCATTGTTTGGGATCATTTTCTTCCCCGGTTTTCATCATCAGTTTACTTATATTCATGTATGGATAAACATGTAGAATGAGAATGATTGTCCAGAAAAGAAGTTTTATGTTATTATTGAACAAAAATAAGATTATATGGTTATAAAATTTTGTTTTTTATTGGGAGTGGATATGAATCATTATATAAAACTTTAATGACAATTGTTTGGGTTAATTAGCGGTTTTTTTATCACAACGAACTCATTTTGATTTATAAATTAATATCATGTGTAAAAAAAGATTCCACAATCTTAAATATGTTATAATACATATATTATAGTCCGGTTAAACTATAAAAATGGTTTCATGACCAAAATTGAATACAGTAATAGAAATTTAAAACCCGTTGTCCTTGAATGTGATAAATTAACACATCTCAGATGGTGTTTTCATTTCTAGTATAAAAGAAGAGGAAAGGAAATATGATAAAGAATTATTCATTTATAATAATAAAATTCTAGTACATGTAATTTACTAGAGTAATCACAACATTTGGTTGAAATTAGGTGAGGAAACAAAAAGAAAACAAAGGAACTTGAAATAAAAGAAATGAAAAGAGGAATTTACCTCTTGAAGTACTCTTCCTTGAGAGCCTCTTAAGGGGAGAGGTTTTGGTCTTTTTATAAGATCAAGGGATTATTGACATGGGGGAGGATCTTGGGAGGATATTTGAGCATAATTTAGACAGGGAACAAGGATTGAGAGGATTGAATAGAAGAGGGAGTGAGGGGGATTTTTATAGTGGAGGAGAGGAGGGTTCCCCATTATTTTACTCATTATTTTATTATTTTGACAAAGACAACCAATAGTATTGATTCTTTTGACCAAGAATAGTAATATGTACTTTTAATTTCAAACCAATTGGTCTTATATCAGCTTTAAATCACCTATGACTCAATAAATTATGTATTTATTATTTATCATAAATTATCGTATTTTACTATTCACCTAATATTGAAATATTTTAGAAAAATCCCAAAAATTCACCATAACCATTTTTTGATGTCTAGAATAAAAAAATGAACCCCATTTTATCAAAATAGTTTTCTAAATATGTGAAATTTAATTTTTAAATAAAATCATTATTTACTTGAAAAATACATATTTTATTTTTAAAACTGCTTTTATAATTCTTTCAAAAATTAACTATGGTCTCATTAAATTTTCCTAAAATCATTGGAAAAAAATATTTATTTAGGAACCCATTTTATGAAAATGAATTAATTTATTAATTTAAAATTTTAATTAAATATTTATCACTCATAAAAATATGAATACATAATTAATAGTTTAAAAAATATTCTACTTCATTTATAAGGTGCCAAAATTTTATTTATACTTTTATGGGTGAGGTCACTATTCATAAGGGTCATGTTATTATTCATAAGGGTAAAATTACTATTCATAAGGTTATATTACTATTCATAAGGGTAGGTTACTATTCACCAAAAATTAAGTTTGTTCTATCAAACTCCAAAAAACTTACTGATCGCAATGTTGTATGCCCATTTTTCAAAATTCAAAACACAAAAGCAAAAAAATTATGTTCAATAGATAAGTTATAACAAAGTTATATTTCATAGTGAATCAGTGTTTCATGCATTCAATATTAAATTTATTTGCAAAAAACTCAGGGTGTTACATTATCCCCTTCTTACAAAAATTTCATCCTCGAAATTTTGAAATTGAATTTCAAAAGTTAATGGTTGATACATGAAAATTACCTTGTGGGAAATCCACATAAGAAATGTGGTTAAAATATCCTATTAATAAGTGGGAAAGGTAAATGCATCGGTTACTACAAAACTACGCATTCTAATTGGATAACATGGTCAGGGAAGAATAATCAAACCATCATGTTCTGATAGAAAGTGATAGAGAAAATGCACAGATGAAAGATCATCACCATAAAAAAAATAGACTACAGTTATGAAAAAAAATGATAATAGGACATAATTTTTGTTTAAGACTCTTTTCCTAGAGTTGAGAAATTATCCCACTCTATAAGAGTATATATATATATGTTTCAATTTCATAAACACAATCTTATCCTTTGTTTGTGCCTTGAACTATATATACTTTATCTCTTAGCACAGGTTGCATCATGTGGTGACATTAAACTCTAAATCCTCATACAATGATCAACTTAAACCATTTAATAAATGGTTTAACATTCCAAAAGATCATGATCCAACACTATAGAATCATTCCCATATCCATCCTTGCTAGATCCATATACACGGGGTCATTGGCAATCCTCATTTTTTTTATAACTCTATGATCCATCCTGCTTAATGAATATACTACCTTATTTTCCTTTAATCAACATGAAGAAGCCCTAAATTTTCACATTCCAAACATGTGAATATATTCATCATGTATCCTCCTAAAATATTCTAATAACTCAAATTACCATAAAACCATATTAGAAACATGAACTAATCCTTACACATGCTATTGGATATATTCCTTATATCCGTAAATGTTGTAAACTCCATCAATGATATCATAGACCACTTGTAGACAAGTCAATAATCAGTTTTGAGGTAGTGAGTACTTATCCAAATCAATCATTTCTTCATAATTATCTTAATCATGAGTAATATATTTAGGGTTGTCTTTCCCTCATCCATATAATTTCCCAAGATATTAAATTTATATTGAGTCACTTATCCTTTGTAAAATTCATCATATGCCCTCAAATTCTTAATGAAATAGTACTACAGTACAATCCTCATATATTATATAATTCTTATAACCAGTACATTGCTGATAAAATATTCAAATTAAATGATTTTTGACAAGGCATACTAATCATTCCACTTCATATATGGTAGTATCAAGACTTTATCATTATCCGGTAACATCATCTGAGGCATATTCCTTTGATGCTTGGGACATTAATTCACATAGTGTCCCATCTCCTTTCAGTTGAAGCATTGTAAATTGGAAACCTTTTTCTTTCCCTTGCAATCATGAAATTGGTGTCCTTTTTCTTCACACTTATAAAAAACTCTCATTTCTTTCAAACATTTACTAGGGTGATTCTTTCCATATTTATCACATGTGTGAAAACCCTTTTTCCCTTCTTTCCTTTATCCATTTTTCTCAACCATCCTCTTATTTTCTTGCTTCCCTTCAAATCCATAGGACTTAGAGAATTATTTTCATATCTTTTTAACACAAGATACTATTTCCTCATATGATGAGGATACTTGGGATACTACCTTCCTGTGAAATGATGGCTTAATACCATAAGAGATATGATCCTTCTTACTCATTTCATCACATGAATTAGTGAAGTTATCATTCTTTCTAATGGGTTCCATTTCTAATCAATTCTATATACTAAATTATATCATAAAATTCTTAACTCTATATAACCCTCAACATGGTATAGTACATAACATTAATTAATGCATCACAAATCCTAGAACCATATACTTTGGATACTTTAGGGGGAAAATCCTTCATAATGGATTTTAACAAAAATGTGAAGTATCTGAAGAATATCCTCTAGGAGTGTCAAACCAGGTGCATAGTAAGGCTCGTTGTCGTATACTAGGTTACCCCAGGTCAAGCCAAAAACACCATGTAGGATTTGTTACTCCTAGTTACATATGTTTAAGAACCACATCAACTTGTAGTATCCAGACGGGGATTTATTTTCTAAGAATATCCAAATAATATATTCCTTACCAAAATTCAAGGATATTCTTGTATTGGATCATCAAGTCTATCTTAGGGATTTTATAAGGCCCCAGCCTTAAACATTACTTAATCTTGAGATATTTCAAGAATACACCTTGAGGATCTTTTCAGGTTTAGATTTTTAGAGAATTAGATCATAAAACATTCATTACATCCCACATTTAAACAAATTGGTTACAATAAAAGATAGTATTGGTTTTTCCCCATCAACGGAAACATATTTAAAATAAAACATGGTTTCTTTATTGACACATCCTTGATACTACCATCATATCATGCACCTTTCCCTTGGCCTGTGAAAAACTTTTCAAAACTTGGGATGAGCATAAAAAGCTCAGTAAGGGATATAAAAGTACGAAAAGAAAACATTATTCCATGTATGAAATCATACTTTACTCATAAAACATAATAATTTTAACATACCTCATCAAATCATGAATAAATCATAGAAATCATAAGGCATAAAGGTAACTTGAGGCATTCATAACATTCTTACGTAGGGAGTAACCCTCTTGGTTACGTTTGGAATACCCATCACAGTATATTCCCTAAATCTCTTCGGAGAAACCCTAACATTTAACTCCTTTGCGTTACCCAATGCATTGGAGAGATATATCAGGCTCACCCTACCATAGTTTATCATGGAACCACCCATCTTCATAATAATTCCCAAGAACCATAACATAATCGTATCACATAAAACATGCATAAAGGAAACATAACATTTCCACTTTTCAATCACAATATATCAATACAACACATTGATATAAAAACATTATGAAAACCATTTTCAATACCAAAATAAAAGAAAAGTAAAACATGGTATTTATTTTTCATTTAAAAAAGGTATGGCTTGTAGAGGAAGCCGAAACTCAAATAATGGTCACAGCGGCGGAGAAGTCATTGTCGCCACATACGTACGACAAAGAAACATTCCTTTTGTCGTTTAGTAAAATGATTCGTATAAAAAAAAGATTCCTTTTGAATAAGCGTAAAATTCAAAGGGGTTTATACGCTGTATAAAAGAAAGTTGTGTATAAAACAAAATATGCCTCAATGAATGGAGATTGAGACGAAGTCCCTTACAAAGACGGTATCCTTGGATTAAGGATAAATCAATTACATAATTATGTGTGACAAAAGAATACACAAAATATAAGTGGATATTAAGTGTAAAAGAATTGCAGTTTATTCACACATATTCATAGAACGACATATTCAAGGAGTACAAGTTTATCCCAAAGAATCAAAATTGTGTTAAGAAGTTCCCTTGCAAAAATTCGACAGCCTAACGGCGTCACTTCAAAATTCAGAAAAAAAGTTGATGAGAGATAAAAAGGGTATCTCATCACTTGGACATAAAATTTACATTAATAAGTATATATAAGAACATATCCCAAATTAATAGTATGTGAATTAAAAGACATAACAAAAGAAGTCTTTTAAAAATAGGAGGGTGAAAGGTTCCCTTACCTACTTGGGTATCTTTCAAAACATACACCCCATGAAAGAAGGACAATACAACATTGATGTAAATACTCATAAATGAAATTATATTACCCAAAGAGTATAATAATGGGCAGTACATATACCACTGAAAGGAAATGGTGGCAAATGTATCATAAATCTCACGGGAATAAAAGTGAGATGAAAAATCCCTTACGAAAACTCGGCAGCCTAACGGCGCCACTTAAAACTTCCAAAAATGGATTGATGAGATCAAATAGGGTCTCTCACCATATTAACATAAAATTTAAATCAATAGGAATATAAAATAACATCCCCCAACATAACAAATAAGATCTTAAAATAAGTTACATAAAGGAGAGTACTTAAAAAGAAAGAGAGAGGTTGGATCTCTTACGAAAATTCGGCAGCCTAACGGCGCCAATCAAAACTTTCAAAATGGATTGATGAGAGAAAATAGGGTTTGTCATAATATGAACATAAAAAGTACAGTAAGAGTAATATAAAGTAACATCCCAGTCATAAGAAATATGAGCTTAAAAGGAATGACATAAAAGAGTGTACTTTAAAAGAAAGAGAGGGGTCGGATCCCTTACCTCAAGTCCGACTTGTCTTGTTCGTTTCTTTATATTCCTGAATAATAAACTTTGGTCAATTTATAATTGTTTAAGAACATCCTTTAAAAATTATTATTCAGTCCATATCACATATTATAATGTTATAATAATATTTTAATAATGTTAGTCCATATCAGATTTTTTTTTCCGATGTTTGGTACATGAGTAAAAAAAGAACTTGTTTGAAAATGATTGCCCATGTAGTTATAAGTAAATAATTTACAGAATAGTATTAATGATTAAAATATCATATATATCCAGTACATATTCATTTTATACTATTCCATAACATTTGGAGATAAAAAATGAAAAGCATCGTTCATGCAGACGGTAGGTCGTACGTACGCATGAACGCTACTTTCATTTTTTTGTCATATTAATGGAATTAAAATTAAATGAGATATATATATATATTATAATTCAATTATAATATATATGTTATATAGGTCACATATGTTCATTAATTTCATTTTTTATACATTCCATGTATTGCATTAATGAGTCACATCACTTGAGGGGGCGGTAGTCCACACTTCCTCATATTAAAATTATCGCAATTGCACAACATGAAAAGAATAAAGGTATGTTTTAAATATAAAATACAGAAGAATATAGTAAACATAAATACCATATATATAATATATAAAATATAGTGACATAATAATGGCCACCTTTAAAGGTGTTAAAATAATATTGAACAATCATCGTTTCGTGAGGCAGAAAATCGCCAACCACAGAAACAGTATGTTCTTTAACCATTAGACGAAGGTGTGTGTAAGTTTAGCTCGAATAATTCACATAACAACATCCTAGTATATTGAAGATATTGTTGTTGTTACAAAAGAAAAGAATAAAAAGAGTTTAGGGGGTTGGAGAAGCAAAATAAAACATAAGAACACAAGAGAAGACACTACCTTTAAATCGGGTAACTCTTTTTTATTTGAGCTCAAAGGCTTCCTTGAGAAGACTTCTACCCAAAGTGAGGATTCTAGGAGTAAGAGAGGGATTTGGAGAGACAAAATGGATAGGTTTTGGCCGAGCCAAAGGCTTTGGAAGTGTGGGTAAGGTGGTAGAGGTGGGGGCCTTTTATAAGAGGAGAGGAGGGGAACTCTTGGAAAGTTAAGAAAATATACATTGTTATAAAACGATTTTCGGATAAAAAAGGTCCCAAAATTATAAATTTATAGGATAAGGTGATAAGGGTTCTAAATCCACCCATCCAATAGGTTTTTGACAAGTTTAGGTCTTATATTTTACATTATATTTTCATTTTATTTAAATCGTTAAATAATGTGGTAATCGCTGCATCATCATGGTGTCATAAATAATTTAATTTATTTAATGTCTCAAAATTATAAAAAAAATACTATGATGTAGGAAATATTTTTATATTTCCAATGACTATTTATAGTCAAAAATCTGACTTGTATAACCCCATTTAAAAATTGTTTTAGTAAAACAACTCATGTTTGTGTCATTTTTACTTTTACATTAAATAAAAAGATATTAATGTCATTTTCCTTCCAAAGTGGATCTATGGGGTCCCCAAGATCGAACCATGGGTTTTATTGGTCGTCCATGACATATCCAATAAGTTTAGGACATGTTTCTAGGTCATTTCATATTATTAAAACATTATTTTTACCTTAAATTACACTAATTACCTCTAATCGCGATTAAAAACATAAAAGTTACTATTCACCAAAAAATTATTTTAATCCCATTGAACCACAATTTACTTCCTAATGAAAACCATGTATTTTGGATTTTTGAAATTCAAAACACATAAGTGGTAAAGTTTCATTTAAACGAAAAATCAGTTTTTTAAGTACCACTTAGTGGTTTCACTATTCATCAAAAATTGAAGTTTTTCAGAAAAATACCAAAACTTCACCCTAAGCTATATTTGATCTTCCGAATTCAAAAATGATGTCTATCAAAATTCAAATCATATAAGTTACATTAATTAATTTAATAACTAATTCCCGCTGTCATGACAAATAGCGTGTTTTTATGAAACAATAAATATCAAAAGATTGACACTAGTTTAAGTCCAATTTCAAAGTGAAATTAATTACAACGATCACTATTGGATTAAATGGTAAAAATATATTCTAACTTCACTTTAAAACCAATTCAAAAGATAATATAATCATATAAATAAATTAGATTAAATAGTGGTTTTGAATTAAAATACAACATTTTTCACTATTCATTAAAAAAAATGAACTTTATCGGAAAAATACCAAAAATTTACACAAAGTATATTTTGATGTCCCAATTCTAAAGAAGAATTTTATTTTGTCAAATATAACACATAAAATTTTCAAAAAGTGGATTTAAAAGAGGTTCGCCATTAAAAGGCGGTTAATCGACCTTTTAAAGAATATTAGAATGTTTACTCTTAAAATTGGATTCATTCACATTTTTAATCCTCTAACATTTATTTTAAAGAGTAAAAATATTTGACAAACATATATAATCATTTTTTAGTTAGTTCTGTTTATTCCCGCCATTACAACGGTTAGGCGTTAACTACCATTTAAAATAATATTATTTTATTATTAGAGTGCAATGTAAGATTCCCAAGAATATCATTGTTGCGTATTGGGTACGCCATCGAGCATAGAATCCCCTTTAAAGTAATATTAATATTTTATTCACAAATATGGATAAATGTGAAAATGTCATATTCTTTATTTACCTGGGGTGTTACATCCTTCCCCCCTTTTGGGAATTGCATCCTCACAATTTTAAAATTGGGCTTCGAAACTTCATTGAAAATCCCACATCGGAACAAGAGTTAGTAAAACAATCACTTTAAAATAAAGAAATAGAAGTACAAAGGTCACTTGAGTTAACCCATACTAGGATTCCATGTAGGAAAACATGGATATGGAGGAAAAAAACAAAGGGTCATGTTCTGAGGGAGAGTGATAGAAAACATGTTTAGGAGAAAGTTAACCACAAGAAAATCACATACTTATGGTGGGTTAAACAATATTCGATTCCCCCGTAGGAAAAGTTAATAGACAATATTTTTGTTTTAAGTTACTTTTCATTGAGGAATTTATTTTTGATCTTAAGTAAACATACTTACTTGTCATGTTGACTTTCAAATTTTACTATATTTCTTACACAAACTCGTACTTTCCCCAAATGATGAGTATTTAGGAAGACTTGTTTACATTAAGAGAGCTATAATCAACTACTAGAGAATCGCCTAATCCAAAAAAGAGAACTATATACTTCCCATGTATTTAGACCTTAACCAAAACTAAAACCTAAAAGGTTAGTATGAGATTAGATAATACCCAAAAAGGATAAAAAATCTATTCTTAATCTCCAAAAAATTTCAAACAATACCCAAAGTTCAACAAAGACCATTCAATAAACAATTTTCCCCTAAAATTATTCAAAGTAAACCAAACTAAGATTGAAACCCAAATATTTGAAGGATTTAATCACATAGTCTTCTAAGGTACAAATTAACACTTATCTCCAAATAACATCAGTTTCTCTTAAAGTCTCATATTGAAAATTAATTAACCTAATCACATATCCTCCATGATAGGTTAATAATTTCCATAAATAACCCATAATCAACTTACTCTTAATTCATAAAATCATCTAACTAAAAAGAATAAGTTATACTAACCAGGGACTTCACGTAGTCCAGTGGTAGTCGATAAATACCAGTCGCACTTTGGTTGTGGGTTCGATTCCCACAGCTTTGTCCGACGCAACAGGTTGTCACACGGTCTGTGTGTTGTCCTTTTTATAAAACTCCAAAAATAACCCTAACATGTTTTAACCTCAATATTTTCTTTCTACCTCTCATTTTCATCAAAATTCGTTACGATCTCAACATCTTAATTCTTGAAGTCTTATTTCACCACCATTAGATAAAATAAAACGATTTCCAAAATGAATTACATCATACCTTGATCATGGCGTCCACTCGGTTTCATCGTCATCTTGCTCACGTAGGTATAAGTCCCATGCATTACAACAATGATTTAGAGATCCTTCAAAATCATCTTCTTCCTCTATCCAAATACACCTTGTACAACATGGGTCATATGGGTGTTCACAGAAAAACAATTTTGGAAAATAATCATGTATGACATATAATTCCAAAACATCTATTAAAACATGATTTCTATAAAATAGTCGGACAGAATTTGAGTTGAAACTTTCTATTATTGGTCCTTTTAAAATACCATAAGTATGTGCTGAGAGACTATATTTTAAAAGAAAATATAAATAGGTTGTGCAAGGGTCTCCTTCCTCAGCACCATTTTTAAAATCATAATATGCTTCAAATTCTTGTGATAAGGTAAAATATTTGAAAATACCTTGATAATATTTACCTTTCTTGAAAATATGAGAATATTGTGAAAATATTATTTGTCTAAATAAAACCCATGATCTACGATGATAACGAGGTATAGTGGAGGTGTTTGATATCTCAAAAAACTGCTTGCAAGTGAGTTGTATGCTAGAAAAAGTTTCACAATCATCCGAACATGAATTTTCAATAATTATTGCAAGCATGTTGTCAGGAAGAGATAGGAATGTCATTTGAGATCCTTCTCCTTCCATTCGTAACCGACTTTACTTGACCTGAAAAAAGTTATAAAACAAGGATTTAACTGAAATAATAGATATAGGGACTAATCATGTGTCTAACAAAAACTCTTAATCCCTAAAGTTGTCTAAACCGACCTCTGATACCAACTATATGGCCCCAACCTTAAACATTACTTAATCTTGAGGTATTTCAAGAATACACCTTGAGGATCTTTTCAGTTTTAGAGTTTTAGAGAATTAGATAATAAAACATTCAATACATCCCACATTTAAACAAATTGGTTACAATAAAAGATAGTATTGGTTTTTCCCCATCAATGGAAACATATTTAAAATAAAACATGGTTTCTTTCTTGACACATCCTTGACACTACCATCATATCATGCACCTTTCCCTTGACCTGTGAAAAACATTTCAAAACTTGGGATGAGCATAAAAATCTCAGTAAGGGATATAAAAGTATGAAAAGAAAACATTAGTCCATGTATGAAACCATACTTTACTCATAAAACATAAGCATTTTAACATACCTCATCAAATCATGAATAAATCATAGAAATCATAATGCATAAAGGTAACTTGAGGCATTCATAACATTCTTACGTAGGGAGTAACCCTCTTGGTTACGTTTGGAATACCCATCACAGTATATTCCCTAAATCTCTTTGGATAAACCTTAACGTTTAACTCCTTCGCGTTACCCAATGCATTGGAGAGCTATATCGGGCTCACCCTCCCTTAGTTTATCACGGAACCACCCGTCTTCATAATAATGCCCAAGAACCATAACATAATCGTATCACATAAAACATGCATAAAGGAAACATAACATTTCCACTTTTCAATCACAATATATCAATACAACACATTGATATAAAAACATTATGAAAACCATTTTCAATACCAAAATAAAATAAAAGTAAAACATGGTATTTATTTTTCTTTTAAAAAAAGTGATGGCTTGTAGAGGAAGCCGAAACTCAAATAATGGTCACAGCGGCGGAGAAGTCGTTGTCGCCGCATACGTACGACAAAGAAACATTCCTTTTTTTGTTTAGTAAAATGCTTCGTATAAAAAAAAGATTCCTTTTGAATAAGCGTAAAAGTCAAAGGGGTTTATACACCGTATAAAAGAAAGTTGTGTATAAAACAAAATATGCCTCAATGAATGGAGATTGAGACGAAGTCCCTTACAAAGACGGTATCCTTGGATTAAGGATAAATCAATTACATAATTATGTGTGACAAATGAATACACCAAATATAAGTGGATATTAAGTGTAAAACAATCTCATTTTATTCACACATATTCATAGAACTACATATTCAAGGAGTATAAGTTTATCCCAAAGAATAAAAATTGGGTTAAGAAGTTCCCTTACAAAAATTCGACAGTCTAACGGCGTCACTTCAAAATTTAGAAAAAGAGTTAATGAGAGATAAAAAGGGTATCTCATCACTTGGACATAAAATTTACATTAATAAGGATATATAAGAACATATCCCAACTTAATATTATGTGAATTAAAAGACATAACAAAAGAAGTCTTTTAAAAAGAGGAGGGTGAAAGGTTCCCTTACCGACTTGGGTATCTTTCAAAACATACACCCCATGAAAGAAGGACAATACAACATTGATGTAAATACTAATAAACGAAATTATATTACCCAAAGAGTAGAATAATGTTCAGTACATATACCACTCAAAGGAAATGGTGGAAAATGTAGCATAAATCTCATAGGAATAAAAGTGAGATGAAAAATCCCTTACGAAAACTCGGCAGCCTAACGGCGCCACTTAAAACATCCAAAAATGGATTGATGAGATAAAATAGGGTCTCTCATCATATTAACATAAAATTTACAGAAATAGGAATATAAAATAACATCCCCAAACATAACAAAGAGGAGATTAAAAGAAGTTACATAAAGAAGAGTACTTAAAAAGAAAGAGAGAGGTTGGATCTCTTACGAAAATTCGGCAGCCTAACGGCGCTAATCAAAACTTCCAAAATGGATTGATGAGATAAAATAGGGTCTCTCATAATATGAACATAAAAAGTACAGTAAGATTAATATAAAAGAACATCCCAATCATAAGAAAGATGAGCTTAAAATGAATGACATAAAAGAGTGTACTTTAAAAGAAAGAGAGGGGTCGGATCCCTTACCTCAAGTCCGACTTGTCTTGTTCGTTTCTTTATATTCCTGAATAATAAACTTTGGTCAATTTATAATTGCTTAACGACATCCTTTAAATATTATTATTCAGTCCATATCACATATTATAATGTTATAATAATAGTTTAATAATGTTAGTCCATATCAGATGTTTTTGTCGATGTTTGGTACATGAGTAAAAAAAGAACTTGTTTGAAAATGATTTCCCATGTAGTTATAAGTAAATCATTTACAGAATAGTATTAATGAATAAAATATCATATATATCTAGTACATATTCATTTTATACTATTCCATATCATTTGGATATAAAAAATTAAAAGCATCGTTCATGGAGACGGTAGGCCATACGTACGCATGAACGCTACTTTCACTTTTTTTGTCATATTAATGGAATTAAAAATAAATTAGATATATATATATATATATATTATAATTCAATTATAATATATATGTTATATAGGTCACATATGTTCATTAATTTCATTTTTTATACATTCCATGTATTGCATTAACGAGTCACATCACTTGAGGGGGTGGTAATCCACACTTCCTCATATTAAAATTATCGCATTTGCACAACATGAAAAGAATAAAGGTATATTTTAAATATAAAATACATAAGAATATAGTAAACATAAATACCATATATATAATATATAAAATACAGTGACATCATAATGTCCACCTTTAAAGGTTTTAAAATAATATTGAACAATCATCGTTTCATGAGGCAGAAAATCGCCAACCACAGAAATAGTATGTTCTTTAACCATTAGACGAAGGTGTGTGTAAGTATAGCTAGAATACTTCACATAAAAACATCCTAGTATATTGAAGATACTGTTTTTGTTACAAAAGAAAATAATAAAAAGAGTTTAGGGGGTTGGAGAAGCAAAATAAAACATAAGAACACAAGAGAAGACACTACCTTTAAATCAGGTAACTCTTTTTTATTTGAGCTCAAAGGCTTCCTTGGGAAGACTTATGCCCAAAGTGAGGATTCTAGGAGTAATAGAGGGATTTGGAGAGACAAAATGGATAGGGTTTGTCTGATCCAAAGGATTTGGAAGTGTGGGTAAGGTGGTAGAGGTGGGGGCCTTTTATAATAGGAGAGGAGGGGCACTCTTGGAAAGTTAAGAAAAGATACTTTGTTATAAAATGATTTTCGGATAAAAAAGGTCCCAAAATTATAAATTTCTAGTATAAGGTGATAAGGGTTATAAATCCACCCATCCAATAGGTTTTTGATAAGTGTAGGTCTTATATTTTACATTATATTTTCATTTTATTTAAATCGTTAAATAATGTGGTAATCACTGCATCATCATGGTGTCATAAATAATTTAATTTATTTAATGTCTAAAAGTTATAAAAAAATACTATGATGTATTAAATATTTTTATCTTTCCAATGAATATTTATAGTCAAAAATCTGACTTGTATAACCCCATTTAAAAATTGTTTTAGTAAAACAACTCATGTTTGTGTCATTTTTACTTTTACATTAAATAAAAAGATATTAATGTCATTTTCCTTCCAAAGTGGATCCATGGGGTCCCCAAGATCGACCCATGGGTTGTCTTGGTCGTCCATGACATACCCAATATGGGTAGGACATGTGTCTAGGACATTTCATATTATTAAAACATTATTTTTACCTTAAATTACACTAATTACCTCTAATCGCGATTAAAAACATAAAAGTTACTATTCACCAAAAAATTATTTTAATCCCATTGAACCACATTTTACTTCCTAATGACAACCATGTATGTTGTATTTTTGAAATTAAAAACACATAAGTAGTAAAGTTTCATTTAAACGAAAAATCAGTTTTTTAAGTACCACTTAGTGGTTTCACTATTCATCAAAAATTAAAGTTTTTCAGAAAAATACCAAAACTTCACCCTAAGCTATATTTGATCTTCAGAATTAAAAAATGATGTCTATTTTACAAAATTAAAATCATATAAGTTACATTAATTAATTTAATAATTAATTCCCGCTGTCATGACAAATAGCGTGTTTTTATGAAACAATAAATATCAAAAGATTGACACTAGTTTAAGTCCAATTTCAAAGTGAAATTAATTCCAACGACCACTATTGGATTAAATGGTAAAAATATATTCTAATTTAACTTTAAAACCAATTCAAAAGATAATCTAATCATATAAATAAATTCTATTAAAAAGTGGTTTTGAATTAAAATACAACATTTTTCACTATTCATTAAAAAAATGAACTTTATCGGAAAAATACCAAAAATTTACACAAAGTAAATTTTTATGTCCTGATTCTAAATAAGAATTTTATTTTGTAAAATATAACACATAAAATTTTCAAAAGGTGGATTTAAAAGAGGTTCGCCATTAAAAGGCGGTTAATCGACCTTTTAAAGAATATTAGAATGTTTACACTTAAAATTGGATTCATTCGCATTTTTAATCCTATAACATTTATTTTAAAGAGTAAAAATATTTGACAAACATATATAATAATTTTTTAGTTAGTTATGTTCATTCCCGCCATTACAACGGTTAGGCGTTAACTACCATTTAAAATATTATTATTTTATTATTAGAGTGCAACGTAAGATTCCCAAGAATATCGTTGTTGCGTATTGGGTACGCCATCGAGCATAGCGTCCCCTTTAAAGTAATATTAATATTTTATTCACAAATATGGATAAATGTGAAAATGTCATATTCTTTATTTACCTGGGGTGTTACAGATTTGTTCCCTAATCTAAATTTTCTAAATATAGTTTCCAAATTTTCTACTAAACTTCCTCTAATATAAACTGTAATTCCCCGACCCCAGTTACCCAGATCTGGTTCATTATTTCATTACATTTTCATTATTACAAGAGATTTGTGTCCCAAAGGATTGAGTAGTTTAGTAGTTTTTCAAAACGAGATACATAAATAAGTTCAACATTACAACATGAAATGAAAAACAAAATATAAGTTTTGTTGGGAACATCCACCACTCTAAGATTATCCCTACAAGTCAATCATAATATACCTCTTCATGTATTGATAAAAATAAATCATAAGAAGGGGTGATCTCAAATTCTTAGTAAGGGTAAACATTACAGCAGAATATAACATAAACATTAGGCATGGTGAATAATTGAAAACACATGCCATTAAAAATAAACATGGACATAATATGGCAGGAATATGAGCTGAGTAAATATTACCATAATAACACATAATCATGGGTATTCTACTAGTCGAATAACCTCATGAACTATGAATTTCTAGCTTCATAATGAGGGAAATGAATATGTTGGAAATTCCAAACCATACCGTCAAGCCCTTGGCCAAGACATCTAAAAATTATTAAGGCCTCGGCCAAAACCATATCTAAAAATGGGAAAGGTCTCGGCCAAGTCCATATCTATTTGTCTCATGAGACCTTCCAATGCATCGAGGGGCTATAGCAGGCTCCACACATCACATACTAATCCCAATGCATTCCTAATATGAAAGGGGTGAACATAATTAACATATACATTCATATTGAAACTAACATATGAAATGTAAACATTTTTCCCAAATCATTGAACATAAACACTAACCATTCGAACTCATATGGTGAATGGTATCAAGATAGCACATCCATAGTCAAACTAATCAAAAAACCTTCAACAAAAACTGTATATGATATCATAATAGATAAACCTCAATGAAGTACAAGATTCAACAAAGGATTTTGACAAAGATGAAGATATTTTTAAATGATACCATTGACAAATTCTTGAGTAAATAATCCTTAAACATTCCAAAGTGTCTCATACCACCTTGAAACATTCAAATAATAATCCCTTATAATATCATGAGAATAAGGATACTCTTTTTATGATATACCAAAGTTCATTACATACACTACATTCATGGAATAAGTGGTGAACAAGGCATATACCTCATAAAAGTTAAAGTGAGATGAGAAAAATCCTTTTTACCTTAGAAAGAAGAGTTCTTTTGGAAAAATCTTTTTATAAAAAATGAAATCATATTTTAAACATGTATATCCCAGAAAATAAAAGTTAATTACATTGAAATTATATTTGAGGCATAAATTTCGTCCCATCATGTAAAAAGAGTTGTTAAAGAAGCATTAAAAATAAAACATTTTAGTGCGGTTTAAGGAAAATATTAAAGAGATTTTAAAGTGAAAAGGAATGTTTGCTTTCATAAAACCAGAAATGAACCATGGTATTTTTTAATGCTAAAATTTTTTATTTTATAAAGATAATTATGGATTAAGATATATTATAGATTACACTGAAAAATAGGTAAGAATTCGAGAAGTTACCTTGAATCAAGCATGTATTTCAGGAATAATTTTTGAAAGATCCTTTTAAAACATGTAACTTCCCATAAAATAAAGAAGGATTATGGTTGGTAAACATATATATAAAACTACCAAATAATTTATGAGGAGTAAATAATAATACATAATAATTTCATTGAGGTTATTAGACAAGAAAATTAACTCGAATGAAAATGGAGATTCGGGTGGAAAACTCTTACCACTTTTTAATCAATCGATTCGTATGCCCCAAAATTAATAATATTCAAATAATAAATTTAATACCATTAAAATAAATATATTAGTGATATTTTACATAAATGGTAATTATAAATACACCATACACAAGTAATAGTAGTGAATAAGGAATATCTCACAAAAATGGAAGTGAGATGAGGAAACCCTTACCTTAAGTTCGAAGTTGTTACTCACTTGATCTTAACGACCTGGATAATAAAATTTAGTTTCATAAATTAATTATTCCAGAGCCTCATATACATTTAATTTATTTATTATAACCTTATTAGGTTCATTCATGGCCTTTTTATGTGTTAAGAGATACAATTTCATTGTTTGGGAGCATTTTCTTCCTTAGTTTTCATGATCGGTTTACTTATATTTATGTATAGATAAATATATAGAATGATAATGGTTGTACAGAATATAAGTTGTATGTTATTAGTGAATAAAAATAATATTACATGGTTATAAAATTCATTTGGTTATTAGGAGTGAATATTAATCATTATATAAAACTTTAATGGCAATTGTTTGGGTTAATTGGTGGTTTTTTGATCACAACGAACTCATTTTGATTTATAAATTAATATCATGCGTAAAAAAAGATTACAGAACCTTAAATAAGTTATAATACATATATTATAGTCTGTTTCAACCATAAAAATGGTTTCATGACCAGAATTAAAGATGTTAATAGAAATTTAAAACCCATCGTCCTTGAATGTGATAAATTAACACATCTTGGATGGTGTTTTCATTTCTAGTATAAATGAAGGGGAAAGGAGATATGATGAATAATTATTCCTTTATAATAATAAAATTATAGTACATGTAAGGTACTGGATTCATCACAGCATTTTGATTAATGGATGTGAGGAAATAAAAATAAAATAAAGGAACTTGAAATAAAAGAAATGAAAAGAGGAATTTACCTCTTGAAGTACTCTTCCTTGAGAGCCTCTTTAGGGGAGATTTTTTTGTCTTTTTATAAGACCAAGGGATGATGTAGATGGGGGAGGAGATTGGGAGGATATTTTATCATAATTTATACAAGTCACAAGGCTTGAGAGGAGTGAAGAGAAGAGGGAATTAGGGGGATTTTTATAGTAGAGGAGAGGAGGGTTTTCCCATTATTTTACTCATTATTTTATTATTTTTCCAAAGACAACCAATAGTATTGATTATTGTGACCAAGAATAGTAATATGTTCATGTGATTTCAAACCAAGTGGTCTTACATAATCCTTACATCACCTATGACTCAATAAATCGTGTATTTAGTATTTATCATAAATTATCGCATTTTACTATTCACCTAAAATTGAAGTATTTTAGAAAAATCCAAAAAAATCACCATTACCATTTTTTAATTTTTATAATCCAAAAATTAAATCCATTTTATCAAAATAATTTTTTAAATATGTGAAATTTAATTTTGAAATAAAATCATTATTTACTTGAAAAATACATATTTTATATTTAAAACTACTTTTATAATTCTTTCAAAAATTAACTATGGTCTCATTAAATTTTCCTAAAATCATATGAAAAAATATATTTATTTAGGAACCAATTTTATGAAAATTAATTAATTTATTAATTTAAAATTTTAATTAAATATTTATCACTCACAAAAATACGAATACTTATTTAATAATTTATAAAATATTCTATTTTATTTATAAGGTGCCTAAATTTTATTTATACTTTCATGATTGAGGTTTCTATTCATAAGGGTCATGTTACTATTCATAAGGGTAAAATTACTATTCATAAAGGTGTATTACTATTTATATGGGTATGTTACTATTCACCAAAAATTAAGTTTGTTCTATCAGACTCCAAAAAACTTACTGATCGTAACGGTGTATGTCCATTTTTTAAAATTAAAAACAAAAAAGTGACAAAATTATGTTCATTGGATGGGTTATAACAAAGTGTTATTTCACAGTGACTCAGTGTTTCATATATTCAATATTAAATTTATTTGTAAAAGTATTGGGGTATTACAGATGTGGTGTGGTTTTTGAGGGCCCAGGTGTGTACGGAAAGGATGTGATATGGTTGTGGAACATGTGTCTATGGGCAGTATGTGATGTGGCTTGGGGCCCAAGTGATGGGATGAGATGTGGTTTGTGGGGCCCAAGTGTGTTCGGGCGGGTTGTGACATGTTTCTTTTGGAAGAGGTGGGAGCGTGAGGACATTTGTCATTAGGTAAGAGTGAATAAACCAGTGGGAAGTGGTGCGGGGTACCCAAATCATCGATGTGCTTACTATACTACTTTACTTGACTTGTGTTACTTAGTAAGTGTGACTTGGTGAGGATGGGATGTCTAGTATACCTTGTTAGGTGTTGTTGGGTTCTATTGTTTTCTCATGGGAGCATTAGTATGCATCTCTCACTTGTGCATGAGAGACTTTGGTTTTTACTACTAAGTATACTTGTGTGATCACCCTATGTATATAAAACTTTTTTTAGGTTTATAGGAGGATTATGTGGAATGTTCTGAACCTTACTAGCTCGAACATTGGGACAATTGTTGTGTCACTTCTTAGTCTTTCTTTTGGTATTTACATTGGAGTTTCATTGTATTTGTAATAGTTGTATTTTTAAACATGCATGTGGGATAGATTTTGGATTTCTTTTATATATATAGTACTTGGAGTTTTTTTGGGATAAACCATATTATCTCCCAATATTGTTTTATTTAAAAATGGAAATGCCTCCCATTTTGTGAGATTGTATACCCTTGGTGTTGGTCTCCACCCCAAGGCCTACTGGAGGCAGGACTCAGGTGTCATTATCTCCCTTTATTCATTTCCAGCCCGGGAGGGGAATCTTTGGAGGGAGGGGCTATGGAACCTATGGTATAGATACATCATACTAGATATGGAAAAGATAATATATGACTATAAAGTGTTGGGGGGTCATAAGCATTGAGACTTATTCTCATAAAGTTTTCACTTTCTGATCTCAAGTATAGGAGATCATGAGGACTGATCCTCCAATAGGAACATCACATGTTTTAAGTGTCATTGGTTATCCCTATTTATGAGCACGTGTATTGTTCTCTTGACTTGAAATCATTATCAAGGTATACCATGTGATCACGTAATTCGAATCAAGATAAAAACCATTAAAGATATGTTGTTGTGAGGTATCTTGCATTGGCTGTGTCATTGATAGTATGACATCAGTTGATTGTTCAAGAAATAATTTTTCACTTCCAAAAGGAAGATATATCTTAGGTCCTGTTGACCAGGATAATAATACCTTTATTAAATCTATGACCATGATGATTGAATATAATTCTATCTAGTTGGGTCATGAATAAATAAATAAAAAAAAGGAGTGTGCATCCTAATTTATGTGGTATCATGAAATAAAGAGATTATATTACACGGTGTGTGTTAAAATGAGGTTATCATTGTTATAAATAAACCTTGTATCCTTATGGAGCCTTTATGGGTTGATATAATCCATTTTGTTTCTATGAGTATCAATAACTGCTATTGAGATAAGGGTTTAAAGAATCACGCATAAAGTGTATTCATAAGTTTGGCCAATTTTGGAAAATTAGAGTTTTAGGACATGGTGAGAACCATGGTGGCGGTTGGGCAATGTACTATTTTATACAATTACAAGGGAAATAAATAAATTCAATATTATTCAAGTTTATAATAATAAATAATGAATTTATTTACTTATTATATTCATCAATTATTTAGTGGATGTAAAGAAAATATTTTTCAAATGAATATTTAATATTTAATATTAAAGGTTCATTTAGATATTTGGAGAGATACGGGTCGATTTAGTGACTTTTATTTTATCACATAACATAAATTTAATGTTACAAGTGAGTGAAAAAATATTCATGACATTTACAGAAAGTTTTAAGTATCGTTTTTATCTTTATTGGGTTTGTTTGAAAGGTTAATTTATATAAGGACCTAAGTGAAATTTATGGGAGTTATAACTTAGATATTTAGTAATTTTAAGACCCAAAAATTATAGTTCCAAGAACTTTCTCAAATTCACTCTCCTCTGCACCTCTCTTTTAAGTCTTAGAGAAAGAAAGCAAAGAGGATATCAAGAATCATTTGATCTAAGTTTTAGGATCAATAGTTTAATCTCATGTGATCATTATAACATCAAAGAGACTTTTATTATAGGTGATAGTACCTCATTTTTATAGAAATATGTTTTATTAATATTTTGGAATGCGTTTAGATGATAAAGAGGGTTTTGGGTTTGGTTCCTTTGAGCGATGATTATCGACAATGAGAGAAATCCATTTTTGATCGAAATAAAATAAGGCATAATTTTGATTTTATTTTGTTATTAGTTTAACTTTCATAGGATCCTCAATTTGTTACTAAGTTATGAATCATCGGAGATGGTGTCATGATGTCACTCCTGTAAAAAAAATTAAAATCTCATTGTTCCACACTTTCGCAGTGCGTTCGTTAACAATAATTGGTATCAGAGTGACCATGAATTTAATTAAGACAATTAAAATTTTAAATTTGTATTTATTTGAGATGAGTGTGTATTCATGTTCTCAATTCAACAAATAATGTATCTATTAGAGATCAAATTGTAATGTTATGGCCATCTAAATATTTAATTTATGTTTGTTCGGGATAAAAATGAAGAACCTGTGTATATATATAATGTGGGATTATTTTATTATTGACTATGGATGTTTAGATAGAGGTAGTGGTCAGAATGGTTTCTAGCCCAGGGGGTCAACACACTCATTCAAACATGTTTTATAATATATATATATATATATAATTAAATAAAGAATTAACTTTGAGTCTTCTATATAATATATATATATATTAGTAGGTTTCTAAAGGGGGGATTTCATAGAGGGCATAATTTTTTAAAATATATATATAAGCCTATTATATAGGCTTTGAAAAGAATTTAAAAAAAGAGGGTATGACTTTGGGGGTGGCATAGCCCCCCCTGTGCAAAAATAAGGGGGCCCATTTTGAAGGGATAAAAAGTAGTGGCCAAGATGTTAATTATTTAAAAATAAATAAACTTTTCTAAGTGTCACCCCATGAGGGGCGCCTCCCCCCTGCTCGCGTTCCTTGTACATGGGTGTGCCAATCCTACTGAATCAACACCCCTATTGGTTCAGCCCATCCCTGGTCAGGCCAAGTTGGGTTTTTCTAAACCCTGCCAGTCCTTTTGGGTTTCCCCCTATGATCAAAAACCCCTCCCTTGGGGTTTAAAAATGTAATTCCCTCAAATTTTAAGGTATTTCATGCTTTAGTTTTTACATAACTTAGTTGTATTTTTTTCCACTTTTGAGAGGTGTTATAGGTTTCGGGGATCAGGAATCAAGATCACAAGAAGAAGAAAGTTATACCGGTGGAATGAAAACTACTGGAGGGCCACCAACTAGTTGGTACAACACCGCCGACTAGCCCATGGCATGTTATGGGGCTCTGCACCTCTACAGATCCCACCTTCAATCTGATGGGCTCCATAATGGTTTTTAATCATGGATGACCCTGCCTTTTCCCCATGAAACTTCTATTTAATATCTCTCACCTATCTCAACCCTCATTTGACCAAAATGAATAGAAAGTATTCTCTAAGATGGGTTTGGATCTCCTCTTCCCATCTCCTCAATAATTGAAGTTTGGATTGATCTGATGACTCCTGGTTGAAAGACTGAAGCATGAATCTATTGAGGATTTTTATCTCTCTCTTGATCAGATTTAGATCCATTGTTGATAATGGTTCTCATGGGGTAATTCTAATTTTATTCTCACCCTTTTCATTCTCTTCTTTTTTATCTTAATTCCATAATCCCTCGTGATGTGAATTGGGATTGGTCATAGGGTTTTCCTTGACCAGGCTTAATCTGGGTGGTGATTCTTGGATTTAGGAATCAATTATATAAAGGTAAGAATTCCTTACCATTTATGTCCATTGTAAGAAAAAAAATATTATGATTCACATGTGGGTGCATTTTATCCTATTAGAACATACTTTATAGTACATGATTATGCCTTACTATGTTTTTCTTTGTATGTGGATGTGTTTATTACCTATGAAAAATCTGCTTCTGATATCTGGAAACAAGTGACAGGTGGACCTTTCATGGCTCAATTAATCTCTTATATGGGGATAATGTGTGAAATAATGCATGATGATTGTTAGGGGGTTTAATGATATATGGTAGGGAATGATGGAATTGAGGCCTGACTTGAGATCAGAAAGTGGGGCATGATAACCTTGAGGCCCAACCTGAGATAGTTGGAGGGACATGATGGCCTTATAGCCTAACCCAAGTCTTGATAGCCTTAAGGAACATTTAGATACTTGTGTTGGCCTTGTGAAATATTCTATAATTTAGTCAGTCAAAAATAACTTCTCTTCTAGCATCATTATAAAGTAGGTGGAGTTGGGGTTCATGGTATCTTGTTTAATACACAATGACTCGATACTTTATTGTCTACTTATGAATTTACTTTATTATTTTGGAATACACTTTTATAAATTGTTGAACTTAAGTTAAGGACATATTAATGGTGTCCTACTGGGTTTATAATCACAACATGCATGGGAATCTTGGTGTGTGTGTGTGTGTGTTTTATGGTTAGGGATCCAGCTAAGGGTAGGGGCCCTGTATCAGGTGGCTAAGAAGGTGGATCTTGGAGGATAGGGGAAATGTCAGGATAGACTCTAGACCATTACTATAGTGTTTTTAGTTTATTTTATTCTATCTCATACTTGGTTTAACCTACCACATTGGGGGTCCTTTGGTTTATCTTGTATGACTGTATACCATTTGTTACAACATGAAATTATTATTTTAGTTTCTTTGTGTAGTTCTGTGATTAATTATTTATGTTTTGATATTTTTTTATGTATGGATATTATTACAGAAGGAATATCCTCCCTACAACACCATTCAGTCCCTTAACTCTAGTCAGAAACCTATTACATATGGGGAGGTGTGCATGAGGTCATGTATCACTCTTTCCTAAACCAGATGACTTAGGTTGAAGCATTAAAAAATACAAGAGCCCATATATATATAGAAAATTTTCAAATACATTTAAAAAATATATTTTTAATTTATTTAAATTTTTTAGGGGACCATATGACAAATATTTTGTGAATTAAAATTAATTTATTTTATTTTAATTCATAAAAGATATTTTCAAGTTGAATTATTCACAAATTTAATTTATTTACATAAATTTTATATGTACTAACTGATCATGATCTATAAACTGACCAATACATGTATGGTTTTATTTATTTATTTATTTATTTATTTATTTATTTATTTATTTATTTCAATAGTTTATTTTTAATAACTATTTAATAAATGATTATATGTGAATATTTCATTGTGTAATTCTTTATATAAGGTTCTATGTGACCATGAGAGTTTATTCATGTATATCCTGCATTCCCGATATCATCTCACTTGTGCACGAGTATTATTGTAAAATGGTGAGGGTGAAAGTTGATGCATTTTTCATTGGGACTTGGTGAGAAACCGGATGAGACTTTGATACATTATATGGGGTGGCTGCTACAACTTGAGTCACACATGATGCATCTCAAGGAGTTACCCCTAGGATCTAGGTTAACCCATTATTCACTCAATGGATTAAACATTAGAACTAGATCATAATCACATCATTTATTTTTATTTATGCATGGTTTATTAATTTTATGTATATTTAGTTTTATGTGTGATCACATAGAATAATAAACAAGTATGCATAGATAAAATGAACATGCTCATTTAATGTTTTTCTATTTAAAGGATGGCTATGTTGTGAGTGAGAACGCAAAGATAAAGTATGATAAATATAAAAGGATTTCATTCGCTGATATAATTATAAAAACCCTCAAAGAAAATATTAATTTTTTAATGTCCTCCATCACTTGAATTTGAACAAAAATTGTGTATTTTAAGTTCTATTCATCCATAGTTGAGGGTTTATCTTACTACTTGGGAATTCTTATGAGATTTGTGGTTCAAATTAACTATGGTTAGAAACAAAGAAATAGTCATAACTATTTTGTTGAAAATTTAGAGTAAAATCATTGAATAATGTAAGGTTATGATTTGTATGAGATGGGACTTCACTCAACAGATCAAGGAACCATGATTTAATGTCATTGGACAACCTAAAGTATGCCTTTAAACTCTTCTAATAGTGGTGTAGCCATAGCTTGGACTATGGGGAGAGGTTTTAAGGATCTTTTCCATAGGAATACTCGATTGACTAAGTATTCCAAAAATAGTAGTTGAGGGATACTATTATCTGATAAAATAGTGGGATATATTTAATGACTAATAAAGTATATAATTTTTAATAACTAGTAATCAATATAAAATTACTTATCTTCTGAAGTTTTATTTTTTAGAAAAATGGCATATAATATCACAAGTTCACTATGATAAATATTGGATAAGAAATATATCCATACCAACACTAATTTACAAAATTATTATAGGATATTATGCATAATATTATTATATGAAAGGAAATTGGATGTGTTGGTGTCCCATTATCCATTCATCCATGTCACCAAGTGAGCGAAGGTAAAAAATGGATGCATATAGAAAGTACATGGGAATGATCCTACAGTCTATTTCATTGAGAAATTAGTTGTGTCTGAAGAAGTGATAATACAACATTAAGACTGGGATGCATATTCCATGATATATTATCTCATATCTCTAGAGAAGGAGAAATATATGCTTTATATAATTGATATTTTTACTATACTATACTAATGTAAACTGTAAGAAGAGTATGTAACTAGTGATCTTGTCTTTGGTGTATTGAAGTATATCGATTAGTTAGTAATGTTGTCCTTCTATATAGATAATAAATTGTCTATTAATATCATATTATCATCCTACCTTCCAAGTTCTCCATATTAATCAAGTGTTATGAGATGAATAGTATGAATCAATAGATCAAGGAATCTTTGAATAAGCATCATGTACATATAAGAGTTGTAGAGAACTTGGTTCCATAACCCTTATTGTGAACTAGTTGAATGACAAGGTTGAAAATCCCATGATTGGGATCAATAGTTCTTTATTAATATCTTTCAAAGAGAGAAAAGATTCAGAGTATAATCCATGAACAGCTTCACATGTGGCAAGAAAGTTCATTGGATGATAAATTGAAATTAACTAAAGAAGAAGAAGAAATTAGACACTTCTACTTTATACATATTCATCAATTTAAATTAATACTTTTTTTATACTTCTTGGGTATTGAATACAATATGAATATCATGTATGTGTATTTAAATATAGGAACCAAGTGAGTATATAAACATTACTATAATTCAAAGTGAATTCTCTAAGTGGCTGAGAAAGGGTGATTCATATGTCAATGGTGAGAAGCACATTATTTTTTATTTCCTAGTGGATTGATTCTTGTGAACAATAATTTTTTATTGAAATTTACCAAAACATTTATCTCAGTGTTCTTTAATTCACAACAAGGCATTATTTCTTTTGAAATGAATGTTATTTGTGGTGTTTCATATATAAATAATAGTTTATTAATTCATGAATCATTGGTAATAAATGATGAATATAATATGTAAGACTCATACCCTGTTGTGGAAAGATAAATCTTTGTTAAGTAAAACTATAATTAGTTTTCAAGGATATACCAATGCAGTATTTAGACTCTTTGGAGATAATAACCTTATTTATTATCAACACACCCACTTATTGAGTTTTATATAAAGAAACATTTAAAAATAAAGGCTTACTACAAAGATTCATGAATTGGTTTATCTTGATAGTGTGAACTATTTCAAGTAGAATCTAGAGGTGAAATCATATACTATATAATATTCCTTTAAGAAATTAAAGGAATGTAAAAGTGAAGTAACAGACAAGAATGGTTAGAATATATGAGTTTCTTTAGGTTTGTGAATCGAAGAATATCTCAACCAAGCATTCATCGATCATGAAAATGCATAGTGAATTTATTCTTAAACTCACATTTCATTATACACATCATAAAAATGATTTAAGTATATAGATGATTGGTGGTGATTCTTACATGTAGTTATCGATCATTAAAATATAGATTGGATTTATTCCTAAACTCGCATTTCTTTATAAACATCAGAGCTATGATGTAAGCATAAATAAGATCAATGATGAGTTTTATAAGACATAAAAAGTCTTACATTATCTTTTTGAGTCGTGATTTTTAAATAGAAGAGATAACCCATAACCATATAGAATTTATAATTAAAAATGTATTTCATATGAGTTATATTATTAAATAAATATATTATTCCATAGAACATGTGTATAAATGTAAAGAGTTTATTAAGGTAATGTAAATAAATAAACTTGCATCAATAAATACAAAAATTTCATCTCATATAATTATCCTATAATTTTTTAGGATATTACATAAATCCCTAAGATAGAAAAATAATAGTCAATAGATATTCTATAAATCTATAAAAGGGTGCACATCTTTATTTGGGGTAGTGGGAGAAAAATTGACATTGATAAAATCCAAGGATAGAAATTCATAAGTAGTTGTCATAGGAATAACTTCCACAAGATCTCATGGAAATGATTTTTATAAAGACACATATTGTGTAGGAAAGTTAAAAAAATAGTGGTATTTTTATATTCACTGCATTCATTAAGAATAATGTCTTCTAAAAGTAATAACTAAATGGAAATAAGATATGATTTAAAGGTTCATTTGAATTTATAAAAATATAATCCATGTGACAAAATAAAGTATTAATTTCAATAGTTTCTCTAATTAATGTAAATTCATTAGTGGGTATTCAAGAAAAACTATAATTGGATAGTAAAGGTGTAGTGACAATAAGGCTTGATCAGTTATACTAATTCATTATGATTAACTCTATTAGAATTATATTTTTCATAAAAAATCTATGATCATTATATTAGGAATTGGATGTCAATACCACCTTTCTTAGAAGTTATATATATGACCCAACTAGAAAGGGTTAGTGACACCATCAAATTCTAATATATAATACAGGTTGTAGAGATTTGTTTATGGATTTGTGCAAAAAATATGATCATAGAATATTCATTTCAAATGAAATTATTCCATGTGTTTGAAATGGGTTAATGGGAGTTCCATAGTATTCCAAGTGAAATATATTGAAAAAATATGGGAAACAACTATTAGTATTATAGTTAGTTAATACTAGGTTGAAATTAGATCTCCAAATATTAACTTAAAGTAGAAACCTATGTTCTAGGGAACAAGATATACTAAGGTATATCTAAGTGTTTCTTAGACAAATTCAAATTACATATACTGAAAAGGTATTAAAAATACATTTTGAAACAATTCAAGATGGAATTGTTTCCTATGTCACACGGCATAAATCTCTCCAAAAATACATGTATGATACATAAGAGGAGATTAAAATTGTGAGTATAATTTAATATTCTTCATCGATGGGTCTATCACATATGTCATGTTATGTGGTGGATATGATATTTCTAATACATACATTATGGTAGGAAAATATCAGATTAATCTAGGATAAATACAATGAAAAGTAGTCAGAACTTTCAAATAGTACTTGAAACGGTGCAAGGGATATATACCTGGTACTTAGAGAGGAAGGAACACTAACTATAAGGGGATATAAACTAGTATTCCCGTAGATCAATTGATATAATATCATGGTTAGGCTATGGAAATAAGCAAAATAAGTTCATTAAATCCAATGGTATCTATATCTATAGATATAGAGTATGTTGTGTCCTCTAATTTAGCTAAAGAATTATAAAATATGAAATGATTTATTCAATTATTAGAATTGTACCATAGGTACAAGACAAGATGTAAATATTATGATAGAGGATAAAATGTGTTATACTTAGGGATATCATCTCATGAGGAGTTTTATTCAAGGAGGTTGTAACGCCCCAACCTGAAATCATCAAGTCTGGTCTGAAGAGCCACAAGACCTCATGTGCTTCTCTCTATACGCAAGAGGTTATTGACTAGCATTGAGGTTATGAATATCATCTATGGAAAGACTATACCCTCATTTATTATAGTCATACACCAAAAATATAAATAAAATATAAAAACCAGAATATCAAGTGGAACACTAAGTATCATGATGTAATAAAAAATGGCACCCATGTCATACAATAAACTAACTAGCCTCTCAATGTGGAAAGACAAATAAAAGTATGAAAGTTATAAGTATATAAACAACAAAATCATTACATAAATACTCTAAAGTCCATCCTAATACCACTAAAAACTCCACAATCTATAACTCAACTATCTGTTGTGGGGGCCTTATCCTTACCTAGATCCTAAATCATGAAGTTTGTGCATGCATCAAGATGATTGTACAAGGTGTGAATAATAAAACTCAGTAGGATACCACCAATGCATCCTTAACATGTGTTCACATGTATAACATGTGTATGATATGATATAATTAATGCTCAATAAATTATAAATAGTCACTTTTTGAGCACTTGTGTGCTAACCAAGCCACCGTGAGTATAAGGCCCCAGCCTTAAACCTTACTTAATCTTGAGTTGATACAAGATTACACATTGAGGATCTTTTTAGGTTTAGAGTTTTAGAGAATTAGATCATAAAACTTGCATTACATTCCACATTTAAACAAAGTGGTTACATAAAAGACAGTATACATTCTTCCCATCAACGGAAACATATTTAAAATAAAACATGGATTCTTTCTTGAAACATCCTTGACACTATCACCACATCACGTACCTTTCCCTTGACCTGTGAAAAACATTTCAAAAACTTGGGATGAGAATAAAAAGCTCAGTAAGGTTTATAAAAAATATGGAAAGGAAACATGAGTTCATATATACATAAGAATGAAATCATACTTTACCCATAAAACATAGGCACTTTAATATACCTCATCAAATCATGAATAAAACATAGAAATCATAAGACATAAAAGGTAACTTGAGGCATTCATAACATTCTTACGTAGGGAGTAACCCTCTTGGTTACGTTTTGGAATACCCATCATAGTATATTCCCTAAATCTCTTCGGAGAAACCTTAATGTTTCACTCCTTCACGTTACCCAATGCATTGGAGATCTATATCGGGCTCACCCGCCCTTAGTTTATCACGGAACCACCCATCTTCATAACAATTCCCAAGAACCATAACATAATCTTATCACATAAAACATGCATAAAGGAAACATAACATTTCCACCTTTCAATAATAAGATATCAATACAACACATTGATATAAATAAATTATGAAAACCATTTTCAATACCAAAATAAAAGAAAAGTAAAACATGGTATTTATTTTTCTTTTAAAAAAATGGTATGGATTGTAGAGGAAGCCGAAACTCAAATAATGGTCACAGCGGCAGAGAAGTCATTGTCACCACATACGTACGACAAAAACATTCCATTTTTTCGTTTAATAAACACTTCGTATAAAAAATATTCCATTTGAATAAATGTAAAAGTCAAAGGGGTTTATACACCGTATAAAAGAAGGTTGTGTATAAAACAGAATATGCCTCAATGAAAGGAGATTGAGACGAAGTCCCTTACAAAGACGGTATCCTTGGTTTAAGGATAAATCAATTACATAATTATGTGTGAAAAACGAATACACCAAATATAAGTGGATATTAAGTGTAAAATAATCAAAGGTCATTCACACATATTCAAAGGATGACATATTCAATAACTATATGTTGAACCCAAAGAAATCGAAATTGGGTTAAGAAGTTCCCTTGACAGCCTAACGGTGTCACATCAAAAAAAGGGTATCTCATCACTTGGACATAAAATTTACATCAATAAGGATATATGAGAACATATCCCAACATAACAATATGTAAATTAAAAGACCCAACAAAAGAAGTCTTTTAAAAAGATCAGGGTGAAAGGTTCCCTTACCGACATGAGTATCTTTCGAAACATACTCCCCGTGAAAGAAGGACAATACAACATTGATGTAAATAATCATAAACGAAAGTATATTACACAAAGAGTGGAATAATGGATAGTAAATACACCACTCAAAGGAAATTGTGGAAAATATAGCATAAATCTCATGGGAATAAAAGTGAGATGAAAAATCCCTTACGAAAACTCGGCAGCCTAATGGCGCCACTTAAAACTTTCAAAAATGGATTGATGAGATCAAATAGGATCTATCATCATATTAAAATAAAATGTACAGAAAGAGGAATATAAAATAACATCCCCCATCATAACAAAGAGGAGCTTAAAAGAAGTGACATAAAGGAGAGTACTTAAGAAGAAAGAGAGAGGTTAGATCTCTTACGAAAATTCGGCAGCCTAACGGCGCCACTCAAAACTTCCAAAATGGATTGATGAGAGAGAATAGGGTCTCTCATCACATGAACATAAAAATTACAGTAATAGTAATATAAAAGATCATCCCAATAACAATAAAGATGAGCTTTAAAAGGAATGACATAAATGTGTGTACTTAAAAAGAAAGAGAGGAGTAGGATCCCTTACCTCGGGTCTGACTTGACTCGATCGTTCTTTAACATCCTGAATAATAAACTTGAGTTAATTTATACTTGATTAAGAACCTTTTTAAAGCTTATTATTCCTTTTATATCACTTATTTCCATGTTATAATCATTATGTAATCATTAAGTTAATAATGTTTGTTTTGTCGATATTTGGTTCTTAAGTCGAAAGTGGACTTCTTACAATTACATGTTGTTCGTGTGGTCAAAGGTTCTTTATATCCAGAATGACATTCCTGATTTGGATATCATATATATCATATATATCCAGAATATACATGTATTTATAATATCACATAATCATTTAGAGGAAAGAAATGAAATGCACCATTCATGGAGACGGTAAGTCATACGTACGCATGAACGCTACTTTCATTTCTATGTCATATTAATGGAATTAAAACTATATGAGAGGTATGTATATTTTAATTCCAGAATTATATTAATTATTTATATGTAACATACATCATATATATCCATTATATATATGTACTCATTATAATACATTACATGTGGGGATAAGAAATGAAATGCACCGTTCATGGAGACGGTAAGCCGTACGTACGCATGAACGCTACTTTCATTTCTATCTCATACTTTAATGGAAAGAAAATAATAATGATATAAAGTTATATTATAATTCCAGTATAAAATCATATATAATAACTTTAAATCCATCCTTTATACGTCCCACATATGGCATTAAAGAATCACATCACTTTGAGGGGGCGGTAGTCCGCACTTCCTTAAATGAAGATATCGCGTTTACCCATAATGGAAACCATAAAGGTATGCCATAAATGAAAAATACAGAAGATTAAGTAAAAAATAAAAATATTATATATCATATATAAGTATAGTGTCATCTCAATGGCCACCTTTTAAGGTGTTAAAAGAATTTTGAACAATCATCGTTTCGGGAGGCAGAAATGCGCCATCCACGGAAACAGTATGTTCTTTAACCATTAGATGTAGGTGTGTGTAAGTGTAGCTCGAATACTTATTATAAAAACATCCTAGTATATTTAAGATAACGGATTTGTTACAAAAGAAATGAATAAAAAGAGTTTAGGGGGTTGGAGAAGCAAAATAAAACAAAAGGACTCAAGTGAAGACATTACCTTAAAATTGGGTAACTCTCTTAGATTTGAGCTCAAAGGCTTCCTTGGGAATACTTCTGTCCAATGTGAGGCTTCAAGGAGTAATAGAGGGATGTTTAGAGACAAAATGGGTAGGGTTTGTCTGAGCCAAAGGCTTTTGAAGTGTGGGTAAGGAGGTAGAGGTGGGGACCTTTTATAAGAGGAGAGGAGGGGCACTCTTGTAAAGTTACAAAATGTTACTTTATTTTCAAAAGAGTTTCGGATTTTAAAGGTCCCACATTGATTTATTTCTAGGATAAGGTGATAAGGGTTCTAAATCCACTCATCCAATAGGTTTTGGACATGTTTAGGTCTTAGATATTACATTATCTTTCCATTTTATTTAAATCGTTAAATAATGAGGTCATCGCTGCACCATCATGATGTCATAAATAATTTAATTTATTTAATGTCTAAAAATTATAAAAAAAATACTATAATGTAGGAAATCTTTTTATATTTCCAATGACTATTTATAGTCAAAAATATGACTTGTATAACCCCATTTAAAAATTGTTTTATTAAAACATCTCATGTTTGTGTCATTTTTACTTTAACATTAAATAAAAAGATATTTATGTCATTTCCCAACCAAAGTGGCTCCATAAGGTCCCCAAGTTGACCCATGGATTTTCTTGGTCGGCCATGACACATCCAATGAGTGTAGGACATGTGTCTAGGTCATTTCATTTTATTAAAACATTATTCTTACCATAAACTACACTAATTACCTCTAATCGCGATTAAAAACTTAATAAGTTACTATTCACCAAAAAATTATTTTTATCCCATTGAACCACATTTTACTTCTTAATGACAACCATGTATATCGGATTTTTGAAATTCAAAACACAGAGATGGAAAATTTTCATTTAAACGGAAAAATCAGTTTTTATAAGTACCACTTAGTGGTTTCACTATTCATCAAAAATTGAAGTTTTTCAGAAAAATCCCAAAAATTCAACCTAAGCTATATTTGATATTCCGAATTCAAAAATTAAGTCTATTTTACAAAATTCAAAACATATAAGTCACATTAATTAATTTAATAATTAATTCCCGTTGTCAGAGCAAATAGCGGGTTTTTATGAAACAATAAGTATCAAAAGATTGACACTAGTTTAAGTCTGATTTCAAAGTGAAATTAATTTCAACGACCACTATTGGATTTAATGGTAAAAATATATTCTAATTTCACTTTAAAACCAATTCAAAATATAATCTAATCATATAAATAAATTAGATTAAAAAGAGGTTTTGAATTAAAATACAACATTTTACACTATTCATTAAAAAATGAACTTTATCGGAAAGATACCAAAAATTTACACAAAGTAAATTTTGATGTCCCAATTCTTAAGAAGAGTTTTATTTGGTCCAATAGAATGTATAAGAGTGAAAAAAACTATATTTAATGACGGTTCGCCATCAAAAGGCGATAAGTGAACCTTTAGTGAAAACTAGGGCATATACGCCTAAAATTGAATTCTTTCCGTATTTTAAGCCTTTATCTTTTATTGGATAAAAGTAAAAACATTTAAAAACATATATAATCATATTTTAGTTATTTATATCCATCCCCGCCAATACAATGGCTACATGTTAACTACCATTTAAAATAATATTATTTTATTATTAGAGTGCAACGTAAGATATCCAAAAAACTCGTTGTTGCATGTTGGGTACGCCATCGAGCATAGCGTCCCCTTTAAAGTCATATTAATATTTTATTCACAAATATGGATAAATATAAATATGTCATATTCTTTATTTACCTAGGGTGTTACATCATTCCCCCCTTTTGGGAATTGCGTCCTCGCAATTTTAAAATTGGGCTTGGAAACATCCTTGAAAGTCCCACATCGGAACAAGAGTTGGTAAAACAATCACTTTAAAAACAAGAAAGATAAGTACAAAGGTCACCCGAGTTAACCCATACTAGGATTACAAGTATGAAAATATGGACATGGAGGAAAAAAACAAAGGGTCGTGTTCTGATGGAGAGTGATAGAAAACATGTTTAGGAGAAAGTTAACCACAAGAAAATCACAAACTTGTGATGGGTTAAACGGTATTTGGTTCCCCAGTAGTAAAAGTTAATAGACAACATTTTTGTTTTAAGTTAATTTTTATTGAGGAATTTATTCATAAGGAAACATAATCACTTATCATTTTGACTTTCAACTTTTATTAGATTCCTTACACAAACTCATATTTTCTCCAAAAGACGAGTATTTAGGAAGACTTGTTAGCATTAAGAGTACTATAATCAACTTCTAGAGAATCACCTAATCCAAAAAATAGAACTATATACTTTCCATGTCTTTATACTTTAACCAAAACCAAAACCAAAAAGGTTAGTACAAGATCAGATAATCCAGAAAAGGATAACCTTTATAAAAAGAAAATCTATGCTTAATCTCCAAAATTTGTCCAACAAAACCCAAAGTTCAACGAGGACCATTCGATAAACAATTTGTCCATAAAATTCTTCAAAGTAAACCAAACTAAGGTAAAAACCCAAATATTTGAAGGATTTACTCACATAGTCTTCCAAGTTAAATCGTAACATTTATCTCCAAACAACATCAGTTGCTCTTAATGTCTCGTATTGAAAAGTAATTAACCTAATCACATATCCTCCATGATAGGTTAATAAATTTCCATAGATAACCCAAAATCAACTTAATCTTAATTCATAAAATCATCTAACTAAAAAGAATCAGTCAAACTAACCAAGGACTTCACGTAGTCCAGTGGTAGGCGATAAATACCAGTCGCACTTTGGTTGTGGGTTCGATTGCCGCAACTTTGTCCGACGCGACGGGTATTCACACGGTCTGTGTGTTGTCCTTTTTCCAAAACTATATAATTCTCAAATCATTCCCCAAAAGGGATAAAATCATCAAAAAAAACCATAACATAATTTAACCTCAATTTTATCTCATGCCTTTCACTTCAATCATAACATATAGTAACCCATAATTACCTCAAAAGTAAGGATCATATAAACCCAAATGGTTATTTATAACTATGTCCACAAAATAAAAGATAACTATTCCTTGAATAAAATTTGCATATATTAAACATCAGGGTTACACATAATATAAAAAGTCTTCTAATGCAACCCCATCATCAAAAGAGACTTAATACTCTTAAGAATTTCACCATAACTCTTAAAGCCCTTATATGTTGACATCTTACTCATTCAACATTCTTCATGATCCATTAACCATTCATTTACAACTTATTTCTAAATACCTCTTTCCTACAAACAAAATCATGAATCATATCCTAAGATTCCAAAATAGGAAAACAATAGTCATGAAATAATGCATACCTTTGATTGGTCATTGTCAGTTTCTTCATCCTCAATCGGAATGGCATTTGGTATTGGTAAAAGAACATTTGTACGCTCTTGGTGATCCCATTCATGAAACTTCTTCATAAGACATGTATTTGCATAATGACCATGCACACCACATTTAAAACATTCAATTGATCCCTCAGAAAGAACTTCTTTCCCTTTCCTCGAGTCAACTGGATGCTTCCTTTTTCCATGGCAAGTTCTTGCTTTATGACCTTCATTTCCACATCTATAGAATATTTATGTCCCTTTGAAACATTTTCCTAGGTGTTTCTTTCCACATTTTTGACACATAAGTTTTTGAACACACTTACCTTTATGATTATTACCTGTAGTTCCGTAGGGATTTGTTTCTCGCATATATGATGCCTTATAGAAATCACCAAGGTTTAGGTGGTCAATGATGACTCCAGATAGTTGGTTGAGGATAATCACAAGAGTTCTCATTGCAGCTCCCATATCATTCAGTTGCTTGCTCAAAAAACTGTCACATTTTCCTTCACATCCACTGTTACTTTGGTGCCTGCTAGATCCATCCATTTACTAAAACCAAAAAGGTCAGTGTGAGTATATCAACAAAACCTTCATGTACTAATGAGGAAGATAAACACTAAGATATACTTACTCATTCACTTTATCTAAAACTAGGACTCTTTCTGAAATCCTAACCATTATGGTAATGTCACTTATGCTTAAAGAATACCCTAACCTCTAAAGTTATCTAAACCGACCTCTGATACCAACTATAAGGCCCCAGCCTTAAACCTTACTTAACCTTGAGTTAATACAAGATTACACATTGAGGATCTTTTCAGGTTTAGAGTTTTAGAGAATTAGATCATAAAACTTGCACTACATTCCACATTTAAACAAAGTGGTTACATAAAAGATAGTATACATTCTTCCCATCAATGGAAACATATTTAAAATAAAACATGGATTCTTTCTTGACACTATCATCACATCACGTACCTTTCCCTTGACCTGTGAAAAACATTTCAAAAACTTGGGATGAGCATAAAAATCTCAGTAAGGGTTATAAAAAATATGGAAAGGAAACATGAGTTCATATATACATAAGAATGAAATCATACTTTACCCATAAAACATAGGCACTTTAACATACCTCATCAAATCATGAATAAAACATAGAAATCATAAGACATAAAAGGTAACTTGAGGCATTCATAACATTCTTACATAGGGAGTAACCCTCTTGGTTACGTTTTGGAATACCCATCACAGTATATTCCCTAAATCTCTTCGTAGAAACCTTAACGTTTCACTCCTTTGCATTACCCAATGCATTGGAGAGCTATATCGGGCTCACCCGCCCTTAGTTTATCACAGAACCACCCATCTTCATAACAATTCCCAAGAACCATAACATAATCTTATCACATAAAACATGCATAAAGGAAACATAACATTTCCACCTTTCAATAACAAGATATCAATACAACACATTGATATAAATAAATTATGAAAACCATTTTCAATACCAAAATAAAATAAAAGTAAAACATGGTATTTATTTTTCTTTTAAAAAAATGGTATGTCTTGTAGAGGAAGCTGAAACTCAAATAATGGTCACGGCGGCAGAGAAGTCGTTGTTGCCACATACGTACGACAAAAACATTCCCTTTTGTCGTTTAATAAACACTTCGTATAAAAAAGATTCATTTTGAATAAACGTAAAAGTAAAAGGGTTTTATACACCGTATAAAAGAAGGTTGTGTATAAAATAGAATATGCCTCAATGAAAGGAGATTGAGACGAAGTCCCTTACAAAGACGGTATCCTTGGTTTAAGGATAAATCAATTAAATAATTATGTGTGACAAACGAATACACCAAATATAAGTGGATATTAAGTGTAAAATAATCAAATTTCATTCACACATATTCAAAGTATGAAATATTCAATAACTACATGTTGAACCCAAAGAAATCGAAATTGGGTTAAGAAGTTCCCTTGACAGCCTAACGGCGTCACATCAAAAAAATGGTATATCATCACTTGGACATAAAATTTACATCAATAAGGATATATGAGAACATATCCCAACATAACAATATGTAAATTAAAATACCCAACAAAAGAAGTCTTTTAAAAAGAGGAGGGTGAAAGGTTCCCTTACCGACATGGGTATCTTTCGAAACATACACCCCGTGAAAGAAGGACAATACAACATTGATGTAAATACTCATAAACGAAAGTATATTACACAAAGAGTAGAATAATGGATAGTAAATACACCACTCAAAGGAAATTGTGGCAAATGTATCATAAATCTCATAGGAATAAAAGTGAGATGAAAAATCCCTTACGAAAACTCGGCAGCCTAACGGCGCCACTTAAAACTTCTAAAAATGGATTGATGAGATAAAATAGGGTCTCTAATCATATTAAAATAAAATTTACATCAAGAGGAATATAAAATAACATCCCCCATAATAACAAATAGGAGCTTAAAAGAAGTGACATAAAGGAGAGTACTTAAAAAGAAAGAGAGAGGTTAGATCTCTTACGAAAATTCGGCAGCCTAACGGCGCCACTCAAAACTTCCAAAATGGATTGATGAGAGAGAATAGGGTCTCTCATCACATGAACATAAAAATTACAGTAATAGTAATATAAAATATCATCCCAATAACAAGAAATATGAGCTTTAAAATGAATTACATAAAAGTGTGTACTTAAAAAGAAAGAGAGGAGTGGGATCCCTTACCTCGGGTCCGACTTGACTCGATCGTTCTTTAACGTCCTGAATAATAAACTTGAGTTAATTTCTACTTGATTAAGAACCTTTTTAAAGCTTATTATTCCTTTTATATCACTTATTTCCATGTTATAATCATTATGTAATCATTAAGTTAATAATGTTTGTTTTGTCGATATTTGGTTCTTAAGTCGAAAGTGGACTTCTTACAATTGCATGTTGTTCATGTGGTCAAAGGTTCTTAATATCCAGAATGACATTCCTGATTTGGTTATCATATATATAATATATATCCAGCATATACATGTATTTATAATATCACATAATCATTTAGAGGAAAGAAATGAAATGCACCGTTCATGGAGACGGTAAGTCGTACGTACGCATGAACGCTACTTTCATTTCTATGTCATATTAATGGAATTAAAACTATATGAGAGGTATGTATATTTTAATTCAAGAATTATATTAATCATTTAGATATAACATATATCATATATATCCATTATATATATGTACTCATTATAATACATTACATGTGGGGATAAGAAATGAAATGCACCGTTCATGGAGACGGTAAGTCGTACGTACGCATGAACGCTACTTTCATTTCTATCTCATACTTTAATGGAAAAAAAATAATAATGATATAAAGTTATATTATAATTCCATTATAAAATCATATATAATAACTTTAAATCCATCCTTTATACGTCCCACATATGGCATTAACGAATCACATCACTTTGAGGGGGCGGTAGTCCACACTTCCTTAAATGAAGATATCGCGTTTACCCATAATGGAAACCATAAAGGTATGCCATAAATGAAAAATACATAAGATTAAGTAAAAAAATAAACATATTATATATCATATATAAGTATATTTTCATCTCAATGGCCTCCTTTTAAGGTGTTAAAAGAATGTTGAACAATCATCGTTTCGGGAGGCAGAAATGCGCCATCCACGGAAACAGTATGTTCTTTAACCATTAGATGTAGGTGTGTGTAAATGTAGCTCGAATCCTTCTTATAAAAACATCCTAGTATATTTAAGATAATGGATTTGTTACAAAAGAAATGAATAAAAAGAGTTTAGGGGGTTGGAGAAGCAAAATAAAACAAAAGGACTCAAGTGAAGACATTACCTTAAAATCGGGTAACTCTCTTAGATTTGAGCTCAAAGGCTTCCTTGGGAATACTTCTGCCCAATGTGAGGCTTCAAGGAGTAAGATATGGATGTTTAGAGACAAAATGGTCAGGGGTTGGTTGAGCCAAATGCTTTTGAAGTGTGGGTAAGGAGGTAGAGGTGGGGGCCTTTTATAAGAGGAGAGGAGGGGCACTCTTGTAAAGTTACAAAATGTTACTTTATTTTCAAAAGAGTTTCAGATTTTAAAGGTCCCACATTGATTTATTTAGAGGATAAGGTGATAAGGGTTCTAAATACACTCATCCAATAGGTTTTGGACATGTGTAGGTCTTAGATATTACATTATCTTTCCATTTTATTTAAATCGTTAAATAATGAGGTCATCACTGCACCATCATGATGTCATAAATAATTTAATTTATTTAATGTATAAAAATTATAAAACAAATACTATGATGTAGGAAATCTTTTTAGATTTCCAATGACTATTTATAGTCAAAAATATGACTTGTATACCCCCATGTAAAAATTTTTTAGTAAAACATCTCATGTTTGTGTCATTTTTACTTTAACATTAAATAAAAAGATATTTATGTCATTTCCCAACCAAAGTGGCTCCATGGGGTCCCCAAGTTGACCCATGGATTGTCTTGGTCGTCCATGACACATCCAATGAGGGTTGGACATGTGTCTAGGTCATTTCATTTTATTAAAACATTATTCTTACCATAAACTACACTAATTACCTCTAATCGCGATTAAAAACTTAATAAGTTACTATTCACCAAAAAAAATATTTTTATCCCATTGAACCACATTTTACTTCTTAATGACAACCATGTATGTCGGATTTTTGAAATTCAAAACACAAAGATGGAAAATTTTCATTTAAACGGAAAAATCAGTTTTTATAAGTACCACTTAGTGGTTTCACTATTCATCAAAAATTGAAGTTTTTCAGAAAAATCCCAAAAATTCACCCTAATCTATATTTGACATTCCGAATTCAAAAATGAAGTCTATTTTACAAAATTCAAAACATATAAGTCACATTAATTAATTTAATAATTAATTCCCGCTGTCATAGCAAATAGCGTGTTTTTATGAAACAATAAGTATCAAAAGATTGACACTAGTTTAAGTCTGATTTCAAAGTGAAATTAATTTCAACGACCACTATTGGATTTAATGGTAAAAATATATTCTAATTTCACTTTAAAACCAATTCAAAAGATAATCTAATCATATAAATAAATTAGATTAAAAAGAGGTTTTGAATTAAAATACAACATTTTACACTATTCATTAAAAAATGAACTTTATCGGAAAGATACCAAAAATTTACACAAAGTAAATTTTGATGTCCCAATTCTTAAGAAGAGTTTTATTTGGTCCAATAGAATTTATAAGAGTGAACAAAACTATATTTAATGACGGTTCGCCATCAAAAGGTGATAAGTGAACCTTTAGTGAAAACTAGGGCATATACGCCTAAAATTGAATTCTTTCCATATTTTAAGCCTTTATCTTTTATTGGATAAAAGTAAAAACATTTAAAAACATATATAATCATATTTTAGTTATTTTTATCCATCCCCGCCAATACAACGGCTACATGTTAACTACCATTTAAAATAATATTATTTTATTATTAGAGTGCAACGTAAGATATCCAAGAAACTCGTTGTTGCGTGTTGGGTACGCCATCGATCATAGCGTCCCCTTTAAAGTCATATTAATATTTTATTCACAAATATGGATAAATATAAAGATGTCATATTCTTTATTTACCTGGGGTGTTACAGTGAGCCTCTACTGTACCTACCTCATATTTATGCTGAAAGGATAATCATAAGGATGTTGACAGTGATAAAGATCTATCCATAATGATGGATAACATATCTATCATTGGTCTCAAGGCATTGATTCGTATCATCCCAAAAGGTTGTCACATCCTACTTCCATCACAGGTTGGGCCTCAAGGTCATCATATCCTATCTATTCCTTAGGTCAAGTCACAAGGTCACCATACCCCAAATGTTAATGCCACAAGTCTAGCCTCAAGGTCATTGTGCCCATACCCAGTGTTTAGGTCCATCTTCATCATTATCTCATGTCATGCACACTCCTTGTATAAGTTATAATCATATCACGATGGTATACCAATTCTGAGTACCAATAACAATAACTCCAAAGGCATGGTAAATACACATAACAGGATAGAGAATATAAAGGAAAAACATAGTATGTAATCACGAGAATCAATTGTAACATACAAGTATATGTGATCAAAATAAAACATGGATAAAAAGATACATAAGAATACTCATGAAATCAAACATCATATATGGGTCTCATAGGCTACACACACACATGAGATCATTATCAAGCATGGACAAACAAGATATGCCAACATAAGAATCATATCAAGGTAACATGAGTACACAATAGACCTAAAATATTAAGTAACTTACTTTCTAAATATTTTTAATGAAGTAATCCAGTATTTTTCAAGGATCTAAGCTCAAATCACATTGAGGACCCATGAAAAACTAGTTCTCATGTCACGGATGCCTATCTTAGATTTCAGTTCATCAAATAGAAGATTTATAAAGAGATATGAGGAGATTAAATTCCAATAAGGTTATTTATGGAATCATATAACTCGTTTATTCTATTAATATAACTAATTTTGAGATATTTTTAAGAAGATGATTCCAATTAAATGGATCCATTGTTGATCAAATAATGGATCATGAAGTCCTCAAAACTAGAAGAGAACCTAGGATCTAGTCAATTAACATCAATCCATCATCAATATTTCATCATAATAGAGATCTAATATTAGGTCAAATAATAATAAGGTCTCAAGATGATCAATCTATGATAACTTACCCAAAAACATCCACCGTTCATGAGAGATGTATCTCTAGTCAAGGGGATGTTGTTGACATATTAGATCTATCATTGATCTATAAATGAGGGAATAATAAATCATTATATCCACATATATTTCATATATCCATGTACATATCTCAAGTAATAAGAGTGACTTGGTGTAGATCTAGATAAAACTTACCGATCTAGCATCACCAAATTGATCCAATGTTGAAAAGCCAAGGGGAGATTAATGGGAGAGCTCAAGAGTCAAGGAAGAATGTACCAGGTTCAAAATAAGGGGTTAGGGATGTATTTGGGTATTAAAAGGGGAGGAAAGGAAGTGTAATTAAAATTTAATAGGGTTCATTTAATGCACACTCATCCAGCCACCACCGACTGGACGGTGGCTGACCCTCGATAGTCTGGTGTGCAAAGTAGAACCACCTGAGTTTTGTCAGCACTACCATCTAGTCGATGTTGTATTTAGTTTTCTCCAGACCCACTTTAACCCTACTGGATGGATGGTGGACTCCAATATCTAGCCAATGGAATTTTACATCCTCCACAATTCCAATCCTCAACTCATCTCTCTGTCCTTTTATTTTCAATCTCTTTATACTAAAAATCAACCTTCAAAAATACCCATAACAAAGATAAACTAAAAGAGAAATGGAGAATTTAATAAACTTAAAACATATTTTACCTTGAATTAAGTGAGGATTTTATAGAGGTGAAGTCACATATAGTAGATTATCCATGTAGGAAAACATGGAAATCCTAATGAATAAATCCATAACTCAGTAGAAGCATGATCTTATTATGTGCGAGATAATAGGTTGATAATTAGTGAGTTGGCTCTGGTACAAGTGGGAGTGTTGTAAAATTGGGTTCCTAGACCCAACTTGAAAAGTAATTTTTGATTACCAAATCATGTATATAGATATTTATGCATGATGTATGCTTACCATAATAAAGTTGATGTTTCTGCATCTTTTTTTTACATGGTAATGTCCTTATATTATTTTTTATATCAAAAGGTTGTATCAATTCTCATCTATAATGAGAACCTCAAGATACTATGATAGTAATCTTAATCATATGTAGTATGGTATAGATACATCATTTTAATAGGACATGGATGATGTATGACTATCAGGTGTTGGGGGTTCATAATCATTGAGACTTCTTCATATGAAGTTTGAACTTGGTGATCTCGAGTATAAGATATCATGAGGACTAACACATCAATAGGAACACCGCAAGTTTTAGGTGTCATCGGTTGTTCTTATTTATGATTACGTGTATTAGTCTCTCAACTTGAAATCATTATCAATGTGTACCATTTGATCATGCACTTTGATTCAAGATTAAAACCATGACATTTATGTTATGGTGAGTTATCTTGTATTGTGTGCATCATTGATGGTATGACATTGGTTGAATGTTCAAGAAATAATTTATCGCTTCCAAAACAAAGATATATCTCAGGTCCTATTGATTGGAATAGTATTACCTTTATTAAATCCATGGTTATGGTGATTAAAGTTAAGTCTATCTAGTAAGGTCATGAATAAGTAAATCGATAAAGGATGATGACATAAAGTGTGCTTCCTACTTTATGAGATATCACAAGACAAAGAGATTTTATTACATGTGTAGAGACTTGGGACACCCTAAGAGGGGTTGTGAATTAGGGTGTGAGTAGAACCAAACCTTTTTCAAACTTTCCCTTTTCTACTCTAAACTTCAAAATCTTGTTCCCTTATTGAAAAGAATGCAATTCAATCTCAGTTTTCTTTCTTGTTTACTACCAAAATAACACAAACAAATATATATAAATGTAAATGAAAGGACTGCAGATATTTTAATTGGTTCACCTATAATAGTCTACTCTAAGTAGAATATACTCAGCATTTTAATGGTGTACCAAAATCCACTATAAATAATTGTTTTTATGGATAAAATTTTTAGTTAAGGTCACTCCTCACCAAGGATCACTACTTATTCCCATGTTCTACTCACTGCTTTCAAGAGGGTTATAAGTTTAGGGATGGAACACTACTTCCCAAGGGTCACTTCATCTTATTGTCTCTTACAAACTACTTTGTTGAAGGTATTAGTTTATATACTTGTAGGTCTCTCCTTAGTTTAAGGACATTAAGGTACCCTCAAAAATAGAACTTGAAATCTACATCATAAATTCTAGATATTGATGTACTGGTGAATTCTAATGTTATACTCTATTTATCTTCCAAATATAAACAACTATTTGTAAGTAAATTTTTATATTTGATCTTCAATATAACTTCATATAGTATAAAATCAATCCTCCAGATAATAATTCCAGCAAAGTAATTATTCTTCATTGAATTATGTCTTCTTCTCTACAATTGGTGAGATATATCAATGATAGGAACATTAATTCATATTACTTTATAAAACTAGATTATTTAAGAATATTCCAAAATTCTATATCTTCCCGTATATTCAAAAAACACTCATATTCATTGTAGAGACCCGAAGCTTGACGTACATGGACATTACATTACATTTGCGAAATACTTAGTACATAACAAAAACACACACTAAAGGATCGTAATAGTTTAGTGTCTTTGGAAACTCGGAACGTAATCTTCTAATCGTGGTGAAAGTTCTTCAATATCTCCCATAAAGGTCATCCCTTTTTTTTTTACCTAAAACCTTTCTTTATATCCTGGGGAAAAGAAAACATAAAAGGGTGAGCTCAAATGCTCAGTAAGGGTAAACAAAAGAAATATCAATCACATCATATATATAAGAACATAGCTTTTGGAAATCTTAACCTGCAAAAAAGCTCATAATATCATAACATGGGATAAATCATAGAAGTGAAATGTAATCCCAATAATCATAACTTAAAACATGAAACTTTGTGGCATACACACATAATCATAGAAAATCATTTCTTGTTAGTCAAGACTCATTGCCAAGACTATCTTAGTGGACAAAGTCCCTTTCTGAATCGAGTAACCCTCGTTTCAGTCCTGTTTCACTGAACCGGTATAACCTACCATTTCAGCCATGTCTATCTCATGAGATATAAAATCTTTACCCAATGCATTGGAGGGAGATATAGGTCCCACCCATCTCATAATGAATCCTTTCTTATGTGTGCCACAAAATCATAAATCATACATCATTGCATAACCCATGTAATAAAAATGGGATTCTTAAACAACATGACATCATAAAACCATTCATATAAGATAAAGGAATTCATAAACATAATTCCATCACAACATAGTCAAATCAATGTAAAAATATGGATAGAAACAGAACCCTTTATTATCTTAGATGAAAAATAATTTTGATAAAACACTTGAATTGAATTCTTGAGGAAAATATCTTTTTTTCTTCAAAATCAATTTCTTTTCACAAAAAATCATGCAATTTTAAAAGAAAAAGATTTTATTGAAAATAGTCATGAAATATTTTGGAGGAAGGTTCATGAAAATAAGGCTTTATAAAACCGTAAAAATCCGTTCGTTCCGTATAAGTTAAAAAAACATTCTTCGTACTTTTGTCGGAAAAGTCAAAAAGTACCTCGTATGAAAAACGACAAAAGATTCCGTTCATATCTTTTACTAAAAACTCACCAAAGGGTAAAATTGGATTTAAACAATTGTAGGTGGATGGAAATAATATTACATATTGATGAAACATGGATGTGGATGATAAAATACACCCCAGTAAATACTTACGAATAAACAATCTCGGATAAAAATGAGATTGTGATATTTTCCTTACCTTAGGTCCGATTTGCTTCGTATGTGTCCGAACCTCCTGTATAATGATTTAAATAATGTCATTGACTTATTACAGAATCATATTCATTGTTATGATATCATATATGGTTCACTTATGACATTATATTACCCGTTCTTTTGTAAATTCCATGTTAAAGAAGCGTTTTGGGTAAAATCATTTCATTTATCGTAGGTGTTTTGACTTGTTGTTCTTGACATCATTATTACTTATATCATGATTTAATTACTTCCAGAATATAAAATATGATTTATATATCATATATATTCAGTATATATATATATAATAGGTATATAAATAAAATGAAAAACACCGTTCATGGAGACGGTAGTCCGTACGTACGCATGAACGTTGTTTTCCTTTCCTTATTGTCTTGAAATGGAAGTAAGTAGATGACATACATATGTATATATATACATAAATCCAGTAGCTTTATAATGTCATATATTTCATTATTATTTCTTATATATACTTTATAATCATTCTTAAATGGTTAATATGGAGAATGAATCTCATCGCGTCGTGGAGACGGTAGTCCGTACGTACGCACGAGCGATGATATCATTTCTATAAGTATTGAATTGAATTGGAGTGAATTATACAATATATCAGAATCAATATGATGTTGTAATAACTATGTATAGTTATTCTTTACACCATTATACCCATCCATGTAAGGTGGTGGTGGAAAATAGATTACACCACGGCGTGGAGACGGTATTCCGTACGTACGCACGCGCGGTGATTTCTTTTTCCGTAGGATGGATAGATGGTGAAATAGGGTTGTTTCATACTTATAATAACATATCAGTATATGAGTGATACTGATGTTATTACTTCATAATGAAACAACCTAAGAAGAAGAAGTGGAAGAAGAAATAAAGATGAAAGAATTGGTAACGGTAATTACCTCTTCTTTGAAGTGCCTCTTTGAGACCTCCTCTTAGGGCACTAGAATTGGTCTTTGAGGAAGACCAGAACCTCTAGGATGTTTATAGGGAAGTGGAGAAGAGATTTTGGCAGGGTTTGGCCGAGCTTGAATGCTCAAATTGATGTGAGGAGGAGGGGGAGGAGGTGTCCTTTTATAAGGGAGGAGAGGGGCACCTTAGGAATATCTTAAAATATTATTTTATATTAAAGTCAAAATCGGTTTATAATGGTTCCAAAGGGTCTTATTTCGAAGATAAAGTGGGGATGGGTCGAAATACTATCAACCAATAGAATTTAGACAAGTTTGGGATATTATTTTAACCTTATCAATTAGATTTAACTCTAAGATAAATAATTTAACTTTTACCGTGTCTTTTTGTTTTCTTTCACTATATGGTTAATACACTTACTATAACATGCCAAACGAACCCAAAATTGTATATTATTAATAAATATATCCTTATCTAAGTCATTTGGCCGAACCTTAGATTTTTAGGAATAAAATAACAATTAATAATATAATATTTGATTTAAAAACTATTTTGTGTCAATTTTGACACTATTTGATATATGATTTTTGTGAAAGTCATAACAGAATTAAATGTTCGAACCAAGTTGATTAAATCAACATTAATATATCATAGTAACCTAGAAAATTAGTGGAATTCATAAAAAGTCTTGAATTACATTTATTTTGGTATTTATATTATCAATTATGTCAATATTTAATTAATAAGATAATTACTGCATCATCTTTGTGTCATAAATAAATTAAATTATTTGATTTTTAAAAATTACAAATAAAATACCATTATGTAGGAAATATTTTTATCTTTCTAATGAATATTTACAATTGAATTTATCTTATGTATAAACCCATATTAAAAATGATTTACTTATTAAACTTTGATTTTAACTATTTTAACCCTTCTTTAAATAAATTAATAATAAATGTCCTAATCTAATCCAAGTGGGCCTAAATGGTCATATTTTATTCCTAAGTTTGTTTTTGGTCGAATTACACTTGTCCAATAGAATTATGACATGTGTTAGGGTAATATTAATATCATATTTACCTTTAGTTACCCTATTTACTATTAACCGCGGTAAAAAAAGTAAAAAGTTACTATTCACCAAAAAATTATTTTCATCTCATTGAACCACATTTTAGTCCTTGATATTAACCGTGTCTCTTGGATTTTCGAAATTCCATTCACAGAAGCGGTAAAATTAAGTTTTATGCAAAATTCAGTTTTTTAACCTACCACTTAGTGATTTCACTATTCATCAAAAATTGAAAGTTTTCAGAAAAATACCAAAATTTCACCCTAGGCTAATTTCGATATTCCGAATCCAAAAATGAAGTCCATTTTGAAAAATAAAATTTATAAAATTTCAAAAATTGGTTATTACTATTCATAACGGCTAGTTTTAATAGCATATTGTTGTTTAGTGAAACTCGGTATTGCGTACGACGCAAGCTATCGAGGAAGGTCGTGATTGCGTGTAATGGAAGGAAAGTCAAGAATGCGTGTTGTGCAAGCTCTTTTTGGTGTAGCGTACAACACAAGACATTAATAAAATTAAAAATAATAGTTTTCATAAAATCTCGGGCTGTTACATTCTACCCCCCTTAAAATGAATTTCGCCCTCGAAATTCGTCGGGGTTATAAATAGTTTACTATTCGAAAGTTTCTTTAATAGAAACCCACATCGTAAAAAGGAATACCAAAACATGGCTTTAAAAACTAAAGTATGAAATGTAACAATTACCCAAATAAACTAATCACTGGGTTTCCACATAGGTGAAAATATGGATATGGAAGAAAAATCTAACCATCATGTTCTAATGGAGAGTGGTAGAGAACATGGCTATGGAAAAGCCAGTAATCACAAATCCATAGATTTTTGATGATATAAGGTACCATCTGATTCATCAGGTATAAGATCACTAGGACAACATTTTTGGTTTTCAAGATCATTTCCCTAAAGTTGAAAATTTGCTTAGAATAAATACTTACTTTATTTTGGTACAATCTCACTGTTGTTCGTGCCTTGAACAATTTCCACTTCATCTCTTAGATAAATGAAGTTGAATTTGTTATTCATGAAGTGTTAGCAGATCATGTGATAGAATGACTGTTCATTCCATCTGTCTCAAACAAAAGGTTAGCAAAAGTTATTAAATATACATAAGTCATTCTATAGTGAGATTAATCATATACGGTTCCTAAAATGGACTTATACTTCATATATCATACTGCTTAATATAATAAAACTAGTTTCTACTAAACAGGGACTTCCTGTAGGTCAGTGGTAGGCGATAAAGGCCAGTCGCACTTCGGTTGTGGGTTCGATTCCTACAGCCTTGTCCGAAGCGATGGGCTGTCGCCCGTCCTGCAGGTTGTCCTTTTTATAAAACTATATTACTATAACATCCCATCAATAATATCGAAAAAACTTCTATCCTTAAACAATACTAACTTATGTCCAACATAATCCATTCTAATCTTTAGGCTTATCCATAATACTCCAGTCCACTCTCATAACATAGTGAAAACGATTACCAGAGATTTAATACCATCGTTGATCCCCATATATCATAAGATATGTTTTTTTGGTCACATTCCAAACATTCAAAGTCCTTAATCATGTATTCTCTTGAATACCCATTGAACCTTATTGAAAACATGAGTGCTGTTAAAAGTTAACTCTTTCCACATACCAAAATCCTCAAAATTATTTATACTCAAACCATGATATCACTTAGTCCTTATATCAATCATGAGCTCATGAATACAATCAAACATCTCATTGTCTTCTTATCCTTTCATTATGCACTTATCATCTACTTTCCAAAAGTATCTGAATAACCTTTCATGGTTACTGGTACCATTCATCATACACTTAAGGAAAGACAACAATGTAACAATCCTTAGATGTCTCCTTATTCCAACACTAAACATGATAAACATGTAATCATTCCACTACATTCTTAGACCATTGACCGAGCTTCAACATTTCTTTCATCTCACATATCATTTGTAGTTTCTTCATCATCGTCAACATAAATACTTCCCATACGACCATACTGATTCGCTTCATGAGACTTTCCCTTAGGGCATTGGTTTGCATAATGCCCGTATATTCCACATTTAAAGCATTTTACCATTGTTGATGTCGTAGCAATACCATTATCCTCATCCATGGTGTTAATTGAACCTTTTCCTTTGCACTTACTTGCTTTGTGTCCTTCTTTTCCACACCCAAAGCATCTTCTAGTTCCTTTGAAACATTCTCCTTGATGCCTCTTCCCACATGAATTACATAGGGGAAATTGAACTTTCTTTCCTCTATGATCTTCATGAAACTCCATCTTTCTCTTATTAGCCAAGTCAGGAAACTTACCAAATTTTACTTTATTGATCATATTATGAGATTGCTGATTCGGCATAATAATGATGTTTGGACTTCCAAATCCCATTTCATTTTGTTGCTCATGAAAAATATCATTCCATTGTCCATCATATCCTCCATTATCGTGAATCACCTTGTTTCCAGCCATTTTCTAAAACCCAAAAAGAATAGTGTGAGAGGCAAAAATCATGCTAGGGAAAACAACATAACAAAGGGGGAGTATCCTCAATATCTAACTTCTTAGGTTAAATTCTATGATCGTTACCATAGTTCTAGGACTATATCTTATATGTATACTTATCCTTAGGGACATCCCTAGACATACCTTAGAAATATCTCTAGGGATCTCACTAACGTTTTCGCATCCTAGTTTCCAAAGGTTGACTAAACCTTTCCTCTGATACCAACTGTAACGGTCTGGAATTACTTCCAGTGGACTATAGTTGATACCTATCAGGGCACTCCATGGGCGGCTACACCCCCTGGGCGGGACACACCACCATCCCCAGTGGCAGCCATTTCCTCATGAAGCCCTTGGGCGGAGAGCCATGCTTCGTCCAACGCTCACATGTGAGAGTTCCCAAGGATCGGATACATTCCTACCTCCTTTGCCTCTGATACCAACTATAACGACCCATACTTTACATACATTGTTAATACTTCAAAATTGAGGCACACTTATTACAACATATGATAAAACCACAAAGGACCGTATAGGTATAGTGTCTTTAGAAACTGGGAAACATAAACAACTGGTTCATAAATCTTCTACAGTGTCTCCCATTTATTTCATCATATCTAGGGTCCCTTTTAGAATATTCTACTTAATATCCATCTTCCTGACCTGGGGAAAAGAAAACATAAAAGGGTGAGCTCAAATGCTCAGTAAGGGTAAACAAAAGAAATATCAATCACATCATATATATAAGAACATAGCTTTTGGAAATCTTAACCTGCAAAAAAGCTCATAATATCATAACATGGGATAAATCATAGAAGTGAAATGTAATCCCAATAATCATAACTTAAAACATGAAACTTTGTGGCATACACACATAATCATAGAAAATCATTTCTTGTTAGTCAAGACTCATTGCCAAGACTATCTTAGTGGACAAAGTCCCTTTCTGAATCGAGTAACCCTCGTTTCAGTCCTGTTTCACTGAACCGGTATAACCTACCATTTCAGCCATGTCTATCTCATGAGATATAAAATCTTTACCCAATGCATTGGAGGGAGATATAGGTCCCACCCATCTCATAATGAATCCTTTCTTATGTGTGCCACAAAATCATAAATCATACATCATTGCATAACCCATGTAATAAAAATGGGATTCTTAAACAACATGACATCATAAAACCATTCATATAAGATAAAGGAATTCATAAACATAATTCCATCACAACATAGTCAAATCAATGTAAAAATATGGATAGAAACAGAACCCTTTATTATCTTAGATGAAAAATAATTTTGATAAAACACTTGAATTGAATTCTTGAGGAAAATATCTTTTTTTCTTCAAAATCAATTTCTTTTCACAAAAAATCATGCAATTTTAAAAGAAAAAGATTTTATTGAAAATAGTCATGAAATATTTTGGAGGAAGGTTCATGAAAATAAGGCTTTATAAAACCGTAAAAATTCGTTCGTGCCGTATAAGTTAAAAAAACATTCTTCGTACTTTTGTCGGAAAAGTCAAAAAGTACCTCGTATGAAAAACGACAAAAGATTCCGTTCATATCTTTTACTAAAAACTCACCAAAGGGTAAAATTGGATTTAAACAATTGTAGGTGGATGGAAATAATATTACATATTGATGAAACATGGATGTGGATGATAAAATACACCCCAGTAAATACTTACGAATAAACAATCTCGGATAAAAATGAGATTGTGATATTTTCCTTACCTTAGGTCCGATTTGCTTCGTATGTGTCCGAACCTCCTGTATAATGATTTAAATAATGTCATTGACTTATTACAGAATCATATTCATTGTTATTATATCATATATGGTTCACTTATGACATTATATTACCCGTTCTTTTGTAAATTCCATGTTAAAGAAGCGTTTTGGGTAAAATCATTTCATTTATCGTAGGTGTTTTGACTTGTTGTTCTTGACATCATTATTACTTATATCATGATTTACTTACTTCCAGAATATAAAATATGATTTATATATCATATATATTCAGTATATATATATATAATAGGTAGATAAATAAAATGAAAAACACTGTTCATGGAGACGGTAGTCCGTACGTACGCATGAACGTTGTTTTCCTTTCCTTATTGTCTTGAAATGGAAGTAAGTAGATGACATACATATGTATATATATACATAAATCCAGTAGCTTTATAATGTCATATATTTCATTATTATTTCTTATATATACTTTATAATCATTCTTAAATGGTTAATATGGAGAATGAATCTCATCGCGTCGTGGAGACGGTAGTCCGTACGTACGCACGAGCGATGATATCATTTCTATAAGTATTGAATTGAATTGGAGTGAATTATACAATATATCAGAATCAATATGATGTTGTAATAACTATTTATAGTTATTCTTTACACCATTATACCCATCCATGTAAGGTGGTGGTGGAAAATAGATTACACCACGGCGTGGAGACGGTATTCCGTACGTACGCACGCGCGGTGATTTCTTTTTCCGTAGGATGGATAGATGGTGAAATAGGGTTATTTCATACTTATAATAACATATCAGTATATGAGTGATACTGATGTTATTACTTCATAATGAAACAACCTAAGAAGAAGAAGTGGAAGAAGAAATAAAGATGAAAGAATTGGTAACGGTAATTACCTCTTCTTTGAAGTGCCTCTTTGAGACCTCCTCTTAGGGCACTAGAATTGGTCTTTGAGGAAGACCAGAACCTCTAGGATGTTTATAGGGAAGTGGAGAAGAGATTTTGGCAGGGTTTGGCCGAGCTTGAATGCTCAAATTGATGTGAGGAGGAGGGGGAGGAGGTGTCCTTTTATAAGGGAGGAGAGGGGCACCTTAGGAATATCTCAAAATATTATTTTATATTAAAGTCAAAATCGGTTTATAATGGTTCCAAAGGGTCTTATTTCGAAGCTAAAGTGGGGATGGGTCGAAATACTATCAACCAATAGAATTTAGACAAGTTTGGGATATTATTTTAACCTTATCAATTAGATTTAACTCTAAGATAAATAATTTAACTTTTACCGTGTCTTTTTGTTTTCTTTCACTATATGGTTAATACACTTACTATAACATGCCAAACGAACCCAAAATTGTATATTATTAATAAATATATCCTTATCTAAGTCATTTGGCCGAACCTTAGATTTTTAGGAATAAAATAACAATTAATAATATAATATTTGATTTAAAAACTATTTTGTGTCAATTTTGACACTATTTGATATATGATTTTTGTGAAAGTCATAACAGAATTAAATGTTCGAACCAAGTTTATTAAATCAACATTAATATATCATAGTAACCTAGAAAATTAGTGGAATTCATAAAAAGTCTTGAATTACATTTATTTTGGTATTTATATTATCAATTATGTCAATATTTCATTAATAAGATAATTACTGCATCATCTTTGTGTCATAAATAAATTAAATTATTTGATTTTTAAAAATTACAAATAAAATACCATTATGTAGGAAATCTTTTTATCTTTCTAATGAATATTTACAATCGAATTTATCTTATGTATAACCCCATATTAAAAATGATTTACTTATTAAACTTTGATTTTAACTATTTTAACCCTTCTTTAAATAAATTAATAATAAATGTCCTAATCTAATCCAAGTGGGCCTAAATGGTCATATTTTATTCCTAAGTTTGTTTTTGGTCGAATTACACTTGTCCAATAGAATTAGGACATGTTTTAGGGTAATATTAATATCATATTTACCTTTAGTTACCCTATTTACTATTAACCGCGGTAAAAAAAGTAAAAAGTTACTATTCACCAAAAAATTATTTTCATCTCATTGAACCACATTTTAGTCCTTGATATTAACCGTGTCTCTTGGATTTTCGAAATTCCATTCACAGAAGCGGTAAAATTAAGTTTTATGCAAAATTCAGTTTTTTAACCTACCACTTAGTGATTTCACTATTCATCAAAAATTGAAAGTTTTCAGAAAAATACCAAAATTTCACCCTAGGCTAATTTTGATATTCCGAATCCAAAAATGAAGTCCATTTTGAAAAATAAAATTTATAAAATTTCAAAAAGTGGTTATTACTATTCATAACGGCTAGTTTTAATAGCATATTGTTGTTTAGTGAAACTCGGTATTGCGTACGACGCAAGCTATCGAGGAAGGTCGTGATTGCGTGTAATGGAAGGAAAGTCAAGAATGCGTGTTGTGCAAGCTCTTTTTGGTGTAGCGTACAACACAAGACATTAATAAAATTAAAAATAATAGTTTTCATAAAATCTCGGGCTGTTACATTCATCTCTATAAAAACTTATTTTCAAATATATGCTCATAAACTTCTAAATTTGAACTCCAAATATGCACACATCACTTTATCTCTTTCAAGCATTAATTCTAATATTTAATGTTTCTGACTTATTTATGTCGGAAAACATAGCTTCTTAAATTCTCTTAGAACACATAATTCCTCTTCTTTACTTGTAACACTCAACTCCTCTTCTCTTTATTCTAGTTCTTTGATATTTCTCCATACTCTATCTTTCAAATCTACACAATAGATTTTCATATATCTAGTAATGTATTTGAATTTAAAATTTTAAATTCAAATATCATCTAACTTTTCCTACTTCAATCTAAACTTTTTTATCATCCTCCATTTAATATCAATATTTTAAAAATGAAATGGTAGTTTTCAGGAGTGAGAATAACTACCAACCTCACCAAATAAATACATGTTAGCATTGTTGTTCAAACTACCCAGATTTTAATATTTTTTGTATGATTCCATGTTCTATAGTGTAATTTATTGGTTTTCATCAATTATTTTCAAGCTAATCTAATCCTTATGGTGTGGGAATCCTAGATATTCTAGAGAAATCAAATTTCATCTAATCATCCTTTGTAGTGTGGTAAATTACCTTATGGTGCATAAATCCTCAAAAAATCAAAAATTAATTCCTTACAACATAAATTTATCTTCAAATATGTAGAAACTTATAAGTAAACAAAATTAACAATCTCTAAGTTTTTCTTCGATTGATTAAATTCACACCTGCCATGGTGTAATCTGATTCTATAGTGTGGACGCCTATAAACATTAAAAGATAAACAACTTCATAATTTTCCTTCATTATATTAAATTCAAACCCTATGGTAAGTAATAAGATTTTTTTTTATAGAAAAATGTAGGACATTCATGCTATTTCATAGCTATAAACTACGACATGAGAATCTCTAAATTTTCAGTGTAACTAGAATTCTCCTGGTAAGTACTACGGCATAGCCTCTTGTGTTACCGCACAGAATATGTATACTACCTTCATATTGATATTAAATCAACTCCAAACTTCTATAATATTCTTCAATTAATATCACATATCATGATCCAACTTTTCACCTAAAAATATGGAAAACACTAAGAAATGTTTCCATTAACAACATCATGTATACAAAACATTTCCATGACTAGTACTATTATCTTCTATAAATATTCCATGAAACTCTAAAATTATCATATATTTAATGATATCAAACATCCTACATCAATATCACAATAATTCAAATAATTCCTATGACTCTCCAAGAGCATCACTAAGTATACAAGTTTACACATATTAAACACTTCTTTCATGAAATTCACAATACAGATAGATTCATAATGAATCCATTTCAATCCTCCAAGTATGGAATCTGATGCTTATTCACTAAATATATTTTCTAAGAAACATATAAATAACTCCATGAAATACTTCATTTAACTTATTGACCTTATAGCACCATAACTTTATTCAATATATAATCATTCCTTAATATATATTGTCAACAAATCCAACATTACTTTATGGTAACAGCATGGTGTTTGTTCCTAGTAGGTTTCCATTTCTATAACTAAAACTTATATCCTTAGGGTCCTTGATAGGTTTCTTGACTCTTCTAATGATTTTTTAGTATCACTCACTGCTATCAAGATAAGGGCCTAGAGAGTCACATGAAAAGTGTATTCAAAAGTTTGGCTAATTCTAGTGAATTAAATTTTTTGGACATGGTGGGCCTTATGATGGGGACTAGGTAATGTCCAAGTTTATACAATCATAAAGAAAATAAATAAATTCAATATTATTCAAGTTTATAAAAATAACTAATGAATTTTTTCACTTATTATATTCCCTGGTTATTTAGTGAATGTAAAGAAAATATTTTTCAAATGAATATTTAATATTTAATATTCATGTTTCATTTAAATATTTTGGGAGAGATGAGTCAAGTTAATGACTCTTATTTTATTAATTAACATAAATTTAATGTTAAAAGTTAGTGATAAAATATTCATGACATTTATGATGATTTTTAAGTGTATTTTTTGTCATTTTTTGGTCTGTTTGAATGGTTAACTTATATAAGGACCTAAGTGCAATTTATGGAAGTTATAACCTGGATATTTAAACATTTTAAGGACCAAAAATGATTAGGCCCATAACTTTCTCGAATTATATCTCCTCTACACCTCTCTTTCAAGTCTTTTAGAGATAAATAAAAGAGAAGATCATGAATCATTCGATCCAAGTTTTAGGGTTGAGAGTTTGATCTCCTGTGATTGTAAAAACATTAGATATCCTTTTATTCTCTGTGATAACACTCATTTTTCATAAGAAAACATTTTATCAAGCATCTAGAATGTGTGTGGATGATCTAGGGGCAGAGTTTTTGGTTTATTTGATCGATGATCACCGATGATGAGCGAAACACATTTCCAATTGAAATCAGACAAGGAATAATTTCAATTTAATTTTTGTGATGAATTTAATTTACATGGGATCCTCGGGTGGTTACTAGGTTGCGCATCACCTGAGATAACATCACGATGTCACACTGGTGATAAATTTTTAAAATCCCATTGTTTAATGCTTCCATAATGTGCCTGGTACTAACAACTCTCATCTTCTATGTTGACCCAGGAGGGGTTCTAGCGGGGGTGGGTTGCGACACCCCAACCTTCAGTACTATGATAATGGCATTTACTTGCATTCATTTTTTATATTTTTTAGAAATTTTATAGAATTTAATAATATGGAATTAATAAAAGTTTCTAAAATTTTTGAAAGATATAATATATGAGATAAGATGTCATCATTTTTAAAAGTACTAATGAATTTTTTATAATAACCTAAAACTTATTATTTATTAGTATTTTTATAAAAAGTAAAAATTAAAAATATTTCTTATCACTTATTATAAAATTATCAAATTAAATTAAAATTTATTAATATTTTTATAATTCAAGTGCTTGGTTACACATTTAGTAAATTCATACATATAAAAGTTTAATATTTTTTCAATAATATAAAACACTATATTTTTTTATAAAAAAGTTAGATGTTATTAAAATTATAAAGAAATGTTTTAGCACCAAATCTATTCAATAAAAAGGTTAACCATAAAAAATCCCATAAAGATCTAAATTGTGAGGCTTATATACCCATTACTAGAAATCACATCGACCATTTCTTGAAGAAGTCACATCATAGAAAGAAACACCTCGTAATAGTCAGACACCATGTTTTAACCCAACATGTGGTAGGGGAAATGTGCTTAGAGTAATGTATTGGTCATATTTTTTGGTTAAATGTGCATAATATTCTTAAAGGTTGTTATCTGGTGAAGTATAAACTTCCATATCTAGTCCACTTCACTAATTTAGATCAGGAAGCTTGAAGTTATAATACTAATGTGAGAATCTCTAGAAGAGACTTATATCTGGGTATTTGAAGCCCAGGGAAAATAGAGTTCCTTGGTTTTAATATAAATGATACGTGTTGATACACAATTTCCTTGTTTATAAAATTCTTAAACTACATCAATTCATGGTTAGTTTGATAGGGTATTTTATCCACTTGAGGAATTATTTATAACAATTTTGAGTCAAATTTGGGTAGGTTTAGATGGTAAATCATGAAAAATTGAGAAGGAAACCACTTTGGGTTTAGTTATATTGATTATAATAGCTACTTATGCTACACTTTTATTTTCTTGGATCTAGATCCTCTCATTATAAGTTCCTAAAATGGTCGTAATCACTTCAGTTAGAGTCATTAGTACTTCTATTTAAAGAATTATTTCATTTTAAATGTAGATTAGTGTACTATTTCCTCATAATTTCAAGAAGGTTCTTTATTCTATGGTTGAAATTTCATGGTGAAATAATTATTGAAGTTTTATAGGGAAACCCCCATTATTTTAATCAGTGTATCTTGAAATATCCTTGTATTGGGTCAATTTACTTCAAAGAAGCACCCACAAATGAAAGTTTAATTTTTATCAATGATAAAAAAAATTCCACTCATTTTATCAACTAGTTATATACAAAAACCATATCCAAAACTTTATGGATGTAAGTTATCATTAAAGGGAAATGTTAATGAGAGATAATACATGGAAGGACTTATAATAAAATTCATGGAAAATACAATGTAAATTGTGTCTTGATTAAAAACTAAAGTATTTTTCATATGAGAATGTCATACCTGTATATTTTAAAAGATAATGGGAAAATAAAAATTATCATGAAAATAATTAACAAAAATGCTTTTAGTAAGATAAAAAAATGTATCTCATACACTGGGAATGAAAAATATATTAAATTACCTTTAAAATAATTTTTTGGTCATCGTGTGTGTTAAAAACATTAATGTTTTCATGTGATGCACTCACTATAGACATAAGATCAAATTCATCAAATGTATATTTTAATTTTGATACACACAGTGTTTAAACTTGTTGAATATAATATTTTAAAAAAGAAGATTCATTATTCCAAGTCAGGTTCATAAATCAATTGATTCACAAAAATCAAGAATAATGGAACTTCTCTTTTCTTTATCTCCTATACAGGGGCCCAAGAACCTACCTAGACCAATAAAGTTGTCCTAAAAAATAGATTATCCTAAATTTGAAAACACTCATTTAAAACTTTTTTTAGCACTTATACATAACCCTATATCCCCTTTAACTTATGGTAAGAAGTTTAAAGTGGTGTTTCTTAAATTTTTAAAAATTCACTTACACTTTTATTCTAGAATAAATCTACTTGAATGTGTGTAAAAAAATATTTATCACTTGTGATAAATATTATTATATAATTGTTTCTATATTATTATGGAAAATTTATTTTTATATATCTTATGAAGTGATTTCTTATGGATTATGGATTTTAGTGTTTTTAAAAAACAAAACAGACTCAACATATTTTTTCAAACTATTTATCATAAAAGAAAGTGCTATAAAAAGATTTAATATTTTTTGTTAAAAGAACCCTCATACAGAAACCCTTATCATTAGTGATAAGTGTTGTTATGGAATCATAATTGGTTCCATATAGATCATGCATCAATATTTATGATTCTTGTGGTATTGTTCACATGTTAGGTTAATTTCAATTAATGAAGAAAATATATGAAAATGATGAATGGAAAATTAAAATGATTCTCATTTCAGTAAGATTTTAAAAAATTACTGATAAAATTGATCAATTAAATCTTTTCTTCATAGTGAGAAAAAAATCATTTATTTTCATATTAGTAAAATAACCACCAAAGGTAGAAATAAGGCACTCAATGATTTTCTCCTTAAACCATTAATAAATAATCACATAATAATCTTTAATTAGATGGAGACAAACAATGAAATCAACCAAATTCCATCACTGATGATTGTGTTTATAGGTATTATATAAAAACTTAAAATAAGCATGACTTAGATTATAAATTAATTTTACCCTTTAAAAATATATCTAATTAGATAAATTGTGGAATAAACCACACATATGGTCAAATAAATCCTTGAAATCCATGAAAAATAGATTTTTGATATTATAATAAACCACAAGATTATATTTTATTTAAAATAATAAACTGTTTGAATCTTTACGTATAATAAATGGTTTTAAAATAATTACCCACCTCTCTATTAATATTTTAGTGTTATGAAGCATAAGTTATCCATACATGATTTCTTACATTAAAGTTATTATCTTTTTTATTAAAAAAAATAGATTAGCTGAATATTGTTTTCAATACACTGTAATATTATGAAAAACCATGAATTTTGGTTATGATAAGCTATAAATACATTTCAACAAACACATTTATAATTATAAGTTACCCTAATTTCATTCAAAATTATGTCATGTTGCTAACATAAATTAAATTTTTGGACATAAAAATATGAACTTTAATAAATGATGAATATAAATTGAGGCTAAAAATAATTCAATAAAGTTGAAAAAAACTATTGAATTTCCAAAAATGAAATCTAAAAATGATATTAATAGAGAAACCTTTTTTATAAATATTTCCAAGTAACCCATGTACACTAGGGTATTTAATATTACACTCATAATTTGATGAAAATATTCTAGCATTGAAAATAAATATAAGTATTAGTTAACATATGAACCCAATAAGTGATACATTAATGCATAAAAGTGATAATTGCTTTCAAACAAACCCCAATTACTATTAATATTTTAGCTTTACACGTGATTGATAAAAATAAAAGTGGATTTTCATTACACTTAAATAAAAAAAGAACATATAAGAAACCTTAGTTTTTTTTCTTAAATGGATATTCCTCATGATTTCATTATTTTGATAAATCCACTCTAAAATGGGTAATTATTAAAAAATATGATTTTATAGTTATTAAATTGATAAAAATAGAATAAAAAATAAACACAACTTATCCAAACCATGTACCCTATGATCCCTTGACATTTCTTTTCATCTATTATTTTTATATTATATTATACCACCTTATTGATCTATATCAAACTATAAATAACTAAGTTTAATAATAAATTGCATAGACATAGGTCCCATTTGGTTTTGAAATGTATTTACTATTCAATATCATCACACCTAGTGAGGTAAAAAAGGGGGCTAATGGATCGATGCTTCAAAAAGATCACATCAAATGTCACCTCTATGCACAATAAGAAAAGGATCCAATGAAAATCCACTATCAAAGTAAAATTAATATTATTTGATCCTTGGTGTGTCATGGGTGGGTTTGGGACTATAGGGTAGAGAAGTTATAACCAATTTACTCAAGATATTATGAAATCCTAAGTGAGTTCAATAGTTAGAGCCTCAAGAAGTATTCACTACTGGTGAGTGGTGCACTACAAGATTATTGAGTCATCAATATTTAGTTTATTTACTAATATTTTTGTTGATATATATTATTTTTATAGTTAGATAAATTATCAAACAATGAATTATTAATAATATATAATTAATAAATAGCTATAATGATGTGTAAAAGTAAAATAATAGTAGTGGTACTTGTCAAAGAAATCCTTCATGTGTACCCAACATCCTCATTGCCATAAATATTTTTCTCATATAGTTTCACATTTTTTTCATTTAATCATAACACTATAATAATGATTGGATTTAGATTTGGTTTTTTAGTGATTGTTTTGAAAACCGCCAGTATATGTGTTTTTTTTTTCTTTTATTTATTTTTAGTGGTAGTTTTTCAAAAATTTCCAGACTTCTTCCCAAACTATCAATTCATTGGTCATGCTAAGTATATATGTCATAAAAATATGATTTTATCTTTTTTTCATTAAAGGGGAATTCTGAGAATTCTTTTAGGAGGAAATTGAGGAGGCAGATAGTGAAAAATAATGTGGTTTCTGTTGGTGGAAAGAAATCCCCTCTTGACAGGGGCAATGATCATGTAGGTGTCAGTTCTTCTTGAATGACTGAGGATTATTCTCTAAAGATGGTACATGTGAATTGTGAAACTCTATATACTAAACAAGATCTACCAAGTCTTTAAATTGAGGGGTTTTGTAGGGAGATTCTTTATTTATTATGCTCTCTAAAGGGGTATATCATGGATAGCTATAGGAAGCGGGATAAGGGTAAAAGACCTGTTGGGGAACTGGACTGTAGGAGTAGTGGAAATAGAAATCCTATCAATGTTTTCTATGTTGGTCCCTTCTATTCTAATGAAATTCAAGGGGAAATAGATGGTGTTTATATTGGTGTTGAATTGAATCAGTATGAAACTGTTTCTAAATCTATTTAGTAGGTTGGTATCTCTAATTTGATTGTCATGCAATGCAGTGGACATGATGGGAAGAACACTAGTGAAGTGGTACAATCTGTAGATGAGGATATTGGTGTTGTTCTAGGGTACTCTCCTTCACAAACTGATGAGAAAGGTTGTATTGTGCAGGCACTAGTTGTGGACTTTTCAAGACATGTTCTACAGGAAGATGGGTCTGGGAAATCTGATGTTTAGAAAAGTGTGGATTGTCTTCAAGAGATTCAGAATATCTTTAGTTCTTTAGGAGTGTCTGGTAAATGGGGTAATGTATATGATTATGGAAGTGACAAGGAGCAACAGATGGTCTTAGTGGACACCACTCATCTCTGATCCATGGGCAGTGGTGACCCTATTTCCTTTAAGGTTATTATTCTAAATGGAAAGGGAAAGATGGTTAGCAGTGAAGTTTTAGCTCTGATTCCTTTAAAAAGAAGTCCACAAAATGATTACTCTAATCTACCCAAGAATGTGTCTATTAGGTCATCTTCCATGGCATCAAAGATCCATCTCACCCAAGAGTAGGAAATGTCCAAGGAGAGGATCCTTGGGATCCTCAATCAAGGTAATTCACAGTCGGAGTGGGAGACTGCTGATGATTCTGATTATGATTATGGAAATGATCCTACTTTTTTGATCCATAGTTTGCTTTTCTGGATGAGGGCATGTCCCTTTGTATGACCCCATTTGTTTTCTTGTTTTCTTGTTCTCTTTTTCTTTCGCATTTAATAAAAGGTCAAAAGCTTTCGCTTCTAGCTAGACCTTTTTCATATACAATTTATTATTTATAATCATTTATTGTTTATTATTTATAAATTTAATTTATTATAATGTGTTAATTATTAATTATTTATAATTATTAGTTAACAATTATTTGAAACATAAATTAATTTTAGGATAAGTTAAAAATCGGACGTCATCATCAAATGATCATAACTTTTGATTCGGGTGTCCGTTTTAGTTCCACAACTAATCAAATTGAAGTTTATAAATAGTTACAATGACATTATATAATAATTATTAATTAATGTTTATTTTTTATTATTTATTATCAACTTATTATTAAATTATTATTTATTTATTTAATATTTATAATATATTATTACATATTATTTATTATTTATTATTTATTATTAATTTATTATTAATGTATTATTTATTATTAATTTATTATTATTTATTTATTTATTATCTATTTATTATTTATTTATAATTTAATTATTGATTATTAATAATTTATTTATTATTTATTTATTATTTATTTATTATTTATTTATTATTTATTTATTATTTATTTATTATTTATTTATTATTTTTTTATTATTTTTTTATTATTTTTTTATTATTTTTTTATTATTTTTTTATTATTTATTTATTATTTATTTATTATTTATTTATTATTTATCTATTATCTATTTATTGATTTATTATTTATGTATTATTTATTTTATACTATTTATTATTTATTTAAAATTTATTTATTTATTATTTAATTTATTATTTTTCATTAGTGTATTATTAACATATTATTTATTATTTATTATTTATTTCATTATTATTTATTTGTTATTTATTTATGATTTATTTATGATTTATTTTTTATTTTTTATTTTTTATTTATTTTTTATTTATTTTTTATTTATTTCTTATTTATTTTTTATTATTTATTTATAAATTATTTATTACTTATTTATTATTCATTTATTGATTTATTATTTATTTATTATTTATTTATTACTATTTAAAATTTATTTAAAATTTATAATTTTTCATTATTAACTATTATTTATTATTTATAGTCATTTTTATTTATTATTAATTTATTAATTTTTTATTATATATTGATTTATTATTTATTGTTAATTTATTATTAATTTATTATTTATTTATTATTTATTTATCTAATATTTATTACATATTATTTAGAATTTATTATTAATTTATTATTTATCATTTATAATTTATTATTTATTATTTTTTTATTAATTTTTAATTTTTTTTATTAAGGTATTACTTGGTATTTATTTGTTTTTTATTTTTTATTTATTTAATATTTATTTATTACTTATTTATTAATTATCATTTACTATTTATTTATTATTTATTATTTATTATTTATTTAATATTTATTTACTACTTATTTATTATATATTGATTTATTATTTATTTACTACTTATTTATTTTATATTAATTTATTATTCAATTTTAATTAATTTTTTTTATTAGTTTTTTATTAACATATTAATTGTTGTTTATTTATTACTTATTTATTATATATTAATTAATTATTAATTATTTATTATTTATTTATTTATTTATTTATTTATTGTTTATCATGTATTGATTTATTATTTATTATTAATTTATTTTTAATTAGTTATAAATTTATTATTAATTTATTATTAATTTATTATTAATTTATTATTAATTTATTATTAATTTATTATTAATTTATTATTTATTCATTATTTATTTCTTATTTATTTATTATTTATTATTTATTTATTATTTATTTATTCATTATTTATTCATTATTTATTATTTATTATTCTTTGTTTTTTTATTATTTATTCATTATTTATTGATTATTTTTTATCATTTATTTATTATTTATTACTTGTTTATTTATTTATTTTCTATTTATTTATTACTTATTAATTATTATTAATTAATTATTACCATGTTATTTATTTATTTATTATTTATTACCTATTATTTATTATTTGTTATTTATTACTTATTATTTATTAATAATTTGTTTGTTTTTTATTATTTATTAATTATTAATTATTTTTTCATATTTATTTGTTATGTATTATTTATTTTTTTTTATTTTTTATTTTTTATTATTATTATTCTTTAATATTATTATTTATGTATGTGTATTTATATGTATTTATTTGTGTGTGTGTGTGTTAAATTATGCTTTCTCACTGTAACGTCCCGACCTAAGATCCACTCAATGGGTGCCCCGAGCCGGTGGGTCACATGGCCTCAAGTGTGTTAGCCAGTATGCCAGAGGCTGTTGACTAACACCGAGGGTGTAAGGTGGTATGGTGGGAAGACTATACTCTCATATCAGAGTGGCATAGTGGATACAATAGATAACAGACAACAGCAGAAGCATAATATAAACAAGCACTATAACAATAGGACTAGTAACCCATCCTAGTGGAAGCATGATATAACAGAATGGAACAGAAGAAACAGATATAATAATAATACACTACAGAAGCGTAAATAACCAAGCGAATCTAATAATATCAAAATCCAACAGGTTGAATCATATGCAATGATGATTTCATGGCATGTTGATATATAAGAAGGTAAAATAGGGGGAAACATACACAACATGCTATAAAAAAATATAAAAAGTCCAAAAGACTGCTCCACTATCATCTCAAGAATATGTTTTATCCTATGCTCTCATGCTTCACACTATAAGTAAAATGAATCAAGCATCTGAAGTAGGGTGCTTTCCCTTATCCATACCTGCAGACAAGTAATCTACTCGGGTACCAAAGGCAGCCTGAGTAGGGTGTGAGATAAAATCCTAGTAGGCCACCACCAATGGTGTCTAGAAATGATCTATCTGGTGTGCATAGCAACAGCAGTGTGTGGGTATAAAGAATAATAAACAATGTTGAATAAATAAATACCAACCGATTCAAGTTCCCATGAGACACATGGCTGGCTCTACCTGCTTTGGCATTGGCCAGTGTAAGAGTTTGATCAGTAACCATATATATAGTAATAATATAAATATATATAGTATAGTTATATATTGTATACACCTATATGCACTAAGTATGTGAGGGCGTAAGTAGGCATATATATGGATACTGGGTGCTAGCTAGACCTGGGGCGTAACTCAAGCATCCATAACTAGTCTAACAAGCTATAGGCTCCAGCAAAGGGTACATGCCCTGAATCTCATAATGAATATGAGACATCATACCAGTCATTCGAGATAGGTGGGGTTATTCATTATGCCAACACCTGATATGGAGGAATGTGGAACATCATGCCCATCATCCAAATAGAAGTACAACAGTGAGAGACATCATTCTCAACACCTAATGTAAGGGAGAGTGAAACATCATGCTCAATAAGTCCCTTAACCATCGTTCACCAGTCAATATCAATAGAATAATCATAATAATAATAGTAATAACATGAGGAAGTACCTCTAATGAATCATAATCATCAATCCCAATATAACCAAGGAATCACAGTTTATATAATTCACATTTTATAATTATATAATAAGAGGTGTGGCCTTGTCACCCATTCAATTCAATATAAACAATCCATTTAATTAATTAAGGCATGAAAAATTATAAACAATTTGAACCAAGCACTTATAAGGTTCTTTAATCAACTGGGAAATTACACACAAGGGTCAATTTCATTTACAATCCAAGTTGAACACTTAGAAGGTGTCATGGTCATTTAAATAATTATATGATATAAAGTAAATATTTTCATAAAATAAGAGCACGGTTACACCAGGGCATCAAGGGGGTCTGTAGAAATAAAGGCCCAGAGCATCACCAATGGAAATTTCTGCACCCCTAGGGGGAATGGAACCAAAACTATCAAACACCATGAGGGGGGCCTCCTAGGAAGCCTTTGAAGCCAAAAATTCATCAACCTGGTTGCCTTCTCGCCACCTATGTGCAAGCTCGATATCATGGGATAGATAATATTTACATTTCCAGATCAAATAGGTGATATCCCAAGGAGTGTGAGTGAGGCCTTTGAGAGAGATCCATGTAATCTTTGAATCTGTCTTAATCACCGATAAAGAAATCTGCTTGGAGAAGTATAAAACCAGGCCACTAAGCAAGGCCTCTGCTTTAGCTCGCAGCGAGTTTCCAGCCCCATAAAAAGAGATGAAACCAAGAACCATTGATCCCATTTGGTCGCGGAACACACCACCACCCTGCATGATCAATTGGATATACGAGACGTCAGTATTTAACTTAAGACCGAGGGTGGGGGTCTATTTCACCCAATGTCCCACTGATTGGGGACTGGGAGTAACAGGGCCTTTCCTTCTGGTCATGAAGTGCCTGAGGGAAGGGGCACCCTCCCATTGATCATTTATACTGGCTAGGTCCACCACTAGGCATTTAGTTCTCACCATCAAGCTAACATCAGAGGAAGGGGATTTGTGGTGGGAGTGGTTCCTCACCTCCTAGATACACCAGCAGCCTACGGAAAGTAGGAGGGAGCGTGCTTGCGCCTCCTAGTTATTACCATTCGAACTGCTGAACCACTGCTACAAAAAATCCTCAGTAAAATCCACAATCGAGTTATAACCAAAGTACTCACGTTTAAATAATTATATTAAAGAGGTAATTCCATTCATAACGCCCAAAGGTGTGTCTATGATTAAGTTCTACATGCTTTAAACACTTTTCAAGGGTCTACAGGAGTATAAAAACATGTGTATAATTATTTAGAAATGAAGAATGCATTTTAAGGAGATGTGTGGCAATGGACGGCACGTGGCACAATGGAGGAGCTATAAAAACAACTCGAATTTGAGGGAAAATAACTATACCACCTACCTTAGAGTCGTAGATGACTCCTCATCTAATATAAACTTCAGATTTGAAGTAGATTAGGAGAAAAACAAAGAACGGTACAATGCCCTAAAAGTAGGGAGAATGAGCTCACACCAAAATAGTGCAAGAGATATGAAGAGAAACTAAGATAGGAAGCAAGAGGATTTAAGATCTTATTAATGCGGATCCAACATTAATGGAAGCATTTTATTTTGAGTCCATATGGAGGGGAAATCAACAATCATGGGTTAGGATTTGGGAGAACTCACGAGAGGAGAAGGAGGGGTCGTCCGCTGGAAATGAGAGAAAGAAATAGGGAGGTGAGTTATTAAATTCATTAATGGAAAAACTAAAAAATAACCTATCCAGAAAGGGTTGTGTGGTTTGGTCACACGGTTGTCCAAACCAATCACCAATCATGCGCCACACCACTACCCAAGGAGGACCCTACACAATCTAGGAGCATGGTTTGGATAACCATGCACAACCCATGAAAATTGCCTCTATAATTTGTTTGAGAAAAATCACATAACCATGTTCCCAGGCTTGCATAGTTTTAGACAACCATGCGACCTCTTGTAGGCCACTAAGAGCCCCACATAGTTATGCCACAAAGTTAGTATCGATTGTGTGTTAACCATGTGACCTACCCTATTTTTTCAATTCTCAAATCTTTGGGCTCTAAACAAGCCCCAGAAGCTTTTGAATTTTTTTTTAGGTTTTATAGAACATTAACCAAGAGAAAACAAAGTATTCACATAAAAACAAACAAATTGTGCATTTGGGAAAAGCTGGGTAATTAAATACTCTCCTCCTTAAAGAAACTTGTCCCTGAGTTAGCCTTTTGAGGGTAAAGAGTTATCATCTATGAAAAGTTTCGGCCACTGTGCTCATATATCAGTTTCCCACTCCTAGGTCTCATTTGATACTCATTTGTGCCGCCATAGCACCCATACCAAAGGAACTGATCTGCCTTAGAGTTTCTTCATGCTCCGATCCACAATATGCACTGGGTACTCTTGAAAAGAAGAATTTTTTTATAACTCAACCTCATCAAGTTGGAAAACATGCAATGAGTCTGGATAATTCGAAAAAGATAAGATATGTGAATACATCATGCATAAACCGGTATCTCTGAAAAAGTGATATCTAGTAAGACACTAATCCAATTATCTTTAAAACCTCAAAAATTCCAACAAATCATGGAAAAAACTTACCCTACCTCTGAATACGTCAATGACCCAACCTAGGTGAAACTCACAAGAAAACCTGATGTCCAAACTCAAACTTGAGAGGCCTTCATCATTGGTTGGCATATGAATATTTTCTAGAGTGAGCTATTATCATGTTTTTTCTAATCAACTGGAATTTCTCTAAAGTCTCCTAAACAAGACGTGGTCTAAGCAAAGTTTCCTCCCCTAACTCTAACCAGCATAGAGGTGAATGGAAAAACATACCATATAAGGCTTCATAAGGATCAATATTGATGGTATACTAAAAACTGTTATTATAATTTAATTCAACAAGGGGTATGTGTTTCTCCCAAGAACCCATGAATTCAAGGACACATGCATGAATCATGTCCTCAAACACCTGAATCGTACACTCTGTATGTTCGTCAGTATAAGGGTGGTAGGTCGTAATTAGAAGAACCTATATACCCAAGGAATTTGGAAACCCCTTCCATAACTAAGACATTAATAAAGAATCTATGTTAGATATGATAGATTATAGAGCTCCATGAATACGTACGACCTCCCTGATGTATAGCCTCTCTAGCTCGTCTACCAAAAAGGTCTATCATATAGGTAAGAAGTGTGAAACCTTCATCAAAAAATCACTGACTACGTAAACCGTATCATTTTTATGAGGTGATTTGGGTAAATCAATCATGAAATCCATAGAAACATCATCTCATTTCTACTCAGGAATGGACAATGACTGTAAAATCTCTGTCAGTCACTAATGTTCTACTTTCACCTGCTGACAGGTGAAACATCAAGTGATAAAACCGAAAATCTCATGTTTTATACCTAGACACCAATACTGACGATGTAAGTCTCAATAAATCTTGGTGACGCTGAAATGTACTACCCAATCTAAGGCATGAAATTCCCACATTTTCTCCTCTCTGATGTCAGTTGGGACCCAAACACACCGATGAAAGAGTAAGGCCTCATCCTTATCCACGGTCCAACCAGAAGATGAATCATCATCTGAGATAATCTCCCTTAGGACTAAACCCTCAAGATCATATATTTTTCTCATTCTTACCCATTATATAAGAGTATAGGACACTAATAAGTCCATGAGTATAGTCTTCTGATGATCCTTCTGAACCTCAACATGCATCTCTTAAAACAAAGCCATGAGATGCCACTCACCACTGGCCTCCTAAACCGCCTGTGTATGAGTCTTTCAGCTCAGAGTGTTGGCTACAAAATTTCCTTTCCCATGCATATAGTCAAGCTCAAAATCAAAATATTTCAGGTACTCAAACCATCTGCACTGACTAAGATTCAGATCATGTTGTGTAAATATGTACTTGAGGATTTTGTGATTAGTGAATACCACAAAACACTCTTTAAGAAAATAGTGTCTCCAATGATGTATAGCATGAACAATAATAGATAGCTCGAGATCATGCATTGGGTAATTCCACTCATGAGGCCTCAACTGATGAGACTCGTATGTTAAAACTCACTCATCCTATATCGAAATAGCTCCCATGTAATGAACTAGAATTTTATCAATGAAATTTACCTTCTTATAATTATGTCATGTAGTATAAAGTAGATATATCACATAGAGAACCTAATAAAAACATAATTCTCATAAATAAATAATTATAATTTAGTCATAAACATTCCAATAAGAATTCCAAATATTATAGTGGGATAATAAATATAAAATAAGATAATAATAATAGGAAAATTTGGATCTGATCGATCCACTAGAATGATCGCACTCAAAAAAAAGTTGTAAAAATAAAACATAATGTTAATAATAAAATATTCATTTAAAATATGACCATGTGAGAAAATATAATTGAATGATGAATAGAATAAGTAGTATTTATAGGAAGTAGTAAACCCTTATGACGGTTAGAAATCTGGACATTGGAATAGTAATGTGACTGTTATGAATAGTAATCTTGCCATTAGAATAGTAACCTCACCTATGAAAGTATAAATAAAATTTATTTATCTTATAAATGAAAATATTATATATTTATTTCATGGAATAAGTAAATAAATGTTTTAAAAATGATAAGTTAAGTGTTAATATTTTTGTGAAACGTGTATTTTTATTTACAATTTTATAATTAATATCATGATTTAAAAGAAAGTTTATTTTCATAAAATATATTCATAAATTAATATTTTGTTTTATTATAATTATAATATAATTTTATGAGACCTTAAGTAATTCTTCAAAGTGTTATAAAATCGGTTATAATATTAAAATCAGTATTTTTTTCAATAAATGATGATTTTAATTAAAAATTAAATTTATCATATTTAGAAAATTATTTTTATAAAATAGAGTCCATTTTTGAAATACAAATATCAAAAAAATTAGGGTTATTTTTTGGGATTTTTCTAAAATAGTTGATTTTTTTGTGAATGGTGAAATATGATAATTTACGATATTTAACAAATACATGAATTATTGAGTCATGGATGATGTATGGATGAGGTAATCACTAATTTATTTGAACTATAATAAATCATTTAATGTATTTAGTCATAATAATCAACACTATTGATATTCTTGAGCCATAATAATAAAAAATGAATAAAATAATCAAAAATACCCCTCTCCTCCCCTTATAAATACCACCCCTCACCACCCCTTCTCTACACATATACTAAGCCTTATATATTATATAAATTCTATCAAATTATCTTCCCAATCCTCTTCCCCATATCCAATATCTGTTGTTCTCAACAAAATACCAAACCCAAGTGCCTTAAGGAGGTTCTCAAGGTGACGACATTCAAAAGGTAAAATCCTCTTTCTTTCTCTTTTAAATTCTTTATTTATTCTACCTTATCCTCACCTCCCCTTTAAAATATATCATGATAAATCCATTATAATATATATAATATAATTTTATTGTGTTAATTTAATATCCATCATAAAATCTCTTCTCTTCTCCTTTTATTCTAAAAATGAAAACATCATTTGTGATGTGTCGATTTACCACCTTCGTGGATGATGAGTTTTTATTTTTTATTACCATCTTCAAGGATGATTGTAGAACCATTTTTATGGTTAAATAAAATTATAATATGTATATTATAACCTATTTCATTATTTTTAACTAATATTTAAACATAATATTAAATAAAATGATTCTAGTTTGGGATGGTCATAAAAACCACCAAAAATAAACTAATCATTTTCATTAACATTTTATCTGATGAATCATTATCATACCTGAAAAAAATATGGGACCATTTAAAATTTTGTAATTATATTAATACTATTTCATTTTACTTCATTATAATTATTCCAATTAGACAAGAACTTTCGTAATTATACACAAATGAACTGACCATGAAACCATAAAACAAATGCTCCCAAAACAATGAAATTAAAAATTATAACTCATCGAAATGGATACAAATAAACTTAATAAAATTATAATAAATAAAATAATTGTTTAATATTTTATTAATTAAATTATTAATTAATCTAATTTTATTATCCAGGATATTGATTGCAAGTGCAGAACACATTCGAACATGAGGTAAGGGATCTCTCCAAACCTCCAAATTACCTTTGGGTTATGCTTTCTCTCTCTTTAACCCAATGTATTAATTCATTATTATTATATAATTATTATAAATTTTATATGTTCTAAAATTATGTATTTATTTCAATTCATCCTTATTTTTTGGGTAAACACATGTTTTATAAGGTTCCCTTCTCAATTCCTTCCGATAAGCAAGACTGAATAAAGGAAACTTCCCAATTTCTTACCCATTTTCAAGTACACTCCATAATCTATTTTAATACACCATTAATTTTATAAAATCACTCATTTAATCATTAAAAACTATCTTATTTCATTTATAATTTTATATAAACAATTATTCCTTTTTTTCTCTTTAAAGACTCTTTAAAATTTTCCCTTAAACCGCACTAAAGTGGCGCATCCGTAAAGTTTCTTAAACACACTTTTTGCTTGTTTTAAATTAATTTGGAAATAATTTATCATGATATATGTCTATTTTCCCTTATTAATGTATAAATATTATTTAAATCCATTCTTTATTATACACCATTGTCATACGCCCCTTGGTTATGCTTTATTACATGATTATGATACCCATTTCTTTCCATGGATAACCCTTATGGTTATCCCTTATGATTGATTATTCATGTGGCACACATATTCATGAACATGTTATGATGGATGAACCTAGATATAGATTCAATTCATTGATTAAGTTTTAGTCTCGTTAGATATCATGTTTGGGATTAGGGAGTAAACCTAATCTATTATGGGACTTTGTCCATCATGTGATATAGTCTTGGCAGTTAGTCTCGACTCATGTTTATGTCATGATATATGTTTCTTATGCATTACTATGATTCCATGATCATATGATATCATGTTCTATGTTCTATGCTTCAATATTATTATTCATGTTTCATTCCTTTTATGTTATCATGTTATGTCTTCTAACTCATGTGTTATGCTTTATTCCCATGTTTATTCCATTACTGGCCTTTTTGGCTCATCCCTTTTGTCTATATTCCTCAGGTTATCCTATAAAGATGTAGGATCCCAAAGTAAGTTAAGATATCATTATGGAATATTAATAAAGATATGTTTTATATCAGTTCCATGTTTTTAGGTTTATGTACTTATTCTTCTAAAGACACTATAATTTACAATTCTTGGTTTATATTTGATGGGTAATTATGCTTAAAATCATGTAATCATATGTGTAAAATGATAGGGTATTTATAGTTTGTATCAGAGGATGATATAGGTATTTTTGGGGATTAGGACTAGAAAACTTTAGTAAGAATCCTAGGGACAATTCTATCACCATGGATAACCTAGATTAAAATGTAGGGAATAATAAGTTAGGATATACTTCTCATTTATAATTTTATACTTATATGCTCAAAGTTTATTTTTTATATGATTATTAGTTAATTATTCAATCCCCCTAATTGTATTTTATTTCTTTTTCTTAGTTAATGGTGGGAAATAGGAGAACCTATTCCAACAACCAATGTGATAGGAAATATGATGATTTCCCTAATGAGATACCAAATATGATGGGAATGGGAGCCCAGAACTTCATGACAGTATTGGAACAACTGGATCAAGTTATGAATAATAACTTTAATCATGTGGAACTACCTCCTTCTCCTAATAAATAGAAATTTGTGGTTTAATCCTTTATGTGAAAAATACATCCTTTCTTTAGTGGATCTTTTGATCTCCTTATCGTGGAATAATGGATTAACTCCATTGAGAAGATATTCTCTATCCTTAAATGCTCAAAAGAAGAGAAATTCAAACTTGTGGTATATCATTTTGATGGGAAAGTGGATCAATGGAAAACACTGATCAAAAACATGAAGTCTAAGGAGGAAATTGATTCCATGGATTGGTAAGGGTTCAAGAAAATGTTTTTCAATTAATATTTTCCCCAAAATATCTATATTAAGATAGATAGGGAGTTCCTTATACTGAAGAAAAATGAGGATTAAACTATCAGGGAATATGAGGAAAACTTTACAAGGTTTTCACGATATGCCTCTGGCTTTTTCATGAACATCGAAATAAAGGTGGATCTCTTCTTCAATGGACTAAACCCGACTCTATGAAAAGTATTGGAAATTTGAGACTTTGAAATCTATGAGGAGATTTTTTGTTTCTCCCTTAAGGTTGAAATGGAGATCAAAGACTCTTAGTGGTCTCATGGACCCAAAGATAAAAAGAGGGAAATTGAGTTTAATATGGGAGGATAAACAAATATATCCCATGAAGGAATGAAAACCCAACATCCCACATGTCAAAAGTGTGGGAAGAAGAATCCTAGAAACTGCCTAAGGGGAACCAGGATATGATTCAAATATGGAAGAGAGGGTAATTAGGCTAATTTTTATCAAAAGAATTTAAAGAATCCAACTAATTTGGAAGAAGAAAGGAAGGTTAAGATCAACACTCAGCTTGTAGTGCAGTGATTCAACTGCAAGGAACATGGGAAGTATGTAAGATAATTCCCTAATCCAAGGGTTGTCGGAGGAAATCAACAAAAACAACCTACAAGGAAACAAGGAATGGCATATTCTATCACTACTACAAAGGTAGATCCTGATAATTATGTGGTTATAGGTATGTTATTTATTCATTCAAGAATAGAGAATGTACTTTTTAATTATAGTTCTACACATTCTTTCATATATTGCAATTTTAGTAGATCTATTCAAACACCACCTCAAAATATTAAGGTTGAGTTATCTTTGAGAAGAAATAATGGTGAAATTATTATATCCAAAGTATATAATTCCTCCCCATTCAATGTTTGTGGTCTAAATCTCCCAAAAAATCTTGTATTGCTTCCTTTGGTGGATTTTTATGCTATATTGGGCATAAATTGGATATCTTTATATAAATCCAACATCAAGTGTCGAGAAAGGGAGATCACTCTTCACATCCTAAGGCATCCTCAAATTCTATACAAGTATAAGGAGGAGGATGAATCTACTTCAGAATTATCATCTCAATTATGGATATTATTGCTTTATGAGAAGGCTTATATAGATAAAATTATTGATAAAAAGGGATAGAATCATGCTCGAAGACATTCCCATTGTGAGGGACTACACTGATGTGTTTCCTAAAGAATTTTATGGTATTCCTCCTGACCGACAGGTTGAGTTTTCAATTGATTTTATACCTGGATCACTACCCATATCAAAGAAACCTTATAAAATGGCCATCATTGAGTTGAAGGAACTAAAGAATAAATTACAAGAGAATCTGAACAAGGGTTTTATACGCCTAAGTGCTTTATTGTGAGGTGCACTAGTCCTCTTTTTCAAGAAGAATTATGGATCAATGCACCTCTGCATTGATTACCATAAGATCAAAAAAATCATGATAAAGAACAAGTATCCCCTTCTATGGATAGATGACTTGTTTTATCAACTATGTGGGGCCAAGTATTTATCTAAGGTGGACCTTTGGTCAGGATATCACCAATTAAAGGTTAGGAAGGAAGATATTCCCAAGACTACCTTTCGAACGAGGTGTGAACACTATGAGTTCATAGTGATTCCCTTTAGACTCACTAATGCTCCAACAATATTTATAGACTTAATCAATAGAGTCTTTATAGATTGCCTTGACAAATTTGTGGTAATATTTATAAATGATATTCTGATATACTCCAAGAGTAAGGAGAAACACGAGGAGTATTTGAATATTGTGCTAAATACATTGAAAGGGGAGAAAAATTATGCAAAGTATAGTAAATGTGAGTTCTGGATGGAGGAAGTATCATTATTAGGGAATGTTATCACCAGTAAATAAATATATGTGGACCCTTACAAGACAATTTCAATTGAAGAGTGGCCCAGACCAACATTTTTAATGGAGATCCATAGTTTCCTTGGTCTAGCTGGGTATTACCAATGATTTGTGAAGAAATTATCATGATTTTCAATCCCAATAACCAAGCTGACTCAAAAGGGGGTAACTTTGTATAGACCAGTGAATATGAATACTGCTATAAAGAGTTGAAAAATAGGCTTATCACTGCACCAGTACTTACACAGCTGACAAGTGGGGAACTGTTTGTGGTATATAGTGATGCTTCAAAGAAGGGCTTAGGATATGTACTGATGAAAAATGATAAAGTGATGTCCTACGTCTCAAGATAGCTGAAATTTCATGATAAAAACTATCTCATGCATAATCTGGAGTTGGTGGTTGTGATCTTCACATTGAAATACTGACGGCATTATCTATATGGAGAGAAGTGTGAGATATATATTGATCATAAGAGCCTAAAATATATATTCAAATGAAAGGAGATTAATATATGCCAATGAATATGGTTAGAGGTCATCAATGATTATTAATACTCAATCCACTACCATCCTAGTAAAGAAAATAAAGTGGCAGATTCTCTATATAGAAAGGATCCTGCAACTTTATCAATGATGAGAATTGAGAAGGATCCAATCTTCTTAGACTTTCAAAGGATAGACATTAGAATCATAAAGGAAGGAACGTCATCATTTCTTTCATAAATAATTTCTCTTCCATACCTTATAGAGAAAATAAAAGATGCTAAAATAAATGATGTAGAAATTCATAAAAATGTGGAAGCTATAAGAAAAGGTAAATCCTAAAAGTTCAATATTGATGAGGAAGGAGTTCTAAGACTTGGGACACAACTATATGTACAATCAAATACTGAGATAAAGAAAGATATTTTGGATGATGCACATAGCTCACCTTTCTCTATACACCTAGGGAGTACAAAGATATATCTATATCTCCAAGAGCACTATTGATGGTACAATATGAAGAAGGAGATCGCTGAATATACATCAAAGTTTCTGGTATGTCAGCAAGTGAAGTCTGAAATAAAAAAGTCTAAGGGGATAATGCAATCATTACCCATACCAACATTGAAACTAGAAAATATCACCATGGAATTTGTCACCATACTTCTAAATAAATCTAGAGGAAATAATGTTATATGGGTTATTGTGGATTATCTTATGAAGATAGCTCACTTTATTGAAATTTGATAGGATTTCTCACATGACTAACTTGCACGGATGTACATCAGAGAAGTAGTGAGGCTACATGGAGTACCATTATCTATTAAATATGATCATGATTTGATATTTACCTCTAAGTTTTAGAAAAGTCTCCAACATTCTCTATACATGGAACTGAACTTTAGTGCAGATTATCATCCTCAAACTGATGTAAAATCTAAGAAAACTAATCAGACACTAGAATACATGTTGAGATCATATTCTATGGACTTCAAAGAAGGATGGGATCATTATCTTCCACAAGTGGAGTTCTCTTACAACAATAGTTTTCAATCAAGCATAAAAATGGCCCCATATGAATCCCTTTATGGGAAAAGATGTAAAACACCGACATGTTGGGATAAATTCGGTGAATGTAAAATTTTGGGATATGAAAGGGTTGAAGAAATGGTAGAAAGGTTGAAAACCATTCAGCAGCACATCAAGGTAGCCCAAATTTGACATAAGAGCTATGCAGATAATCATCGATGGAACTTAGAGTTTGAGGCTGCTGACAAATTATTCCTCCTCATATATACATGGAAGAGGGTAATGATATTTGGTAAGAAAGGAAAGCTAAGTCCCAAGTACATCATCCCCTTTGATATTATTGATCGCATTGGAGCTGTATCGTATCCACTATCACTTACACTGACCATGTCTCAAGTATATAATGTATTCTATGTATCCCTCTTGAGTAAGTACATACTAGATCCCTCACATGTACTAAATTTAGTGGTAATTAAACTAGAAAATGATATCTCTTGTGAGGAGCAGTCGGTGAAGATCTTGGACCATAGAGATAAAGTTCTACGCAACAAGAGTAATCACTTGGACAAAGTACTATGGAGGAACCATAAATAAGAAGAGGCGACAAGGGAACTGGAGAAGCGGTGAAGGAGAAATAACCTCACCTATTTTCACCTTAGTATATGGAATGAAATTTTAAGGGAAATTTTCCTAAGGGGGGAGAATGTAATGATGCATAATTTTATCAATAAAATTTACCTTATAATTATGTCATATAGTATAAAGAACATACATCATATAGAGAACTTAATAAAAAATAATTCTTGTAAATGATGAATGATACTTTATTCAACAAAAAAATCAATAAGAATTCCAAATATTATATCAAGTAAATAAATAGAAAATAAGATAATAAGAATAAGAAATTTTGGATCTGCTCAATCAACTAGAATGACCGCACTCAAAAAAAAGCTGTAAAAATAAAACATAATTTTAAAAATAAAATGTTCATTTAAAATATGGCCTTGGAAGAAAATATAAGTGACTGATGAGTGGAATAAGAGGTATTTATATAAATTATTAAACCCTTATGACTGTTAGAAATCTGACTGTTGGAATAGTAACCTAACCGTTGGAATAGTAATGTGACTGTTAGGAATAGTAATATGACTGTTAAAATAGTAACATCACCTATGAAAGTATAAATAAAATTTAGGTATCTTATAAATAAAAATATAATATATTTATATCATGGAATAATTAAATAAATGTTTTAAAAATGATAAATTAAGTATTGGTATTTTTTGTGAAACGTAAATGTTTATTTATAATTTTATAATTAATATCATGATTTAAAAGAAAATTTATTTTTATAAAATAGATTAATAAATTAATATTTTGTTATATTATAATTATAAGATAATTTTATGAGACCTTAATTAATTCTTCAAAGTATCATAAAATCGGTTATAAAATTAAAATCAGCATTTTTTGAATAAATGATGATTTTAATTAAAAATTAGATTTCTCATAGTTAAAAAAATTAATTTCATAAAATTAAGTCCATTTTTTAAAACTACACGTCAAAAAATGGTCAGGCTTATTTTTTGAGATTTTTCTAAAATAGTTGAATTTTTTGTGAATAATGAAATACGGTAATTTATGATATTTAACAAATACATGAATTATTGAGTCATGGATGATATTTGGATGAGGTAATAACCCATTTTTTAAAACTATCTTGGACCATTTACTATATTTATTCATAATAATCAACACTATTGATAGTCTTGATCCAAAATAATGAATAAAATATTCAAAAACACCCCTCTCCTCCCCCTATAAATACCACCCCTTCTCCTCACATCTTCTAATCCTTATATCTTATCTAAATTCAGTAAAATTACATTATCATTCATCTTCCCCACATCCAATATTTACTTGTCTCAATAAAAGACCAAACCCAAGTTCCTTAAGGGGGTTCTCAAGGAGACGGCATTCAAGAGGTAAAATCCTCCTTTCTCTTTTAAATTTTTTCTTTCTTCTACCTTATCCTAAACTAACCTTTCCAAGACAACATGATAACTCCAATATCATATATATACTATAATTTTATTTTTTTTAATTTAATATCCATCATAAAATCTCTTCTCTTCTCCTTTTATTCTAAAAGTGAAAACATCATTCGTGATGTGTCGATTCACCACCTTCATGGATGACAAGTTTTCATTTTTAATTACTGCCTTCAAGAATGGTCATAAAACCATTTTTATGGTTAAATAAAATTATAATATGTATATTATAACTTATTTCATTCTTTTTAACCAATATATAAACATAATATTAAATAAAATGATTCTAGTTCGTGATGGTCGTAAAAACCACCAAAAATAAACTAATCATTTTCATTAACATTTTATCTAATGAATCGTTATCATATCTAAAAAAAATGATATATGGGACCATTTAAAATTCTTAAATTATATTAATACCATTTAATTCCACTTCTAAACAATTATTCCAATTTGAAAAGAACTTTCATAATTATACACAAGCAAACCGACTATGAAACCATGAAACGAATGCTCCTGGAACAATAAAATTAAACATTTTAACTCATAGAAACGGAAATAAATTAACTTAATAAAATTAAAATAAATAAAATATATAGTTCTTGAATTAAATTATTAATTAATCTAATTTTATTTTCCAGGACATTAAGTGCAAGTACATAACACATTTGGATATAAGGTAAGGGATCTCTCCAAACCTCCAAATTACCTTGGGGTGGGATTTCTTTCTATTTACCCTAATGTATTTATTTATTATTCTTATATACTTATTATAAATTATTTTTATATTTTATACAATTATGTATCTAGTTCAATTCATTCTTCTTTGTTGGGGAAACACATGTTTTATAAGGTTCCCTTCTCAATTCCTTCCAATAAGCAAGCCCGGTTAAAGGGAACTTTCCAATTTCTTACCCATTTTCAAGTACAATTCATAATATGTTTTAAGCCACAATTATTTTTATAAAATCACTCATTTCATCATGAAAAAATATCATAGTTTATTTTTGGTTTTATACAAACAATTATGTCTTTTTCCTCTTTAAATACTCTTTAAAATTTTCCATTAAACCGCACTAAAGTGGCTCATTTCTAAAGTTTCTTAAACACACTTTTTACTTTTTTTCACTTCAGTTGGACACCATTTATCATTATCTATGCCTATTTTTCCTTATTAATGTCCAACTATGATTTAAATTCATTTTTTCTTGTACACCATTGTCATACTTCCCTAAGTTATGCTTTATGACATGATTATGATACTCATTTATTTCCATGGGTAACCCTTATGTTTATCGCTTATACTTGATTCTTAATGTGGAACACATATTTATGAACATGTTATTATGGGTGAACCTAGATAGAACTTCAATTCATTGGGTAATTTTTAGTCTCATGAGACGTCATTTATGGGATTAAGAAGTAAACCTAATTCATTATGGGGCTTTATCCACCATGTGATATAGTCTTGGCAGTTAGCCTCGGCTCATGTTTATGTCATGTTATATGTTTCTTCAACATTTCTATGTTTCTATGATCATATGATTGTATGTTCTATGTGCTAAGCTTCCATATGATAATTCATGTATCATGCCTTTTATGTTATTATGTTATTCCTTATAACTAATGTGTTATGCTTTATTCTCATGTTTATTCCCTTACTAGGTTGTTTAGCTCATCCCTTTTGTCTATGTATTCCCCAGGTTATCCTTTGTAGATGTAGGAGATCAAAGTAAGTTAGGAGCTCGTTATGGAATATTAATGAAGAGATGTTTTGTTCTAGTTCCATGTTTTCAGTTTTATATACCTAGCCTTCCAAATACACTGGAATTTATGATCCTTGGTTTGTATTTGATGGATAATTATGCTTAAAATCATGTAATAATATGTATAAAAGGCTAGAGTATCTATATCCCAACCTGATACCTGATGCGTCACATTAAACAGTGTATCTCATTCCTAGCTCTGATAGAATTTGGATCGGCACTAAAATCAATCTTCCTTTCTAGCTCTTGAAAGTTTGATTCACAAGATTCTAACCATATAAATTTCTCACCCTTTTTATTCAAGCTCATAATAAGAATTGCACGACATGAGAAATTCTAGATGAAGCGTCTGTAATACCTAGATAGACCTAAGAAACACTATATGTTAAATAAATTCTTGGGTTGCTCTCAGAAAACTACAGCTCTTACTTTCTCTAGGTCTACTGATACTCCTGACTCTGAGATGATATAACCCGAGAATTAGACTTTATCAATCCAAAGTGGAATTTACTGAGCTTAGCATAAATTCAATGCTCTCTCATTGTATTTGGTACGATCTTAATATGGTTTGAATGGTTGTGTTGAGATCATGAATATACTAAGATTTCATCCATGAAGACTGCCATGAATGAATCTAGATACAGGTGGAAAACTTGGTTCATTATATCTATAAAGGCATCAGGTGCATTCATGAGACTGAATGGCATAACCAGGTACTCATAAAGGCCATACTTACTCTAAAAATCTATGTGAGATATGTCTAATGAATGGACACATACCTGATGATATCCCGACCTCAAATAAATCTTTGAAAACACTCTCTCTCCTCAAAGATGATCAAAGAGGTCATTTATTTGAAGTAGTGGATACTAATTTTTTACCATAAGCTACTTCAATCGATGGTAATCCATGAAAATCCTAAGGGTATCATCCACCTTCTTGGAAAAAAGGAGTGATGAACCCTAAGGATAAGTGTTGTGGTGTATAAATCCTTTAGCCTCTAAATCCTCCAACTATTTCTTGAGCTCCATAAGCTCTTTTGATGCCATCTTGTAAGGATGAATGGACACCGGTGTTGCTCCTAGAACTTTATCACTGGTGAATTCTACCTCTCTCGCTAGAGGTAATTTAGAAAATTCATCAAGGAAGACGTCTCTAAAATGATCAACTAGGGAGGGAAAATAGTGGGTTATAACCCCTGATCATCCAAGAAAAGACTAGAAACCCGGGTTGTCATTCTTCCCAAACCCTGATGCTCAGGTCCATCTCAAGATGTATGAACATACTATTCTCCATTATGAACATATCTACCACCATTTGGTGATTTAAACTTCACCCTCCAATGACAGCAGTCAATATGGGTTTGATAGGGAACTAACTAGTCCATCCTGATAATTACATCGAACCCTGTAATGTCAAGGATGAAAAGACTCCATACAAAGAGATATTCAGCTATCTTAGGGGGAAATCCTTATAATGGAGAACACTCTCTAATTAGATACCTAATGGGGAATCGAGTATCACCATACCACAGAAGTGTTCTATCTCAAGGCCTAAACTCTCTATGATTGCCTCAGATATAAAAGAGTGTGATGAAACTATGTCAAAAAGAGTAGACACTAAAGTATAGTCTACTAGAATAATACCACAAATAGTAGAAGTTATGGAACTCTTCTCCTCCTTCATAGGTTTCACTTCATATAATTGTCTCGTATCGTGATCTTGAGTCGAAGCTTGACTGCCCTGAGCAAGCCCACTCTACTGGCACTGAGAATCCTAAGTTTTACTACCTCTGCCTCAACCACCACCTTTCCCTAAGAAACCGGTGGTATTCCAGCTACCTTCATAATGAAATACTATTGGACATTCTCTGAAACATGGAGTATGTTTAAATCCCTACTTTCTATGCATTGATGGAAAGGTCCTTCAGAAGCACTGGATATTTTCCATCCTACTGTAGACTCTACATTCCAATGGATCCCGTAAACATTGAGGTTTCATATGTCCCGAATTCCTGTACTGGTAATATATAATAAATTTTTCAACATGATGATCCTAACTACTACTACCCCCTTTAGAAACCTCAAAACGTCACTTGCGTCCACTAGAAGAACCACTAGCTGATCTGGGGTCTGAACCACCCAGGTTCCCACCATCGACTTCCCTCAAATTTCACATAGTAATGAGGATCTGGTTGAATATCTCAAAAATAATAGTCAACCTAAAAACATTAAGATATGATCAGATGGTTTATACTATCCCATCCTCAAATTTCCTCACAGTCAAAAGATCATAACCAAATAGAGTTGACGTGAACCGTTATAGCTTAGTAAAGCAAGAATACTACTCCATGAAAGACATGGCTCCCTGATACAGGTTCATAAACTCTCTAGCCCGGTAAACCCTCAGAGTCTGTGGAAAGAATTAATCATAAAAGACCAACTAGAAATCTTCCCATATCATATCTTGATGTCAGTCTACCTAGGTAATAACATCCCACCATCACTTGGCATAATCGGGAAGCATATACACAGCATGTTTGACCCTCCACTGTGGAGGAATCTCTAGATGAACAAAAAAAAAGAATGTCCTCTAGTCTTGACTCAGTATTATGTGCTATGCCATCCCCCAAAAGGTGGGAGTATGCTTCTACTAGAACTCCCGAGTCAACTCTTCCATAAACGTGGTAGGTTGAGTAACACCTTGCATAGACTGAAACTGTAACATCCTGTTATAGATCTGGTAGGTATGCATTTAACCTTGTCATGGTTTTTCCTTTTTTTGACTGGGTAGGGTTGGGAATTAATTTAGAGGATACCTATAATGGTGAAGTCATAGATTTTTTGGATTCTCAGCTTTAACCAACCTTTTCTACAGGCTTCTGAAGGGTTACACGTCATGTAATGGTTCTGCATAAAAGTCGTGAAAGACTTCACGCTGTGATGGGTAAATGTTTTGATATTCCATTACACATCGTGAAGGAATTAATGACCAGTTTTTAATTCGAATCATTGGTTTTTAAGTCGAGGTGACGCATTTTTCAACAGTTATGAGAATTAACTATTTCACAATGTGTATTGGGATTACACGTCCTATAATACCCTGACTGTGATTTTTAAACAGGCAGTACAGTTGAGATATTTTCTTTTCTTTACTCCAATTTTAACTCCCTTGACTCAAATACCTCCCCAGGTGATCTTTAATCTCTCCAGGATTTTTGGATCCTTTATTTTGACATTCGATCATCGTTGTTATTTCAGTGTGATTCCTGGGTAACCGTTCTCCTTCGTTCTTCATCTTTATTTCTTTCTCCTCCTTTGGTATTTCAATATATCATCCTAAAATTTGTGGATTTGTGTACCATTGTGTTAGATCTCGCCTCTAGGTTTCTCTTTCACATCTTCTACATATTTGTTCTATTGATAGGTGTTGTTGTGAGTATTGAGTTTCGGGAAAATGGTAGGTGGTTCCATACCGATTATCCAAATTGATTAACCTTACATTGCTTGATTTATTTCAACTGTTGATTTAAACTCAATTTCTCAAGATTTCTTTCAATTGACTTGATAAAACCAAATTCTAGTGAATTGGGAGATTTGAAATGGTTTTGGCACATAAATTGAGAAAAACCCCAATTCAATTGAATTGGGGTGTGTTTATAGAAATTGGTTAATTTAAATTGTTTAATTTAAATTGTGGATTTGATGGAAATAGTTTCAATTAAATTTCTGAATTTAATTGTGTAAATTAATTGTGAAATTTATGGAATTGGTTTTGAATGGATTTCAAACTTGTGAAAATGGATTTAAAAGATTTGATAAAAACCCAGTGGTTTTATCTTGTGAAAGAGGCATGTTTTTTATTAAAACCTGTTTTGGTTTTAAATAGAAAATGGGAATTGAAATGGAATAATGGGATTTAATTTTATTTTAAAAATTCTTAAAATAAATTTTCCATCATTGATTATATAATATCACATGAAATCCTTAGGTATTTGGTGATTATTTGGACACACTCTACTCTATTACAACATTCTAAAACATACATGCAGTGGGTCACAACCCCGATGAGAGGGTGACGAGTTTCCTTTAGCCAGTGTTAGGGGGACATTTGTATACACATATTGTTGAGATCACTTAGAGAGTGCGGAGTCCTATATCCAGAAATACTATCATAACTATTTATCATATAACCATGTTGCTCACTTGTTATTTATATTTGAGATATAAATGTATGCCAATGTTGTAAAACTCCTTTACATTCCTTCTAAATTTATATAAAATGTTTTATATAAATGTTTTATTTAATCCATTATTTTATAAATTTCCATCATTTGTAAATTTTTTTCTTAAAGTACTTTCCATCATTTGAATTGTATAGCATGATTTGTTTAAATACGCTTGAAAATGCCAGACCCATTTAAATTTAAAATTGAAAGCATTCTTTTGGTTAATCTATATTTGGAAACTACTATAGAATCCTTGGTGATACCCTACTATGATTTTTATCTCCCATCCTACTTATGCCTTTGAGTGTTTTTATATTATCTTATTCCAAGTTTGAGCAAGGGGAAAGGATCTCTTGGAAGTGGATCCAGTTGTTAAACCTTGGACGTAGTGAGTTGTGTCCTTAGGGACTTGGGTTGTTTTTCTCTATTTTGGTACCTAATTTTTAGTACTTTGGGATTTAATTCCTTCTTGAATTCTGGTACATTACTCCCAGTGGAGTTTTTTTTTATGCATGTTTCTTTCTTTCTTTTGCTTCTGCATTTTTTGTGGAAAATTCATTCTCACTTGCATGTTGTATGGTGCCAGGTGATAGTCACCAACTCAGGGGGATTGGGAACACCCTTCGGGCTATGTTAGTCCGGATCGGTTATTGGATTACCAGGGTACCTAGGATGGTTCATGAAAAATTGGTATCAAAGAAGTCTATTGAGATTTTGTCTTGAAGTCGGTATGCATTTTTGAAATCTTTTCGGGACTTAGGAGGTAGTTGTGATTGAGTGTCTAGCCAACTCTCACCGTAATGAACCTTAAGTCACTAGGGGTGGTTAGGGAAAGATTTCTTGTGGATTAGTTCTAGTATTTTCCCTATTGTGATTTTGATAGAGTGGAATCCAAATCTCATTGTTCTATCTTTTGGAAATAATTTTCCCTTATTTCTTAGTTTGAGTGTTAGTTTTATGTCTTCCTTATTATTTGTTGATGTTGTATAGCATCATGCATCCGAGAAGACATGAAAATCAGGTCCAGGAGGGAGCTGCTACTGAACCGCAGCGAGCGAATCCTCCAGTGGACCCGAATCTAGTTGAAGTGATTGTGCACACTGTCCAAGCTCTGGGACAGGCACCGCCTCCAGTTCCCATTCAGGCTTCAGTTGTGCATCCTCAGGGGGGATGTTCTAAGAAATTGTTCTCAATAGTTCCTTCGCCAGAAGCCACTAGTTTTTAAAGGCTCTATTAATTTGAAACATGTTAAGGAATGGTTGGGTAGGATATAATGTATGTTTGAGTTCTTAGAGGCACCGGACTTGATCAAGGTGAAGTATGACACCTTTATACTGGAAGGACTGAGCAAGAAATGGTGGTACATGATGGTGATGGTGAAGAAACGTTAGGGGTTATCATGGAAATACTTAAAGGTTCTTTCCAACGACCAATTCTATCCAGAGTTGATGGTGTTGGCCAAAGATGTGGAGTTTTTAAATCTTGAACAGACCGATAAAACCATGACTGAATATTCAAATCGATTTACTAAGCTGGTGCAGTTTTCACATGAGATTGTATCTAATGAGAATATGAAGGCTTGATAGTTCAAGTTGGTACTTCAATCAGATATTCATTCTCAATTTGTTTTTCTAAAGTTTCCCACTTATTCTGATGTACTGGATAGGGCAATGATGGTTTAGAAGGACCTTGATGGAAAGTCAGGGTATCATGAGTTCCTTTCTCTCCCAGTGGTATCATGAGTTTCTTCAAGGGAAAGCAGAAGCATGACAACTCTTCCAGCAGTTCTTGATGGTAGGGTCATTCCAAACCTCCTACAGTGCCAAGAGTAAGTCCTTTGATTTCCTACCAGCGTGGAAAGGTAGGAAATTCTAGGAGGGTTTGCACTAAGTCGCCCAAGAACTATATCTCTTGTGGATGTTTAGGACACTTACTAAGATTCTAGCATAACTTTTCTACTCCACGTAGTGGGACAGGATCATTAGCTTCTCCTAAAACTATGGGGCAGTCATATGCTTGATATTTAAAAGGGTTCTAACCATAGGCATCTGGTAAAAAGCTACTTCACACAGTGGAAGAGTCTCCAGAGGAATAAAACACGAGTCCAGCAACTGTGAAAGGTACCATTACTATATATTCATTATTAGTGACTGCTCTATTTGATACTGGTGCATCTCACTCATTTATTTTGACCTGTATTGTTAGTTTTCTTAATCTTTCTATGGATATTCTATCTTGTGCAATGGATATTACTACACCGCTTGGTACAAAGAGAGAGAAGGGTCTCCGTAGTCCTGCTTGTGTCTTATCTCTATCCGATTTTGAGCTTGCTTGGAGTTTTCTAGTACTCAACATGAAATCTATTTATGTCATATTTGGGATGGATTGGCTCATTGCCAATAAAGCTCATATTTATTATTATCTTCAGCGGGTCTACCTTACTACACCCAGTAGTGTGCCTCTTTTCTTTTAAGTAGAGTGGTACCCAAGGTCAAGCAGGGTCGAACCTTCTTATCTGGAGTTGAGGAAAGTGATATCCATGTTTTCTTTTGATCTGGAGTGAGAATCTTTGCACAGTGATCTCCCTCTAGTTGTCTTCAAGTTTCCCGATATGTTTCCTTCTAATTTCCCTAGTTTTCCACTAGGTAAGGGAATTTGATTTTTATATTGACTTAATGTCTGGTACTCAACCAGTTTCAATTCCCTCTTACCACATGGAACTAGCTAAAATTAAAGAGCTTAAGTCCCTATTGGATGATCTTCTTGAGAAATCCTTTATACGTCCTAGTGTGTCACCTTGGGTGACGCTAATTCTCTTCTCTAAGAAAGATAATGGTTCACTTCGCTTATGTTTTGATTACCAAAATATCAATTGAGTTACAGTAAAGAACAAGTATTCATTTCCACAGATTGATGATATATTCGATCGGTTTAAAGGGGTGAAGTGGTTTTCAAAGATCGACCTCCGATCCAGTTACCATCAGTTGAGGATTAAAAAATATGACATTCCTAAAACCACCTTTCAAAGTAGGTATGTCCATTATAAGTACCTCATTTTACCCTTTAGTCTGACAAATGATCCTACAGTTTTCATGGATTTGATGAATAGGATTTTCCACGAGTATATGGACGCCTTTGTGGTAGTCTTTGTGGATATAATCCTCATTTACTCCAAGTACGAGGAGAATCATATGCATCATCTGAGAATAGTTCTGAGTCTACTTAGAAATCATTGAATCTATGCCAATCTTTCAAAGTGTGATTTATGGATTTGGAAAGTGAAATTCTTAATACATATGGTGTTTGAACGGGATATATTAGTTGATCTTGATAAGGTGAAGGCTTTTATGACTTGGGAAAAACTATGTATTGTCTTTGAGATTAGAAGCTTCTTGGGATTATCCAGATATTATCATCAATTCATAAAGGACTTCTCAAATTTGGCTTCTCTGATGACTACTTTAACTCGGAAGGGGGTGAAATTTTATTGGAATGATAAGTTTCAGATTTCTTTTGTTAAGTTGAAATGTCTTTTGACTATTGCACTGATGTTGACTCTTCCAAAGGTCAGGCATGGCTATGTGGTCTTTTTTATGCATTGGGTTTAGGCTTAGGTTGCATTCTTATGCAGGGCGATCATGTAGTTGCTTATGGATCTCATCATCTTAGGCCACATGAGAAGAACTACCCTACCCATGACCTTGAACTTGTAACTATGATGCATGTTCTTAAGAGTTGGTGATACTAAATTTTCAGAGAAAATTTTACTGTGTATTCAGACTACAAAATCTTGAGTTATGTATTCTCTCAAAAATATTTGAATCTTCATCAGAGGCATTGGGTGGAGTACCTGCAATCCTTCAACTTTGACATCGCATATACCCCAGGGAAAGGTAATGTCATTGCAGATGAATTAAGCAGTAAACTTCCAACCCAGATAGTGAAAGAATCTTTAGAAGAGTGTAATTTGATGACTCTATTTTCACAGTTGCATATTGGAGTTTAGGAGAAATGGGCTAAAGTTTCTTTAGCCAGCGTTCAGTTGACATCTGCTCTTCTCAAGATGATTCTTCAGGATCAAGTTCTTAATGATGAATTTCATATCATTAAAGATTATGTTTATGGTGGGGAGATGGTTTCTCAATGGTCTTTATCCAAAGAGGGTGTTCTATGTTATCGGAATCTCTTTTTAGTGCATTTAGCATAAAGGAAGGTTGTGATGGGGGATTTCCATAATTCTCAGTGGGCTATTCACCCAAGAACCACTAAGATTTTTTATGACATGAGTTGGAAGTTTTGGTGGCTAGGTATGATATGGGACATTGTTGAGTTTGTCTCTCATTTCTATACATGCTAACAAGTAAAATTCCAACACCAGAAACCTTCAGGTTTTCTTTAACCACTTCTAGTCCCTACTTAGAAGTGGGATGAAATCTCTATGGAATTTGTGGTTGGGTTACCTTGTAACCAGAGAAAGAAAAATGTGATATGGGTTTTGATCAATAGGTTAACTAAGTGGGATCACTTTATACCCATTTGTGATAAAAACAAAGTTGAGGAGTTGGGAAATCGCTATGTGAAAGATATTTTTCATTTTCACAAAGTTCCATATGCTATAATCTCTTATAGGGATCCTCAGTTCACTTCTCTCTTTTGGAGAGGCCTTCAGGAGGCACTGGGATCTCAGGTCTATTTGAGAACAGCCTACCATCTGTAGTTGTATGGCTAGACGGAGAGATCTATACAGATTCTTGAGGATATACTTCATGCTTGTGTTCTTGACTTGGTGGGGCATGGGATGATCATTTGGGGCTGGTTGATTTTTCTTATAACAATAGTTATCAGTTTGCAACCAAAATGGCACCTTTTGAGGATTTGTATGGTTGGCCTTCTAAATCTATGTTTTTTTTGTCAGAGATTGGGGGAAGTTCCTTGGTTGGATTAAGTTTGGTGCAAGAAATAACAGAAAATATTCAGTTTATCCATCAGAGAATTTTGACAGCATAGATCTGATATAAGTCTTATGTTGATCATCGTCATAGACCTTTGGAGTTCTCAGTTGGTGACTAGGTGTTCTTGAAATTTTCACCCTAGTTGGGTCATCGACGGCTTGGGAGGCAAGGGAAGCTTACTCCTCATTTTGTGGGATCTTTTGAGGTTATTGAGTAGGTGGAGAAAATTGCATACCATTTCACACTTACACCGCAGATAAATTTGATACATAAAATATTTCATGTATCGCAGCTAAGAAATTATCTCTCTGATTCATCTCATGTTTTGAGTTGGGGTGATCTTGAGATTGAACCTGATTTATCTTTGACTGAGCAGCCAGTCTGGATAGTTGATTCTAAGACTAAGTTACTTCATGGGAGGATAATACCTTTGGTTCATGTGCTATGGTAGCATGGTTCTGATAATTATGAGATATGGGAATGTGAGGTGTTGATGAGAGAGTAGTGGCCTTATCTTTTTGGCATGGAATCTTCTTCATAGGCTTTCTAGGGACAGAAATTTTTTATGGTGGGGAGGTTGTAACATCCCATTACTGATCTGACAGGTATGTCTTTAACCTTATCATGGTTTTTTCCTTTTCATTGATTGGGTAGGGTTGAGAATGAATTGGGAGGATACCTATAATGGTGAAGTCATATATTTGTTAGATTCTTAGCTTTAACCAACCTTTTTTGCAGGTTGTCGAAGTGTTACACATCGTGTAATGGTTTTGTGTACAAGTAATGAAAGACTTAATGTTGTGATGGGTACACGTCATTATATTACCTTACACATTGTGAAAGAATTAATGATCATTTTTTAATTTGGAGCGTTGGTTTTTAAGTCTAGGCAACATATTTTTCAGCAATTATGTGAATTAACTATTTCACAATGTGTATTGGGATTACACGTCGTGTAATACCCCGACTGTGGTTTTTAAACAGGTAGTGTGGCTGAGATATTTTCATTCCTTCACTCCAGTTTCAACTCCCTCGACCCAAATCCTTCTCTAGGTGATCTTGAATCTTTCTAATCTTTCTGGATCCTTTATTTTGACGTTCAATCATCGTTTCGCTTGCGGTGTGATTCTCGGGTAAGCGTTTTCCTTCATTATTCATCTTTATCTCTTTCTCCTCCTTTGGGATTTCAATAGATCATCCTGAAATTAATGGATCTATGTTCCATTGTGTTTAGATATCACCTCTAGGTTGTGCTTCAAGGTCTTTTACATCTTAGTTCTTGTTGACGGGTGTCGTTGCGAGTGTTGAGTTTCGGGAAAAATGTAGGTGGTTCCGTCCTGATTAGACAAATTTATTAACCTTAAATTTCTTGATTTATTTCAAATATTTATTTAAACTCAATTGATCAAACTTTCTTTCAATTGAATCGATAAAACCCAATTCTAGTGAATTGAGATATTTGAAATGGTTTTGGCACGAAAATTGGGAAAAACCCAATTCCATTGAATTGGGGTGTGTTTATAGAAATTGGTTGATTTAAATTGTGGATTTAATGAAAATGATTTTAATTAAATTTTTTAATTTAATTATGGAAATTAATTTTAAAATTGATGTAATTGGTTTTGAATGGATTTCAAACTTGTGAAAATGGCTTAAAAAATTTTGATAGAAACCCAGTGGTTTTATCTTGTGAAAGAGCCATGTTTTTTATTAAAAATCATTTTGGTTTTAAATGGAAAATTGGTATTAAAATGAATAATGTAATTTAATTGTATTTTAAGTAGTCTTAAAATAAATTTCCCATCATTTATTATGTAAGATAACATGCAAGCCTTAGGTGGTTGGTGAGTTATTTGGACACACTCTACGCTATTACAATGTTCTAAAACATACATGGAGTGGGTCACATCCCTAATGGGAGGGTGATGAGTCTCCTTTGTACAGTGTTAGGGGAATGTGTGTATACACATATTGCTGAGATCTCTTAGAGAGTGTGGAGTCCTGTAGCTGGAAATATTATTGTACCTATTTGGAAGATGGCCATATTGCTCGCTTGTTATTTATATTTGAGATATAAATGTATGAAAATGTTGTAAAACTGATTTATGTGCCTTATTAATTTATATAAATTATTTTATATAAATGTTTTATTTAAACTATTGTTTTAGAAATATTCCATCATTTGTAAAGCCTTTGCTTAAAGTACTTTCCATCATTTGAACTGTATAGCATGATTTGTTTAAATACGCTTGAAAATGCCAAACATGTTTACTTTAAAAATTGAAAGCATTCTTTTGGTTAATCTATATTTGGAAATTATTATGGAATCCTTGATGAGACCCTACTGGGATTTTTATCTCACACCCTACTTGTGCCTTCAACTATTTGTAGATTATCTCATTCCAGATTTGAGCAAGGGGAAAGGATCTCTTAGAGATGGATCCAGCTATTGAACCTTAGTCGTTGTGAGTTGTGTCCTTAGGGACTTGGGGTATTTTTATCTATTTTGGTACTTGAGTCATAGTACTTTGGGCTTTAATGTCTTGTTGACTTCTAGTACATTACTCTTAGTGGAGTTTCTTTTGTTATGCATACTGGCTTGTTTCTTTTACTTCTGTATTATTTATGGCAAATTCATTCCTACTTGCATGTTTTATGGTGCTAGGTGCTAGTCATCGACCTGTGGGGATCAGGAATTCCCTTCGATCTATATTAGGGTCAGCTCGGTTATCGGGTTACTAGGGTACCTGGGCTGGTTCATGACAACATATGAAGAAAACCCTCTTGAAATTGGGTGTTGGTATCCATATCAGGAACAACAGGTGGTACCATAAGTGGCACTACAAGAGGAATCATTGGTGACTCATGTCCCACCACCTTCAATGTATGGTCATCAACGCCTTCAGGGTGTACGACTCGAGGATTTCATGGTGGCATGATTCTATAATGCCAAAAACATGCCTTAGAAGAGAAACCAACAGTTGAATAGATTATAGATAGATAACTAGGACGGGTACAAGTATTCCTATAGAAAAGATCACACCTCTCTGCCTTCTCCAAAAGCCAGGTCTGGGTGGGAAGAAAAGACCATCACAAGCTATAAGAACATAAGAGACACTCCCAAAAACCCACTACTAAGGTCGGGTTCAGTTCTAGGTCTCATATCATACAATAGAGGTTCTGGTATATGGAGTGTCAATTACAAGGTATAGAGGAAACGCCCTTTACTTTACAATTGGAATCCCATTTAGCGGTGATTGTTTGCTTTTAAGGATTTAAATTCATCAAAGTTCTTAGTCTTCATAAGAATATATATATATATATATATCACGGTCCGGAACCAGTAGGTCCAGAACCCACAATATGGTATAAATGGCTAACTAAGGTGTCATCACCAATCTATGTGGAAAACACTATTTAGATTGATGTAGGAACTTTAATTAACCCAATTACATTCTTCCTACAACAAATGTCAGCACATTTTTATATAAAATAGTCAGGTATTAACTATATGGTATAGAAAATGCACGTAGGAAGTAGATGTGGAATGGAAAAATGCATGGCACATAAGTCCTACTATGCCATTAATGATGCATGAAATGATGTGCCCTCATTTCATCGGGCATGGGTAAAAGAAATATCATTGAAATATTATCAATAATAATAATAATACAAAACAGGTGTGTCACCCAATGGTGGAGTTGTATTAATTATAACAGGCATAATCGAAGCAATAATAACCCATCCCAGGTAATTTGGTTTTCCCCTGTACATGGGTTATCTATGCCCAGGCACAGGCTCACTACCAAATTTCATTACCTCCTAGTCTCCTATATAATACACAAATAGTAAGACAAAAGGAAAAAAAGAAGCTTTGATATCACTTTGTAACATCCTGACCCGAGATCCACTCAATCGATGCCCCGAGTCGGTGGGTCACATGGCCTCAAGCGTGCCTCCTCGTACGTCAGAGGCTACCGACTAGCAGCGAGGGTGTAAGGTGGTATAGTTGGGAGACTATATCCTCATATTAGAGTGGAATAGTATATACAATAGACAATAGACAACAATGAAAGAATAATATAAACAGACATTATAACAGTAGGACTAGTAACACGTCGTAGCAGAAGCATGATATAATAGAATAGCACAACGAAAACAAATATAATAATAATAAACTGTGAATGAATAAATAACCAAGCGATTATAATAATATCAAAAGCCAACAGGCCAAGTCGTATACATTGATGATGTCACGGCATGTTGATATACAAAAAGGGGTAACAGGGGAAAGGCATATACAACATGCTATACAAAAATACAAAAAGGACAAAAGATCACTCCACTATAATCTCAATCATATGCTCGATCCTCTGCTATCAAGCTCCATATTATAAGTAAAATGAATCAAGCATCTGAAGCAGGGTGTTTTCCCTTATCCATACTTGCAGACAAGTAATCTACTCGAGTACCAAAGGTGGCCCGAGTAGGGTGTGTGATAAAATCCCAGTAGGTCATCACCAACGATGTCTAGAAATGATACAACCAATGTTCATGGCAACAGTAGTGTGCATGTATAAAGAATAATAAACAATGCTGAATAAATAAATACCACCCGGTTCAGGTTCTCACGGGACACCTGGCTGGCTTCTGCTTCGGTATAGGCCGATGTAAGAGTCTGATCAGTAACCATATATAGAGTAATAATATATATATATATAGCTATATATTGTATACGCCTATATGTTCTAAGCATGTGAGGACATAAGTAGCCATATACAAGGATACTAGGTGCTAGTTGGACCTGAGGCATAACTCAAGTGTCCATAACTAGTCTAACGAGCTATAAGATCCAACAAAGGGTACATGACCTAAATCTCATAATGAATGTGATACATCATGTTCGTCATCCGAGATAAGTGGGGTGAGTTGTCATGCCAACTCCCCATACGAAGGAACGTGGAACGTCATGCCTATCGCCCAAATAGAAGTATAAAAGTGAGAGACGTCGTGCTCAACACCCGATGTAAGGGAGAGTGAAACGTCATGCTCAACAAGTACCTTAACCATTGTTTGCTAGCCAATATCATTGGCATAATCATAATAATAATAATAACATGAGGAAGTACCTCTAATGCATCATAATCATCAAGCCCAATATAACCAAGGCATCACAGTTCATATAATTCACATTTTATAATTATATAACAAGAGGCATGGCCATGACACCCATTCAATTCAATATAAACGATCCATTTAATTAATCAAGGCATGGAAAATTATAAACAAGGAAAACCAAGCACTTAGAAGGTGCTTTAAACAATAGGGCAATTACGCATAAGGGGCAATTTCATTTACAAGTCATGTCGAACACTTGGAAGGTGTTTCGGTCATTTAAACAATTATATTAAAGAGGGAATCCCATTCGACATGCTCAAATGGGTGGCTATGATCGAGGCTGACATCCTCTAAACACTTTGCAAGGGTCTACAGAAGTATAACAACATACATATAATTATTTAGAAAGTAAGAACACATTTTAAGGCGATGTGCGACAATGGCAGGCATGCGGCACAGCGGCGAAGCTATGAAAACAACTCGACTTTGAGGGAAAATAACTAGACCACCTACCTTAGGGTCGTAAACGACTCATCATCCAATATCAGCTTCGGATTCAAAGTAGATCGGAAAAAAATGAAGAACGGTCCAACGCCCTGAAAATAGGGTGAATGATCTCGCATCAAAATAGTGCAAGAGATATGAAGAGAAACTAAGATAGGAAGCAAGAGGATTCGAGAACTTACCGATGTAGATCTAATGTGACTGACGGTGTTTGATTTGGAGTCCAGATGGAGGAGAAGTCAATAGGCATAAGTTAGGCTTTGGGAGAACTCACGGGAGGAGGAGAGCTCATCCGTCGGAAATGAGAGAAAGAGAGAGAGAGTGTGTGAGAGAGAGGTGTTAAATTCATTAAGGGTGAAATCGTGAAATCATTTAGACAGGGTCGCATGATTTGACCGCACGGTTGGTCAAACCATGCGCCAATCGTGTGTCGCACCACTACCCAAGGAGGACTCTGCACAAGCTAGGCATGTCGTTTGGATAACTGTGTGCAGCCTGTGTAAATTACTTCTGCAATTTGTCTGAGACAAATCACATGACCATTCGCTCAGGCTCGCATGGTTTCGGACAACTGTGTGGCCTCCTACAGGTCACTGAGAGCCCTACACAGTTATGTCGCATGGTTAGTACCAACTATGTGCTAACCGTGTTGCCTACGCTGTTTGTCCAATTCTCAGAGTTTCGAGCTTCGAACAAGCCTCAAACGCTCCTAGAACCTTCCTTATGTCATAAGGCACATTTACCAAGAAAAAACAAAAGATTCACACCGAAACAAACAAGTCATACCTTTGGGAAAAGCTAGGTCGTTACACTCACCGCATGAAAAGTTTGCTGGAGTGGTAAAGTCTTTGTAGAATAACCAAGAGGTAAAGGGTTCGAATCTCACCCAACTCATATATATGGTGAATTTATGCATGACATGCATGTCATATGCATGCATGGTAAGATAAATAAATAATACGTAAAAAAATAATATACAAATCGTAAATAAATAATAATATTAATTAATTAATTAATTACATGAATAAAAAAATTAAAAATTAAAAAATCACCACTAAATGAAGTGACACCTTAAACTATCGTTGGAAAACTGCCGCTAAACAATCTGCAGTGGTTCTAAAACTCATTGTGAAATGTTTCGTGACACCGCATTACGCGACGTTTTGAATAACCGTCACGAAATAATTTAGCGGCGGTTTAAACCGCTATTAAACAGTAAAAAAATCGCCACTAAATGGTCTTTTTGGCGTAGTGTAACTGTTTAGTTAAGTTAGAGGTCAGTGTGTCACTAAGGGATTGTAGCATTATATTCATCCCTTTAGATGGAATCCTCTGGCTGGTGTGTTGTTAGCAGTAGGTTATAAGTCCTCACCAATTGTTTCCAAGTTAACAACTTTAATTAACTTATAAGTGGGTGTAAAAATATTTCAACAATAAAAAATATACCCCATATTTTATTTTTTAAAATCCATGTATTTAAATGTTATTTATGAATATCTATAACATTTCCAATTCGGTGATATAAATGTAATGAAACAATGAGATAAATTGATGCACGAGTCCATCCTTTGAACATAGAAGCACTAAACCTATTATTATAGTATGTTCATCTCTACAAAATTTTGTATGTTGTAATTTTACATGAATAAAGAATAAAAAAGTTGCATTTCAAGGCATATTATAGGTCAAAATTGAGTTCTACTCTTGGTTTGACAACACTTACAGAAATATGTTTAGGCTTTATTTGATAACTCTTGTTGAAAACTACTTACATCACTTACCACATATGATAAGATGATAATAAAGAAATACCAATTTACCTTTAGAAGATCGATTGAACTAAACCCACCTATCTAAATAAAACTACTTTGTGTAGTCTACATTCTAAATAAGATTTGGAATACATTGACCTTTGATCCATTTTTAGGTAAAAAATTGTCAATGGTAAAGTGTCTATGAGTCCTGTCAAAGAATCAAAATAGATGACACGAAGTCGCACCCTCAATAAAAGCACACAAAAGACTAAAACCTTTAGCCTCAAAGAATAGGATAGACAGAAGAAGAATAAAGACAAAATACATGGCCACATCTGAATATACTTCGACATTTTACCAAATAAAAGCAAGAGATATTCAGATAAACAAAGGCTCAAGTAGGTGGTTAATAGTGCTATAAGAAACACAAGCAAGGATAAAGTATAAAAACAAAAACATCTTTAACAAAATTTGAGAATAAAATATAAAATAATGCAAAATTTTAGTAAAAAAATAGTTACATTAACGAAATATGTATGCACTTTAAATAAACAAAGAAGCCTTCTAATTATTAATAATCACAATCAAGATGACAAAAAAACTATCGTAAGAACACAAAAACAAACATAAGATAGAAACAAGATCAACTCATAACACACAGTATCTATATGAAACGTTGATTTGTTATATACTCAAACCTCTTTTCATGAAGCTCATATATTTGAGTTTCTAAATATTTTATACAATACGTGTCATGAAATTACGAAAATGAAAAATAAATTTATACAATTATATTCTAAAAAAGAACATGAATAGAAATTTATATACATTCAATGATATCTGAGTTTTCCCATGTTCGATGATGTCATATGTAAATTTCTACATGACAAATCCATAATATATGTCATTCGACTGTGCTATGCATTAAAAAATCAAAAAGAAAATAAAAAATATATTATAATATAGACATCTTGAATATTAATATGCATACCTTTATAAACATTTATTTATATTATATCATCATTGAATTTGTGTTGGTTGGAATATGAAGTCCATGTGCTATGTGGAAAATAAGCAAGGATCTATCACATTTTGGAGAGGAAATTAGTTGTTATACAGTAGAGTATATAAAAAAACATACATATTCAATGAATCATAAATGACTAAATGATATGTTTACTGATTAAACACAGTTTTCATTTATTCTTGAAACTTTGGATCACCAAGCTAAAGATTTAAATAATACATCATAGGAGACAATGGATTGACCACAATCAATATCCAATGAGACCTAAATAAATATTAACAAGATAAAATTTTGGTTCCTTGAAAAACATATATGGTTCAAGGTTTAACAAATCCCAAACAAGCAATTCTAGAGTTTAAATCACTTTTATCAGATTTACCATTATAAATTTCATCATTTTGATAGGAAAAAATACAAATAAAAAATAACTACCAAAAAGTCAAATCCATAATACACTGCAAAATTATAACCCAAGTCCAACTATGCCACCCCAGATCATCCTTGATGTCTTCAATGATCTGTTGATGAGAACAAAAGAGCTAACAAGCTAACAATAGCAAAACAGTCACTAATTACAGAACAGAAACAAAAAACAAAAAAAAAAAGCTTTTTATTGAAATGGTTCGGTCAACACCCCAAGCCACTTTTCCCCACCGGGTTAAAACATAGCCTGGCCTTATCAGATCCGAAGTTGAACACAATGTCAGGCCCATCAACACCATGGGAGCTGGTAGAGCTTCCAGTAGGAGGGAAAGAGAAAGCAAGGGGCGGTTTCTTGGTGCCAAACATGTATGAAGGACTGGCACGATCACACTCCGGCCGGTGCAAGCCAATAGATGGTGAAGATGGCACGACAGATGGAGTGGGCGGCTCAGATGCCACACCAGATGACGGTGATGCAATGGGGAATGTAAAATTAAACTCGGAATTTCTGTTGTCGAGAGAAATAGACCCCAAACCTCGCTTAGCTCTCACAGATTGAGGTTGTGCGTTGTTTGGCAGATTAAGATCGTTGCCTGGGAACTGCCCATTGCTTTGACTGTGAAGAGGGATTTCCGGGTCAAAAAGGCCTGCGGTTTTATAAGAATCAGACTTGTTGAATCTAGCTGATAGATTTAGCTCGGCCAGTTTTTCTTTCGGGGTGGGTTTGTTTCGGTCAAGGCGCTCAGATATTCTCCGGGCCAATAACATCCCCGCTTCGGAGCTACGAGGAACGGTGTTGTCCACTGGTTGTGTTCTTGAAGTGCGGCTTGGAGATTCTAGTTCCCAGTTGTTCTTACTAAAAGGCAATGAACCACCGGAGTCTTTTGAATTCCCTCTCTGTGAAGGATCGTTTTTGGAAGCGAAAACAGGAACCGATCCTCTGGGAGTCTGTGTGACAAGATTGTTTCGTGACATAAGAACAGGTCCGGCAGATCCATTTGGTGCATCACCTCTAGATTTTGCCTGTACAAATACCATGAAATCATTCAAATTTTGAATAGCAAAAACAACATTCAATAAGATAAGAAAACAAAAACAAAACAAGAAAACAGTCATTGAGTGTTGTCAAGCATAGCCTTGGGCTATGGTTGGGAGTTTTTATGGGATGGGCTGTGTGTGTGTATGCGCACGCACAGTTATTTAGCCTGCTTTTTGTCCCATGGCATTCAGATTACTCATACAAAATGATATTCACCTCTAAAGCTAGAGGTGACAATTTTTTACCCAACGCGATAACCTGACATGATACAACAAAATTTAAACGAGTTCCAGTTGAGTATAAACAGGTTGGGGTTGTGGTCTGGTCATATTGAGGTTTGGGTTCGGCTTGACCTATCATAACCCGTTAATCAGATTAAATTCTGTGTCTTCATTTGGGTTATTCGGGTTAGATGGGTCAGATTATGTGGGTTATTCAGGTTAAATGGGTCGGGTTAAACAGGTTGGTTTTGATTTATTTTGACTAAACGGGTTAGACGGGTTGAGTGCAGATTGACCTTTTTATAAACAGGTTGTGTCAGTTCAACCCGTTTAATTAAACAGGTAGAGTTCAGGGTTCGGGTTAAGGTTAACCTAACACGAATCATACACGTGAACCCAAATTGCCACCCTTACCAAAAACGTGTTCCACATGCAACTTAACTGCAGCCACCAAACTGCTCTTAATAATGGCTCATTCCATCAGTGAATCTTAGGTTGTGTTTGGTTTTGAATCAGGTTGAGTATAAATGGGTTAGGATTGCAATCGAGTCGAAACTTCTGACCCTATATTCAGGTCTGGGTTCGGGTTGACATATCATAACCCATGTAACCCGTTAATCCAATAAAATTATCTGTCTTCGTTCGGGTTATTCAGGTTAGATGGGCCATGTTATGAGGGTTATTCAGGTTAGAAGGGTCGGGTTATGGAGGTTATTCAGGCTAAACGGGTCAGGTTATTCGGGTTTAACGGGCCAGGTTTCAATTTACTTTGATTAAACAGGTTAGATGGGCCACATTAAGGTTAACCTGACACGAACCCGACATGTGAACACCAACTGCTAAATCAAAAATCTTGAACACTCATTGCAAGAATATCATGACAATTGAAAACAAGAAAAATAACAACATTAAGGCATATGAACACTAACTGCTGAATCAAGAATTACCCATCCATTAGCTGAAGTTCGGAATTGCTGAAAGGGAGATGATGGGCTGTCTGGGTACCTGCCACCATCAATCTGGGATTGTAGCAACTGACCAAGAAATAGAATAATCAAGTCTGTATATATGTGTATACTATTCATCTATTTGCAAGTTGAATGATCTTATTCAATTGAAAAAAAATACCTTGATCTTGGATTTTGAATAGATTGTTCCGGAATAAGGGGTTCGAGGAAAATTATGAAGACCCGATCTGCTGCTTTGACTACCTGGGGCCAAAG